>JALGQZ010000002.1:24082926-26482926 GCA_023105745.1 Austropuccinia psidii
AAATTACTCCCAGCACTCCAAGAAACTTCCAACCAATGCTTGCCTCCATTCCTACAACCCTTCCTCCTCCTTCACCAACTACTTCCCATACCACCAGGCCTGCCTTGAATCCAGCAGTAAGACCATCACCAGTTCAACAGTCTAGAAACTCACCCATAACCACCTCCCGTCAACTCCAACCTGTGGCCAGCTCCAGCAGAAGAAGAGATGGATTATCCCCTTTGCCGTTTCCTGCCGCCCAAGTCTTCCAAAGAAGAGAACGTTGGCCTATCCGGGTTACCAGAGAAGATCCCAACGCGGCTAGTGAAAATCAAGATGCTGTGGCCAGATTGTTCAGGAGGGTTGATAGAAATAGCAGAGAGGTGATTATGCATGCCAATGACAGGACTATTCCAGGTACTGCTTCTGAAGAGATGGCTGCAAAATTTGTCTGGTATGAGGATGAGTTGATAAATGACTTCCAGAGAACTTTTGATGACTTGGGTAGAGATAACTAGTTTCCTTTTCCTTGTTTGTGTTTGGTTTGGCTTCTATCCCCACTCTTATAAATACTAAAAAATAAAAAAAATAAAAAAGATAATGGAACCTCCCAATACATGATTTGGGGAGGGGATGCTGCTGCTTTAAAGAAATAAAAGAAAGAAAATTATACAAGTAAAGAAAGAAAGAAAAATAATAAGAGAAAATGAGAGTAAAGAAAGAAATAAAGAAAAATCCTGATGGTTGGTCCTTCTTGTGGTGAGTTGCTTGATTCTGGCCAAAAAAGTGTCTGAAAAATGAAAACCAGGCATTTGATGCTCGCAGAGTGGCCAAGGTGATGTTTTACAAGAAGTAGAACCCTCAGGGATGCATACCAGGAGATGGAACTTACTTTTATAACTTCCACTCCCCACCAAGCACCATAAGACTGAAATACATTGCCATAAATGCCTTCTGAAATGAATTGCCATAAATGACTACTGAAATGAATTGCCGTAAATGACTTGAAGTAATGAATGTCTTGAATTATGATGATTGGCATAAAATGAAATGATAATAAAGAGAGAAAATGAAAACATAAAGAAAGAAAGAAACATTTGGCCATATCTTGATAAGGTCCAAATGGAGGGTATTGATGTTATATGCTTCCTGAACCTGTCCAAAGAATTGACAAGTGCTCACAAAGTGGCCAAGGTTATGCTTACAACAACATATGGGTAGAATACCCCCTTAAAGGTGCATGCCAGGAGAGGAACTTACTTTCATAACTTCTTCTCCCCACCAAGCACCATAAAATCAAACTCTTGAGGTATTTGGACCAGGCTTGTCTGGATACAATGAGTGGAAATCCTTGACAAGGTCTGGTGAGTTGGTAAGGTTGGAAGCTGGTTCCCAAGTGGTTCTTTCTGGGTCTTCACTGAATCCTTTCCACTCTACAAGATACCATAATTTACCTCTTTTGAGTTTTGAGTCCAGAACCTGAGCCACTTCCCATTCTTCTTGCTCTTCCACTAAAACTGGTGGTGGCGGCAATTGATGACGATTTGGGATAGTTGAATGCTTGACTGGTTCTAATAAGGACACATGGAATACAGGGTGAACTGTCTTCCATTGCAGAGGCAACTTGAGGTGATATGCATGGCTGCCAATCTTCTTAAGAACTTCAAAGGGTCCCAACCATCTTTCTGATAATTTCTTGGTGGGTCTTGTTGTCTTGATGTTCTTGGAAGCTAGCCATACTTTGTCCCCAGGTTGGAAATCAGGTGGAATTGCCCTATTTCTATCTGCATACTTCTTTAATCTCCTTATTGCTGACTCTAATTCTTCTTTGACAACTTGCTGTACTGATTGAAGTTTTGTTGATAACTTTCCAGCAGGTGAGTCTTGAGAAATATGGATTGAGTCAAAGCTGGGATTTCTTCCATAAATGGTGAAAAAAGGTGATTTCTTGGTTGATGAATGTTCTGCATTATTATAGGCAAATTCAGCCAGAGGGAGCCAGGTGTACCAGTCATCTTGATGATAGCTGACATACATCCGAAGGTACTGTTCTAGTATCTGATTTACCCTCTCTGTCTGTCCATCTGTTTCGGGGTGAAAGGCAGTTGAAAGATCTCTTGATATCTTGAGATGCTGACACAATTGAGTCCAGAATGATGAAACAAATAAGGATCCTCTATCACTGACAATACTTACTGGGAGTCCATGCTTGGAAAATACATGACTAATGAATATTTGAGCTAAATCCAGAGCAGTGATTGTGCCATAAGTTGGAATGAAGATTGCCATTTTTGAGAATCTGTCCACAACTACTAAAATTGAATCAAAGTTGTTGGACAGTGGCAATTGAGTGATAAAGTCCATTGATAATGAATTCCAAGGACCAGATGGAATTGAAAGAGGCTTGAGTAATCCAAACTTCTTGTGATGAATGTTCTTGTTTCTTGAACATTGCTGACATGAGGACACATAGTCCTTGATGAATTGATTCATGCCAGCCCAATAAAAATCCCTCTTGATGAGCTTGAGGGTCTTCTCCTGGCCAGGATGGCCAGCCAATGGTGAGTCATGACGCTTTTGAAGAATATTGAGTTGAAGTTCTTCATTGCTTGGGATTACCACTCTATCTTTGAATAATAATAACTTGGCTTGAGGTTCAAGAGAATAATCTGGAACTGATTCACCTCTTGCTAGTTGCTTGAGTATTTATTTGTAGTATTGGTCTTGCCATACTTCTTTTTGAATCTTGTCAACTAAATCTGAGAAAATTTCCACTTTGATTGAGAAGAATCTTGATTCTTGAATTCCATCTTGCTTAAGTACTTGATGAAAATTCTGAGGATTCTTGCTGATGAAGTCCACCCCCCTCTCTGGGTACACGTTGTCCCGACGTGACAAGGCATCTGGTAAAGTGGCCAGCCTGCCTGGGAGGTAAGTGATAGTGAAATGAAATTCTGAGAGAAATTCAGCCCAACGGGCCTGATGACGAGTAAGAACTTTGGAAGACATGAAATATTGCAAGGAAGAGTGGTCTGTCAAGACCTCAAAAGGATTGGAAAGAGAAAGAAGAAATGCTCTCCAGCGCTTGAGAGCCCAAACTATGCCAAGGAGTTCCTTGTCATGAATTTCATAGTTGAGTTCCGCTGGTAAGAGTTTGCGACTATCAAATGCAATGGGGTGCTTTCCTGAGTCATTCATCTGGCTCAGTACGGCGCCCAAAGCATAATCAGAAGCATCAGTCTCTACTATAGTAGGTAGAGAAGGATTAAAGTGAGATAAGATAGGAGCAGAGGTGAAAGCTTCTTTGAGTGCTTGAAACTGACTAAGAGCTTCCTCATTGAAGATGAAAGGAGAATCTTTTTTAAGGAGGGAAGTGAGAGAAGTGATTTTTTTAGAATAATTTTTAATGAAGCGTCGATAAAAATTGGCAAAGCCAAGGAAAGATTGAACGGCCTTGATGTTTTTGGGCTGAGGCCAATTGAGGATTTGCTGAACTTTTGAAGAATCCATCTTGAGGCCATCACTTGAAACAACATAGCCCAAGTATTCCACACTTGAGGCATGGAATACACACTTGGAGGCTTTGGAAAACAGATTATTGTCCCTCAGTCTTTGGAGGACAGAGGCCACATGTTTGACATGTTCCTCCTCAGAACTGGAAAAGACCATAATATCATCTAGATAAACCACAACAAACACATCCAAAAAATCTGCAAAGATATCATTTACTAGATTTTGGAAAGAAGCAGGAGCATTGGTCAAGCCAAATGGCATGACCAAATACTCATAACTGCCATATTTGATTCTAAAGGCAGTTAAGTGCTCATCCCCCTCTTTGATTCTCAGAAGGTTATATGCACCACGCAAATCTATCTTGGAGAAGATAGTGGAACCGTTGAATACGGTAAGAAGCTGGTTCATAGGAGGAACAGGGTATCTGTTCTTCCTAGTGACAGCATTGAGTTTGCGGTAGTCAACACACAAACAAAGGCCTCCATCCTTTTTCTTGACAAAAAGGACAGGTGCTCCTGTTGAAGAGGAGCTTGGTCTAATGAAACCTTTCTCTACATTCTCTTAAATGTAGGCCCGCAGTGTTTCTGACTCTTGATTTGATAATGAGTAGATAACACCAATTGGAGGTAGAAGACCCTCCAATTCGATATGGTGATCACAGGCGCGGTGTGGAGGAAGTTTCTCTGCTTTCACCTTGGAGAATACATCCAAATATTGGTGATAAGCAGGAGGAACAACCTTCAACACAGTTTCAATTTCTTCTGGCTCTTCCTCCTCATCCCACTGCTCCTCCAGGGATGCATGGAAAGATAAGGGAGGAAGGTCCATATTCCCTTGGAAGAGATGAAGTGAAGATATGGCAACATCTTCTCCAACATCCTTTATCTCTTTGAAGACTTCATCTCTTGATGGAAGTAATGACTGAGAGGGAATTATGGAAGGGATATGGACAGAAGAAGGGATGGAAGGTGTCTTAAGTTCACCAGCCAGAGCAACACTGTTGACAGCAGTGGCTAAGTCATTACTAGTAGAAGGAACAATACCACTAGAATCCTTATGATTAGAATCATAGGTGATCAATCCATTTTTCCAATCAATAATGGGATTGAAATGGTAAAGGAAATCATAGCCCAATATCAGGTCTTCTCCCTTGGGTGAATCTATGATAAAGAAATCCCATTCAAAGCTTGGGAAGGAAGGCAATTCAACTACCAACTTGGTATAATGGGTGATGAACAAGGCAGGGGATTCATTAGAATCCAAAATGAAAAGAGGAATCTTTTCAGGGAGCTCTGACAGAGTCAATGAGTACTTGAGAACAAAATTCTTTGCAATAAAAGAGTTTGTAGCACCAGAATCAATGAGAATACTATAAAAAATATCAGAGACAGAAGAGAAAATAAGAAACTTTAAAGATTTCTTGACACTAGTATTCAGAGTGCACAATTGTGCTCTTGAAGGAAATAAATGAGAACCATTGAACACATCATGATCCCCACTCAGGCTTTTCCCTGCTTGCTAGGGAAGCCTCTTGATGATGACCCAGGCTTGTTCTGAGGTCTCTTGAAGCATTTTTCAATTGGGTGCTTGCCACCACAATAAGTACACAACCCTGCTTGAATCCTCCTCTCCTTTTCAGAACCAATTAATTTACTGTCCTTATTGAGGAGAGCAGCATGGGGTTTGTCCTTTGAAGATTGAAATTGCTTGCCCTTCTTATTCTTCTTCTGATGAGGCCTCTTTGGAAATGAGTTTTGAGGACGCCTAGACTGATTGGATCCACTGACTGGAGGCTTCTTTTCTTCATTGCCACCCTTTTCCTTTTGCCTCTCATGATATCTTGTGTCTAATTCTAAAGTGACATCCATAAGTTCTTGAAGAGTATCAAAAGTTCCAGGGTGAGAAGCCAACTGATCCAATAATCTTGATGCCAATCCTCTTCTGTAAACATGGATATAAGCTCTTTCCCCCCAATCTCCAATTCTTGACATTAAGATTCTGAAATCTGCTATGTACAAGGATACATGACCACTTTCCTTCATCCTCAAATTGTCCAACTCTTGTTCAGCTTTCCTGACTTCATTGGGGTCACCAAACAGAGTGAATAATTGAGATTCAAACAATGGCCAATTATTGAGGAGGTAGGAAGGGTCTTCATTGGAAATATTTGAGAGGTAAGGTTCAATCCATTTGCCGGCTCTACCAGTAAGAAAAGAAGTTGAGTACAAAACCTTCTTCCTGTCAGAGAAGAAGTTTGCTGGATCATTATGGAAAATTAGTTGACGGGATTGGACAAATCCTCTCAACTTATGAGCTTGAGTACCATCAAAAGAATCAGGTGCCTTCATGGATGGAGTCTTGAAAGCAAGGGCTTTGGAATTGTCCCTGGGGGCAACTGCTTGAGTGAGTTGTCCCATGAATTGAGTCATCTGCTCCATCATCTTGAGGAGACTTGGATCAGTTTGAGAGACAAGAGGTTGACTAGAAAGGGCTAGATTAGAACCCTGAGGCACCTCTGGAGCATTTGCCAAGGCATCTGCCACTTCAGTTTCCCCAGAATCTTCCTCTTCCACAGACTCTTCCCCCTCTTCATCTTCAACTTCCCCTAATCTTGCTCTTGCACCTTCAGACATGCCAGGGTAGCCACCCAAAAGTCCAGAAAAGGATCTTGATCTTCTAGATTTTATTCCACCTCTTCTTGAGGGTGCTGCTCCTTCCATTGGTGGTCCTCTGTCCAAGTTTGCACTCAGTTGATGAACTGATGGTGTGCGGTCAAGAGGAGCCCTTGCTGTAGGAGTGAGAACAGCTGGAATTTTCTGGGATCTAGTATTCTTTGCTGGGGGGCTATGCTGGACTGGCATTATGAAAAGAATTAAAATAACTTGATGGTATTAAGAAGAATAATCAGGCTTGGCCAAATCAATCACAATAAAATCTTGATGAATCTTGAGGAATCAATTCAAATCTTGAGGAATCGAATTGAATCAACAGTCAAATAAATTCAATCAATCAACAATCAATTCAAATCAAATATCAATAATCTTGAGGAAATCAATAATCAATCAATATTCAATCAATAATCAATCAATAAATGTCTTCAATATGAAATCAAGTCTTGAGGAATCAATCAATCAGTTCAAAATCTTCAGAAATCAATTCAATATCTTGATGAGTGAAATCAAATCAATAATCAAAATCAATTCTTGAGGATCAATCAATATCTTGAGAGTTCAAAGTCAATAAATCCAATAAATCCTGAATCAATAACCCAAATGAATCCCAATGAATAATCCAATCAATTAAACCAATCAATAATTCCTAAATGAAACCTTAATAAGAACACAGAAAAAATTTGATTGATAAAAATAAAATGAAGTGATGAAATGGTCAGCAATGATTAAGAAAGGAAAAGAATCAATTTTCATAAGAATGAAATGAATGAGATGAAAATTGATGAGAGAGAAAAATTCATAGAAAATCATAAAAATCATAAAATCATGAAAACGTCATAATTGATGAATGAGAGGGAATGAATATAAATGAATGAAAAGAAAGAATCAAATATGAGTTAATTAATTTAATGTCACAGGGGCTCTTCGAAGTGAAGAGGGCCTGGCACTCAGTAAACTGGAACTCACTTATGGAGGGCTCAAAGATAAGATAAGATGAGATACACTTAAGAGTGTTAAAGATAAATTGCTAAAGAATGAATATAAGAAAAAGCAGCAACAAAAGATAAGAGTAAAAGAATAGAAGAGCCAACCACAAACAAGTCCAAGTCCACTGTTTCAACCTGTCAGAATGGAAAGAGAAGGGTTAATAAGGATATGGCCACCCAACTCATACTGTACAGGCGAAGAGAGAAATGCAAAGACTAACTTAAGATTAAATAATTATAATACCCAAAATAAGGATAAGAATAATTATAAAATAATAAATAAACTAAATTAATTAAGTGGGGAAAAGTCCCCAGGGGGAGAAAGAGGGGCTGGTATATGTGAGAATCACCAGCCCTGATCCAGAGGAAGAATTTTCATGAGAATAATTGATGATTGAATTGAGTCTGGCCAATACAGGTCCTGTACAGCTGTACAGAACCTGTACAAGAGGTGTGGTGTATTTGAGTGATCATACAGTTCCATACTGGTGTATTGAAACTGTATTGGGTGAATCCAACCTGTACAGGTATTGACAGGCTGTATTGATGTACCAAGCTGTATGCATGTTTCAGAATGAAGATTGCTGAAACTGACTGCTGATGCAGATACTGGATTTGCTGATTTGAGGTGTTTGAGTGGGTGTATGAATGAATACCCTTACCCCTGATGGATGGTTGTTACATTGGCATATTTGTCCTTTCTCTTATTCCTGCTTAAGAAATATATTCCGTAGTATTTCTTATCATCTTTTGGAGCCTTCAAAGTGAGTTCTTGATTCCTAAGTGCCAGGGCCTCTTGCTTGCATAAGAGCCCCTGTGACATTATATTAATTAACTCATAATTTCTTTTCATTCTATTAATTCATTCTTCATCATTTTATTCATTCATTCTTCATCAATTTCATTCATTCTTTCATCAAAATTATGACTCTTTAACGCTTATGAATTTAAGGATTCTTCGTCACCTCTCAATTTTCTCTCATTTATTTCTTCATTCTGAAAATTGAAAGCTGACCCAAATTTTATTTTCTTTTTATCTTTTCAATGTTAATCTCAATCATCAATCCCATTTTTATCCTTCATTTCAGGCATCTTATCATTTTGATTTTTCAGATTATTCATCAAATTATTCAGACACGCTCTTCATATCAGGATTCAATTGGATTTTCTCTTGAAGAATTTTGATTTCAGGAAGAATTCACTTGATAATTTATTTGATTGACTGATTTGACATAATTGATATTGACTTCAAGATAATTGATTGACCTGAAGAAGTCTCATTGATTTTGCTGAATTTCACATCAAGACTTTGACATAAATTGTTTTTGACTCAAGATTTCTTTTGACTGATTGATTTTCACTGCAAGATTTGATTTCATTGATTTTGATTGATTGATTTTATTGACTTCAAGATTTTCATTGATATTGATTTTTGACTTCAAGACTCATTGATTTTGATTGATTGACATACTTGAAGACTTTAATTGATTCATTGATTTTTCCCCTCAAGATTTGATTTGATTTGATCCTCAAGACTATTTTGGTCTTGCCTCAAGTTTTATTCAAGTTTTGATTCATTTTAGTTAAATCTTATTCTTATTCAATCATGCCACTCCAACACTCACCTCCTGAAAGACAGACTAGATCCCAGGCTTGAACTCAAGCTGTTCTTACTCCTACTCCAAGAGTTCCTCTTGATGGCACCCCAGCAGTTCCTCAACTGAAGGCCCAATTAGATAGAAGACCCCGCATGACAGGAGCAGCACCATCCAGGAAGAAAGGAAGGGTGCCACGAAGATCAAATTCTTTCTCAGGAGTAGTTGGCAGTTTTCCAGGCATTTCAAGGACTAGTCTCAAAGGTCCAGGTGAAGATGGTGAAGAGGAGGAGGAGAATTCTGTGGAAGAGGAAGAGTCTGATGGTACTGAAGGTGTTCCTGCTCCAGTGGGGGCATCCCAAGGTACTGGAGGACCAACTCTAGCCCAGTCTAATCAGCCTGTCTCTCATCAATCTGAACCATCTTCATTGGCCATTATGCAGCAGATGACTCAAATTATGGCCAATCTTCAAGCAGATTCTTCCTCTGATTCATCAAGACCACCAGCCTTCAAGACTCCATCTATGAAGGCACCAGAATGCTTTGATGGGACTCAGCCCTTCAAAGTCAGAAGCTTTATCCAGTCTTGTCAATTAATTTTTCATAATGATCCGGAAAACTTCTCTCAAGACAGGAAGAAGGTTCTTCATGAGACTTCATTCCTTATTGGCAGGGCTGAAAAATGGATTGAGCCTTATCTATCCAATCTCACCAATCAAGATCCCAAATACCTTCTCAATTCTTGGAATCTATTTGAATCACAACTCTTCACTTCGTTTGGGGACCCGAATGAAGTCAGAAAAGCAGAAGCAGAGTTGGATTACTTAAGAATGAAAGAAGGAGGGCATGTATCACTATACATTGCTGATTTTGAAAGCTTAGTCTCATGAATCGGGGATCGGGGTGAAAGAGCTCTCATCCATCATTTCAGGAAGGGATTGCCATCCAGGATTCTGGATCAATTGGCCTCCCATGCTTCAAATATTGATTCTCTTCAAGACTTAATGGACGTTACCCTGGAGCTTGATACCAGGTACCATGAGATGCAAAAGGAGAAGAATCATCATAAAGAGAAGAAGCCTGAAGCCTCAAAGTCAAGTTCTTCTCATCATCAAAATTCTTCAAGCTCAAGTCACAAGAAGAAGAATTTTCATGCTCAAAAGCGGGACAAGCCCCACCCTTCCTTGTTGAATAAGGACTTCAAGTTGAAAGGTTCTGAAAAAGAAAGAAGAATAAAGGAGGGCTTGTGTACTTATTGTGGTGGGAAGCATAGTCTTGAGTCTTGTTTCAAAAGACCTCAAAACAAGCTTGCCCAACCGTCAGGCCAATTTCCCAGCCAGGGAAAAGCCTGAGTGGAGACCATGTTGTGTTCAATGGTCTTCACAGTTTTCCTTCCAGAGCACAATTGTGCATTCTGAATACTGGTGTCAAAAATTCTCTTAAATTTTTTGTTTTTTCTTCTCTTTCTGATGTCTTTTACAGTATTCTCATTGATTCTGGTGCTACACACTCATTTATTGCAAAGCAGTTTGCTCACAAGTACTCATTGACTACGCCAGAACTTCCAGAGAAGATTCCCCTTATCATTCTTGACTCCCCTGAGTCTCCTTCCTTATTTGTGACTCACCATACTAGATATATGGTTGAGCTCCCTTCCTTCCCAAGCTTTGAATGGACTTTTTAGTCATTGATACTCCCAAGGGAGAAGACCTCATATTGGTCTTTGACTTTCTCAATCATTTTAATCCTTCTATTGATTGGAGGCAAGGGATGATCACCTTTAATCCTGATCATTTGGACTATTCTGATCCTTCTAATTCTGTCTGTAATGACTTTTCTTCTACCAAATCACGTGCAGCTCTGGTTGGTGATTCTAGAACACCATCATTTCCATCTTCTGTCCATATTCCTTCCCTTAATTCCCCACAGTCATTACTATCTCCAAGAGCTGAAGTCTTCAAAGAGATTCAAGATGTTGGAGAAGATAAATCTGTATCTTCACTTCACCTCTTATTTGGGAATATGGACCTTCCTCCTTCATCTTATCATGACTCCCTGGAGGAGTTGTGGGATGAAGAGGAAGAGACAGAAGAAGTAGAAGCTGTGATGAAGGTTGTTCCTTCTGTCTATCACCAATATTTTGATGTGTTCTACAACGTGAAAGCAGAAAAACTTCCTCCTCACCACGCCTGTGATCATCATATTGAGCTGGAGGGGTCTCTACTTCCAGTTGGGGTGATCTACTCTTTATCCAAACAAGAGTCAGATACACTCAGGGCCTACATTTCAGAGAATGTAGAGAAAGGTTTCATCCGGCCAAGCTCCTCTTCAACAGGAGCACCCATCCTCTTTCTCAAAAAGAAAGATGGTGGCCTCCGTTTGTGTGTTGATTACCGCAAACTCAATGCTGTTACTAGGAAGAACAAGTATCCTGTTCCTCCTATGAATCAGCTTCTCACCGTCTTTAATGGTTCTTCTATCTTCTCCAAGATTGATTTGCGTGGTGCATATAACCTGCTCAGAATCAAGGAGGGTGATGAACATTTGACTTGCTTTAGAACTAAATATGGCAGTTATGAGTACTTGGTTATGCCATTTGGGCTCACCAATGCTCCTGCTTCTTTTCAAAATCTTGTCAATGATATCTTTCAAGATCTTCTCAATGTTTATGTTGTTTTTAATTTGGATGACATTATGGTATTTTCAAATCTGAGGAAGAACATGTCACTCATGTGTCCACTGTTCTTTCCAGACTCAGAGCCAATAACCTTTTTGCTAAGGCGTAAAAATGCCTGTTTCATGTTTCAAGTGTGGAATATCTTGGTTATGTAGTTTCTTCTGAAGGCCTCAAGATGGACCAAGCAAAAGTACAGAATATTCTAAATTGGCCGCCTCCAAAAAACCTCAAGGCTCTTCAATCCTTCCTTGGCTTTGCCAGCTTCTACTGCCGTTTCATCAAGAATTATTCAAAGAAGATCAGTTCACTCACCAGTTTCCTCAAGAAAGATTCCTGTTTTCCCCTCAATGAGGAAGCTCTCAGTCAGTTTCACCTACTCAAAGAGGTTTTCACCACCGCTCCAATCCTTCTCTACCCACCATTGTCGAGACCGATGCATCAGATTATGCTTTGGGGGCCGTACCGAGTCAGGTCTCTGACTCAGGAAAACATCCCATTGCATTTGACAGCCGCAAGCTTATCCCAGAAGAGCTCAATTATGAAATTCATGACAAGGAACTCCTTGGAATTGTCTGGGCTCTCAAGCCCTGGAGGGCTTTTCTTCTTTCACTGTCTTCCCCTTTTGAAGTTCTCACCGATCACTCTTCCCTTCAATACTTCATGACCTCTAAAGTACTCACTTGCCATCAAGCCCGTTGGGCTGAATTCCTTTCTGAATTTCATTTCTCAATCACCTACCTCCCTGGCCACCTAGCTACTCTTCCAGATGCCTTATCACATCGGGACAATGTTTATCCGGAGAGGGGGGAGGATTTCATCAGCAAGAATCCAATGAATCTTCAGAAAATCATTAAGCAAGATGAGTTTCAACCCTCAAAGTTTTTTTGCAGTCAAGGTGGAATCTTTTTCAAATTTGATTGATTCAATCCAGAAGAAATTATGGCAAGATCCCCAGTACAGAAGTATCCTTGAAGATTTGGGTAAAGGTAAATCTGTCCAAGATTATTCTCTTGATTCCTCTTCCCAACTTCTTCTCTTAAAAAATTGGGTGGTAGTCCCAAGTGACTCCACAATTCAGCTTAGTATTCTTCAAAAGGGTCACAATTCTCCTCTAGCTGGCCACCCTGGCCAAGAGAAGACTCTCAAACTTGTCAAGCGGGATTTCCACTGGTCTGGCATGACTCAATTTATCAAGGACTATGTTTCATCCTGTCAACAGTGCTCAAGAAACAAGAATATTCACCACAAGAGGTTTGGATTCCTCAGACCTCTTCCAATTCCAAATGGTCCTTGGATTTTTCTTTCAATGGACTTCATCACTCAACTGCCACTGTCCAATTCCTTTGATTCAATCCTGGTCATAGTGGACAGATTCGCAAAAATGGCGGTTTTTATTCCAACAATGTCCTCAATCACTTCCCTGGATTTGGCCCACTTATTAATCAAGAATATCTTTTCAAAGCATGGCCTTCCGTTAAGCATTGTCAGTGATAGAGGTTCACTCTTTGTTTCTTCTTTTTGGACAAATCTTTGTCAGCAGCTCAAGATTTCAAGAGACTTGTCAACTGCTTACCATTCAGAAACTGATGGACAGACAGAGAGGGTAAATCAGATACTAGAACAGTATCTTCGGATTTATGTCTGCTATCATCAAGATGATTGGAACACCTGGCTCCCTCTGGCTGAATTTGCCTACAATAATTCTGATCACTCTTCAACCAAGCAATCCCCATTTTTCACTGTTTATGGAAGAGATCAACAATTTGATTCAGTTCACATCACTCAGGATACCTCTGCTGGAAAGTTATCAACAAAAATCCAATCAGTACAGCAAGATGTCAAGAGAGAACTTGAAGCTTCCATAAACTGGTTTAAGAGGTATGCAGATAAAGGTAGAGCAAGTCCAACTGTTTTCAATCCTGGTGACATGGTATGGCTTTCCTCCAAGAATATCAAATCAACCAGGACCACCAAAAAAGTATCCGAAAGATGGTTGGGTTCTTTTCCAATCTTGAAGAAAGTCAGTTCCCATTCTTACCACCTCAAGCTTCCATCTCAATGGAAATCCATCCACCCAGTCTTCCATATCTCACTCTTGGAACCAGTCAAGAAATCAACAATCCCAAATCGGTATCAAGAGCCTCTTCCTCCAATTACCATTGAAGAAGAAGAGGAATGGGAAGTCTCTCAAGTACTGGATTCAAAGCTCAAGAGGAGAAAGCTATGGAATCTGGTGGAATGGAAAGGTTTCAGTCAAGACCCAGAAAGATCCACTGGGGAACCAGCCAAAAACCTCAAGAATTGTCCTGATCTTGTCAAAGATTTCCATTCTTTGTATCCTGACAAGCCAGGACCAAATTCTTCAAAAGCTTGATCTTTTATGGTGCTTGGTGGGGAGAGGAATTACCAAAAGTAAGTCCCACTCCTGGTATGCACCTTTAGGGGTATTCTACTCCTCTTTGTTGTAAGCATCACCTTGGCCACTCTGTGAGCACTTTGCAATTTGGACACAGATTTGTTGGCCTGGCTTTCAACATTAATTTCAAAACTATGGCCATTTTTCACTTGGGCAAATGGACCATTCACTTTCATTTTCCTTTCCAAATTTTCCAATTCAAGACATTCCTTCATCAAATTTGTATCCTTATTTATGGCACTGGCGGGTTTGGCAACTTCTAAAATTAAGTTCCTCTCCTGGTGTGCACTTCCCTGGGGGGTGTATAATCTTTTCAAAACATCATCTTGGCCACTCTGTGAGCACCTGGCATCAAATTCTTTTATTCCAGGTCCTTGGCCACTTTCAAATCAACCTTCAAAATCTGTGATGAAGATTGGATCCCCCTTCAAAATTTTTCTTTTTTTTATTTTCCTTTTCTGTTTCTTTATCTTTACTTTTCTTTAAATTTCTTTTATTTTAATCTTTATTCCAAAATTCTACGTCAAATTCAATCCTTCAACACTTTCAAAGCCAAATGTCAAGAGAAGACTACGTCAACCTCAATTCATATGCCAACATTATCATCAGTTCAAAATTTTCTTTTCAAGATCAAAATAACGCTGGAACGCCTCTTTCCAATCCGTCTCAACAGGCTTCTACCTTATCTTGGTGCTCAGGAGCTCACCATTCAAGGTAGGGGGGTACTGTCACAGCCATGAGTTTGACCCTCCTCCTTGATTATTGCGGCAATTCAACCTGGAGTCAATTGGTCATGTCATATCTTTTATGGCCAATTGGCCCCCTTGGGTGTTCCATGGCACCCACGCCATAACACCTTTCAATGGCCATTTTATGGCCTCAGGCCAAATCCTGCTGTCATTGGCCTTTTTGGCCAATTTCCACTTCACCAACCCCCAGGCCTTCATCTTTTATTTTGGGCCTGGGGGGTCATTTTGTCTTCTAGCGGCCTCCAGGCCCCCTAGCCATCATTCTTGGATTCAGGGCCACCCTTTTCATTATTGGGGTTTTGGCCTAAATGGCCTTTTTGGGCCATTTAGGCCCCCTACAGCTCCTATGGCCCGTAGGCCATTTAGGCCCCTTTTGGCCTAATCCAATGAGGCCAAAAGGGGCCAGCCACCTAGGCCCCAAGGTCAGGTGGGTCCCAAACCACAATTGGGCCTACCTGAGCCATTTTTGGCCACCATTTCCTTGGACCCAAAAGTGACCAAAAACCTCATGGACCCCATTTTGGCCATAAATCCCGTAGGACCCAATTTTGGCCATGGACCAATAGTTCAGCCATGGCCTCTGGCAACCACCAGAGGCCACCAGATCAGCTCCGTTTGTCTTTCCCCTCAACTCCAGGGGATTTCTTCCTTTCCTTCATACCATCCGTACTCAAGGTTGCAGGCATGGTGCTGTCACATTGATGCCAGAAACCATCAACAAGAACTCGAGCTCTCCACTCACGGTCATGTCGGAACAGGTGGTCCCCCACCACCACCATGACTAGACCCTAGGTTGCTTGATTGCGCAATCATCACAACTGAGCAGAAAAGGCTACAAGATCAAGGTTGAATTTCCTTGATCTTTTTCTGGTATTATAGGTCACAGTTCCACCGTCTGTGACAGTACCCCCGGGGTAGGAAGCACTGCGTCCCGAAGTGCACTAACACAGATGGGCAACCCTGTCCTCAATCAGGGGCATCAGCTACACAACAGGCCGGTATAAGGAGCCATAAGGGTTGTTGGGTCATCACTCCCAAGCCCTTTCTGCCAACAGGTTTGAAACCCCCAAATTTCGCAATGTGTCTCCCTCACAATTGTGAAATCTACCCATGACAGTAAACCTTGATCTTGTAGCCTTTTCTGCTCAGTTGTGATGATTGCGCAATCAAGCAACGTAGGGTCTAGTCATGGTGGTGGTGGGGGACCACCTGTTCCGACATGACCCTGAGTGGAGAGCTCGAGTGCTTGTTGATGGTTTCTGGCATCAATGTGACAGGTGCATATATGGTATTATATACCATTATGCACCATTTTTGCTCAGCAATCCAATGGTGACGTTTTCAGGATGCAATTCCTGCTTCCCAACTCAAGGTCTCAAATCCCGATTCCCATTTTGAAGGAGGATTCATCAGCTCATCAGTCTGACAAGTTATGGCGGTAATCAGAAGACTCTTCAAGGATCCCAACCACCTGTATCTGCAGGCGTTGGGTTGGCACAATTCATTAAGGATTATTCAAGGGCAATTCTCAAGAGTTATTATATCATTCAAATCAGTTGTCAAGGCATCAAGTATTCAATACTCCTTTGGACAACTCAATTCATCCGTACAGGCCTCATTCAATCAACCTGTATGGTCTTGGCCCAATTGGGTCATTTCATATTCCACTGTGGGAATTCCATCACACAGTTCAAATTTCAAGATGGCCAGAACTGTATTTCCCGATCCGGACAATACAGCCATTGATCCACCTTCCAGGATCAATCTTTCAGTTTTCACATATGCCGGCTACCTTTCATCACCTGGGGACTTTTTCCCCAGTTAATTAATATATTGGATTTATTTTTATCCTTATTTTCTTTTACCTTATTAAAGTTAATACTGATAATCTCAAGTTGAAACAGTGAATTGAGGATTCACTTGGTTGGCTTCTTGGCCTTTGGCTTTCTTTTATATTTGGCCTCTGGCTTCATTCTTATTATTCTTTGTTATCTTTGGCATATTTGTCCTTTCTCTTATTCCTGATTAAGAAATATATTCCGTAGTATTTCTTATCATATTTTGGAGCCTTCCAAGTGAGTTCTTGATTCCTGAGTGCCAGGCCCTCTTGCTTGCATAAGAGCCCCTGTGACACCCCTTTGATTATGGGGTCTAAGGCCTAAATGGCCTTTTTGGGGAATTTAGGCCCCCTATGGTGTCTATGGCCCATGGTCCATGGGATCCTTAGGCGCCTTTTGGCCTAAATCCAATGAGGCCAAAAGGGGCCTTGGCGGAGGTCCAGCAGCCCCCAAACCACAAGTGCTCCCACCTGAGCCAATTTTGGCCCCAAACTCAACCATCCCAAAGGTGGCGAAAAGGACCCCAGGACCCAAATTGGCCAAGAACCACAGTTTGACCATTTTCAACCCCTGGCCTCTGGAAGCCACCAGACGCCATCAGATCAGGTCCAGAAAGGTTTCCCCTCAATTCAGGGGAAGACATCTCCTTAACCAACGTACTCCATACCAAAGGATCCAGGTGTGGTGCATATATGGTATAATATACCATTATGCACAAATTTTGCTCAGAAATCCAATGGTGATGCTTTCAGGACCAAATTATGTCTTTTCAATTCAAGTTCCCAAATCCATAACCCATTTTGAAGGAAGTATTTCCAGTCATTCAGTATTGCAATCCCTGGTGGCGACCAGAAAACCATTTGAGGACCCCCAACCACCTGGCCCTGCAGAAGATGGGTTTTATTTTCTTTTCAGGATTATTCCAAGGGTAATTTCAAGAGTTTATCAATCATTGAAACAGTTTTCAAGAAATCAAGTACTTCAGTATTTTTTGGACAACTTAATTGGTCCATACCAGATATATTCAATTGAGCTGTATGGCCTTGCCCCTTTTGGGACAATTGCTATTCCATTGTGGGAATTCAGTCACACAGTTGAATTCCCCAGATTGCCAGATCTGTATTGACCCAAAACAGTCAATACAGATGGGTGATCAACCCTCAAGGATCAGTCTTCAACTTTTCACATATACTGGCCATCTTTTCTTCCCTGGGGACTTTTTCCCCAGTTAATTAATATATTGGATTTATTTTTATCCTTATTTTCTCTTAATTTATCAAAGTAAATACTTGTAATATTAAGTAAGTCATTTGCACCTTTTCTTTTCCTTTCAGTGGATACTGGTGGTAATATCCTTTACTAATTCCATTGTTCTTTCTGGGAGGTTGAAATAGTGAATTGAGGATTCATTTGGTTGGCTCTTTGGCTTTTGGCTTTCCTTCATTATCTTTGGCCTTTGGCTTCCTTCTTCTTGTCCTTACTCTTATTCTTCTTCAAAGAAATATGAATACTTATTATTTCTTTATTCTTGTGGAACCCTCAAAGTGAGCTCTTGATTCCTGAGTGCCAGGCCACTCTTGTTTTCCACTAGAGCCCCTGTGACAGGCACCAGAATGCTTTCATGAAACTCAACCCTTCAAAGTCAGAAGTTTCATGCAGTCTTGTCAACTTATCATACATAATGATCAGGAAATTTTTTGTCAAAAATGGAATAATGTTCTTTATGCCATTTCGTTTCACGTTGGAAGGGCTGCAAAATGGAATGGGCTTTATCTTTCAAATCTCACTAATCAAGATCCAAATTATCTTCTCAATTCATGGGCCCTATTTTAATGTCAACTATTTAATTTGTTTGGGGACCCAAATGAAGTTGGAAAATTTGAGCCTTGAGGTATATTTTGCATACCCAAATAGTGCACAATTATCTTAAAAATAAATTCTGTACTATGCATAACCCATAAGTCATGCATATATTCAAAATTCATCATTTTTGATTTCAGAGAAGATGAATAACCCTTTTTTGAGTAAGTAAATCCATGGATCTAAGGCCAGATTTGGATTCTACACAAAAACCATCTAGGGTAGCTCCATAGAGTGAATAAGCTCAAATCAACTCTTTGAGGTGGTAATATGGAAAATACTTCAATACCACATCATCAATACGACATAAAAGATCCATGAAAATTTTTGTTTTTCTCTATTTCACGCCAAAATAATGGCAATGTGAGAAATCCCATGTTATATACACACTAAGAATAGTGTTATGCATGTTTTTAGGACTTAATAATATGGTATTCTTACATGCACATTTGGTACACCCATAGTGGATATCTCAATTGAAGCTTAAAATTCTATTTTGACATAAAAAATAGGCAAGGGGGACAAAAGACATCAAAGAGAGCCAGGGTACCCAACTTCTGAGGCCTCTGAGACATGGACAGCTCCAAATCTTGGACCCCTGGCTGATCTTGGACCAATTAGTAGACTAAAGCCTTTCGGGAACTTGGTTACCATGTTACAACTACAATAAATTAAAAGAAAATAGCAAATAACCTGCTATTTTGACCTGCCAAGGAGGTAAAGAACAACTTAGACTCCTGTATCCATGTCAATTCTTAATGAATTACCATGGATAAGCCCCAAAAGAGGAACCAAAACCCTTTTTGGACTAGTATCCATTGATTTACCCCAAAGCAACCAGTCATACACTGCTATTTGCAATTCTACGTAGAATTGAGCTAAAAACTTCAAAACTTCATTAAAAATAAAATTCTTAATGAATATTTCTGAAACGTCCAGGACCAATGAGGAACTGGTTAGTTCATATAAAAATCAAAAAAAATTATAATTTTATATGTAAAATTCAAAGTTTTACTTACAGTCCATTCTGGATTGATTCCATGTGAAACACAGAATCTTCAAACATTTACAGAAAATACATTCTGTGATGAAAGCTCCAATAACATCAATAAATTTGAGAAATAAATTATTATTTTGGAACAAAAGCCGATTTACAGATTTTACTCCTTTTATTCTTAACCATAAATGGGTTAGTAGTCACGTAAAAGCCTCAATTAAGTAATTATGATAATCTTACATGACAACAAATGATGCAATCAATAATTCAAAAAGGTTTATTATTTTCTCACTCACTGGTTTTTCAGTTTGCTACATGGAATGCATCTGTGAGCTGTCTTATACTTAATAGAGGCCTCCTCTTGCTGTTTTTTCCACATCATCACATTATTATATTATACCTTTATTACCAAACAAAGTAAGTATTAGTTAAAAATATTTATTAAGTGTTTTATTCTTTCAGAAATCAATCAGAAAGACGTGAAATCATAGAAATCAACTATATTTTGTTTTAATACTGTTATAAATGAATTTTGATCCATTGAATCCATAATTTCACATCAAATTTCTCTATTATTATCTTCTATAATGTTCATTGGATTAATAGTGAGTAGTTTATCTCAAATCTTAATGTTTTTCTCTAGTAACAGTTTTCTTCAAGAATTATCTTTGTAATTATTCTTGTAAAAGATAATTATATATCAAAATAGTTTTATTATGTTAATAAAAGAAGTTTTTTGTTATTAAATTCTTCTGGTAATTGATTTTTGTAGACAATTACTGCTTACTGTTATAATCACTAGTAGTGTATAACATGTAAAAGAAATAATTCTTTAGCTATTTGATTGTGGTCATAATAATTTTTATTATTATATTTCATAAGAACAGTCACAGTACTGTTGATTAATAATAATATTATCAACAGTTTCATAGACACATCATACATTTGGGGGCCTGGCTGTGTTTTTTGAACCTTGTACCCTTAATGAAAATATTTTTAAGTTTTAGAATATATTAATTTAATGATTTTTTCTTTCAATTCAAAGTTAAAATTATTTTTATCTTTGAAATTGTCTTAAAATCTTTTTCATTGAGGAATTTGGTTTAATTTTATACTGTTTTTACACGTGGCTTTTTCACATCCCAAAACTTATAAAATTATTCTTTGAGATACTCTGAATTAATTTTGATTCAAAATCTTAAATTTGAAATTTTTTTCCTTTAAAAAGAATAATTTTTTTAATATTAAAAAATAAAAATTTATAAAAAATCTTAAAATTATCTTGAAAGTATAAAAAAAAATAATAATTTTCTTTTATAAATTCTTTCTCTAGTGTTTTTAATCAATTACTGTGCAGCTGGAAACAAGCTCCGTCAAAGATAAACTACTAGTCCAGAATCTTCAGAAGAAGAATCTGAAGACAGTTTTGATGTTCAAATTGCTAAAAGAGGCACTTTATTTAAAACAAAACAATCCAAACAACCACCCAAAGGTGTGTGCTTTGTGTTTCTAATTCTTATTTTATCTTGAATTGACGTGAAAATGGTGAATACTAGAAATGGAAGCAACTATTCAGTCCACCCAGATGGATGTTGACAAGGAAGAGGCAAGACCTAATCCAGAAGTGTAAAATCTTCCTCAAGAAAGACACATATGGAGGATTCCAGAGTTGCCCTCATTCCCCATGGTCTGTACCCACAAATTTTCACATGAATTCTGAATCTGGACTTATTCATGATAATACTTCAAGGGTTGGACCACTTTCAAGTAGCAGCAATAGAAACGTATCAATGCCAATACAAAAATTGGTTCTGAGAAGCCAAAGAAGAGGAGTGGGAAATATGCCTAAGCCTTTGGCAGGGGGCCATGAACTCCTACTTACAAATCAAGAGCTTTATGGGTCAGGAGAAGACCATAGAACTGATAGAAGGCTGGAGCCCATTGTCTTGCAAAGACAAAGTCAAAAAGATAAAGAATTGATTGAAAAACCAAAGTCTTTTATCCAAAGACCAGAAGAAGGAGTTGGAAATGACTCCAGCTTTGGAGACAGAAGGCCCAGTGCCGTCTACCAGCTCCAAACTAGCTCCAGAAGTGTTGAAAGACAAGCCCAAAGGACCTCAGAAGAAGCAGAAAGGTCCCAAGAACCATCAAGGCAAGGGAAAAGGCAAAGCCAATTGGCACAGACCTTACCCACAAGGGTACAGGATTCCCAAATTGGAGCCTTCAGAAGTGGACATTGTCTTCAATATGGCCAGAACTCTTATGGAATTCAAAGCCAAAGAGCAGGAAAAAACAGGACTTTTCCACGCAAATAATGGATGAAATACACTTTGTTAAATCTAGTATTGATGTAGAGCTTGGCAAATTTGATGCAAAGTTAAATAAAATCATATTGGACATGAGTGAATTGAAAATAAATTACAAAAAGTATACTGAATGGTCTCAATTAACAAATGTCAGACTTGATTCAATTACAAATACATGTGACAGAATCTAGAGGAAATGTCAAGTTAAAAATGAGTAAATGGAAGATCTTTCCATTTTAAACCTTAATGATCAACTTATAATTCTGAAAGACCATGTCTTGGAAGTAACTAAAAATAACAATCAGTTTGCCACACATTTGGAAAAGATTGAAAGTGAAAGGCAGAAGTTAAAGAGTGAAATAATTGCAAATGTAGAACAAATTCATACAAATTATGAACCAAATATCCCAAGACATTCTACACCTTTGACTGAAGAAAAGCTTTTTGTTAAAGGAAGTTTGACACCATTCTTAGGAGAAAATGTTATCTCTGCTGAAGATATTCCCAAACTGGAAGAATGGCCAACATTCTCTGGTGAAGGAGAATATACCCATATTGAGTTCATCAGAGCTATTGATATGTTGCAAGAAGACTTTCACATACCTGATGAAATTATAGTCGGAAATTTACATTCTCTGTTTACAAGAACTGCAAAGTGATGGTATTACAAGATGAGACAAGATCATGGAAAACATGATTGGTCTTGGTGAAAATCTGAAATGATTACCAAATGGGCCAATAATGTTTGAAGGTTTAAACTGGAAAATGCCTTTTAAAGTGCCATTTTTAACTCAGAAAAGGATAAACCACTTACTTGGTTCTTCAAGCAGAAAGATAGATTATCTGCTTTACACCCAGATATGTCTGACACCATTATTAATATGAGAATATTGAACAAATGTGGAGGAGACCTGGAACATGCTATCAAGTGCAGATGTGTAGAAACCTGTTCAACAGAGGACTACATCAATGCAATGGAAGATATCATTACTAGAACGAGAATTGGTAAAACTTGGACTAAAATACCTATGGAGTCCAAAATGGTCCCAAGGATTTCCAGAGAGGACAGAAAACCTGAAAGATCAGTCTCGAAGTGTCATAAATGTGACAGCACTTCAGACTTAGCCAACACTTGCAGCAAAAAGACAAAAATCAATGAAGTTCAAGTCATTGAAGAAGCTCAGTGCACTGAAGAGAAAGAATAATCTGACCTAGATTCTACAGTCTCTGAGAATACACCAGTAGAGGACTATCCCATTGGAAACATTAAAGCTTTCTTTGAGGTCACAGAAGTCCATACTCACTTGCAACAGTACAGTGAGGACTGTCATAACCTGATCAATATCCAAGATGCCAGAATGTGTAAAACAAAACCTGCTAGAGGTAAAGGATACACTGCTAGAGCATCTTGTATCACATCAGTTCTGATGAATGATATTGAAGCCAAAGCAAATTTGGATACAGGGGCATTTTGAACTTGTGTAGGCAAATATTCTCTTCAAACCCTACTCCCTGGACGGAAAAATCATCTATTACTAATAAAGGGTGTACAACTTAGCAGTTCCACTAATAATATGTACCCTGTGGGTATATTAGAAACTAATCTGGTATTTCCACACCCAGCAGGGAGTATTAGAATGAAGACTGAGATTGTAGTAATGGACAATTGCACATCTCAGAAAATTATTCTTGGAAATGATTACTTAAATATTTGTAGTATTGACATCAATAACAATAAAGATAGATATTTCTCAATTGGAGAAAAAAAGAGACAAAAATTTGCTTTTTCCAATATGCCAAAACAAATATCACTAGTATTTTCTAAAAAAGATACTTATAAGGAAGAATTTGTGACTAATCAACTTGTTGAAGCACAAATTAATCCATCATTGTCACCAAAGATGAGACATGAACTCATTGATGTGTTATACACATATAATAATGCATTTGCCTCTGATAATGAACCATTAGGTGCTATAAGAGGACATGAAGTTGATATTACTCTTAATATTGACAGACCATATCCTCAAGTACTTAGAAGACCAGCTTATACAGCCAGTCCCAGAGCTAGAGAAGCCTTGGAAAAACATATCCAATAGTTGATCCAACTTGGTGTACTAAGGAAAGTAGGCCATAATGAAGAAGTTGAAGTGACAACACCTGTTATTATTGCTTGGCATAATGATAAATCAAGGATAGTTGGAGATTCTAGAGCATTGAATACCTACACAGTTCCAGATAGGTTTCCAATCCCTAGAATTCAAGAAAATTGACCCCATTATCTAAAGCCAAGTATATAACATCAATGGATGCATTGAAAGGCTTTCACCAAAATGTTTTGACACCTAAAGCTAAGAAATTACTTAGAATTATCACTCACTGTGGTATTTATGAATATCTTAGCATGTCATTTGGTATTAAAAATGCACCATCTCATTATCAAAGAATGATGAATACCATCCTCCCCACAGAACTATCTGAAGGATGACTTATCATTTATATTGATGATACTATCATATGTTCTGATTCATGGTCGTTGCACCTTGAAAGACTTGCAAGAATACTTCAAAGAGTTGCAGAAGTGAATATGAAGATTTCACTCAAGAAATTCAATTTTGGTTTTGAAAAGCTCAAAGAATTAGGACATATTGTTTCTGGTTTAAGCTTGGGTTTTGACAAAAATAAAGTGGGAACAGTGTTACTTAAGCCAATACCCCAGAATAAGAAAGAAATGATGTCTTTTCTAGGATTTGCC
The DNA here is from genome assembly GCA_023105745.1 of Austropuccinia psidii. Lineage (NCBI taxonomy): Eukaryota > Fungi > Basidiomycota > Pucciniomycetes > Pucciniales > Sphaerophragmiaceae > Austropuccinia > Austropuccinia psidii. Next base: position 24,107,270 of record JALGQZ010000002.1, read on the forward strand.
AGCTATTATAGGCAGAAGTTGAAAGACTTTGCAATTCTAGCCAAGTCACTCTACAGAATCTGGGATCAACAGACAGTATTTGAGATGACACAAGAGAGAATTAAAGCTTATGAGAAGATAGTGAAAGCTCTTACAGAAGCACCTTTACTCCTCATGCCTGATTGGAATATAACTTTTAAATTTTACATTGCTGCATGTGGAGATGGATTAGGGGCAGCCCTACTGTCAGCCTGTGACTTGAAACCAGAGCACAAGCATGACAGCCAAAATACCATAAACCAATTGTATAGCCAAGATACCACCAAAACATGGAGCTGAGCCAGGTTATCTCAAAAGGTATCAAAAGAAAGAGGAAACTCACCCCTTTCAAAATATACAACTCTCATCATCATAGGACAATGAATAACAAAGTTATTCTTGCTCAAAGTTGTTTCTGAGCATAAACCTTAATTTTCACCTCTCATCTGAAATACAGAGTAAGAGGCTTAACCCCATCAAATGGGTATTCAAAATGAAGATACAAGGCAGGGCTATCAAATGGTACCAGCCAAAATGAGCTAGCACCAGTATTACTGAATTTATTACTAAATTCAGGATAAATAAGGGTGAACAAAACATTCACCTCTCATCTAACTTCTACAGTTTTAGTGTGAGATACCTAAAGTGGGGTCTTTTTGGAAATATCACAATCAGGGATATCTTATGGTGTCATCCATTTCCTCATATCCCAACTAGAACAAAAGTTATGGGGCAAACAAGCCCAATACAGCTTTTGCCTAAAACACGCATATGTACAAAATATCTTGTACATGGGATTACTTTGCCATATCTAAGAATAACCATATCAAATAAAGTACCGTTGTGTAGCGCACATACAGGGCTACACACTGAACCAATTTTGAGGTTGATATCTCAAGAACCTGACAAATTTATGGCTGTTTTAAGGTCAAAATCCCACATTTTGGCCAATACAGCCTTACCATGGGATAATATCCCATAACCATGATTATGAGGTGTTAAGCATACAAAGGAGAATGCTTATAGTTCAATACCTCATGAGTCAGTCAATACTGGGGTCCCATACAGTTTCTGTACAGCATTCTATGTGTCATACATGTCAGAAGAAGACTATGTGGACCCCAGATGAAAATTTTCACCCTGTATTGGTGAAAACTGCCCAGATGTGGTTTCAAAGCCACATATGAGCCCAATACAGGATATACAGGCCTTTTGCAAACCACAAGCCTGTCTCAGAGAGTGAAAAATCTTCACTTCCACTACGTGGAAAGGTCTAGTAGCCTTTCCACCCCATTTCAGGATAAAAGGAGGGCTTTTCACAGCCAGAAAAGCTCTTCACATCCTGCTCTTAAATTCCTACATAGTAAAACTTCCAAAAAAAGTTATACTCTTGGAAAATAACCAGGTATTATTATAATCTTAATTATTGTAGTCTTTATTATTGTCATCCAACAGGTAAAGCTGCACCAAGGGCTTTCAACAGTGCTCACCACCACTATTTTATAATAGTAAAGCCCTTTAAATTTTATTATAAAATCTTTATTCTCTATAAATACCTTTATTTTAAATCTTTTATCAATTGTCACAGTCACATTTAAAGTTGTAAATATCCTAATTACTACTTCTACATAGATTCAACCTGACACCTACATCAAGTCCAAATTATTGAGGACAAACCTACAGAAGGACCAGTTTGCTACATCTCAAGAAAAATCAAACCAACAGAAGCCAGACATAGTGCAAGCCAAATGAAGTGCTTATGTTTGGTATGGGCAATTGAGGAATTACACTATTATCTTGATGGCAGTGTTTTTGAAGTGATAACTGACTGTAATGCTGTGAAATAACTTCATAACATGAAAAATCCCAACAGGCATATGTTGAGATGGCAAATAGCCATTCAAGGATATAGAGAAAACATGACTATAGTTCATAAAGCATGAAACATTCATAAGAATGCTGATTGACTTAGCAGGTGGGCATTAGCCAATACTCCTGATAATCCAGCTTATGTACCTTTGGAAGTAGAACCACAAATTCCAATTGAGGGATTTAACATAAATGATATTGGGACTGAATTCTTTGAATAAGTCATGGAATCTTTTAAGCAAGACAAGAATTGCCATATATTGACTTCCTTATTGGATAACGACTGCAAAGATACATCTTTAGTCAATGCACTGGATTAAGTTTGGAAAAATTTCTATTCTGAAGGAGAATTTCACTTTTTTGATGGTATTATTTACCACACAACCAAATATTCTTGTGTAATGACATTGTGTAGCAGATTGCTTATCAATACCATTCTTCATGAATGCCATAATAGCACCTACTCTGAAAACCTGTCAGAGGACAGAACACTTGGAAAAGTGAAGAACTGTGCATGGTGGCCATCTTGGAGAAAAGAGACTATTGAATATTGCCATACCTGTGACATATGTCAGAAAGCTAACAGGAGTACAGGCAAGACATTTGGACTTATGATCCATATTCAAGAACCAAAATCCCCTTGAGAAGTTGTTCACATGCATTGGGTCACAGCACTTCCTCCAGGTGGTCACAGAAGATATAATGCTTGTTTAGGCATTGTGGACAGATATAGTAAGACTCCCATATTCTTGACATGTCATAAAGATGACACAGCTATGGATAGAGCTCTTCTTCGATGGAGTAGAGTAACTTCTCATACATGACTATTCAAGAATATCATAAGTGACAGAGATCCCAAGTTCACATATGCACTTTGGACCAATCTTAATAGATTTTTTGGGACTAAGTTATCATTCTCTACAGCATATCACCCTCAAACAGATGGGCTAGCAGAAAGAATTATTCAAACTTTAGAAGACATTCTCAGCAGCTTTTGTGCTTATGGGTTAGAACTCAAATATTCACATGGCTTTACCCATGAATGGTGCACTCTTATACCTGCATTAGAATTAGCATATAAGACATCAGTCCATTCTTCCACAGGTCAAACTCCTACTATTTTAGAAAAAGGATGGAATTCAAGACTCCCAGAAGATACACTGAGGAAAGACTTGATTGACATTCATCCTACAGTTTCCAGATTCAAATTAATTCTTGATAAAGTAAAAAATCATGCAAAACAAAGTATGAATGATGCTTTTGAATATGCTAAACAGAAGTGGGACAAGAGTCACAAAGTACCAGAATTCAAAGTACGGGACTTAGTTCTAGTTTCAACCTTGAATTTTAATAATATCAAAGGCCCAAAGAAACTTAAATATTCTTATGTAGGAACTTTTGTTATTGTTGCCTCACATGGAACCAATGCAGTTCAAGTGGAATTGAGTGGTGAATTGGAAAATAAACACCTCACTTTTCTAGTCAGCCTGATAAAACCTTATCAAACAACTGACAAAGAATTGTTTCCTTTAAGGAACCCAACTCCTATGACTGCACCACCAGTGGAACAGGATGAAGACAAAAAGATAAAGAAAGTCATTAAAGAAAGGAGACTTAGGGGTAAAAATCGAAGAGAATATGTAGTCAGATATAGAAATCCAGTACATGAAGATGAATGGCTGGCAGAATCAGAAATACCTGACTCAGATAAACTCTTAAGAAGATTTGGACATGAAAGAAGGCCACAAGCCTGAATATTTCTATAAATGTGCTTTTAATTACTTGATATGAGTAATCAGAAGAGGCTGGAAAGTGGAAATTAACCCCCTTTGGGATCTTTTTCTCCTTTATACCTTTGATAAAATTGTAGTACCATTTAATTTTATTGGTGGGATGGAATGTGAGCCTTGAGGTATATTTTACATACCCAAATAGGCCACAATTATCTTAAAAATGAATTCTGAACTATGCATAACCTATAAGGCATGCATATATTCAAAATTCATCATTTTTGATTTCAAAACAGATGAATAATGTTTTATTGAGTAAGTAAATCCATGGATTTAAGGCCAGACTTGGATTCTACACAAAAATATTACTAGGGTAGCTCTGTAGAATGTATAAGCTCAAATCAACTCTTTAAGATGGTAATATGGAAAATACTTCAATACCACATAAAACATCCGTGAAATGTTTTGTTTTTCTCTATTTCATGCCAAAATAATGGGAATGTGAGAAATCCCATGTTACATACACACTAAGAATAGTGTTATTCATGTTTTGAGCAATTAATATTATGGTATCCTTACATGAACCTTTGGTACACCCATAGTGGATATCTCACTTGAAGCTTAAAATTCTATTTTGACGTAAAAAATAGGCAAGGGGGACAAAAGACATCAAAGAGAGCCAGGGTACTCAACTTCTGAGGGCTCTGAGGAATGGAAAGCTCCAAAGCTTGGATCCATGGCTGATCTTGGCCCAATCAGTAAACTAAAACCTTTTGGGAACTTGGTTACCATGTTACAACTACAGTAAATTATAAGAAAATAGCAAATAACCTGCTATTTTGACGTGCCAAGGAGGTAAAAAGCTACTTAGACTCCTGTAACCATGTCAATTCTTAATGCCTTACCATGAATCAACCACAAAAGAGTAATTAAAACCCTTTTTGGACTAGTATCCATTGATTTACCTCATAGCAACCAGCCATACACTGCTATTTGCAATTCTACATAGAATTGAGGTAAAAACTTCAAAGCTTCATTAAAAATACAATTCTTCATGAATATTTCTCAAGCTTTCAGGACGAGTTGATAACTGTATAATTTTCATACAAACCAAAACTGATTATAATTTTATATGTAAAATTCAAAGTTTTACTTACAGTCCATTTTTGATGATTCCGTGTGAAACACAGAATCTTTGCAAATTTACAGAAAATACATTCTGTGATGAAAGCTCCAATAACATTGATAGCTTTGAGAAATCACTTATTATTTTGGAATAAAAGAGTATTTACAGATGTTAATCCTTTCATTCTTAACCATAAATGGGTTGGCAGGCACATAAAAGCCTCAATTAAGTAATTATGATAATCTTACATCACAAAAAATGATGCAATCAATAATTCAAAAAGGTTTATTATTTTCTCACTCACTGGTTTTTCAGTTTGCTCCATGGAACGCCTCTGTGAGCTGTCTTATACTTAATAGAGGCCTCCTCTTGCTGTTTTTTCCACATCATCACATTATTATATTATACCTTTATTCCCAAACAAAGTGAGTATTAGTTGAAACTATTTCTTAAGTGTTTTATTGTTTCAGAAATCACTCAGAAAGACGTGAAATCATAGAAATAAACTATATTTTGTTGTAAGACTGTTCTAAATCAATTTTGATCCATTAAATCCACAATTTCACATCAAATTTCTCTACTATTATCTTCTAAAAGGTTCATTGTATCAATAGTGAGTAATTTATCTCAAATCTTAATGTTTTTCTCTAGTAATAGTTTTATTCAAGAATTATATTTATAATTATTCTTGTAAAAGATAGTTATATGTTACAATAATTTTATTATTTTAATAAAAGAAGTTTTTTATTATTAAATTCTTCTTGTAATTGATTCTTGTAGACAATTACTGCTTACTGTTATAATCACTAGTCATGTATAACACGTAAAAGAAATATTTCTTTAATTATTTAATTGTGGTTATGACAATTATTTATTATTATATTCCATACAAACAGTCATAGTACTGTTGATTAATAATAATATTATCAACAGTTTCATAGTCACATCTTATAGAAAAGCTGAAGCAGAGCTGGACTTGTCAGCCTGTGACTCAAAGCCACAGCAAAAACATGACAGCCAAAATACCATAAACTAATGGTAGAACAAATTACAACCAAAATATGGAATTGAGCCAAACCAGCCCAGAAGGAATCAAAGGAAGGAGGAAACTCACCTCTTTTAAAATATACAAGTCCCATAATCACAGGACAAAGGATAACAAAGTTATTCAACCTCAAAGAAGTTGCTGAGCATAAACCTTCATTTTCACCTCTCATGTAAACTACAGAGAAAGAGGCTGAACCACATAAAATGGGTGTTCAAACTGAATCTCTCAATTAGGGCTATCCAATGGTACTAGCCAAATTAAGCAAGCACTGAAAATAAAGAAGTTATGGCCAAAATAAGGTAAAATGAGGGTGAGTGAAATATTCACCTCTCATCTAACTTCAACAGTGTTAGGGTGAGAGATGTAAAGTGGGGTCTTTTTGGAAAAAGCTCAGTCAGGGCTATGTGATGGAGCAATCCATTTCCCCATAACCTAACCAGAACAAAAAAGTTATGGATCAAACTAGTTCCATACAGGTCTGGAAAATAATTCATATCTGGATAATAAAAATTGAACATGGTATAGGTTTTCCATAGATACAGATACCCATACCAAAGGAGGTGCCATTGTGTAGATCAAATCCAGGACTACTCAATGAGCAAACATTGAGCTCAATATCTCAAAAACCAAAAAGGCATGAAAGTTTTGAAGTTAAAATCCCACAGTTTGGCCAATAAACCTTCACTGTAGGATAACTTCCTATATCTTTGATTATGTGGTGTAAAATAGACAACATAGATTTTTTATAATTCATATCCTCATAGTACATTCAATTCTGGGGTTCCATACAGGTTCTGTAAAGCTTTCTATGCGTCAGAAGAGGGCTATGTGGTCCCCAGATGAAAGTTTTCACCCTATATTGGTGAAAACCTCCCAGATCTGGTTTTGAAAACACATCTGAGATCAATAAAGAGTATACAGGCTGTTAGAAAGCCACAAGCTTGTCCTAGGAAATGAAGATTCCTCACTTCCTCTTCATGAAATGGTCTAGAGGACCTTTTTGCACAGTTTCAAGATCAAAAGGGATCTTTATATTCCAAAAAGAGAAATCCCCATCCTTCTCTTGAATTCCTATGTAGTAAAACTATCAAAAACATATATACTCTTGGAAAATAATCAGGTAGAGCTATAATTTAAAGTATTGTAGTATTTATTAAGATAAACCAATTGGTAAAGCTGCACCCAGGGATTTCAATAGCGCTCACCACCAGTATTTTCCTATAGTAAAATCCTTAACATTACTTTTTCTAAAATTTTTGATTATAATACACTGTGTCACAGTCAAAGTCAAAGTTTTAAATAGTTATAACACAAATTATTCATGGACTCATCCTGACAGGATTCCTTAATAATAAAAGAAGGTGGACATGTTTTGTCATACATTGGTGATTTTAGAAGTTTGGTTTCAAGAATTGGAGATTGGGGTGAAAGAGCTCTCATCCATCATTTCAGGAAGGGATTGGCGTCCAAAACTCTGGATCAATTGGCCTCCCATCCTTCAAAACTTCATGGAAATTACCCTGGCCCTTGATACCAGGTAGCAGCAGAGGCAAAAGGAGAAGAAGCCTGAAGCCTCAAAGTCTGTTTCTTCAAATCCTGAACATTCTTCAAGTTCAAATCAAAAGAAGAAGAATTCTCATTGTCATAAGAGGGACAAGCCCCATTCTTCTTTTCTGAATAAGAAATTCAAGTTTAGGGGTTCTGAAAAAGAAAAAAGAGTTAAGGAGGGCTTGTGTGCCTATTGTGGTGGGACACATAGTCTTGAGGCCTGTTGCAAAAGGCCTCAAAACATGCTTGCCCAACCATCAGGAAAATTTTTCATCCAGGGAAAAGGTTAATGTTTGAGTGAGAAAAATGTTGTGTTCAATGGTCTTCACTATTTTCCATCAAGGGCACAATTGTGCATTCTGAATACTGGTGTCAAAAATTCTCCCAATGTTTTTGTTTTTTCTTCTCTATCTGATGTGTTTAACAGTGTTCTCATTGATTCTGGTGCTACCAGCTCATGAAAAGGAGTTTGTTCACAAGTATTCTTTGACCATGTCATAGCTCCCAGAGAAGATTTCTCTTACAATTTTGGAACCCTGTGGGACCCCTTCTATATTTGTGACTCACCATACTAGATATATGTTTGAGCTTCCATCCTTCCCAAGCTTTGAATGGGACTTTATAGTCATTGATAATCCCAAAGGAAAAGACCTCATATTGGGATTTGACTTTCTTAATAGTTTAAATCCATCTATTTCTTGGAGGAAAGGGCTGATCACCTTGTATGCTGATCATAAGGACTATTATGATCCTTCTAAATCTTTGAATAATGAATTTCCTTCTGAGAAATAATGTGCAGCTCTGGGTGATCATTCTAACAAACCTATTTCCATCTTCGGTCCATATTCCTTCCTTGAATTCCCATCAGTCATTACTATCCTCTAGAGATGAAGTCTTTAAAGAGATTCAAGAGGTTGGAAAAGATAATCTTGTATCTTCACTTCATCTCTCACTTGGGAATATGGACCTTCCTCCTCCATCTTATTGTGACTCCCTGGAGGAGTTGTGGGATGAAGAGGAAGAGCCAGAAGAAATAGAAATTGTGATGAGGGTGGTTCCTTCTGCTTATCACCACTGTTAGGATGTATTCTCCAAGGTGAAAGCAGAGAAACTTCCTCCTCACCGCGCCTGTGATCATGATATTGAGCTGGAGGGGTCTCTACCACTAGCTGGGGTGATCTACTCTTCATCAAACCACAAGTCAAATACAATCAGGGAATTTAGAGAAACGTTTCATCTTGGAAAGCTCCTATTTGACAGGAGCACCTGTCCTTTAGGTCAAAAAGAAGGATTTTGGCCTCCATTTGTGTGTTGATTACCCCAAACTCAATGATGTTACTAGGAAGAACAAATATCCTGTTCCTCCTATAAATCAGCTTCTCACTGTATTTAATGGTTCTTCTATCTTCTCCAAGATTTATCTGCATGGTGCATATAACCTTCTCAGAATCAAAGAAGGTGATGAACACTTGACATGTTTTGAAAACAAATATGGCAGTTATGAGTACTTGGTTATGCCATTTGAGCTTACCAATGATCCTTCCTCTTTTCAAAATCTTTTAAATGCTCTTTTTTATGATCTTCTTGATGTTTATGTTGTGGTTTATTTGGATGAAATTATGTTCTTTTCCAAATCTGAGGAAGAAAATGTCACCCATGTTTCCACTGTTCTTTCCATACTCAGAGCCAATACCCTCTTTGTTAAGGCCTCCAAGTTCCTATATCAGCACAGAAAAAAATCTGGGGACTTGCATACAGGTCCCTTACAGCATCTTCAGCTTATGTCTGAGTGTATCTCTGGAAGTATCCCTAGTTTAACTCACATTCATTGTATTCTGACATTTTTACTCCTCCTTTAATTTTTATTAATATTTTCTTAACTCAATATATTCACTGGCAACATATATAGGTAATGAATCTTATTCAATTTGTGGATTGTGAGAACATTGAAATTCCCTCATGAGGCTTATAGTTAGTAGAATAATCTTCAAATTCTCTCATCAATCGAGTTCCTTACAGTTCACTTCATGAATGCTTTTGGCTTTTGAAAGTTCATCCAGCTATATGGGGAGCCTTGAAAAGTAATTCTTTGATATCTGTAGCATTAATTGCTTCTTTGATCTTATTGTCATTCCGCTGCCTTGATTCTTGAGTTTCTTTGATTTGAATTTATCTTTCATGTTGGCTTAAACCATGAGGATATCTTTATAATTAAGAAAGGGTGTTGGTAAAAGCACGTAAGCCCTTATGTGTTTTTACCATAAACTTACGTGTTATTACCAAATTATTGCCAAAACACATAATTTTATGGTAAAAACACGTAAGTGACCTAATTTTTTTATAAGAATTCTTCAGGATCAGTTTTGAGAATTTTTAACATTTTTTTTGCCATATTTTTTCCAACATGGGATGTGAAGGTCCCCAAATTTTTTCAATTTTTTTTGCCCAATTTTTCTATTTTGGGAAATTTGGTAAAATGGCCCATCTTTTTGAAAAAATTCATTAAACATTTTCCCACTTGTTAATTTCAATATTTTTTTTAAAAATGAAGGTGAGAATGTTGAGAATAATAAACCAGAAGCCCAACATTTTGGTATTTTTTTTGCAAGAACATTTGTAGGCCCAAAAAGTCCATGTTTTTTCATGTTTTTCTGTTCATGTTTGTAGTTAAATTGAAAATGCCATTTATGACATAAATTGAATTTGAAATGTAGTTTATGATGAGTGGAAGTTAAAACTTGATTTTTGGCATTAACAGTGCCACTTATCACATCAAAAGTGCCATAGATGGCATCACTAATGACATAATAATGCCATGAATGGCATCAAGAATGACATACAGATGCCATTTATGGCCAGAAAATTGGCATAAATGGCATTACACAAATGCCATAAATTGAATTTAATGGCCTTGACAATGCCATAAATGGCCTTAACATTGGCCTTAAAAATGGAATTAATGGCCTTAACTATAACATAAATGGCATCAAAAATGCCATTTATGGAATCAAAAATGCCATTCATGGAATCAAAAATTCCATTTGGGGCATTACATAAATGGAATTAACAATGCCATTTATGGTGTTACATAAATGGCATTATGCCATTTATTGCATTGATAATGCCATTCATGGTATTAGTAATGCCATTAATGGCATTGTTAATGTGGCATTATTAATGCCATTTATGGCATTAATGGCATCAGAAATGTTGCATTTTTAATTCCACAAATGGCATTAATGGCATCAATAATATTTCATTGATAATGCCATTAATGGCACTGTTAATGCCATTTATGGCACTGTTAATGCCATTTATGGCACTGTTAATGCCATTTATGGCACTGTTAATGCCATTTATGGCACTGTTAATGCCATTTATGGCACTGTTAATGCCATTTATGGCATTGTTAATGCCATAAATGGAATTGTTAATGTCATCTATGGCACTGTCAATGCCCTTTATGGCATTTTTGATTCCATAAATGGCATCAATGGCATCAGAAATATTTCATTGATAATGCCATTAATGGCACTGTTAATGCCATAAATGGAATTTTTAATGCCACAAATGGCATTAATGGCATCATAAATTCCATAAATAGCCATATTTCATTTAAAAACCATCCCTTACGTGTTTTTACCATAAAATTACGTGTTTTTACCAATTTGCTTATGTGTTTTTACCACTACCCTTAAGAAATTCTATTTACCAGAATGCTTGTTTTCAGATGAATGAAAAATTAAGCTTGAATTGATTTCCCACAATGATAATAATAAGTAATGATGAATTTGAAAATTATAATGGTAATTATTTTGAGGGAGTCCTGTCCAAATTTAAATTAAAAATTGGTGTTCCTCCTTAAAGTTATGAATATTTCAGAAAAATAAGCATCAATTATTTGATGATAAGTAAATTACCTCTCCTTGAGTGATGATTATCATCATAGAAATTGGGCAAAATTTTTGGAAATGATGTTTCCATAAAAATCAATCTTAATTTCTTAGAATAATGTTTCAAAATAAAAAATGAATAAATAAAGAGAATGAAATAAACTTGAAGCTCTTCAAATAGTGAGTCAATGGCCTTCAACATGATTTAATGAATACTTTTGAAATTAGATTCTTGAGAATTTCTGAGAAGGAAAAATAAACAAAGTATAGGAATACTTTTATGAATTAAAAAACAAAGTTGGGAAGGGGTTGTATGGACCACAACTGAAAGTTTTTGTTCAGTGCTGGATATATCTTGGACCAAACTCCCCATTTGATAAGGAACTTGTTTCCTAATAGATAATTTCTTTTAAAATCAAAATTGAAGTATTCGGGACAACAGTAATAAGAAGTTTAATTGATCTCCAGATTTGAAATATATTTATGTCCATTAATAAACTAAATTCCAAAATATGATTCATTTTTTACACTATTAAAAAAAATTCATGGGATAAATCTTTAGCTTATCAAAATCACTTACAAAATTATTGGGGGTCTTTCCACTATATAACCCATGCACTCCTATCATTTAGATTCCATTTGTCCCAGAGAAACATATCACACTGATATATTAAATTTTCATTCTAAAAATCTACATCATGATATTAATATTTTGTCTTGGGTTTTTTATTATTCAAATTGAAGAAAAAAATGAATATTGAACAATCCTTTACAGCCTCTCTGAGCTCAGTAATATTCAGAAGAGTATTTAATTCTATTCATACACTATTAGAATCTGACTTGAGTCATCTTGGGAGCCTTAATTCTTTCCAGAGTTTCCATCTGGGGACACTGCTTGATATTTTTGGAGGAGTGGCTGAAGGCTTTAATCCTGAAACATATAGAAAATACAAAGATAATAATCAAGTGCTTTTTATATATTCTTTCATAAATTTCAAGAATAAAGATAAAAATATCCTATTACATGGATGTGTTTTTGTGGATAAAGGCAATATTTTACAAACAAGAGAGGCTTTCAAGAATGCAAACATGGCTCTGAGACATATTGGAAAATATAGCTCACCTTTATTCATTTACATTCCTTAAGATTGTGATCTTTATCAAGCTTCCAACCATACAAGTTTAGCTAGTTCTGTTACTTCAATACCTAATTGTCAAACCAATCTTTCATTGCACCAAATGCAGGGTATTTCCTTTCTCTTAAAGATTGAAAATAATATGGAAAACATTTGTGAAAACCTATGGAATCATTCAGATAATTGATGGATTGAAAAACTGTTTTCTAATGCTGTTGAAAATGGGCTGATACCACAAGATATTGTGTGCAAAAGTAGGGGTGGAATATTGGCTGATGATATGGGACTTGGAAAATCTTTGACAACTTCATGATTGATTCAAAAAACACAAAATGAAGAAATAAAGTACTCAAAAATATCTAAGGAACATGTCCCAGCTACTTTGATCATTGTACCACTTTCTACTTTGAATTACTGGGAGAATGAAATAAGACTACATTTTCATGACTGTAGTTTACCATATTCAATATTTCATGGTTCCAATTGTAATTTCATTTCATTCCAAAATTTGAAGCAGAATGCAGTTATCATAACCAAATATGATGTTATTGCTGGTTATGATGTTTATTATCTTCATGGGATGCAAATAAATCCTCTTTTGGTAAATTGGTTCAGAATAGTGTTGGATGAAGCACAGTAAGCTTATGTTTGGGCTTTTTAAATAAAAAAGTACTCAAATCTTTCCATCAATTAGCTACATAAAGCAAAAAATCTATTCATAGAGCATTCACAATATTGAATTCAAAATCTGAAAGAAATTTATGCCTTACAGGAACACCATTACAAAACAATCTTTGGGATCTTCATAGTCTGTTGAGGGTTTTACAAGTAGAGCTGTAAGATGTGACTATGGAACTGATGATAATATTACTATTAATCAACAGTACTATGTCTGTTCTTATGAAACATAATAAGAAAATATTATTATGACCACAATTAAATAATTAAAGAATTATATCTTTCACATGTTAAACACTACTAGTGATTTTAACAGTGAGCAGTAATTGTCTACAGGAATAAATTACAAGAAGATTTTAATAATAAAACATCTTTTATTAAAATAATAAAATTATTTTGATATGTAATTATCTTTTGCAAGAATAATTATAAATATAATTCTTGAAGAAAACTAATTTTTTTAGAGAAAAGCTTTAATAATGAAGAGTAAATCACTCACTAATATTCTAAAGAGCTTATTGATAGATGAGATAGAGAGATTTGATGTAGAATTGTGGATTTAAAGGATCAAAATGTATTTATAACAGTATCACAACAGTATATAGTTGGATTCTATGATTTCACGTCTTTCTGATTGATTCTGAAAGATTTAAAACACTTAAGAATAGCTTTACTTAATACTTACCTGTTGGTAACAATGATTTAAATGATAATAAGACAATAATTTGAAAAAAACAGCAAGAGGAGGCCTCTTTTAAGTTAAAAACAGCTCAAAGAGGCGTGCCATGGAGCAAGCTGAAAAACCAGTGAGTGAGAAAACAATAAACCCTTTTGTATTATTGATTGCATCATCTGTTGTCACGTAAGATTATCATTATTACTTAATTGATGCTTTTACGTGACTACCAAGCCCAATATGGTTAAAAATAAAAGGAGTAACATCTGTAAATCTTCTTTTATTCCAAAAAAATCATCGATTTCTCAAATTTATCAATGTTATTGCCAATTTCATCACAGGATGTAATTACTGTGAATTTTTGAAGATTCAGTATTTCACGTAGAATAGTCAAAAATGGACTGTAAGTAAAAATTTTAATTTTACTAGTAAAACTGGAAATTATTTTTGGCTGTACCATAGATATTACAGTTCTCCATTGGTCCTGGAATATTCAGAAATATTCATTAAGAATTGTATTTTGAATGAATTTTTGAAGTTTTAACCTCATTTCTACATAGAATTGCAAATATCAGTGTTTAACTGGTTGCTATGAGGTAAATCAATGGATACAAGTCCAAAAAGGGTTTTAATTACTCTTTTGGGGTTTATCCATGGAAAATCATTAAGAATTTACATGGTTACAGGAGTCTAAATAGCTTTTTACCTCCTTGGCACGTCAAAATAGCAGGTTATTTGCTATTTTCTTAAGATTTACTGTAGTTGTAACATGGTAACCAAGTTCCCAAAGTGTTTTAGTTTACTAATTGGGCCAAGATCAGCCATTTATCCAATCTTTGGATCTGTCCATGCTTCTGAGGCCTCAGAAGTTGGGTACCCTGGCTCTCTTTGATGTCTTTTGTCCCCCTTGCTTATTTTTCACGTCAAAATAGAAATTTAAGCTTCAAGTGAGATATCCACTATGGGCATACCAAAAGTCCATGTAGGAATACCATGATATTAAGTGCTCAAAACATGCATAACACTATTCTTAGTGTATATGTAACATGGGATTTCTCACATTCCCATTATTTTGCAGTGAAATTAAGAAAAATAAATTTTTTCACAGATCTTTTATGTGGTAATGATGATGTGGTATTGAAGTATTTTCCATATTACCGACTCAAAGAGTTAGTTTGAGCCTATTCACTCTATGGAGCTACCCTAGGTGAATTTTTGTTTAGAGTCCAAATCTGGCCTTAAATCCATGGATTTACTAACTCAATAAAAAGTTATTCATCTTTTCTGAAATCAAAAATGTTGAATTTTGGATATATGTGTGACTTATGAGTTATGCATAATTCAAAGTTTATTTTTAAGATGATTGTGGGCTATTTGGGTATGTAAAATATACCTCAAGTCTCACAATACCCATTGAGAAGTAGATAAATTCTTGCAAGTGGACTGATTCAGTGGATGCCTGACTTGGAAGATTGTTCTTTGTTACCAATTGTGTAAAGTGGTGATTTCTCCCTTGCAAAATTTGCTTATTATTTCTAGCCCTTGGTTGGTCCTCTTCTTGTTGAAACCTTAATTCTACTCCAACAACTGAAAACCAAATCAGTGAGTAATTTTCAATGAGCTTTAGGAAAGATACTCACCACCTGATCTTATTTCTTCTTGTCCCTCCTGACTGGCATTCTGTGCAACTGCATCATCTATTCCAGGTCTTTCCAAATCTTGCAGAGAGATGGATTTCTGTCCAGTAGAGTCAGTATGGATGCTTTTGTGGCTTTCTTCATCTGAGTTAATTATTGAGTAACCCTCTGTTGGTGGGTTTTGTGATGAGGATCCAGAAATTTCTCCGTGGAATGCGGAGGGGGAGCCATCCATTGCATTGGAAGACATTGTAATATCAATTTAAATAAGTGGAGTTAAATTGAGGAAAATGAGGTAATTATATTAATGAAATTTTGAGGATGTTAAACAGCGTTGGAGTAAGGATTCAACAGATGAGAATGAATTTGGTGGATGTGAAAGCTCAGGAAAGCTTATAGAAGCTTGGTGAAGTGGAAATAAAGAGGTTTTTGGTGGAGAAGAGATAGTTTATATACATATTTTTTCAAACTGTTCTATCCAGCACCAAAAAACCAAATTATGTCTTGAAAGATGTTTGGGAGGCTTAAATATGGCAGATTGAAAATTTAAGTCTCTTATAAAAGGGATTTGAGTGAATTATTCTAAAAAAAACTTCATTTAAAAGCATATAACAATATCAAAAAAGGAAAAAAATCTTTCTCCAAGGAAATCTTGAGTGATCATTGATAAGGAAACCTAAGGATGAACAGGGTTCAGTGCTTCAATCACCTATCCATTGCTGGAAAGGTTTGAAAGGAAATGGTAGGAAGCTGTTAAAATATATGAGATAATGAGTGACAGTCCAAGTAATTGACTCACTGATGAATGTAGAGATACAAAACAGAGTGTAGCCTGATCAATTCCAAAGGTTCCAGGAGGATTCTTGAGGCTTGCAGCATGACCCAAAACTGATTGGGAGCTAATGATTATGGCATCCTCTGTCTGGTCTAAGAGAATAGAACAATTGAGGTCTGCAAAAGGATGGAAAGGGTATTTTTCTATTTCATTATTTTCAAGCTTCTTATAAGGTTTGATTATTAGCCACCATATGTCAGGATCACCTCCAACTAATGAGACAATATTATCAATATGGCCCAATGATTTGACATTATTAATGCTATACTCTATGATACTGTCTTCAACATGTGATTTTACATTACAATACCTTTTTTTTCAAAAATTATTGACTTTTTGCATTCAAAGAGGCTTACAACACTCCTTGAATCTCTTGAAACTAGTAGTTTCCACCATTGGCAAATAGCATCATGCAATTGAATTGTATGACTGGCACTGATATTTCTTAATTGATGCAGAGCATTGAGGGGATTGCTCCTACCAACTCTTTGTTGAAGATTAGACAATTTGTAAATCCATCAATATTGTACTTTAGATATCCATCTTTTCAGTATTGTTTGGGAAATCTCAGCAACAATTGGTTATATGGGGGTAAGTATTGTGTGAGGGTGATTTTGACATAAAAAATATATACTTCAAACTCAACATGGCTTATTATTCCGTGGTATTTCACCAAATGTATGGTTAATTCTTTTGTATGCCCACACAGCTAAGCTTCTTGGTGGCTCTAGCTCCTTGATAACCTTTGGTAAATTTTGTGTTAGGTGTAGATTAGGTTTGGAGTTGATCATGTACCAACCCAAATGAAGTGTTTGACAACATATATTTGTAGTACTTTCAATCTTATCTAGGTCCTCTTCATGAATTCTTGTTCTGAGTAACATTTTTGTTAATGTAACTAATGAGATTAGTGATTTGAGTAGAAGATCCTTATGGAGGTAGTTCCCTGGGCCTTTTACCCTTTCCTCCCTGTGAGGTATCTGTGAACTCCATAGTGGTACAAGTGCCAAAGGTAAATACAATGTCATCAATATTTTCCACTCTGATGCTTTGAGTGTCTGAAAGTTTTTGAAACCAAATTTTCTGGGTAGACAAGAAAACAATGAGGGGACTTTTGTTTGATTGATGACTTTTTGAAGTACCTCTAATTTGTATTTTTTTAATCTTGGAGTTTCATCCCCCATTGGATTTCAATACTGATTATCATCAGAAGATAAATCAGAAGGAACCAATGAATCACTACCATGTGTAAAAGGTAATAAGCTGAGTACTGTAGAAGTGGCTGTATGGGATCGAAGGGAATACCTGGAGTTTGAATTTCTGTTGATTTTTTACAGTTTGATCACTTTTGGTCCTGGAGGCTTCACTAGAGCCTTTGTGCCTTTGGGATGTAGGAGGTCAAATGCAGGCAAGGTTAGCTTTTGTAAGGGTTTGTTTCTTGGGTCTACTTATTTTGTCAGAATCATTCTCATCTTCATTTTTCCTTTTTCTTGGACGCCCCAATATACAAAAAGGATATTTGGATGGATTTGAGTCTTTGAAAAAGCTTTGCTTTTCCTTTTGAAGCTCTAACTTGTGAGCAGCCAACCCCACCTTGAGGAATGATATGCAATAGTCTTTGATATCCCCTAAAATCAAACAATGCATAATATCTATGTCACAAAGGTCGATTGGTCTCCAGTAATCTAGCTTATTTAGAATACTCCACTGGACACCATGTGATTTTACAAATCCATCTTGTTCCTTCTTGGTTTGAAGTTGAAGCCATTCATTTGCCTTGGAAATATGATTTTCATGTTTCCTTGTTTCAAATTTTGAAATATCTATTTCATTAATGTCCACCCTTGTAATATTACAAAAGGAGAAAAATCTATTGGCCAAATGAGAGGCAAATCCAGCCACTTTATGTAGAGCAGGAAGATCTGCTATTAAAGGTGATAAAGCGACTCTAATAGGTCTACCCTGTGGAAAGTCGTGGGTATTGGAAAACCAAATACCATTCCATAGCATTTAAAGCTTAATCACAAGAGGCTCCAAAATTGAATTCATTTGATCAAGAGATGGCTCTTTGGGACCGGGAATTATTGCATACAAAAACATGTTCTCCTCTTTGTGAAATTCACTTGGAGGAAGATTCAAACAAGTGAGAAGAATTGACCCAATTGAAATGGATTTTGCAGCCGCTTTGTTACTGAATGGATTGAGCCAATCTATATATAAGCTAAATATCAAATTACCTGTTATATTTGTAAATGCTTGTTTACTACATGGGGAAGACTTGAATGTGTGCCAAATTTTGCTATTCCAAATATCAGAAATAACCTTAGGGTCTGTTTGAGAATGATGGGTATTGTGAGCATTTCATAGCTTTTCAAAGCCAGGAATCCACATATGGGAGGCCAACCATTTTTGCAAGGATTGGTATGTAAAGGTACAGATTTGTTTTTGAAGTGAAAAATCATTCTTGTCATCAGTTTTAAATAAAAGAGAACCACATTCTTTTCTTGCAAGAGATCCTAATTTGACAATGGAGGAAGGAAAAGGTTGAAAAAATTTGGATGTACACTGTTTGTTGATGTGCCCCATTGCAGTCAGATCATACAAGCTGAAGCATTTTGGACAGCAAATTGTTTTTTCAAAGTTCATGGATATTCCCAGCTGAACCATAATAGTTTCAATTGAAAGTGGAATTTCTTTAGCAATGGATACTCCATCAAAATTGAATTTCTCTCCAAGGCTAGTTATCTTTTCCCTTTCTGATAGAGGAAATTCTTTGATACTATCTCTCGACATTCCATTTTTGAGATCTAGGCTGGAAGCTTGAACCAAAACTTTAAGAGAATGAGAGTTAATGAATTTAAAGGTCTTGTTTTCATATTTTTTGGTATCAAGAAGCAAATTTGTTTTGTTATTCTGATGACAGATCTGTTCAATTGGAGAGCATCCCAGGGTTTTCTGTGTTGGCTGTGCCATAAGAGTGTGGAAAATTAGATTTAAGTAAAAATGAATAATTGAAATGAATGAGGAAAATTCCTTACATTTTCACTATTAAGGGCTAAAAACATCTGATCAACCAAAGGCTGGGGTCTCCTGAGTTTTATTATTTCCAATTGATGTGTCTTCCAAGCTCGGTCAGACATAGGTCTTCCATGCTGAAAAATATTGTTCAAATCTTCATAACATTGATTGTAACAGCCCAGCTCATGACAAGTGCAAATTTTTTTGGGGAAGCCCATTTTTTGCACCATGAAATTTTGTGGGGAATGAACAAGAAGGGCCCAAGAA
The DNA here is from genome assembly GCA_023105745.1 of Austropuccinia psidii. NCBI lineage: Eukaryota > Fungi > Basidiomycota > Pucciniomycetes > Pucciniales > Sphaerophragmiaceae > Austropuccinia > Austropuccinia psidii. The sequence continues at coordinate 24,126,749 of JALGQZ010000002.1, forward strand.
ACTGAAATGGAGTAGTGGGGTTATGAGGGAAGTTTTGGGGGAAAAGTGAACTCAAAAGAGCTTTCCAGTGGGCACAAACATAGCTTTATTTTTATTTGAGCATCTTTCATTTTGCAATGATAGAAGCCAATTATGCCCGTATATGGTTTTCATGGGGTACAAATTTTATACAGCAGTCATAGTTTGACCACTTCTAAGATTACAGCACCTTTAAAAAAGATACATTTACAGCCAAGCTGTATGGTGTCTGGGCCTCATTCAGATACAGCTTTTTCTGTATCTGAGTGGCTCTGATGAAATTCCCAGGAGACAAACCAGTTATGGGCATAATTGGTTTGCATAAGGTACAGATTATGACGCCGGTCATAATTTGAGCACCTGTGTACAATTACAGCCAAAGCTGTATTGTCTCTGAGCCTCATTCAGATACAGTTTTTTCTGTATCTGAGTGGGTATGATTGTATTTCCAGGAGACAAACCAATTATAGCCATAATTGGTTTGCAAGTGGTACAAACTATGACTGCCGGTCATACGTTGACCACCTGTGTACAACTAAAGACAAGCTGTATTGTGGCTGGACCTTATTCAGATACAGCTTTTTCTGTATCTGAGTGGGTCTGATTAAATTCCCAGGAGACCAACCAATTACGGCTGTAATTAGTTTGCATATGGTACAAATTATGAAAGCTGGTCATAATTTGACCACCTTTATACAATTACAGCCAAAACCATATTGTCTCTGGGCCTCATTCAGATACAGTTTCTCCTGTATCTGAGTGGCTCTGATGAAATTCCCAGGAGACAAACCAATTATGGCCATAATTGGTTTGCATATGGTACAAATTATGACTGTTTGTCATAATTTGAACACCTGTGTACCATTACAGCCAAAGATGTATTGTCTCTGGGCCTCATTCAGATGAAGACTTTTCTGTATCTGAGTGGGTCTGATTACATTTCCAGGAGACAAACCAATTATGGCTGTAGTTGACTTTCAAATGGTACAAATCATGACCGCCGGTCATAAATTGACCACCTGTGTACAATTACAGACAAGCTGTCTTGTGGCTGGACCTCATTCAGATAGAGATTTTTCTGTATCTGAATGGGTCTGATGAAATTCCCAGGATACAACCAATTAGGGCCGTAATTGGGTTGCATATGGTACAAATTATGACTGCCGGTCATAGTTTGAGCACCTGTGTACAGTTACAGCCAAAGCTGTATTGTCTCTGGGCCTCATTCAGATACAGTTTTTCCTGTATCTGAGTGGGTCTGATGAAATTCCCAAGGGAAAAACCAATTAATGCCATAATTGGTTGGCATATGGTACAAATTATAACTTCCGGTCATAATTTGACCACCTGTGAACAATTACATCCAAAACTGTATTGTCTCTGGGCCTCATTCAGATACAGTTTTTCCTGTATCTGAGTCAGTCTGATTACATTTCCAGGAGATAAACCAACTGTGGCCGTAATTTGTTTGCAAGTGGTACAAATTATGACCACTGGTCATAATTTGACCACCTGTGTACAATTACAGCCAAAGTTGTATTTTTTCTGGGCCTCATTGAGATACAGTTTTTTGTATATCTGAGTGGGTCTGATTACATTTCAAGGAGACAAACCAATTACTGCTGTAATTGGTTTGCAAGTGGTACAAATTATGACCTCCAGTTATAATTTCACCACCTGTGTACAATTACAGCCAAAGCTGTATTGTCTCTGGGCCTCATTAAGATACAGTTATTTCTGTATCTGAGTGGGTCTGATTTTGACTTCCGGTCCTAATTGTAAGGTTTGACTATGAAACAATAAGTAAAAATTACTAATTTATTACTTATTGTACTCTGAATGTCCTTATAATTGAAATAAATAAGATTAAAATAATAATAATAATAAAGAAATATTATTATTATGGCGTAAAAATATTATATTATTAAATAAATATAATAATATAATTAATATTATATGAAAATATAATATTATAAATAATATATTAATATAAAATAATTAATATATTATAAAGCTCTTTATTATTGTTACCAACAAATAATAAAGGCGTAAAAAATTGTTTTTTATTAATAAAAAACAATTAATAACAATAATATTACTAATATCAAAGTTATGAATTAATATAAATACTATTTATATTAATTAAAGAATTATTAAGAGAGTAATAATAGAGAAATTATTATAATAAGAGAAAATAACCTACTTTAACACTTAATATAATAATTTTGAAGTATTTTATGCCAAAAATATAAATACAACCTTTTCAAATTGTATTTACAATAAAATAAAGAAAATTACAAATTATTCAGTATTTTTACGTGGAAATGAGTTTTTAGAGAGATTTTTAACGAAAACAATTAAATAAATGATTTAATCACGTCAAAATAGTTGATTATAGCAAGGTGGTCTTTGGTCTTTAATAATATAAGAATTATTAAGAGTAATAATACGAGAGAAATTATTATAATAAGATGAAATAACCTACTTTTAACACTTAAAATAATAATTTTGAGATATTTTACGCCAAAAGAATATAATACAATTTTTTCAAATTGTATTTACAATAAAAAAATAAAGAAAATTACTAAAATTCTTGATTTTACGTGGAAATGAGTTATAGAGAGATTTATAGCAAAAACAATTAAAGAATTGATTTAATCACGTAAAAATAGTGATTAATATTAAGATGGTCTTTGGTCCTTAATAATATAAGAGTTTTATATATAAAGAATAAAGAAATTACCTTTGATTTAATTGATTTAATGTTTTTGATGCGTCTGAGGGGAAAACAGAGTAAAAAGAGCTCTATTTATAGTAAATACCTCCCTCCTAGAGTCCAACAGGCTTCTAGTAGACGTGTACTGATCATATCCACTGGAATTGATCAATATTTTAAGGTTTGAGGGTGATTACATCATGATCAAACCATATTACATCATTATTACACCATTATTTAGAGTTATCACTATAACTCTAAGTGTGATGACATCAGAGGCTTGGCAGAACCCCAAATTTCGTGGATTTTATTAGTTTTAATCATAAACTAATAGTATTCACCAATTTTATCACTATTAAGACTGTTAAACTTAATTTAAGGTTACAGTATGTGATCATAACAGCTCAATTTAAGCTCAAACTTTCATCCTCAATAACTTTTAAGGTTTTCACGCTACAGCAATTAAGAGAGTGAATTCTGATAGCCTGACATAACCTTATTATGCTGCCAAGAGCTTTTCATTACATCATCAAAACTCTAATTTTGATGATTTTTCTTGTAACTCATCTTTTCTGTCGAAATTCAATATTTTAAACTTCAAACCTTGATTTCAGGGGGTTATACCCTGAATTTAACAATAAGAATTACGTCATTCTTCTCGAAGAAACTAGTAGAATCCAACTGTATCCTTTTTTTTAAGTTTGGACTACTTTCACAACAAAGTGGTCAACAGCTCTGTTGATTTTTATCAATATTTCCTCATAAGTCTTAACCTTGTTTATAATTTGCAAAATAAAGTTCATATCTGTGTTCTTACAGTAATTACGTGGTAACTTTATTTTTGGTTCATCATTCTAGCATGTATAGTTTAGAAAATATTAGCTATGATCACTGAATATATGCGTTGACCAAAAAAGTGCATATATTCAGGATAATTCCTTAAGTATTTATTTTGGGAATTAGCTTATTAATTGTTCTATATGTGGATTTTCGTGGGGAATCCACTGGTACAATTTATTTCACATGTTGTTTCATTAGTTTCTGAGATAAATAAGGTTTTATGATTTTTATAAGGTATTATACCTTATAATTCCTTAAATATTGGCTTTACAGATATGCCATAAAAGTGGTATGTGTGTATTTTTCCATGGGGAATCCAATGGTATAATTTATTTCACATGTTCATTCATTGGTGTTTAAGTCAAACCAATTTTAGTACCAATTTATGGTATTTTTTGTATATTTGAGTAATTATTTTTAGTGTATAATTATTCTAATTAATTTTACTATAATTATATTAAAGGTATAATTATTCTGAGTCTTTTTTGTGACCTTATTGGGTATGTGGTCATATCTCAAAGGCTCACATTCCCTACCACCAAAAAAGATTGTACCACAATCTGATATATGTGATTAGGGTATCATCCACTGTCCTACCTCTTCATTAGACTTTGTTAGTCTTGAAGCTCAATAATGCTTAACTTTTCTATTTTTCAGGCTTTCTTTCATGTCTGAACCTTCTTAGTAGTTTATCAGCATTTGTTATATCTTTTTCAAGTAGCCATTCATCTTCTTGAGTTGAATTTCTATACCTTACAAGGTATTCCCCTTCTTTTTTGTTTCTTGTCCTTCTTTCTTTAAGGACTTTTACTATTTTCTTTTCCTCTCCTTCCTCCAAGGGGGGAATCTCAAGTGGGGGTTTATTTCTTAGTGGAAATAACTCCTTGTCACTTGAACTGTAAGGTTTTATCAGACTTACAGGGAAAGTTGGGTGTTTGTTCATTAGTTCACCTGTGAGTTCTAATTGCACAGCATTGGGTCCATGGAGTGCTTTTATCATAAATGGTCCTGCAAAGGAATCTTTCAATTTCTTTGGGCCTTTTATGTTATTGAAATTAAGGGTTGATACTAAAACCAAGTCTCCTATTTTGAAATCAGGTGGTTTATGACTTTTATCCCATCTTTCTTTTGCATATTTAAAAGAATGTTGCATGCATCTGTTTGCATGGTGTCTTGCTTTGTCAAGCATTATCTTGAAACTGCTTGCTGTTGGATGTATATCCACTAAGTCCTTTTTGAGGGTATCATAAGGAAGTCTTGGATTCCAACCTTTCTCTAGCATTGCTGGTGTTTTGCCAGTAGAAGAATGGATTGATGTTTTATATGCCAGTTCAAGTGCTGGTATTAGTGTACACCAATCATGGGTAAAACCATCAGAATCTTTGAATTCTAGCCCATAAGCACAGAATCTTCTGATCATATCCTCTAGGGTCTGTATCATTCTTTCTGCTAGACCATCAGTTTGAGGATGATAAGCTGTTGAGAATGATAACTTTGTCCCAAACAAGTTATGGAGGTTTGTCCATAAAGCTGAAGTGAACTTTGGGTCTCTGTCACTTATAATATTTTGGAATAAACCTGTGTGGCTAATGACTTTATTCCATATCATTATGGCTGTATCCATAGCTGTGTCATCTTTATGACATGGTAAGAACATGGGAGTTTTACTGTACCTGTCAACTAATACTAGGCATGCATTATAACTCCTGTCTCCTCCTGGAGGTAAGGCTGTTACCCAATCCATATGAACTATTTCCCATGGGGATTTTGGTTCTTGGATTTGGATCATCATTCCAAATTTCTTTCCTGTGGCTCTGTTGGCTTTTTGACATCTGTCACAGGTTTGGCAGTACTCTGCAACATCTTTTTTCCAATTTGGCCACCAAGAGCAGGTTTTCACCCTCTCTAGTGTCCTATCTTCTGAGAGATGTCCAGATGCAACACTATCATGACACTCATGTAAAATAGTGTTTATTAGTGTTCTGTCTGTTAAGGCCATAACACATGTGTGTTTTGTTCTATGGTAAAGGATTCCATCAAGGAGGTGGAATCTTCCTTCATCATATGCCTTTTTCCATATTTCATCTAGTTTTGATGAAAGTGATGGATCTTTGCAGTCTTTCATTAGAAGTTGGCTTAAGATATGGCAATTTTTGTCTGTCTTATAGTTTTCTTTAACTTGGTTAAAGAATTCTGTGCCAATGTCTGTAACACATATTCCTTCTATATGGTGCTCTTCTTGTGGTACCCATGCTGGATTGTCAGGGGTATTTGCTAGAGCCCATCTGCTAAGACCATCTGCATTTTTATGGATATTTCCAGATTTATGAACAATAGTCATATTTCCTCTATATTCTTGGATAGCAATTTGCCATCTCAGCATATGTCTATTTGGAGTCTTCATATTTAATAGTGATTTCACAGCATTACAGTCTGTGATTACATCAAATACTGTGCCATCCAAATAATAATGCAGTTTTTCTAAAGCCCATACTAGGCATAAGCATTCCATTTGGCTTGCTCCATACCTTGCTTCTGTTGGCTTTATCTGCCTTGAAATGAAACAAATTGGTCCTTCCACTGGTTTATCATTGATAATTTGTGTTTGGTGAAGTGCAGCACCTAGTCCTTCTCCACAAGCATCAATGTACAGTTTGAAGGGTAGTTTCCAATCTGGCATCAGAAGAAATGGGGCATTTGTTAAGGAATTTTTCAATTCTTCATATGCCTTGACTCTTTCTTCTGTCATCTCATAGACTGTTTGTTGGTCACATAGCTTATACAAGGATTTAGCAATCTTTGCAAAGTCCTTTATATGCTGTCTATAGTAACCAGAAAATCCTAGAAATGATTGCATTGCTTTTTTAGTTTGAGGCATTGGTTTAAGTAGTACTGCTGCTACTTTATTTTTGTCTATGCCTAGACTAAGTCCAGATACTACATGTCCTAGGGCTTTTAATTCACTATATGCAAAATGACACTTTTTCAATGAAATTTTCATATTTACTTGGACTATTTTCTGTAGTACCCTTTCTAGTCTTGTCAGGTGATTTTCCCAAGTTTCTGAGCAAACTATGATATCATCAATGTAGATTATTAACCATCCTTCTGATAATTCTTCAGGAAATATGGTATTCATCATTCTTTGATAATGGGAAGGTGCATTTTTTATCCCAAATGGCATTCTTAAGTATTCAAAAATTCCACAATGGACTATTATTCTTAGTAGTTTCTTGGCATTGTCTGTTAAGACATTTTGATGAAAACCCTTAAGAGCATCCATAGCTGTGATGAACTTAGCTTGTGACAATTGGGTCAATGTCTCATGGATTCTGGGTATTGGATATCTGTCTGGAATGGTATAGGTATTCAGGGCTCTGAAGTCTCCTACCATCCTTGATTTTCCATTATGCCAAGTTATAATGACAGGTGTAGTAACTTCTACTTGTTCATTATGTCCAACCTTTCTTAATACTCCAAGGTCCATTAATTCTTTAATGTGCACCTCTAGGGCTTCTCTAGCTCTTGGGCTGGCTGGATAAGCAGGTCTTCTTAATAAAGGTGGGTAAGGTTTTTCTACATTAAGAATTATATCCACTTCATGTCGAATTATGGCACCTAGTGGCTCTTTGTCAGTTGCAAAGGCATTTTTATACTTAAATAAGAGGTCAATCAATTTTTCTTTCATTTTTTCTGTTAATTCTTGATTGAATTCTGCCTCTTTGAGTTGTTCAGATATAAAAAGTTCTTTTTCTGGAATTTTTTCCTCATTCTTAATAACTGTGATTTGTTTTTTGTTATTTAAGAATCCAAAATTTTGTCTTTTATTATCTCCTATGGTAAAATATCTATCCTTTTGGTTGGAGATATCTATACCATAGATTGATAAGTACTCATTCCCAAGTATGAAATGATTACTAGTACAGTTGTCCATTACTACAAACTCTACTTTAATTCTGACACATTGTGAGGGATGAGGAAAAATTAGTGTTAAATCAATTATTCCAAGGGGCTTCATGCTCTCACTTGCACTACTAAATTTGACACCTTGTATTGGCATAAGTTTTTCTTGCCAGTCTGGGACAATGGTTTTTAAATAACTTTTGCCAACACAAGTGCAATATGCTCCTGTATCCAAGTTAACCTTTCCTTCTTGGTTATCAACCATAACATTACTTATACTTGATTTTCCAGCTGTATATCCCATTCCTCTTGCAGGTTTGGTTCTATACATTTTGGCATCTTGTATGTTTGTCAGGTTTGTGTCAGATGTTCCAACTTGTGGCAAGTTTGAATTAACATCCAGTACTTCATAAATTATATCAATATTATTAATTTGTGCATTAATTATATTGATTTCATCACTTTCAGAGCTTTCTGACTCTTCTGTCTCTTTTTCAGAGTCAGATTCCTCTTCTTTGTCATTGTGGCTTTCTGTTTCCACAATTTCATTGATCTTTGCTTTTTTAAGGCAATTATTGGCTAAGTGTCCAATACCTCCACATTTATGGCATTTTCTTTGCTCATTATTGTTGGATGTATTGGGTTTAAAGGATTCTTTTGATTTATCTTTCTTGATAAATGGTTTGTTTGGGCTTTTAATGTCCAATCTTTTCCAAGTCCTGCCAATTTTTGTTCTTGTCACTATATCTTCTAGTGCATTTATATACTCTTCTGTGGAGCATGGTTCTATACACCTGCTTCTTAGGGCATGTTCTAGTTCCCCTCCACATTTTTTAAGTGTTTTCATATGCACCATCTTCTGTGACATTTCTGGGTACAGTGCATTAAGCCTTTCAACTTGTTTTAAGAACCAAGTTAAAGGTTTATCTTTCTCAGGGTCAAAGAAAGAGTTTTCAAATGCATTTTCTATCTTATACCTCGAGGCATCATTTGCCCACTTGGTGATTATTTCTTGTTTCCACCAAGACCAGGTATTTTTACCATTTATTTGTCTTATGCCATAATACCATCTTTTTGCAGATTTCTCAAACAATGAATGTAATCTTGCAGTGATTAATTCATCTGGTATGGCATAGTCTTCTTGTAACATGTCAATTGTTTTAATAAATGACATGTGGTCATATTCACCTTCTCCTGTGAATGTTGGCCATTCTTTTAATTGAGGTGCCTCCTTCATTAAGACTTGGTTATTATCTTGGTGACTCAAGTCTGTTATGAAGGGATTTGACAATTCCTCTTTTGTTTTAACAGGGCTTCTTATATGAGAAAATGGTGTTGATAACTTTGGAATATTTAAATTAGCCTCATTAATTTTATCCATTTTTTCAGTAATAAGCCTTATTTCACTCTGAATATCATCTTTCAGATGCATTCTTGCTTCATCACTTTTTTCCACATGGTCCAAAAGTAATTTTTGGTGTGATGAAGTCTTTTCTTCAAGTTTTTCTACAGAAATACTTAATTTATTTAATTTTTCTGTAAGATTATCAATACTCACATCATAATTGATTGTCAAAGTCTTATCTTTGATATCTTTTATGTATTTATACAATTCTTGTTGTCCTTGTATTAATTTTTGAGTATTGTCAATTAAATTCTTTGGTTTATTATTTTCAACAATAAACTTAATGTTGTCAATTTCTTTTTTGTTTTGCACAACAATTTTTGTTAAAGAAGATAAATTGTTATTTATTTCTTGTAGTGATAATAAACTGTCTTTAATTTCTTTTAGAGGTAATATACTATTTTTAATTTCTGTTAAAGTATTTACAACATCTTTGGACAAGGTTATTTCTTTGGGAAATGAGGTTGTCTCATTCTTTGCTCTTCCTTGTCCTTGAATTCCATCAAGGTTCTGGCCATGTTGAAAACATTGTCCATGGCATCCTTTTGGATTCTTGGGATTCTGTAGCTTGGGGAATATGGTTTCCTCCAATGCTTTTTCTTCTTCCCTTCTTGGGGAAGTGGGTTGGCTTGAGGCTTGCTGGTAGAAGCTACTGGGGCTTCTTCCTTGGTTGCCTCCCTCTTTTTGGCATGATAATCCTTGATTTTTTTGATTTGAGGTTTGGATGACAGTGGATTCCATCCATTGGAGTATTTCACTATCTCCTCCTCTTTGAGGAACTTTTTCAGGATGTGCCAGGAGTTCATCACTCCTTGGTGTATTTGAGGCAGCATTTCCCAGTCTTTGTCCTTGTATACTGTGTAATACTGCTTGTACTGGCTCATGTAGATGTCTATTTGAGCCCTCTGAATGTGATTTGTACCTATTTGAGTTACTCATACTTAGTTCCAATTCAGGCTCAGATATCATGGGCATTTCTGGGACTTGCCTTTGGGATAAGGCACTTCCTTGTGTGGATTCTGTTCCACTGGGGATATTGCCCTTTCTTTTCCCTTTTGAGGGATCAATTCTACTTCTAAGTCCAGCTCCATCTGATTGGATGGAGTATTGGGAACCTCTTCTGGTAGTCATAATTAAAGAATAAGAAAAAATAAAAGTATTTTAGAATAAAATTCTTTTATGGCAATTTAAAAAAAGAGATGCTCACCTTCAGAGTCTTGAATGGTGGGCCCTGGAAAGTCTAATTTCTTAGCTTTCTTTCTTTTGGTGATAACTGGTGTTGGAGAACTTTGACAAGTTTCTTCCACCAATCTCTCAACAGTAGCTTGGTTGTCTTCTGTTGGGTTATCTTCAAACACTAAAAAAGACAAATAAATATAAGTCTTTTTATAAGAAGTGTTATTTTTGGCAAGATATGGCAATTTTCCACGTAGAAATTGCTTTTATATCTAAAAAAAAAAAGTGAAATAAATAAAGAAATGAATAAAAATGAATAAAAATAACTTTTTTTATTGGTTTTTAATATTTTTTAATATTTTTTATATATATTTTTATTTTTATTTTAAAAGAATAAAATAAAAAATGAATATGATTCTTATAAAATTAAATTATAATAAAAATTATTTTTAATTTATAAAATATCTCTTTTAATCACTAGAGTCACTCAAAGAAAGTTTTTGCAAGTCTAAGGATGTGAAAAACCACGTGTAAGACAGTACAATTGCTTTCCAAATGCCTCAATAGCTTTTAAAATCAATAAAATATAAAATTATTATATAATTTTATGATTATAAATACAATTTATTATTGGATAAACCCAATTAGAATCTTTTTAAAGGTCTTTTAAGTAAATATCACGGCCAGGCCCCCAAATGTAAGGTTTGACTATGAAACAATAAGTAAAAATTACTAATTTATTACTTATTGTACTCTGAATGTCCTTATAATTGAAATGGATAAGATTAAAATAATAATAATAATAAAGAAATATTATTATTATGGCGTAAAAATATTATATTATTAAATAAATATAATAATATAATTAATATTATATGAAAATATAATATTATAAATAATATATTAATATAAAATAATTAATATATTATAAAGCTCTTTATTATTGTTACCAACAAATAATAAAGGCGTAAAAAATTGTTTTTTATTAATAAAAAACAATTAATAACAATAATATTACTAATATTAAAGTTATGAATTAATATAAATACTATTTATATTAATTAAAGAATTATTAAGAGAGTAATAATAGAGAAATTATTATAATAAGAGAAAATAACCTACTTTTAACACTTAATATAATAATTTTGAAGTATTTTACGCCAAAAATATAAATACAACCTTTTCAAATTGTATTTACAATAAAATAAAGAAAATTACAAATTATTCAGTATTTTTACGTGGAAATGAGTTTTTAGAGAGATTGTTAACAAAAACAATTAAATAAATGATTTAATCACGTCAAAATAGTTGATTATAGCAAGGTGGTCTTTGGTCTTTAATAATATAACAGTTTTATATATAAAGAATAAAGAAATTACCTTTGATTTAATTGATTTAATGTTTTTGATGCGTCTGAGGGGAAAACAGAGGAAAAAGAGCTCTATTTATAGTAAATACCTCCCTCCTAGAGTCCAACAGGCTTCTAGTAGACGTGTACTGATCATATCCACTGGAATTGATCAATATTTTAAGGTTTGAGGGTGATTACATCATGATCAAACCATATTACATCATTATTACACCATTATTTAGAGTTATCACTATAACTCTAAGTGTGATGACATCAGAGGCTTGGCAGAACCCCAAATTTCGTGGATTTTATTAGTTTTAATCATAAACTAATAGTATTCACCAATTTTATCACTATTAAGACTGTTAAACTTAATTTAAGGTTACAGTATGTGATCATAACAGCTCAATTTAAGCTCAAACTTTGATCCTCAATAACTTTTAAGGTTTTCACGCTACAGCAATTCAGAGAGTGAATTCTGATAGCCTGACATAACCTTATTATGCTTCCAAGAGCTTTTCATTACATCATCAAAACTCTAATTTTGATGATTTTTCTTGTAACTCATCTTTTCTGTTGAAATTCAATATTTTAAATTTCAAACCTTGATTTCAGGGGGTTATACCCTGAATTTAACAATAAAAATTACGTCATTCTTCTCAAATAAACTAGTAGAATCCAACTGTATACTTTTTTTTAAGTTTGGACTACTTTCACAACAAAGTGGTCAACAGCTCTGTTGATTTTTATCAATATTTCCTCATAAGTCTTAACCTTGTTTATAATTTGCAAAATAAAGTTCATATCTGTGTTCTTACAGTAATTACGTGGTAACTTTATTTTTGGTTCATCATTCTAGCATGTATAGTTTAGAAGATATTAGCTATGATCACTGAATATATGCGTTGACCAAAAAAGTGCATATATTCAGGATAATTCCTTAAGTATTGATTTTGGGAATTAGCTTATTAATTGTTTTATATGTGGATTTTTGTGGGGAATCCACTGGTACAATTTATTTCACATGTTGTTTCATTAGTTTCTGAGATAAATAAGGTTTTATGATTTTTATAAGGTATTATACCTTATAATTCCTTAAATATTGGCTTTACAGATATGCCATAAAAGTGGTATGTGTGTATTTTTCCATGGGGAATCCAATGGTATAATTTATTTCACATGTTCATTCATTGGTTTTTAAGTTAAACCAATTTTAGTACCAATTTATGGTATTTTTTGTATATTTGAGTAATTATTTTTAGTGTATAATTATTCTAATTAATTTTACTATAATTATATTAAAGGTATAATTATTCTGAGTCTTTTGGGTGACCTTATTGGGTATGTGGTCATATCTCAAAGGCTCACACTAATTGAGGCTACATGCAAACCAGTAACAGCAATAATTCGTGGAAGTCTAATCAGACCCACTCAGATACATAAAAAATGTATCTGAATGAGGCCCAGACACCATACACCTGGGCTTTAATTGTACACAGGTGGTGAAATTATGACCTCCGGTCATAATTTGACAACCTGTGTACAATTACAGACCATCTGTATGGTGGCTGGACCTCATGCAGATACAGTTTTTTCTGTATCTGAGAGGGTCTCATTGCATTTCCAGGAGACAAACCACTTACAGCCGTAATTGGTTTGCAAGTGGTACAAATTATGACCTCTGGTCATAATTTAACCACCTGTGTACAATTACAGCCAAAGCTGTATTGTCTCTGGGCCTCATTCAGATACAGTTTTTTCTGTATATGAGTGGGTCTGATTACATTTCCAGGAGATAAACCAATCACAGCTGTAATTGTTTTGCATATGGTACAAATTATGACCACCTGTGTACAATTACAGCCAAAGCTGTATGGTGTCTTGGCCTCATTCGACACAGTTTTTTCTGTATGGTTTGCAAATGGTCCAAATTACAACTGCCGGTCATAAATTGACCACCTGTATTGTGGCTGGACCTCATTCAGTTACAGTTTTTGCTGTATCTGAGTGGGTATTATTACACTTCCAGGAGACAAACAAATTATGGCAGTAATTGGTTTGCCTATGGTACAAATTATGACTGGCAGTCATAATTTGACCACCTGTGTATGATTACAGCCAAAGCTGTATTATCTCTGGGCCTCATTCAGATACAGTTTTTTCTGTATCTGAGTGGGTCTGATCACATTTCCAGGAGACAAACCAGTTACCGCTGTAATTGGTTTGCATATGGTCTAATTTGAGCACATGTGTACAATTACAGACAAGCTTTATTGTCGCTGGAACTCATTCAGATCCAGTTTTTTCTGTATCTTGGTGGTTCTGATTAAATTTTAAGGACAAAAACCAATTACAGCTGTAATTGGCTTGCAAGTGGTACAAATTATGGCCGGCGGTCATAATCTGACCACCTGTGTACAATTACAGCCCAGGTTTATGGTGTCTAGGCCTCATTCAGATACAGTTTTTCTGTATCTGAGTGGGTCTGATTAGACTTCCACAAGTTATTGCTGTAATTGGTTTGCATGTAGCCCCAATTATGACTGGTGGTAAAAATTGCACTCTGATGACATTCTGAGGACACAAATTTATTGCTGTTATAATTGATTTACATTTTGACTAAATTATGACTGGTGGACAAAATTTCTTATCAAGTTACAGGTGTGACTCTACCAGACAATCCAATCACAAAAGTATTTGAGGGGGGAGTCTAAAGATACACATCTCCTGACACTTATTTTTGCCCTCAATGCGTAATTGAGTTTTATTTCTAGCGGATCTGCAGCTTTCTTTCCTTGGAAACCACAAAACTCATTTCTTCTCTATTTTTATGTGCTATACCCCCACTCTATTTCATTGGGACCTGCAATATAAATAGATCTGTTTTTCCCATGTTTTCCTTAAGTTCCTCTGTTTTTAACTTTTTTTGGCCATTTAAATCCCTCTCCTCCCAATATAATACCCAATACTATGAATCCACCCCAACCACCTGATTCAGATGTCTCATTTGATGAAATGCTTCATAGGGCTTTTTCAAATACCACAGAATTGAATTCAACATTATCTTATCAAGATGAGGCACCATCTTATTCATCAATCAATTCATTGTCCACCCCAAACCAAAGTACTGAACCCCACAAATGTTATGATCTTTTTCACTATCTCAATTCTCCCAATATAGTCCCACCAGCTCCCATTACTCATAGTCACATCTTGCCCTGCCCCCCACCAAACAACATAAATAGAAGCCCCTTTCAACTTGGTAATTTTTGTCTTCCCCACATAATCTCATCCACAAAATCTTTTAATAATATATATATTTACAAAAACTTATTAGATATTACAAACACACCAAACATGAGCTTATGTAACCCACACCCAAATACTCCACAAACCCTTCCACTCCCCTCTTTCATAGAATTTGACATGAATACCCCACCCACTCAAGTACAATCTATCTCACCGATTCTTTCTTCTGAGCTAACTTGCCTCTCCCGTGAAGAATTTTCCCTCAATAACCACCGTATCAAAAAAATTCTCAATAATGCCCTTTCTGAAGCTGAAAAGAATCCTGTATCAATTGAGATTAAGGATTATGTGAAAAAGGGCCTTACATTGCTTTCTCAAAAAGAACATGGTAATTATTATTCTTCATGTCTGTCCTCAATGTTGTATTAATTTCATCTCCCTTCTTGTAAAATTGTCTTCATAACAAGCAATTGGTCTCATAGATGGCAATGTTGAAGTTATTGAGAGAGAAGTTCCTTCCATATGCTCATCCCAATCATCCTCTTTGGAGGAGGTTGTTCTTGATGTAAATCACAAGAAAAAATGGAAAATTCAAAACAAACCACCATCAAATATTTGTAGGCTTATGCAGCAAATTGTTACCTTTAATAATACTCAAGAGGCAGTTTCCATGAATATTCCTTCTACTACATCAACCCTTTGTACCAATTCTACCCCCCCAAAACAATCAACCCCCAATTGTTATTCAATACCCAATCAAATGACCTCCCCTATTCTTTACCATCTGCTATTGTTGAACCCCCTGTTCCCTCAACCATCCCACTTGAGACTCCCACCACCCCCCCCAATTATTACTGAGGACCAAATTCCCAACCCTTCCATACCCAAACATTCATCAAATGTTGATCCCGGTAGATCTTCACAATGTGAATCTCCTCATTTTAACAATGACCACTCATTGGAAGTACCAGCAAATAGCATCCCCAATTCCCCAGCTCAGGTTCATCCACTCACTCCAAAAAATGAAATTATTTAAGAATAATTACATGTTTCAATAGCAGAAAATAATGTTAGTCCAAATGTTCCTTCCCAAATCCCTTCAAATGCAACCACTCCAATTAATGCCACGACACCCCACGTTGTATCATCACCAATGCAAATTAACCATGTGAAACGCTGCCATACACTATCTGCTCCTCATTTTGAAAATCCCAAAAAGAATCTTCTGACTTCTCAATCAAATCCATCTACACCATCTCATGCTCCAGCTCCTGGAATTAGGGACCCATCTCATCATCTCTCTCATGTGGGCCCATCTCCACCCATTTTGCATGAACCTCACCAAAATCCTCCTTCATCACTCATGCCTCAAGAATCACAGCCTTTTGACTGCCCCAATGATCAAATCTCTACTTTCACTGATGAATTTTGATCAAAAGTTTATGAGCTTTTCAAAACATTCACCCATGGACGCCCCACCCAGGCCAAATACCAAATCACATTTGAAGCAATTGACTCACTGGTTTCCTGGCGCCACCAAAATTTGGGCTCCAAACAGCCTGCAAATGGTAATTTCAATTTTAAACAGTGCTCTTCTGCATATAGCAAATGGATTGACGAGCTCTGTGATAATAGTTAGTTTAAAATTATACCCCTCCAATTAACTCATGCTGATGATAGATTTCTCCAGGTGCTCCATTTCTCAATGCCACTAAAGATGAATTTTATGTTACATCCTCAATCTTTAAGATTTGTCTCTATGAACAAGTCACTGCACCTGAAATTCAGATTTCACTACGATTTTCACCTGACCCCAGCATTTGTAATGAAAAGCACCCTGAAACTCATTTTGTGCATCATCTAATCTATATGTTGCAGCCAAGATCATTCACCATCACTTCTTGGGAAAAAGTCATTGCCGCTTCAGTCTCAGCAACCATGGATGAATTTTGCATACCAAACCTTCCTGTCCCCCCTCAAGCACAAACTGATGAGGTCAACATTTATCTGGACATGATTACATACTTTGAAGGGCTCATAGTGCCCTCAATTTCACCAATGGAACTTATTGCCATGGCACATCAAAGTCCAAGTGGCTCAAACAATGCTGAAGAATCATTCAATATGGCTTCCAGCTCAGATCAGCAGTTAAAGATTTTTCAAGAACTCATTTTAGATGTCATAATTTCTTATGTCATATTCAAAGCCCAAGCCTCCCTCGACAATGTTTCCCCTAGCCACACTGAACAATCTAATTGTGTCAAAAAAAGAAAGGCCCTCCGCTCTAATTACCAAATCTCCTTGGTGATAATTCACTCAGCACCTCAAGTGGTAACCTCTAATGCTGACAATGACCTCCAAGTTGAAACTGCCAAGAAGAAGCTGGTTGAATAACGTAGCCATCATAATTTCCTTCCTTTTGTTTACTATTTGATATTAGGTGTCAAGGGATTATTCACTGCACAAAAGGATCATCGTCATTTTTCAATTTCCAACGCCATGCTCATACTATTCTCTTTTCATCTTATTCACCAAAATGTTAAGCCACCTCCACCCAAAAAGCCAGTTTGGAAAAATCTATCTTTTCATCTTAAATCAATTTTTTTCAAGGGTATGAAACCATTCACTGCTGTCCAACTTGTTCACCCACCTTCCCAACATCAATTGGCTCAATATCTTACAAGTAATTTTTAAAACAATGGGAAGCACAAGCCACTGTGACATCACTCCTTCCACCCTTGCAAATCTGACGCTTTACCTCCTGTTTCTAATTTACCTACACATGATATTTGAACCATTGTAATTAATTTCCTATTACAAGAAAAAGTTAAATCTTTTCTTGTTTTATATCTTCCATGATTTTAATTTTAGAATACCTTTATTTTAAAACTCCCTTTTCATTCATTACTCATGGCATTTGTTCTTAAATAAGACTTGATTCAGTGCACAAAGAAAATCCCTTGTTTTAAATATTCCTCAACAACTCAAATCAAATCTATTATCCTTCACTACAAATAATTTCAATTTTTTTCCATCAAAAAACACACTATTTCTGTTTTAGTCTCAATAATATTTAGAAGAAATTAAATAAATTGTGTTTTATTTCTCATCTGGATATACTTATCCTAATAAAATACTCACTGTGCTTATTTTCAGTTGCAATCAAAAAACCTTGTCTTTTCCAATGACAATACCATGCTGACTTGACTTGCATTATTGCAAATAAATTAAGTTGATTTCATCCTTATGTTTATTCACTTTGTAAGAAAAATTATATTACCTTCTAATCCTTCTTTCTATTAAAACTTTACACTCTTTTAAATTTCTTGATCCACATTTGCCAACCCCCAATCAACTTTCAAATCAACTCTGAGCCAATTTTCCCCACCCATTTATCTTTATTTTTTTTCTTGCCTATATCTTATTTTGTTTTTATTATATTTTACTTTTTTTCATTCCAAATTAATCTTTGTTTTTGATGAAATTTAAGTAATTCAGAAACTTTATTTTTCATAAAATCAATTCCTTAACAATTTTCTTCCACCCCAATACCCATGTAATTTGTTTTTGTCTAACATTTATTTTCAGTTAATCATGAGTACTTTATTATTTTCAGACAGTTTATCATTATTTTATTTTAATTAACCCATTAATTTATTATATCTCAATATTTTTCAATTTTGTTTAAGAAACCCTAATTAAACTACTTGTATGATTACTTTCAGTTATAACAACTAAAATTCTTCAATTTAGCATTTAACATAATCAATTCATTTATCTTTTCAATTAATAACTTTAATGAATTCACTTTCAATAATTTAAATGAATCCATTGTGACTTAATTTCAATTGTAATTATCAATTACATTAATTTATAAAGTTTAGTTTTCACAAACCCAAATCATTTTTTTCAATTAATTACATTTCATTTTCAATAGTTTAATTAATTAAATTAATTAATTGAATCATTGAAATTAAGTAATTAACTAATTGATTCAATGAAATTCATTAATTAACTAATTTAACTCACTGATTCAATGAAATCAATTAATTGATTAATTGGAATTAATGAATCAAATTCATTAATTCATTCAATTACATTAATGAATCAAATTAATTAATTGATTCAATGCAATTAATTAATTAATTGAATTAGCTGATTGATTCATTGAAATTAATTAATTAATTCAATTAATTGATTAATTGAAATAAATTAATTAATTAAAATAATTGATGCATTGAAATTAATTAATTAATCAAATTAATTGATTCATTGAAATAAATTAATTCATTAAATCAATTAATTTATTGAATGAAATTAAATAATTAATTCCATTTGAATTTTAACTAATTAAATAAATTATTTGATTCAATTAAATTTCAAATCTCATTAAATTAATTCATTCAATTCAATTTCAAATTAAGTAAATTAATTCATCGAATTTTACTTAATTAAATTAATCTGTCACAATAATTATTTCAAATTCAATAATTCATACTTTCTCACTGAAGTTTCTTTTTGATTTCATTTGAAATTAGCTGAATTACTTTGATTTTTGTTTCAATTTGTTTGCAAATGATTTTTATATTTCAATTCTCAAACTTATCTATCAAATCTCATACTAACCGGAATCATAGCTTTTTTTAATTCTCTACTCTTAATTAATTTTTTCCAACTATCTAATGATTTCATCTATTAAGCTTTTATCAAATAAATAAATTAAATGATTTTTTTTCAAAAAAAATGAATGTATGGGATTATGTCAAAGAGTGGCTAAACTTATTGTAAAATTGGGCTAACGTTATTCAGTTCTTTTTTAAAAAAAATCATTTCTTTTAATTATTCTTTTTAGTTTTTAATTTCTACCATCATGCCTAGAAAGTTAAAACAAAAGTCCTCTAGAATGAAAAATAGAAAGGCTATTATTTCTGACTCTCAAAGATATCATCAACCCTCTCACTAAAAAGAAACACAAAAATTAGGCATTAATTTACAAATCCCTTATCTTAGAAAATGTAAATTTTTACATGATGATTACTTCAATCCCATCCCTCTCAATGATAACAGTAGACAGATTCTAAGAACTATCTTTTTAACTAAAACTCCTATTAATAGACAATGTATTCAAGAAAACTATTTTTCTTTAGATTTTGGTATCACAATTTTGAATGAAAATCATCTTTCAGATTCTTCTTTCAAAACTCTTTCAATAGTACAATTTATACCTTTCACAACAATCAATAAATATGAAAAGAATGAAATTATTTTTTATCTAATTTTTTGTTTCAATATAAATGTTTTTTTTAATAAACTACAAGAATCAGGAAATAAAATTTCCAGAACTATGTATGCTATTGGATGGAGACCTCCTAGGCTTGGAGATTTCACTATTGGAAAATATATTAATTCCACTACTATTTCTAAAAACTTTGATACTTATAATACATTAACATCACAAATTTCTAAAATTCCAACTATACTCAAAAATTTATTTCAAAAGTTTTCCTCAACACTTTTTCAAAATAATTGTGATAAAATGCAAGGATTTAAAATTCCTAGTTTTGATGCATTAGATTTTGCTTATTTCAATTCCACTTCATTTTCCAATCAATCAACTTTTACTTTTGATAATTTTTCTAATTTTCCTCATTTTTATAAAACTGATTGTGCTGATTATGCTTATTTTTTATCTATACCTATTTCCAAATTAGATGGTAGTTTGATTTTTTCTCATTTTGATTTTTTGAATGAGTTCTTTGTTTTTCCTGACTACTCTACAAGCATTAATCTAACTGGTAAAGAGCAAGGTTTAGTACAAATGGTTTGGAAAGCTAAACATACAAGACACTTTACATTATATACTGAAGGTGGTAGTAGTAATTCCTTTAGTTGATTATCTATGTCCTTGAAAATTTCACAAAAAGCTTATAATATTTTTAAAAATCTACAAGAAGGAAAGATTAAAAACTTTACTGTTGATAATCATTTTTCTATTATCAAGCAACTTTCTTCTACCTCTAAATAAATCTTCATATTTTATTATTTTATTTTCTTCATTTAATAAAGCCTCTTTCGAGCTCATCAACAATTTAAAGAATTATCAACTTCAAATTATAATTAATTTCATAATCCTACTTTTTATCGTGAAAAAAAAATTGGTTTTTCAGTCCCTTGTTCTCCTCTAAGTTTTTTAAATCCTGAAATTCAACACACCCTTTGAGCAAATCAACCTATCAATCAAAACTCCTTATCTCAAGGTTTCTCCAACAATTTTCAATTTGAAAAATCTTGTCATTTGATTATTCAAATGCATTGTGTCTTTTTTATTTACTAATCAATCTTTATTCATTCATCCAATCAATTCACTCCTCAGCCCAACTGTAGCTCTTGTATTTTTAATGTTTCTACATGTCCAGCCAATTAATGTAAATTCATTGCTACAATTAGTGCTTCTAGACTAGGTTGATTATCAAATGAGAATACAGAATTACTTTATTGTAAAGTAGGTGCTGAAGTCTTTCGAGCTGCTGGTCTTGGTAAAGTATTGGACAGCTTGTCATTTTATCTTTTCTCAAAAAATTTACATTATTTCTTTTTCCATTGATAACCAACCATTCATCCTTTTTAGAATTTCTTCTTGATTCACTCAAGCAAACTTTTTCCTTCAGCCTTTTAATTTGATAATAATTTGATCTTAAAAACTTTTAGTAAGTTATACCAATTCCTATTCATTCTTGTCTCATCAAATTCAATTTTATAATTATCTGCCTTTTTGCTTAATCAATACAATACTAACTTCATTTCTTCTAATTAAAATTAATTTTATTATCAAAAATAAAAATTAAATTCTAATTTCAATTAATTTTTATCTTTTTCTTCATTTTTTTGTTTTAATTTTGGCCTTTGTTTTTTCAAAACTTCAAACAAAAAGAAAAAGTTAATCTCTATCTCCCTCTCTCTTTCCTTTTCCTCTACCTTACTATTTCCACAATTATCTCAAACTTCATCCCTTTTTATCACCCATCAACCCAATCAACCAAGTTTTGCCCTACTACAAATTTCACCCCCTCTCTTACTTTCTCCATATTGGAAATTCTCCTTATCAATCCATATCCCCTTACCCACTTGAAGCGCATTCATTTCATTCATAGTTTTTGTCTTCATCACTCTCAGTTTGATTCATAACTGTCCATTTCATCAAGTAATTCTAATTGATCCTCAAAATTTATTTCATCTTATCTCTAAATTAACTTGATAAACCTTACTACCACAGCCTCCCATCACCTTTTGGCTTGCTCATCACTCCTCGTATCTTAATACCCTTTTGATTATTCATCAATGGATCCTCAACTTTTACTCAGCTTGCCTTTTCCTGGCTCTCCTACCATGGCTTGAGCACTTTCATCATCCTCATCTACTCAACTTGACATTTTACAAGCCATTTCTCTACACAATCAACTCCGCTGTCTTTTGCATCTAACCTTTGTCTCTAAAGATGCGGCAGACCTTGGGATGGTACTCTCAATTCATATTAAATAAATCATTCTCTCTTTGTCATTGCCGATGTACTCAATTCTCATCTTCAAACTATTTCTTCTAATCCTTCACATCAACCAATCCTTCATCAACAGCCTCCCATTCATCCTAATCATAATCTTCAACAACATCAAGCTCAACAACAAGCCATTCATCATAATCAACAACAACAGGAAGTTCCATCACTATCAATTCAACAACAGCTTCATCATCCACAATCATCACACCATCAACATCAAATAATTCAAACTCAATCTCAATCACATCAAAAATCTCAACCTCGTTTATTACAATAATAATCTCAAATGCCATCCAATACCTCAAAACCCTCTGAGATTGATGAATCTGTTATTGTTAGCATGAAACTTCATTACCATGCAATGCAACAGTTGATATCTTGAGTTGACCATCATAAACGCTGTTTAGAAGAGGGTATGATCATTTCAACCAATTCTCAATCATCCTCAAGACCAATGTCAGCTGAAGAACAAACCAAAAGTGAAACCAAAATGTCAACCGCTTGTGCGGCTTACACAAAATTAGCTACTTCAATGCAACAAATGTTTAGTAACCATACAGGTGGAATTGAACACTTTCAATTAATGCTGCAAAAATCTCTCATGTCTCGTACAATACCCCAAAATCATTCTCAACAGTCTGAACCCTTACAATCACGACATCAATCCACTGAAACCTCTCAACATTCACTTCAACAAGATAATACCCTTTCTAAATCTCATGAAGATTGTTTAGTATGTTTTGATAATTCAACTTGATGATTGATTTAAATTATTCATGCCTTCTTTCTTTCTTTTAGCAACAACAACATCAGTAGTCAGTGTTCCTGTCTTTTGGGAAAATAGACATCTGAAGCCAGAAAGTTCCTCAATATTGGTGATCTGGATGACTATAGCTTTATACTTGGCTAGTTGCTGTGCGCCAACAGCTAGGGTAACAAATAAGACAATAGGAATAGCAATTGTAATACTACCATTCACAAGTACAAGTAAGCTCATTGATTCCACCCCAATACTACTGTAAGGTTTGTCTATGAAACTCTCGATAATAGTAGCAAAATCAAGAGTACTATGACTGTCCTCAGTAGAAATATATAATATAACAAAATATTATAACCACAAATTTAAATATAACTATTAAATTCAATTATCATTATAAAATATAACAATAAAAAAAATAATAATAATTATAATAAATTATAATTATTCTATTATTGTTATAGTCACTGACAGTTATAACAATAAGAAGTGTAAAGCTCTTAATGAGACAATTACACATGGAAATATGAATATTAACCACTTATAAATAATATAAATATTATTTATAAAAGAATTATAACACACACTGTGCAGAAATAAATTCTTATAGAATAAAAATTCTATATAAAAAAACTATTATTAGATAAAAAAATATAGAACTTAAGAGAAAACCTACTTATAATATTTATTTAATACAACAAGTCAAACAGCAACATTTATTATATTGAATAATAATTATAAGTTGAAAGCACGCCAAAAATCAATATTTTAAATATAAAACAACTTTTTATAATCAAAATTATGATTAAAGAGTTTTTAAGAGGAATTTGTGGATTTTAAAAGATATTTAAGATGATAATTTCATAATATGAAATATATTATTGATGATTACAACAATAATCTGAATTCTATGATTCAAATTCTTTAATTTACAATTAATAAAGAATAAAATAACTTAAGAATTACTTTAATAATAAGATTTTATAAATAATAAAACTTTACCTGTTTAAATACCTAATATGATTGGATTGATGATGAATGATGGACAAAAACAGTGATGAAAAGACTCTTTTTATGTCTTCAGAGCAGCTCTGAAGATTCATAATAAATATAGAGGGCGTGCTCAGGTCAAAACTGAATAACCATACTTAAAGACAAAGTTCTTAACCTAAGGCAACTTGTTTTTAATTCCAATTTAAAGATACCAGCGTTATTCTTAACTCCATGTAGCTTTAATCCTCATTTAAACTAATTATTTTGAGTTTTCAATATGAATAAACTTATTTATATTAAATTTCATCATATGAACAAATTAAAAATAGAGTTTCAAGTAGAAATCTCTTGAACTCAATTTTTAATTAATTCTTAAAGAAATCATAATTTTCTTTGAGCTTAATTAAAAAATTAAATTTCCAGGCTAATTACCCAGGAAATTTATTTATAAAAGATGATTAGAATTTAATTAATATGTAGATCATATTAAATTCTAAGCTGTGTGAAATTTTCAAGCAAATCCATTTAGAATTGAATTTTTAATGAATTTTTGAAGTTATTGCTTTTTTTCCACGTAAAATAGCAATACACACCAAACCTTAGCTTTTGATAAGGTTTTAATTCTTGTAACTTTAAAGCTTTAAGCTTATTTAAGGTTTTTAAGCTTGATTAAGCTTTGAAAGTTCTTAAAACCTTGATTTCAAGCCTTCATATTGGGATTTACCCTTTGGAAGCTTGAAATTCCTGTCCAAATTGGGATCAAACCAGTTTAAACCTTAAGGTTGGATCAAAGTCTAATCTTAAAGTTTAAATAAGGTTGAAAATCCTTCAATACAGGTGGACAACCTTAATTGAATCATTGCAGATCCAAAAAGTTGAGTACCCCAGCTCTATTTGGTCTTTTTCCTTTGTCCCACCTTTTTGCGTGGATTTTGCCCTTTTAGATATTTAAAGCCATACCATGGCTTTAAAACCTTTTAAATTGAGCTCACGCAGGATTTACATTCTGTATGGCAAATCCTTAGCCAATTCAGTCAATATACACCACACCTCAATTTTAACTAAAATTTTGGTAAGTTTGCATTAACCTTATGCAACTTTAAATTTAAGCTTATTTAAGCTTAAATTAAACAATTTAAAAAAATGTTAAAAAAGTTAAATTAGTACTGTGAGATTCTTAAATCTTCTAATAACACAAGAAATAAGGGTTTTGGGTATAACACCTTATGGATGTACCTTAGGTCATTTTTGGTCTAGAATCCAAAAATGACATAATATTTAAACCTTTGTTTATCCAAAAAAAAGCTATACTTATTTTTTGTTATTTTTTATTTTAATTTCAACTAAAAATTCTGTTTAAGACAAAATTAACTGTTTATAAAATCATTTGTGGCCTTATGGGTATGTTATACATACCTCACAGGCTCACAACTACAACCTGTAGCCAGAATACATGAAAAAGACCTCTTCCAAAAAAAAGTCTTAATTTTCAATCAATCATAAGCCTTAAGAGAAAGAACTGACCAATGACAATGAATATTCCAATAGATACTAAGCCAAACATACCAATTTGAGCAAAAATCATTTGCAAGTGACCAGAAGAATTGTCATCAGCACCAACAAGTGCTGAGGCTCTACCAAACAATATGTTTTCAGCTAGAACGCGCAGTTAGAAGGAGAATTCAGTTACTAAGTTAATTCAAAAGGCATACCTGTAGCAATTACAACACCTTTGGCTTCACTCTGTTTGCAGGTAGAACTGGAGAAACATTGATCACCAAATTTTTCACCCGCAGGTAATGATTCACCAGTAAGAGCAGCTTGATCAATAGAAAGGTCAGTGTGTTAATGGCATCATATAAAAAATAGTTCAATAATTCATGAATTGGTTGCAGAGTGTTTGGATTGGTCACCCCAGGGGCTATACTGCGAAGTTGTGGATGTCAACAAGCTGATGTCATTGGTGATTTGAGCTTTCCATCATCTGCACTCAGCTTCACTTCTAAACTTCAACCAAAACTTTTATCCTTGTTTTTGAGGAATTGTCCCATTTTCTGGATTCCAGAGCTGTTTTGCACAAGGGCCCAACCAATCGTGAACTTGGTTTTATAGCATTTGTTTGACGTGGTGCTTTAAAATGTTGTATCATCGGTAGGTACCCTTAGCTTTTTTGAGAATGGTTTTTATAATAAACGTGAAATTAACCCATCCATGCTATCCTTGGAATTATGTTCTTAATCAAATTTTATCAACATACGTAGCAAATTTCAATCCTAACCAGCCAAATGTTGGGATATGGGGCTGCAATATTAAATTGAAGTCATGCTCCTATCTAGATTCTCAATCAACTTATGTTCAGCCTGCAAAAGACCTTGCATTAGTAATAGTGTCAATTTTTTTATCTAAGAATTTAAAGCTAAAAAGGGGTGCATTGGATAAGTTTTGGTTGCCAATAGATGTTGTCAAAGGCTTGATAGAAAGCTTGGTGCTAACAGTTCCGTAAGTTCCCATCAATCTCGTTTTTTTCTCCCACATTATAGCCTTATTTCTATTTCACTTCCCCTCTTCCAATTTATTTGACTGACAGATGGACTGCCCTTGGTGTATGTAATTTGATGAACATCGTCTCTGTTGAACTTGTCTTATCTGACTGGCTTTTATTTAGGGTTGACCTGTCAAAGCAGCTATTTATAATATTTACTTACTGGCCATACCATCCAGCAAGAACAAATTTGACCCA
This sequence comes from Austropuccinia psidii, assembly GCA_023105745.1. NCBI lineage: Eukaryota > Fungi > Basidiomycota > Pucciniomycetes > Pucciniales > Sphaerophragmiaceae > Austropuccinia > Austropuccinia psidii. Next base: position 24,153,452 of record JALGQZ010000002.1, read on the forward strand.
GAAGATGATGAAAGGCATAAATAGGCTACCCAGATGGAAAAGCTCAAGCATTCCAAATTACTCCTTTCTTCCACTGCTGGTACCCCAGGGAACACAAGTACTGAAGAAGCTGAAAAGAATGAATTTTTTGTGGCTGCCATGACAAACAAGATTCTTGACAGTCTTCAACTACAAATCAAAAATGTTCACGTTCGTTATGAGGACAAAATATCAGTGCCGGGCCACGCTTTTTTGATTGGCCTCTCCTTGGCTGAGCTCTCTGTGGTTTCAACAGATGAGAATTGTTGCAAATCTTTCATTGTTGGATCAAAGGCTGGCATCCATAAATTAAAATCACTAGATTGGCTAGCAATTTATTTTAACACCAATTCAATTTCCCTTTTTCATCTCACCCAAGAACAATTTCAAAAACATTTCACCAAGATGATATCCCAAGCCGAAAACTCCAATTCCATAGATAGTACGCTGCTTGATCATCAATATATCCTGAATAATGTCAGTGGAGAAGGAAAATTAGTCCTATGCAAGCATCCAACAAAAGATTTGGCCAAGATTAACTATCAGCTTACTTTGAGTGAACTAGCGTTTCTAATTGATGCAGGCCAATACCAAGACACGTTATCATGTTTAGATCTGTTTCATTTTTCCAACAGACGCCAAGAGTTTCTTAGATTTCACCCAGGAGATACATCTGTTACCAAAAACAAGGCACGAGCATTGTGGTCATTTGCCATTGCCGCGACTCAGCATGAAGTTCATCAACGAGCTTACAAGTGGATGTGGGATTGTTTTTGTCAGCGAAAAGATGATCACAAACTTTACATTAGCCTATTTCAAGTGGCGCAACTTGGAACACTTGCTCTAAATTCCGTTAGTATTTAATATTAGTCGCTTTCAAAATATTATCACATTGATGGGCCAAATTTATAACTTTTACTAGACTGAATTGGATGATTTAGAAAAAAGGCTTACTTATCAATTACTCCAACAATGCGAAAAGCACTAGTTGGCTAGGCTGGATTTGAGTTGGCAGCAAAAACCCTTCTGATCAAGAGGATCCCAACTTTCAATCAGACAGCGTATTGAATGGGATGAAAAAGAAGCAACGTCCTTGGCTATTTATTTTCCTCAAGATGCTATTATGATGAATATTCAAACCAAATTAAAAAGGGGTTCTTTTACCCTTTGGTCAGGAAAATTGTCCATCTCCAACAATCAATCAGCACATGATAGTATTTCATTGGTTTTTGATGGATTTTCAGCCAATGCACTACAGCAGACCAATAATATGGAGCTTGGCCTCAGCTTGGTAGGATTTCAAGTTTCTGATGGCACAGTCAAAAACAGCTAGCACCCTCAAATCCACCGAGGGAAAGAAAGGCAGTCTAAACCTTTACAAGCCTCACATCAATCTCAATCAGAACTCGAGGATCAAAGTTATTCTCTTGATCATCACAATTTCTTTACCTCTGATGATCCATTTTTTTGATCGTATGCTTGAGAATAAGCCTCTTGAAGAACGAGCAGATAATGCACTTACACTTACAATGAAGAATATGGAAATCATTTATAATCAAGGATATGTCAAGGATGTTGTCAATTTCTTTCAACCACCTGCCAGCCAGCTTGAATTGGCCGGGGTGTTGATTAATGTGGCAAGCAAGACTCTTGAAGGTATCCATCAAGATATGTGAGCAGGTTTTGTGTTTGCTCTTCAAATGCAGAAAACAGTAGACATTAAAGTGTACACTAATGCGTAAGAATACCACTCATTTAATACTTTGAAGAAAGTGATGGCTCACTTAATTCCCTTTTTTATTTCCATCTTAGTCACATTTTCTTCGCATCTTGACAATACTTTTGAAATACTACCAAGTTTTGAAAGATCATTCCAATGGTGTATCATGATGGTGATCAGCTGGTTTTCAGCTACAATTAATCAGAGGATCAGTGCCATCTTCGCTCAGTACGGTATGTGTTTGTAAATTAGAATAATATAAGTTAAAAGTCTTTTAAATCAACATTTATTACATGTTGTATATTATTTTTCTTCTATAAATAAGAAAATATCAAGAAATATATTGTTCTAATATCAAATTGAAATTGAAAGGTTTGAATTTTTGATGTTTATTTAAATATTAAACTAATTCAGTTTGGTTAAATAGTTTTTATAAGGTTTTTCCAAAGAAAAGCATAATAGAAAATCAATCCAAATTAATATTAATATGGTATTTAATAATATAATCCAAAAAATACTACCAAGCCTTTCTTTATCTTTGTATGCATTTTTTTAACAAAAAAATAATTTTTTTCATTTTAAGATGGAATTATACTAAGATTAAATTTTCCAAATTATCATTGATACTACTAATAATTTCAATTTTAACAAGATGGTTTTATTATTCATCAAGAATTCCCACATAAAAGATGGTTAAAAAGATTCATCACAATATTATCTCTCAAATAATCATATCTTAATGGTAAGGTTATTGATTGATATTCATTTGTTTTGGTGATATTTTTAATATATTTTAATGATGAGATAATAAACAGAATTGAAAATACTGAGCCTCACTACTGTTAATTTTGTATAATTCAACAATTTTCTAGTATAAAAAGGATGAATTTATCTTTAACATAAAATTCTGAGTTGTAACTATGGGGGGGATGGGGAACAAAGAACCTCTATACATATGTTTTTGCCCCCCCATTGAGACCTTCAAAGTAGATTTTCTTTGAAAGATTCATGTACTGACCCATTTTATTCAGTGAATACTTTGTCTTTGTGTCAAAGCATAATATTCTCGACATATTTCAACCAATCTCTTGAGGTATCACATGATTTACTAATTAGGAGAAAAAAATAGTAATTATATGGCTTCACTTTTTGATTAATATATGTCAGTTTGATTACCCTGTTCATCTTAGATGGGAACAATATTTATTTAGCTTTTAATGATTTGTTATTTTGTGAGTATCTTGTTCCTGGTTAAATTGAAAATGAAGAGTCATTGGACTATGTGATTTCCATGATTCTTATCTTTTTTAAAGTGAATCAATTTTAATTTCCATAATTAAACATATGATTTATCTATAAATATTTGGTCTGTTTGATTCAAAATTCAAATTTGAGGGTAAGGGTTGAACTAATAAATAACGCTTTTTTGTAAAATATGTATTCCATTGTGATATACATCTCCTAGGAATTCATATATTTATTTTACTGGGTATTCTTTCATTAAAGTCCATTTTTTTAATTGCATGATTTATTGGTATATTTTCGTCTTATATGCTTGTGAGAATGTGTTATTCTATGTAGAGCCCTCTGCTGAAATCAATTGGGATACTTCTTTCTTCTATTTATCCTGTTGGCTTTGAAGCTGAGTCTTCCGTTTTCTTATCCAAAGACATATCATTTTACTTGATTCTACTTTATTTTCACTATATGTATTTCTATTATTCCCAAATTGATTTGATCCTTTTCAAAAAATGATGAAATAACACCACAGAATTTTTTCATACTAGTAGTATCATTGAGCAAATATATATGTTTCAAAAAAAACTATAGTATTGCCCATTTTTAATAAGAAGCTTAAATCCTCTCATCTTATTGAACCAGAAAGAGTACCAGCATGTATTTAGTTTTCTAATGACACTTGCATAGCACTAGGTAAAAGAATTGATTTATGAAAAGAAACACTTTGATTGGAAAGAAAGGTACCTAATATGATTATTCTTGGTTTCAAGTTGAATTTATTACTCTTCTTCCACATAGTCTTACTCCTCACAGCTCATTCAATAGAAAGCTGATTTTTGTATTGATAATGGGGTATTTGTAAGTCTTTTTCCTAGCTTAATATGGTATCTTAAATATGGATAATTTTCAGTTAAGCTCTAAGATAACTTGAGGATACACATGGAGGATGTTCTGAAGTTACTGATAAGTTGAAATGAAAATATGAGTAAGGACTCCTGTAAGGGAATGAACAGTTTTTGCATAATTTACACTTGTTCCAATTACATTGAATAAAATCAATCTATAATTGATACCTTTTGAATAAAAGATTCAAATTATTATTATGTATCTCCTCCTATATATTACATATTTATATGTAGTATTATTGAAAATCTAAAACAACAAAACATGAGTAGCAGAAGTAAAAAAATAAACCGTAAAGCTCAATTTTTATATAAAGTTTTTTTTTCTTTCCACAACTCAATTCAATTGAAAAGTATCATATTCAAAAAACCATTCCAAAGATTTCAAAAAATGGAATACTATAAAGATTGAAGGGATAAGTCCTTAAAATGATTATTATTTAATTTCAATTTCATTCATTTATTCATTTAAAACACTAATTATATGTTTTTTTTGATTAAATCAAACAATAATCCATTCCTGTGAGCCTTTGAGATATGACCACATACCCAATAAAGTCACAAAAAAGACTTAGAATAATTATACCTTTAATATAATTATATTAAAATTACTTAGAATAATTATACATTAAAAATAATTACTTAAATATACAAAAAATACCATAAATTGGTACAAAAATTGATTTAACTTAAAAACCCATGAATCAACATGTAAAATAAATTATACCATTGGATTCCCCATGGTAAAATACACATATACCATTTTTATGGCATATCTGTAAAGTCAATATTTAATGAGTTATAAGGTATAATACCTTATAAAAGCCATAAAACCTTATTTATCTCAAGAACTAATGAAACAACATGTGAAATAAATTGTACCAGTGGATTCCCCACGAAAATCCACACATAAAGCAATTAATAAGCTAATTTCCAAAGTTAATACTTAAGGAATTAACATGAATATATGCACTTTTTTGGTCAACGCATATATTCAAGGATCATAGCTAATATCTCCTAAACTCTACATGATAGAATGATGAACCAAAAATAAAGTTACCACGTAATTACATTAAAAACACAGATCTGAACTTTATTTTACAAATTATAAACAAGGTTAAAACCTATGATGAAATATTGATAAAAATCAACAGAGCTGTTGACCACTTTGTTGTGAAAGTGTTCCAAACTTAAAAAAAAGTATACAGTTGGATTCTACTAGTTCATTCGTGAATAATGATGTAATTTTTATTATTAAATTCAGGGTATAACCCCCTGAAATCAAGGTTTGAAGTTTAAAATATTGAATTTCGACAGAAAAGATGAGTTACAAGAAAAATCATCAAAATTAGAGTTTTGATGATGTAATGAAAAGCTCTTGGAAGAATACTAAGGTTATGCCAGGATATCAGAATTCACTCTCTGAATTTCTGTAGCGTGTAAATCTTAAAAGTTATTGAGGATCAAAGTTTGAGCTTAATTTGAGCAGTTATGATCACTCACAGTAACCTTAAATTAAGTTTAACAGTCTTAAGAATGATAAAATTGGTGAATAATATTAGTTTATGATTAAAACTAATAAAATCCACGAAATTTGGGGTTCTGCCAAGCCTCTGATGTCATCTAACTTAGAGTTATAGTGATAACTCTAAATAATGGTGTAATAATGATGTAATATGGTTTGATAATGATGTAATCATCTCCAAACCTTGAAATATTGATCAATTCCAGTGGGTATGATCAGTACACGTCTACTAGAAGCCTTTTGGACTCTAGGAGGGAGGTATTTACTATAAATAGAGCTCTTTTTACTCTATTTTCCCCTCAGACGCATCAAAAACATTAAATCAATTAAATCAAAGGTAATTTCTTTATTCTTTATATATAAAACTATTATATTATTAAAGAACAAAGACCACCTTATTATAATCATCTATTTTGACGTGATTAAATCATTTATTTAATTGTTTTTGTTAAAAATCTCTCTAAAACTCATTTCCACGTAAAAATCCAGAATAATTTGTAATTTTCTTTATTTTTATTGTAAATACAATTTGAAAAGGTTGTATTTATATTTTTTGGCGTAAAATATTTCAAAATTATTATATTAAGTGTTAAAAGTAGGTTATTTTCTGTTATTATAATAATTTCTCTATTATTACTCTCTTAATAATTCTCTAATTAATATAAATAGTATTTATATTAATTCATAACTTTAATATTAGTAATATTATTGTTATTAATTGTTTTTTATAAATAAAGGCAATTTTTTACGCTTTTATTATCTGTTGGTAACAATAATAAAGAGCTTTTTAAATATATTAATTTTTTTATATTAATAGATTTATTTATTATATTATATTTTCATAATATAAATTAGATTATTATATTTATTTAATAATATAATTATTTTACACCATAATAATAATAATTAATTATTATTATTATATTTTTTAATCTTATTTATTCAATTCATAAGGACATTCAGAGTACAATAAGTAATAAATTAGTAATTTTTACTTATTGTTTCATAGTCAAACCTTACATTTGGGGGCCTGGCCGTGATATTTACTTAAAAGACCTTTAAAAAGATTCTAATTGGGTTTATCCAATAATAAATTGTATTTATAATCATAAAATTATATAATAATTTTATATTTTATTGATTTTAAAAGCTATTGAGGCATTTGGAAAGCAATTGTACTGTCTTACACGTGGTTTTTTCACATCCTTAGACTTGCAAGAACTTTCTTTGAGTGACTCTAGTGATTAAGAAAGATAATTTATAAATTAAAAATAATTTTTTATAATTTAATTTTGTAAAAGAATCATATTCATTTTTTATTTTATTCTTTAAAAATAAAAATAAAAAAAAGTATTAAAAAATATTAAAAAACCAATATAAAAAAAAAGTTATTTTTTTTATTAATTTTTATTCATTTCTTTATTCATTTCAAGTTTTTAAAGATATAAAAGCAATTTCTACATGGAAAATTGCCATATCTTACCAAAAAATAACACTTCTTATAAAAAGACTTATATTTATTTGTCTTTTTTAGTGTTTGAAGATAACCCAACAGAAGACAACCAAGCTACTGTTGAGAGATTGGTGGAAGAAACTTGTCAAAGTTCTCCAACACCAGTTATCACCAAAAGAAAGAAAGCTAAGAAATTAGACTTTCCAGGACCCACCATTCAAGACTCTGAAGGTGAGAACCTCTTTTATAATTGCCATAAAAAGAATTTTTATCCTAAAATACTTTTTATTTTCTTAAATTATGACTACCAGAAGAGGTTCCCAATACTCCATCCAATCAGATGGAGCTGGACTGAGAGGTAGAACTGATCCCTCAAAAGGGAAAAGAAAGGGCAATATCCCCAGTGGAACAGAATCCACACAAGGAAGTGCCTTATCCCAAAGGCAAGTCCCAGAAATGCCCATGATATCTGAACCTGAATTGGAGCTAAGTATGAGTAACTCAAATAGGTACAAATCACATTCAGAGGGCTCAAATAGACATCTACGTGAGCCAGTACAAGCAGTATTACACAGTGTACAAGGACAAAGACTGGGAAATGCTGCCTCAAATACACCAAGGAGTGATGAACTCCTGGCACATCCTGAAAAAGTTCCTCAAAGAGGAGGAGATAGTGAAATACTCCAATGGATGGAATCCACTGTCATCCAAACCTCAAATCAAAAAAATCAAGGATTACCACGCCAAAAAGAGGGAGGCAACCAAGGAAGAAGCCCCAGTAGCTTCTACCAGAAAGCCTCAAGCCAGCCCACTTCCCCAAGAAGGGAAGAAGATTAAGAAAAAGCATTGGAGGAAACCATATTCCCCAAGCTACAGGATCCCAAGAATCCAAAAGGATGCCATGGACAATGTTTTCAACATGGCCAGAACCTTGATGGAATTCAAGGACAAGGCAGAGCAAAGAATGAGACAACCTCATTTCCCAAAGAAATAACCTTGTCCAAAGATGTTGTAAATACTTTAACAGAAATTCAAAATAGTATATTACCTCTAAAAGAAATTAAAGATAGTTTATTATCACTACAAGAAATAAATAACAATTTATCTTCTTTAACAAAAATTGTTGTGCAAAACAAGAAATTGACAACATTAAGTTTATTGTTGAAAATAATAAACCAAAGAATTTAAGTGACAATACTCAAAAATTAATACAAGGACAACAAGAATTGTATAAATACATAAAAGATATCAAAGACAAGACTTTGACAATCAATTATGATGTGAGTATTGACAATCTTACAGAAAAATTAAATAAATTAAGTATTTCTGTAGAAAAATTTGAAGAAAAGACTTCATCACACCAAAAATGACTTTTAGACCATGTGGAAAAAAGTGATGAAGCAAGAATGCATCTGAAAGATGATATTCAGAGTGAAATAAGGCTTATTACTGAAAAAATGGATAAAGTTAATGAGGCTAATTTAAATATGCCAAAGTTATCAACACCATTTTCTCATATAAGAAGCCCTGTTAAAACAAAAGAGGAATTGTCAAATCCTTTCATAACAGACTTGAGTCACCAAGACAATAACCAAGTCTTAATGAAAGAAGCACCTCAATTGAAGGAATGGCCAACATTCACAGGAGAAGGTGAATATGACCACATGTCATTTATTAAAACAATTGACATGTTACAAGAAGACTATGCCATACCAGATGAATTAATCACTGCAAGATTACATTCATTGTTTGAGAAATCTGCAAAAAGATGGTATTATGGCATAAGACAAACAAATGGTAAAAATACCTGGTCTTGGTGGAAACAAGAAATAATCACCAAGTGGGCAAATGATGCCTGGAGATATAAGATAGAAAATGCATTTGAAAACTCTTTCTTTGACCCAGAGAAAGACAAACCTTTAACTTGGTTCTTGAAACAAGTTGAAAGGCTTAATGCACTGTACCCAGAAATTTCACAAAAGATGGTGCACATGAAAATACTTAAAAAATGTGGAGGGGAACTAGAACATGCCCTAAGAAGCAGGTGTATAGAACCATGCTCCACAGAAGAGTATATAAATGCACTATAAGATATAGTGACAAGAACAAAAATTGGCAGGACTTGGAAAAAATTGGACATTAAAAACCCATATAAACCATTTATCAAAAAAGATAAATCAAAAGAATCCTTTAAGCCCAATACATCCAACAATAATGAGCAAAGAAAATGCCATAAATGTGGAGGTATTGGACACTTAGCCAATAATTGCCTTAAAAAAGCAAAGATTAATGAAATTGTGGAAACAGAAAACCACAATGACAAAGAAGAGGAATCTGACTCTCAAAAAGAGACAGAAGAGTCAGAAAGCTCTGACAGTGATGAAATCAATATAACTAATGCACAAATTAATAATATTGATATAATCTATGAAGTACTGGATGTTAATTCAAACTTACCACAAGTTGGAACATCTGACACAAACCTAACAAACATACAAGATGCCAAAATGTATAGAACCAAACCTGCAAGAGGAATGGGATATACAGCTGGAAAATCAAGTATAAGTATTGTTATGGTTGATAACCAAGAAGGAAAAGTTAACTTGGATCCAGGAGCATATTGCACTTGTGTTGGCAAATGTTATTTAAAAACCATTGTCCCAAACTGGCAAGAAAAACTTATGCCAATACAAGGTGTCAAATTTAGTAGTGCAAGTGAGAGCATGAAGCCCCTTGGAATAATTGATTTAACACTAATTTTTCCTCATCCCTCACAATGTGTCAGAATTAAAGTAGAGTTTTTAGTAATGGACAACTGTACTAGTAATCATTTCATACTTGGAAATGACTACTTATCAATCTATGGCATAGATATCTCCAACCAAAAAGACAGATATTTTACCATAGGAGATAACAAAAGACAAAGGTTTGGCTTCTTGAATAACAAAAAACAAATCACAGTTATTAAGAAGGAAGAAAAAATTCCAGAAAAAGAACTTTTTATATCTGAACAACTTAAAGAGGCAGAATTCAATCAAGAATTAACAGAAAAAATGAAAGAAAAATTGATTGACCTCTTATTTAAGTATAAAAATGCCTTTGCAACTGACAAAGAGCCACTAGGTGCCATAATTGGACATGAAGTGGATATAATTCTTAATGTAGAAAAGCCTTACCCACCTTTATTAAGAAGACCTGCTTATCCAGCCAGTCCAAGGGCTAGAGAAGCCTTAGAGGTGCACATTAAGGAATTAATGGACCTTGGAGTATTAAGAAAGGTTGGACATAATGAACAAGTAGAAGTTACTACACCTGTCATTATAACTTGGCATAATGGAAAATCAAGGATGGTAGGAGACTTCAGAGCCCTGAACACCTATACCATTCCAGACAGATATCCAATACCTAGAATCCATGAGACATTGACCCAATTGTCACAAGCTAAGTTCATCACAGCTATGGATGCTCTTAAGGGTTTTCATCAAAATGTTTTAACAGACAATGCCAAGAGACAACTAAGAATAATAGTCCATTGTGGAATTTTTGAATACTTAAGAATGCCATTTGGGATAAAAAATGCACCTTCCCATTATCAAAGAATGATGAATACCATATTCCCTGAAGAATTATCAGAAGGATGGTTAATTATCTATATTGATGATATCATAGTTTGCTCAGAAACTTGGGAAAATCACCTTACAAGACTAGAAAGGGTACTACAAAAAATAGTCCAAGTGAATATGAAAATTTCCTTGAAAAAGTGTCATTTTGCATATAGTGAACTAAAAGCACTAGGACATGTTGTATCTGGACTTAGTCTAGGCATAGACAAAAATAAAGTAGCAGCAGTACTACTCAAACCAATGCCTCTAACCAAAAAAGAAATGCAATAATTTTTAGGATTTGCTGGTTACTATAGACAGCATATAAAGGACTTTGCAAAAATTGCCAAATCCTTATATAAGTTATGTGACCAACAAACAGTTTATGAAATGACTGAAGAAAGGGTCAAGGCATATGAAGAATTGAAAAATTCACTAACAAATGCCCCATTTCTTCTAATGCCAGATTGGAAGCTAACTTTCAAACTATACATTGATGCTTGTGGAGAAGGATTAGGTGTTGCACTTCACCAAACACAAATTATCAATGATAAACCAGTGGAAGGACCAATTTGTTTCATTTCAAGGCAAATAAATCCAACAGAAGCAAGGTATGGAGCAAGCCAAATGGAATGCTTATGCCTAGTGTGGGCTTTAGAAAAACTGCATTATTATTTGGATGGCACAGTATTTGATGTAATCACAGACTGTCATGCTGTGAAATCACTATTAAATATGAAGACTCCAAATAGACATATGCTGAGATGGCAAATTGCTATCCAAGAATATAGAGGAAATATGACTATTGTATATAAATCTGGAAATATTCATAAAAATGCAGATGGTCTTAGCAGATGGGCTTTAGCAAATACCCCTGAGAATCCAGCATGGGTACCACAAGAAGAGCACCATATAGAAGGAATATGTGTCACAGACATAGGCACAGAATTCTTTAACCAAGTTAAAGAAAGATATAAGACAGACAAAAATTGCCATATCTTAAGCCAACTTCTAATGAAAGACTGCAAAGATCCATCACTTTCATCAAAACTAGATGAAATATGGAAAAAGGAATATGATGAAGGAAGATTCCACCTCCTTGATGGAATCCTTTACCATAGAACAAAACACACATGTGTTATGGCCTTAACAGATAGAACACTAATAAACACTATTTTACATGAGTGTCATGATAGTGTTGCATCTGGACATCTCTCAGAAGATAGGACACTAGAGAGGGTGAAAACCTGCTCTTGGTGGCCAAATTGGAAGAAAGATGTTGCAGAGTACTGCCAAACCTGTGACAGATGTCAAAAAGCCAACAGAGCCACAGGAAAGAATTTTGGAATGACGATCCAAATCCAAGAACCAAAATCCCCATGGGAAATAGTTCATATGGATTGGGTAACAGCACTACCTCCAGGAGGAGACAGGAGCTATAATGTATGTATAGTGTTAGTTGACAGGTACAGTAAAACTCCCATGTTCTTACCATGTCATAAAGATGACACAGCTATGGATACAGCCATAATGATATGGAATAAAGTCATTAGCCACACAGGCTTATTCCAAAATATTATAAGTGACAGAGACCCAAAGTTCACTTCAGCATTATGGACAAATCTCCATAACTTATTTGGGACAAAGCTATCATTCTCAACAGCTTACCATCCCCAAACTGATGGATTAGCAGAAAGAATGATACAGACCTTAGAGGACATGATCAGAAGATTCTGTGCTTATGGGCTAGAATTCAAAGATTCTGATGGTTTCACCCATGATTGGTGTACACTAATACCAGCACTTGGACTGGCATATAAGACATCAATCCATTCTTCTACTGGCAAAACACCAGCAATGCTAGAGAAAGGTTGGAATCCAAGACTTCCTTATGATACCCTCAAAAAGGACTTAGTGGACATACATCCAACAGCAAGAAGTTTTAAGATAATGCTTGACAAAGCAAGACACCATGCAAACAGATGCATGCAAGACTCTTTCAAATATGCAAAAGAAAGATGGGACAAAAGTCATAAACCACCTGACTTCAAAATAAGAGATTTGGTATTAGTATCAACCCTTAACTTTAATAACATAAAAGGACCAAAGAAATTGAAAGATTCCTTTGCAGGACCATTTATGGTAAAAGCACTTCATGGACCCAATGCTGTACAATTGGAACTTACAGGTGATTTAATGAATAAACACCCAACTTTCCCTGTAAGTCTTATAAAACCTTACAGCTCAAGTGACAAGGAATTATTTCCACTAAGAAATAAACACCCACTTGAAATTCCCCCTTTGGAAGAAGGAGAAGAAAAAATAATTGTAAAAGTCCTTAAAGAAAGAAGGACAAGGAACAAAAAAGAAAGAGGATACCTTGTAAGGTATAGAAATCCAACTCAAGAAGATGAATGGCTACTTGAGAAAGATATAACAAATGCTGATAGACTACTGAGGAGGTTTAGACATGAAAGAAAACCTAAAGAATAACAAAATCAAGCATTATTGAGCTTCAGGACTCATAAAGTCTAATGAAGAGGTAGGACAGTGGATGATACCCTAATCACACATATCAGATTGTGGTACAATCTTTTTTGGTGGTAGGGAATGTGAGCCCTTGAGATATGACCACATACCCAATAAGGTCACAAAGAAGACTTAGAATAACTATACCTTTAATATAATTATGTTAAAATTACTTAGAATAATTATACATTAAAAATAATTACTTAAATATTCAAAAAATACCATAAATTGGTACAAAGACTGGTTTAACTTAAAACCCATGGATCAACATGTAAAATAAATTATACCATTGGATTCCCCATGGTAAAATACACATATACCATTTGTATGGCATATCTGTAAAGTCAATATTTAATGAGTTATAAGGTATAATACCTTATAAAAACCATAAAACCTTATTTATCTCAGGAACTAATGAAACAACATGTGAAATAAATTGTACCAGTGGATTTCCCATGAAAATCCACATATAAAACAATTAATAAGCTAATTTCCAAAGTTAATACTTAAGGAATTAACCTGAATATATGCACTTTTTTGGTCAATGCATATGTTCAAGGATCATAGCTAATATCTCCTAAACTCTATATGCTAGAATGATGAACCAAAAATAAAGTTACCACGTAATTACTGTAAGAACACAGATATGAACTTTATTTTACAAATTATAAGCAAGGTTAAAACCTATGATGAAATATTGATAAAAATCAACAGAGCTGTTGACCACTTTGTTTTGAAAGTGTTCCAAACTTAGAAAAAGGTATACAGTTGGATTCTACTAGTTCATTCGTGAAGAATGATGTAATTTTTATTATAAAATTCAGGGTATAACCCCCTGAAATCAAGGTTTGAAGTTTAAAATATTGAATTTCGACAGAAAAGATGAGTTACCAGAAAAATCATCAAAATTAGAGTTTTGATGATGTAATGAAAGGCTCTTGGCAGCATAATAAGATTGTGCCAGGCTATGAGAATTCACTGTCTGAATTGCTGTAGCGTGTAAATCTTCAAAGTTATTGAGGATTAAAGTTTGAGCTTAATTTGAGCAGTTATGATCACTCACTGTAACCGTAATTTAAGTTTAACAGTCTTAAGAGTGATAAAATTGGTGAATACTATTAGTTTATGATTAAAACTAATAAAATCCACGAAATTTGGGGTTCTGCCAAGCCTCTGATGTCATCAAACTTAGAGTTATAGTGATAACTCTAAATAATGGTGTAATAATGATGTAATATGGTTTGATAATGATGTAATCATCTCCAAACCTTGAAATATTGATCAATTCCAGTGGGTATGATGAGTACACGTCTACTAGAAGCCTGTTGGACTCTAGGAGGGAGGTATTTACTATAAATAGAGCTCTTTTTACTCTATTTTCCCCTCAGACGCATCAAAAACATTAAATCAATTAAATCAAAGGTAATTTCTTTATTCTTTATATATAAAACTATTATATTATTAAAGAACAAAGACCACCTTATTATAATCATCTATTTTGACGTGATTAAATCATTTATTTAATTGTTTTTGTTAAAAATCTCTCTAAAACTCATTTCCACGTAAAAATCCAGAATAATTTGTAATTTTCTTTATTTTTATTGTAAATACAATTTGAAAAGGTTGTATTTATATTTTTTGGCGTAAAATATTTCAAAATTATTATATTAAGTGTTAAAAGTAGGTTATTTTCTGTTATTATAATAATTTCTCTATTATTACTCTCTTAATAATTCTCTAATTAATATAAATAGTATTTATATTAATTCATAACTTTAATATTAGTAATATTATTGTTATTAATTGTTTTTTATTAATAAAAAGCAATTTTTTACGCTTTTATTATTTGTTGGTAACAATAACAAAGAGCTTTTTAAATATATTAATTATTTTATATTAATATATTTATTTATTATATTATATTTTCATAATATAAATTATATTATTATATTTATTTAATAATATAATTATTTTACGCCATAATAATAATAATTATTTATTATTATTATATTTTTTAATCTTATTTATTCAATTCATAAGGACATTCAGAGTACAATAAGTAATAAATTAGTAATTTTTACTTATTGTTTCATAGTCAAACCTTACAATTCCTAAATCCTTTAAGTAAATTTTTTGATCATTGACATAACTAAGCTTATTCAAAACGGAAGAATTACAAACTGAAATTGAAAGAATATAAATAAAGAAACTAATTTAAAGCTACATATTTATCAATTAAAAGCTTACATTTCAGTCTTTTAATGTCAGTTTTATTGGAATTTGTTTTAAAAAGAGCATGAAAATTAATTTCCACATTTCCTTCAATTAGTCCAAAAGCGTGGAAAGACTCTTTTACAGTAAAATTAAAGTTAATGTTTTGTTGATTCATAATAATACAATGCTTATCAGCTTCATTGATACTGGAAAATCACTCCGATTAATGCATCTGGTTTCTATGTATCATCAAGGTATTGACTAATAATAGCTTGAAAAATTCAATGAACTTATTTAAGCTCATTGAGTTTATTATTGAAAGATATATACTATGTATAATAAGGATTAACAAGAAGTAAAAAGGAAGTGGACACTTAAAGGTTACAGAGGTTCTCCTGAGCTCAAATTTTCATCTTTTTTCATTATAAAACTTAATTTCCAAAAAAATATAAGACACAGAAATTAAAAAATGGGAATATTTGTGATATATTGATATGGTCTCAATTTAAACAAATAACTTGTGAAAATGTGTTAATTAAATTAACTTATATATTTCCAAATAAATTTTAACGGGGGAATAAATTCAAATCAATATCTATACCAATTCAAAATAGAAAAAGGAGAATGTAATGGAACCAAGATCCAAATTGAAATTGAAATAGAAAAGGTGTATTTTATATATCTAATACTTTGGATAATAGTAATCAATTAATTTATATAATTGTTGCTTAAAGCTCTGTTAAGTGAAGAAAAAAACCTTATCAGCTCTATCCAACAGCTGAATTAATGGGAAGTTATTTGGTTTGATGCTTTTTTTCTTGAAAAGAAAATTTACTAAATTACCTTTGATATTATTATGTGTAATTAAATGATAGATATATAAGCTTGTGAATACCACACATAGATGTGAAAACGTTAATATAGTGAAATGAAGTGGCTTTGATCAATGTGAAGTTTTCATTGAGATACAGTCTGAGAGAAAATGAAATTAAGAGTTGAGAAAAAGTGATAATTAGTATAAAGATCTAATTTCCACAGCTTAAAGTTAGATTCAAGATATCTTACAGTATTACTTTCCAATTCTAGGAGAAACATGCCCTCATCACCCCAGTGATAATGTGTAAGAAATCTACTGAGATGTGAACAAAGTGAAGAATGGATTCATTTGGAGATACATGTGGAGATATGACTGAAGTTAATGATGAGTTAAATTTGAGATACACATGTAGATATTATATGAGTTAACTCTGAGTTAATATGAAGACTTTAGCCAAAATCCTTGTAAGGGACCTGCAAGCAGGTCCAAATGAAATCCCCCTGCTAGCTCATCTAGAAAACAATTTATGGTGTGAACAAGCTCAATACAGAATTCATAACAAATCCACAAATTGATAGTCAAATTCGGAATTGGTATAGCTTTTCCATATTTAATGCTAGCTCTACCAAGTTAGTAACTATTATTTAGAGCTTATGCAGGATTTCACAATGCTGTCTGCCAGACCTCAACAAAGGGAAATATTTCCCAAAAGGCTATTAAACCAGTTGAACGACCGGTTAGTACTGGAAATTTGTAGATCACATTCCACCATGTGACACAGGGCTACAAAATGCGCCACTTTGGAGCTCTCTATCTTCAGAACAGGAAAATATATTCAGGTGTTAAGATTGTAATACCACACTAGCCAGTATGGAATCTTAGTGGGGGACAGCTGTCCAAAAAATTGAATTAACAGCTAATCATTAAATTAGATGATTTTCTATTCTTCAACTTATCATAAGCTGATAACTAAGAGTCAGAAAGGAATGTTATGTATGGCTGCTGACACATCAGAAGAACCAGAACCAACCTGTAAGCTCCATTGGTGAAAGGGATTACCCTGTATAGGTTAAAAGTGCCAACTTGTGGTTATAAACCCACATTTCATATGAAGAACAGTCTGTATTGAGTGGATAGAGCCACAAATAAGCCCATAGTAGTGGAAGCTTTCAATCTGTAGCCATGTGCAGAGGTAACCAACATCCCACCACCCAGAAAAAGATAGAAGGAGGCTTTTCCTCACCAAAAAGAGAATCCATCATCCTGTTTTTATTATTCTTAAGTGGTATAGTGTCTTAAACAATTGATACCTTTATAATCATACAGGTATAACTATAATTGTAATTATTGTAGGGTTTATTATTATAAACCAATAGGTAGACACTGCACCCAGGGCTATCATTAAAACTCACAATCACTAAGCTCTTTGGTATAGCCCTTTGAAACCATCTTATCATTATTATTGTGTCACACTCAGATTCATAGCCTTTTATTATCATTGTAAATCTATATCATAGAGTCAGCCTGACATTTTGGGGGCCTGTCCTGGTTTTTTTGCCTATCTTTGACAAATTTTAAGCTTATTTTCACCGTTTTCTTTACATTACTATTCTTGGAGTTTGTACACCTTTTTTGCTTTTTTATGCCTTTATTGATGATAAAAATCCCTGAAGGGGATCCATTCCATGGTTTTTCTTGATTCTTATCTTTCTATGTATAAAATAATAATACAAGAAAACATATAATACTAAAAATTACAAATGAAGTATACTTCAAATTTCAGGAAAATTGATTTTTTCAATCTCTTCATGATTTTGAACAGTTATAAATATATTATTTATATCTATAAACACCTTCATTAAAAAAATGTTCTTTTCATTGAGCTTTAGTTCATAATATATACAAAGTTTATATTACTTGAAGTTTGTCAGCCTGTGACTCAAAACCAGAGCACAAGCATGATTGCCAAAATACCATAAACCAATGGTATAGCCAAGATACCACCAAAACATGGAGCTGAGCCAAATCAGCTCAAAATGTATCAAACAAAAGAGGAAACTCACCTCTTCCTGAAAATATAAGTCCCACCACCATAGGACAAGAAATAACAAAGTTATTCCTGCTCAAAGTTATTCCTGAGCATAAACCTTAATTTTCACCTCTCATCTAAAATCTAGAAGGAGAGGCTTAACCCCATCAAATGGGTATTCAAAATGAAGCTCTAAGCCAGGGCTATCCAATGGTAACAGCCAAACTGAGCTAGCACCAATATTACTGGAGTTATGGTCAATTTCAGGCCAAATAAGGGTGAACAAAACATTCACCTCTCATCTATCTTCTACAGTTTTAGTGTAGGATACCTGAAGTGGGGTCTTATGGAAAGAGCACAATCAGGGCTATCTTATGATGTCATCCACTTCCTCATATCTCAACTACAGCAGAAGTTATGGGGCAAACAAGCTCAATACAGCTTTTTGCCTAAAACATGCAAATGTACAAAAGTCTTGTACATGGAATAACTTTGCCATATTGAATGATACCCATATCAAATGAGGTACAATTGTGTAGAGCACACACAGGGCTACACACTGAACCAATTTTGAGGTTGATATCTCAAGAATTGACGAAGTTATGGCTGTTTTAAGGTTAAAATCCCACCTGCTGTCATATACAGCCTTGCCATGGGATAATATCCCATAATCCTGAATATGAGGTGTCAAATAGACAAAGAAGCATGTTTTTACTTCAATACCTCATATTTCAGTCAATACTGGGCCCCATACAGTTTCTGTACAGCATTCTACGCATCATACATGTCAGAATCAGGCTGTGAGGTCCCCAAATGAAAATTTTCACCCTGTATTGGTGAAAACCGCCCAGATGTGGTTTCAAAACCACATCTGAGCCCAATACAGGCTATACAGGCTGTTTTCAAACCACAAGCCAGTACCAGAAAGTGAAAAATCTTCACTTCCTCTACGTGGAAAGGTCTAGTACCCTTTCCACCCCATTTCAGGATAAAAAGGAGGCTTTTCACAGCCAGAATTGTCTCCCCATCCTGCTCTTGAATAACCTATGTAGTAAACTGTCAAAAACAGTTTTACTCTTGGTTAATAATCAGGTATACTCTTAAAATTAAAGAATTGTAGTCTTTATTATTGTAACCCAACAGGTAAAGCTGCACCCAGGGCTTTCATCAGCGCTCACCACCACTATATCCATTATAGTAAAGCCCTTATATTTTTTATTAAATCCATCTTTAACCCTTATAAATCTTTTTTAAACTATTTTCCACGTGTCACAGTCATAGTTTTAGTTGTAAATAGCCTTATTACCACTTCAACATAGACTCATCCTGACATTTTGGGGGCCTGGCTGTGTTTTTTACTTATTTTTGGACCTTACAAGTAAGTTTTTTCTCTTTTTATCAATTATTGACACCTGCTTTACCTTTTATAGGCGTCATTTTCTCTTTCAATATATATTTTATATATATATCTTTAATTTTTAAATAAATACTCATATATTATAGAGTATCTGGCATGTGGCTAATAACCACAAGACTAGTATTTTTGGCGTGTTTTGTATATAAAAGCACTTTAAGCCACTAATACAGCCTTGATTCTTAAGTGAATTAAGACAGCTTATACTGATAAACCAACAGTTGAGGCGTGTTTGGGCACATTGTTAACTCAATTACCCTGTAATACACCATCTTTTGACAGATTATACTTGCTAATTACAAGTATTCTGTGAGATATTGGCATACAAACAGTATACCATATATCAGTAAGCTGTATTTTTGACGTGGAATTGTTAATTCAATTACATTGTCATCATACAAGGGCATCTGTAGTAACATACAAGCCCAGAGGCCATTCTTAGACATTCAAAACCAGCCTTTTAAGAAGTCTTAACTGACATAAGCCCTCTTTTTTCCTGTTTGATTCAGTGGAAGGAAACTTCATACCACTTGAGACCCAGTCACAGGCCAACATACCAGTGACACCCTCAGAACCAGAGGGCAGCAAGGGAAAAGGGAAAAGACTTAGTGAAGGCCTCATTACAGCCAAGAAGTGCACACCAATAGCCACTCAGAGGAGTAGAAAACCACAAAACTCTGCTTCAATACAAGGTAAACCAATCTTAACCACTTGTACAGGAAAGATTACAATTATCAACCCAGTTGTAACTTCCAAAGGCAAACTGCCCAAGTCAGTAGACAATAAATTTGTACAGGGCACAGTCAAAGGTAAATACCCTAAGAATATAAAGTTTTTG
This sequence comes from Austropuccinia psidii, assembly GCA_023105745.1. Classification (NCBI taxonomy): domain Eukaryota; kingdom Fungi; phylum Basidiomycota; class Pucciniomycetes; order Pucciniales; family Sphaerophragmiaceae; genus Austropuccinia; species Austropuccinia psidii. Next base: position 24,173,752 of record JALGQZ010000002.1, read on the forward strand.
ACTGCTTGCAAGCACTGATATGTCCCCTGCATACCTCAGAGATCTTGGCTTCCAAAGGAACCAGCCAGAAGACAGAGAAGGATTGTTCAGAACCAGAAGACCAGGAAGAGGACACCTTGGACACAGTGGTGGATGGCAAAACAATGAGGGATATAATATCAACCTTGCCATTAACACTGCAATTCAACAGCAACCTCAAACCAGAGGACTGGAAGGATATGGATCAAGCTCTTCAGATCCACCAACTCCTCAAAGACTTATTTCAATGGAGCATGGACAACAAGAGGTTCAACCTAGCAACTCACTTGGCAGAACTGGGATCAAGTTGCCAGAAGATCTGTCTCAAAGAGATAGACTTCAAAGACCTGATGGTAATCACCAAAGGTTGGAATCCTTCCAGGCAGCACAGACTCCTGGAGGCAAGGGCACAGAGGATAAGGGAGAATCAAGCCACTATCCAAGCTATAGAAGAACAATTAACCCAGACAGGGCCTACTCAAATTCCTTCAGGTTCACAAGGAGCAGGCCAAATCAGCTCTCCAGTGGCTTCACACCATTCAGAAACCAGCAGATCAGTGACCAAGATTCACCATTCTTCACAATTCCAGGAAGTTTCCAGGAGAAGACAAGGAAACAAGGGCAAGAACAAAGCCTCCTTCAACCAGAGGAGGAAAGAGTCAGACCCTATGATCCAGAAGCTGTTAGATTTGGTAAAATAAGTACACAAGAACCAGAAGTAGTTGTAAAACACTCTAGAATCAGTAGTCCTAGTAATAGAAACATTAGCCCCACTCAGACTGAAAATAACATTTTCACATCTGAGAGTAACATCAACAGTGATACACTGTGGTTACAAATGTCCCAATATGCTGAACAGTCTGCAAAGCAGTTTGCAGAAATTAAAGCCAGCCAAGAGAGGATGAGACAAACTCAAGCCTCCTTGGAACAAATACTTAAGAAACTTCAAGAAGGATATGCTCAACTGAGCAAAGCCTCTGAAGAAACCAACAAAATACTGAATATAGTCTTTGAAGAACAACACCACAGCACAAGGGACAGGGAGTGTCTGGATCAAGACATCAACAAGTTGCTTAATGCCTACCATAGCTTGAAACCCCAACCACAAGGCCAAGTTATGGAGAATCCATATCAACCAGATGACATCAAACCAGATGCCATGTTGATCAATAAGGCTAGATCTCCATCACAATACCAGGATGGAGATGGAATGTCTTATTCAGAAAAGGAAGCCTTGAAACAGCTTCCTGAGGCCTCAAGCTGGCCCAAACTCTCTGGATCAGGAGAATATGATCATATGGAGCTCATAGATTATATTGATGGACTCTTCATTGATGTACCAAGCATACCAGACTACTGGATCACTGCTAGATTGAATACTGCATTTAAAGGTCATGCAAGTATATGGTACACAGAAATAAAAGAAATCCACGGCAGAAGAAACTGGCCATGGTGGAAGAGTCAAATCATCCAAAAGTACAGTAATGGAACTTGGATATGGCAAAAGACCATGTCATTTGAGAATGACAAATACTCTGTGGACAAAGATCCATATGGGTGGTGTCTTAGACAGTCTAAAAGACTTAAAGCCATTGATCCTCAGATGAACATCCAAATGAGGAATCACAAACTCCTGACACAATTTCCAGGAGAACTAGAGCATGCAGTAAAATGCAGATGCAACCAGAATTGCACTCTAGATGACATTGCCAACACCTTACAAGACATAAGGAAAAGGACTAATATAGGGAAATTCACCCCATATAGAAGCAGCAGTTTCAAAGAGAAACAACCACTCAGGGTAGAGTTTAAAGACAAACCCAGAGAAAGAGTGGCAGAAGTGGCTAAGAAGAAGAATTCTTGCCACAATTGTGGTTCAACAGACCACTATGCCAACAACTGTCCATAAGCAAAGAAAAAAGTCTATGCCATAGTGAAAGTCCCTGAGGAAGAACCTCCAACAGAGGATTCTGATCCAGACTGCATGGGTGATGCCATCAGAGAACCATCTGAGGATGATCAAGACCCAAGAGAGGAATTTCTAGTGGAATACCAAGAGGAAACCCCACTGGAACTCCAGGACATACAGTTGGAAGCAGGCATGCCACAGGACACTGCTAACAGGAATTTGTGCAAACACACACAAGATGCACAAACATTCCTGGTTACACCAACCAAAGGAATGGCATATATACATGGATCAGCCAAAAAAATGACTGTTTGTATTGACAATGCTCAGCATCCACTGATCATTGATAGTGGAGCACACTGCTCCATAGTGGCCAAAAACTATCTTGATACCCACTTCCCAAACTGGGAAACAAAGCTCTTGCCCACTAAGGCAAAGAACTTTAAAAGTGCATCAGGGAAGATGACTTCCATTGGGACAATTATCAAAGAGATAATTATACACCACAGGAAGGGTAATATCAGACTCAACCCAGAGTTTGTAGTGCTTAATGATGCCCACATCGAAGGGTTTTTACTGGGAACAGATTACCAGAGGATGTATGGCATAGACATTTACAACAGTAAAAATAGGCACATCATCATAGGTACTAACAAGGAAAAGAAATTTTCACTTGACATATAGCAGATATCTTCTCAGGATCCACTGGAAGAACTTCTGAAGGAATTCAGAGAGGGACAGTTTAGCACTACCCTCACCAGTAAACAAAAACTAAGTTTACTGAAGATGCTGAGAAAGAACAGACCAGCATTTGCCATTGGTGAAGAACCATTAGGCAAGATCAAAGGCCATGATATAGAACTATATCTGGATGTGGAAAGGCCTTATCCACCCATTCTGAGGAGACCTCCTTATCCAGCAAGCCTGGAAACCAGGAAAGAAATTGAGAAACATATCAATGAACTCCTGGATATGGATGTCATCAGGAAGATTGGACATGATGAAATAGTGGAAATCACCACCCCAGTCCTAATCACCTGGCATGATAGCAATTCTAGATTGTGTGGAGATTTCAGAGCCCTGAATAACTACACAAAAGCAGACAGGTACCCTATACCAAGGATACCCCATGCCTTGGATAAACTGGCTAAAGCCAAATACATAACCAAAATGGATTGTATGAAAGGTTTCCACCAAAATGGAGTTAAACCAAACTCCATGAAGTTACTCAGGATAATATGCCATATGGGTATATATGAGTACACCAGGATTCCATTTGGCATTAAGAATGCACCAGCCCACTTCCAAAGGATGATGGACACCATATTTCAAGAAGAAATAATGGAAGGCTGGATGGTAGTATATATTTATGATATCATTATATACTCAGAGACATGGGAAGACCATGTACAATACATAGACAGAGCTCTAAGCAAATGTATACCCATCAATCTAAAAATTTCACTCAAAAAGTGTAATTTTGGCCAACAAGAGTTATTAGCTCTAGGGCATAAAGTCTCAGGTCTTAGTCTGGCAATTGACCAGAACAAAGTAGCAGCAGTACTGCAAAAGCCAGTACCAAAGAAAATCAAAGAGATGCAATCTTTCCTTGGGTTTGCTAGCTACTATAGAAACCACATCAAAAGTTTTGCCCACATAACTAGTAGTTTATACAAGTTATGTTCAAAAGATGTAGTTTTTGAAATAACCAAGGGAAGGAGGGATGCATATGAGAGGATCAAATATGAACTCACTAATGCACCTGTGCTCATCGTACCTGACTTTGAACTACCATTCAAGTTATATATAGATGCAGCATGCAGTCAAGGCCTAGGAGCAGCTCTTCACCAAAGACAAATTGTGGATGGTGAACCAAGAGAAGGAGTAATTTGCTACATCTCAAGGCAGCTGAAAGATTCACAAGCCAGGTATGGGGCCACCCAGACTGAATGTCTATGCCTATTCTGGGCCCTAGAAAAACTCCATTACTATTTGGAGGGTGCAGTCTTTGAAGTCTACACAGACTGCATAGCCTTAAAGTCTTTACTAAACATGAAGACTACAAATAGACATATGCTGAGATGGCAAATAGCCATCCAGGAGTATAGAGGGAACATGACCATCATATACAAGGAAGGTAAAAGCCATACCAATGCAGATGGCCTCAGCAGATGGCCACTGGACAATGTCAAAAGCAATCCAGCTTATGACCCAGAAGTTGCAGCAAAAATCCCTATCCATTTCATGGAAATAGATAGGAAGAAAAACTTCAGATTATCCGAATGGGCACCAGAAAGTGGTACCCTTGACAATGGAAACACTGACTCAGAAGGGACAGAAACTCCCATACTGGGAATAAGCTCCTCAGAACTGCGCAATGAATTCTTCAGTGCAGTACAGAAGTCTTATGCCAAACACAAACAGTGTAGCATACTACTCCAACTAACTCCTTCAACAAAAGTACAGGAGTCCAGAACTGGAAACCCAGCTGGAAGAACCCTGGTTGAGGGCCTATAAGGACAATAAGTTTTTTATTATAGATGGCCTGCTCTACCACAGAGAAAGGCACACAAGTTCACTCACAGTGGTAGATAGAGACCACATCTCATTGATCCCACAAGAATGCCATGATTGCCCCTATATGGGACACATGAGTGAAGACAGGACCAAAGAGAGGGTAGCAGGCACAGCTTGGTGGCCCAAGTGGGAACAAGAGTTGAGTGAATACATCAACACTTGTGAAAGAGGCCAAAAGGCAAATAGAAAACATGGGAAGAAGTATGGGTTACTTCAACACATAGAAGAACCCAAGCACCCATGGGAAACCATCAACATGGACTGGGTTACAGGACTTGTCCCAGGAGGCAAAGAAAACTATAATGCCTGTTTGATCATAGTTGATAGGTTCAGCAAGAGCATGAGGTGTCTACCATGCCATAAAGAAGACACAGCCATGGATACTGCCCTGTTGTTTTGGAATAACATCATATCTACCTGTGGATTCCCTAAGATCATCATTAGTGACAGGGACCCAAAATTCACATCTGAATTTGGGACTAACGTATATGACATGCTTGGTACCAAACATGCTTTTTCCACAGCTTACCATCCACAAACAGATGGCCTAGCTGTAAGGATGATCCAAACAATGGAGGACATCCTCAGAAGATTCTGTGCCTATGGAATGGAATACAAGGACCATGAGGGATACACCCATGATTGGGTTACCCTCTCACCAGAAGTCCAACTAGCTTATAACACAAGCCAGCACTCCACCACAGGTGAAACACCTGCACTGGTGGAGAAAGAGTGGAACCCCCTGTTGCCTGTGGATCACTTAAAGAAAAATCTCCTGACTATCCACCCCACAGCCAAAGACTTCCATGATATGTGGAAGAGGACCTGTGACACAGCTGCCAAATGCATAGCTGAGGCAAAAGAATACAACAAGCAGAGGTGGGACAAATCACACATGGAACCTGACTTCAAGGAAGGGGACCAGGTGTTAGTGTCTACACTGAACTTCAACAATCTCAAAGGACCTAAAAAGATGAGGGACTCATTTGTGGGACCTTTTACTATCATTAAGTTGATAGGAAAAAATGCAGTGGAAGGCAAACTCACTGAGGAATTTTCAAGGAAACATCCAGTCTTTCCACTGAGTTCGGTCAAACCATACTTCCAGACAGAGGAGGATAAATTCCCCTCCAGGAGAAAGAAGCCCACACCACAAGAGATAGTGGAAGTGGAGGACTCCCCTGGGCCTGTGAGTAAGATCATCAGGGCCAGGAAGATCAGACTCAATGGGAAAGATCAAAGACAATACTTAGTCAGATTCAAGAACCAGACAGCAGATAAAGACAAATGGTTGGCAGAGGATGCCATACCAGATGGGAACCTTCAGTTAAGGAGATTAAGAGCCTCTAGGAGGACCGAACAGTATCATCAATGATGAGCCTTTTTTAGAGGCAGGGTATGTCAGCCTGTGACTCAAAAACAGAGCACAAGCATGACTGCCAAAATACCATAAACCAATGGTATAGCCAAGATACCACCAAAACATGGAGCTAAGCCAAATCAGCTCAAAAGGTATCAAAAGAAAGCGGAAACTCACCTCTTCCTGAAAATATAAGTCCCACCACCATGGGACAAGAAATAACAAAGTTATTCCTGCTCATAGTTATTGCTGAGCATAAACCTTAATTTTCACCTATCATCTAAAATCTAGAAGGAGAGGCTTAACCCCATCAAATGGGTATTCAAAATGAAGCTCTCAGCTAGGGCTATCCAATGGTACCAGCCAAACTGAGCTAGCACCAATATTACTGGAGTTATGGTCAATTTCAGGCCAAATAAGGGTGAACAAAACATTCACCTCTCATCTAACTTCTACAGTTTTAGTGTAGGATACCTGAAGTGGGGTCTTTTTGGAAAAAGCACAATCAGGGCTATCTGATGATGTCATCCACTTCCTCATATCTCAACTACAGCAGGGGTATGGGGCAAACAAGCTCAATACAGCTTTTTGCCTAAAACACGCAAATGTACAAAAATCTTGTACATGAAATAACTTTGCCATATTGAATGATACCCATATCAAATGCGGTAACATTGTGTAGAGCACACACAGGGATACACACTGAACCAATTTTGAGGTTGATATCTCAAGAATTGACAAATGTCAGCCTGTGACTCAAAACCAGAGCACAAGCATGACAGCCAAAATACCATAAACCAATTGTATAGCCAAGATACCACCAAAACATGGAACTGAGCCAAATTAGCTCAGAAGGTATCAAAAGAAAGAGTAAACTCACCCCTTTCTGAAAATATAAGTCCCATCACCATAGGACAAGAAATAACAAAGTTATTCCTGCTCAAAGTTATTGCTGAGCATAAACCTTAATTTTCACCTATCATCTAAAATCTAGAAGGAGAGGCTTAACCCCATCAAATGGGTATTCAAAATGAAGCTCCAAGCCAGGGCTATCCAATGGTGCCAGCCAAACTGAGCTAGCACCAGTATTACTTGAGTTATGGTCAAATTCAGACCAAATAAGGGTGGAAAAAACATTCACCTCTCATCTAACTTTTACAGTTTTAGTGTGAGATACTTAAAGTGGGGTCTTTTTGGAAAGAGCACAATCAGGGCTATCTGATGGTGCCTTCCATTTCCTCATAACTCAACTACAACAGAAGTTATTGGCCAAACAAGCTTAATACAGCTTTTGACCAGACCACGCCACTGTACAAAAATACTTGTACATGGCATAACTTTGTCATATTTAATGATAACCATGTCAAGTTGGGTACCATTGTGTAGAGCTCATACAGGGCTATTCAATGAACCAACTCTGAGCTTGATATCTCAAAAACTGACAGAGTTATGACCATTTTAAGGTCAAAATCCCACCTGTTGTCAGATACAGCCTTACCATGGGATAATATCCCATAACCATGAATATGAGGTGTCAAATAGACGAAGAAGCATGTTTTTACTTCAATACCTCATATTTCAGTCAATACTGGGGTCCCATACAGTCTCTGTACAGCATTCTACGCGTCATACACGTCAGAATCAGGCTGTGAGGTCCCCAGATGAAAATTTTCACCCTGCATTGGTGAAAACTGCCCAGATGTGGTTTCAAAACCACATCTGAGCCCAATACAGGGTATACAGGCTGTTTGCAAACCACAAGCCTGTCCTGGAGAGTGAAAAATCTTCACTTCCTCTACGTGGAAAGGTCTAGCAGCCTTTCCACCTCAATTTCAGGATAAAAGGAGGGCTTTTCACAGCCAAAACCCTTTCCTCATCCTGCTCTTGAATAACCTACGTAGTAAACTGTCAAAAACAGTTTTACTCTTGGTTAATAATCAGGTATAATTATAATCTTAATTATTGTAGACTCTATTATTGTAATCCAACAGATAAAGCCTGCACCCAGGGTTCTCAATAGCGCTCACCACCACTATTCCTCAATAGTAGAACCCTTTTATTTTATTATAAAACCCTTATAAATCTTCTTAAAATCATTTTCTGCCGTGTCACATACACAGTTAAAGTTGTAATTAGCCTAGTTATACCTTTATCATAGTATCATCCTGACATTTTGGGGGCCTGGCCGTGTTTTTTTTTTGACTTTTTGGACCTTACAAGTAAGTCTTTTCTCTTTTTTATGACTTATTAACCATTGTTTTTATCTTTTTTAGGCGTAATTTCTTTATTTAAATATATATATTATATATATTTATTTTTTTTATACATACTCATATTTTAAAGAGTATTATTCACGTGGCTAATACCAACTGAATTTGATTATTTTTGGCGTGTTTTGTATATAAAAACACATAAGCCATCAATAAAGTCCTGTATTCTTGACTGAATAAGGACACCTCTGACTGAAAAACTATCAGTTGAGGCGTGGTCAAGTGTATTGTTAATTCAATAACACTTGTATACAAACCACTTTTACAGAGTACACTTGCAAACCACAAGTGTATCTGTGGGATACTGGCACACAAACAGTGTGACAGGGCACCATAAGCTGTATTTTTGACGTGAAATTGTTAATTCAATTACACTGTCATCATACAAGGGCATATTGTAATAATACACAAGCCCAGAGGCCATTCTTAGACGTGCAAAACCAGCCTTTTAAGAAGTCTTAACTGACATAAGCCCTCTTTTTCCTGTCTTAATTCAGTGGAAGAAAACTACATCCCACTTGAAACCCAGTCACAGGCCAACACACCAGTGACACCCTCAGAACCAGAGGGCAGCAAGGGTAAAGGAAAAAGGCTTAGTGAAGGCCTCATTACAGCCAAGAAGTGGACACCAATAGCCACTCAGAGGAGTAGAAAACCACGAAACTCTGCTTCAATACAAGGTAAACCAACCTTAACCACTTGTACAGGGAAGATTACAATTATTAACCCAGTTGTAACCTCCAAAGGCAAACTGCCCAAATTAGCAGATAACAAATTTGTACAAGGCACAGTCAAAGGTAAATACCCTAAGAACATAAAGTTTTTGACTGCTTGCAAACACTGATATGTCCCCTGCATACCTCAGAGACCTTGGCTTCCAAAGGAACCAGCCAGAGGATAGAGCAGGAATGTCTAGAACCAGAAGATCTGAAAGAAGACACATTGGACACAGTGGTGGATGGCAAAACAATGAGGGAGATAATATCAACCTTGCCATTCACACTCCAATTCAACAGAAACCTCAAACCAGAGGACTGGAAGGATATGGATCAAGTTCTTCAAATCCACCAACTCCTCAAAGATTTGTTTCAATGGAGCATGGACAACAAGAGGTTCAACCTAGCAACTCACTGGGCAGAACTGGGATCAAGTTGCCAGAAGATCTGTCTCAAAGAGATAGACTTCAAAGACCTTATGGTAATCACCAAGGGTTGGAATCCTACCAGGCAGCACAGACTCCTGGAGGCAAGGGCACAGAGGATAAGGGAGAATCAAGCCACTATCCAAGCTATAGAAGAACAGTTAACCCAGACAGGGCCTACTCAGATTCCTTCAGGTTCACAAGGAGCATGCCAAATCAGCTCTCCAGTGGCTTCACACCATTCAGAAACCAGCAGATCAGTGGCCAAGAGTCACCATTCTTCACAATTCCAGGAAGTTTCCAGGAGAAGACAAGGCAACAAGGGCAAGAACAAAGCCTCCTTCAACCAGAGGAGGAAAGAGTCAGACCCCATGATCCAGAAGCTGTTAGATTTGGGAAAAGAAGTACACAAGAACCAGAAGTAGTTGTAAACCACTCTAGAATCAGTAGTCCTAGTAATAGAAACATTACCCCCACTCAGACTGAAAATAACATTATCACATCTGAGAGTAACATCAACAGTGACACACTGTGGTTACAAATGTCCCAATATGCTGAGCAATCTGCAAAGCAGGCTACAGAATTTGCAGCTGCCCAAGAGAGGATGAGAAAAACTCAAGCCTCATTGGAGCAGATAGTTAAAAACCTTCAGGAAGGATATGCTCAACTGAGCAAAGCCTCTGAAGAAACCAACAAGAGACTGAACCAAGTCTCTGAAGAACAACACCATAGTAGCAGGGACAGGGAGTGTCTGAACCAAGACATCAACAAATTGTTTGATGCCTACCATAGCTTAAAGCCCCAACCACAAGGCCAAGCTATGGAGAATCCATATCAACCAGATGACATCAAACCAGATGCCATGTTGTTGAATAAGGCAAGATCTCCATCACAATATCAGGATGGAGATGGCATGTCTTATTCAGAGAAGGAAGCCTTGAAACAGCTTCCTGAGGCCTCAAGCTGGCCCAAATTCTCTGGATCAGGAGAATATGATCATATGGAGCTCATAGATTATATTGATGGACTCTTCATTGATGTACCAAGCATACCAGATTACTGGATTACTGCTAGACTGAATACTGCATTTAAAGGTCATGCAAGTATATGGTACACAGAAATGAAAGAAATCCATGGCAGAAGAAATTGGCCATGGTGGAAGAGTCAAATAATCCAAAAGTACAGTAATGGAACTTGGATATGGCAAAAGACCATGTCATTTGAAAATGACAAATACTCTGTGGACAAAGATCCATATGAGTGGTGTCTTAGACAGTCTAAAAGACTTAAAGCCATTGGTCCTCAAATGAACATTCAAATGAGGAATCATAAACTTCTGACACAACTGCCAGGAGAACTAGAGCATGCAGTAAAGTGCAGATGCAACGAAAATTGCACTCTAGATGATATAGCCAATACCTTACAAGACATAAGGAAAAGGACTAATATAGGGAAATTCACCCCATATAGAAGCAACAGTTTCAAAGAGAAACAACCTTTCAGGGTGGAGTTTAAAGACAAACCCAGAGAAAGAGTGGCAGAAGTGGCAAGGAAAAAGAATTCTTGTCACAATTGTGGTTCAACAGACCACTATGCCAACAACTGTCCCAAAGCAAAGAAGAAAGTCTATGCTATAGAAAAAGTCCCTGAAGAAGAACCCCCAACAGAGGATTCTGCATCAGAATCTATGGGAGATGCCATCAGAGAACCATCTGATGAGGATCGAGACCCAAGAGAGGAATTTCTAGTGGAATACCAAGAGGAAACCCCACTAGAAATCCAGGATATACAGTTGGAAGCAGGCATGCCACAAGACACTGCCAACAAGAACTTTTGTAAACACACACAAGATGCACAGACATTCCTAGTCACACCAACCAAAGGAATGGCATATATACATGGAACAGCCACAAAAATGACTGTATGTATTGACAATGCTCAGCACCCACTGATCATTGACAGTGGGGCACACTGCTCCATAGTGGCCAGAAATTATCTAGATAACCACTTCCCAAACTGGGAGAAAGAACTCTTGCCCACCAGGGCAAAGAACTTTAAGAGTGCATCTGGAAAGATGACCTCTATTGGGACAATTATCAAAGAGATAATTATACCCCACAGAAAAGGTAATATCAGACTCAACCCAGAGTTTGTAGTGCTTGAAGATGCCCACATCCAAGGGTTTTTACTGGGAACAGATTACCAGAGGATGTATGGCATAGATATTTACAATAGTAAAAATAGGCATATTACCATTGGTACTAACAAGGAAAAGAAATTTTCTCTTGATATATACCAGATATCTTCTCAGGACCCACTGGAAGAACTTCTGAGAGAATTCAGAGAGGGACAGTTTAGCACTACCCTCACCAGTAAACAAAAGCTGAGTTTACTAAAGATGCTGAGGAAGAATAGACCAGCATTTGCCATTGGTGAAGAACCATTAGGCAAGATCAAAGGCCATGATATAGAACTATATCTGGATGTGGAAAGGCCTTATCCACCCATGTTAAGGAGACCTCCTTACCCAGCAAGTCTGGAGACCAGGAAAGAGATTGAGAAACACATCAATGAACTCCTGGACATGGATGTCATCAGGAAGATTGGACATAATGAAATAGTGGAAATCACCACTCCTGTCCTGATCACCTGGCATGATGGCAAGTCTAGATTGTGTGGAGACTTCAGAGCCCTGAACAACTACACAAAAGCAGACAGGTACCCTATACCAAGGATACCTCATGCCTTGGATAAGCTAGCCAAAGCCAAATACATAACCAAGATGGATTGTATGAAGGGCTTCCACCAAATTGGAGTTAAACCAAACTCCATGAAATTACTCAGAATCATATGTCATATGGGCATATATGAGTATACCAGGATGCCATTTGGCATCAAAAATGCACCAGCCCACTTCCAAAGGATGATGGACACCATATTTCAAGAAGAAATAATGGAAGGCTGGATGGTAGTATATATTGATGATATCATTATATACTCAGAGACATGGGAAGACCATGTACAATACATAGACAGAGTGCTAAGTAAATGTACACCCATCAATCTGAAAATTTCACTCAAAAAGTGTAATTTTGGCCAACAAGAGCTACTAGCTCTAGGACATAAAGTCTCAGGCCTTAGTCTGGCAATTGACCAGAACAAAGTAGCAGCAGTACTGCAAAAGCCAGTACCAAAGAACATCAAAGAGATGCAATCTTTCCTTGGATTTGCTAGCTACTATAGAAACCACATCAAAAACGTTGCACACATAACTAGTAGTTTATACAAGTTATGCTCAAAGGATGTAGTTTTTGAAATTACCAAGGAAAGAATGGATGCATATGAGAGGATCAAATATGAACTCACTAATGCACCTGTGCTCATCTTACCTGACTTTGAACTACCATTCAAGTTATACATAGATGCAGCATGCAGTCAAGGCCTAGCAGCAGCCCTTCACCAAAGACAAATTGTGGATGGTGAACCAAGAGAAGGTGTAATATGTTACATCTCCAGGCAGCTGAAAGATTCAGAAGCCAGGTATGGGGCCACCCAGACAGAATGTCTATGTCTAGTCTGGGCTCTAGAAAAACTCCATTATTATTTGGAGGGTGCAGTCTTTGAAGTCTACACAGACTGCACAGCCTTGAAGTCTTTACTAAACATGAAGACTACCAATAGACACATGCTGAGATGGCAAATAGCCATCCAGGAGTATAGAGGGAACATGACCATCATATACAAGGAAGGTAAAAGCCATACCAATGCAGATGGCCTTAGCAGATGGCCACTGGACAATGTCAAAAGCAATCCAGCTTATGACCCTGAAGTTGCTGCAAAAATTCCTATCCATTTTATGGAAATAAATAGGAAGAAGAACTTCAGATTCTCTGAATGGGCACCAGGGAGTGGTACCCTTGACAGTGGAAACACTGATTCAGAAGGGAAAGAAACCCCCATACTGGGAATAAGTTCCTCAGAACTGCACAATGAATTTTTCAATGCAGTACTGAAATCTTATGCTAAACACAAACAGTGTAGCATACTACTCCAACCCCTTCAACAAAAATACAGGAGCCCAGAACTGGAAACCCAGCTGGAGGAACCCTGGTTGAGGGCCTATAAGGACAATAAATTCTTCCTTATAGATGGCCTGATTTATCACAGAGAAAAGCACACCAGTGCACTCACAGTGATAGACAGAGACCACATCTCTTTAATCCTGCAGGAATGCCATGACTGCCCCTATATGGGACATATGAGTGAGGACAGGACTAAAGAAAGGGTAGCAAGCACAGCTTGGTGGCCCAAGTGGGAGCAAGAGTTGAGTGAATACACCAACACTTGTGAAAGATGCCAAAAGGCAAATAGAAAACATGGGAAGAAATATGGGTTGCTTCAACACATAGAAGAACCCAAACACCCATGGGAAACCATCAACATGGACTGGGTCACAGGACTTGTCCCAGGAGGCAAAGAAAACTACAATGCCTGCCTAATCATAGTTGATAGGTTCAGCAAGAGCATGAGATGTCTACCATGCCATAAAGAGTACACAGCCATGGACACTGCTCTGTTATTTTGGAATAACATCATATCCACCTGTGGAGTCCCCAAGATCATAATTAGTGACAGGGACCCAAAATTCACATCTGAATTTTGGACCAATTTATATGACATGCTAGGCACCAAGCTTGCTTTTTCCACAGCTTACCATCCACAAACAGATGGCCTACCTGAGAGGATGATCCAAACAATGGAGGACATCCTCAGGAGGTTCTGTGCCTATGGCATGGAATATAAGGACCATGAGGGATATACCCATGATTGGGTCACCCTCTTACCAGCAGTCCAACTGGCTTATAATACAAGCCAACACTCTACCACAGGAAAAACACCTGCACTGGTAGAGAAAGGGTGGAATCCCCTGTTACCTGTGGATCACTTGAAGAAGAATCTTCTGACCATCCACCCCACAGCCAAAGACTTCCATGATATGTGGAAGAAAGCCTGTGATACTGCAGCCAAATGCATAGCTGAAGCCAAAGAGTACAATAAACAGAGGTGGGATAAATCACATATGGAACCTGACTTCAAGGAAGGGGACCAGGTGTTAGTGTCTACACTGAACTTTAACAATCTCAAAGGACCCAAGAAAATGAGAGACTCATTTGTAGGGCCCTTCACTATCATTAAGTTGATAGGGAAGAATGCAGTAGAGGTCAAGCTCACTGAGGAGTTTTCTAGGAAACACCCAGTCTTTCCAGTAAGCCTGGTGAAACCATACTTCCAAACAGAGGAGGATAAATTCCCCTCCAGGAAGAAGAGCACCACTCCACCAGAAATAGTGGAAGTAGAATACTCTCCTGGACCTGTGAGTAAAATCATAAGGGCCAGAAAAATCAGACTTAATGGGAAGGATCAGAGACAATATCTAGTCAGATTCAAGAACCAGACAGCTGACAAAGACAAATGGTTGGCAGAGGATGCCATACCAGATGGGAACCTTCATTTAAGGAGATTCAGAGCCTCTAGGAGGACTGAACAGTCTCATCAATGATGAGCCTTTTTTAGAGGGAGGGTATGTCAGCCTGTGACTCAAAACCAGAGCACAAGCATGACAGCCAAAATACCATAAACCAATGGTATAGCCAAGATACCACCAAAACATGGAGCTGAGCCAAATTAGCTCAGAAGGTATCAAAAGAAAGAGGAAACTCACCCCTTTCTTAAAATATAAGTCCCATCACCATAGGACAAGAAATAACAAAGTTATTCCTGCTCAAAGCTATTGCTGAGCATAAACCTTAATTTTCACCTCTCATCTAAAATCTAGAAGGAGAGGCTTAACCCCATCAAATGGGTATTCAAAATGAAGCTCTAAGCCAGGGCTATCCAATGGTGCCAGCCAAACTGAGCTAGCACCAGTATTACTTGAGTTATGGTCAAATTCAGACCAAATAAATGTGGACAAAACATTCACCTCTCATCTAACTTTTACAGTTTTAGTGTGAGATACTTAAAGTGGGCTCTTTTTGGAAATAGCACAATCAGGGCTATCTGATGGTGCCTTCCATTTCCTCATAACTCAACTACAACAGAAGTTATTGGCCAAACAAGCTTAATACAGCTTTTGACCAGACCACGCCACTGTACAAAAATACTTGTACATGGGATAACTTTGTCATATTTAATGATAAACATGTCAAGTTGGGTACCATTGTGTAGAGCTCATACAGGGCTATTCAATGAACCAACTCTGAGCTTGATATCTCAAAAACCGACAGAGTTATGACCATTTTAAGGTCAAAATCCCACCTGTTGTCAGATACAGCCTTACCATGGGATAATATCCCATAACCATGAATATGAGGTGTCAAATAGACGAAGAAGCATGTTTTTACTTCAATACCTCATATGTCAGTCAATACTGGGGTCCCATACAGTCTCTGTACAGCAATCTACGCGTCATACACGTCAGAATCAGGCTGTGAGGTCCCCAGATGAAAATTTTCACCCTGTATTGGTGAAAACTGCCCAGATGTGGTTTCAAAACCACATCTGAGCCCAATACAGGGTATACAGGCTGTTTGCAAACCACAAGCCTGTCCTGGAGAGTGAAAAATCTTCACTTCCTCTACGTGGAAAGGTCTAGCAGCCTTTCCACCTCAATTTCAGGATAAAAGGAGGGCTTTTAACAGCCAAAACCCTTTCCTCATCCTGCTCTTGAATAACCTACGTAGTAAACTGTCAAAAACAGTTTTACTCTTGGTTAATAATCAGGTATAATTATAATCTTAATTATTGTAGACTCTATTATTGTAATCCAACAGATAAAGCCTGCACCCAGGGTTCTCAATAGCGCTCACCACCACTATTCCTCAATAGTAGAACCCTTTTATTTTATTATAAAACCCTTATAAATCTTTTTAAAATCATTTTCTGCCGTGTCACATACACAGTTAAAGTTGTAATTAGCCTAGTTATACCTTTATCATAGTATCATCCTGACAACAAAGTTATGGCTGTTTTAAGGTTAAAATCCCACCTGCCGTCATATACAGCCTTGCCAAGGGATAATATCCCATAATCCTGAATATGAGGTGTCAAATAGACAAAGAAGCATGTTTTTACTTAAATACCTCATATTTCAGTCAATACTGGGCCCCATACAGTTTCTGTACAGCATTCTACGCATCATACACGTCAGAATCAGGCTGTGAGGTCCCCAAATGAAAATTTTCACCCTGTATTGGTGAAAACCGCCCAGATGTGGTTTCAAAACCACATCTGAGCCCAATACAGGCTATACAGGATGTTTGCAAACCACAAGCCAGTACCAGAAAGTGAAAAATCTTCACTTCCTCTACGTGGAAAGGTCTAGTACCCTTTCCACCCCATTTCAGGATAAAAAGGAGGCTTTTCACAGCCAAAATTGTCTCCCCATCCTGCTCTTGAATAACCTACATAGTAAACTGTCAAAAACAGTTTTACTCTTGGTTAATAATCAGGTATACTCTTAAAATTAAAGAATTGTAGTCTTTATTATTGTAACCCAACAGGTAAAGCTGCACCCAGGGCTTTCAACAGCACTCACCACCACTATATCCATTATAGTAAATCCCTTATATTTTATATTAAATCCATCTTTAACCCTTATTAATCTTTTTTAAACTATTTTCCACATGTCACAGTCATAGTTTTAGTTGTAAATAGCTTTATTGCCACTTCAACATAGACTCATCCTGACAAAGTTTTCCTTGAGAAAAACATTTAAAATTAATTCTTTAACCCAAATTGGCGTGCAAAATGGAAATTGATCATTCTTTTTGATAATTTTATCAATAATCATCCAAAATAATATGTATTCATATATTTGTTTTGTTAATAATATATACAAAGTATATATTGTTTGATTTGTTCTTGAAGAAATACCCTTGTAGTTCATTTTTTCACCCAAATTGGCATTAAGATTTATTATTATCATTCTTCTTGATAGTTTAAGTAATAATGATTCATTCTAAAAAATATATTATCATATATCTTTTTTTGAAAAATATTTTCAAAGTATATATCATTAGAATTTTCCTTGGAGAAAAACTTTTATAATTAATTTTTCATCCAAATTGATGTGAAAAATTTATTATTATCATTATTATTGATGATTTCATTAATAATAATTCATTTAATATAAATGTATAATCATATTTCTTTTATTCATTCCTCTGTATATTTTTTTTAAATTTTTCTTCAAGAAAAACTCTTATAATCAGTTTTTCCAGCCAAACTGGTGTTTAAATTCATTATTGTCATTATTATTGATAGTTTAAATAATAATACTGCATTAAAGAATATAGAGAATAATACTTTTTTTAATGATAATATGTACAAGGTATATATTGTTGGACCTATTTTGAAGAAAAACCCTTATAATTCATTTTTTCACCCAATGTAGTGTGAAAAATTTATTATTATCATTATTATTGATAATCTCAATAATAATATTTCATTTAGAAAAAATATCTCACATTATTTTTTCCTTTTAAAAATATATACAGAGTATATATAATTTGAATTATTCTTGAAGGAAAACTCTTATAATCCATTTTTTCACCACACTGGTGTGGAAATTTATTATTATAATTGATATTGACACTTTTAATAATAATACTTCATTTAGAAAAATATATATGTTTAAATTTTTTTTCATAATAATATATACAAAGTATATATTTTTAGAGTTTTTCTTGGATAAAGACCTTTATTGTTCATTTTTCAACCAAATTGGTGTGAAAAATTGATTATAATAAGCAAACTATATATTTTGTAGATTTCTCTTAAAGAAAAACCCCTATCATTCAGTATTTAACACAAATTGGTGTGGAAAACGTATTATCATGATAATTAATAGTTTCAATAATAACTTTTCAAAACTTACTGATAGATTCTTAGCAGAACAGAGATCTGAATCAGCTAGATAAAACGTTAATTGTGAAAATCAGAGATGACACAACCTCATTACAAAGACTTTGGATTTCCAACAGTTTATTTATTACAAAGAGTATCAGCAATCAGGAGGAATAAAAACTTAGATGGGTTTAAGGTGTGGATATAAAACATTGATTAAAAATCAAGTAGTTTTACTGTCCTAAAAATTTATATAAGGTACAATATGATTAAAAATATAGAGATTTATGATTTCCAAGAGAAAACATGCCAAATTTATTGTTTTAAACTTTCTAAGTATAAAAAAATAATATTTTAAAGATTTATTGTTTTACCAACAATAAAGATTTATCCAAAGATATCCTACAAGATATATTTAAGACTACAATAGAAATTTCTTCAAGAGAAATTTCAATTGGAATTACTTGAGGAAAGAATTGCAGTAAATTAGTATATGAAAAAAGTCCGTAAAGAGATTATCAAAGAGAAAAAATTCCCCAAAAATGACCAGTGTGAATTTGGAAAGAAATTAATAAATTTAACAGTGATTAAAGATGCTTTGATTCACTTATGGGCTGATTCAAGGGTAATAATGATTATAAGAGTTACAAAGAATGATTATAATGATTTTCTTACTTGGCTAAAATGTTTAAAATTATTCAAAAAAGGTGGTTAGACTCTTTAATTGATGTGTTTAACAGTGTTTAAGCTCATTATAAAAGGCAAACATTATAACCTGAAGAGAAAGTGGGGAAAATACAACATTCTCTTATAGCCACCAATTCTCATACTCCAAAAGTAAATTTACTCTTGTCAGTCGTGGAAAACACTCTGGCAACAGAAAAGCAAATTAAGGCATCATTGAACCCTGGTTTAGACCAATAAAGGGCTGGTTTTAGCCATTGTAGACCCTCAAATGAGCCATTTCTATAGTAATAGCTGTTTCAATCCTTAAAAACATGTCAGTGTGTGTATAATAGACATAAAAACAAGTTAAAACTGTTTTTACTAACATTTCTTTAACTTAGGGGTAGTTTTACCCTCTTAGCAACAGTTAAAAGTGCCCTGGTTGGTATCAAAACCTAACTATCAATTGAGTCACAGACCCTGTGACTCAATTCCAGGCCAAAAATGATGAACTGTAACAGGGGCTCTTGGACAGAAACAAGAGTGGCCTGGAACTCAGGAATCAAGAACTCACTTGGAAGGCTCCAAAAGTATAAAAATATAAAGCAGAATGAATTTCTTAAAAAGGATAAGAGTAAGAATAAGGACAAGTATGTCAAAGATAAGAAAGGGTAAGTGAAGCCAATGGCCAGAGAAATAAGAAAGCCAAAAGCCAAGAAGCCAACCAAGTGAATCCCCAATTCACTTTTTCAACCTTCCAGAGAAGGAAATGTGTCACAGGGGCTCTTGGACAGAAAAACAAGAGTGGCCTGGCACTCAGCAATCAGGGAACTCACTTGGAAGACTCCAAAAGAATAAAGAATAAAAATAATAAGAATGAATTCCTCTAAAAGATATGCAGGTACAAGATGAGATGTAAAGAGGAAAGGGAAGCCAAATGGCCAAAGAGCCAACCAAGTAAGTCCTTAATCACTCTTTCAACCTGCCAAAAATGAATAATGGAATTAGTAAGGATATGACCACCAAATATCCATTGACAGGCAAAGAAAGAGAAAGAGAAAGGTGCTAAATGACTGACTTAATAATATCAGTATTTTCTTAACTAAAATGAAAAGAAAATAAAGATAAAAATAAATCAAAGTATATTAATTAACTGGGGAAAAACCCCCCAGGGTGGAAAGGGTAGCCGGTATATGTGAAAAGTTGGGAGCTTGAGTTCTTCAGGCTGAAAACTGATCTGTATTGATCCTTGAGGCTGTATTGATTGTTTTGGGAATTGATACAGCTGGCTAATATTGAAATTGAATTGGGTTGAATGAATTTCCCATGCTTTAAAATGAAATACAGTTCTTGATGGATCCAGACTGTATTGAAATGAATATGGTTTCCAAGATGGATTAAGTGGAGATTTGACACTTGACAAATTCTTTTGGCACTGCCTCTTGAATACACTTTGAGAATTAATTGACAGTATTCCCTTGGAAGGAATATTTGGAGTGAGAATAACCAATGACTGCTTGATGGCATCATTGGTATTGGAGGTTTTGACACTTGCCCTTGAGCCTTGATGAATCCTCTTGATGACGTGATTGGATGGCCTGATGGAAAGTTGAAATAACCAGATGATATTTCTGCCGGTGGATTGCTGCTGAAAAAAGATTTATAATGGTGTATAACACCATATATGGCATTTTGGTTATTGGAGGTTGAAAAGGGCCATAAGTCTTTAGAGATGACGCCAGGAGGATATTGGTGAAAATTGGTTTTTGAGGGACTCAGAGGTGTCAGAGTGTCTTTTGAGGTATTTGGCCAAATACAGCTCATACAGTCTTAAAGCTGTATTTGTGCAAAGTGTGCAAAAATGCGCAAAAGTGCGCAAAATGTGCAAAAAGTGCGCAAATGCGCAGAAACTGTATTTAAAGCCAAATACAGCTTCTTGGGCTGTATTTCCCCTGTTGACTGGGAAATACCAAAATTTCCCAAAAGTAGAGAAAGGCCAGGAAAGGCCTGATGACGGTGAAGGGCACAAGTTGGGCCCAGATGATGAAATGGCCATAAAAGGCCAAATGAGGTGAGATGGCCAATTTGGTCAATGATTTATGGATATGGCCAAACTGCCATATATTGGACGTGGCATGGATATGCCATATTGAAGTCCAAGGGAATGAATTGGCATGGTTGTGACAGTACCCCCCACCTTGAAATGGTGAGCTCCTGAGCACCAATACAAGGTGAAGCCTGTTGAGGCTATTGGAAAGATTTTGAGAGAGTGATTCAAGAGGACTGATTAAGATAAAAAATTTGAAAAATGATATTGAAAATTTGACATTTGACGCAGGACTTGCTTGATCTTCTTTTGACATTGGCTTCATGATTTGAGTTGAATTTTAAAATGAATGAAAATTTTTGACGTGATAATTGACGTGATAAAAGAAATTTTAAAATGAAAATAAAATAAAAATAAAGAAGGAAAATTAAAATAAAAGAAAGAGAAAAGAGAAAAGAAAAATGAATTTAATCTTGAGGAGGTTACAATCTTCATCACGGAGGTTGATAACTGATTTTAGAATTGGCCAAGGCCCTGGAAAAAGAAATTTGATGCCAGGTGCTAACAAAGTGGCCAAGGTGATGTTTTGACAAGGTTGTAGACCCCTCAGGGAAGTGCACACCAGGAGAGGAACTTACTTTTGGTAGTTACCACTCCCGCCAGTGCCATAAAAGATAAAAAACGGAAGTGTTGAAGGAAAGAATTTGAATTTGGAATCTTGGAAATGAATTGAAAAGTGAATGGCCCATTGTCCCAAGTGAAATGGCCATAAGATTGGCAATGAAGTTGAAAGCCATGCCAAGATCTGTGTCCAAAATTGCAAAGTGCTCACAGAGTGGCCAAGGTGATGCTTACAACAAAGAAGAGTAGAATACCACTAAAGGTGCATAACAGGAGTGGGACTTACTTTTGCTAATTCCTCTCCCTGCCAAGCACCATAATGAATCAAGCTTTTGAAGAATTGGGCCCAGGCTTGTCAGGATATAATGAATGAAAATCTTTGACAAGTTCAGGACAATTCTTGAGGTTTTTGGTTGATTCCCAAGTGGATCTTTCTGGGTCTTGACTGAAACCTTTCCATTCCACCAGATACCATAATTTTCCTCTCTTGAGCTTTGAGTCCAGTATTTGAGAGACTTCCCATTCCTCTTCGTCTTCAATGGTGATTGGAGGAGGAGGCTCTTGATGCCAATTTGGCATTGTTGATGTTTTGACTGGTTCCAAAAGGCAAATATGGAAAACTGGGTGGATGGACTTCCATTGAGATGGGAGCTTGAGGTGGTAGGCATGAGTACTGACTTTCATGTCACCGGGATTGAAAACAGGTGGGCTTGATCTACTTTTATCTGCATACCTCTTAAACCTGTTTATGGCAACTTCAAGTTCTCTCTTGACATCTTGCTATACTGATTGGATTTTTGTTGATACCTTTCCAGCAGGAGTATCTTGAGTGATGTGAACTGAGTCAAGATGTGGATATCTTGCATAAACAGTGAAAAACGGTGATTGTTTTGTTGAAGAGTGGTCAGAGTTATTGTAGGCAAATTAAGCCAGAGGGAGCCAGGTGTTCCAATCATCTTGATGATAGCTGACATACATCCGGAAGTACTGTTCTAGTATCTGATTTACCCTCTCTGTCTGTCCATCAGTTTCTGGATGATAAGCAGTAGACAGATCTCTTGAAATCCTGAGCTGCTGACAAAGATTGGTCCAAAAAGAAGAAACAAAGAGTGAACCTCTATCACTGACAATGCTTAACCGAAGGCCATGCTTTGAACAGATATTCTTGATGAATAAATGGGCCAAATCCAGGGAAGTGATTGAAGACATTGTTGGAATAAAAACCGCCATTTTTGATAATCTGTCCACTATGATCAGGATTGAATCAAAGGAATTGGACAGTGGCAGTTGAGTGATGAAGTCTATTGAAAGACAAATCCAAGGACCATTTGGAATTGGAAGAGGCTTGAGGAGTCCAATCTTCTTGTGATGAATATTTTTGTTTCTTGAACACTGTTGACAGGATGATACATAATCCTTGATAAATTGAGTCATGCCGGACCAGTGGAAATCCCGCTTGACAAGCTTGAGATTCTTCTCTTGGCCAGGGTGTCCAGCTAGAGGAGAGTCATGCCGATTTTGAAGTATACTGAGTTGAATTGTGGGGTCATTTGGAACCACCACCCAATCTTTGAAAAGGAGAAGTTTGGAAGAGGAATCAAGAGAATAATCTTGTACAGATTTACCTTTACCCAATTCTTCAAGGACACTTCTATATTGAGAATCTTGCCACACTGCCTTCTGAATTGAATCAATCAAATTTGAAAATGAGTCCACCTTGACTGCAAAAACCTTTGAGGCTTGAATTTCATCTTGCTTGATTATCTTCTGATAGTTCATTGGATTCTTGCTGATGAAATCCTCCCCCCTCTCTGGGTAAACGTCATCCTGACGTGACAAGGAATCTGGAAGGGTGGCCAATCGGCCAGGGCGGTAAGTGATTGAGAAATGGAATTCAGATAAAAATTCAGCCCAGCGGGATTGACGGCAAGTGAGAATCTTGGAAGACATAAAATATTGAAGAGATGAATGATTGGTGAGAACTTCAAAAGGGGAAGAAATTGGAAGAAGGAAAGCTCTCCAGCGCTTGAGAGCCCAAACTATGCCAAGGAGTTCCTTGTCATGAATCTCATAATTAAGCTCATCTGGGAGAGCCTGCGGCTATCAAATGCAATGAGATGTTTTCCTGAGTCAGAGACCTGACTCAGTACAGCACCCAAGGCATAATCTGATGCATCGGTCTCTACAATGGTGGGTAGAGAAGGATTGAAGTGAGAAAGGATTGGAGAAGTGGTGAATGCCTCTTTGAGTTGATGAAACTGTCTAAGAGCTTTCTCATTGAGGGGAAAACGGGAATCTTTCTTGAGGAAACTTGTGAGTGAACTAATTTTCTTTGAATAATTCTTGATGAAACAGCAGTAAAAATTGGCAAAGCCAAGGAATGATTGAAGAGCCTTGAGGTTTCTTGGAGGTGGCCAATTGAGAATTTGCTGTACTTTGGCTTGGTCCATCTTGAGGCCTTCAGAAGAAGCAACATAACCTAAATACTCCACACTAGAAACATGGAATAGGCATTTGGACGCCTTATTGGCTCTGAGTCTGGAAAGACCAGTGGACACATGAGTGACATGTTCTTCCTCAGATTTGGAAAAGACCATAATGTCATCCAAATAAACCACAACATAAACATCAAGAAGATCATAAAAAATATCATTGACAAGATTTTGAAAAGAAGCAGGAGCATTGGTAAGCCCAAATGGCATAACCAAGTACTCATAACTACCATATTTGGTTCTAAAACAAGTCAAATGTTCATCACCTTCCTTGATTCTGAGCAGGTTATATGCACCACGCAAATCAGTATTGGAGAATATAGAAGAACCATTGAAAACAGTGAGAAGCTGATTCATAGGAGGAACAGGATACTTGTTCTTCCTAGTAACAGCATTGAGTTTGCGGTAATCAACACACAAACGGAGGCCACCATCTTTCTTTTTGACAAAAAGAACAGGTGCTCCTGTAGAAGAGGAGCTTGGCCGGATGAAACCTTTCTCTACATTCTCTTAAATGTAGGCCCTGAGTGTATCTTACTCTTGGTTTGATAAAGAGTAGATCACCCCAACTGGAGGTAGAGACCCCTCCAGCTTGATATTATGATCACAGGCACGGTGAGGAGGAAGTTTTTCTGCTTTCACCTTGGAGAATACATCCAAGTACTGGTGATAAACAGAAGGAACAACCTTCATCACAGTTTCCATTTCTTCTGGCTCTTCCTCTTCATCCCACAACTCCTCCAGGGAGTCATGATAAGATGAAGGAGGAAGGTCCATATTCCCAAAGAAGAGATGAAGTGAAGATACAGAATTATCTTCTCCAACATCTTTAATCTCTTTGAAGACTTCATCTCTAGATGATAGTAATGACTGATGGGAATTAAGGGAAGGAATATGGACAGAAGATGGAAATGATGGTGTTCTAGAATCACCAACCAGAGCTGCACATGATTTGGCAGAAGAAAAGTCATTACTAAAAGAAACTGAAGGATCATTATAATCCTTATGATCGGAATTAAAGGTGATCAATCCTTGCCTCCAATCAATAAACGGATTAAAATTATTGAGAAAGTCAAAGCCCAATATGAGGTCTTCTCCCTTGGGAGTATCAATGACTAAAAATTCCTATTCAAAGCTTGGGAAGGAAGGGACCTCAACCATATATTTAGTATGGTTAGTCACAAATAAAGAAGGAGACTCAGAGGAGTCTAAAATGATATGAGGAATCTTCTCTGGAAGCTCTGACATTGTCAATGAGTACTTGTGAACAAACTGCTTTGCAATAAATCAGTTGTTAGCACCAGAATCAATGAGAATACTGTAAAACACATCAGAAAGGGAAGAAAAGACAAAAAAACTTTAAAGAATTCTTGACACCAGTATTCAGAATGCACAATTTTGCTCTGGATTGAAAGCTGTGAATACCATTGAACACAACATGATCTTCACTCAGGCTTGTCCCTGGGTGGAAAATTGGCCAACAGCTGGGTAAGCTTCTTTTTGAGGCCTTTTGAAACAGGAATCAAGACTATGCTTCCCATCACGATAGGTACATAAGCCCTCCTTGATTCCTCTTTCTTTTTCAGAATTCATTAACTTGATGTCTTTATTCAACAAAGAAGAATGGGGCTTGTCCCTCTTCTGAAAATTCTTCTTCTTTGTATGACTTGAACTTGAAGAATTTTGAGGATGAGAAGAGTTTGACATTGAGGCTTCAGGCTTCTTCTCTTGATGATGATTCTTCTTTTGCCTCTCATTGTACCTAGTATCAAGCTCCAGGGTAATATCCATTAAGTCTTGAAGAGAATAAATATTTGAAGGATGGGGGACCAATTGATCCAGAATCCTGGAGGCCAACCCTCTCCTGAAATGATAAATGAGAGCCCTTTCACCGCAATCCCCAATTCTTGACACTAAGCTTCTAAAATCTGCAATGTATAAAGATACATGCCCACCTTCTTTCATTCTAAAAGAATTCAACTCTGCTTCAGCTTTTCTGACTTCATTTGGGTCACCAAATAAAGTCAAGAGTTGAGATTCAAATAATTTCCAAGAGTTTAGAAGATAGCTTGGGTCTTGATTAGGGAGATTGGAAATATAAGGCTCAATCCATTTTGCAGCCCTGCCAATAAGAAATGAACTGGCATAAAGACCTTTCTTTCTATCTTGAGAGAAATTTGCCGGATCATTATGAAATATTAATTGACAAGACTGAATAAAGCTTCTGACTTTGAAGGGCTGAGTTCCATAAAAGCATTCTGGTGCCTTAATAGATGGATTCTTGAAGGCTGGTGGTCTTGATTATTCAGCAGAAGAAGCTGCTTGAAGATTGGCCATAATTTGAGTCATCTGCTGCATGATGGGCAATAAAGATGGTTCAGATTGATGAGAGACAGGCTGATCATACTGGGCTAGAGTTGGTCTTCCAGTACCTTGAGATACCCCCACAGGAGCAGGAACAGCCTCAGTACCATCAGACTCTTCCTCTTTCACAGAATTCTCCTCCTCCTCTTCATCATCTTCACCTGGAACCTTGATACTGGTTCTTGAAAGTCCTGGGAAACCACCTACTACTCCTGAAAATGAGCCTGATCTCCTTGGCCCTCTTCCTTCCTTCCTGGATGGTGCTGCTCCTTCCATAATAGGTCCCCTGTCTAATTGGGCCCTCAGTTGAGCAACTGCTGGGGTGCTGTCAAGAGGAGCTCTTGGAGATGGAGTAAGAACAGCTTGAGTTCTGGCCTGAGATCTGGTCTGTCTTGCAGGAGGTGAATGTTGGATGGGCATGATTTAAGGAAGATATGAATTAAAATGAATCAAAATAATTAGAATCAAAATTTAAATGGATAACTTGAGGCAATCAAAATTGAGAGCTTGAAGTCAAATCAAATAAAATCTTGAAGTGAAAATAATGAATCAATAGGAATCTTCAGGTATGTCAATCAATTAATTATCAAATGAAAATTTGAAGTCAATGAGTCAAATATGTCAAAACAATCAAAATCAAAACTTTCGGAAAGCAATCAATCAAAATGAATTCTTGAGGCAAAATCAATTTATGTCAAAATTCTTCATGTGAGTAATCAGCAAAAATCAATGAAGTCTTCAGGTCAATCATGTAAGGTTTTACTATGAAACAATAAGTAAAAATTACTAATTTTTTACTTATTGTACTCTGAATGTCCTTATAAATGAAATAAATAAGATTAAAATAATAATAATAATAAAGAAATATTATTATTATGGCGTAAAAATATTATATTATTAAATAAATATAATAATATAATTAATATTATATGAAATTATAATATTATAAATAATATATTAATATAAAATAATTAATATATTATAAAGCTCTTTATTATTGTTACCAACAAATAATAGAGGCGTAAAAAAACTGTTTTTTATAAATAAAAAACAATTAATAACAATAGTATTACTAATATTAAAGTTATATATTAATATAAATACTATTTATATTAAATAAGAATTATTAAGAGTAATAATAAGAGAGAAATTATTATAATAAGATGAAATAACCTACTTTTAACACTTAAAATAATAATTTTGAGATATTTTACGCCAAAAGAATATAATACAACTTTTTCAAATTGTATTTACAATAAAAAAATAAAGAAAATTACTAAAATTCTTGATTTTACGTGGAAATGAGTTATAGAGAGATTTATAGCAAAAACAATTAAAGAATTGATTTAATCACGTAAGAATAGTGATTAATATTAAGATGGTCTTTGGTCTTTAATAATATAAGAGTTTTATATATAAGGAATAAAGAAATTACCTTTTATTTAATTGATTTAATGTTTTTGATGCGTCTGAGGGGAAAATAGAGTAAAAAGAGCTCTATTTATAGTAAATACCTCCCTCCTAGAGTCCAAAAGGCTTCTAGTAGACGTGTACTGATCATATCCACTGGAATTGATCAATATTTTAAGGTTTGAGGGTGATTACATCATGATCAAACCATATTACATCATTATTACACCATTATTTAGAGTTATCACTATAACTCTAAGTTTGATGACATCAGAGGCTTGGCAGAACCCCAAATTTCGTGGATTTTATTAGTTTTAATCATAAGCTAATAGTATTCACCAATTCTATCACTCTTAAGACTGTTAAACTTAAATTAAGGTTACAGTATGTGATCATAACTGCTCAAATTAAGCTCAAACTTTGATCCTCAATAACTTTGAAGATTTACACGCTACAGCAATTCAGAGAGTGAATTCCGATAGCCTGGCATAACCTTGTTATGCTGCCAAGAGCTTTTCATTACATCATCAAAACTCTAATTTTGATGATTTTTCTTGTAACTCATCTTTTCTGTCGAAATTCAATATTTTAAACTTCAAACCTTGATTTCAGGGGGTTATACCCTGAATTTAATAATAACAATTACATCATTCTTCACGAATGAACTAGGAGAATCCAACTGTGTACTTTTTTTTAAGTTTGGAACACTTTCACAACAAAGTGGTCAACAGCTCTGTTGATTTTTATCAATAATTCATCATAGGTTTTAACCTTGTTTATAATTTGTAAAATAGAGTTCATATCTGTGTTCTTACAATAATTACGTGGTAACTTTATTTTTGGTTCATCATTCTATCATGTATAGTTTAGAAGATATTAGCTATGATCCTTGAATATATGCGTTGACCAAAAAAGTGCATATATTCAGGATAATTCCTTAAGTATTAACATTGGAAATTGGCTTATTAATTGTTTTATGTGTGGATTTTCATGGGGAATCCACTGGTACAATTCATTTCACATGTTGTTTCATTAGCTTTTGAGATAAATAAGGTTTTATGGTTTTTATAAGGTATTATGCCTTATAATTCCTTAAGTATTGACTTTACAGATATGCCATAAAAATGGTATATGTGTATTTTTCCATGGGGAATCCAATGGTATAATTTGTTTTACATGTTGATTCATTGGTTTTTAAGTTAAACCAATTTTAGTACCAATTTATGGTATTTTTTGTATATTTGAGTAATTATTTTTAATGTATAATTATTCTAATTAATTTTAATATAGTTATATTAAAGGTATAATTATTCTGAGTCTTTTTTGTGACCTTATTGGGTATGTGGTCATATCTCAAAGGCTCACAAATCAATTTTCTTGAAGTCAATTTCAATTATGTCAAATCAGTCAATCAAATCAATATCAAGTGAATCCTGCCTTAAAAATCAAAATTCTTGAAGAAATAATCAAAATGAATCTTGATATGAAGAAGGTGTCTGAATTAATCTGATGAACAATCTGAGAATCAAAAATAAAAAGACACCAGAATTATGACTAAAATGAGATTTGATGATTTGCAATTGAGATTTAAAAAGAAGATAAAAATAAAAAATAAAAGAAAAATGGGTCAGTTATAAATTTTCAAGAATGAAGAATGAATGAGAGAAAATTGAGAATTGACAAAGAATCATTAAATTCATAAGCACTAAAGAGTCATAATTTCAATGAATGAAAGAATGGATAAACAGAGTGGAAAGAAATTATGAGTTAATTAATATAATGTCACAGGGGCTCTTGAACAGAAACAAGAGTTGCCTGGCACTAAGGGATCAAGAACTCACTTGGAAGGCCCCAAAAGTAAAAGATAAAGCAGAATGAATTTCTTCAAAAGGAGAAGAGTAAGAATAAGGACAAGTATGTTAAAGATAAGAAAGGGTAAGTGAATCCAATGGCCAGAGAAATAAGAAAGCCAAAAGCCAAGAAGCCAACCAAGTGAATTGCCAATTATGTAAGGCTTGACTATGAAACAATAAGTAAAAATTACTAATATTTTACTTATTGTACTATGAATGTCCTTATAAATAAAATAAATAAGATAAAAATAATCATAATAAGGAGTGTTGGTAAAAACACGTAAGCAAATTGGTAAAAACACGTAAGGGGTGCCCTGGGCCCATTTTTAATTAAAAATGAAACACAATTGGGCCTTTATTGGGCCAAAACATGCCCAAAAGAGGTTTTTTCCCCACAAAACCTCTCTAACTCCAAATTGTTTCAGATTTTTTTGCCCAGCCCCTCCAAGAAAAAACAAGCCCAAACACCCCAATAATCCACATTATCCCCACCCCAAACCATTGTTTTTTTTTGGAAAAACAGCATTACCAAAGCCATTTTGCAAAGCTTTTCACACTTTTTTTTCTTTTTTTCACCCAAAGACTGCATTTTCCACCACAACAACCTGCTTTCAAGCCTCTCAATTTTCAATTTTTTACCTTCCCTAATCTATTAATCCCACACTTAAACCACTTTCTTTCACTCTTGACCACTTCTATTCATTTTTCACACCTTTTTTCACCTTTTTTTGACATTTCGAATGGTTCTTACCCCATTCCAAATCCCCCAATTCCCCCTTTTTTCACTTTTATAAATAATTTTCATTAAAGAATTCTCCAACCCCCCACTGAAGGTGAATTTCAGACCCTTGAGCTTCTTTGGCAACATGTGCATAATGTTGCCAGGGCTCAGGGGTATGCTGTGTCCGCCTTGAGGTCCAATATGACCCACAACCAAATTGAAATATGTTGTGACAGGTCTGGCACCCCAAATCCCAACAAAAGCCCCTCCAAAATAGTCACCTCAAGAAAGCTTGACTGTCCTTTTAGACTTTATGCCAGTAAATATGCCAAGAGTACCACTTGGACTCTTAAAGTCAAAAATCCTGAACATAGCCATGATGCCACTAAAAATATCATGGCACATCCTGCTTTCAGGAAATTCAATGAGCAAGAAACATCTCAAATTGCTCAAATGTCTGAATCACTGCTCATTCCAAGGCAAATTCAGGCCCAATTATGCAGCCAGAGGGAGTCTGACAGGCCTGTAATCCTTCAAGACATTTACAACCAAGTGAGGAAAATCAAGAAAGACAAACTGCATGGCAGAAGGCCCATTGATGCTCTTATTGACACTCTCAAAGAAGAAAATTTTGTTTCTTCCTCTGCAAGGGATTCTGGGGGACACATTACCTCCTTGTTTTTTACTCACCCGCTGGCCATAAAACTTCTTCATGGCTTTCCTCATGTCATTCTTATGGATTGTACTTATCAAGCCAATAAGTACAAAGTGCCCCTTTTTCATCTTTTTGGATTCAGCTCAACCAATAAGACCTTTTCTGGGGCTTTTTGTTTGATGAAGAATGAAAATGAACCTTCATATACTTGGGCATTAAATCAATACATAGAAAAGGTCCTCAACAACACCAATCTTGCTCCCCCTCAAGTTATTGTTATTGACAGGGATCTGGCCTTGAAAAACTCTATTAAGAAGCTCTTCCCAGACTCCAAAGTCATGCTATGCATTTGGCACATCAACAAGGATGTATCTGCTCATTTTATGAAGAAAATTGGTCATGGAACTGATTTTGAAAATCTTATGGGCCTTTGGAATCAAGTAATATACTTCTTCACTTTATTTCACTTTTTTTCTTTATATTGTCTATATTAATGACTTTGGGATTCATTTCTGAACTTATTTATTCATCCACTGAAAAGTCTTTCAAAGACAACTGGAAGAAGCTTCAAAAGCAAGTCAAAAATCCTGAGGTCTTGCAATATTTGGAAAAGACATGGCTTACTCTAAAGTAGTATTATGTACCAGCCTGGACCACTCACAATTGCCACCTGGGTGTGGGCTCCACCTCCAGAGTTGAAGGTGCCCATGCCATGGTTAAAATTTGGCTCCAAACGTCCACTGGTACTATCCTGGAGGTAGTCATGGCTCTCCACATGGCATTCAAAAAACAATTTATTGAAATAATCAACAGAATCTCCAAAAAAATGATTGTCCATGTCAAGAATTTTCCTCCACACATCTGTGCCCTCAATGGCAAGGTGTCTCATTATGCTCTTCAGATTGCCTTTGAAAATTTCAAAACAAAATTTCCTCCAAATGAAAAATGCACCAACAAATACAACAATTATAAAGGCATTCCTTGCAAGCATAAGACCCAAAAGGCATTTTCCAAGCGCCAAAGGCTTGAATTATCAGACTTCCATCCTCAATGGCATTTGAACTTGCTTGTGAGGGTTTTTTAATTTCTTATTATTGTTTTTTTTCTTATTAACTGATTTTATTTGTCATAATCTTCTCAGGCTGGTTTTCAAGGTGATGATCAAAGTGTTGAAAAAGAAAGAAGGAATGAAGCCAAGAAAATATTTGAAGACATTGGGGAAGACCTATTTCAAAGACCAATGGCAGAAATCACTCCAATACTTCAACATTTTCAAGATGTTTTGACTGGAAAAGTCCCATTTTATCAAATTCCCAAGAGTCAAGAGGATGATCAATATTATGAAGACCCTCTAGAATGCAAGAATATCCGTGGAAGACCCCAAGGAGCCAAGAATAAAAACAAAAATCAAAACAAAAGAGAACCTTCAAGATTTGAAATTATTGAAAGTAAATCCAAGAGAAGAGGAAGACCCCCTCAAAAGTGACCATTACTACAAGGTCAAGATCCCAGTCAAATTTCCCCTCTTCAATTATGGAAGTGGACTCATCTGAAGATTCTGAAGATTCTGAGGACTCATTATCTAAATCCATCAGTTCATCAGATTCACTACCCTCAGCAACTGAATTAAATACATCAAAATTAACCCTTAGAAGGTCCATAATATTGGCAATTGGAAGAAAAACCTCACAAAGAAAATCACACAAGCCTGCCACCAGTTTGAATATCTATGATGCAATTGACTTGACCTGTGAGCATTGTCAAAGCAATTATCACACAAGTGATTAATGCTCCAAGCTGTCTGTGAGCTTCTGATTCTTTTTAATAAAATTTGCTGTTGTTTATTTTGATATTTATTCATTTTTTGAACTTATTTTATCAGATAACTGGCTCAGAAGAATTGCCCAAGTTTATATTGAAATACACCTTCAAGGCCATCAATGTCCAGGGTGATGGAAACTGTGGCTACAGAACAGTATCCCACTTAATTTACAAGACTCAAGATCAATGGTCTGATGTCAGAGGTGACTTGGCTGAAGAAATTCACCAAAATCAAGACCTTTATGAAGCCATGAACACCTTAATTCCCTCAGTATCCTCTTATTTGAAAAGGATTGAATGGCATGAAGATGTTGGCCAGGCTCCAAAAAGCAAGTGGATGTCCATGCCTGACATGGGGGATCCAATTGCAAATAAGTATAAAAGACCAGTTTTCTTTTATTCCACAGCCAAATCTTTTTCTTTTTTCCCTTATTTCTGTCCTCCAAATGATAATCCCCCCATTTTCATCTGCTTCTTGAATAGTTGTGCTCATTTTGTTCCTTTGGACATCATAATTTCTAAAGCTTATCCAGTCCCCCCCATTACTTATAACTGGCAGATTCATGCTCAAACACAAGCCCTGGGGTGGGCTGATAGATTTAAGAAACACAGAATTTTGTATTTTTCCAATATTCCTCCCCCCTCTCAGAAAAAACCCACTATTTTTGGAGGTTGATTCTGATTGAATGATTTTTGTATATACAATTTATGCCAATTATCCCCCTCCTCAGTCATATTTATTGCTTGAATCCCACCTCAGTCTCCTTTTTTATCAAACATGTGGAACTTTTGTACTTGAAAATAGTCATATTACACACAAGAAAAAAAACAGTTGAAAAAAAAAAACACTCATTGCGCCTTCACTTGTTGTCCCACCAAAAGATTTTTCCCAATTCATGAGCTTCTGGTTCTTTATTGTCCAGATTGAACCCTTTAATTTAAAAAAAAATGAACGAAATTCATAAGTGGTAGGTTATTAAATTCACTTTTTAGAATAGGAATATTACAATGACATGAAAAAACATTTGAAAAAAAACCCTTTTTGCGCCTTCACTTGTCCCACCCAGAAAATTACCAAAATTATGGGATTCTGGTGCTTTATTCTTCAAATTGAACCCTTTATTTTAAAAAAAAAATGAAGAAAATTTATAAGTGGGAAGATTTTAAATGAATTTTTAAAAATAAATATGGCATATTGGCCAAATTGGTGAAATTTGGCAAAAAAAAAATTGAAAAAATTTGTGCTTATTGACATGCCAAGTTGGGAAAAATATGGCAAAAAAAATTAAAAAAATCCTCAAAACTGAGCCTGAGGAATTTTTTTTGGAAAATAAGGTCACTTATGTGTCTTTACCATAATTTGGTAAAAAGACATAAGTTTTTGGTAAAAACACATAAGGGCTTACATGTTTTTACTAAAAGCTTACGTGTGTTTACCAACACCCATAATAATAAATAATTATTATAATTATGGCGTAAAAAAGAATTATATTATTAAATATATATAATAATATAATTTATATCATAAAAAATAATATAATGAATAAATATATTAATATAAGATAATTAATATATTTAAAAGCGCTTTATTATTGTTACCAACAAATAATAAAGCCATAAGAAATTGTTTTTTATTAATAAAAAACAATTAATAACAATAATATTACTAATATTAAAGCTATAAATTAATATAAATACTATTTTTATTAATTATAGAATTATTAAAGTAATAATAGAGAAAAATTATTATAATAAGAGAAAAAACCTACTTTTAATGCTTGATATAATAATTTTGAATAATTTTACACCAAAATTGTAAATACAACTTATTTAAATTGTAGTTTACAATAAATTTAAGAGAAATTACAATTTTTCTTGATTTTACATGGAAGAGAGGCTTTTAAGAGAAATTTTAACAAAACAATTAAATAATTGTAATAATCACATCAGAGATGATGATTTTAATGAGATTATCTTTGGTCTTTAATAATATGAAAGTTTTCTATATAAAGAATAAAGAAGTTACCTTTTGATTTAATGTTTTAATGTTTTGTAAGCGTCTGAGGGGAAAACAGAGTAAAAAGAGCTCTGTTTATAGTAAATACCTCCCTCCTAGAGTCCAGAAGGCTTCCAGAAGACGTTTACTGATGCTTTCTACTATAATTGATCAATATTTTAAGGTTTGGTGATGATTACATCATTATCAAACCATCTTACCTCATAATTATGCCATTATTTAGAGCTATCACTATAACTCCAGGCTTTATGACATCATAGGCTTGGCAGAAGCCTAAAATTTGTTAATTGTCTTAGTATTAATCATAATCTAATAGTATTCACCACTTTTATCACTTATATGACTGTTAAACGTAAGATAAAATTACAGTGAGTGTTCATAAATAATCAAATTCAAGCTTTGCAGTTTGATCATTAATAACTTTTAAGCTATACACACTAAAGCTATTCTGAAACTGTATTCTGATAGCTTAGAATGTCCTTATTACACTGCCAAGAGAGTTTCATTAAATCATAAAAACTGTATTTCTGATGACTTTTCTTGTAGCTCATCTTTTCTGTCAAAATTTAATATTTTAAACTTCAAACCATGATTTCAAGGGGTTGTACCTTGAATATTGTAATACAAAATACATTATTCTTCACAAATGAACTAGTAGAATCCAACTGTCTACTTTGTTTTAAGTTTGTACCACTTTCACAACAAAGTGGTCAACAGCTCTATTGATTTTAATCAATAATCAATTACAGGTTTTAACCTTGCTTATAGCTTGTGGAACAAAGTGCATTTCTGTATTCCTGAAGTAATTACGTGGTGACTTTCTTTTTGGTTAATCACTCTATCATGTATATCTCAAACGATATTAGCTAGAATCCTTGAATATATGTGTTGAGCAAAAAAGTGCATATATTCAGCTTAACTCCTTAAGTAATGACTTTGGAGATTAGCTTCTTGATTGTTTTATGTGTAGATTGTTATGGAGAATCCAATGGTACCATTTATTTTACTTCTTGTTTCATTTGTATTTGAAATAATGAAGGATTAATGTTCTTTATAAGGTATTATTACTTATAACTCATTAAATATTGACTTTACAGATATGCCAGAAAAATGGTATATGTGTATTTTACCATTGGGAATCCAATGGTGTAATTTCTTTTACATTCTTATTCATTGGTTTCTAATTTAAACCAAGTTTCATGCCTATTTATGGCAGTTTTATAGCTTCAAGGTAATTATTTTTAAAGTTATAATTATTTTAAATATTTCTTGTGACCTTTTTGGGTATGTGGTCATATCTCAAAGGTTCACATTCCCTACCACCAAAAACAACTGTACCACAATTTGATATGTGTGACTAGGGTATCATCCACTCTCCTACCTCTTCAATAGACTTTGTTAGTCTTGAAGCTCAATACTGCTTGATTTTTTTCTATTGTTTAGGTTTTCTTTCATGTCTGAACCTTCTTAGTAGTTTATCAGGACTTTTTATATCTTTCTCAAGTAGCCATTCATCTTCTTGAGTTTAATTTCTATACCTTACAAGGTATTCTCTTTCTTTTTTGTTTCTTGTCCTTCTTTCTTTAAGAACTTTCAAAATTTTCTTTTCCTCTCCTTCTTCCAAGGGGGGTATTTCAAGTGGGGGTTTATTTCTTAGTGGAAATAGTTCCTTGTCACCTAAGCTGTAAGGTTTTATCAGACTTACAGGGAAAGTTGGGTGTTTGTTCATTAATTCACCTGTGAGTTCCAGTTGCACAGCATTGGGTCCATGAAGTGCTTTTATCATAAATGGTCCTGCAAAGGAATATTTCCATTTCTTTGGGCCTTTTATGTTATTAGAATTAAGGGTTGATACTAGGATCAAATCTCTTATTTTGAAGTCAGGTGGTTTATGACTTTTATCCCATCTTTCTTTTTCATATTTGAAAGAATCTTGCATACATCTGTTTGCATGGTGTCCTGCTTTGTCAAGAATTATCTTGAAACTGCTTGCTGTTGGATGTATATCCACTAAATCCTTTTTGAGGGTATCATCAGGAAGTCTTGGATTCCCACCTTTTTCTAGAATTGCTGGTGCATTGCCAGTAGAAGAATGGATTAATGTTTTATATCCCAGTTCAAGGGCTGGTGTTAGTGTACACCAATCATGGGTAAAACCATCAGAATATTTAAATTCTAGTCCATAAGCACAGAATCTTCTGATCATGTCCTCCAAGGTTTGTATCATTCTTTCTGCTAAACCATCAGTTTGAGGATGGTAAGCTGTTGAGAATGATAGCTTTGTCCCAAACAAGTTATGGAGATTTGTCCATAATGCTGAAGTGAATTTTGGGTCTCTGTCACTTATGATATTTTGGAATAAGCCTGTGTGGCTAATGACTTTATTCCATATCATTATGTCTGTGTCCAAAGCTGTGTCATCTTTGTGACATGGTAGGAACATGGGAGTTTTGCTATACCTGTCAACTAATACTAGGCATGCATTATAACTTCTGTCTCCTCCTGGAGGTATTGCTGTTACCCAATCCATATGAACTATTTCCCAAGGGTATTTTGGTTCTTGAATTTGGATAATCATTCCAAATTTCTTTCCTGTGGCTCTGTTGGCTTTTTGACATCTGTCAAAGGTTTGGCAGTATTCTGCAACATCTTTCTTCCAATTTGGCCACTAAGAGCAGGTTTTCACCCTTTCTAGTGTTCTATCTTCTGAGAGATGTCCAGCTGCAACACTATCATGACACTCATTTAAAATAGTGTTCATTAGGGTTTTATCTGCTAAGGCCATAACTCATGTGTGTTTTGTTCTATGGTAAAGGATTCCATCAAGGAGGTGTAATCGTCCTTCATCATATGCCTTTTTCCATGTTTCATCTAAATTTGATGGAAGTGATGGATCTTTGCAGTCTTTCATTAGAAGTTGGCTTAAGATATGGCAATTCTTGTCTATCCTATAGCTTTCTTGAACTTGGTTAAATAATTCTGTGCCAATGTTTGTAACACATATTCCTTCTATATGGTGCTCTTCCTGTGGTACCAATGCTGGATTGTCAAAGGTATTTGCTAAAGCCCATCTGCTAAGACCATCTGCATTTTTATGAATATGACCAGATTTATGAACAATAGTCATATTTTCTTCCATATTCTTGGATATCAATTTGCCATCTCAGCATATGTGTAAGGGTTGACTATGAAACAATAAGTAAAAATTACTAATATTTTACTTATTTTAATATGAATGTCCTTATAAATGGTAGAAGATAAAAATAATTATAATAATAAAGAATTATTACAATTATGGAGTAAAATAATTATATTATCAAATAAATATAATAATATAATTTATAGTATAAAGAATAATATATATAAAATAAATATATTAATATAAGATAATTAATATATTTAAAAGCACTTTATTATTGTTACCAACAAATACTAAAGGAAATAAAAATTGGTTTTTATTAATAAAAAACAATTAATAACAATAATATCACCAATATTAAAGTTCTGAATTAATATAAATACTATTTCTGTCAATTAAAGAATTATTAGAAGTAATAATAAAGAAAAATTATTATAATAAGAGAAATAACTGACTTTTAATGCTTAATATAATAATTTTGAATACATTTACACCTAGAAATGTAAATAAAACTTATTTAAATTTTAGTTACAATACAATTTAAGAGAAACTACAAAATTTCTTGGTTTTACGTGGAATTGAGGTTTTTCAGAGAAATTTAAACAAAACAATTAAATAATTGCAGTAATCACGTCAAAAACGATGATTATAATATGATTACCTTTGGTCTTTAATAATATAAATGTTTTATATATAAAGAATAAAGAAATTACCTTTTTATTTAATGATTTAATTTTTTGTAAGCATCTGAGGGGGAAATAGAGTAAAAAGAGCTCTATTTATATTAAATTCCTCCCTCCTAGAATCCAACAGGCTTCTAGTAGACGTGCACTGATTATATCCACTGGAATTGATCAATATTCTAAGGTTTGGTAATGATTACATCATGATTAAACTATCTTATCTCATTATTATGCCATTATTTAGAGTTATCACTATAACTCTAAGTTTTGATGACGTCAAGGCTTGGAAGAGCCCCAAAATTTGTGGATTTTATCAGTTTTAATCATAAAGTAACATTATTCACCAATTTTATCACTCATATGACTGTTAAACTTAATTTAAGGTTACAGTGAGTGATCATAAATGACCAAATTAAGCTCAAACTTTGATCCTTAATAACTTTCAAGTTTTACACACCACAGCAATTCAGAGAGTGAATTCTAATAGCTTGGCAAAGCCGTATTATGCTTCCAAGAGTATTTCATTACATCCTCAAAGCTCTATTCTTGGTGATTTTTCTTGTAACTCATCTTTTCTGTTGAAATTTAATATTTCAAACTTCAAACCATGATTTCAAGGGGTTATACCCTGAATTTTGTAATACAAATTAAGTCATTCTTCATTAGTGAACTAGTAGAATCGTACTGTCTACTTCTTTTTAAACTTGGACCACTTTCACAACAAAGTGGTCAACAGCTCTATTGATTTTAATCAATAATCTCTTACAGGTTTTAACCTTGTTTATAGCCTGTGAAATAAAGTTCATTTCTGTATTTCGAAAGTAATTACGTGATGACTTTATTTTTGGTTCATCACTCTATCATGCATATTTCAAAAGATATTAGCTAAAATCCTTGAATATATGCATTGACCAAAAAAGTGCATATATTCAGCTTAACTCCTTGAGTATTGATTTTGGAGATTAGCTTCTTAATTGTCTTATGTGTGGCCTTTTATGGATAATCCAATGGTACAATTTTTTTCACATGTTGCTTCATTGGTATTTGAAATAAAGAAGGATTTATGCTTTTTATAAGGTATTATTACTCATAACTCATTAAATATTGACTTTACAGATATGCCATAAAAATGGTATATGTGTATTTTACCATGGGGAAGCGAATGGTATAATTTATTTCAAATTTTTATTCATTGGCCTTTAAGTTAAACCAAGTTTTATGCCTATTTGTGGCATTTTTGTAGTTTTAAGTTAATTATTTTCAATCTATAATTATTCTAAATATTTCTTGTGACCTTTTTGGGTATGTGGTCATATCTCAAACGTTCACAATATGTTTATTTGGAGCTTTCATATTTAATAGAGATTTTACAGTATTACAGTCTATAATCACATCAAATACTGTTCTATCCAAGTAATAACGTAATTTTTCTATAGCCCACACTAAGGAGAGGCATTCCATTTGGCTTTCTCCATATCTTTCCTCTGCTGGCTTTATCTGTCTTGAAATAAAACAAATTGGTCCTTCCACTGGTTTATCATTGATAACTTGTGTCAGGTGTAGTCCAGCACCTATTCCCTCTCCACAAGCATCAATGTAAAGTTTAAAGGGTAGTTGTAACAACCACTCACCAAGGGGTAA
Source organism: Austropuccinia psidii (assembly GCA_023105745.1). Taxonomy (NCBI): domain Eukaryota; kingdom Fungi; phylum Basidiomycota; class Pucciniomycetes; order Pucciniales; family Sphaerophragmiaceae; genus Austropuccinia; species Austropuccinia psidii. The sequence goes on from JALGQZ010000002.1 coordinate 24,214,064, forward strand.
GGGTATTCATTCATACACCCACTCAAGCACCTCAAATCAGCAGATCCAGCATTTGTATCAGCATTCAGTTTCAGAAATCTTCATTCTGAAACATTCATACAGCTTGGAATCTCAATACAGCCTGTCAATACCTGTACAGGTTGGTTTCACCCAATACAGTTTCAATACACCAGTATGGAACTGTATGATCACTCAAATACACCACACCTCTTGTACAGGTTCTGTACAGCCGTACAGGACCTGTATTGGCCAGACTCAATTCAATCATCAATTATTCTCATGAAAATTCTTCCTCTGGATCAGGGCTGGTGATTCTCACATATACCAGCCCCTCTTTCTTCCCCCTGGGGACTTTTCCCCAGTTAATTAATTTAGTTTATTTATTATTTTATAATTATTCTTATCCTTATTTTGGGTATTATAGTTATTTAATCTTAAGTTAGTCTTTGCATTTTTCTCTTTGCCTGTACAGTATGAGTTGGGTGGCCATATCCCTATTAACCCTCCTCTTTCCATTCTGACAGGTTGAAACAGTGGACTTGGACTTGTTTGTGGTTGGCTCTTCTATTCTTTTACTCTTATCTTTTGTTGCTGCTTTTCTTATATTTATTCTTTAGCAATTTATCTTTAACACTATTAAGTGTGTCTCATCTTGTCTTATCTTTGAGCCCTCCATAAGTGAGTCCCAGTTTACTGAGTGCCAGGCCCTCTTCACTTCGAAGAGCCCCTGTGACATTAAATTAATTAACTCATATTTGATTCTTTCTTTTCATTCATTTATATTCATTTCCTCTCATTCATCAATTATGACTTTTTCATGATTTTATGATTTTTTATGATTTTTATGAATTTTTCTCTCTCATCAATTTTCATCTCATTCTTTTCATTCTTATGAAAATTGATTCTTTTTCCTTTCTTAATCATTGCTGACCATTTCATCACTTCATTTATTTTTTATCAATCAAATTTTTTCTGTGTTCTTATTCAGGTTTCATCTAGGGATTATTGATTGGTTTAATTGATTGGATTATTCATTGGGATTCATTTGGGTTATTGATTCAGGATTTATTGGATTTATTGACTTTGAACTCCCAAGATATTAATTGATCCTCAAGAATTGATTTTGATTATTGATTTGATTTGACTCATCAAGATATTGAATTGATTTCTGAAGATTTTGAACTGATTGATTGATTCTTCAAGACTTGATTTCATATTGAAGACACTTATTGATTGATTATTGATTTAATATTGATTGATTATTGATTTCCTCAAGATTATTGATATTTGATTGAATTGATTGTTGATTGTTTGAATTTATTTGACTGTTGATTGAATTTGATTCCTCAAGATTTGAATTGATTCCTCAAGATTCATCAAGATTTTATTGTGATTGATTTGGCCAAGCCTGATTATTCTTCTTAATACCATCAAGTTATTTAATTCTTTTCATAATGCCAGTCCAGCATAGCCCCCCAGCAAAGAATACTAGATCCCAGAAAATTCCAGCTGTTCTCACTCCTACAGCAAGGGCTCCTCTTGACCACACACCATCAGTTCATCAACTGAGTGCAAACTTGGACAGAGGACCACCAATGGAAGGAGCAGCACCCTCAAGAAGAGGTGGAATGAAATCTAGAAGATCAAAATCCTTTTCTGGACTTTTGGGTGGCTACCCTGGCATTTCTGAAGGTGCAAGAGCAAGATTAGGGGAAGTTGAAGATGAAGAGGGGGAAGATTCTGGGGAAACTGAAGTGGCAGATGCCTTGGCAAATGCTCCTGAGGTGCCTCAGGGTTCTAATCTAGCCCTTTCTAGTCAACCTCTTGTCTCTCAAACTGATCCAAGTCTCCTCAAGATGATGGAGCAGATGACTCAATTCATGGGACAACTCACTCAAGCAGTTGCCCCCAGGGACAATTCCAAAGCCCCTGCTTTCAAGACTCCATCCATGAAGGCACCTGATTCTTTTGATGGTACTCAAGCTCATAAGCTGAGAGGATTTGTCCAATCCTGTCAACTAATTTTCCATAATGATCAAGCAAACTTCTTCTCTGACAGGAAGAAGGTTTTGTACTCAACTTCTTTTCTTACTGGTAGAGCCGGAAAATGGATTGAACCTTACCTCTCAAATATTTCCAATGAAGACCCTTCCTACCTCCTCAATAATTGGCCATTGTTTGAATCTAAATTATTCACTCTGTTTGGTGACCCCAATGAAGTCAGGAAAGCTGAACAAGAGTTGGACAATTTGAGGATGAAGGAAAGTGGTCATGTTTCCTTGTACATAGCAGATTTCAGGAGCTTAATGTCAAGAATTGGAGATTGGGGGGAAAGAGCTTACATTCATGTGTACAGAAGAGGATTGGCATCAAGATTATTGGACCAATTGGCTTCTCACCCTGGAACCTTTGACACTCTTCAAGAACTTATGGATGTCACTTTAGAATTAGACACAAGATATCATGAGAGGCAAAAGGAAAAGGGCAGTCATCAAGAGAAGAAGCCTCCAATCATTGGATCCAATTCCTCCAAGCCTCCTCAAAGTTCATCATCCAAGAAGCCTTATCACAATAAGAATAAGAAGGGGAAGAATTTTCAAATGTCCAAAGACAAGCCTCATGCTGCTCTCCTCAATAAGGACAACAAATTAATTGGTTCTGAAAAGGAGAGGAGGATTAAAGAAGGCTTGTGCAATTATTGTGGTGGAAAGCACCCATTTGAAAAATGTTTCAAGAGGCCTGAGAATAGGCAAGGATCATCAGAAGGCTTCCCTAGCAAGCAGGGAAAAGCCTGAGTGGGAATCATGATGTGCTCAATGGTTCTCACTTATTTCCTTCAAGAGCACAATTGTGCACTCTGAATACTAGTGTCAAGAAATCTTTAAAGTTTCTTATTTTCTCTTCTGTCTCTGATATTTTTTATAGTATTCTCATTGATTCTGGTGCTACAAACTCTTTTATTGCAAAGAATTTTGTTCTCAAGTACTCATTGACTTTGTCAGAGCTCCCTGAAAAGATTCCTCTTTTCATTTTGGATTCTAATGAATCCCCTGCCTTGTTCATCACCCATTATACCAAGTGGGCAGTTGACTTGCCTTCCTTCCCAAGCTTTGAATGGGATTTCTTTATCATAGATTCACCCAAGGGAGAAGACCTGATATTGGGCTATGATTTCCTTTACCATTTCAATCCCATTATTGATTGGAAAAATGGATTGATCACCTATGACTCTAATCATAAGGATTCTAGTGGTATTATTCCTTCTACTAGTAATTACTTAGCCACTGCTGTCAACAGTGTTGCTCTGGCTGGTGAGCTTAAGACACCTTCCATCCCTTCTTCTGTCCATATCCCTGCCATAATTCCCTCTCAGTCATTACTTCCATCAAGAGATGAAGTCTTCAAAGAGATAAAGGATGTTGGAGAAGATGTTGCCATATCTTCACTTCATCTCTTCCAAGGGGATATGGACCTTCCTCCCTCATCTTTTCATGCATCCCTGGAGGAGCAGTGGGATGAGGAGGAAGAGCCAGAAGAAATTGAAACTGTGTTGAAGGTTGTTCCTCCTGCTTATCACCAATATTTGGATGTATTCTCCAAGGTGAAAGCAGAGAAACTTCCTCCACACCGCGCCTGTGATCACCATATCGAATTGGAGGGTCTTCTACCTCCAATTGGTGTTATCTACTCATTATCAAATCAAGAGTCAGAAACACTGCGGGCCTACATTTCAGAGAATGTAGAGAAAGGTTTCATTAGACCAAGCTCCTCTTCAACAGGAGCACCTGTCCTTTTTGTAAAGAAAAAGGATGGAGGTCTTCGTTTGTGTGTTGACTACCGCAAAATCAATGCTGTCACTAGGAAGAACAGATACCCTGTTCCTCCTATGAACCAGCTTCTTACTGTATTCAATGGTTCCACTATCTTCTCCAAGATAGATTTGCGTGGTGCATATAAACTTCTGAGAATCAAAGAGGGGGATGAGCACTTAACTGCCTTTAGAACCAAATATGGCAGTTATGAGTATTTGGTCATGCCATTTGGTTTGACCAATGCTCCTGCTTCTTTCCAAAATCTAGTAAATGATATCTTTGCAGATTTTTTGGATGTGTTTGTTGTGGTTTATATAGATGATATTATGGTCTTTTCCAGTTCTGAGGAGGAACATGTCAAACATGTGGCCTCTGTCCTCCAAAGACTGAGGGACAATAATCTGTTTGCCAAAGCCTCCAAGTGTGTATTCCATGCCTCAAGTGTGGAATACTTGGGCTATGTTGTTTCAAGTGATGGCCTCAAGATGGATTCTTCAAAAGTTCAGCAAATCCTCAATTGGCCTCAGCCCAAAAACATCAAGGCCCTTCAATCTTTCCTTGGCTTTGCCAATTTTTATCAACGTTTCATTAAAAATTATTCTAAAAAAATCACTTCTCTCACTTCCCTCCTTAAAAAAGATTCTCCTTTCATCTTCAATGAGGAAGCTCTTAGTCAGTTTCAAGCACTCAAAGAAGCTTTCACCTCTGCTCCTATCTTATCTCACTTTAATCCTTCTCTACCTACTATAGTAGAGACTGATGCTTCTGATTATGCTTTGGGCCCCGTACTGAGCCAGGTGAATGACTCAGGAAAGCACTCCATTGCATTTGATAGTCGCAAGCTCTTACCAGCTGAACTCAACTATGAAATTCATGACAAGGAACTCCTTGGCATAGTTTGGGCTCTCAAGCGCTGGAGAGCATTTCTTCTTTCTCTTTCCAATTCTTTTGAGGTCTTGACAGACCACTCTTCCTTGCAATATTTCATTTCTTCCAAAGTTCTTACTCGTCGTCAGGCCCGTTGGGCTGAATTTCTCTCAGAATTTCATTTCACTATCACTTACCGCCCAGGCAGGCTGGCCACTTTACCAGATGCCTTGTCACGTCGGGACGACGTGTACCCAGAGAGGGGGGTGGACTTTATCAGCAAGAATCCTCAGAATTTTCATCAAGTACTTAAGCAAGATGGAATTCAAGAATCAAGATCCTTCTCAATCAAAGTGGAAATTTTCTCAGATTTAGTTGACAAGATTCAAAAAGAAGTATGGCAAGACAAAGACTACAAATAAATGCTCAAGCAACTAGCAAGAGGTGAATCAGTTCCAGATTATTCTCTTGAACCTCAAGCCAAGTTATTATTATTCAAAGATAGAGTGGTAATCCCAAGCAAGGAAGAACTTCAACTCAATATTCTTCAAAAGTGTCATGACTCACCATTGGCTGGCCATCCTGGCCAGGAGAAGACCCTCAAGCTCATCAAGAGGGATTTTTATTGGGCTGGCATGAATCAATTCATCAAGGACTATGTGTCCTCATGTCAGCAATGTTCAAGAAACAAGAACATTAATCACAAGAAGTTTGGATTACTCAAGCCTCTTTCAATTCCGTCTGGTCCTTGGAATTCATTATCAATGGACTTTATCACTCAATTGCCACTGTCCAACAACTTTGATTCAATTTTAGTAGTTGTGGACAGATTCTCAAAAATGGCAATCTTCATGCCAACTTATGGCACAATCACTGCTCTGGATTTAGCTCAAATATTCATTAGTCATGTCTTTTCCAAGCATGGACTCCCAGTCAGTATTGTCAGTGATAGAGGATCCTTATTTGCTTCATTATTCTGGACTCAATTGTGTCAGCAGCTCAAGATATCAAGAGATCTTTCAATTGCCTTTCACCCTGAAACAGATGGACAGACAGAGAGGGTAAATCAGATACTAGAACAGTACCTTTGGATGTATGTCAGCTATCATCAAGATGACTGATACACCTGGCTCCCTCTGGCTGAATTTGCCTATAATAATGCAGAACATTCATCAACTAAGCAATCACCTTTTTTCACCATTTATGGAAGAAATCCCAGCTTTGACTCAATCCATATTTCTCAAGATTCACCTTCTGGAAAGTTATCAACAAAACTCCAATCAGTACAGCAAGTTGTCAAAGAAGAATTAGAGTCAGCAATAAGGAGATTCAAGAAGTATGCAGATAGAAATAGGGCAATTCCACCTGATTTCCAACCTGGGGACAAAGTATGGCTAGCTTCCAAGAACATCAAGACAACAAGACCCACCAAGAAATTATCAGAAAGATGGTTGGGACCCTTTGAAGTTCTTAAGAAGATTGGCAGCCATGCATATCACCTCAAGTTGCCTCAGCAATGGAAGACAGTTCACCCTGTATTCCATGTGTCCTTATTAGAACCAGTCAAGCATTCAACTATCCCAAATTGTCATCAATTGCCGCCACCACCAGTTTTAGTGGAAGAGCAAGAAGAATGGGAAGTGGCTCAGGTTCTGGACTCAAAACTCAAAAGAGGTAAATTATGGTATCTTGTAGAGTGGAAAGGATTCAGTGAAGACCCAGAAAGAACCACTTGGGAACCAGCTTCCAACCTTACCAACTCACCAGACCTTGTCAAGGATTTCCACTAATTGTATCCAGACAAGCCTGGTCCAAATACCTCAAGAGTTTGATTTTATGGTGCTTGGTGGGGGGAAGAAGTTATGAAAGTAAGTTCCTCTCCTGGCATGCACCTTTGAGGGGGTATTCTACCCATATGTTGTTGTAAGCATCACCTTGGCCACTTTGTGAGCACTTGTCAACTCTTTGGACAGGTTCATGAAGCATACAACATCAATACCCTCCATTTGGACCTTATCAATATATGGCCAAATGTTTCTTTCTTTCTTTATGTTTTCATTTTCTTTCTTTATTATCATTTCATTTTATGCCAATCATCATAATTCAAGACATTCATTACTTCAAGGCATTTATGGCAATTTATTTCAGTCTTATGGTGCTTGGTGGGGAGTGGAAGTTATGAAAGTAAGTTCCATCTCCTGGTATGCATCCCTGAGGGTTCTACTTCTTGTAAAACATCACCTTGGCCACTCTGTGAGCATCAAATGCTTGGTTTTCATTTTTCAGACACTTTCTTGGCCAGAATCAAGCAACTCACCACAAGAAGGACCAACCATCAGGACTTTTTATTTATTTCTTTCTTTACTCTCATTTTCTCTTATTATTTTTCTTTCCTTTCTTTACTTGTACAATTTTCTTTCTTTTATTTCCTTTTTATTTTCATTGGAAGCAGCAGCATCCCCTCCCAAATCACGTATTGGGAGGTTCCTTCATTATTTTAATCATTTTATTTTATCTCATTCATTAGTTGTTATAAGAGCATGAATAGGAGTCAAACCAACCGTAAACAGGAACAAGACACTGGATTTCACTCCACCCAAATCGTCAAGTCCACATCAAGTCAAAAGTTCGACCTCAAGGGAATTGGGTCACAAGTCAATCATGGCCCCCCTCAAAACCTCTCAATGTCAAGGTCCAAGGCCCCTTTAGGGGCTGGAATCAGCATGGGGGGCCTCCCCTGCAAGTTTGGGGGAGGCCAAGTTCTTGGTGGTCGTGGACCCCACCAATGGGTCCAGGCCATATAAGGTGAAAATTCTTTTTTGGGCCAATCAAGGTCCCATGGCACCCCTGGGTCCCCAGCAAATTTGGGCCCAGGGGCTCATTTTGGCCCTGGGGACCTCCTGTAGCCCCCACGGCCCGCGGACCGCGGCGTACGGCCCACGGACCGCGGTGTACGGTCCACGGACCGCAAGACCCCAATTTACCCAAAAGTCCCATAGGGGCCAAAAAAGCCCAGACTTCAAGAAAAGGCCAAAAAGGGCCATGAACCCAAAATCACCTCAAAACACCAAGGACCCAAGAAAAGGCCAGAATTGGCCATGAATCACATTTCACCCCAAGGCACTAAGGACCCAAACAAAAGGCCAAAATGGCCATAAATTCAAGGATCCTCAAGATCCCCCATAGAGAAGGCACCAGCCCCAAATCACTATAAAGGGCTGGTTGAGGCATTTTGAAAGCCATTGGGGACAAGACCCTTGAATTCTTGTCCCCATCATTTCTTTGATTGGGCTGGCCAGATGGGTACACTTCATATACTCATCTGGCACCATTTTTTGAGCACAAGAGCTCAGTGGCCATCATTTTGGGATACAACCCAAGGCCACGCCCCAAGGACGTCAGTTGTTGAAATCAGAAGAAGAACAGTTCAAAGTGGGGTATTTACTCGAAGTTAAAGAAGGGGGAAATGAATTTAATTGACAGAGAAGAGATGGAGAAGGATTTCGAGATAATGGTCAAAAGAAAACTTTTCAAAGCATCGTGTGGGGTAGTGAGATGCCACTCAACAATGGCAGGGTATTATGGTGTTCAGGAGCCCACCAGTTTCAAGAGGGGGATACTGTAACAACCACTCACCAAGGGGTAAGGGTATTCATTCATACACCCACTCAAGCACCTCAAATCAGCAGATCCAGCACTTGTATCAGCATTCAGTTTCAGCAATCTTCATTCTGAAACATTCATACAGCTTGGAATCTCAATACAGCCTGTCAATACCTGTACAGGTTGGTTTCACCCAATACAGTTTCAATACACCAGTATGGAACTGTATGATCACTCAAATACACCACACCTCTTGTACAGGTTCTGTACAGCCGTACAGGACCTGTATTGGCCAGACTCAATTCAATCATCAATTATTCTCATGAAAATTCTTCCTCTGGATCAGGGCTGGTGATTCTCACATATACCAGCCCCTCTTTCTTCCCCCTGGGGACTTTTCCCCAGTTAATTAATTTAGTTTATTTATTATTTTATAATTATTCTTATCCTTATTTTGGGTATTATAGTTATTTAATCTTAAGTTAGTCTTTGCATTTTTCTCTTTGCCTGTACAGTATGAGTTGGGTGGCCATATCCCTATTAACCCTCCTCTTTCCATTCTGACAGGTTGAAACAGTGGACTTGGACTTGTTTGTGGTTGGCTCTTCTATTCTTTTTGTTGCTGATTTTCTTATATTTATTCTTTAGCAATTTATCTTTAACACTCTTAAGTGTGTCTCATCTTGTCTTATCTTTGAGCCCTCCATAAGTGAGTCCCAGTTTACTGAGTGCCAGGCCCTCTTCACTTCGAAGAGCCCCTGTGACAGTAGTTTCTAATCTGGAATTAGAAGAAATGGGCATTTGTTAAGGAATTTTTTGATTCTTCATATTCCTTGACTCTTTCTTCTGTCATTTCATAGACTGTTTGTTGGTCACATAGTTTATACAAGGATTTGGCAATTTTTGCAAAGTCCTTTATATGCTGTCTATAGTAACCAGCAAATCCTGGAAATGATTGCATTTCTTTTTTGGTTTCAGGAATTGGCTTAAGTAGTACTTCTGCTACTTTATTCTTGTCTATGCCTAGACTGATTCCAGATACAACATGTCCTAGTGCTTTTAGTTCACTATAGGCAAAATGACACTTTTTCAAGGAAATTTTCATATTCACTTGCACTATTTTTTGTAGTACCCTTTCTAGTCTTGTAAGGTGATTTTCCCAAGTTTCTGAGCAAAGTATGATATGATCAATATATCTAATTAACCATCCTTCTGATAATTCTTCAGGAAATATGGTATTCATCATCCTTTGATAATGGGAAGGTGCATTCTTTATACCAAATGGCATTCTTAAGTATTCAAAAATCCCACAGTGGACTATTATCCTTGGTAGCTTCTTGGAATTGTCTGTTAAGAAGTTTTGATGGAAACCCTTTAGAGCATCCATGGCTGTAATGAACTTAGCTTGTGACAATTGTGTCAATGTCTCATGGATTCTGGGTATTGGATATCTGTCTGGAATGGTATAGGTGCTCGGGGCTCTGAAGTCTCCCACCATTCTTGATTTTCCATTATGCCAAGTTATAATAACAGGTGTAGTGACCTCTACCTGTTCATTATGTCCTCCTTTTCTTAATACTCCAAGGTCCATTAATTCTCTAATGTGTACCTCCAAGGCTTCTCTAGCCCTTGGACTAGCTGGGTAAGCAGGTCTCCTCAGTAAAGGAGGGTAAGGTTTTTCCACATTAAGAATTATATCCACCTCATGCCCAATTATGGCACCTAGTGGCTCTTTGTCAGTTGCAAAGCCATTTTTGTATTTAAATAAGAGGTCAATCAATTTTTCTTTCATTTTTTCTGTTAATTCTTGATTGAATTCTGCCTCTTTGAGTTGTTCAGATATAAAAAGTTCCTTTTCTGGACTTTTCTCTTTATTAATAATAACTGTGATTTGTTTTTTGTTATTTAAGAAACCAAACTTTTGTCTTTTGTTGTCTCCTATGGTAAAATATCTATCTTTTTGGTTAGAGATATCTATACCATAAATTGACCAGTAGTCATTTCCAAGTATGAAGTGATTACTGGTACAGTTGTCCATTACTATAAACTCTACTTTCATTCTGACACATTGTGAGGGATGGGGAAAAATGAGTGTTAAGTCAATTACTCCAAGGGGCTTCATGCTCTCACTTGCACTACTAAATTTGACACCTTGTATTTGCATAAGTTTTTCTTGCCAATCTGGAACAATGGTCTTTAAATAACCTTTACCAACACAGGCACAATATGCTCCTGTATCCAAGCTCACTTTTCCTTCTTGGTTATCAACCATAACAATATTTATACTTGATTATCCAGCTGTATATCCCATTCCTTTTACAGGTTTGGTTCTGTACATTTTGGCATCTTGTATATTTGTCAGGTTTGTGTCAGATGTTCCAACTTGTGGTAAGTTTGAGCTAACATCTAGTACTTCATAAATTATATCAATATTATTAATTTGTGAATTAATTATATTAATTTCCTCACTTTCTGAGCTTTCTGACTCTTCTGTTTCTTTTTCAGAGTCAGATTCCTCCTCTTTGTCATTGTGGTTTTCTGTTTCCACAATTTCATTAATCTTTGCCTTTTTGAGGCAGTTATTGGCTAAGTGTCCAATACCTCCACATTTATGGCATTTATTTGCTCATTATTGTTGGATATATTGGGCTTGAAAGCTTCTCTTGATTTATCTTTTTTGATAAATGGCTTATTTGGACTTTTAATATCCAATTTTTTCCAAGTTCTGCCAATTTTTGTTCTTGTTACTATGTCCTCTAGTGCATTGATATACTCTTCTGTAGAGCATGGTTCTATACACCTGATTCTTAGGGCATGTTCTAGCTCTCCTCCACATTTCTTAAGTATTTTCATGTGCACCATTTTTTGTGACATTTCTGGGTACAGTTCATTGAGTATTTTAACTTGTCGTAAGAACCAAGTTAAAGGTTTGTATTTGTCTGGGTCAAAGAAAGAATTTTCAAATGCATTCTCTATCTTGTACCTCCAGGCATCATTAGCCCAATTGGTGAGTATTTCTTGTTTCCACCAATACCAGGTGTTTTTGACATTTGTTTGTCTTATGCCATAATACCATCTTTTTGCAGATTTTTCAAAAAATGAATGTAATCTTGCAGTAATTAATTCATCTGGTATGGCATAATCTTCTTGTAGCATGTCCATTATCTTGATAAATGACATGTGGTCATATTCACCTTCTCCTGTGAGTGTTGGCCATTCTTTGAATTGGGGTGCTTCCTTCATTAATACTTGGTTATTGTCTTGGTGACTTAAGTCTGTTATGAATGGATTTGTTAATTCCTCTTTGGGTTTAACAGGGCTTCTTATGTGAGAAAATGGGGTTGATAACTTTGGAATATTTGGGTTAGCCTCATTAATTTTATCCATTTTTTCAGTGATAAGCCTAAATCACTTTGAATCTCATCTTTCAGATGCATTCTTGCTTCATCACTTTTTTCCACATGCTCCAAATGTAATTTTTTGTGTGATGAAGTCTTTTCTTAAAATGTTTCTACAGAAATACTTATTTTGTCTAGTTTTTCTGTAAGATTGTCAATACTCACATCATAATTGATTGTCAAAGTTTTATCTTTGATATCTTTTATGTATTTGTACAGTTCTTATTGTCCTTGTATGAATTTTTGAGTGTTATCAATTAAAATCTTTAGTTTATTTTTTTCAACAATAAACTTAATATTATCAATTTCTTTTTTATTTTGTACAATGATTTTTGTTAAAGAAGATAAGTTATTGTGTATTTCTTGTAATTATAATAAACTGTTTTTAATTTCTTTTAGAGGTAATATACTACTTTTAATTTCTGTTAAAATATTTACAACATCTTTGCACAAGGTTATTTTTTTGGCAAATGAGGTTGTCTCATTCTTTGTTTTTCCTTGTCCTTGAATTCCATCAAGGTTCTGGCCATGTTGAATACATTGTCCATGGCATCCTTTTGGATTTTTGGAATCCTGTAGCTTGGGGAATATGGTTTTCTCCAATTCTTTTTCTTGTTCTTCTTCCCTTCTTGGGGAAGTGGGTTGGCTTGGGGCTTGCTGGTAGAAGCTACTGGGGCTTCTTCCTTGGTTGCCTCCTTCTTTTTGGCATGGTACTCCTTGATCTTTTTGATTTGAGATTTGGATGATAGTGGATTCCATCCATTGGAGTATCTCACTAGTTCCTCCTCTTTGAGGAACTTTTCCAGGATTTTCCAGGAGTTCATCACTCCTTGGTGTATTTGAGGCAACATGTCCCAGTCCTTGTCTTTGTACACTATGTAGTACTGTTTGTAATTGCTCATGTAAATGTCTATTTGAGCCCTCTTAATGTGATTTGTACCTTTTTGAGTCACTCATACTTACTTTTAACTCTGGTTCAGATATCATGGGCATTTCTGGGACTTTCCTTTGGGATAAGGCACTTTCTTGTGTGGATTCTGTTCCACTGGGGATATTGCCCTTCCTTTTCCCTTTTGTGGAATCAATTCTACCTCTGAGTCCAGCTCCATCTGATTGGATGGAGTATTGGGAGCCTCTTCTGGTAGTCATGTTTTTTGAAGAAATAAGAAGTAAGAGGATTTCAGAACAGGAATTCTTTTTATGGCAATTAATAAATGAGGTACCCACCTTCAGAGTCCTGAATAGTGGGTCCTGGAAAGTCTAATTTCTTAGCTTTCTTCTTCTTAGTTATTATTGGTGTTGGAGAGCTTGGACAAGTTTCTTCCACCAATCTTTTAACAGTGGTTTGGTTTTCCTCTGTTGGATTGTCTTCAAACACTAAAAAAGACAAATAAATAGAAGTCTTTTATATAAGAAGTGTTATTTTTGGTAAGATATGGCAATTTTGCATGTAAAAATTGGTTTTATATCCTAAAAATAATAAAAATAAATAAAGAAATGAAATAAAAATGAATAAAAATAACTTTTTATTATTATTATTTTTTGTTGTTTTTTATTTTTTTATTTTTAAAGAATAAAATAAAAAATGAATATGATTCCTTTTATAAAATTAATTTATAATATAAAATTATTTTGAATTTATAAAATATCTTTTTTAATTACTAGAGTCACTCAAAGAAAGTTCTTTCAACTCTAAGGATGTGAAAAACCACATGTAAGACAGTACAATTGCTTTCCAAATGCCTCAATGGTATTTAAAATCAGTAAATAGAAAATTATTATATAATTTTATGATTATAATGGTAATTGATTTTTGGATAAACCCAATTAGAATCTTTTTAAAGGTCTTTTAGAGTAAATATCACCGCCAGGCCCCCAAATGTAAGGTCTGACTATGAAACAATAAGTAAAAATTACTAATATTTTACTTATTGTACTTTGAATGTTTTTATAAATAAAATAATTATTATAATTATGGCGTAAAAAATAATTAAATTATTCAATATATATAATAATATAATTTATATTATAAAAAAATAATGTAATTAACAAATATATTAATATAAGATAACTAATATATTTAAAAGCACTTTATTCTTGTTACCAACAAATAATAAAGGCATAAAAAATTGTTTTTTATAAATAAAAAACAATTAATAAAAATAATATTACTAATATCAACGTTATAAATTAATATAAATACTATTTATATTAATTATAGAATTCTTAAAGTAATAATAGAGAAAAATTATTATAATAAGATTAATAACCTACTTTTAATGCTTAATATAATAATTTTGAATAATTTTATGCCAAAAAATGTAAATACATCTTATTTAAATTGTAGTTTACAATAGATTCTAAGCGAAATTACAATTTTTCTTGTTTATACGTGGAATAGAGGTTTTTAGGAGAAATTTTAACGAAACAATTGAATAATTGTAATAATCACATCAAAAAGTATTGACTTTGGAGATTAGCTTCTTAATTGTTTTATGTGTAGATGTTTATGAAGAATCCAATGGTACAATTTATTTCACATTTTGTCCCATTGGTATTTCAAATAATTAAGGATCCATATTTTTATAAGGTATTATTACTTACAACTTATTAAATATTGACTTTACAGATATGCCATAAAAATGTTATATGTGTATTTTACCATGGGGAATCCAATTTTGACATTTATTTCACATGCTTATCCATTGGCCTTAAGTTAAACCAAGTTTTATGCCTATTTATGGCAGTTTTATAGCTTTAAGGTAATTATTTTTAAAGGTATAATTATTTTGAATATTTCTTGTGACCTTTTTGAGTACGTTTTCATATCTCAAAGGTTCACAAATTAACTGTTTCAACCTGCCAGAAAAGGAAATGGAATTAGTAAAGGATATGACCACCAATATCCACCAACAGGTGAAGAAGAAAAGGTGCAAATGACTGAACTAAGATTATCAGTATTTACTTTAATAAGGTAAAATAAAATAAGAATAAAAATAAATCCAATATGATAATTAAATGGGGAAAAAGTGCTTAGATGATGAAAGGTGGCCATTATATGTGAAAAGCTGAGGGGCTGATCCTGGAAGGTGCGTCACTGGCTGTATTGTCTGAATTGGGCCAATACAGCTTTGTCCATCTTGAGAATTGAACTGTGTGATTGAATTCCCACAGTGGAAAATGAATTGGCCCAATTGGGCCAAGGACATACAGGTATAATTGATTGCTGGCTGTATGGACCAATTGATTTTTCCAAGGAGTATTGAAGTACCTGCTGCCTTGAGAATTAATTGAATGATGAATAACCTCTGAGAATGGCCCTTGGAATAATCCTGAAATAATCGCCAACCCAACTCCTGCAGGGACAGGTGGTTGGGGACCTTGAATAGTCTTCTGATAGCCACCATGGATTGCCAGAATGATGGCTAAAGAGTTCTCCTTTGAAATGGGTTTTGGATTTTGAGACCTTGATTTGGAATCATTGAGTTTGGTCTTGAAAATGTCACCATTGAATTTCTGAGCAAAAATGGTGCATAATGGTATATAATACCATATATGCACCACTCCTGCAACCTTGAGTACGGGATGCATGCAGGAATGGGGAAAATTCCCCTTGAGTTGAGGGGAAGAATTTCTGAGCTGATCTGGTGGCCTCTTGTGATTACCAGAGGCCATGGGCTGAAAAGTGGTCCATGGTGGTTCTTGGCCTAAATGGGTCCTGAGGGTCTTTTTGGCCATTTGGGGCCAAAAATTGCTCAGGTGGGCTCAATTTTGTTTTGGGACCCACCTGGCCTTGGGGGCTAGTGGTCTGCCCCCTTTGGCCCCTTTTGGCCTCATTGGATTACGCTAAAAGGGGCCTGATTGGCCCACAGGCCATAGAGGCGATAGGGGGCCTAAATGGCCCAAAAAGGCCATTTAGGCCCTGGACCCCCTAATGAAAAGGGGTGGTCCCAAGATTGTGGTTATGGATAGGAGACCCAGAACCCCCTAGGAGACAAAGGGACACCCTCAGGCCCAAAAAAAAGATAGAGGCCTGGGGGTTGGGGATATGGAAATTGGCCAGGGAGGCCAATGATGGCAGGATATGGCCTGAGGCCATAAAAGGCCAGGGGAAGTTGCTATGACCACAAGTCCATAGAACACCAAAGGGGGCCAATTGACCATAAAAGATATGGCATGGCCAATTGGTCCCCACTTGGTTCCAGGCCGGGTTGCCGCAACACCCATGAAGGAGGGTCATTACTTGTGGTTGTGACATGAACTTTTGTGTGAATATTGACAACCCACACTTGTCAGAAAGGAATTTTGGGGAGTCTGGCACCCTTGAATCCAAGATTCCTTCCCCCCAGAATTAGTGTTTATAATTTATTATCTCTCTAATTCCTCATCATGTATGATAATTTTGATTTACAAATTCAATTAAAGTGATTTTTGTCAGCCTGTGACTCAAAACCTCAGCACAAAAATGACAGCCAAATACCATAAATCAATGGTATAGCCAAGATACCACCAAAACATGGAGCTGAGACAAATCAGCTCAAAATGTATCAAAAAAGGAGGAAACTCCCCCCTTTTTAAATATACAAGTCCCATCACCATAGGACAAAGAATAACACAGTTATTCCTGCTCAAAGTTGTTTCTGAGCATAAACCTTAATTTTCACCTCTCATCCAAAATACAGAGTATAAGGCTTCACCCCATAAAATTGGTATTCAAAATGAAGCTCTAAGTCAGGGCTATCCAATGGTCCAATTCAAACTGAGCTAGAACCAGTATGACAGAAGTCATGGCCAAATTCAGGCCACATAAGGGTGAATAAAAAGTTCACCTCTCATATACCTTCTACAGGTTTGGTGTGAGATACCTAAAGTGGGGTTGCTTTGGAAAGAGAAAACTCAGGGCTATCTGATGGTGGCATTCATTTCCCCATATCTCATCTAGAACAAATACTATAAGGCACACAAGCCAAATACAGCTTTTTGCCTAAAACACACATATCTACAAAAATCTTGTTCATGGCATAAGTTTGCCATATTTAATGATAGGAATATTCAAATGTGGTACCATTGTGTAGAGCACACACAAGGCTACACACGGAACCAATTTTGAGGTTGATATCCTAAAAACTGACAAAGTTAGGGCTGTTTTAAGGTCAAAATCCCACAGTTTGGCCAATACTGCCTTACCATGGGATAATATCCCATAACTATTATTCTTAAGTGTCAAATAGATGAATAAAATTGTTTTTACTTCAATACTGGGGTCCCCTACAGGTTCTGTACAGCTTTCTACGTGTCATACACGTCAGAATCAGGCTATGCAGTCCCCAAATGAAGATTTTCACCCTGTATTGGTGAAAGCTGCCCAGATGTGGTTTCAAAACCAGACAGGCTATACAGGCCTTTTGAAAATCACAAGCCTGTCCTAGAGAGTGAAAAATCTTCACTTCCTCTACATGAAAAGGTCTAGCAGCCTTTTCACCCCATTTCAGGATAAAAGGTGGTGCTTTCACTTCCAGAAAAGGAATCCCCATCCTGCTCTTTAGTTCCTTCATTGTAAAACTGTCAAAAACAGTTATACACTTGCAAAATAAACAGGTTATACTATAAATCTTAGTATTGTAGTCTTTATTATTGTAACTCAACAGGTAAAGCTGTACCCAGGGCTTTCAATAGCGCTCACCACCACTAATTCCCATTAGTAGAGCCCTTTTTATCTTTGATTAAATTTTTTTTAGTACTTTTATCCATGTAACAGTCATATTTCAATTTGTAAATAGCCTTATTACCTCTTTATCATAGACTCAACCTGACATTTTGGGGGCCTGGCCATGTTTTTTGTAGCTTCTTGGACCTAATAAATGAGTTTTTTCTTTTATTTTTTCTATTCTGACAAATTTTTTTATCTTTTTAGGCGTAATTATTGAATAAAAATATATATATTTTTACAGTAGTATATGTCATATACCACTATTATTAATCTTCTTTAAATCAGAATGTGGTATGGTTTATTATCATTTAATCATCACTACAACCCTTATTCTTGGTGTGTTTTACATATAAAAACACTTTGAGCCATTATTAAAAGTCCTTTTTTGAACTAATATAAGGACACCTCTTACTGTAAAACCAACAGTTGAGGCATGGTTGGGTGTATTATTAATTCAATTACCCTCTTAAACACCACTTTTATCAGATTATACTTGCTAATTATAAGTTATCCTGTGAGATAATGCCATACAAACAGTGTACCAGATAACTGTAAGCTGTATTTCTGATGTGAAATTCTTAATTCAATTACACTGTCATTATGCAAGGGCATATTGTAGTAGCATACAAGCCCATAGGGCATTCTTAGATGTGCAAACAGCATTTTAAGAAGTCTTAACTGACATTAAGCCCTCTTTTACTGTTTGATTCAGTGGTAGAAAGCTATATACCACTTGAGACCCGGTCACAGGCCAACTCACCAGTGACACCCTCAGAACCAGAGGGCAGTAAGTGCAAAGGAAAGAGGCATGGTGAAGGCCTGATTACACCAAAGAAGTGGACACCCATTGCCACTAAGAGGAATAGAAAAACACAAAACTCTGCTTAAATACAAAGGTAAACCAACCTTAACCACTTTTACAGGGAAGATTACCATAATTAACCCAGTTGTAACCTCTAAAGGTCAATTTCCAAAATCAGAAGACAACAAATTTGTACAAGGCACAGGCAAAGGTAAATACCCTAAGAACATGAATTTTTTGACTGCTTGCAAACACTGATATTTCACCTGTACCCCTCAGAAACCTTGGCTTCCAAAGGAACCAACCCAAGGACAGAGAAGGCTTGTCCAGAACGAGAAAACCTGTAAGAGGAAACCTTGGGCACAGTGGTGGATGGCAAGACACTGAGGAAAATCATACCCACCCTTCCATTCACTTTTCAATTCAACAGGAACCTCAAAACAGAGTACTGGAAGGACATGGATCAAGTTCTTCAGCTCCACAAAGTCCTTAAAGATCTATTCCAATGGAGCATGGACAATAAGAGGTTCAACCTTGCATCCCACTGGGAAGAATTTGGAGCAAGTTTCAAGAAGATTTGTCTCAAAAAGATAGACTTCAAAGATTTTATGGTAATCACCAAAGGTTGAAATCCCACCAGGCAGTTCAGACTCCTGGAGGTGAGGGAAAACAGGATAAGGGAGAATCAAACCACAATCCAAGCTATAGAAGAACAGCTAACCCAGACAGGGCATGCTCAGATTCCTTTAGGCACACAAGTAGTAGACCAAACCAGCTCTCCAGTTGCTTCACACCATTCAGAAACCAACAGATCAGTGTCCAAGAGTCACTATTCTTCACAATCCCAGGAGGTCTCCAGGAGAAGACAAGGATACAAGGGCAAAAACAAGACCACCTTCAGCCAGAGGAACAAAACGTCAGACCCAATGATTCAGAAGCTGTTTGATTTGGTGAAAGAAGGGCACAAGAACCAGAAGTAGTTGTAAAAAAATCTAGAAGCAGTTGTCCCATTAATCTAAATATTAACCCCACTCAGATTAAACATAATGTTATCACACCTGAGAGTAACCTCAACAGTGATGCACTGTGGTTACAAATGTCCCAATATGCTGAGCAAACTCAAAATCACTTTGCAAAACTTGAGGCAAGCCCTGAGAGGATGAAAATATTAACAGCCTCCATGGACAAAATTATTAAAAATGTGCAAGAAGGATATGCTCAATTGAGCAAAGCCTCTGAAGAAACCAACAAAACACTGAATCTAGTCTTTGAAGAGCAACACCACAGCAAAAGGGACAGGGATTTTCTGGATCAAGACATAAACAAATTGTTTAATGTCTCCCATAACATTAAGCCCCAACCACAAGGCCATTTTATGGATAATCCATATCACCAAGATGACATCAAACCAGATGCCATGTTGAAGAATAAGGCAAGATCTCCATCAAAATACCGGGATGGAGATAATATGTCTTATTCAGAGAAGGAAGCCTCGAAACAGTTTCCTGAGGCCTCAAGCTGGCCCGAATTCTCTGGAACTGGAGAATATGCTCATATGGAGCTCATTGATTACATTGATGGACTCTTCATTGATTTACCAAGCATACCAGACTACTGGATTACTTCTAGACTGAATAAAGCATTTAAAGGAAATGCTAGTATATGGTACACAGAAATGAAATAAATCCATGGTGGAAGAGTCAAATCATCCATGTCAGGGTGAGTCTATATAGTAGCTATAAGATGTAAATACAAGCTAGTATTATGACTGTGACACGTCAAAAACAAATAATAAATTAAATCTTCAGGTCCTACTGCTACGTGGTAACAGTGGTGATGAGTCTATTGAGGACCTGGGTTGCAATGCTCTAATATCTTTGACTGTAAAGAAACACTACAATAATTATATTTCAATTATATCTTTAATTATTCTAAGGACACTACTGATGGATAACAGTCTTGTCACGTAAGAATATAGGTAAAGTAAGATAAGATGATGGGTTTTTGAAGGAAAAAACCCTTCTTTTTATATCTTTCAGGACTGTCAAGAGTTATTAACTCTTCACACGTCAGAGGAGTGAAAATTTTCACTCCAATGGTCAGTCTGTGGTTCTGGATCCTCAATTCTGACGTCAGTAGAGGCAGAATTGTGGTTTTGGAACCACAAATGATCATTCTGGATCAATACAGGGTGAAACAACTTTTCACCTGCCACGTCAGCACTTGGATGACGTTGTTCTGGTGTCTGTATGATCAATACTGGTCATTCTGGGCGGGTTTAAGCTTTGAACAACCATTATTTTGAGTATCAAGACAGTACTGGTTGGTACAGGTTTGGTACAGGCCAGTATTGGTCAAAATACTTCCAACCAAGATATCTTAGTCAGTTTTTGAGATATCAAGAAACCAAGAGCACAGAATTGAAGGGCTTAATGAGCTCTTCAATTTGGTATGCTTCATGTTTACCCTTCTTTCAAATAGAAAAAGTTATAAGGGCTTTAAGTTTTTGGATGTATTTTTGTACATCAGTATGAGGCTTCAAAAACTTCCATGCCAGATATCTTCTTCAATTTGGAAGATATCTGTATTCTGATGATACAGTTTTGTAGGGCTTGATTAGATCTACAGTTTGGTATATTACACTGTACAGTTGTATGAGTGTATGCCAAAGATACAGGGGTTTGTTTACTTTCTTGTTTTCAGAATATCTGTATTTCTGGTTGTTAAACCTTTGAACCAAGATCCCTCAGTCAGTTTAAGAGATACAGAGGTCTAATTTATCTCAAATTAAAGCTCTTGTTTGTATCTTTAATTTGGTTATACTTTTGTACAGCTTTGTACAAGCCCTCTTTGACTTTCAGGGGGGTCTTGGTTTTGAAATAAAGGTCATATGGTATCTCCAGTTGTAGTGGTGTTACAACAACATGGATGATATCATTGTGTAGCTCTCTATGTGAGCCTTAAGAAAAATACCATTTTGGTGTATAATAACTTAAATATGCATAAGTTAGATGAGAGGTGAAAATAAGGGTTTTGACCTGTTTATTCTCCTCTAGGTTTCCTTATTCCGTTTGGATAAGGTTGGTGTTTAATTTAAGAGGATTGTTTTCTCTTATTTATTACCTGTATTGACTATTTTTGTTCAATACTTGTCATACCATTATTTATGGTATGTTGGATGTCATGCTAGTGCTCTGTTTTGAATCACAGGCTGACATACCCTCCCTCAAAAGAAGGCTCATCATTGATGAGACTCTTCAGCCCTCCTGGAGGCTCTGAATCTTCTGAGGTGTATTTTTCCATCTGGGATTTCTTTCTCAGTTAACCATTTATCTTTATCTGCTGGTTGATTCTTAAATCTAACCAGATATTGCCTGTTGTCTTTCCCATTAATTCTTATTTTTCTGGCTTTAATGATATTTTTCACTGGTCCAGGTGAGTCATCTTCCTCTACCAATCTTTCATGGGTGACTGTCTTCTTTCTGTCAGGGAATTTCTCCTCATCTGTCTGGTGATAAGGTTTGACCAGGCTCACAGGGAAAACTGGGTGTTTCCTAGAGAACTCTTTGGTCAGGTTGACTTCTACTGCATTCTTTCCTATTAATTTAATAATGGTGAATGGTCCTATGAATGAGTCTCTCATCTTCTTAGGTCCTCTTAGGCTGTTGAAGTTAAGAGTTGAGATTAGAACTTGGTCTCCTTCTTTGAAATCAGGTTCTTGGTGACTTTTATCATATCTCTGTTTGTTATATAATTTGGCTTCAGCCACACATTTCTCTGCTTTTTCACAGGCAGTCTTCCACATTGTGTGGAAGTCCTTAGCTGTGGGGTGTACTGAGAGGAGGTTCTTCTTCAAGTAGTCTACTGGAAGTAGTGGGTTCCATCCTTTCTCTAATGTGGCAGGGGTTTTTCCTGTCACTGAGTGTATACTTGTGTTGTATGCCAATTGTACAGCTGGTAGGAGGGTTACCCAGTCATGGGTATATCCCTCATTGTCTTTATATTCCATGCCATATGCACAAAACCTTCTAATGATGTCTTCTAATGTTTGGATCATTCTTTCTGCTAGACCATCTGTTTGTGGATGGTAAGCTGTGGAGAATGCTAGTTTGGTTCCCAGCATCTCATATAGATTAGTCCAAAATTCTGATGTGAATTTAGGGTCTCTGTCACTAATTATAATTCTTGGAACTCCACAGTTAGCTATCACATTGTTCCAGAACGATAAGGCTGTGTCCATTGCTGTGTCCTCTTTGTGACAGGGGAGACATCTGACACTCTTGCTGTACCTGTCTACTACTACTAGGCATGCATTAAAGCTGTCTTTCCCTCCAGGGACCAGGCTTGTTACCCAATCCATGTTTATTATTTCCCAGGGGTGTTTGGGCTCCTCTATACTCTGGAGTAATCCATATCTTTTGCCATGACTTCTGTTGGCTTTTTGGCATCTGGTACAAGTGTTGATGTATTCACTCAAGTCTTGTTCCCACTTTGGCCACCAAGCTGTGCTAAAGACTCTTTCTTTAGTTCTTTCTTCACTCATATGTCCCATGTATGGGCAGTCATGGCATTCCTGTAGTATCAGGGAAATATGTTCTCTATTTATTATTACCAGGGCACTTGTGTGTTTTTCCCTATGGTACAGTAGATCATCTATCAGAAAAAATCCATTTTCTTTGAAGTTTTTGAGCCATGGCTCTTCCAATTGGCTCTCTAGTTCAGGACTCCTGTACTTTTGTTTTAATAGTTGTATCAATATACTACACTGTTTGTGTTCATTGTATGCTGATTGTACTATGCTAAAGAATTCCGTATTCAGATTAGAGGAGCTGATTCCCAGTATGGGTATCTCTTTACTCTCCCCATAGCTCTGTGCTGGGTTTGATGGGTCATTCCCTAATGCCCAGTTTGATAGTTTAAAGTTCTTTCTCCTATCTATCTCCATGCATTGTATAGGTATTTTGGTCCCATTTTCTGGGTCATATGCTTGATTCTCTTGGTCATTCTTCAGTGGCCACCTGCTGAGACCATCTGCATTAGTATGACTTTTCCCTTCTTTATAGATGATAGTCATATTCCCTCTGTATTCTTGTATGGCTATTTGCCACCTAAGCATGTGTCTGTTTGTTGTCTTCATGTTCAACAGTGATTTGAGGGCTGTGCAGTCAGTAAAAACTTCAAATACTGCTCCTTCTAAGTAGTAATGGAGTTTTTCTAATGCCCATACCAAGCATAGAAATTCTGTCTGAGTAGCTCCATATCTGGCTTCTGAGTCTTTCAGTTGTCTTGATATATAGCAAATTACTCCTTCTTTGGGTATCCCATCCACTAGTTGCCTCTGGTGTAGTGCTGCTCCTAGTCCTTGGCTACATGCTGCATCTATATATAGTTTGAATGGTAGTTCAAAATCAGGCATCATTAGGACAGGGGCATTGGTCAGTTCATATTTGATCTTTTCAAATGCATCTCTCCTTTCCTTGGTAATTTCAAAGACTACATCTTTTGAGCACAGTTTGTATAGGCTACTAGTGATGTGTGCAAAGTTTTTTATGTGGCTTCTGTAGTAGCTAGCAAAGCCCAAAAAAGATTGCATTTCCTTGATGTTCTTTGGTACTGGTTTCTTCAGTACTGCAGCAACTTTATTTTGGTCTATAGCTAGGCTCAAACCTGAAACTTTGTGTCCTAGGGCTAGCAGTTCCTGCTGTCCAAAGTTACATTTTTTAAGAGATATCTTCATGTTGATTGGTGTGCATTTTCCCAATATTTTATCAATTTTCTTCACATGGTCTTCCCATGTTTCTGAGTATATTATGATATCATCAATGTACACTACCATCCACCCTTCCATTATTTCATCTTGAAATATGGTGTCCATCATCCTCTGAAAATGGGATGGTGAATTCTTAATGCCAAATGGCATTCTAGTATATTCATATATGCCCATATGGCATATAATTCTTAGCAATTTGATGGAATCTGGTTTCACCCCATTCTGGTGAAAGCCTTTCATGCAATCCATTTTTGTAATGAACTTGGCTTTTGCTAGTTTATCTAGTGCATGTGGTATCCTTGGGATGGGGTACCTATCTGCTTTGGTGTAATTATTCAAAGCCCTGAAGTCACCACATAGTCTGGATTTACCATCATGCCAAGTTATAAGGACTGGTGTAGTGACCTCTACTATCTCATTATGTCCTATTTTTCTTATTACACCCATTTCTAGGAGTTCATTGATATGTTTCTCAATTTCTTTCCTAGTTTCCATGCTGGCTGGGTATGGTGGTCTCCTAAGCATAGGTGGATATGGTCTTTCTACATCCAGATATAATTCCATATCATGTCCTTTGATTTTTCCTAGTGGTTCATCTCCTATTGCAAAAGCTCCTCTATGCTTTCTCAATACTTTCAGTAAGTTGAGCTTCATTTTACTGGTGAGTTGAGTGCCATATTGGGCTTCTTTGAATTCTTCCACTAGTTCTTTCAAGGTGTTATCATTTGTTACATTATTTATGTCAAAGGAAAATTTTTTGTCTTTGTTTGTACCTATGGTAAGATATCTGTTTTTACTATTGCAAATGTCCATACCATACATTCTTGGGTACTCTGTACCTAGTAAGAATCCTTGTACATGTGCATTCTCTAGAACTACAAATTCAGGTTCCAGTCTGATATTTCCTTTTTGGTGTGGGATAATTATCTCTTTGATTATTGTCCCCAGTGAGTGCATTTTGTCTGATGCACTTTTAAAGTTTCTAGCTTTTGTTGGGATTATATCTTCTTCCCATTTGGGGAAGTGTTGTTTCAAGTATTCTTTTGCCACTATGGAGCAACTTGCTCCTGTGTCAATGATCATTGGGTGTTTACAGTTCTCAATATAAACTGTCAATTTTGTAGGTGTTCCATGAATGAATCCCATCCCTCTATTTGGGGTTACCAGGAATGTTTGTGCATTCTGTGTGTGCTTACAGAGCTCTTTGTCTGTTGTTATTTGTGGTATTCCTGAATCCAATTCAATGTCTTGTATGTCAAGTGAACTTTCTTCATTGCATTCCACTATGTATTCTTCTATGGTATCAGGTTCACTTTGTGATTCTGCTCTCATACCATTTCCCATGCTGTCAGAATCAGATTTTTCACCTGTTTGTTCTTCTTCTGATTCTTCATCAATTTCATATATTTTCTTTTTTGGTTTTGTGCAATTGTTGGCATAGTGGTCTGGTGATCCACAGTTGTGGCACACATATTTCTTTTTTGGGGTTTCTTTCCCTTTTTCTTTGTTTGTCTCTTTAACTTCAGACCTCTTGTCTTTGAAGTTTGGTTTATAGGATGTGTACCTTCCTATGGAGGTTTTTTTTCTCACATCTTGTATGACATTTGCTATGTCATCAATGCTGCTGATGTTGTTGCATCTGCATTTGACTGCATGTTCTAGATCTCCTGGCAATTTTGTTAGGAGTTTATGGTTTCTCATTTCTATTGTCATATTGGGATCAATAGCTTTTAGCCTCTTTGTTTGTTTGAGGCACCATTCATAAGGGTCTTTTTCTGTGGAGTATCTATCACTTTCAAAGGACATGGTCTTTTGCCTGATCCAACTACCATTGCTATACTTTTGTATAATCTGGTTCCTCCACCATGGCCAGCTTTTCCTGCCATGTATTTCTTTCATTTCAGTGTACCATATATTTGCATGGCCTCTGAATGCAGTGTTGAGTCTTGTTGTGATCCAGTAGTCTGGTATCTTTGGGACATCAACAAAGAGTCCATCAATATAGTCAATGATCTCCATATGGTCATATTCCCCAATTCCTGAGAACTTTGGCCAGTTTGTTACTTCTGGTAACTGTTTTAGTGCCTGTTTCTCTGAATAGTTGAGATTTTCCCAATCTTGGTACACTGACTCTGATCTTAACTTTGGAATCTGATATTCAGGTTCCTGGTCATAGTCTTTATTCTCTTCTTTCAATTTTGTAGAGGTAGTAGGTTGACCTTGTGCTGGAGGGTATTGATTGTCTTCTCTGTCATAGAGGTAATCAATTTCTTTGTCAAAGTTATCCTGTTGTTGCTGGATACTCCTCAGATCCCTCCTCACAGTTTGTTGTTCTTCTAGAATTGAATTCAACTGTCTGTTAGTTTTTTCAAATTCTGTCCAAATTTTGGCCAGATTTGTATTTAAGTCTTTTATGACTGTTGCTTGGAAAGCATTTTCTTCTTTCAATGTTTCCACTTCTGTCCTCATTTTTCCTGAGGTTTCATGTGTCCAATCCATGAATTGGGCCAATTTGGTCCATGTGAATTTGTTTTCAAACTCATGAGTGTGGATTGTAGTTTCAGTTACTAATTCTGGGTCTATTGATTCAGAACTATCAAAACTATTTGTAGGTACAACTATTTCTTGCTTTTGTGTACTTCTTGGACTAAGTCCATCAGCTTTTTCATCAATGGGTCTGCTTCCTTCTTCCTCTGGTTGAAAGAAGTTTTGTTTTTCCCTTGGGCTCCTTTTCTCCTGTTGGAAACTACCTGGAAGGGTTGGGGAGCCTTGGATGAAGTTTCCTTTGGCTTGTAGGGCCTGGAACTGCTGGATTGTTGTGGGGAAGATGGGACTTCTCCTTCCATTTCTGAGGGTACCTGAATCTGACTGGGCTCTTCCTTGTGCCAAGATCTCTCTATGGCTTGTATGGCTGCCTGGTTCTCTTTGATTCTGGTTGCTCTTTCTTCTAAGAGTTTGAAATTCTTGTTGGGATTCCAACCTTGCATTTCTGTCATAAGTTCCATCCAAGCCATTTGCTTGAGACAGATCTTCTGGGTTGTTATCCCCACTTCTGCCCATGATG
Organism: Austropuccinia psidii; assembly: GCA_023105745.1. NCBI lineage: Eukaryota > Fungi > Basidiomycota > Pucciniomycetes > Pucciniales > Sphaerophragmiaceae > Austropuccinia > Austropuccinia psidii. The sequence continues at coordinate 24,241,090 of JALGQZ010000002.1, forward strand.
CTGCCATAGTGAACATTTTGTTGTCCATGCTCCATGTGAAGAGGTCTCTCAGGAGTTTGTGTATTTGGAGGACCTGTTCTGCATCTGTCCAATCTCCTGGTTGGACTTCTGGGTTGAATTTGATTTGGAATAAGACCTTGGGTAGGAGTTCCCTGATCGTAAGTCCTTTGCTGGTCATTTGCTCCAGTTCTTCTTCCTCTGTGTCTTCTTGGCCAGTGTTCTGGTTGATTTCTTGGGAATCCAAGATCTCTAAGAAGTGGAGGTGTCATGTTAACAATGTTAAAAAATGACAGACAATAAAAAATGTTGTATTTTTCAAGGTTTATTTACCTTTAGCAGGCCCTTGTACAAATTTATGATCTATACTCTTTGGCAATTTGCCTTTAGAGTTTACAACTGGGTTGATAACAGTGATTTTCTGTTTCTCAATTTGTTTTGGTGATCCAACTGGTTTTGTTGGAGCTTTTCTGGGTTTTTTGGCCCTTGGCACGGCTATTGGTGTCCAATCTTTTGAGTTGATTGTCACTTCACTGTGTCTTTTCTGCTTGCCCTTGGTTTTTGGCAGCACCTCTCTGTCTTCTGAGGCTGTCACAGATGGATTTCCTTGTGACTGGGTTTCTAATGGAATGTAGTCTTTTTCCACTATTCAGAAAAGATATTTCAGATTGTATATCAGTATTTTATGATAAAACAAAATGATTATATTCAATTCCACTGTTATTTTTCGAAATTTTTAAGTATTTTATATATTTTTTACTATTTTTATGTGTTTTTATTGAAAAATAACAGTCTTTGAGTTTTTCACTTATGTTTTATAAATGAAAAACTGTAATATCCAAGTGTTTTGTGAATGATTCACTTGGATATTATTGTGTTTTTTTATCAAAACGTCAAATTTATTAAATTATAATAAATTTGATTTGTTATTATAAATATTATAAATAATATTTATTATAACACTTGATATTTGATTCAAATATCAATTAATTACAAGTTTTCACGTCAATTTGAGTAATATCTTGTTTTAAAGGAAATATTTAATTAAAATATTCCTTGTAAATAATAAAAAATTATTTTATTATTTAATATTTATTAATTATTTATTAATAAATGTTTCTATATTAATTTTCACGCACTTTGGTGAAAAATAATAGTAAAATAAATAATATACTGTTTGTATATTATTATTTATATTAAAATTTAAATAATACTGTTGTATTATTATTAAATTTCGTGGAAATCATTGCAATATAATAAAAAGGAGGATTTGTACTCCTACTCTCAACAAAAATATTTTGTAATATATATTTTTGGAGGTAAAAAAAGTTTGTATATATGATATATGATGCTAAAAAAAATGATAAGAATATAAAATAAATTAGAAATTTTACTCACTTTTAGTAAAATACCTTGTGAATAGCTGAATTTTACGCCTAATTCAGCTCAAAACACGTCCAATAAGGTTGAAAACCCACGGCCAGGCCCCCAAAATGTCAGGGTGAGTCTATATAGTAGCTATAAGATGTAAATACAAGCTAGTATTATGACTGTGACACGTCAAAAACAAATAATAAATTAAATCTTCAGGTCCTACTGCTACGTAGTAACAGTGGTGATGAGTCTATTGAGGACCTGGGTTGCAATGCTCTAATATCTTTGACTGTAAAGAAACACTACAATAATTATATTTTAATTATATCTTTAGTTATTCTAAGGACACTACTGATGGATAACAGTCTTGTCACGTAAGAATATAGGTAAAGTAAGATAAGATGATGGGTTTTTGAAGGAAAAAACCCTTCTTTTTATATCTTTCAGGACTGTCAAGAGTTATTAACTCTTCACACGTCAGAGGAGTGAAAATTTTCACTCCAATGGTCAGTCTGTGGTTCTGGATCCTCAATTCTGACGTCAGTAGAGGCAGAATTGTGGTTTTGGAACCACAAATGATCATTCTGGATCAATACAGGGTGAAAAAACTTTTCACCTGCCACGTCAGCACTTGGATGACGTTGTTCTGGTGTCTGTATGATCAATACTGGTCATTCTGGGCGGGTTTAAGCTTTGAACAACCATTATTTTGAATATCAAGACAGTACTGGTTGGTACAGGTTTGGTACAGGCCAGTATTGGTCAAAATACTTCCAACCAAGATATCTTAGTCAGTTTTTGAGATATCAAGAAACCAAGAGCACAGAATTGAAGGGCTTAATGAGCTCTTCAATTTGGTATGCTTCATATTTACCCTTCTTTCAAATAGCAAAAGTTATAAGGGTTTTAAGTTTTTGGATGTATTTTTGTACATCAGTATGAGGCTTCAAAAACTTCCATGCCAGATATCTTCTTCAATTTGGAAGATATCTGTATTCTGATGATACAGTTTTGTAGGGCTTGATTAGCTCTACAGTTTGGTATATTACACTGTACAGTTGTATGAGTGTATGCCAAAGATACAGGGGTTTGTTTACTTTCTTGTTTTCAGAATATCTGTATTTCTGGTTGTTAAACCTTTGAACCAAGATCCCTCAGTCTATTAAAAAGATACAGAGGTCTAATGTATCTCAAATTAAAGCTCTTGTTTATATCTTCAATTTGGTTATACTTTTGTACAGCTTTGTACAAGCCCTCTTTGACTTTCAGGGGGGTCTTGGTTTTGAAATAAAGGTCATATGGTATCTCCAGTTGTAGTGGTGTTACAACAACATGGATGATATCATTGTGTAGCTCTCTATGTGAGCTTTAAGAAAAATACCATTTTGGTATATAATAACTTAAATATGCATAAGTTAGATGAGAGGTGAAAATAAGGGTTTTGACCTGTTTATTCTCCTCTAGGTTTCCTTATTCTGTTTGGATAAGGTTGGTGTTTAATTTAAGAGGATTGTTTTCTCTTATTTATTACCTGTATTGACTATGTTTGTTCAATACTTGTCATACCATTATTTATGGTATGTTGGATGTCATGCTGGTGCTCTGTTTTGAGTGACAGGCTGACAATCCAAAAGCATAGGAATGGTACTTGGGTATGGCAAAAGACCATGTCATTTGAAAATGACAAGTACTCCATGGACAAAGATCCATATGAGTGGTCTCTCAGAAAGTCTAGAAGACTTGAAGCCATTGATCCTCAAATTAACAATCAGATGAGGAATCACAAACTCCTAAAACAAGTGCCCGGAGAACTAGAGCATGCAGTAAAATGCAGATGCAACCACAATTGCACTCTAGATGAAATTGCAAACACCTTAAAAGATGTAAGGAAAAGAACTAATATAGGAAAATAAACCCCATATAAAAGCAGTGGTTTCAAAGAGAAACAACCTCTCAGGGTGGAGTTTAAAGACAGACCCAGAGAAAGGGTGTGTGAGCCTGTGAGGTATGTATAGCATACCCATAAGGCCAAAAATGATTTTATATACAGCTGATTTAGTCTTAAACAGACTTTTAAATTCATTTAAAATAAAAAAACACAAAATAAGTAGAAATTGTTCTTTAAATAAACAAAGTTATAAATATTATGTCATTTTTGGATTCTACACCAAAAATGACCTAGGGTACACCCATAGGGTGTTATACCCAAAATAGCTTATTTCTTATGTTATTGGAATATTCAAGAATCTCGTAGTACTAATGTAGATTTTTTAACATTTTTTTAAATTTGTTAAATTTAAGCTTAAATTACCAAAATTTTAGTTTGAATTGAGGTGTTTTGTATATTTACTGAATTGGCTAAGGATTTGCCATACAGAATGTAAATCCTGTGTGAGCTCAATTTAAAAGTGTTGAAGGCAATAGTATGGCTTTAAATAAATAAAAGGGCAAAATCTATGCAAAAAGGTGGGACAAAGGAAAAAGACCAAACAGAGCTGGGGTACCCAACTTTTTAGATCTGTAAGGATTCAATTAAGGTTTTCCACCTGTATTGGAGGATTTTTAACCTTATTCAAATTTTAAGATTAGACTTTGATCCAACCTTAAGGTTTAAACTGGTTTTATCCCAATTTGCACAGGAATTTCAAGCTGCCAAAGGGTAAATCCCAATAGGCAGGCTTATAATTAAAGTTTTGAGACCTTTCAAATCTCAAAAGAGCTTAAAAAGCTTAAATATGCTTAAACCTTTAAGTTTAGAAGCATTAAAACCTTATCAAAAGTTAATGTTTAGTGTGTATTGCTATTGCACGTGGAGAAATAGCAATAACTTCAAAAATTCATTAAAAATCCAATTCTAAATGGATTTTCTTGAAGGTTTTACACAGCTTACAATTTAATATTATATATATATAAAAATTAAATTATAAGTATCTTTTCTAAACAGTTTTCCTGCGTAATTAGCCAGGAAATGTACTCTTTTAATTATACTTAAAAAAAATCAAGATTTCTTCAAAAATTAATTAAAAATTGAGTTTGAGAGATTTCTGCTTGAAACTCTATTTTTAAGTTGTACATGTGATGAAATGTAATATAAATAAACTTATTTTATATTAAAGCTTCAAATAATTAGCTTGAATGAGGATTAAAGTTTCTTTGAGTTAAGAATAACACTGGTAACTTTAAATTGGAATTAAAAATAAGTTATCTTAATTTAAGAACCTTATCTTTAAGCATGGTTTTTCAGCTTTGACCTGAGCACACCCTCTATATCTATTATGAATTATGAGAGCTGCTCTGTAGGCATCAAAAGAGTCTTTTCATCACTGTTTTTGTCTGTCATCAATTATCAATCCAATCATATTAGACATTTAAACAGCTAAAGTTTTATTATATATAAAATCTTATAATTAAATTATTTCTTAAGTATTTTATTCTTTATAAATCTTGAATTAAAGAATTGAACTCACAGAACTTAGATTATTGCTTTAATCACCTATAATATATTTTATTTTATAAAAATTATTGTCTTTAAAATACCTTTTAAAATCCACAAATTCCTCTGAAAACTGTTTCATCATAGTTTTTATTATAAAAAGTTGTCTTATCTTTAAAAATATTGCTTTTTTCATGCTTTTAGCTTTCAATAACTATTTAATATAATAACTGTTGTTGTTTGACTTGTTGTATTAAATTCATATTATAAGTAAGTTTTCTCTAGAATTCTATATTTTTTATCTATTATTAGTTTTTTATATAGAATTTATTTATAACAATTATTTCTGCACAGTTTGTGTTTTAATTTTTTCTAAATAATATTTATATATGCTTTCTAAGTGGTTAAATATTTATATTTTCCATGTGTAATTGTCTCATTGAGAGCTTTACACTTCTTATTGTTATAATTGTCAGTGACTATAATAATAATAGAATAATTATAATTTATTACAATTATTATATATTTTTTTTACTTTCATTTTATATACTAATAATTCAATTTATGTTTTATATATAATTATTTTTAATAATTATATTTAAATTTGTGGTCATAATATTTTATTATATTATATTTTTCTACTGAGGACATTAATAGTACTCTTGATATTGTTACTATTATGAAGGGTTTCATAGAAAAACCTTACAGTGTGGCAGAAGTGACAAAAATTAAATATCTTATCACAACTGTGATTCAACAGACCAATATGCCAACAAATGTCCAAAAGCAAAGAAAAAAGTCTATGCCATTGAGAAAGTCCCAGAGGAGGAATCCCCAACAGAGGATTCTGAATCAGACTCTCTGGGTGATGCCATCAGAGAACAATCTGATGATGACCAAGACCCAAGAGAATAATTCCAAAAGAATTCCTAGCTCAATACCAAGAGGAACCCCCACTAGAGATCCAAGAAATACAGTTGGAAGAAGGCATGCCACAAGATACTGCCAACAAAAACTTGTGCAAACACACACAAGATGCATAAAAATTCCTGGTTACACCAACCAAAGGGATGGCATAAATACATGGGACAGCCACAAAAATGACTGTTTGCATTTACAATGCTCAACATCTATTGATCATTGACAGTGGAGCACACTGCTCCATAGTGGCCAGAAATTATCTGGACAACCACTCCCCACACTGGAAAAACCAGCTCTTGCCCACCAAGGCAGAGAACTTCAAGAGTGCATCAGGAAAGATGACTTCCATTTGGAAAATTATAAAAGAGATAATTATATGCCATAGGAAAGGTAAAATCAGACTCAACCCAGAGTTTGTTGTGCTTGATGATGCCCACATCCAAGGGTTTTTGCTGGGAACAGACTACCAGAGGATGTATGGCATAGATATTTCCAATAGTAAAAACAGGCACATTACCATTGGTACCAACAAGGAGAAGAAATTTTCACTTGATATATACTAAATATCTGCCCAAGATTCACTTGAAGAACTACTGAATGAATTCAGAGAGGGACAGTTTAGCACTACCCTCACCAGCAAACAGAAACTAAGCTTACTGAAAATTCTGAGAAAGAATAGACCACCATTCGCCATTGGTGAAGAACCATTAGGCAAAATCAGAGGCCATGATATAGAATTATATCTGGATGTGGAAAGACCTTATCCACCCATGCTCAGAAGACCTCTTTACCCAGAAAGTCTGGAAACCAGGAAGTAAATTGAAAAACATATCAATGAACTCCTGGACATGAATGTCATCAGAAAGATTGGACACAATTAAATATTGATAATTACCACACCTGGCATGACGGAAAGTCTAGGCTGTGTGGGGATTTCAGAGCTCTGAACAACCACACTAAAGCTGACAGGTACCTCATGCCTTAGACAAACTGGAAAAAGCAAAATACATAACCAAAATGGATTGTATTAAAGGCTTCCACCAGAATGGAGTTTAACCAAACTCCATGAAATTACTCAGAATCATATTTTATATGGGCATATATGAGTACACCAGGATGCCATTTTGCATCAAGAATGCACCAGCCCACTTCCGAAGGATGATGGAAACCATATTTCAAGAAGAAATATTTGAATGCTGGATGGTGGTATATATTAATGACATAATTATATACTCAGAGAAATGGGAAGACCATGTGCAATACATAGACAGAGTGCTAAGTAAATGCACACCCATAACTCTGAAAATTTCACTTAAAAAGTGCAATTTTGACCAACAAGAGCTACTAGCTCTAAGACATAAAGTCTCAGGTCTTAGTCTGGCAGTTGACCAGAACAAAGTAGCAGCAGTACTGCAAAAGCCAGTACCAAAAAACATCAAAGAGATGCAATCCTTCCTTGGGTTTGCTAGCTACTATAGAAACCACATCAAGAATTTTGCCCACATAACTAGTAGTTTATACAGGTTATGTTCAAAAGATTTAGTTTTTGAAATTACCAAGGAAAGGAGGGATGCATATGAGAGGATCAAACATGAACTGACAAATGCACGTGTGCTCATCTTGCCTGACTTTGAACTACCATTCAAGTTATACCTAGATGCAGCATGCAGACAAGGCTTAGGAGCAGCCCTTCACCAGAGACAAATTTTGGATGGTGAATCAAGAGAGGGATTAATATTTTACATCTCTAGGAAACTGAAATATTCAGAAGCCAGGTATGCAACCACCCAGACTGAATGTCTATGCTGAGTCTGGGCTCTAGAGAAAGTCCATTATTATTTGGAGGGTTCAGTCTTTGAAGTCTACGCAGACTGCACAGCCTTGAAGTCTTTACTAAACACAAAGACTACCAATAGACACATGTTGAGGTGGCAAATTGCCATCCAAGAGTATAGAGGGAACATGAACATTACATACAAAAAAGGTAAAAGTCATACCAATGCAGATGGCCACTGGATAATGTCAAAAGCAACCCGGATTATGACCATAAATTAGCAGATAAAACTCTTATCCATTTCATGGAAATAGAAAGGAAGAAAAAATTCATATTTTCTGAGTGGGAACCAGGAAGGGGTACCCCAGAAAGTGGAGACACTGACTTGGAAGGAACAGAAACTCCCATATTGGGAATAAGCTCCTCAGAATGGCATAATGAATTCTTCAATGCAGTGATGAAGACATATGCCAAACATAAACAATGTAGCATATTGTTTCAGCTCCTTAAGCAAAAGTGCAGGAGCCCAGAACTGGAGTCCCAGTTAGAGGAACCCTGGTTGAGGGACTATAAGGACAATGAATTTTTCCTTATGAATGGCCTGCTCTACCATAGAGAGAAGCCACTAGTGCACTAACAATAATAGACAGAGACCATATATCTTTTATCCTGCAAGAATTCCATGACTTCCCCAATATGGGACACATGAGTACAGACAGGACCAAAGAGAGGGTAGCAAGCACTGCTTGATTGCCAAAATGGGAACAAGAGTTGAGTGAATACAGAAACACTTGTGAAAGATTCCAAAAGGAAAATAGGAAACATGAGAAGAAGTATGGGTTACTTCAACACATAGAGGAACCCAAACACCCATGGGAAACCATCAACATGGACTGGGTTACAGGACTGGTCCCAGGAGTCAAGGAGAACTTCAATGCCTGCTTAATCATAGTTGATAGGTTCAGCAAGAGTATGAGGTGCCTACCATGTCACAAGGAGGACACATCCACGGATACTTCTCTTTTATTCTGGAACAACATCATATCTACCTGTGGAGTCCCTAAGATCATCATTAGTGATAGGGACCCAAAGCTCACATCTGAATTTTTGACAAACTTGTATGACATTCTTGGCACAAAGCTTGCATTTTCCACAGCTTACCATCCACAAAAAGATGGATTAGCTGAAAGGATGATCCAGACAATGGAGGAAATTCTCAGAAGATTCTGTGCCCATGGCATGGAATATAACAACCATGGAGGTTACACCCATGATTTGGTTACCCTTCCACCAGCAGTTCAACTGGCTTATAACACAAGTCAGCACTCTACTGCAGGAAAAACACTTGCACTGGTAGAAAAAGGGTGGAATCCCCTATTGCCTGTGGATCACTTGAAGGAAAATCTTCTGACCATCCAGCCCACAGCCGGAGATTTCTATGAAATGGGAAGAGAGCTTCTGACACAGCTACCAAATGCATAGCTGCGGCAAAAGAATATAATAAGAAGAGGTGGGACAAATCACACATGGAACCTGACTTTAAAGAAGGGGACCAAGTGTTAGTGTCTACACTTGAATTTAATAATATCAAAGGACCTAAGAAAATGAGAGACTCATTCTTAGTGCCCTTCACCATCATTAAATTGATAGGGAAAATGCAGTGGAAGTCAAACTCATAGATGAATTTTCCAGGGAAACCCCAGTCTTTCAAGTGAGTTTAGTTAATCCATACTTCCAAACAGAGGAGGATAATTTCCCCACCAGAGATAGTGGAAGTGGAGGACTCCCCTGGACCTTTGAAGAAAATTCTCAAGGCCAGGAAGATCATACTTAATGGTAAGTATCAGAGACAGTACTTAGTCAGATTCAAGAACCAGACAGCTGATAAGGACAAGTGGTTGGCAGAAGATTCCATACCAGGTGGGAACCTTCATTTAAGGGGATTAAGAGCCTCTAGGAGGACTGAACAGTCCCATCATTGATGAGCCTTTTTTTAGAGGGAGGGTATGTCAGCCTGTGACTCAAAACCAGAGCACAAGCATGACAGCCAAATACCATAAATCAATGGTATAGCCAAGATGCCACCAAAAAATGGAGCTGAGCAAAATCAGCTCAAAAGGTATCAAAAGAAAGAGGAAACTCCCCCCTTTTTAAATATACAAGTCCCATCACCATAGGACAAAGAATAACAAAGTTATTCCTACTCAAAGTTGTTTCTGAGCAGAAACCTTAATTTTCACCTCTCATCTGAATTACAGAGTAAGAGGCTTAACCCCATCAAATGGGTATGAAGGATGAATCTCTACTTCAGGGCTATCCAATGGTACCAGCCAAACTGAGCTAGCACCAGTATTACAAAAGTTATGGACAAATTCAGGCCAAATAAGGGTGAATAAAGTATTCACCTCTCATCTAACTTCTACAGTTTTGGTGTGAGATACCTAAAGTGGGGTCTTTTTGGAAAGAGCAAAATCAGGGCTATCTGATGGTGCCATTCATTTCCCCATATCTCATCTACAAAAAACGTATAAGGCACATAAGCCCAATACAGCTTTTTTCCTAAAACACACATATGTACAAAAATCTTGTACATGGCATAACTTTGCCATATTTAATGCTAACCATATAAAATGAGATACCACTGTGTAGAGCACATACAGGGATATACACAGAACCAATTTTGAGGTTGATATTTTAAGAACTGACAAAGGTATGGCTGTTTTAAGATTGAAATCCCACATTTTGGCCAATATAGCCTTACCATGGGATAATATCCCATAACTATGATTATGAGGTGTGGAACAGACAAAGAAGCTTATTTTTAGTTCAATACCTCATAGTGCATTCAATACTGGGGTCCCCTACAGGTTTTGTATAGGATTCTACGCGTCATACATGTCAGAATCAAGCTATGTGGTTGCCGATGAGAATTTTCACCCTGTATTGGTTAAAACTGCCCAGATGTGGTTTCAAAACCAGCTCTTTTCCCAATACAGGATATACAGGGCTTTTGAAAACCACAAGCCTGTCCTAGAGAGTAAAAAGTCTTCACTTCCTCTACATGAAAAGGTCTAGCAGCATTTTTACCCCATTTGAAGATATAAGGAGGCCTTTTCACTGCCAGAAAAGGAATCCCCATCCTGCTCTTTAACTCCTATGTAGTACAACTGTCAAAAACAAGTATACCTTTGGAAATTAAATAGGCTATACTATAAATCTTAGTATTTTAATCTTTATCATTGTAACCCAACAGGTAAAGCTGCACCAAGGGCTTTCAATAGCGCTCACCACCACTAATTCCCATTAGTAAAGCCCTTTTTATCTTTAATTAAAACATTCTTGAATGCTTTTATCTGTGTCACAGTCATAGTTCAAGTTGTAAATAGCCTTATTACCTCTTTATCATAGACTCAGCCTGAAAATTTTCTAAAGTACACAACTGTAAGAATTTATACCTCATGTGTAAATCAAAGTTCACTTATGTAATACACATGCACATTTTGACATTTCAACTGAAAATACTTCAATTCCTCATAACTTCTAAATTACACACCACACCTCAATTTTAACACAAAAATAGATTTTTAACACCACATTTTGTGTGAATTGAATTAAGGTATTGGGGATTTTCAGCTTTCATACAGAAAATACTAAAAACCTGATTTAAGCTTATTTAGAGTTGGGTTACAAAGATTTTGACCCGAGGTTACCCCACCTTATTTTTTATGAGGACTGCAATCATGAAATAATTTTAATATTTTTCCTTATTTGATAGAAATTTATAACAGTTTTCATTTAACTTTTTTCCAAAAATGTTTTTGTTGAAAATTTATTTTTAATTAATTTTTTCAAGCAAAAAGCTGTTTTCACAACTTTAAATTTCAAAGTAATTTTATTTCAAAATTGTAATGAAATTTTTAATTTTATAAATAAATTCCACGTTTATATTTTAATTTTTTGTTTTTTACAATATGAATAAACTTATTTTATTTATAATTATATCAATTTTTATTATTTGTGGTCTCTTGGGTATATAAAAATACCTCTAAGGCTCACATTCCCTTCCCCTAAAAAAGATTATTACTTTGTAATTTTGTTATTTCTAGTGTGTCTGAACACTCTGAGAAGTTTGGTAGCCTCAGGTATGTCTTTTTCTGCCAACCATTTATCTTCACAAGCTGGGTCACTGTACCCAAGAAGGTATTCCCATAATTTCTTAGTTCTCAACTTTATTTCTTTGAAAACTTTGGCAATTTCCTTTGTACCGGATTATTCAACAGTAGGTATACTCTGGGGAACTTTATTTCTCAAGGGGAATTTTTCAGCATCACCAGATTAATATGGCTTTATTAGGATTACTGTAAATGTAGCATGCTTATTACTTAGTTGCTCAGATAATTGCACTCCAACAGAATTTTCTCCATGGAGGGTCTTGATAAAAACATTTTCTGCAAAGGAATCTTTGAGTTTTTAACATCCTTTGATGTTATTGAAGTTGGTGATAGATACAAGTATTAAATCTTCCCCTTTGAAGTCTAGAGTGGCATGTAATTTGGCCCATTTTTCTTTGGAATATGAAAATTAGTTCTCCATGCACCTTACTGCATGCTTTCTAGCCTTTTCTAGCATTACTTTGAAGCTAGCATCTATGGGATCTATCTGAACCAAATCCTTCCTCTAAGAATCTTGGGGTAGTCTGGGATTACATCCTTGCATAGAATTATAGGAGTTTAATTGGTACTGGCATGAATGGATGTTGTGTATGCAAATTCCAGTGTAGGTAAAATGGTACACCAATCATGGGTGAATCCATCAAAATATTTGAGCCCTAGGCCATAAGCACAGAATCTTCTGTCCATGTATTCCAAGGTTTGGATCATTCTTTCAGCTAGACCATCTGTTTTTGGGTGGAAATCTGTAGAGAAGGTAAAATTCATTACAAATGATTGGTGAAGTTTTTTGCAGAGGGCTGAAGTAAATTTGGGATACCTGTCAATAGTGATTTTTGTGAATATCCCAACCCATGATACTACTCTATTCAACATCAGAAGATCTATATTTACTTTGTGACATGTCAGAAAGATTGGAGTCTTACTGAACCTGTCAAAATCACTAGGCAGGCATTATAGCTTTTATCACCCCCTGGTGGTAGACAAGTTACCCAATCAATATGGACAATCACCCAAATTCCTCTGGTTTCTTGCATTTTGATCATATTTCCAAGTCTTTTGTAAGTGGATTTATTTGCCTTTTGAAATCTGTCACAGGTTTTACAATACTCCAAAAAAGTTTTTTGCCACATTGGCCATCATATACAGGTCTTGACTTTCTACGTTGTTCTGTTCTCAAATAGGTGTCCTGAGAAGGGGCTTTCATGGCATTATTTCAGTAAAACATTGGTCAAGGATACATCTACAACTTTCATTGTACATGTGTGCTTAGTTGTATGGTAAATTATGCCATCCATTATATGAAATCTTCCTTCAACATAAGATTTCTTCCATATTTCATCTAAGGCATGCATTAAGGAGTTATCTTTGGAGTCTTTGGTAATTAATTGGAATAGGATGCTACAATTCTTATCCTGAGTATAACTGTTCCTTACCTCCTCAAAAAAAGTGATGATTAGGTATATAACACTGATTCCTTCTATTGGGATCTGTGGAGAAGCTTCTTCTGGTGCATAAGCAGGATTATCAATGCTATTTGGTAATGGACACCTGCTTATTCCATCTTCATTTTTGTAATTATTCTGATATTCGTGAAAAATGGTCATATTACCTCTATACTCTTGTATGGCTATTTTCCATCTGAGCATGTTTCTATTGGGTGTTTTCATGTTTAGAAGTGATTTAACAGTGGTACAATTTTTTACCAATTCAAAAATACATCCTCCCACAAAGTGATTAAGATTTTCTAAGGCCCATACAAGGTATAAATATTCCATTTTACTTTCCCCATATCTGGCTTCAGTTGGTTTTCTCTGCCTAGATATGAAACATGTGGGTACTTCCACAGTTTTGTAATTTCTAATCTGGAACTGATGAAGTGCAGCACCTAGCCCATCCCCTGATTAATCAATATGAAGCTTAAAGGGAAGCTTAAAATATGGAATCAGAAATAGTGGAGCATTTTTTTAGGCTTGTCTCAAATATTTAAAGGCTTTGACCCTCTCAAAAGTCATTTCAAATACTGTGTCTTTGTCACACAATCTATGAAGATTTCTTCCTATGTATTAAAGTTCTTTAATCATCTGTCTGAAGTATCCTGAAAACTCCAAAAATGACTGAATTTCCTTTTTTTTCTGAGCCATAGGTTTTAGTAGTACTGATGCAGCTTTTTTTTCAATTCCAAGGGATAGAACAGATACTACATGTCCTAGGCCTTTGATTTATTTAAATTCAAAGTGGAATTCCTTTGAAGAAATCTTTACTCTCACAGATTGAATTTTTCACAAATCTCTGGATATCCTATATATATTCTCTTCTCAAGTCTTGGAACAGACAATAATGTCATCAATTTAAATGATTAACCATCCTTCTGAGAGCTCTTCAGGGAATATTTCAGTCATCATCTTTTGGAAGTGTGAAGGTTCATTTTTGATACCAAAAGGCATCCTCAAATATTCACAAACCCCACACTTAACAATAATTCCTAAATATTTTTGTGCTCTTGGTGTCACCACATTCTGATGAAAACCTTTAAGTGCATCCATTGTAGTTATATACACTTCTTGATATATCTGGGTAAGGGCAGTTTGGATTTTTGGTATTGGGTATCTGTCTGGAACAGTGTAAGTGTTCAGAGCTCTCCAGTCCCCAACCATTCTAGATTTTCCCTTATGCTATGCCACTATGGCTGGTGTGGTTATTTCTACTTCCTCATTATGGCCAACCTTTCTTATTACACCAAGGTCTAGAAATTTTTTAATATGAGCTTCCAGAGCTTCTTTTGATTTAGGAATTTTTGGATATTCAGGTCTTCTTAAGAGTGGTGGATAAGGTCTCTTAATATTAAGGATTATTTCAACTTCATGACCAATAGTTGCCACCAAAGGCTCTCTCTCTGATGCAAATTCTTCTCTGTGGTCATATAAAACGGAAGAAAGTTAATTTTCCTGTTTATCAGTCGGATGAAAGCTTATTTCAGCTTCATTTAACTGTTCATATTTGAATTTCTCTGGCTCTGAGCTGACTAGTAATACTTTATTTACTGTAATTTATCTTTTAAAAGGTAAAAAGGCAAATTTTTGACACTTATTGTCACCAATATTAAAGTATCTGTCTTTATTGTTATGTAAACATATGTCATACATGATTAAATAATCATTTCCCAATTTGAAATGGGTACTACAGCCGTTTTTCATAACAACAAATTCGACAGTCATTCTTAAATTTTGATTGGTAAATGTAAATATGAGAGTAGTTTTGAATATTCCCAATGCTTCCATTGGACTACTTGCACTGTTGAATTTTATGCCATCAATTGGTAATAATTCATCTTCAAAATTTGGTACACAATTCTTAAGAAAAAAATTTCCAGTACAAGAGCAGAATGCTCCTAGGTCAAGTAAAATTTTAGTGTGTTTGCTATCAATTACCACTTCCGTTATACAAGAATTACCTTCTGTATATACCTTTACCCTATTTGGTTTGGTTTTTAAAATTTGTGCATCTTGCATCTTTGAAAAATTAATTTGACAATTACTAAATTGTGGCAAGTGGGAATAAGATTCCATGATTTCAAATTTTAAATTGATGTTTTCTATATTTTTTGAATATTCAGAAAATATTGATGATTTGTGATCTGAATTTTCTTCATTTACATCATCTTTTTCAACATCAGGTTCCTTCTCAATGTCAATTTCATTGATTTTTCCCTTTTTGGGACATGTCTTAGCTAAATGTGTGGTTCTCTAGCAAATATGGAGCTTTCTGACTGGATTTAAAGATTTGTATCTGATATTTTTAGAATTTTCTCCAAATCTTTGGTCCACATAATCCTTACAAGGTGCATTAAATCTTGTTTTTGTATTCACCATACTAGAACCAATTCTGGTTCTGGTGGTTATTTCTTCAAATATATTTATAATTTCTTGATCTGAAGATTTCTCAGTTGTCCTACTTTTGACATAATTCTCTAACTCACCTCCACATTGTCTCAGAATTTTTTTGCGAACACAAATTCTGACATGTCAAGGTATAATTCTGTTAATCTTTCTTTCTTTTGGAAAAACCATGGTAAAGCTTTGTCTTTTTAAGCATTAAATTTGGAATATTCCAAGGCTGTTCCCACCTTGAATCCTGGAGAATCATTGACCCATTTATTAATAATTTGGGTTTTCCACCTGTGAGCCTTGAGGTATATGTTACATACCCAAATAGGCCACAATCATCTTAAAAAGAAATTTTGAATTATGCAAAACTCATAAGTCATGCATATATCCAAAATTCATCATTTTCAATTTCACAAAAGATGAATAACTTTTTATTGAGTAGGTAAATCCATGGATTTAAGACCAGATTTGGATTCTACACGAAAATTCACCTAGGGTAGCTCCATAGAGTGAATAAGCTCAATTTAAGTATTTGAGGTGGTAAAATGGAAAATACTTGAATACCACATCATTAATACCACATAAAAGATCCGTGAAAACTTTTGTTTTTCTTGATTTTTAGCCAAAATAATGGGAAAGTGAGAAATCCCATGTTACATATACACTAAGAATAATGTTATGCATGTTTTGAGCACTTAATATCATGGTATTCTTACATGGACTTTTGGTACACCCATAGTGGATATCTCACTTTAAGCTTAAATTACTATTTTGACGTAAAAAATAAGCAAGGGGGACAAAAGACATCAAAGAGAGCCAGGGTACCCAACTTCTGAGGCCTCAGAGGTGTGGATAGCTCCAGAGCATGGATCCATGGCTCATCTTGGCCCAATTGGTAAACTAAAACTCTTTGGGAACTTGGTTACCAAGTTACACCTACTGTAATCATAAGAAAAATAGCAAATAACCTGCTATTTTGACGTGCCAAGGAGGTAATAAGCTACTTAGGCTCCTGTAACCACGTCAATTCTTGATGACTTTCCATGACTAGACCCTAAAAGAGTAATTAAACCCTTTTGAGATCCATATTCATTGATTTACCTCATAGCAACCAGCAAAATACTGCTATTTGCAATTCTACGTAGAAATGAGGTAAAAACTTCAAAAATTCATTAAAAATACAATTCTTAATGAATCTTCCTGAAACTTTCAGGACCAATGAAGAACTGTATTATCTATGGTACAACCAAAAAGAATTATGGTTTTACTAGTAAAATTAAAAGTTTTACTTACAGTCCATTTTTGACCATTCTACGTGAAACACTGAATCTTCAAAAATTCACAGTAATTACAACCTGTGATGAAATTGGCAATAACATTGATAACTTTGAGAAATCAATGATTATTTTAGAATAAAAGAAGATTTACAGATGTTACTCCTTTTATTCTTAACCATATTGGGGTTGGTAGTCAAGTAAAAGCATCAATTAAGTAATTATGATAATCTTACGTGACAACAGATGATGCAATCATTAATCCAAAAAGGTTTATTGTTTTCTCACTCACTGGTTTTTCAGTTTGCTCCATGGCAAGCCTCTGTGAGCTGTTGTTGACTTAAAAGAAGCCTATTCTTGCTGTTTTTTCCGTATCATCATCTTATCAATTTATTAAATCATTATTACCCACAAGTAAGTATTAGTTAAAGCTATTCTTAAGTGTTTTAAATCTTTCCAAATCATCCAGAAAGACGTGAAATCCTAGAATCCAACTATATATTGTTGTAATACTGTTATAAATCCTTTTGATCCCTTAAAACCACAATTCCACATCAAATTTCTCTACTCTTATCTATCAATAAGTTCTTTGGAGTATTAGTGAGTCATTTATTCTTAATTCTTAAAGTTTTTCTCTAGTAATAGTTTTCTTCAAGAATTATCTTTATAATTATTCTTGCAAAAGATAATTATATATTAAAATAATTTTATTATTTTAATAAAGAAGTTTTTATTATTAAATTCTTCTTGTAATTGATTCTTGTAGACAATTACTTGCTCACTGTTAAAATCACTAGTAGTGCTTAACACATGAAAGAAATAATTTTTTAATTATTTAATTTTGGTTATAATAATATTTTATTATCATATTTCATAAGAACAGACATAGTACTGTTGATTAATAGTAATATTATCACCAGTTTCATAGTCACATCTTACACCACCAAGCTCAAATTTAGTGTCCATGTGCTTGTCTTAATTTGATATACCATCTATGAGCTGATTTGGTAAAAAACTTGTTAAATCTTGATGTTAACAATCTTTCTGGTAATTGAAAATCTTCTTTAATCACATCAATACCTCTGATGAATTCCATATTGTCATATTCTCCTTCACCACTGAAGTGAGGCCATTATTTAAGTTTTAGTACTTCTTTCAAAAGCTCTTGGCCCACTGATGGTTCCAAGTTATGGAAAGAAGTGGAAAAATTATTCTTTAAATGTAAATTTTCCAAATCCAATACTTATGGGTTGAAATTTCTTGTACCCTCATTTTGATTGAGAATTTTAGACATTCTTGGTAAGGTGTGCACTAATTGTTCAATCTTATTCATCTTACTGGTGCTACACCTTTGTGAATTTCTGAATTCATTCTGGAATCCTTGTATTCCATTTATTACTTCACCTTTTTACATATCTTCTTTATGTGTCAATTATTTCCATAATTTGGTCTTTCTAGTATTATCAGAAATGAATTGATTCAATTTCATTGTTAATCTTGATACTTCCTCTTTGGAGGTTTCAAAACAGCTTTTCAAGGCAATTGTATATGTCTTTACTTCAGTGAATGAATCTGAAATATCATCAAGTCCTTTCTTATTATCTCATTTGATAATACTTATGACCTGTTTTATTCTTGTTTCAATTATGTAATCAATATTGAATTTAGATTATTTATCTTTCAATTCACTTATAATGGCAGATTGTTCAGTTATATTATGACAAAATGAATTGTAATTATTGAAAGTTTTTTTTTCTTTGAGCCTTTTCAAAAAACATAAGTGTTCCAATTTTTTGGGTCAAACTTAGATTATTTGTGTTAAGACTGTTACAAATTGATGAATTTCTATCAGAAATATGACTTTTTTGGCCATTTAAAGCTATTTACAAATTTGGAATTCCATCCAGAATGTCAGAAATAACTTCTTATATTTTAATCTGGCTTCCTCCTTTTTCTGTAATTCCATCATAGTGCCAGTCATCTGAAACACATTTTCCATGGCATCCTGCTTGATTTTAGGGATTATGTAGCCCTGGATGTATGGCTTTGCAGCTGGTTACTTTCCTTAGACCTTGTTATGCAATTTTCCCTGATTTTTCATGTTGGAATTGATTCTGCTGGCTATTGAGGCTGTTTTTGGCACTTTCTTTGGTTTTGTAGGGTTGTTTTTCCTCCATTCTGATGTTAAAAGAATCATTTTTTTCTTTTCCATACATTGAGTAGCTTGCAAGTGTTGGGATGCCCCAGACACCTTCTCACAGTAAGGTGAGAATTCATGCAATTTCACCACAGAACTGCGAGGATTTGGTACTCTTTGTGTTTCAGAGAATTGTTGTAAACCTTCTGGCTGGCTTTGTAAATGTCCACTGAGGCTTCTTGTGGAATTATCAGCTCTTTTTGAAGGTGAAACGGTGTTATCAGCATCAATATTTCATAACTTGTCAATTTGGGATTCATTTACTGATGCTTGTCCTTCTGTAACTGATTGGCTTTTTCCATAATCATGTCTATAACCTTTTTGGGAGCTGCTTGAGGGGTTGAAGCTTGCTCCTGATCTGATTTAAGGCATAATCATGATTAAAAAACCTTAAAATAGTAATTTCATGCAAAGAACATACTTTTGGCCAAATGCTTAGCTTTTTGGAGAGTATTACTTACGTCCAAATTGATCAATTCTGAAAAAATTGGTTATTGATTTTTATGAGTTATAATAACAGTGCTATTATGATGAGAATTAACAGTATTTTCAGGGATGATACTAGTAACGTTTTATGCTTTTTGAATATTTTCTTGTCTTACCATGTTTTCAGACACTAAAATTCATGAAAACTGTAAGGTGTGGATATGAAACTTTGATTAAATATCAAGTACTTTTCCTGTCCTCAAAATTTGTATGAGGTAAAATTATTTAAAAATAGTAAGAAATAGTATTTTTAAGAGAAAACACGCCAATTTTATTGTTTTAACTTTGTAATGATAAATCAATAATATAATAAAAATTTAATGCTTTACCAATAATAAATATTTATCCAAAAATACTCTACAAGAGATATTTAAGGCTACAAAAGAAATTTCTTCAAGAGCAATTTCAATTGGAATTAATTGAGCAAAGAACTGCAAGCAATTAATTAAATAACAAAAACTACAAAAAGATATTTAAAGAGAAAACACTCTCAAAAGTGACCAGAGTGAATTTGGAAACAAAGTGACAAAGATCACAGTGATGAAAGATGCTTTAATTCACTTTTGGGGTGGCTCAAGGGGTAAAATGATTATAAGAGTTACAAACAATTATTATAATAATTTTTTCATGTGGTTAAACTTTTCAAAATTTTCAAAAAAGGGTGGTTGGAATCTTTTATTTATTGGTTTAACAGTGTTTAAACTAATTATAAAAGGAAAAGACTCTAACATGAAGAGAAGAATTCGGCAAAGAAGACATTCTTTTATAGCCATCAATTTTCTTACTTCAAAAGTAAAATTTACTCTTGTCAGTCGTGAAAAACAGTCTGACAACAGAAAGGCCAATTATGGCATCATTGAACCCTGGTTTAGACCAAAAAAGGGCTGGTTCAAGCCATTTTTTGCTATTTTTAGCCATTTTAGACCCTTAAATAAGCCATTGCTATAGCAATACCTTGTCTAGAGCCTTCAAAACACGTCAGAATGTGTTTAAGAGGCATAGAAACCAGTTAAAGCTGTTTTCTACTAACATTGTTTTAACTTAAGGGTAGTTTTACCCTCTTGGCAGCAGTTAAAACTACCCTGGTTGGTATCAAAACCTCATCATCAATTGAGTCACAGACCCTGTGACTCAATTCCAGGCCAAAAGTAATGAACATTTGCGTGAATTTTGACATCGCACACCATTCAGCAAGGATTTTGGGGGTCTAGCTCCCCCTTAGAGCTAGAGTGTCTTTCCCCCCCCCCCAGAATTAATCTTTCTGATTTATTTTTTCTTTAATTCCTCATCATGTAATACAATTATAATTGACATGTGTCATTCAATTGAGTTTTCAATTACACATCTGCAATAATTGATACCTCATATGTAAATTAAAGTTCACTTATGTAATACACGCGCACATTTTGACATTTCAATTTAAAATACTTCAATTCCTCATAACTTCTAAACTAAATACAACACCTCATTCTCAACACAAAAATTGATGGTTAACACCACATGGGGCGTGAATTAAATTAAGGTTTTGAGTATTTTCATAATTTTTTACAAAAAATACTAAAAACTCAATTTAAGCTTATTTAGAGTTGAGTTACAGAAATTTTATCCAGAAGTGACCCCACTTTCTTTTTTATGAGGAATCCAATGGTGTGATAATTTCTTTATGTTTATTTATTGGATAAAAAGCTATAATATATTCTATATAACTTTTTACCAAAAACATTTTAAGTTCATAATTTTTATTAAAAATTCATTTTTACTTAATTTTTGCAAGTAAAAATGCGTTTTTCCTAATTTTAAATTTTCTTGTAATTTTATTTTTAAATTATAATTAAATTTTGATTTTTGAATATAAATTTGTATTTATATTTCAATTTTTATTTTTGTAATAGAAATAAATTTATTTTATTTATATTCATATCTTAATTTATCATTTGTGGTCTTTTGGGTATATGAAAATACCTCTAAGGCCCACAAAAACAAAGAAATTATTTAAGTAAAAAACAGGTTTTTCAACAGAGAAAGGAAAAAATAAAGCCTCACTTACAATAAGAAAAAAAGGTTTATTTTTTATGATTTTTTTTGAATTATAAGTATTTTTCATGGATTCTGAAACTTTTCACTTCAAGAAAAAAAATCAAAAAGGTAAAAAAACTATTCAAAAGTAAAATATCATGGCTGGGCCCCCAAATGTAAGGCTTGTATATGAAACTTTGGGTAAATAATTAGGTACTTTTCCTATCCTCAAAGTTTTTATAAGGTACAATATGATTAAAAATATTATGATTTAAGATTTTTAAGAGAAAAAAAGAACAGATTCATTGCTTTTTGCTTTCTGAGTATAAAGCAATAATATTATCAAGATTCATTGTTTTACCGGCAAGAAAAATTTATCCAAAAATATTCTACAACAGTTTTTTTTTCTGTATGTACCATCCAGGAGACCCCTAATGATCAAGTTCTCTCAGAAGGATAACTTTTTCTAAGTGAATTTTGTAACCATAAACAAAGGACAGGATTTAACGCTACAAAGAAATTTCTTCAAGAGAAATTTCAATTGGAATTATTTAAGCAAAAACAGAAGGAAATTAATATGAGAACAAAGTCTTTCAAAATATTATTAAATAAAAAACATTCCCAAAAGTGACTAGAGTGAATTTGGAAACAATTTGATAAATTTAACAGTGATGAAAGATGCTTTA
The DNA here is from genome assembly GCA_023105745.1 of Austropuccinia psidii. Classification (NCBI taxonomy): domain Eukaryota; kingdom Fungi; phylum Basidiomycota; class Pucciniomycetes; order Pucciniales; family Sphaerophragmiaceae; genus Austropuccinia; species Austropuccinia psidii. Next base: position 24,263,304 of record JALGQZ010000002.1, read on the forward strand.
ATTCACTTATGGGGTGGTTCAAGGGTAAAAATGATTGTAAGCATTACAAACAATGATTATAGTGATTTTTTCATGTGTTTATAAGGTTTAAGATTATCCAAGAAAGGTGGTTGGAATATTTTATTGATTTTTCTAAAGTTCTTAAGCAATCCATAAAAGAAAAAGATTCCAACCTGAAGAGAGAAGTGGGGCAAAGAAGACATTTTCTTATAGGCACAAATTTTCTTACTCCAAAATTAAGATTTACTCTTGTCAGTCGGGTAAAACACTCTTACATTAGAAAAGCCAATGATGGCATCATTGAACCCTGGTTTAGACCAATGAAGGGCCAGTTTCAGCCATTTTAGACCCTTGAATCAGCCATGGATATAGTAATACCTTCTTTCAAGCCTTCAAAACACTTCAGGAGCTGTGTAAGAGACTTCAAAACCAGTTAAAACTGTTTCTAATAAGATTGCTTTTACTTAAGGGTAGTTTTACCCTCTTGGCAACAGTTGACAGTGCCCTGGTTGGTATCAAAACCTCATCATCAATTGAGTTACAGACCCTGTGATTCTATTCCAGACTGAAATTGATGAAATTTTGCATGAAGTTTGACAAGAAAAGCCTTTCAGAAAGGAATTTGGGTGAGTCTGGCACCCTTGTAGCAAAGATTCCTTTCTCACCCAAGAATCAACCATTTCAATTTATTTTTTCATTCATTCCTTTTCATGTATTATACTTGTAATTTACATATGTAATTCAATTGGGTTTTTACAGTACAAAAGGGTAAGAATTGATACCTTATATGTAAATCAAAGCTCGCTTATGTAACACAAACACACATTTTGACATTTCAATTGAAAATACTTCAATTCCTCATAGCTTCTGAGCTATGCACAAAAACTCAATTTTAACACAAAAATTGATGTTTAACACCACATGTGGTAAAAATTAAATCAAGCTTTTTAGTATTTTAAATTTTTATACTAAAAATACTGAAAACTTAATTTAAACTTATTTAGAGCTTGGTTACAGAGATTTCACCCAGAGGTCACCCCACCTTATTTTCTATGAGGAATCCAATGGTGAAATAATGTTCATATGTTTATTTATTGTATAAAAATCTATTATAATTTGTATTCAAATTTTTGCAAAAATATTTTTGTTGAAAATTCATTTTTACATAATTTTTCAAGTAAAAAGCTGTTTTCACAATTTTAAATTTCAAAGTAATTTTAATTTTAGATCATAATTAAATTTTTCATTTTAGATTTATATTTTAATTTTTTTTATTTTTGATAATATAAATAAATTTATTTTATTTATAATTATATCATTTTTTATTATGTGTGGTCTTTTGGGTATATAAAAAGCTTTAAGGCTTACAGAGGGAGAACTTTTTAAGTTGATCAAATTAATAGCATATAGAAAAATGAGCCTTCCTCCCCCTTTCAGGACAGTTTCCAACAGAAACCCTCCAGGAGAGGTTTGCATAGCATAAGAAAACCTTATTCTGAACCATCAAATGTTCAAGGAAATTCTCCAATGGAGAATTTTATACTGTGAATTCAATATTAAATTTCACCAGAAAGAGCTTGTAGATAGTGTTTGGAAGATTTCCCTCAAAGAGATATAACTCAAAGAACTCATAGAAATTGCCAAAGGGTACAATTAAAACAGGAAGTTTAGAATTTTCAAATAAAGTGAAGCCAAGATTACGGACAAGTGAGCTACTATCCATGCTACATGGAAGAAATGGAACCAGATATAACAGACTCTGAGTCCTTTAGGCTCACAAGGAGTGGTAAACCACCCACACTCCCTGGTGGCTTCAAAACACTCAGGCACCAGCAGATCAGTTACCAAGAGTCACCATCCTTCCCAATCCCAGGTATGATCTGGGAAAGCAGTAGGATAATAGGAAAAGAAAAACACTCCTTTCAACTAGATGCAGAAAGATTCAGACCCAATGATTCAGCAATTGCTGGATCTGGTGAAATAAGTACAGAAGAACAACAAATCATTGTAAATACTTCTTATGATGCTAGAAGCTCTCAGATAAGGAATTATATCTCCACTCAGAGTAAAAACAATGTTTCAAACCCTGAGAGCACCATAAGCGGTATTGAACCATGAATGCAAGTGGCCCAATTTTCAGGGAAGACTCAAAAACGGTTTGAGATACTCCATGAAAGCAATTTCATGTTTCAAAAGATAATAACATTACAAACCAAATTTCCTCATACTCTTCAAGAGGACTATACTAAATTAACTGAAGTCTTGGAAGATACCAACAAAAGACGGAATCAACTCTTAGAGGAGAAATCTTACTACAAGAGGGACTAAGGATACCTGGATCAAGACATGAACAAATTGTTCAATTTCTGCCAAAACATAAAGCCACAAAACCAGGGGTATGTTCTTTGCAATAATCCACACCTCCAGGGGGACATCAAACCAGATTCCCCAATGTAGAGTAAGGACAGATCCCCATCAGAATACCAAGATGGAGATAATATGACTTACTCAGAGAAAGAATCCTTGATAAAACTTCCAGAAGCCACAAGCTGGCTAAAATTCTCTGGTGTAGGATAAGATTATCATATAGAAATAACTTATCATATTTATGGACTCTTAATTGATGTACCAAGTATACCACACTACTGGATAACAGATAGACTGAACACAGAACTCAAAGGACATGCTATTATATGGTACACAGAAAGGAAACAAATCCATGGCAGAGGAAAATGGCCATGGTGGAGTAGTCAGATGATCCTGAAGTACAGTAATGGTACTTGGATATGGAAAAACACCATGTCATTTTAAAATGACAAATACTCAGTGGTCAAGGAATGCTCTTCATGGCATTTTAAGAAATCTAAAATGGTAATAGCCATTAAACCTCAAATAAGAACATAAGTTAGAAATCACAACCAGTTGACCAAACTACCAGGAGACTTAGAGCATGCAATAAAATACAGATTACTCAAAGAATTCCCCTTGGATGAAATATCATATGCCTTTCAAGAAGTAAGGATGAGAACATATATTGATAGATAAAATGCCCATAGTACTGGTGATAACAAGGAGAATCCTACCCTGGAGACCAAAGAAACTCATGATTCAAAAGCTGAAATGACAAAAGCATTTCACAATTTTGGATTGCAAAATCATTATGCATAAAATTGTCCTAAAGAAAGGAAGAGATAACCCCAAAAGAGGAAGAGACAAGAAAAGACCAAGAAGTTTCTGAATATGACTGTAATAGTGTGGGGAATTGCCGTGGAGATTATTCATATAGTAAATTAAACCCAATTGAGCAATATTGAGTGGCATTTTAGGACCACAATACAAAGGCAATTGGACCAGTCAGCTCAACAATAAGGGACCTAATGAGCAAGCATGTTAATATATTGAAACATAAAACACCACATAGGGGGAGTATTTCCGCAATAAAGTTGTTGGAACAAGGTTGAATAGACCACACTGAGCCCAGTCCCTCAAAGAGAATAGCAAAGTCTTATAAATTATGAGCCTTTTTTGGAGGGAGGGTATGTCATCCTGTGACTCAAATTTGTAGCACAATCATCATAGCCAAAATAGCATAAACTAATGGTAGGACAAAATTCCACTAAAGAGTGACCTGGAAAAAAATAGCTCATGAAGGGCATAAAAAGAAGGGGGAAATTAACCTTTTTCTAAAGATAAAACTCCTATTGTGGGAACTCCTCTTCATGTGGGATAAAATGAGGCAGTAACTGGAAGGGGAAATTACAAGAAAACAGTTTTTAATTGCTGTTTGAGACTTGTAACCCTTTCTCTGCTTGTGTGCTAGAAGAATCTAGACTGCCCTTCCTAATATGCTAGGTTATGTTTACTGAGTTCACCAAATCAATTTTTTGTTATTGATAGTGGCTTGATCAGAAAATACTGTACTCAACAATCTCTAATCAGACTTTGCTCTACTCAAAACAATGGTTAGTTAAAACCTTAACAAATGAATACTTTTTAAAACTCCCAGAAAATCTGGTTGAATTGCACCAAAATAATTTTATAAAAGATAATAAATGAAATAAAAAAAGAAAGAATAACACACTTCTTACTATTAAACAATCCAAACAGAACTGTTATATATATATATTTTATGTTTTTTTTATGAGTGAAACAGTACAGACAGTTACAATATGAGAGAGAAATAAATAGCACTTGATATCACTTATAACAGTATATGATTATTAAGGGAAAAGTAACTTGAAATATATTCAGGTAAAATAAGTTAAATTAACTGTGTGTTGAGCTATGTTTATAACCTAAAGAAAATTCAACTACTATAGTATAATATGTGAGATGTTTTGTGAGGTTATATAAATTTATAGCTTATTATTTCAACAAACCCTTTGATCTATATAATGGTAAGCTTTTGGTTTTGAATATTGATTGTAGAATAGGAGTAGTATTAATTTAATGTAAAGTTATTAATTTGGTGGTAGTTCAGGACTGAAAAAAATATATTTCCAGTATAATGTGAAAATTGTTTCTTATAGCTTCTGAATGGATGGGTGATTAATGTGAATAGGAATGTGAAAATGTTTTTGTTTATGTTGAATAATTTACTTGAGGTTGTTGATGGGTTTTATTTTAGTTGTATATGTATCTTGATGAAATTGAATTCATTTAAGGGGTTCTACTTTAGCTTAAAAGTAGTAAAATTACTTTGAAAAATTCAGGTTTTATTTTAAAATCTGAGAAAATTACTTTAAAGTGATGGTTTTATTTTAAAACTCTCTAAAAATTACTTTTAAGGAATCAAACACTAAACTCCAGAGACGCCTTGCTCATGAGCTTCAAGCTTTAAGATCCTAATTGAATAAGGCACTAGTCTACCTGCTAGTAAGGGATGAATTAAAATCTTTTCACACTATTGGTTCTCTTGATCTATGTCAACAACAAACCTCAATTACTAAGCTTAATTTATCAAACAAATTTCTAATTTAACCTCTTAGATAAGGGATTTGGAAAAAAATAAGTAGAAGTTACAATTTCCAGATGGGAAAAAGTCTGGAGAGGAAAAACGTTTGACTATTTATATTCTTTAGGGGGAATAGGGTTAGGGTTTAGGGTTTTCACAAACTGTTTTATGCATATGCATATGAAAACTAGCTCTTCTTTCATTTCACCTGGATTACTAAGCATTTTATAAACCCATAGCTAATTTACTACCACCAAGATAAGGTTTTATACCTTCACTCCACTCATCACTCTTGTCACTCTTTACACTATACATTCTTAATTATATTTTTTTTCCAATAATAATCAGCACTACTAATCAACTCAATAATTTACACCATTAAAATTTAAAGCAATTCCCCTCCACTATCAGCAGCTCAATAGAATACTTCAAATAATCCACACTACTACTATTCTATAACAAAAAATAGAATGAAATCAAAATAAAATAAATATACTTTCACTAACTCAGAATAATAATAATTTTTTAATTCAAACAGAGCTCATCTCAATACTCTTCTTAACAAAAGCAACTAAATAAGGCTTCCACAAAATATTTTGAATTAAAACCAACCACAACTGCACAATTTCCACCAATAAGAGAAATTAATTCCCATGTAATACTACAATAACACAGCTCTCATAATTTATATCATTATTTTTTTTTGTTAAAAAATTTACACAAAATTAGAATCTAAAAATTAAATAAGGGGGTTTTTCTTTTCTTGAATTCAAATATTCATTAAATCAGTAGAATACTGACTTGACTTGTTTTGTTTTGGTTTTTTTATAGAATATGAGTTTTCAAGGTTACACAATCAGGTTCTTTGGATTATGATGTTGATTTTTTTTATATTGGTCCATTAAGCTAAACTGGTATAGGTATACCACATTCCCCTCTCCATTTAATGCTGTCCCCAGAATTTCCAGTGACGCTTAAGGGACAAATCCCTTTCCTTACCACTTTTCTTCCTTCATCCACACCTTCCTCCTGCCAAAATGACAACACATAAAAAAATCCTGTAATATTTGATTGAACTCCCATGAAACATTTTATTTTTTCTCTTTATATTGATTTTGAATCTCCATTTTGTCTTCTTGAAGGTATAGATCTTGAATTTTTAGTTATATTTATTAATTTTTTTTTTTGAGAGATGAGGGATGCATTCCCTCTCCATTTAAAAAAAAATATTTCTACTTAATTCTTTTTTTTTATTCTTTATTCAAAATATGTGTATGAGAAGAATACCTGTATGAAATTTAATAATGAAATTTTCTCAACTAACTACACAAACAAAGACCCAAGATTAAAAATAATTGAAATTCCACTTTCCCCAAAAACACTTAACATCATAAGGAGTGATGAGAAGAAATAAGTACCACCCCTTATTTTTTTATAAGAATATCATTATTACTCCTTGAGGGACAATTTCCCTCTCCATTTTATTTCTTTTTAACTACTCATAATTCTTCACTAATATAATAATCTCCCAAGACTCTCCATAAGGGGAGTAATAAACATATAAGCTATTAAAACTAAAAAACAAAACATATTGGTACAGTTTAAGGTCTTGTCCAGGACCTTGGATTTCATCCTGAACTATAATGAAAATAAATTTATTGATGAGGCAGTTTAAGGTCATACTCAGGACGTTTACTTTAGTCCTGAGACTGAAATTAGTATAAATTATTTTGATTAGGCAGTTTAAGGTCATACTCAGGACCTTTATGTACTGTTTTTTTTAATTTATATCTCAATCTATATAATAGTAAATCCCAAAAAATCCCTTGAACATATTCCTATTATGTGAGTATGTCTTAGCCAATCAACTCAAAATTTAACATAATATCACAGCCAACATAATATACAGGACCATAAAAAAATAAAATAAACCGCAAGATAAAATACTATGAATACTAAAATACCAATAGAAATAACAACAATAATTATAAAATATATGTGAAATAAAGATATCTATAAAAGAAAAGGGATTAATACATCCTTTATTTATATATTTTTTTATCATGCTTTTTATTTTATTTATATATTTTCATTTTTTTATTTTTTTTTGTTAAGTATACTTGTTGATACTAAATATATTACTTGTAAATATTCATCTTATATAAGTATTCCTCAGCAAATTAATCTTAAATTTGGATTAGAATCAAAAACATAAAAAGAAAATAATAATAATAATAAACAAAATTAACAAGGAAATAAGTATATATATATATAAAATAATTCTAATAGAAAAAGTGAATTAATTAATGAATTCCTCCATAGTACAAGTATCCTCTTTTTTAAATCAACTTTTCTCTATTTGATAATATTATTATTTTACTTAAAGTTTCAATTTTTTTTTTTTTTTTTTTTTTTAAGTTTTTATATCAATTATAATTATTATTTTCAAATATGAACATATATATTTTTTTACTCTTATCTTATTAATTTTTTATTATTTCATCTATAATATAAGTAAGGACTGATAATTACTGCACTAGTAGCACAGTAGGTCTCTTTTTTTCTTTTTTTTTTTTTTGTCATTTCATTTATATATAAACTTTCTTTTTCTCTTATATATATATATATATTAATTATTATTGATTTTTTTTTATAATTTTATAAATATATATATATATATTTTTAATTTATATTGGTACTGTAAAACAAAGAAAAGCTGCTCAGCATTGCTGCGCTACTGCAGCGGCTGTCTCTTTTCATCATCGCATGCAGATTTTATTATCATTATATTTATATTTTATTTTATTTTATATATTTTTTTTAGTTGCATAAATTTATAAATTTATATATATTAATTTATATTGATTCCATCAACGAAAAGAGAGTGGCTCAGCATTGCTGCGCTACTGCAGCAGTCGTCTCTTTTCAATATCGCATGCTGATCTTATTATTATCATTTTATTTTTTTTCATTTTTTTTTTATTATCATTATTTTTTTACATTAATTGCATCGCAAAGGAAAAAAAAAATAAAAATAAAAAAAGAAAGTCTCTAGGAATCGCTGCGTGACTGTAGCATTGTTCTGCTCTTCTTAGGTCGCGCGGTGTGTTTTTATTTTATTAAAACTCTTCTTTTATTATTTTGTAATTAATTTTTTTTATTATTATTATATATAAAAAAAATCAATTCATAATGTTTTTTTTTTTACAGTTATCGTATTGCAAAGGAGAAACTAAACAAAAAATAAAACGAATCGTCGTTGGAATAGCTGCACTACTGTAGAATTTCTTCGCACTCTAAGCTCGCATGGTTTTTTTATACTATATTTATTCATTTATTTTTATTACTATTATTATTATGTTGGTAAGTTTATTTCGTTCTACATTCTTTTTTATTTCTATTATCTATTTTAAAAAATTATTTAAATATTTAATACATATAAAAAAAACTAATTTATAATGATTATTATTATTATTATTATTTTGATTGTTGCATCGTAAAGGAAAAGATAAAAAAAAAAATTCATTGAGAATTGCTGCGCTACTGCAGCAATCTTCCTTTTCTACAATCGCGAGTCAGGACTTTTTTTTATTTTTTTTATTTTAAATATTCTACCTGAATACTCTTATCACCTTTTCATTTGTAAGTTTATATTTTTTTTTAAGAAAAAAAAAATTAAAAAACGAATAATAAAAAATCTAATTTAATTTCTTTTTTTTGAGTTTAATGTTTGTTGCACCACAACTCCAAAAAAGAAATGCAACAACCATTTCCACACCCTAGATGAGAAGTGCTGACTTGATACAACATTTCTTTTTTTTTTTTTTTTTAATCTTCTGTAATTGTATGTTGATTTTTCCTCTTTATTTTTTTTACTTTATTATTTCAAATAATTAAAACTGATTTTAATCATTTGTATTCTTTTTTTTACAATTAGTGTTGTTTTAGATAGAAGGAGTTGAGGAAGTGGTGGCTTATAACCCATGGGTATAATACAGCATTTTGATCCCTATCTCTTCGCCACCATCTGTGGCTTGTTTTACAGGTAATGTACAGTTTTTTTTTAGTGTTTGTCTTATCATTTTGTTTATATTTTTTTTTCTCTCTTTTTTTTATGTTTAATATTAATTTCTACTATCTCTTCTCAATGCCGATCAGTGATCTTCAACACCACTGAAATCATAGTCCTGAATCTGAATAGTGCTTTCAATTTTTATATTTCAGGGTGAGTTATTTTTCTTATTTTATGAATTTTAAGTTCTATTGCTTTACAACCCCCCTTTTTTTAATTAACTAAATGTTTTTTTTTTACATGTTGCAATAAAAATTTCAAATTACAATTAATTTCTTGAATCATATGTGGGAGCTAAAAAAAAAAATATATGGGGTGAGCTATTTTTTTATTGCTTGTATTATGCTAATCCCTCTTTTTTTTTAAAGTTGTCTGCTGATGATGTAAGTCAAGGTAGGTTGGTTTATAAATAGTTGATTGTTCCTTATCTACTCTATATTGTTCTCTTTTTTTTTTGTAGTCTATAGATATATTTCCTATATTATATTATTTATTTATTTTTTTAACATTATTATGCCATTTACATTGGAAATACAACCTACTGCTGATGGTGACCAAGAAGTCACAATATCTCTTGACTCCATCAATTATAGCTTTATGATTCCTTCTTGCGGCCTACCTACCTTCAATTTATACACCCGCTCTGAACATGAAGATCCGACTCCGATCAATCCTTTAGTTGGCCACGTTGGACTAGCACCAAGTTATCCTCCAGCTCTCTCCACCAACACTCAACCTACTACACCAGAGTCGGAGGGTAATAACCCTTTTTTAGACGATATTAATACTCCTCCCTCGATTCAATCACTTCGAGCCAATTTCAGCTACTACTTCCGCCTTTTCGATGGCGAAATGAATGACTTACATGCTCACATGGAAAACTTCTATGTGAATCGCACACCAAATTCTTTTTTGTTTCAACAAGAGCACCAGATAATCAAAAACTTGGTGCAATCATGCTTACATTGGTACAGACATATGATTAAGTAAGTCTATGTTTTATTTATATATTTTTTTTTAAAACAAAGTGCTGCTGTAAGATTGGCCGAGCAGCAAGAAACTCCACCATTATATTTTCGCTAAACGTTAAAGTATGTCCGTTTTTCTTTTTTTCTTTTTTTTTTAAATATTAAACTTGATTCAAAGAAATATCACTAATCATCCCTTCTTATTATATAATTTTTTAAGGGTCTAGTCCTAGCAAACCAAAAAGCGCTTTCTGCTTTTTTTTTTTTTTTTTTTTTACTTTTTAAAAGAAAATTCTTCGTAAATCCAAATAAAAAAATAAATAAAATGAAATAATAAAAAAAAATAAACATAAATAAAAAAAATGTTCTTACTCTAATTATGCCAGCTAGTAAAACGATTTTATCTCTTTTTTTTATATTTTTTTTATTTTTTTATCAGGCTATGTTATCGAAATGGAATGAGATATCAATAATAATAATCATTATTATTAATTTATTTTTTAAAATCTTGGCTTTCAGCCTTCTCCCCCATTAATGATATTGAAGCAAGCAAAGAAATAAATAAACAAAAAATAAAAAATCACATAAAACTAAACAAAATAAAAATAAAAATAAGAAATAAAGAATATGTACAAAGATGATTGAAAATAATAAGTAAAGGATATCAGTGCACAAGAGCAACAAAAAGGAACCAAGAAAAACAATTACTACATAGAAAGTAATAATAATAAATACTTGGTTCTGGATTAAGGTTAATTGGATATATGATAAATTTACTCTCTTTTTTTTTAATTAAACCCTTTTCTTTTTTTATAATACTTATATATTTTTCTATTTATTTTCTCTTTATTTATATATATTCACAGAAAAATTAAACAGAAATGTTACATATATCATGTATACATTTATACATGGCTTAAAAAAAAAATAAACAAAAAATCCAATGAAATAAAATGTAAATAAAAATAATAAAATAAAAAATAAATAAATATGCATCAAAAATCATTCATACTATAATATAATATTCAAAAAAAAAAGGAAAAAAAATAAAATAAAATAAAATAATAATAATTAAAATAAAACAACATAGAATAAAGAAAAAATCAAATAAATTAAATAAAATGAAGTAGAAAATAAAAATAAGAAATAGATAATCAGTTGATCAAGTTATAAGATCAAATTTTTCAACATGATTTCCTTGCTCCAAATTTGTATTTGGATCCTCTACTTGATTTAGTTCTTCTTTCAAATCTAAAAGACATTTTACTTTCCATTTTACTGTTGAAAAGCCTATTTAACTCCTTTTCTAGGTTCAATTGAAGATTTTTAAAGAAATATGGTCTTTTTACCTTATTACTAAAATCTAAGCTTAAACTAACACTCACCTTATTCACAGATATAAAATTATCTTTTTGACCATTTTTAGTAAATTGCTTGACCCTTCTATTTCTAGTAATTTTCTTTTCTTCAAGAATTGGTATTGGATGATTTAAAGTATCATTTTGAGAATGGGATTGAATATTTGGGATTTCTTCAGGGTAAGTTTATTTTTTATTAAAGTAATCAGGATTATTTAACTCCATATTTTGGGCTAAACTTTTTGCTTCTGAGTTTTGAGCTTCAAAATGAAAAAAACCATTGAATAATTCTAGTACTTCTTTTTCCTCTTCTGTGAGCTGATTCTGATTATCTCCACCATGCTCTTCAGGTAAATTCTCTATATTGGTCCAGGATTCTCCCATATTTTCAGCTAAGTCCTTCATTAAATTATCTTTGCTTTCATCTTTTATAAATAATTCTTCATAATTTGTTTCCATTAGCTTGGAGCTGTTTACATTGAACTGATAATCTTCATCCTTCTTTTCCTCTTCAAATAGCTTATTAAATTTCTGAACCAAAGAAAAATAATCACAAAATTCTTTACCTAAGATTAAATGATTTTCATTTCCCTCAATCATGAATAACATGTAGATTGTTTCATCTGTAGGTAGTACTATTTGAACTCTTTTCACATACCTTTTAGTGAGTTTATTTTCTAACTTTCCTTTTGATTTCCTTTTATTAGTACTTATTCCAATGTGTAAAGCCATTTTCATTGGTATAATATTTATGTCTAAGTCTGGATTCATTATTGCCATAACAGGATATTCCTCCCAGCCCACTCTGACATATACTGGTGAAAAACTAGGAGAAATAGGATTCAAGATATCATAAAATTCATTTTCTTGTTCAGAAGACTCACCTTTTTCACTTCCAATGTATTTTTCTTCCATTTTAATATAGCTTATGTTCAATTTTGGTTTGGGTTCAGGTGATATGATTTGTTTTCCTTCATAAGCTTTATGTTCCTTTAGTTCATTTGATTGATAAAGAGTTGGTTGCAATGTGGTTGAAACAGGTTGAACTTCATTCAAATTCAAAGGTATAGAATTATCTTCTAATATAGCTGGTGTAGCACCTTTACATTGGAAATCAAAGCTAATAACCTCATTTTTATTCCTTTTCATTTTCTCAACTGCCTTTGCTAATATTCTCTTAACTTTATGGTGGTCTTTATCCTTTTTTACCACTGTAGGTTCTAGTTCTTTTTGTTCTTGGTTGACTTTGATTGGTTTTGAAAACTTCAATTTTTCAAAAAATGCTTTTAGTTTACTAGATGAGTTTGGCTTAATTGATACATTCTGACCTTGACTTGGAATATTACTCTGATTCTTATTATCCAATTCTTCTTGGATATAGAACTTAACATTTTTTCTGCCATTTGAAGTGACAACATTTGATATCTCTCTTGGTTTTATTTTAGAATTATCCTCATCTGCATCTTTCCAGTCTGAAGCTTTCACCATGTTACATAATTCCATCCCTTTTGGTGGTACGGTTTTTTGCTTCAGGTGAGCAAATTGGAATACAAAGTCTTTTACCATCTGATTCTCTATAGCTCAATATTTCTCCTTGATCTTGAGAATGCTCAAGTCTAATTCTATTATCAGCTAAAAATGGCCTACCAATTACAGTATGAACTGCACCTCTGGCAACAAAAAAGTGAATCTTCCTCCCCTCACCAGATGGTAGAACTAACAGAGTATTTTCAGAAAGTCCAACAACTGCTGTACTATGGCCTCCGATACCTTTTAGACGCATATTCAAGGCTCTCATGGTTAATTTTTCTTTGATAGACTCAATCTCTGGGATAATATTCAGCTCAGCACCAGTATCAACCAATGCTTTTAGTTTATAGCCTTCTTGACCAATTGCTACATCCATCATACCTAGGGGACAAGCATAGTGCATTTTTTCATCAATAATCACTTCTTCTGGAGCTACTAATTGTTCTTGGTTGTTAATTGACTTCATTGACATTAAATACTTCTTTTCTTTTTCAGATAAGAACTTGAGTTGGTCTGTAAAACTGGGTGAAATTTTCAGTATTTCTTCTAAGGTGAGATGAATCTTTTGATCTAAAACTTTCTTCATAACCTTCTCAATTATTGAATCTCCATCTTCTTCTTTTATTACTGATTTTCTAGGTGTCAAATCCTTGTGAGCTAGCTTGGAAAACAATTTTTCTGTTTCTTGTTTCTTCACAGGTGATTTTTCTTTAATCCCTTCAAGAATTGGATGTTGAACTAGCTTAGGTTCTGGTTCTTTAATGATATTTTGCTCCTTAGCATCCTTGTATTTTGAAGGTATAATAACTCTTTCACCTTCCTCTGTATCTTCTTCTGCAATATATCCACCTGGAAAACTAACTTTCTTTTTTATTACCTCTTTAGATTGTACTGGTAGCTTTTCAGGAATATTTAGAGATTGTGATTTCTTTCTTTCTTCCCTTTCCATTCTTTGCTTAGTCTGTCTTAATCCAAAATTAATATTTGATTGCTCTATTCCAGTAGAAATGCATGGTGGTTGCCATTCACCCCAATCTTCCATCAAGACTACAGCTGTTGACTTTTGTTCTTTCTTTTGTTCTTCAGCTTTTGGTACATTTTTATCTTTCTCTTCTAGAAACTTCTTGGTGAGAACCTCTTGTTCAGCTGCAAACTGTCTTACTAGATCCCTTGGTATCTGTTCTCCTTCAATTGGGACTCTTTGAAAATTAGGAAAATAGAAAGAACTTCCAGTTTTACGTACAATACGTTTTTCGATATCTTCTGTTAAATCATTACACCTGCTAACAGTATGTCCATCTTTTAGACAATAGGTACACTTATAATGTGTTCTAGGTCCTTGTTGTGCTGGAATATAAGGGAAATGACTTGATGAAGCTGGAATTTGATTAGCTTTTGGATTTAATTCCTGATTTGATGTCTGAAAGTGAATTGGGTTTCTTTTCTGAGTTGTAGCAAGACTTGTTAGCTCACTAAGTTGATCCATGAACTGTTTAATATCATCCTTTTCCTTTAACATTTCTTTTTTAGATGGTTCCTGCTGTTCTTTGAGGGATTTTGTAAGCTCTTTAATCTTCTTCAGTGCTTCCTGCATTCCTGGAAATGACTCTTCTTTGAACTGTACTTTTCTTTCTTTCACTCCATAGTCACCTCTTTCTTTCCTATGTGGGGAAGAAAGTCTTTTGGTTACTAATATTCTAGCTTCCAATTCTTGCTCAATATACTTTTTCAATACTCTCATAGGTGGTATAAGATATCCTCCATCTTCTGCTCTGACCATTACATTTTCCTTAATCATCTCTTTCCTAATAGCTCCTTTGACATCAGAAGAAAGACAATCAAAAATATCTTCATGGTACATATTATCCTGGGGGATATATTTATATCTTAGAAGGTAAGTGATAATTGTTTCATATTCTCCAATAAACATTTTATACTGTGAAAGAGTACTAATTCCTCCATTATCTTGGGTATCATTGAATAATTTTATCAGGGAATCCTTTCTATATCTTCTCTCAGGTTCCACTCTTCCCCACTTAGTAATGAGGTCTTTCTTGAGCTGTGTCCAGTTTCCTTCTTCATAACCAGGCATAGCTTCTATTGCATCACTAATTTTGGAATCTGTTGTCCAGAAGGCCATCTGCATTGCCAGATCTTCTTCTGTTGCACCTTCTATTTGAGCTATCCTTTCAATTTTTTTAATAAACTTTTCAACTTCTTCTCCATTGAAATTAAGATTATAATTTTTTGCTTTTATTTTTACTACAGATATTTCTTGTCTTGGAATTTCCTGATGTAATGGACTTGGATGTGTTGGTGCTGAAACAAAAACTTTTCTTGGAACATTTGATGATCTTGGTTCTGTTACTGGAGTAGAGGTTGCTCTAGGTCCAGGTGTTGGTGAAATTGGTGATTCTTCTGGTCTAACATGTCTGGGTAAAGTAGCTTCACTAGGAGTAGCTCCTGGTGTGTATGATGTTGATTCTCTTCTTTTACCTTTCTTCTTCTTTGTTCCTGTCAGGAGAATCTGCAACTGACTTAAAATATTTTTTACATGTTCATATTGATCTTCTTCTTCACTTTCTTCCTCATACTGTTCTTCAACAGTATCTTCAGGCAAAGGTGGTAATTTTGATGTTGACTGTTCCATTTGTTCTATTTTGTAGGATCTTCCTTCAAATTTTCCTTCTTTCTGCTTTCTGCTCTTGAAATCTTGAATAAGGCTGAAAAAGAATTCTTTCAACCTTTCCTCTTCCTTCTTCCTTGTTTTTGGGGTGGAAACCAGTAAGCTAGAATCTACTTGTGATTCTTGTCCTGGTGGTGTGAATTGTTTTAATGGGTAATAGTAATGATATGATTCAGATGAGGCTTTCGATGATGAATGGGGGGATGATGATTTTTCCTTCTTATATGTAAAATTATTTGATTCCAGTTTTGAGAAATATATTTATTTATTATTATTATTTTTAAGATCAAGCTGAAAGTATTCTGATTATATTCCTATCTGCCTGCCACTGTTGGTGTAAGATGTGACTATAAAACTGATGATAATATTACTATTAATCAACAGTACTATGTCTGTTCTTATGAAATATAATAATAAAATATTATTATAACCACAATTAAATAATTAAAAAATTATTTCTTTCACGTGTTAAGCACTACTAGTGATTTTAACAGTGATTAAGTAATTGTCTACTAGAATCAATTACAAGAAGAATTTAATAATAAAAACTTCTTTATTAAAATAATAAAATTATTTTAATATATAATTATCTTTTGTAAGAATAATTATAATGATAATTCTGGAAGAAAACTAATTTTAGAGAAAAACTTTGAGAATTAAAGATAAATCACTCACTAATATTCCAAAGAGCTTATTGAAAGATAAGATAGAGAGATTTGACGTAGAATTGTGGATTTAGAGAATCAAAATGAATTTATAAATGTATTACAACAATATATAGTTGATTTCTATGATTTCATGTCTTTCTGATTGATTCTGAAAGAATAAAACACTTAAGAAAAGTTTTAACTAATACTTACTTGTTGGTAATATTGATATAAATGATTAATAAGATGATGATGATACAGAAAAAACAGCAAGAAGAGGCTTCTTTTAAGTCAACAACAGCTCACAGAGGCGTTCCATGGAGCAAACTGAAAAAACAGTGAGTGAGAAAACAATCAACCTTTTTGGATTAATGATTGCATCATCTGTTGTCACGTAAGATTATCATAATTACTTAATTGATGCTTTTACGTGACTACCAACCCCAATATGGTTAAGAATAAAAGGAGTAACATCTGTAAATCTTCTTTTATTCCAAAATAATCATTGATTTCTCAAAGTTATCAATGTTATTGCCAATTTCATCACAGGTTTTAATTACTGTGAATTTTTGAAGATTCAATGTTTCACATAGAATGGTCAAATATGGACTGTAAGTAAAACTTTTAATTTTACTAGTAAAACTGTAATTCTTTTTGGTTGTACCATAGATAATACAGTTCTCCATTGGTCCTGAAAGTTTCAGAAAGATTCATTAAGAATTGTATTTTTAATGAATTTTTTAAGTTTTTACCTCATTTCTACGTAGAATTGCAAATATCAGTGTTTCACTGGTTGCTATGAGGTAAATCAATGGATACAAGTCCAAAAAGGGTTTTCATTACTCTTTTGGGGCTTATCCATGGAAAGTCATTAAGAATTGACGTGGTTACAGGAGTCTAAGTAGCTCTTTACCTCCTTGGCACGTCAAAATAGCAGGTTATTTGCTATTTTCTTAAGATTTACAGTAGTTGTGACATGGTAACCAAGTTCCCAAAAAGGTTTAGTTTACCAATTGGGTCAAGATCAGCCATGGAACCAAGCTTTGGAGCTATCCACGCCTCTGAGTCCTCAGAAGTTGGGTACCCTGGCTCTCTTTGATGTCTTTTGTCACCCTTGCCTATTTTTTACGTCAAAATAGTAATTTAAGCTTAAAGTGAGATATCCACTATGGGTGTACCAAAAGTCCATGTAAGAATACCATGATATTAAGTTCTCAAAACATTCATAACACTATTCTTAGTGTATATGTAACATGGGATTTCTCACTTTCCCATTATTTTGTCGTGAAATTAAGAAAAACAAAAATTTTCACGGATCTTTTATGTGGTATTGAAGTATTTTCCATTTTACCACCTCAAAGAGTTAATTTGAGCTTATTCACTCTATAGAGCTACCCTATGTGAATTTTTGTGCAGAATCCAAATCTGGTCTTAAATCCATGGATTTACTTACTCAATAAAAAGTTATTCATCTTTTCTGAAATTGAAAATGATGAATTTTGGATATATACATGACTTATGAGTTATGCATAATTCAAAATTTCTTTTTAAGATAATTGTGGCCTATTTGGGTATGCAAAATATACCTCAAGGCTCACAGTTGGGACACCAGATGTGGGAACTCCTCTGCGTGTGGGATAAAATGAGGCAGTACCTGGAAGGGGAAATTACAAGAAAACAGTTTTGAATTGCTGTTTGAGACTTGTAACCCTTGCTCTGCTCGTGTGCTAGAATAATCTAGACTGCCCTTCCTAATATGCTAAGTTATCTTTACTGAGTTCACCAAATCAATTTTATTTTATTGATAGTGGCTTGATCAGAAAATACTGTACTCAACAATCTCTAATCAGACTTTGCTCTACTTAAAACAATGGTTAGTTAAAACCTTAACAAATAAATACTTTTTAAAACTTCCAGAAAATCTGGTTGAATTACACCAAAATAATTTTACAAAAGATAATAAATGAAATAAAAAAAAGAAAGAAGAACACACTTCTTACTATTAAACAATCCAAACAAAACTGTTATATATATATATTTTTTATGTTTTTTTTTATGAGTGAAACAGTACAGACAGTTACAATATGGGAGAGAAATAAATAGCACTTGATATCACTTATAACAGTATATGATTATTAAGGGAAAAGTAACTTGAAATATATTCAGGTAAAATAAGTTAAATTAACTGTGTTTTGAGCTATGTTTATAACCTAAAGAAAATTCAACTACTATAGTATAATATGTGAGATGTTTTGTGAGGTTATAAAAATAATAAATTTATAGCTTATTATTTCAACAAACCCTTTGATCTATATAATGGTAAGCTGTTGGTTTTGAATATTGATTGTAGAATAGGAGTAGCATTAATTTAATGTAAAGTTATTAATTTGGTGGTAGTTCAGGACTGAAAAAAATATATTTCCAGTATAATGTGAAAATTGTTTCTTATAGCTTCTGAATGGATGGGTGATTAATTTGAATAGGAATGTGAAAATGTTTTTGTTTATGTTAAATAATTTACTTGAGGTTGTTGATGGGTTTTATTTTAGTTGTATATGCATCTTGATGAAATTGAATTGATTTAAGGGGTTCTACTTTAGCTTAAAAGTAGTAAAATTACTTTGAAAAATTCAGGTTTTATTTTAAAATCTGAGAAAACTACTTTAAAGTGATGGTTTTATTTTAAAACTCTCTAAAAAATTAATTTTAAGGAATTAAACACTAAACTCCAGAGATGCCTTGCTCATGAGCTTCAAGCTTTAAGATCCTAATTAAATAAGGCACTAGTCTACCTGCTAGTAAGGGATGAATTAAAATCTTTTCACACTATTGGTTCTCTTGATCTATGTCAACAACGAACCTCAATTACTAAGCTTAATTTAACCTCTTAGATAAGGGATTTGGAAAAAAATAAGTAGAAGTTACAATTTCCAGATGGAAAAAAGTTTGAATATTTATATTCTTTAGGGGGAATAGGGTTAGGTTTTAGTGCTTTCACAAACTGTTTTGTGCATATGCATATAAAAACTAGCTCTTCTTTAATTTCACCTGGATTACTAAGCATTTTATAAACCCATAGCTAATTTACTACCACCAAGATAAGGTTTTATACCTTCACTCCACTCATCACTCTTGTCACTCTTTACACTATACATTCTTAATTATATTTTTTTTCCAATAATAATCAGCACTACTAATCAACTCAATAATTTACACCATTAAAATTTAAAGCGATTCCCCTCCACTATCAGCAGCTCAATAGAATACTTCAAATAATCCACACTACTACTATTCTATAACAAAAAATAGAATGAAATCAAAATAAAATAAATATACCTTCACTAACTCAGAATAATAATAATTTTTTAATTCAAACAGAGCTCATCTCAATACTCTTCTTCACAAAAGCAACTAAATAAGGCTTCCACAAAATATTTTGAATTAAAACCAACCACAACTGCACAATTTCCACCAATAAGAGAAATTAATTCCCATGTAATACTACAATAACACAGCTCTCATAACTTATATCATTATTGTTTTTTGTTAAAAAATTTACACAAAATTAGAATCCAAAAATTAAATAAGGGGGTTTTTCTTTTCTTGAATTCAAATATTCATTAAATCAGTAGAATACTGACTTGACTTGTTTTGTTTTGGTTTTTTTATAGAATATGAGTTTTCAAGGTTACACAATCAGGTTCTTTGGATTATGATGTTGATTTCTTTTTTTTATATTGGTCCATTAAGCTAAACTGGTATAGGTATACCACACTATGACCATAGGATAACTTCTACACTTTTATTGTGAGATACTTAAAGTTTCTATCTTTTAAAAGAGAACAATGAGGGATTTTTGATCTTGCCAGAATTTCTCTCATAGCTCTTCTGGAACAAAATTTATGGGGCAAAAAGCTCAATTCATAATTCATAACAAATCCACAAATTGATAATTGAATTTGGAATTGGTATAGCTTTGCAATACTTAATGCAACCTATGCCAAATTAGTAACCATTTTTTAGAGCCCATAAGGGAATATAAAATGTGCCAATTCTGAGCTCTTTAGCCTTGAAAGTGACAAATATATTCAGGTTCTAAGATTTAAATCCCACACTAGCCAGTATAGAATCTTACTGTGGGACAGTTGTCCATAAAATTGAATTAAATTCTTTTTGAATCATTAATTTCTCATAATCTGAAAAATAAGAGTCATAGAGGATTTTTCTGTACAGCTTCTTATGTGTCAGAGCACCAGAACACACCTGAAAACTGCATTGGTGAACAATGTCACCACTTATAGGGTAAAGTACCATCTTGTGGTTCTAAAACCACATTCAAACCCAATACAGTCTGTATTGAGTTTATAGAACCACAAATAAGCCCAAAGTAGTGGAAACCATCACTCTGTGATCATGTGCAGAGGTAAGAAATCTCCCACTACCCAGAGCAACACAAAAGGAGGCTATTCCTCACCAAAAAGACAATCCATCATCCTGTTCTTAGTATTATTACATGGTATGGTGTCTTAAGGAAGTGCTACCTTTGGAATTAACCAGGTGTAACTATAGTTTTAATTATTGTAAAGCCTATTATTGTAAACCAACAGGTAAAAACTGCACCCAAGGCTCTCAGTAGCACTCACCATCACTAAAAACTTTAGTTTAGCCCTTTGAAACCATTTTATAATTATTTCATCATAATTATTTTTTTTTCACACTCAGATTTATAACCTTTCATTATTATTATAAAGCTATATCAAAGATAGCCCTGGCAAAGACCATAATGTCCTTTTTAGACAGTATATCAATGCGTTTATGACAAGATTTATTCCTATTTGGATATATTGGGTCCTTTATCACCTCAAAATGCAAATTTAATTTTTTAATTTAATTTATCATTATCAAAATACATTTATGACTATATCATTCTAAATGGAATGAGTGTATTTTACAATTAATTAAAAAAGAATGTTATTATTGTAATATAGCTTATGAAATAGGATTTTGATTAAAGGTGGAGCCTTCAAGGCAATTATTTGTCCTCTATGACCCTAAAATTGAAAAACCAATTTAACTTTTTTTCCATTCTTTCTAAAATTATATTATTATCCTAATTATAAGTCCACCAAGACTGTGAAGTAGAATTTTTTCCCTTATGATTTTTCACTCATTAAATATTCAAAGTCCACAAAGAGTACAACTGGAAATATTTCAATTCATCATTTTTGATAAATGAATACAATAAAATTAAGCTTAAGCTTTTAAAATATTAATACTAGAAAAGAGTATACACTAAAAAGTAAAAAATATCTTGAAAGAAACATGAATTTATATATATATCACTAAGAAAGCAACCATAAAAAAGAAGAAAAAATAAAAATTATCAATTAATTCAAGATTAGAAATATGATATTTGGTATTAATATTATTTTTAAAAATATCATTCCAAAAAGAAAGGATTCAATTGTGTTCCTGTTCTAGGTGGCACTTTGACATATTATCTGTTTTTACAGAAAAAATACATATACACTGAGCAGCCATGGTCAGACCTGGTCTGATGAGGGCAAATAACTCTGAGTTCATTAGAGCTATAGCCCTGTAGACTTCCACTATATAGTGTCAGGCCACCTCACAAATTAAACAATATTCTCAGTATGAATAAGCCTGGAAATAATAATTACAATAATAAATGTAAAAGTTCAAATTTCATCAAGAAAAAAGAAAAAGAATAAAAGTGAAAATACAAAAAAATTAGGGAAGCCAGCTGAAGAAATTTAAATGGAAAGGGGGCCTTATCCCAAACCTAAAGATTGATATTACACATATAAAGAAGAAAGTTAAAAAATACATAAATGATACTTTGAATACTCAATGAGGATTTCATAAGATTTTATAAGAGTTATTGGAAGAAAATAAATATACAATTATTTTTTTAATCTCATTATCAAAAAGAAAAGAACCTCTGAAGACATATTTAACTTTGAGCTTATGAGAATTTCTTTCAATTTAGAAAATTGGAAATTCACTTAATACATGAAAGGAGTATTGGAGTATTAAGTCCTTATATGGCTTAAAGCTACAGGGTGGCACACCTGAGGGCTTATAATCTATTTATTTATTTTAGTACCTGAAAGGGGTAGTTGTATTGAAGAAATTATGTGAATAAAGAAGAGGTAAGATTTTAAATGGTTCAAATAAAATTTGCAAATATATGTGATAAATTGGCCAAAGAACATAATATTAAAGAAATGAGGAAAAAAACAGAATTAGAATATGCAAGGAGATTGTTAATGACTGAAAATAAGAATGGAATGCTTATCAACCAATAAAGCTTATGAATTATCAGACCAAAACACAGCTCAAGTTGATATTAATAGGAGAAATTTTTCAACCTCAAAAAAAGCTCTTGGATGAAGTCAAACTAAAGATAAGGAGGCTCTTGGTGTGACAGGAAACTTCCCCCTTATGAAGAAATGGACAAGGGTTTAATTTTTCCTTGTATGACATAAAACGGCAGTATTTTGTATACATAATATACTGGTTCTGC
Source organism: Austropuccinia psidii (assembly GCA_023105745.1). Taxonomy (NCBI): domain Eukaryota; kingdom Fungi; phylum Basidiomycota; class Pucciniomycetes; order Pucciniales; family Sphaerophragmiaceae; genus Austropuccinia; species Austropuccinia psidii. The sequence goes on from JALGQZ010000002.1 coordinate 24,286,066, forward strand.
ACACCTGAGTTTTAGGGTCCTGTATGACTTAAAACTTCCACCTTAATTATATGGACAGAAAAATATAAAAGAAGTCAAAAAAAATTTAATTCTCTAAATTATTAAAAAAAGAAGGAATAAACAAAATATAACAAGTGATATTATATCAATTTTAACACAACTGGTTGAAAAAAATAATGATGATAATAGAGAGTAAAACAGAATCATTTCAGTAATATTACAAAATGTATTACCAAAATAGTGCAGCAAAATATAAACCAATAGCCAAGCAGGTTGAACCATCTGATGAGCCTATGAAGCAAGACATAAATCCTCCTTTGGAAAGGCCACCATTATCAAGAGGCCTTTATATTACATTACTATCACCAAAACCACTCAGATTTATGATCACCACAAAAGTAACACAAGAAAGATTTGAATTGATAAATTTTGGACCACCTGGATGTTCTTCAGAAGAAGAAAGAAGTCTTCTGATGAATTTCATAGTCTGAAGAGAAAACACAATTGCATTCAGTCCAGAGGAAAGGGGTTTACTGAAAATTTCATATGGAAAACCCTACAAAATACCCCTCATACCACATAAATCTTGGCAAAAAAAGCCAATACAAATACCAAAGCCCATATTAAACCAACCTATTGAATTTGTAAGAGAAAGTATTAAAAAAGGCTCATGTGCACAATATGCCTCTAGCTATACAAGCCCAGTAGTTTTGTGTTTAAAAGTCAAATGGAAAACTCAGAACTGTCCATTACTTACAGAGTCTGAGTAAGGTAAACATTAAAGATGAATGATTACCAACACATATTGAATAGTTTGTTGATGCCTTTTCAGGAAGAGCTTGTTATGGACTTGGTGATATAATGTGAGGATATGATTAAATAGAATTGGAAATTTCTACAAGACCCTTAACCACATTTGAAACACCATTTGGAAGGCTAAAAGTCAAGAGATTACCACAAGGAGACACAAATTCTGTAGCAGTTTATGAAGCCCAAATGACTTGGATAATTCAAGAAGAAATAGGAGACAATGTAGGAATTTTCATTGATAATGGAGGAGTAGAAGGTCCAAGATCAACCTATAATAATGAAGCTTTACAAGAAAAGAATTAAATAGGAAGATTATTTTTGGAATATGCAGCCAGATTGGAGAGGATATTACTCAGAGGTGAAGAGGCAGGAATTACCATATTGGCTATCAGATTTTTATTCTGTGTGCCATCATTTGACATAGTAGGGCATGTGTGTCTTTGAATCATAGAAAAATTTAAATAAAGAAGATTAATAAAAGAAAAATTTGGCCAAGGCCCCTCAAAAAATGTGAACCTTGAGGTATATTTTACATACCCAAATAGGCCATGTTTATCTTAAAAATAAATTCTGAACTATGCATAACCCATAAGTCATTCATATATTCAAAATTCATCATTTTTTATTTCAGAAAAGATGAATAACTTTTCATTGAGTAAGTAAATCCATGGATTTAAGGCCAGATTTGGATTCTACACAAAAATTCACCTAGGGTAGCTTCATAGAGTGAATAAGCTCAAATTAACTCTTTGGGGTGGTAATATGGAAAATAGTCAAATACCACATCATCAATACCATATAAAAGATCTGTGAAAGTTTTTGTTTTTCTCTATTCCATGCCAAGATAATGGGAATGTGAGAAATCCCATGTTACATATACACTAAGGATAGTGTTATGCATGTTTTGGGCACTTAATAATATGGTATTCTTACATGAACTTTTAGTACACCCATAGTGGATATTTCACTTGAAGCTTAAAATTCTATTTTGATGTAAAAAATAGGCAAGGGGGACAAAAGACATCAAAGAGAGCCAGGGTACCCAACTTCTGAGGCCTCTGAGGCGCGGAAAGCTCTGAAGCTTGGTTCCATGGCTGATTGTGGCCTAATTGGTAGACTAAAACCTTTTGGGAACTTGGTTACCATGCTACAACTTCAGTAAATCATAAGAAAATAGCAAATAACCTGCTGTTTTGACGTGCCAAGGAGGTAAAGAGCAACTTAGACTCCTGTAACCATGTCAATTCTTAATGAATTTCTATTTATAAACCCCAAAAGAGTAATCAAAACCCTTTTTGGACTAGTATCCATTCATTTACCTCATAGCAACCAGCCATAGACTGCTATTTCCAATTCTATGTAGAAATGAGGTAAAACTTAAAAAATTCATTAAAAATAAAATGCTTAATGAATCATTCTGAAATTTTCAGGACCAATTGAGAACTTTATAATTCATATAAAAACCAGAAATAGATATACTCTTATATATAAAAATAAATGTTTTACTTACAGTCCATTTTTGAGGATTCCACGTGAAACACAGAATCTTTAAAAATTTACATCAAATACATTCTGTGATTAAATTTCAAATAACATTGATAACTTTAGGAAATCAACGACTATTTTGGAATAAAAGAATATTTACAGTTGTTACTCCTTTTATTCTTAACCATAAATGGGTTGGTAGTCACGTAAAAACCTCAATCAAACAATTATGATAATCTTACATGACAACTGATGATGCCACCAATAATCCAAAGAAATTTATTGTTTTCTCACTCACTGGTTTTTCAGTTTGCTCCATGGCACGCCACTGTGAGCTGTCTTAGACTTAAAAGAGGCTTCCTCTTGCTGTTTTTTCCAGATAATCACATTATTAATTATACCTTTATTACCAACAAGTAAGTATTAGTTAAAGCTATTTTTTGAGTGTTTTACTCTTTCAGAAATCAATCAGAAAGAAGTGAAATCATAGAAATCAGCTATATATTGTTTTAATCTTGTTATAAATCAATTTTGATCCATTAAATCCACAATTCTATGTCAAATCTCTCTACTTTTATCTTTAATAAGTTCTTTGGAGTATTAGTGAGTGATTTATTTTAATTCTTAAAGTTTTTCTCTAGTAATAATTTTCTTCAAGAGTTATATTTATAATTATTCTTGTAGAAGATAATCATATATTAAAATAATTTCCTTTTTTTAATAAAAGAAGTTTTTATTATTAAATTCTTCTTGTAATTGATTCTTGTAGACAATTACTGCTTACTGTTATAGTCACTAGTAGTGTATAACATGTAAAAGAAATAATTCTTTGATTATTTAATTGTGGTTATAATAATTTTCATTATTATATCTCATAAGAACAGTCATATTACTGTTGATGAATAGTAATATTATCAACAGTTTCATAGACACATCTTACAAAAAAGGAAGACGATTTCTGGGACTTTGCGCATATTTTAGAATGTTCATTTAAAATTTCCCTCAGATTGTGTCACCACTAAGAAGAATAACAAGAGATGATGTAGAATGGGAATCAAATACTAAATTTGATGAATCATTTAAAAAGTTAAAAGAAATTGTAGGGGAGGAAATGACATTGAAAAATTTGGACTATGAAAAGGGAGAAGGAAATATTAAATTAGCAGTGGACTCAAGCTAAATAGCTGCAGGAGCAGTGCTTCATCAAGGATGCAAGGAAGGAAAAGACAGACAAGGTTTTTATGACTCACTCATTCTCAAAACTGGAATAAAGGTACTCACAGCCAAAGGTAGAGCTATCTGGAGTAACCAAAATACTCAACTCCAAAAAGTACTTTGGGGAAAGAATTTTGAGTTACAAGCAGATGCAAGAGCCCTAATTCAAATGATAAGCTCATCCAGTTTTCCAAATGCCCCAATGACCATATGGCTTGCATTTATTCAATTATTCTCTTGTGACTTATTTCATAATCCAGGGAAGACCTTCACAATTCCAGATAGAGTATGAAGAAGACCTCAGTCAGAAGATTAAGCAAAAGAAAAATCTGATTTTGATGAAGAAGAAGAATGGAGAAAAACCACATCCAGGGTTTGGAGTAAAAAATAATAATATGGTAAAACTGGAAGGAATAAATCTACCATGAAATCAAGAAGGATTTTGGAAAAGAATTGTGGAATAATTTAGTACATTGAAAAGGCCCTCTGGTAGTAAAGAGGAGTAATTTGAAAAAAAAAGAAGTCATAAAATATCTTTTCGGGGAAGGCCAACTCAAAAGAAGACATAAATCAAATCCACAAGAAGTTGTATCAAGTAAGAATTTCAAAAGAAGAAATTTGAGTCATTAAATCAATTAATGGGACACACAGGGGAAAATGAAACATACAGAAGGCTCAAAGAAACATTTTGGTGGGAAGGAATGATGAGAATAGTTGAAGAATTGGTCAAATCCTGTCAATATTTCCAAAAGAGACAGCAGTATTAGCAAAAAGAGGAAGGGAAAATCTCATTCACCTCCACACTATTTCAAAGAGTTCATATGGATGCAGTACATGTAAATGCAGGAAGTAAGAAATATTGAGTAATGGCCAGGGATTATTTCTCAGGATGGCAAGACAATTGTCTTAGTAAATCTTACAGGAAATTAAGTAGTACAATGGTTTACTTCTGAATAGATTTGTAGGTTTCAATGTCAAAAAACTCATATCCAATTGAAAATTATGAGATCTGGTGAAAATGAAACCTTTGAAACAAGAATTTTTACTGATTTCTTGTTAATAATAATCTAAATAAAAAAATTAAAATTCAGCCAATACATCTGATGAAATATTGAAGATATATATCTTCTTGAGGTAGCATTGAGTAATAAAACTTCAAAAATTTTCGTGAGTAAGAATATTGTATGCTATTAATAATAAAAATTTGGTCAAATAATTAAAATAAAACTTGGTATCAGCTTAAAAGTATTGATTAATATGCTCAAACTCTATTCATTTGTCAAATATATAATTATTGATTGATACCAAAAAAACCAGCTATTTATTTATTTTTATTTTAACATCAAAACAATAGGAAGAGATCTCTTTGAATATTTTTCGTGAAGGATTTTTTTTAATTTTTCAAAAAGAAGTCAATTTAGGAGATTTGCAATTTAATATAAATTTATAACATAAAAAAACAATTTCATTCAAAATAGTAGATTTTTTGAAAAAATTGTTGAAAATTTTAGAGTCTCTTATTTTACCATATTATAATCATTTGAGCTGTATTGAGTGATTTTTTTATATATGAACAATTTCATCACGTCAAGTAAAAAGAAAAGAAAACATATTATGAATAATGGAAATGAACAAAAAAGATTCTTCTCAAGGAAAAAATTCATTGTGAGAAAGTTTTATTTTTCTTTTCTTTGCTTTAACATACTCTTTTTTCATAACAATAATAATTAAAATTTATATATATTCTCAACACAAAAAAAAATACGTTCTATGTGGACTTCTGATTGTAATTATCATATACTCTCAAGGTATGTTATGAAATTCCGCTAATTTACTTTAGCATGTTTTTTTTTGTGTTGAGAATATATATAAATTTTAATTATTATTGTTATGAAAAAAGAGTATGTTAAAGCAAAGAAATGAAAAATAAAACTTTCTCACAATGAATTTTTTCCTTGAAAAGAATCTTTTTTGTTCATTTCCATTATTCAATTCGATTGGATAGATTTTAATTATTCATTTTTTATGTAGAGAAGCCTTTCCCTTTAAAATCAAACCTTGAAATCAAAATTCAAAAAACACCTAAGTTATTCCATGAAACACCCTTGTAATTTCTCCCCGTAAGCTAATGAAGTCTATGAAAATAGTCCCTTTTAGTTAGATTAGATGTTATAATGAGGATAAGTAACATTAGTCTGCTAGTGTGCGTAAATAAGAGGAACGGAAAAAGGGCGGCGCATAGTTTCGAGGCGATGTCGGTGAGCCTGCACCCTCATCAGCTGCAAATCTAAATCTCTTGCTCATCCATGTTGTCGCCGCCGAGTGTCGGTGTCTGTTGCTCTTCCAAGAGCGCTGTAGGTGTCTTGGTTGCTATTAATCACCTTGGGCAAGGTTCTCATTACTCATGTTATTTTTTCCCTGAGAATCACCTTTTCATGAATATCAACTTCATAATCTTGTACAGCAGTTTTTCATAGTTTTAATTAGCAAAGTCGTCCGCCCCGCTTCATGAGGAACTCTGACTACAAAAGTACATAGATACGACGTGAATCAAGCATAATAAAACTAAACGATCAAGCAAAACCAATCCTGATACTACTCGCCAAAATGGCATTATAACAAACTGAATCAAGGAAAACCTAAGACAGAGTTATTAAAAATAACATAGAGTTAGGAAAGTTGTTATACAAAAAAAATCAAAGCGCTAAACGTCCCAGCCACATTGATGTAGCTTGAAATCTCATTGCATCTTAAGAACAATTAGTAATTTGTGGAGGATATTTGAGCTTCGCGTTATTTAACAAATGGAAACGAAGGGAAGAATTCGTAGACGACTGGTGGAAGAGGCAATGTTTAAATCAATCACTAGTTTTCACTCAAGGCTCATAATTTTTGGTTCTATTTTTGTCTTCTTAAACGTTACGGGAGCTTGACGAAATTGAATGAATTGATTCGCGATTCAACCTGCGTCGTGGTCGCCATCGTTGGGTTGGGTCAAATTCATTCCAAGCATGTTCTTACGAAATTGGAATTTGAAATCAAAAGAAAATGTTAAAATTCACTCCACTAAGGAAAGTTCAACCACTGACCACTCAGCGTCGCCTCAGGAGCTTTTCGTTTTCGACTTTTTGGGGGAGCCATCACCACATCTTGGTCTAAAGTGGTGGACATAGAGGTATCTGGCGAATTTCGGTGTTGGTTTACACTTCCATATGACGCTTCGGTGAAGGTAAAAGTGTCAACCATTTCAACATTGGCATTGTGATATGCATTTCCGATCAATCAAAATATAACAGCTATAAGCTTTGAGCAATGAAATAAAGATCTGGGATCAGGGACTGACCATCAGTAATTACTGTTGAGGAGGCACCGTTTCATAAAAATTTAAGCGGTTCTGTTTCTCAGAAGGTATTGAAACCAATATGACGAAGATTTTTACTTACTTGAGTCTGCATAAAAAGAAGTAAAAGGCTTTAGAAAATCGATATTGTAGACGCTATGTGTTATAATCCGAGGAAAAAGATACACAGATAATTATAAATTTAAATAGGAATAACTGCTGAGCAATCAGCAAATATATCGTGTTCTTTGCTACCCTCCACCAAAATGAACACTGGCAAGCACAAAATGCGACTTGGACTTTTCTTCCAGTAGTCTGTAACTGCCATACATCCAACAGGCGGTACATTCTAAATCTCAAGTAAAAAATCCAACCTTCTCGAGTATTAAGAAGCAAGAGTTTTATTGGCAACCTCCTGCCACTCTAAGTCATTTGAACGGCGTGGAACCAACATGTTTCCCAATATAGCCGTCTGGATAAAAGTGTTTTTTACAAACAGGAGGAATGCTCGATAAAAAATGTAACAGGTGCTTATAGCTGAAAAAACAATGAAGCTATACCCTTCAAACCAGAAAGAATAATTCAAAAAGTGGCAAAGTCAAAAACAAAACGTACCCTCTTCAATGCTCCAAGAAAAACCCAAATAGGGATGTGAAAAGTTTCCAGTGTCTTCATCTCGACTTGCAACTGTGGTCATCTCCACGTCGCTCGAAGCTATCATAACAATGAAACTCATTACTCTTTAAGTCAAGATAAGCAAGTATTTTTAAGAGGGGATTAAATATAATCCAACTTGCCCATGATCTCAGGAGCTAATGAGACTTGGATTATATATCTATTATTATTTAAGTATTTGAGGATTAAAAGCAAAGAATCCGGGGTGAGGGGGAATCAACTGAGATAATAAGGAGGGAAAATAGCCCGAGGATGAAAAACCAGATAGTAATAGATAGAGCAAAAAAAATCAATGGGGAGACGCTTTATTATTATTAAATCAAGTCCTACTTCTGACACAGGAATGTAAGCAAGTATTTTGAAAAGAGACCATGTAGCGATGATGAATTAAAGGAAAAAAGACTAAGAGATAAAGCAAACAGACTCAAGCCTCTCTGGAGCTAGGAAGCCCAGACCCTCATTCATTTTTGAAATCTATGGGTCCTTTTTTTCATTGTGCAAGCCGGAGGATTGTGTTGAGTTAAAATCTCATGATATTGCTCAAGCTACTACCGGATCTTTACCAATTACAACTCTTCACACTCCAAAAGAAAACTTGTGCATCCAAGGATATACGTGCTAGATATACTAATTCACTGGCGATGGTGGCAAGCTCATCAGAATTCTTGGTGGTTATTGGAGTGCTGTTACTATTCCCTGCTGCAGACAATTAGCCATGAAAACCCTCTTGCCTGGGCATTCCTCTAGGAGTGTGTATGACGATGCACTACCCACCATAAGGTTTTTGAACCATTAAAACAATCCATCGCGGTTTTTTCCAAAATGATCCGGAAGAGAAAAACAAAATTGATTTTGGTGTCGAAGGCTATGCATCCCTGTGGTATTCTTGCAAGAAGTAGCCTAGCTGAATTTTGCCATCTGTTTGGTCACAAAGATCGGTACTGCACTTCACGGTGTCTGCATTCTACAGTTTATTCTACACACAGTGCAGTTCAGGGGTGTATGGATTGGCTTGTCCATAGGAGTTGTCGGCATCAAACACCTCTATGCACAATTGTTTTATCAATATGAGCAACCTTCATCTCTGCTGGACATCAAGTATTGTACGGTACAGTGCTATCGACCAACCATATCCTTCATGCCACCAAAGGTAAAAAATAGTTGTGCCTGTAGTGTTTACTCAGACGCAGCATTGTTGCTATAGCCATCCAACGTTTTCATGTCTACCTGGCCATTGGTTTTGATTGTCTACTATTTTTCTTTTAAATTGTCTTTTCAAAAAAAAAGTACAAATACAAATTTTGCAATTTGCTTAGACATCGCTGGATGAATGGTTTTGATAGCAGTCGAATTCCGAGGACCCTTCGCTTCAGAACAGACCAATGATCGAAAAACACTTTTGGACTTTGAGCCCTGAATAATTTCACACTCAAACTTCCTGAGTCTTCTCCCCACCAAAATAAGAGACTCTTTATTTCCAAACTATAATTCTAAGGGATGTTGCGAAGAATATAAAACCGATTTTCTTGTTAACGATACGACCAACCTGAAGATAAGGACTCGCCAAGTGCTAAACAGCATGCGAAAGATTCGGATAGTATCGAAGAGTCTTCTCCCATGTCAGCTGCATATCGAAAAAAACAGTCAAGCAAAAACGCTTCTACTTGAAGAAGGAGAGCATCAAGTTTTCAAAGCTTGAAAAGATATAGCGCGCTATGGAGCCCTTAGTTTCAACAGCTGGAGCTCTACTTCACTATGCTGATCTCGCTTTCACCACTGCGAAACCCCCTTTCTGTTATTTATTACTCATATCTAACCTACGCCATCCGTAGGTGTAGGCATTTTCGAGGACGTTTGATGTCAGACGCAAAAAAAGGATTCGAAGAGACTTGCACACCCCGCAATAGAAGCTTACTCGTTAGTATCACAACGCCGAGGCCGAGGCATCAATTTCAATTTAGCATCCCCAAAATACAAAGGAGCGTTTCCCACCTCTCAACTCATAAACAAACACTCACAAGCGACGTGAAGGCGCAAGTAGGCGGACTGGATCTTTTGAACGCAGAGATGGTAGTAATGCACTTGTGAAAGTGATTCAAAAGGAAACTAAACAGCATCGGTTTTCAAAACAAAGCCGCGGAAAGCGGAATATTTTTTTTGCTCCTTCTAAAATATCGCGTGCGATCACAATGCACTTTATGGAGCATGACACATTTTTCCTGAGAATAATTGCTTTGGAAATTGTATTTGCTTACGAAAAGCCTCTCTCAGGTTCACTTCATCGAGATCTATAATAATTGGCGTTTTCAAGAAAAGAAAATTCAGGTTCTTTGAATAGATTTCGAAATCGACACATCGGAAAGCTGGAAGGAAGCTCCACGACTGGATGATATTCGTTTGAATAGCGATATTACTTCGAAGAAAACGAATCGTTGAGTTTAACATACAAGCTTTAACTAAAAATCCGATTTTCCCTTTGCTATTAGAGGTTATAACATGATTAAAACAATTTTGAAAACTGACATCGTTAAGCAATAGAGCGAAATAAAAACCAAATTGCCTATTTTGACTTATAGAAAAGAGCACTATGCATTAATTTACAATACAAAAACACTCAATAATTTCGTACCCACGATCTTGGTCAGACGGCAGAGCTTATAATGGGATTCGCTTTTTTGGTGGGGGGGCAAAGTATGATCCAAACGGAAAGTCATGATGGGCAAACAGTGGTTTTGTGTCCAGTGAAAAGGAAGCAAACTTTCTATCTTTTATAGATAGTTCTTATAATTCGACCAAATGCCGCCATGGAATGAACGTTTTTCTTACAAGCTATGTTCGCAAATGACGTCAAATTTCGAAAAGGTTCAAAATTCTGGTGGTCAAAAAAATGTTCAGCTTGATCGCTGAATAATATCAACGGCGGGGCCTTTTATTTGTGCTCATGTCGATTAGCATACAGTTAAAGAGCAAGCGTTCGAAACAATCTCAACAATGGCCTCAAATTGTGGAGTTAAGAATCCGAGATACGATGAAAGCTATTACAATCGAAAGAATGAACACAACCTGAAGACAAGAGCAAAATGATATTGAATTCCATCGAACCGAAAAATCAAGCTGGAGATCGAGGCCTTATATTTATTCCCTGATATCATTTGGGTTTTAAGACTGACCTTAACTCTCCTCGATCACGGAAAACTCTCAACTCAGTCGCATGGACATAAATTCTCAGGGTTTGGTGATGCCTCAATTTGTGTTTGTTTTTTTGTTTTTTTTACATAAAGAGAAAAAGGGATAAATTTTTGTTAGTCCGTTCTTAGAAGAGTAATAACAAATATACAAATGCATGCAACTGAGAAAGGATTTCAGACGTCGGCACAAATAAAAAGAGATATTTCAGGTCTGGTATTTCTCTACGGCAAAATGCAGAGATGACCTTGACTTTTGGCATCAACTGAATGTCTGTGTTGAAGCAATGATGACTAACGACAACGAGAAAAACATATCGAACGAGGCAACGGTAACTTGAATATCAATATTAGTATTATCATCATTCAATGATCAAATCACATGAAGAAGATGAAGTCTTTATATAGACGAACATGCGTAGATACCAACATTGGAATATGGAAAAAATATTCTGCTTCTCTATAAAAGGCAAAATCATAATTGATTATGATTAAGGCAACTGCCAAAGTGGAATATTGAAGGACACCGTTCAGTCAGTGCATCATTCCAACAGTCAGGATGAACCAGTAAAACATGCCTGTGATTTTGACTATGCCCGATACATTGAAATCCTCAAGCTTCAACCATAGATCTAAAAGGTCCATGGTGACACCAAAAATTCATGAAAAGCTATAAGATTTTGTTTGAAGAGTAATTCATAAGACAAAATTTATAGAAAATACCTCACCTTCCTACGGGGTTTGGACTATGTAAAAATGTTTATCATGAGATGAGGAGAAATACCAACTCAAAGATTGTTTGCTTCACAAATTTGTATATATGTACTGCATATTGCAATCTTCTCTCATTATTGTGAGGAAAAAAGTCTTTTGTGGAAGGTATGCTCAGTCTTTACCATAATTTACAGCTATGAGGCCCTATAGCATGCAATACAACAAGTTTTAATGGGTCTTTCATCCTTCATTGCCAATCTGGAATAATATATTGTGTTTTGGAGGCCAGTCAAGTTAAGGCTCTGGGGAATTGGGCAATAACACACCCCTGGTTGGGGAAACAGAATGTAATAAATGTCATTTTCAATGAGATAATACCAACATAATCAGCTATCCAACAAGAGGAAACTGAAGTAGATCAAGTGGCAATAACTCTGAAGCAGATCATCTGAGAGAAAACAGATAAATATGATGAAGGAAAGGAAACTTGTTTAACAATGAGAATTGAATTTCTATTAAGTCTGTGACTGATACTTGGTTTTGTTGAAATAGCATGATGTGGAAAGGAATAGTGGACCGCAACAAATGATGCTATTTTAAGTAATTAAAAATCATAAATCTTCAGGCTTGAAAATTCCAAGATTTTTCTATGTAGTTCTTAATAATATCCCTTTTCTTATTTGTGATTGAGTAAAAATTATTGATAGTTCCCATACCAAACATAAAAATGATAAGTATTCCTTTATTATTACATTCTAGTAAGCATATGCAAGAAAACTAAAAAATCAATTTTCTTATTGAATGATAAGAATAAATCCCCTTATGAATCAAAAATATGATTATTTATTAAATGTAGAGAACAGAGATCACTATACCTTAAGTAAAATATGAATAAAACCAAACATAATAATCAAGGCTTTTGTTCAATTGAAACATCTTTCTTTGGTAATTTAATCATTCAGTATTCATTTTTACAATTTTCCCCATGTGTCAACCTATTACTCCAAAAGGAGAATCAAACTGAGATATCTGAAGTTAAATCAATACAATTGCTGGTAAAATACAGGGCTTAAAAGCACATGTTTAAAGGGGGAATTATACCCTTTAAGAACATACTGCTGTTATTCAAATTGGACAAGAGTTGGGAAAGATATAATTCTTCCAGGTTTTGGATAATCATTTACTAGCCCAAAAACATTATTTTTGACTCTCCTTTAGCTTTGGAGTTTTAATGCAAACCACACAAAAATGTTATGCTTCTTAAAGCTCTAAGGGTGAGTTTCTTAATGGCACAATACACTTACCTGCAGCAACCCTACTTCAAAAGTTAGTATTTTTCACCCTTAAGTTAACCAAAACCTTAAGAAATAAGCAGAAGCACATGAGCAAATTGGCTACACCTGTCAGAAGGTGCATCATTTGGACATCAGCTTGGACCCAGCTCAGGCTGGCCTTTGACTGTTCTTCTGAGACAAGTTGAACCATGACTATTTCTGTGTGGAAAAATTATCATATCTTCTAGGCCACAAGAAGATCATAGAGATATCAAGAAAATATACTCATAGTTGTTCAAATTTGTTACTTAATTTGAACCACATTCTTATTTCAGCTTTGAAACTCCAGAATATAAAAAAATTCTTATATTCTTAGATTTTTGATGAAAATACCCATTCTCAAATTAGTTTTTGTTAAGTAGATATACCCCAATATTTAAATTCTTAATTGAAAATAATTAAGGTTTCTGACTTGAGAAGAAAAAATACAAAATACAAGAGGCTGATAAGTTTCATAATGAATTTTCTTAAAGGGTACTACTAGAAGGTGTATATCCCAATGAGAAAAAGGATGCTCATACATCTATACAATGATTGAATAGTATTTTAGGTCTTAATCTACTTATTTCATTTTTCTCAATTGACTAAGATCATAGTTTCTAATAAAGCTTCTAAACCTTCAGGGGAATCATCTTGAAATAACCAACCTCAAAGGTGAGAATTCAAACTATTCATAGATTAAGCATTAATGTAACTAATTTTTATTTTTAATTTTGATCTTCAATAAATACATGTGATACAGATTATATCATTTAGCTCCTTATCTTGGAGTATTTCAAATTCCAAAATCAGGAATCATTTTTACAGGCTGCCTTTGGGATTTTTACTTTCCTCCTTCCATTTTTCTGCCTATACCCCTCTTTATCCCCTTCCAATTTCAATCCTTCACTCTATTATAGTTTGATAAGAATATTCAAAATCATTCAATTCTTGATATTATAGAAATATCATAAACTTCATGTTAGAAAATAAATTCCTATTTGTTTTAAGAGAAATTTTCCAGTTATACCAAATATGCAATTATTTCTTATTTTCCTCATTTTCATGATTTTTTTTTCATTATTATCCTTCCATTCATCACCACAAGATATCAAGTATTTATTTTCTCAAAATTTTTCTTTCATTAGGATTATATTAAATTTTTAATATGGTATATATTTGGTTACTTCAAAATGTATTTCCAGTTTCAAATTGAAGATTTTCAGGGATATATAACTTTCTATGAAAAAATTTAATAGAATAACAGAATGTCAAAAGACAGTAAAAGTTATAAGAAGAAATTAAATAAATAGCAAATAATATAAACATGAAGAAAGGTTTTGAGAGCAGAAATTTTGAATTTATTTGTTAAAATTAAGGAAGGAAATTGATTAAGTTTTCTTGTTGAATATTGGTAAACATGAACCAATATAAGCATTTATGTACCTATTTTTTGGGAATGTTAAGTTGCTAATGAATGTAAAATTCCAAACAGTGATCAAATCAGTTAAATCTCAAAATCATATTTACATGAAAATCTTTTTTCTTCATTTATGAAAACCTGCTAATGAATTTCACACAATTCTATTGATATATTGATATATTCAATCTTATGAAATATTTTATCTCTGACCTTACAGATTTCAAATCAAAATAATGTTATAAATCATCAGGATTTTGGTTTTTTAATGTATGAATATATGGAAGGAATGAATTGGAATATTGGAATAAGCTTCCCACAAACATTTGATAATTGCAAAATATAATTAAAAAATACTTTGGACCATTCTCAATTTTGTAATTTCAATCGATTCTATTATTGACTTGATTATTTCACCATATCTCCTTATTCTATATAATGAAGCTTGATTATTCCAGATATTTAAATATATCAAGTCAAAATAATGTGGCTCCTCATAAATACTAAGAAAATATAAGCCAATTTCAATTATTTGCTTGATTTGTTTCCATAAAAATGGATATAAATGATTTTCAAAGGCTGTGAATTTCTGACTTAAGTGCTTGAATTTAAAAATCTGGGAATGAGTTAAATTATCAAAAATTATGTTAAGAAATAATCAAATTATTTGGAATTTTTGAAACCTATATCTCTCTTATATAGCTTATTGTTATATACCTTAAATATTATATTGACTATTTGGTAATTCCCTGTATCTTAAGAGAAAAATCCACAATGCTTTAGCCACTAGGAAATATTCAAGTGATTTTTAAACACAGAATTTTCAATTCATTAATTCGCTTAAGGTATGTAAATCTCAAAAATATAAAGGACTTGTTAAAAGCCAATTTAAGCAAAAAAGCTTTTAGCCATCACTTTAATGTAAAACAAAAAAAAATATATTTAAAAAAGAGATGTGATTTGCTACTTTGTTAGAAATGAATGGGTTTTTTTTATCATGATAAGACAGAGATTGATGTATGAAATTTTAAATTCCTCCTCAATCTATAAGAAAAGTAATTCATTTGTTATTTCAAAAAGATATTAATTATCACAAAATTTAATCTAATAAAGGACTTAATAATATTAATTAAAGAATATCTTTATTATTTCCCAGGATTATCTGAAATTTTCCAATTATAACCATATTGATAAAAGTAAATAGCTGAACTTAGAGTAACTGGATATTTTTATTGTTTATTACTTACTAGAGATTGGTTACAGCTCAATGTTGGCATCAGGAGTAATATCTAAAGCCTTGGAATTAAGATCATCCCATGATGGCTAAAAATTCATGAATATTTGTTCAATATTGGAAATTGAGCTTTTATAAGAATTTTTATATAGGTTTGGTGGCAAAGATGGGCATTCTTGACTTTCTGTTGTATTTGTGCCTTTTTTTGGTTGTATTAAACACTTCTTTAAGCCTTGGTTTTATTTTCAAGTTCATAAAGGGAATACAAGTTACACAAAAGAAGCTTGAATGGCTAAGTCCTCCAATCAAGTATTGTTGAATAATAATTTACCTCAGCATCCTCTTCAATCTCAGAGAAACAGTCAGCAGAGGCAAGGATTATTGAGGTTATTTCTTGTCCAAGGTACCTTTTTGATGTGAAGACTCTATGTTTAAATAACTTTCAGATGATTGGATCAGCCATAATTTCATTATTCCTATTCCGATTCCTATTAAACTATTCCATACCTGTGATCTTACATGAGGCTTTGTCCTTGTCTTCCTGGTTTTTTCTTGGCTTCCTAAAATTGTCTTTTTGTCCTCTCAGCCATCTTTCAGAAATTCCAATTACTGATTGATTCTGGAATTGAGATGGATCAAAGGAATAATTTTTGAAATATCATATATTATATGCATGATTCTAATCCTTTTCAATAACTCCAAGAATTTTATTGTTGCATGTTGTGATGGTTTTGATGTTCAGTTTAAAGGAAGAATTTTTAGCTTAATATTTGAAGATCTCAGAAGTGCATTGATCTTTGTGCATCCCTGGAATTCTATTTCTTCTTCCATAATAGCTTGTGTATGAAGATGGTATCTCAAAGCAAGATTGATTTGAAACCAGACCTTCAGTATTTGGCTGAATTAAATTTGCGATAATGTTCTCTGAAAGTAGTTCT
This sequence comes from Austropuccinia psidii, assembly GCA_023105745.1. Classification (NCBI taxonomy): domain Eukaryota; kingdom Fungi; phylum Basidiomycota; class Pucciniomycetes; order Pucciniales; family Sphaerophragmiaceae; genus Austropuccinia; species Austropuccinia psidii. Next base: position 24,302,395 of record JALGQZ010000002.1, read on the forward strand.
CTTGATGAGGATCCATGAGGGGAAGTTCTAAGTACCATTTTAATGAAATACCTCAGGCACAGGAAGCTTCAATCATTTGAGCTTTGAAGTTACTGTGAAGCTGCTTTGTTTATTCTTCTAGTTGAGGTGGGGAATTTAGTATGTTGAACCATTATATTTATAATTTTCAAAATGATCAAAGGAGTTTTTAAAATGATTGGTGAGTGAAGCTTAGAGATAAATTCATATATTGATTTTAGTTTTGTTTTGATTATAATCCTCTTATTATGGGAAATGAGTTCCAAATTTTATTGAATATCAATTCATTATAAGAAAGGAAGAAAATTGGGGAATAAAGGAGATTATTTGGCCTTTCTTACATAAACTCTTGAGAAGGGCCTTGGTAATTTTTTTCAATCAATTTGGTGATATTTTCAAGAGTAAAATATCTAATGTTTCCTACTCATTTCATGTTTCATGATTACTATTTATGATACAACAAACCACATTTTATTCAAAAGAAGAGTTGAAATAATCCTATATCAAGATAATAACACAGTTTTAAACATACAATAACTGATTCTAAGAGCTAGAGGGGATAAACTCAAAGTCTTTGATACTTAACCTTGATATTCATCCTAGTAAGGGGTGAATTGAGTGTACAAAAGTACCTTTTTTCTTTCTCACAATCATAAACTAACTCCAAATCCTCAATCAAAACATCTCCTACTCTACTAACTGAAAATTATTTATGGTATAAATCAAGACATATTTTCCAGTTCATTTTTCCTGAGAGACCATCGAATCCCACCTTGCCAAGTGTTTTCAAAAATGAACTCTGATTTTACCAAAATATTTCCATTGGGCGGCTTGAGGTGGATTTTTGAGATTAGATTCAATGAACTCTTTTCCAAGCTGAATTAACACCAAATATTTCCAAATTGGGCATGGCTTTTTATCAGTTGAGCATATAAACATTGAGACTGGACCCAGAAGATGGAGTTTTTAGATTTTTGCCATAATCTTGGATCTGTGATGATAAGCCCTCTTGAAAGCGTGAATATACTTTGGTAGAAGTCCATCTTTTGAATCATATGCAATTGACATAATTACAGCCATTGCTGCAGTAATGTAGTAATGTACTATTCTTATTCCACCATGATATGATTCTTATTCATCATAACTTTGGTTGTCCTTGATTTTTGTCCTTTTGTTTTCAGGAAACGTTTGGGTTACAGATGTGCCATTATAAAGACATTGGAACATTATGTGAACCACAATGAAAGCCATTTCAGAAGTAGGATACATATTTCCTAAGGAGTCATAGGTATTTAGGAACTCCTGGTGTCCAACAAACATGGAAATATCCTGAATTACCCCTTGAATTCTTGGCCAGTGAGTTTTGAAAGGTATTTGAAGGGGCTACAATATGTGTTTGATGACATCACTTGTATCTGACCTTGCAGTTCAATTTTTTGGGATTTATTGATGAGGCTGTGCTCTATTATTTGATCACCAACAAAAACATATTAACTATAATCAGAAAGAGTATTTGCTGATATCAAATTTCAGTAATTTTAAAAGAATTTAACTAATTTAGGATTCACTGAACAATTTTTACCCTCATAAGAACAGTCTCAATATCTTTTGTGAGGAGTTTACCAATCACATGTACCATGGGAACCTTATACCTGAGAATTTGGGAAAGTGTTTCAAAATGAAAAAAATATTTCAAAGGTAATTTTTAAAATATTTATTGCCTGTCATTTGGGTTTGACCTTGTGAAATACTTCTCATGGGACCCTCAGAAACCGTCTTGATAACTGGGTCTGTTCAAGAATTATGGTTAGTATGCTTGATTTGTACTGTAAAAGGAAGAGTACTTACTGTCAGGAAGACTTTGAGGAACTTGTGGGATATTAGATGAGACTTGCAAAGGTGCACCTGTGTCCTTAAGAACATAGACATTTAGTAGGTTAGGTCGATTTGGATATTCTTGTTGTGGAGAACCAGTTGGCAGATGCTTGCATTGTGGAAAATTAAGTGAATAAGTTTGAGAGATATGTGGAGTATTCTCAAAATCAGAAGCCAAGTAAAGTGTTGGTGTGGTTGAATTCTGAAGGGTTAAGCTGGAAGGTTTATTTGGAAATATGGATTCAGTTTTATTCAAAGGTACAAGTGTTGAGGTAATAGGAGCTGTTTTGGGGGGTTTTATTGGTTGATGGGACATTTTGGATTCCAAATGAAGTACCAATGATGATGCTTGAGGGGGATCTCCATATAGAGTTGAGGCAAGTGATGGGATTTCACAAGGAGGAGGATCAGGAATAGTGAGACAATTTTTGGAAACACTTTTCTCTTGGATTCTTTCTGATATGCGCAAAAAGGTATTTTGATTGGTTTGGGTGGGTGAGGGGACTTGGGTGTGGTCATTCTTTGTGGATATGGAAGGAGTGGGATTAAATTTGGGTCTGTAAAATCTTAAAAGGTGAAGTTCAGTTGAGTTTGAATTAGCAGCTGTATAATCAAGGAAGAATGTTCAGAAAAGAATATTGTATTGGCTTTTTAGCATATCACACTCACCAATTAATTCTTCTGAGTGTAAACTCTGCCTTTGGGCTTCTGGTGAAGGAATTCTGAATAAAATTTTGGAAGTGAAGGTTTTTCCTCTCAATGACAAATCTGCTTCAAGTGAAACATATGTGGATCTTTCAAGTTTTTGAGGAGTTGTTTTCAAAAAATTTGATTTGAAATTGGATTTTTGATTGGAATTATAAGAAAGAGCCCTTCCAGGAGGGCTCAGAATAATGTTGGTAGCTTCATGGTCCATTTGTTTAACTTGATCTTAAATCAATTTTTGTCTCTAAATTTTGAGATCTGAAAGGTACTCTGATTTTATTTCATCAATAAATATTTGATCCTTTTCTTTGAAAGTGGGAATGGTTTGTGCAATTTAAAGGTGGTGTATGATAAGGGATTCTGTATTGGTGAATATCAGTCTCAATTTAAAAGGTTGGGTTGTGGAGAATCGTAAGCTTTCCTGAAAAATGTGCCATGATGAAGATCAGAAGGCTGCTTGAATTGAACTTGGCTTGAAAAAGAAACAATATAATGGCTATAATGATTAGAAAAAAGATAAATAGAAATTGAATTTTGAGGGGGGGTAAAGTCAAAGTATAATCTGGAGGGTCAAAGAGAAAAAAATTACATAAAATATTAAAGCTGTATGCTAATATTTGGCATTTGAAAATTGTTTAAGGTTGATTCAATCATTGGAAACTCTAATTTGTGTCAAACACTTGTTAGAGTTTCACTTATTTTTACATGGAATGGTTTCAGTAATTCATGTTTGAAGACATGACCTAATAAAGTGCATTAAATCTCAATATTATACTGAAACCTGTTAATTCAAAATAAATCCAGTAATTTCTTATAAATTACAAGGTTTTATACAAAATTTAATATATATTGAATTACACTACAAAACACCTTTCTGTAAGAATTTTAACACAAATTATTTTGGTAAAAACACCAGTATGGGAATTCTCACCCAATTTCTCAAGTGAAAATTAATTGACATTTTTTTTATAAAAAAAAATATTAAGTTTTCTTGAAAAAATTTATTCTACAATCTTTTTTAAAAATTTAATAATATTTAATTTTTTATTTTTTCAAAATACTATTCATATTATTTTGATGGATAATAAAAGAGATAAAAATTAGAAAAATATAAATATATATATATTGTTTAGGATGGAGTGTGTGGCTCCCCAAACATAGTATGATTGTTGATGTATACTATATTGCAGTAACCACCGATCGGAGGTGGTTACTGCAATAAGAACAATCGTCGAGTGTGACAGTCAACGATTACTTAAAACAGTTTAAAAAATGCTTTAATCAATATGTGATTAGAGAATATATTACATAATCGGATTGTCAACAACTTGCTCCTTCTAGCTTGCTACTGCAGTACAGTACATCATCGACATGAAGCATTGACGATGCTGTTGGAATTGGTTGGAGCTATCAGCTCAAACCACATATATCAAAAATTGAATTTCCACTTTTAATGAACAAAAATCTTATCAAAACGAAAAAAAAGATTTGTTGTTTTGTTTTTTTCTCAATTGTAGATTTTTCAGACATGACTTTCAGTGCAAAAAAAAAAAACAATTTTTCTTGTGCATGTAGTAGGAAGCTCACATGCATTGATGTAAGAAAACCAAGAATTATATTTTTGAGCCTGGGCCAAAGGGAAAGTTAAATTTTCATCAGGTTTTTACATTATTTCTTTCATAGTAAATGAAAATGTGAAAAATAAGGTCAAAATCCATTATAAAGAAAGAAGTTAGTCATTTTGAAAATATTTATTAAGCACTTATTTTGCCTAAAATTAGAAAAACAATCCAATTTTTACATCTTTTTACTGAATTTACTTACCATTTATTCCTTGGTGTGAATAATCCCCAAAAATGGTTTCTAATACTCTTTCAATCCTTGGTCATTGGTATTTGGCCACAAATTGGCCTGGTTTTGCAAAGAGAAATTGAATAAACTTTGTAAATGAGGTTTAAGCTTGATTGTTTTGATACAGTTGTGGGGAAGGTGTTATGAAGCTCTTTTTATATGAAAGTTTTGTATTTAAAATTTAAAATGTGGATTTTCCCACAAGTAAATCTATTTTGAAGCTTAGATTTCTGACTTAATTATATTAAAGTTTGTAGATGGTATTTTTGAAGTAATTTCCAATTTAAAGATGTGTTTATTCAAAGTAATCAGTGGGATATTGGATTCACTTTATAATATCGAGTATAAGATTCAACATAGTATTTTCTATTTGATTCATTGAATATTGAGAAATTTCATTCACAAAGTGCCAAATTGGCAAAGAGGAATTGGAATTTTTTGGAAATCTCTTGGAATATATATATGTGGGTTAAAAAAATGGTGTAGAGGCAGCTTGCAGCTCAGCTTGAAATAATGTGGTAATAAAGACAAAGTCATTTTCAACTTGTTTCAAAGCTGAATCCAAGTTGGATCCCTCATTTTACCCTCCCAAATCTAGCTTACCTGCATATTTTTGACATATATTTTGTGACTATATCCCTCATTGATATTTATAATATATATGGATATATATATATTTAATTAAGTTTATTATCAAAGCCCACATCCATCATTGTGTTTTTGATTAAAAGTAAAATCTTAAAATGTTGTGTATTGAGCTCTTAAATTTCCTCATTTAATTCACTTTAAGGTGCAATTAAATTGGAATGTTACTGAATTCTTTTTCACACAGACACTTTCAATGTTGACAGAAATTTTATCATATTAAATCTTACTTATTATATGCACTAATGTAAGCTATTACAGATCCACCACTGAAATTTCAATCCCTTTCATCAAATTAACCAATCATATTCCTACACTCCCCCTACCAAATTTCAAAAATAAAACATTCAGTTTATCAATTTTTCCCTCTCTAATATATTCTGCCTTCCTTTTTAAATCAAAATCTGTATCAAAATCTTATCAAAACCCATTTTGATTTAAATATTCAACTGGTTCATTTTTGAGAAAGTGAGTATTCAAATATTACAGAGAGAGATGAAAAATCATCCCCATTAATCATTCATGAAATATAATTAATCTTTTTGATCAGATGCCTTATTAGCAAATTATCATTTTCTTTGCACCTAAACTACATTAATAAAGCTTATTTGAAAAGTTGATCTTTCAAACATGTCTGAAAAGCCAATGTTAGAGGGCAAGGAAGATTTCATTTCATTTATTATTTTCATTGTAATATGACTATCCCATTTCTCTCCACCTCATATTTATTCCATTAAAAACTGAATTTTCACCTCCAGAAACAACTATCAACTCCACAGAAGTACCTCTTCCTCCAGAAAATCCAAACTCTTACCATGAAGCTGCCCTTTTGAGGCTTTATCAATATCACAAGAAAAAAGAAGAAACAAAAAATTAACAATTATCACAAATTCTATCAAGAAATGCTCAAAACTTGGGGAACCCATATACAAATACAGGATTGGCCAAATCAATTTTGGATTGGGTTAAGGCTATATTGGGAATCCAATCCCCCTGATTCTTACTTCTAACTCCACCCACTGAAGAAGAGATTAAAAGTTTTGAAAACCACTTTTCAGCTTTTAAGTAGAAATACACAGTCCATATGAAAGGCTCTTTGGATTCAGCTGAAAGGGAATATGGAAATATTATTGAAAATGAAAAGAATTTTATTCAAAAAGCCTCATTGAAAGAAATTGAAAGAACACTTCCTCCTATTCAATACTCAGTTGGAAGCTCTTCATCACAAGCAATAAATTCACACAGTCAAGAATGGCTTTCCTATGGGCATTCTCTTCAAAAAGTGTGTATTTCCCCACTTTACATTTTCTTGGAACTCTCCCCACTCATCACCCTGGAATATACCCAACACAGCTATTCTCCTTCATTCTTGGTAGTTAATTTATTGGCATGGTGGTACAAGAAACTACCAAATTGAAGAGGAGCTGAATAACCAGGCCAACCAAATTTCAATTGTTGATAGATGGCTCCTTGGAAGGAAATCTATATAGAAGAAGAAAAACCCACCTGCATTAATGGAATACACCACAAGTAGGAAAACTGCTAGTTTGAGGAATTCCAAGAAAAAGTTACTCATTTTTTTTCATCAGATTTCATCCAGTGTAATATAAACTCAAATGAAATTAGCATATCTAAAATGATAGAATAACAAAAAGCAGATTCTCCAAGAAGTGGCATAAGAACTCATCCTCAATGAACATTCAAGAGGAGCTGCAGTATTTTTGCTAGATGGAATGATGTCTGATGTTGAGCCCGAATCTCCTGGCCAGCCACTTCCCTCAATGTCTTGGAGATCCAATCAAATAGGTTGACTTTTCTAACTTCTTGAAGAGGGCTACAAATATCTTTCCAACAATCCAAGAGCCAAAAGCTACTGCAATAAAAAAATACAACAGCTCACACCAGACCCTCATATACCCAAAACTCAAGGATTTGGAAATATACCCAATAAGATTCCATAAAATTGGGTAGCACCAGAAGCTTTGGCATCCTTAACAGAGGTGGAAAGAAGAGGAATAAATATTCAAGAACCTGTTGACCTCTCACTTTCCCTTGATAAACCTAGATGTATGACTAGACATCCAGCTTTTACCCAGTCCTCATATATGCAAACATAAAGAATTTCTAATTTACACTCTTGAAAATGTTTCCCAACATAAAAAATCAACTTTTTTTTGTAATTTCTTCCTCATAAAAACACTCTTTTTTGTTCCAAAATTCTCTTTGACTGTTTTTCCCACATATAAGAGCAAAGATATTAATTATATACTTTAAATTGTATATCTGTGTGCAAATCATCTTGAAATCTAAGTTCGCAATCACCAACAGCTAAATTTTTTAAAATATGAATCCCAAACACATGTGCCAGAAGACTGAAGGAATGTGAGATTTATCTAATTTTTTGAGTGGAATTATTCAAACAAAATAGTTATAAGTATTTTGATTGAAATATAACTATCCATGAATCTTTAATATGAATCAATCTTATTAACTACCTGAAATAATAAAATAAATAGCAAAAAGCCTTTTCAAAATGAAATCATAATCTTTGAGCAGAAATTTACTATATGAATTTCACTCATCTTAATATAATTGAGGACAAATGTCATACATGCCTTTGAGAGTCTAAATTCAATATCAATAGGAAATTTCCAAACTTATTTCCCCTTTTATGAAAGATCTCACAAAAACATTAGATTACTTTTACAACTCATTTTAATAATTGGCTTGAGCCAAATATTATAGATAATCATTTTAATAAAAATCATATTCCTTTCAAAAAATCCTAAGTTTCAAATTTCAATTGAATCTATATCATTTACATTGATCATCATCCAAATAGAATTATAATACCCAATTACATATATATATATATCAAAATAGCTCAAAACATTTATATTTTCGAATTCCCTACTTGTATCCTAAAGGTTTGCCAAATTGGGGTAATACATGCCAAGGAGTCGGAATATCCAAAAGGGCTCATTCAAATCATCAGGAGTCTTTAACTGAAAGCCTCAAGGTGAGTGTAAATCATAGCACAATAAAAAAAATCCATCATTATTTAAAGTATTACCCTGTTAAAATATTTTATATTTTAAGATGAGAAAGTTTATCATCTACCCCAGAGGAATGGAATTCTGTCTCAGGGAAACAACTCACAACATAGTGTTGCTTATTCTTCTTCAAAATTATTAATCACATTTAATTATTCAGATTATATTAAAATAAAGGTATTTTTTATTTATTTCTCAATTTTACACAGATATCCAGCAATTTATCGTTAGTTGAGAAACATCCATTCCTTTCTATCAATTAATGGGAAGGCCCCAACCTACCACCCAATATTGAGAACATTTATTACTCAACTCGAATTCCACTTCCCTCCTTCCTGTATCAGAATCCAACTGTACTTTCATCTACTATTAAGATTGCACATGACAACATTTACAAAATCATTAGTGACCCTAACCGCGAAAAAAGTATCAAATCAGAACAAAAGAAGATTTAACCAAGCACCAAAATTCAACAAACACCATATTTCAGCTTTGAAATTTGCAAAACTCCGTAAAATTTCAAAAAACAATTGCACCTCTTGAATTCCTTCAATAACCACATATGTTGCCAAAGATTTTTCTTCCTATATTCAAATTTAGAGAACAAGTATGTTTTTGGAACCCAATGTCATTACAATTTGAAAATACCTCAATTAATACAACCTGTGTGTGGCAAATACAGACACCAACAAAAATGCAACACCTTCTTATATCAGGAAAATATAAAGAACCAAAAAAACTAAAACCAACAATACAGTTCCACTTCCAATCTTTGAAGAAATGGATCTCAAACAAGCTTATGATTACTACCTTTGAAAATTCACTGGACCAACCCCAGAAGTCAAGAGATTGAAAAGAAGAAATTTTCTCTGAAATAGCAGATGGTGATGTTTTGAACACATTTGTAGATAATTAAAGCTTGAAGCTAACAGATAATCCTGGAAACTTGGTTTTTGCCTTGTATATTGACTGGAAAAGCCCACATGGCTCCAAGATTGGCTCCAAGAGTATTTCAATATGCTTTATTCTTTTCATTTTCTTCAACCTTCCTTCTGAAAAAGATATCAGTATCAAAACCTATTTGTCTATGGGCTCACTCCAACCTCCAAAGAGCCCACCGCTGATAAATTGAACAATTTATTTAAGCCTCTTGCTTCTAAACTGCAGGACCTGTGAATAGGTGTCCACTGTGAGCCTTAGAGGTAATTTCATATACCCAAAAGACCACAAATACAAAAATAACATATTAATATAAATAAAATAAATTTATTTATATTATTAAAATAAAAAGCAAAATATAAATATAAAATTATATTAAAAATAACAAATTAATTACAATTTAAGAATAAAAATACATTAAATTTTGTAAGTATAAAATTACATTTATACTTGAAAAAATTAAGTAAAAATGAAATTTTAACAAAATTGTGAAAAAATAAATAAATTTGGAAAAAAGTTAAATAAAAATTATTATAACTTCTTATTCAATAAATAAACACATGAAAATTATTTCACCATTGGATTCCTCATAAAAAATCAGGTGGGGTCACCTCTGAGTGAAATTCTTGTAACTCAACTCTAAATAAGCTTAAATTAAGTTTTTAGTATTTTCAATACAAAAGTTGAAAATCCTCAAAACCTTCATTTAATTCACACCACATGTGGTGTTAACCATCAATTTTTGTGTTAAAATTGAGGTGTTGTGTTTAATTTAGAAGTTATGAGGAATTGAAGTATTTTCAATTGAATTCAATTGAAATGTCAAAATGTGCGCGTGTATTACATAAGTGAACTTTGATTTACATATGAGGTGTCAATTATTACTGTATTGTACTGTACAATTGAATTGAATTACATATGTAAATTATAAGTATAATACATGATGAGGAATTAAAGGAAAAATAAATTGGAAAGATTAAATTTGGGGGGGAAAAGGAACTCCAGCTCTAAGGGGGAGCTAGACCCCCAAAATCCTTTCTGACAGGCGTGGGATGTCAAAATTCACGCAAAATTTCATTACTTTTGGCCTGGAATTGAGTTACAGGGTCTGTGGACTCAATTGATGATGAGGTTTTGCTACCAACTGGGGTAGTTTTAGCTGTTGCCAAGAGGGTAAAACTACCCTTAAGATAAAAAAATCATATTAAAAACAGTTTTAACTGGTTTCTACGCCTCTGACACACATTCTGACGTGTTTTGAAGGCTCGAGGCCTGGTATTGCTAAAGTAATGGCTGATTTAAGGGTCTAAAATGGCTAAAAATGGCTTAAACCAGCCCTTTTTGGTCTAAACCAGGGTTCAATGATGCCATAATTGGCTTTTCTGTTGTCAGACTGTTTTTCACGACTGACAAGAGTAAATTTTACTTTTTGAGTAAGAGAATTGATGGCTATAAAAGAATGTCTTCTTTGCCCCACTTTTCTGTTCATGTTAGAATCTTTTCCTTTTATTAATTAGTTTAAACACTGTTAAACCAATCAATCAAAGATTCCAATCACCATTTTTAAATCATTTTAATCCTTTTAACCACGTGAAAAAATCATTATAATCATTTTTTGTAACTCTTATAATCATTTTTACCCCTGAACCACCCCAAAAGTGAATTAAAGCATCTTTCATCACTGTAAACTTTGTCACTTTGTTTCCAAATTCACTCTGGTCACTTTTGGGTGTGTTTTCTCTTTAATATTCTTTTTAAAGACTTTTTTCTTTAATTAATTGCTTGCAGTTCTTTGCTCAATTAATTCCAATTCAAATTGCTCTTGAAGAAATTTCTTTTGTAGCCTTAAAATATCTCTAGTAGAGTATTTTTTGGATAAATTTTTATTGTTGGTAAAACAATAAACTTTTATAATATTATTGTTTTATACTAATAAAGTTATAAACAATAAAATGGGTGTGTTTTCTCTTAAAAATAATATTTCATACTATTTTTAACTGAATTTTACCTTATACAAATTTTGAGGACAGGAAAAGTACTTGATTTTTAATCAAAGTTTCATCTCCACACCTTACATTTGGGGGCCCAGCCGTGATATTTTACCTGTGACATATATGTTTTTACTCTTTTTAAATCTTTTTTCTTATATTGAAAAATTTAAAAACATATAAAAAATACTTATAATTCAAAAAATCCATAAAAAATAATTTTTTTCATATTATAAGTGAGGCTTATATTTTATTTCTTTTTTTGAAATAACCCTTTTTTTTTACTTAATTAATTGGCTTTTTCATTAATTTTAGTGTCTGACAACGTGGTAAGACAAGAAAACATTGAAACAGCCTCAACAGTAACCAGCATTATCCCTGCCAGTACTGTTATTGTGACTCAAAATAACCAACCTGAACCAATACCTTCTGAATTGATTAACTTGGACATAAGTAATACCCTTCAGAAAGCTAAGAATTTGGCCAATAGTAAGTTTTTTTGATGTAAAAATACTACTTTAAGCCTTTTTAAACCATAATTATGCCTTCAACCAGGTCAGGAGCCAGCTACAACCCCTCAAGCAGCTCCCAAAAAGGTAATAGACATGATTATGGCAGAGGCCAATCAGGTACAGAAGGAAAAGGGTCAGTTGATGACTTCCAAACAACTAAATTGGGTCATTCTGAAGCTGATAATACTATTTTACCTTAAAAGAGAGCTGACACCACCACAACAAGCCTCTGTGGATATATACAAAGCCAGCCACAGTGCATACAGCAATGCACTTCAATTCAAGGAGTACCAGATCCTTGCAGACCTGTGGAAGAATTGCATGAATTCTTACCTGACAGTAAGAAAATTTCTGGGCCATCCCAACACCCGCAAATTGCTCAATGGATGGAATCCATTGATGGAGAAGAAAAACATGATGCTTTTGACACTAGAATGGAGGAAAAACAACCCTCCACCACCCAAACCAGTGCCAAAAACAGCCCCAGTGGCCAGAAGCAGCAATTCCAACGTGAAAAAGCAGCCACAAGCTCCAAACAAGGGCAAAGGGAAGGCACCAGCCCCAAAACCTTACCGCCAAGGCTACAGGATTCCAAAGATTCAGCATGATTCCATGGAAAATGTATTTCAGATGGCCAGAACCATGATGGGTTTACAGAAGAAGGAGGAAGCCAGATTAAGATTCCAGAAATGATTTCTGAGATATTTGATTCCATCCCAGAGTTGTATGATGCTATAAATGACGTGAAAAAACATCTTTCTGATGAAAATGAAACCATTTGTAACAACATTAAAACAAACAGCCTGAGTCTGTGCCAAATCAATGAAACACTTATGTGTTTTGAAAGAGTTTTAAGAACAATCAAAAATTCCAATAATGATAATTCTTCTAACAATAAAATAAATGAATAATCTGCCATTATTAAAAAATTAACAGATAAATATTCTAAATTCAATATTTATGACATAATTGAAACAAGAATTAAACAAGCCATAAATATTATCAAGACAGATAACAAGAAAGTCCTTGATGAAATTTCAAATTCATTTACTGAAGTAAAGACATACACCATTGCCTTGAAAAAGTGTTTTGATGCTTCACAAGAAGAAATATCAAAATTATCAATGAAATTGAATCAAGTCACTGCTGATAATACAAAACAGACAGAGTTATGGAAAGAACTGACACATAAGGAAGACATGTATAAAATTGAAATAATAAATTTAATACAAAGCTTCCAACATGAATACGGAAATTCCCAAAGGTGTAGCAACAGTAAAATGAATGACATTGAACAAATACTGAACACCTTACCAAGAATTTCTACACCTCTAAATCAAAATGAGGGCACAAGAATTCCAAATCCACAAGTATTGGATCCTGATAATTCACAATTAAAAAATGAATTATCCACTTCTTTTCATAACTTGGAACCATCAATGGGCCAAGCACTCTTGAAAGAAGTTCCAAAACTTAAAGAATGGCCTCACTTCAGTGGTGAAGGAGAGTATGACCATATGGAATTCATTAGAGGTATTGACATGATCAAAGAGGATTTTGAATTACCAGACAGATTGGTAACAGCCAGGTTTAACACCTTGTTTACCAGATCAGCTCACAGATGGTACATCAAAATAAGACAAGCACATGGACACCAGAGTTGGACTTGGTGGAAAAGCCAAATCATCAACAAATGGGCAAAGGTGATGCTTGGAGGTTTAAAGTTGAAACAGCTTTTGAATCTGCCAAATTTAATGCTGATAAAGACAAAGCTTTACCATGGTTTTGCCAACAAAAGCACAGATTAACAGCATTATATCCTGACATGTCAGAATTTATGATCCATAGAAAAGTTCTGAGACAATGTGGAGGTGACTTAGAGCATGCTGTCAAAAGAAGGACTACTGAACAATCTTCAGCAGAGGATATTATCAATATACTAGAAGAAGTAACCACCAGAACCAAAATTGGTTCTAGTAGGGTGAATCTCAAAACAAGGTTTAAGACACCTTGGAAAGATTCTGTGGACAAAAACACCAAAGAAAATTCTAGTAATATTCAATATAAATCTGCAGATACAATCAGAAAATGCCATATTTGCCAAAGCACCACCCATTTAGCCAATACATGTCCAAAAAGGGGGAAAATCAATGAGATTGACATTGAAAAAGGACCAGATGTTGAAAAAGAAGACATAATTGAAGAAAATTCAGATGATAAGTCATCCATATTTTCTGAATCTTCAAAAGATATAGAAAATATCAATGCCACTTTTGACATCATGGAATCTTATTCCCACTTACCACAATTGAGCAATAGTCAAGTTGATTTATCAAAAGTTTCAGATGCACAACTTATGAAGACAAAACCAAACAGAGGAAAAGGTTATACAGCTGGTAACTCCTGTATAACAGAGGTGGTGATTGACAACAAGTCCACCAAACTTTTGCTTGACCCAGGAGCCTTCTGCTCTTGTGTTGGAAAATCTTTTCTTAAGACTTGTGTACCAAATTTTGAAGACCAATTGTTACCAATTGATGGTATAAAATTCAACAGTGCAAGTAACCCAATGAAAGCATTAGGAATTTTTGAGACCAATGTCATATTCCCACACATAAATGGGAATTTAACAATCACAGTTGAATTTCTTGTTATGGAAAATTGCTCTAGTACCCATTTTATATTGGGAAATGAATATTTAATCATGTATGGGATAGATTTCCATAATAACAAAGACATATACTTTACTATTGGAGACAATAAGCGCCAAAAATTTGCCTTTTTACCATTTAAAAGACAGATTACAGTAAACAAAGCACACCAGTCAACTTAGACTTAGAAAAATTTAAGTCTGAACAGTTGAATGAGGCTGAAATAAGCCTTCATCTGACTGATAAACAAGAAAATGAACTTTCTTCCCTTTTGTATGACCACAGAGGAGCATTTTCTATAGACAAAGAACCTCTAGGAGCAATTATTGGTCATGAAGTTGACATCATTCTTAACATTGAGAGACCTTATCCACCACTCTTAAGAAGGCCTGCTTTTCCAGCAAGTCCAAAATCAAGAGAAGCTCTAGAAATTCATATCAAAGAACTTCTGGACCTTGGTGTAATAAGAAAAGTAGGCCACAATGAAGAAGTAGAAATAACTACACCAGTCATAGTGGCGTGGAATAATGGAAAATCCAGAATGGTTGGGGACTTTAGAGCTCTGAACACTTACACTGTTCCAGACAGATACCCAATACCAAAACTCCAAATTGCCCTTACTCAAATATCTCAAGAAGTGTATATAACCACTATGGATGCCCTTAAAGGATTCCATCAAAATGTGGTAACACCAAGAGCAAGAAAATACTTGAGAATTATTATTCATTGTGGAGTGTATGAATACTTAAGGATTCCCTTTGTTATCAAAAATGCACCTTCACACTTCCAAAGAATGATGAATGAAATCTTCCCTGAAGAACTCTCAGAGGGATGGTTAATCATTTACATTGATGACATTATTATCTGTTCCAAGACTTGGGAGGAGCACATGTACAGATTATCAAGAGTTTTGACAAAAATTCAATCAGTAAACATGAAAATCTCCTTGAAGAAATGTCATTTTGGATTTAAAGAACTTAAAGCACTAGGACATGTTGTATCTGGTTTGTCCCTTGGAATTGACAAAAACAAAGTTGCAGCAGTATTGTTAAAACCCATGCCTCAGAATAAGAAGGAAATTCAGTCATTCTTAGGTTTTGCAGGATATTACAGGCAACACATTAAAGATTTTGCATCCATAGCAAGACCACTTTATAAGTTGTGTGACAAAGACACAGTATTTGAAATGACTGTTGACAGAGTCAAAGCTTTTGAGTCTCTAAGAGAAGCATTGACCACTGCTCCACTCTTACTGATGCCAGACTTTAAATTGCCTTTCAAACTGTATATTGATGCATCAGGGGATGGACTGGGTGCTGAACTTCACCAGTTCAGATCATAAATGATAAACCTGTAGAAGGAAGGACCCATATGTTTCATATCCAGGCAAATCAAACCAACTGAAGCCAGATATGGAGCAAGTCAGATGGAATGTCTATGCCCTTTCTGGGCCTTGGAGAAATTGAACTACTTCTTAGAGGGATGTGTTTTTGAAGTGATAACAGATTGTACAGCTGTCAAATCACTTTTGAACATGAAAACACCCAACAGACACATGCCCAGATGGCAAATAGCCATACAAGAATACAGAGGCAATATGACTATTGTTCATAAGGATGGGAATATTCATAAGAATGCAGATGGACTAAGCAGATGGCCATTACCAAATAATATTGATAATCCTGCTTATGTGCCAGAAGAAGCTTCACCACAAATTCCAATAGAAGGAATAAGTGTTACAGACTTGAACACCACCTTCTTTGAAGAAGTCAGAAGTAGCTACACTCAAGATAAGAATTGTAGCATCTTATGCCAATTACTTAACAAAGACTGTAAAGACAACTCTCTAATACATGCCTTGGATGAAGTATGGAGAAAATCTTATGATGAAGGAAGGTTTCACCTACTGGATGGTATAATTTACCACAGAACCAAGCACACCTGTGTCATGACAGTTGTAGACAGGTCATTAATCAATCTTGTACTGAAAGAATGCCATGATAGTCCCTTTTCAGGACATCTGTCTGAAGACAGAACAAGAGAGAAAGTAAAGACCTGCATATGGTGGCCAATGTGGCAGAAAGATGTTGCAGAGTATTGCAAAACCTGTGACAGATGCCAAAAGGCAAATAAATCCACTGGCAAAAGACTTGGAAATATGATAACAATCCAAGAACCAAACAGACCTTGGGAAATTGTCCATATGGATTGGGTAACTGGCCTACCACCAGGAGGTGACAGGAGCTATAATGCTTGCCTAGTAATTGTGGACAGATTCAGTAAAACTCCAATCTTTTTACCATGTCACAAAGATGATACAGCCATGGATACAGCTCTTCTTATATGGAATAGAGTAGTGTCATGGACTGTGATATTTACAAATATCATCAGTGATAGAGATCCCAAATTCACTTTAGCACTATGGACAAATCTTCACCAATTATTTGGCACTAAACTGTCTTTCTCTACAGCCTACCACCCACAAACTGATGGCCTGGCTGAAAGAATGATCCAAACCTTAGAGGACATGGTGAGAAGATTTTCTGCATATGGCCTTGAATTCAAAGATTGTGATGGATTTACCCATGATTGGTGTACTCTGTTGCCAGCACTGGAATTAGCATATAAAACATCAATCCATTCCAGTACCAATCAGACTCCTGCTATTCTAGAAAAAGGATGGAACCCCAAGTTACCCCAAGATTCCTTGCGGAAAGACTTAATTGAAATACATCCCACAGCTGCTAGCTTCAAAGGAATGCTAGACAAAGCTAGAAAGCATGCAGTAAGATGCATGGAGGACTCTTTTGCATATGCTAAAGACAAATGGGATAAATCACATGCAACTCCAGATTTCGAAGTGGGGGACCTAGTTCTTGTATCCACCACTAACTTCAATAACATCAAAGGATGTAAAAAGTTAAAAGACTCCTTTGCAGGACCTTTTGTGATTAAGGCCCTCCATGGAGAAAATGCTGTTGAAGTAGAGTTATCTGAAGAACTTAGCAATAAGCACCCTACATTTCCAGTAAGCTTGATAAAGCCATATAAATCTAGTGATGCTGAGAAATTTTCCTTGAGGAATAAGATTCCCCAAGTTATACCTCCTATTGAGACATCTGGTACTAAGAAAATTACCAAAGTTCTTAAAGAAAGGAAATTAAGAACCAAGAAAGTAAGGGAATACCTTGTTAGGTACAGTGACCCAACTTGTGAAGATGAATGGTTAGAAGAAAAAGATATACCATAAGCTACCAAACTCCTCAGGAGATTCAGACACACTAGAAACACCAATATTACAAAGTAATATTCTTTTTTAGGGGAGGGGATGTGAGCCTTAGAGGTAATTTCATATACCCAAAAGACCACAAATACAAAAATAACATATTAATATAAATAAAATCAATTTATTTATATTATTAAAATAAAAATCAAAATATAAATATAAAATTATATTAAAAATAAAAAATTAATTACAATTTAAGAATAAAAATACATTAAATTTTGTAAGTATAAAATTACATTTATACTTGAAAAAATTAAGTAAAAATGAAATTTTAACAAAATTGTGAAAAAATAAATAAATTTGGAAAAAAGTTAAATAAAAATTATTATAACTTTTTATTAAATAAATAAACACATAAAAATTATTTCACCATTGGATTCCTCATAAAAAATCAGGTGGGGTCACCTCTGAATGAAATTCTTGTAACTCAACTCTAAATAAGCTTAAATTAAGTTTTTAGTATTTTCAATACAAAAGTTGAAAATCCTCAAAACCTTAATTTAATTCACACCACATGTGGTTTTAACCATCAATTTTTGTGTTAAAATTGAGGTGTTGTGTTTAGTTTAGAAGTTATGAGGAATTGAAGTATTTTCAATTGAATTCAATTGAAATGTCAAAATGTGCGCATGTATTACATAAGTGAACTTTGATTTAAATATGAGGTGTCAATTATTACTGTATTTTACTTTACAATTGAATTGAATTACATATGTAAATTATAAGTATAATACATGATGAGGAATTAAAGGAAAAATAAATTGTAAAGATTAAATTTGGGGGGGGAAAGGAACTCCAGCTCGAAGGGGGAGCTAGACCCCCAAAATCCTTGCTGACAGGCGTGGGATGTCAAAATTCATGCAAAAGTTCATCACTTTTGGCCTGTAATTGAGTTACAGGGTCTGTGGACTCAATTGATGATGAGGTTTTGATACCAACTGGGGTAGTTTTAGCTGTTGCCAAGAGGGTAAAACTACCCTTAAGATAAAACAATCATATTAAAAACAGTTTTAACTGGTTTCTACGCCTCTGACACACATTATGACGTGTTTTGAAGGCTCTAGGCCTGGTATTGCTATAGTAATGGCTGATTTAAGGGTCTAAAATGGCTAAAAATGGCTTAAACCAGCCCTTTTTGGTCTAAACCAGGGTTCAATGATGCCATAATTGGCTTTTCTGTTGTCAGACTGTTTTTCACGACTGACAAGAGTAAATTTTACTTTTTGAGTAAGAGAATTGATGGCTATAAAAGAATGTCTTCTTTGCCCCACTTTTCTCTTCATGTTAGAATCTTTTCCTTTTATTAATTAGTTTAAACACTGTTAAACCAATCAATGAAATATTCCAACCACCAGTTTTAAATCATTTTAATCCTTTTAACCACGTGAAAAAATCATTATAATCATTGTTTGTAACTCTTATAACCATTTTTACCCCTGAACCACCCCAAAAGTGAATTAAAGCATCTTTCATCACTGTAAACTTTGTCACTTTGTTTCCAAATTCACTCTGGTCACTTTTGGGCCTGTTTTCTCTTCAATATTCTTTTTAAAGACTTTGTTCTTTAATTAATTGCTTGCAGTTCTTTGCTCAATTAATTCCAATTCAAATTGCTCTTGAAGAAATTTCTTTTGTAGCCTTAAAATATCTCTAGTAGAGTATTTTTTGGATAAATTTTTATTGTTGGTAAAACAATAAATTTTTATACTATTATTGTTTTCTACTAATAAAGTTATAAAAAATAAAATTGGCGTTTTTTCTCTTAAAAATAATATTTCATACTATTTTTAACTGAATTTTACCCTATACAAAATTTGAGGACAGGAAAAGTACTTGATTTTTAATCAAAGTTTCATATCCACACCTTACATCCACTTTACTCCAACATCCAGATTCAACAATAAATGTCTCATTAAAGCTTCCCTGGTCTTGTTGATTGGGGATATTCCAGCCCTCTAAAAAATTGGATGCTTAGCATCTCACTCAGAAAATTGCTTTTGTGCACATTGTAATTTACCCATTAAATATATTCAAAATATTGACAAAACCTCTTGGCCCCCAAAGGATCAAGATCAGTAAAAATCAGTAATTACTCAATGGCTTCAAGAAACCACAACTAACCAAAAAAGAAAATTTTAGCAGAGCATGGATCTTGTTACACTATTTTTGGAGACCTTCCTTGCTTGAGCCATTCCTAAATGATAGTTATTGATGTTATGCATACTTTTTTATTGGGTCTTCTGAGGAATTATACCCTAACCTGTCTGAAAATGCAAAATTCTGGAGAAAAATTATCATCAAAGAAAAGAACCACAAAAAGAAACATCAATACTTCATCATTTGGAACTTCAGCATCAAGTTCATCAAAACTCAAAAGGGAGGATACTGAAACAATTGAAAAACCTGTTATATCCAAAAAATATAAGTTAAAACTCAGGGCACCCTCAAAGAGCTCACAGTTTGAATAATGATACAGTTCCACTGAAAGAATTCAAGGATGGCAAGAGAGTCAAATTCAGATATCAGGCTCATAAAACAAATGTCAAGTGGTACACAAGCCAAGCTGAAAGGTTTATCAAAGAAACCCCAAAGGCTCAAACCTTCTGTCAATCCCTCACCCCCATCAATATTTCAACGCAGAAGGTCATTGAAAATTTCATAAAAAAGTGCTCCCAAGTAAATACTGAAAAAAGAATCTGGTAAAAGAAATAAGAACAAAGTTTATCCAAATTCCCCTTCATCATTATCCAAACAAATTTTGAAATTCTCACCTGGTATATTTTCTAAGGAGTCTGATGGAATGAATAATCCTAGCTTAATAAGTTCTTCTCCACAGGGATCCTCATCTCTCTTTCATCAAAAAGACATATCTGCTGTTTTACCACCCTTGGGTGAATCTAAGAAAAAACTGAACATAACCACTGAGGAGCTTGAATTTCTACACAAAGGTAACCAGAAGATTATCCTTCCACATTGGATAACCCATATACCCAGAAATATGGGGATGCCCTTATGTGAAACCCCAAAGGCTTCTGATTGGCTTATCTTATATACAGTACATATAGTCTTATTACTCATTCCAAAATGGAATCATGAAAAGGGTCAAAATACCTCCATAGAAATACCTCTTTCAACCACTTCCACTCCAGTTTATTTAGTTAACATTGCAATGTCCCACTCAATTTCAAAGTCTCAAATAGACTTATTTGACAAGATCTTAGTTCACTATTGCCAGAGCTTATTGGAAATCTGGGACCCAAAAATAAAGCTGAAAACCACTATTGAAATTTATCAATATTTATCTGAAGTTATTTTCAGCTATGGACCACCCTCAGTTTATTCATGCTGGGCAGGAGAAAGAATAAATCACCTGGTGACCCTGGAAAATATAAATAGAAACACAGGTGAGAGTTTTTTGATTTTATTTGAATTATTATTAATACATATTAATCTTAATCAAAAATTCCAGCACATCCTGACAAGTCAGTCTTCCAAAAATTGCTTCAAAAGATAAACTTAAGAGAGATTGGGGATGGAGTAGGTGAAAAAGCTCCCCAAATCAAAGTACTTCAAATTATAATTATATTCTCCAGATTTGAGCTTAATACTGTATGGTGAAAGTACAAAATTATCACCAAAATCAGATTCAATTCAATCAAAAACACTCAATATTTTAAAAATCTTCCTTGAAGAATCTCTCAGAAATTCTATTTCTGAATTTGATTCTTGTGATTTGACCTTGTGTGCATATATGAAGATTAAGGGGAATACCATACCCCCTGAATCATCAAACCTTGGGAACTCTCAGATCACATTGATGCAAGAAGCTGGTGATCCCTCATTAAAATTTTCAATTGTTGAGGAAATAACTTGGGAAGAAGCTTCAAAAACATATTCCTTATTAATACAAATACTCATTCCACTACTAAATTTAAATAAATATGAAGATCCTTACAAAGAACTTACTTAATTGAATTCAAAAGTATTTTTAACTAAATCTGAAAGCTTCATTTTTATAATGCAAGACAATACACAAAGGCATTTTGCAAGCTACAAGAGCTCATCAACACTCTTGGATTCATATGATGAAGTGCTTTTTGATGTTGCCATAAATAAACTAGTAAGTATGAAATTATGGGTTATGTTACTGGATATTATTTACTAACAGTTATTTTCCCTCAAAATACAGGAAAATATCTCTTTATAAGCTTCATTCAGTTTTATTTCCAAACTCTCAAAAAACTGACACTTTCAAAATTGTTTGAATGATGATGTCAAAATTTATTGTTTTATCAAATTATGCTCTTGTATGTTATAACACAATTGTATTTAAATGATGAATATTTGAATATAAAAGCAAAAAGATTTTTCCATGAAGGATATTTTACTGTCTTGCTATTTCCTGAAATGATGATTATTCACCATCTTGAAATGATATATCCCATGATAATTAGCTCAACCACATTAATTTTCAAAACCAGAACTTAATTAAGACTTAAAATACAATATTGGAAAGCTCAGATTAATGTTCATTTCCAAATTTAATTGACATAATTTTAATTCATAAACTGTTGGATTTTGTCAGAGAATATTTAGCAGATCTGTGAGTCAGATTTAATTCTAATATTATATCCTACTTGTGATATTACAAACTCTTATTAATAAAAAACTGGATGTGACAAGAAAAAGTTATCAAATTATGAGTAGTTATATATAAATACCCATTTTTAATGAGGAATATATACTTCCTATGAATATTCTTTCAGTAATTCATGTAAAATATCAATAGAAAACAGTATATTGAAAGCTCTAAGATATTGCATCTTGATATTACACAGAGTCTTTCCAATATAGCGAACTGTAAAAAAAGCTCAATCAAGCCAATGAAAGCAGGAATTCTTATAGAAGGTAAGGATCCAACATTTAAAATTTTATATCAACATTTCTGAGATCCTGTAAATTGCATTTTCATCCTCATTCTTAAACCTTCTCAGTTAGTTTTCAAAGTATTCCTTAAATAAATGTGTAAATAATGTATTTGAATTCTTAGGTGTGAATTAAAATTAATAATTGAAGAATATATATCCTGAATTTATAGATTCTTGAAGTAATGCTTTTTGGTAGCTGATTGTCATGAAGGATTAAGATCAATCACATAAGGAGAATACATTGAGTCAATTTTTACATGGCCTATTTAAGGAGGAATTAAATAATGAAAATATTAATTTATGAGTCCAACAATACCATTGGTATATTACTAGGGGAGAAAATAAATTATTATTCAATCTTAATCTGTGAATTTCCAAATACCCTTCTTCTAGATTCACAAATAGGGCTTTATATCCTGTACCACCTAATTTTTGAAAAGGGATATTGAGAAGATATATATTCCTTTACTAAATATTATTGATTCAAATTTATCACTACTAAAATAAAATATCCCATTTTGTAACAGCATTTGATCTTGAAAAAGACTTTTCCTACGAAGGAGGAGGGACTTTTATGTCACAATATATTCAATTTTTTGGACTTCAAAGAATCTTGAAGGAAATAAAAAGTAAGATTTTGAAATTGAATGTCTGTTAAAAAGGAAAAAATATATATATTTTCATATTCCTGAGAAATATTCCTAAATTTTGTGAAGGGGGTACAAAAACTCAAGGATTTCATGGGGAATTTGAAATTAATCCTGAAATAGTGAATTTTTGTATTAATCATATCTTATTATGAATTGAAAGGATAGTGTGTTTATCTAGTAATATGGTCTCATCCTATGCAATAATTCAAAAAAGCAAATATAATACTTTAGTTGGACCGTCTTACAGTAACATATATTATGATTTTGAAATAATGAGATTATATATAGAAATAGCCAGCTGAGCATAGAATACATGGCTTGTTTTGAAAATGAGTCTTGCTGATATTTTGAACCAGAAATCATGGCCAAACAATAATCAGGGTTTTCAAATGAAATTTTCAGGCTTGCAGGTGGGGCATTTTTTCTTCTGAATATTCTACTTTAAAATTTTAATTTAACTTCAGGTTGAAGCCTATGTCACTTTCCCCATGCAACACCTTCTGTCAGGTGTTGCCACTTTTCTAAGGGTGAAGGATGGTAAGAAACTGCAAAAAAGCAAAGCCAAATGAAAGGGATTATTTCAATTTTCTGATTGAGAGACTTGAATCTATCTTATCACAAAAACTGACATAGAGTGCTTTTTTTCAGACATGAGAGAAAAAATACAGGTCTTCTTAAAGTATTTATTCAAAGAAGCCCTTGTATCTTTGGCGTAATTCCCTAAAGATTTATTCAAAATTGGGAAAGTTGTGGATCTCATAAATCAATAGAATTATTTATCATTAAGATTCTGATATTTTGAAACCTCATTGAGATATCTGGAACTGAAGTTTCTGAAGACACATACTCATTCATACAAATACATCAGAAACTTTCAAGCCTTGCTAACTCCTGATTTTCTTGCAAAGAGAAAAAATAAGGAATGGTAGCAAATTGATTCCCTTGATTCTGTATCAATAAGCTCTTGATATCTCTAAAACTGACTTAGATATACTTACTAAAGGGTTTTTAAACAATAATGTTCTGAACCATACCTGTACCATATGGTATTGGCCCTATAGCTCAAAGAAAGATAGTTTGATTGTTAAAAATGCATAAAATGGCTCATATAGGTCATTAAAAAACTTTTTAAAAATCAAAACAGTGAATAAAAGGATTTGTAGATATTTTCACCTCTTATTGGTATATGATGGGGTTTTGTGGCTCTAAAATAGAAATTTGGGAAATTATTATGCTTATGTTGAGGATAAGGAGCCAGAAATCAAACTCCAAAGTAGAAGTATTCACTCTTCAGACATGTCAAGAGAATACCAGCCCCTACAAGTACCCAAAATTGATAACTTCAGTCCTTTCCTAATTAAAAAAGCAGGATAATTCATTATTATTGGCACTCTTGTGTGGTCAAGTGGTTCAATAGCAGAAGTACTCTTAAAATAACCTCAATACAATTGAATTTTTTGGAACTTTCAGTAGAATTAATTCACTATTAATATTGAATTACTCCTAACAGGGTTTGTAACATACTTGTAAGCACTATGGGAATTGACTTGGATCTTACATACCCAAATAGTAAAAGAATCATTCTCAATAAAGCTTAGAATATTCAAAATTTATAGAAAATTTGAATAACATAAATTATTATTTTTTCAGAAAAAAAAATTTGAGAGCCTTTTTTCAAGAAAGCAATTCCATGAATTAAACACCATATTAGGATTCTACACAAAAGATTCACCTAGGATATTTTCATAATATGTATAAGCTCAAATTAACTTCATAAGGTGGTAAAATGAAAGATAATTCAACAACTCATCATAAATGCCATATAAAATTAATTCAAATTTTTTTCATAATTTTTCACACCAAAATAATGGATCCTTGAAAATTCTCATATTACTCACAATAGAATTAGTATTATGTGTGTTTTTTATCACATGATAAGACTTTAATTTTACATATCTTACTGATACACCCATAGTGGATATCAGTCTTATAGGCTGAATTACTATTTTAATTTATAGGAGAGCCAAGTTGGAAAAACACAATCAGAGAGTGCTAGGGTAGACAACTTTCTAGATCTCTGAGAAAAGTATAGATCAAAGAATTGAATCCATGGCTAAAAATGGCCAGATGTTGAAGATCTGTCTATTAAACCTTTGATAATATTATCATTGATTGAGATTACTATTATTTTTCTTGATAAATATGATATATAAACCTATTTTAGCCACAAATATATCATCAACTGATTAATTCTTTCTTTTAATTGCTATACACTACCAGTTATTATAGCAGTAATAAGGATTTTATACTCAAATTAATTACAAGAAGCCATAATAATGCAACTTTTTATTGAAATAATAAAAGATTATTTCAATCAATAATTATCTTTTACAAGAGTAATTATGATAAGTTCTTGAAGAAAACTACAAAATAGAGAGAAAATGTAAGAATTTAATAAATAGCTCACCAATACTTCCATAATTTCTTGAATATTGGTAAAGTGATTTGAAAGATTATTTGTGTATTCAAGGAATCAAAGTGTTGAATGAAAGTAATAATATACAATATTATAGTTATGATACTATTGTAAATAGATAAATTCTATGATCTTATGTCTTTCTGGTTTATTTTAAAGATAAATACCATTCAAGAATCATCTTATAGATAAAACTTACTTAGTCGTATTCATCATTGCATGATTTAACCTAATGGTGATAGATATATGTAGAAAAGAGAAATAAAAGGCTTCTTTAAGTTATACAAAAGCCCATGGAGAAAGTCTATGTAAAATAATGGAAAACAGGTGAGTTAAAATACAGTTACGCTACTCGTATTATTTATCACATCACATTATTTCATGTAAGATTATCATAATTACTTATCAAGTCATGTTGTATGTCTGCCAATCCAGTTATGGTCAAGAAATAAAGTAGTTATCACTTCAAATATTCTTCCATTTCCAACCAAGAATTTCTTTATCAGATTATCAATTTCATTGGAAATTTAATCACAGGTTTTATCTTCTGTAAATTTTTGAAGATTTAGTCTTTCAAGTGGAATAATCAAAAATGGACTTTACATAAAAATTGTTATTTTAATTATGAAGTCATAATTACTTTTGGGTTTTGATGTGGATCATCCCCTTTCCCATTTATCCTTAACATTTCAGAAGGATTAATTAAGAACTCTATCTTTCATCAAATTATGAAATTTTACCTCATTTTCTACATAATATAAGTTAACAGTATAGTGGCACCTGGTTTCCATGAGGTAGCTCCATAAATACTAGTGCAAAATGTTTTCAATCAATATGTTTTGTTTATCCATTGAAAAAAAAAATCAAGAATTGACATGGTTACAGGAGGAATAGCTTGTCATTACCTCCTTGTCATGTCAAAATAGCAGCTTATTTTCTGTGTTCTCATGATTTAATTAGAATCAGCCTTAGTAACAAGGTTCCTGGAATTTTTTATTTACCTGATTGGTATATATAATACGTATTTAGAATCTATATGACTGTCTATTACTTGGAGTCCTTGGAGATTGGGGTACCCTGGCTCTCTTTGATGTGTTTTGTCCACTTAATCTATTTCATTTCAAAAATATTTATCCAAGGTTAAAGAATATCAACCAAGGGTCTCTCAGTTCTATATATAGTAATAAAGTATTTTATAGCTCTAAAAAGATGCATAAAACTACTCTCAGTGTATATGAAACATGGGAAATTTAAGAAAATGATTGTTCCATTTTCTTCCTTTTATCATTTTGAATTTGTGACTCAAAATCAGAGCACAAGCATGACAGCCAAATACCATAAACCAATGTTATAGCCAAGATACCACCAAAACATGGATCTGAGCCAAATCAGCTCAAAAGGTATCAAAAGAAAGAGGAAACTCACCCCTTTCTGAAAATATAAGTCCCTTTACCATAGGTCAAAGAATAACAAAGTTATTGCTGAGCATAAACCTTAATTTCCACCGCTCATCTAAAATCCAGAAGGAGAGGCTTAACCCCATCAAATGGGTATTCAAAATGAATCTCTAATCCAGGGCTATCCAATGGTACTAGCCAAGCTGAGCTAGCACCAGTATTACTTGAGTTATGGCCAAATTCAGGCCAAATAAGGGTGAACAAAACATTCACCTCTCATCTAGCTTTTGCATTTTTAGGGTGAGATGCCTAAAGTGGGGTCTTTTTGGAAAGAGCACAATCAGGGCTATCTGATGGTGTCATCTATTTCCCCATAGCTCAAATAGAGCAAAAGGTATGGGGTAAATAAGCTCAATACATCTTTTTGCCTAAACCACGCAAATGTACCAAAGTCTTGTATATGGGATAACTTTGCCATATTTAATGATACCCATATCAAAGGAGGTACCATTGTGTAGAGCATATACAGGGCTACACACCAGACCAATTTTGAGGTTGATATCTCAATAATTGACAAAGATATGGCTGTTTTAAGGTCAGATTCCCACCTGCTGTCATATACAGCCTTACCATGGGATAATGTCCCATAATCATGAATATGAGGTGTCAAACAGACAAAGGAGCTTGTTTTTACTTAAATACCTCATACCTCAGTCAAGAATGTGGTCCCATACAGTTTCTGTACAGCATTCTACACGTCATAAACGTCAGAATCAGGCTGTGAGGTCCCCAGATGAAAATTTTCACCCTGTATTGGTGAAAACTGCCCAGATGGGGTTTCAAAACCACATCTGATCCCAATACAGGTTAATACAGGTCTTTGCAAACCACAAGCCTGTCTCAGAGAGTCAAAAATCTTCACTTCCTCTACGTGGAAAGGTCTAGCACCCTTTCCACCCCATTTCAGGATAAAAAGGAGGCTTTTCACAGCCATAATTGTTTTCCTCATCCTGCTCTTGAATTCCTACATAGTACAACTGTCAAAAACAGCTATACTCTTGGAAAATAATCAGGTATACTCTTAATTTGGAAGTATTGTAATCCAACAGGTAAAGGTGCACCCAGGGCTTTCAACAGTGCTCACCACCACTATTGCAAAATAGTAAAGCCCTTTTATTTCATCTATAAACCCTTATTATCAATAAATACTTTTATTTTATCACTTTATTTCTGTGTCACAGTCAAAGTTAAAGTTGTAACTAGCCTAATTACTGCTTCTATATAGACTCAATCTGACAATATTATTAATGCAAAAATTATCCATTTCGTCATTTTCCTCTTGGAATTTACTCTCAATTCCGTCACATGTATTGGAAATTTACTTGAGTCTTGCATCAGTTACTCTACCCCATTCAGTGAAAGTTTTAATTGTCTCTTATTTCATTAGTAATTTATGTTAATTTTGTTAATTACTTATTGAATTTTCCAAGTTCAACATCAATAATTTATTCAATATTTCTACTTTCATCCATCATTTGCATGGAAAAGTCCTGTTCATCCTTTTCTTCTCAGTTGCTTTGGGTTAAATAAGGGCTCTGGTCATATTGAACACTGTCCATGGCTGAAGGTTCCAACTTGGTAATCCTGTACCCTTGTGGGTGAGATCTGTTCCAATTGGCTTTGCCTTTTCCCTTTCCTTGATTGCTCTTTGGACCTTTCTGTTTTTTCTGAGGTCCTTTGGGCTTGCTTTTGGACTTTTCTGTAGCTGGTTGATGCTACTGGTCCTTCTTTCTCCAAGGCTTGGGTCATTTCCAGTTCTCTCTTCTGGTCTATTCTTTGAACAATTCTTTATCTTTTTGACATTTTCTTTGAAAGACAATGGACTCCATCCTCCTAAGAGCTCTATAGTCTTCTCCTGACCCAGAAAGCTCTTTATGTGTAAGTAGAACTTTATAGCCCCCTGCCAAAGGTTTTGGCATATTTACCACTCCTCTCCCTTGGCTGCTCTGTACCAGGTTTTGTACTTGGAGGCATATATCTTTATGGCTTCCACTTCAAATTTGTTCAACCCTTCAAACATTACCTTCAATAATTTCAGGCTCAGAGTTAATGTCAAAGGTTGTTGCTACAGAGCTTGGGGAATGTGGGGAAACTCTAACATCCTCCAAATTTTCCTCCCTTGAGGAATGTCTTTGATTTCTGGCCCTTTTCTTGCCTCTTCCTTTTCCAGATACATCTTTTTGGACTGAATAGTGGCTTCTATTCCTTGTATTCACCATTTTTGAATCAAATTAAGAGAAAATAAAGAATAAAAACAAAGAACACACACCTTTTGGTGGCTGTTTGGATAACTCTGTCCTAAATAAAGTGCCTCTTTGATCAATTTTTGCTTCAATAGTTTTTTTTGAGTTCTGCTTCTGAAAACTCTGGACTGGTAACATATCTCTTACTGAGCTTATTTCCAGGTGAAGTATACTTTATTAAAGAAACTAGAGAAAAATTGATCAAAGAAAAATTATTCTTTATACTTTTGGAATATTTTGAAAAATTTTATAAGCTTTCTTTTTACATATATAATTTAAAAATTATTCTTGTTAAAAGAATGAAATAAAATTTAAGATTTTGAATGAAAATTCAATTCAGAGTAGCGCAACAAGGAAATTTATAATTTTTAGATTTTAAAAAGCCACCTGTAAAACAATATCAAATTGAGTCAAATTCCTCAATGAAAAAGATTTTTAAGACAATTTCAAAAATAAAAATAATTTTAACATTAAATTGAAAGAAAAAAATTATTAAAATTAATATATTTTAAAGCTTAAAACTATATTAATGGAGGGTAAAAGGTACAAAAAACATGGCCAGACCCCCAAATGTAAGATGTGTCTATAAAGCTTCTGATAATATTACTATTAATCAACAGTACTATGACTGTTATTATCAAATATAATAAATAAACTTACTATAACCACAATTAAATAATTAATCACTTGAATATTTCTTTTACTTGTGATACACTATTATTTATTATAGCAGTAAGCAGTAATCTTCCAAAATAATCTATCACAAGAAGAATTTGATAATAAAACTTCTTATTAAGAAAAGATAATTTTTTTAATGTATAATTATCAGGTAACTACCAGCCCATTTATGGTTGATAAGTAAAGGATTGAAAACTTTAACTCTTCTTTTTATTTCAAAATGATCATTAATTAATCAAATTTATTAATTTTATTGGTAATTTCATCACACATTGTATTTTCTGTTAATTTTTGAAGATTCAGTGTTTCATGTGGAATCATCAAAAATGGATTGTAAGTAAAACTTTTAATTTGAATTATGAAGTCCTAATTGGTTTTTTTTATATTTATTATCCCTTCATCAATTTATCCTTAAAGCTTCAGAAAGATCCATTAAGAATTGTATTTTTAATGGATTTTTGAAGTTTTTACCTTATTTCTGGGTAAAATTGCAAATAGCACAGTTGTAGCTGGTTTCCATGAGGTAAATGCATGGATAATAGTCCAAAAAGTGTTTTACTTACTATTTTAAGGCTTATCCATGGAAAATCATTAAGACTTGACATGGTTACAGGGGTCATAGTAGCTCATTACCTCCTTGTCACATCAAAATAGGAGCTTATTTGTTACTTTCTTATGATTTAACAGGACTTTAACTTGGTAACCAGGTTCCCAAAAGGATTTGGTGTACTAATTGGGCCATGATAAACAATTTATTCAAGCTTTAGAGCTATCCATGCCTCAGAGGCCTCAGAAGCTGGCTACCCTGGCTCTCTTTGATGTCTTTTGTCCCCTCAGCTGTTTTCACATCAAAAATAGTAATTCAGGTTTAAATACTGATATACATTATGGGTGTACCAAAAATGTATGTAAGAATACTATTATTTCAAGTGCCACAAACATTAATAACACTATTCTTGGTGTATATGTAACATGGAATTTCTCACATTCCCATTATTTTGGTGTAAAATTTAGAAAAACAAGAATTTCACAGTTCTTTTATTTGGTATTGATGATATGGTATTGAATTATTTTTCATATTACCACCCCATAGAGTTGGTTTAAGCTTATTCACTCTATGGAGCTACCTTAGGTGAGTTTTTGTGTATAATCCAAATCTGGCCTTAAATCCATGAATTTACTTCCTCACAAAAAATTTATTAACCTTTTCTTAAATAAAAAATAAGGAATTTTGTATATATGCATGACTTATGGGTTATGCATAGTTTAGAATTCATTTTAGAATCAGTTGTGGCCTACTTGGGTATGTAAAATGTACCACAAGGCTCAAAAAATAAGTAAATTCATTGTTTTAAGACATAATTCGAATTCAACATAAAAATTAAGCCAGGTTATCTCAATAACATGCATAGGCTAAAATTAAATTTATTAGGTGCTAATATGGGAAACACTTCAACACAAAATCATAAATTTCACATCAAATAATTGTGTATTTTATTTGTATTTTCACATAAAAATAATTTAATTATGAAAAAAAAAGTTTTATACAACGTAAAATTAGTGTTATGTAGGTTTTTGGGACTTTTAATTAATTCATTCTTACATAAATATTTTTTACACATGTATTTAATATCAGTCTTGAGCCTTGATTACTATTTTAACATGCAAATAGCTAATGGGGGACAAAATAAAGTGAAGAAAAACAGGATACCCCAGATACTGAGTACTCTGAGTCCCAGCCAGCTCCAGAGCCTAAATCAATGGCTTATAAAAGCTTAATTATTAAGCTAAGACCTTTTTTGGAACCTTTTGAATAAGGGTAAGTCCTATCAAATTATGATAAAACAGAATAAAAGCTGCTATTTTGTCATCACAAGGAGGTAATGAGAGCCTCTGACTCCTATAACTATGTCAAATAATCATTTTTCATAATTTATAAGCCAAAAATTAGTAATTAAAACCCTTTTTGTTAAATTATTTATGTAATGACCCTATGTAAATCAGCTGTTATTATTCTATTATTCTGTTCCACATATAAAATGTGTTAAGCTTCAAACATTTATTAGCAATACAACTATCAATAAACCACTTTCAAAATTCATAAATCATGGTAAAAGAGGTGAATTTCCCTTCATAACAAAAGAATGGTTACTTAATATTCCAAAGGAAATGGTTTACATACAATCAAATTTTATAGATTCCACATGAAACACTGAATCTTCAGGAATATTCATATATCACAACATGTGATAAAATTTCCAATAAAGATGATAGATTTGATAGAAAAGAAAATCAATTTTAAATAAAAAAATACTCATGGTTTTAACTTCATTATTCCTTTAGAATAAATTGGCTTTCATCCTTTTAAAATCATATAATTAGATAATTATGATAATTTTACATCACTAAAGGTGACTTATTAATAAACACAGATAATTTAATGAATTTATCCTATATGTTTCTTTTGGATAAATCTCTTTAATGCCTTCATTTTCTTATTTAGGCTAAATAAAAGCCCACCTTTCCTCCTTTTCCAAATATCCATCATTATCATTCAGTAAAATTGGTATATCATCAATATAATCTTTTATAATAGCCATAAAACTATCCTTGATTGCCTCAAGTTTTTTGAATAAGAAATGAAGACTTCAAATAAAATAATATTACACTTTTCAATAGTGTTTTAACTGAATTTTATGTATTAATGAACTTTTATCTACCTTAATTATTTGAATACATAAATAATCTGTAAAATCAATTTCTCAAATGATTTCCAGGTGAGTTATTTTTATTGGTAAATTTTTTAAACTTACTTTTTTAGTTCTCTTGAAGAATTAAAAAACAATTGATGTTGATAAATCTTTTTATTGATTAAAATAATTTTATATTATGTTAATAATTTTGCGTTATTTTAATAACTTCATATTATTTTAAAAAAATTTATTATTGATACCTTTTGTGAATGATAATAGTAGACAATTAATGCTTACAGCTAGATCACTAATAGTGTATACTTATCAAAAAGTATTCTTAAGAAATCAATTTTTGATATGTGATTAAAATGAGTTATAGGATTAAATTCTCATAATAACAATCATCGTACTATTGAGTATTAGTAATATTTTCAAGAGATTTATAGAAAAATCTTACTTTTTTCGCAGAACAAAAAAGAAACCAAAGTTTTTTTTTCTGTCAATGGTTCATTTTGAATTTTATTACTTTAAAATATTCGAAATTGAAATAATTTTAATTAACAAAATCAATTATTATTTTATTTTTTAAACTTTTTTTGTTTAAATCAAATTTACGAAATCTATTTAATTTTTTGAAGAATAAAAATAAATAAAAAATTGAAATGAAGTTTATGTTTTTCTTTTTTCATTTTAATTTTCTTTTTATTTCTTTATATAAAAATCTTCAAATAGTTTTTAATAAAAAAGTAATGAATAATTTTAAATGTAAAAATAAAGTAATTTTTTTGTTGAAGAAAAACCAACTCTCAGTTCAAAAAAAAGATTAAATTGAAGTTCAGAAAGAAAAAAATAGGAAATATAAAACATTTTTCTGAAATCTATTTCTATTGAATCAGAAGCCAAATATTCATATATTTATTTATATATTAAAAAGAAACCTTGAATCAAGGGGTAAAAAGTTTCACCATTTTTCATTTTATTTTCTCATAAAAACAGTGGGTGGTTTCGCAAAGCTAATCGCAAAGTAGAAACACTATTGATTAATATAAATTCAAATCTTGAAAAACTTTCTAACAAAAAAAAATATTCCTTTATTTGAAATCTTTTGAAACGTCGTACCTATCTCAAAGCTTTTAAATAAAACATTCTGGATTTAGGTTTCAACCTTTTTGAAGACAGAGTTGAAGATTGTTTTACATCTCACTATTCAAGATATCAGTTCGATGGCCGCTTTTCTCAAGAAAAACCCCCCCGACTCAAGGTATTGCACGGTTTTGATTTTGTATCTCACCATGTATCAAAAATGAAGATTGATGTAGATTATATAATAGCTTTAATAATGGAAAAACAGTAACACTCGTTAACTAGAATGACATAGGTATTTACAATGAAAACTCATAATGTTAGTTTCGAACTTCAATACGATAAATCTCTCAATCAACTTTTTGGATTTTTTTATAATAAAAATGGCGGGCCAAAATAGCTTGGCTCTAATCTAAGGGATACCCAAATGAAAATATACAGTTTTTTTTTTCAATATGCCAACTATTTAATGATGCCATAATATTTCTAATAGTGTTGTTGAATCATGTCGCCACATCCAGTTGCCAAGCCCAACATGCTTCATATTCATCACCGACCCAGCAATCCAAATTTCATAGGCTGATAAGGCCATTCTTCTTGGTTATCTTGGTTATAGAATGTTACGTATGCTGATTGATCTCCACTATCAAAGGTGGAGAGGAGCTCGGGTTTACGTTGAAAAGGGTATGACTTGGTCATTTTACAATGAGAGTCATCTGAAGAGTTATCAAATTCTTTGGGCTCGCTGAGAGTACTAGAAGGAGATAACGCTAGATAAGATGATGTGGGGAAGTCATGATCTGTTAAAACATTGTTTGAGACATGCGGTAAGATCAACACATACAGGAATCATTGGCACGCAAACGCGCCTGGGGCTCTTCAACAGGTTCCACAAATTCTCTTAAACACTCTTGCGATACAGGGGATTCAATTTGAGTTGGTGAAGTCAGCAAAGGTGATGATGTCGAATAGATAAAATCCAATTTCTGGCTCTGAGAGCCATCTATGCGAGAGGTTGTCAATGCGGTTTGAGTAGATGATGAGCTATCTGGTGTGCGTGACTCAGTAGATAGGATGTTTCTGCTAGGCAAAGCATCGACTGAGTTATCATAACTGTAATTACAAATAGTGGAGCTAGAGTCTCGATGAGACTGTAAGTAAGAAACAGAACAGGCGGAGGAAAAACGTGTAGAGAACTGCGTTTGGTGTGAGCGAAAAGAATGGGAAGTCGCATTAAACGGCTGATTAGGATTGTAGGGCCCATACCGCGTGAGGCTAGGGACGTGAGCAAAACGAGGGTGAGAGTTGGGCGTTAGGGTCGAAGGAGAATTGGGTGGACCATCGACCTTGAGCTGAGGCTGGGATGCAAAGGAGGATGTCGGTATATGAGGTAGGCCTGAAGGTGAAACGACACCCGAATCCATCGCCATGAAAGCCCCCAACTGGCAATTTTCAGTCTGATGATAACTAGTGGTGGGAGTCAGACAAACAGGCTGCTGAGACCAGCAGCTAGAATCCGGAAACTTTGAATGGGGTGACCGCTCAACTGGTGTCTCACAGTTGAAGTCCCAGTTCTGCAAGAGGGCCTTACTTTTCCGTTGGTGCGGAGAGTGTGGTTGATTTAAACAGTCAAAGTTGTCCCAATCATTGACCTTGATTGTCAAAGGAAATCGCTCTGATGTAGTCTCCTCAGGAGAGCTCTGGGAGTTAGGAAAATCACGAGCTACATGATTCAGAGAGGGTTTTGTCTTTGTTGGTATGTCATGCCCCAAGTTTTGACCGGTCTCAGGGGAGGCTGTCGCATTTGTAACTTTTTTGTAAAGTGCTAGAGAGACCGGAGACGATTGACCAAGGACAACAGGAGTTTGGGTCGAATCAATCAATTGAGTCGAGTTCTGTTTTGATTTGTTTTTTGATCTCTTCCGAGCAACGGTTCGAGTCATAGTGTCAGAAATTGTGTAGCGCTGTGGCTCACCCAGACGGGCAAGGACTTCATCAATCTCAGACTCCAACAATTTTACACGTTGCTCGAGACCTAATATATTTTTGGGTCATAGTGAGCGAGCAAGCTTCCCAGACGGCGAAAGAAGCCAAAAAATTAAGCTTACCATGGATGTAGTCGATTCTCCTCTGGCGGAAAGCTCTTTGAATCTCTCGACTCCGGGAGGGTGGCAAAGAGTCATCCTGCTTGCGACCGCGCTTCATTGGCGCAAATGGAATACCTTGAAGCTGGCGATGACGTAGGTGAAGGTGGTCGTCAGATCCTAAAGGGCAAAAAAGCCTGAAGGCGCTGCATGGCCGTTAATTACAAAACAAGGATGAATTAGTTTTAGTATTCATTCACAGGATATCTGGGTTCAGCATCTGAACTGAAGATTAGTAACAAAAGTCTTGTGAATTACAAATGAGTTACTTGAAACTCACAGGATATTAGGAAAGTCAGCAAGGTTAGTAAGGTCAGACGCTAAGATCTACAAAAGGGCCCAAGTGGCCGGCGTTAGGATTATTCAGAGGTCTTTGACTCTTTAGTGCAGTAAGTTATTCTGCAAGAATGAATAGAAGAGATCAGGTTCAGGCGTGGCAGAGAAAATTGATAGATGATGGTATATATTTATATTTAAATATAGATATATGGCTGTAGCAAAATGTATGGGGTGTTGACGAAGACAGATGCAAGGAAAGGTTTGACTAGGACCCAGGACCTGCGAAAGCTCAGCTGCTAAAAGAAATAGGTGTGAGGGGTGTCGTCGGCGTCGCTGGCGACCTGATAAAGTGTAAATGGGAGAGTAGGAGTGGAGTGCTAGAAGCCATGAAGCTGAAAAGATGATTGTGCGCAAAAAACGTCAGACCGAAAGTAGGAATCTGTCTAAAATACAATAGACAGAGCTCCTTTGACTTGCTCGTGGCCGGGTGTGATCTTTCTCTTGAAAAAAGTTTTTTTGCAATACAATACATGAACGCTGCACCCCATAGATGACTCCTCAATGACGATGAACGGCTTGGACTTGTCGTTGAATGATGTCGAGGGTCATCCTCACCCAAAAAAAAACAAGGGTGGATCTGATGATTGACTCATGCCCGGAACGCTCAGTGTTTTTGATCTCCGTGAGATATAAGGAGTAACCGAATAGGAAAATAAATCCGTAGGCTGGGACTATTGTATCATAGAAACTTGTAGGCTTCATCGGGACAATTTTTCCTCAGGTTTCGAGCGAAAAGCGTGCAGTAGTGCAACACAGGATACCTCATACCGCACAGTACAGTGTACTGTCAACAACACTTCATACGTATGCAGTAGCTCAGCGGCAGCCGCCAGCGTCTTTATGATTGAGTATGGTAAGACTCGGTTGTGGGAGAGTTAGCCGCCGTATAGTACAAGGGTGTGTTGGTAGAAGTTCCGAAAGCCTTTGAACGTTTTTCTTCTTTGGAATTACGGCGCCCGCCGTCTTTTCCTTTTTCTCGGGTGCTATCGCAAGGGTGCCAGTCTAAACGAGTGAGTGTGATACCAAGAAATGCGGTTGTCTTACGTGCGACGCATCGTCTCTGGGCACTGGACACTGGACAGTACCAGACTACAAGCTGCTAAGGCCAATCTTTCCAGGAATGATGGTTGCCTTGGAGTGGAACCCAAAACATCTCAATCAAGAAATACAACGCGCTTTCGGCCGCTTGCGCTGCCAGCATACGCGAGCGATAAGCAGGATACCTAAATTCTTGAGCTCCAACCGAGGACGTTTCCACGGCAGATGCAGTTCCGAACGCCTTGAAAGCTAACACTCGGTAAGTTTTCCAGCAGATTGGGATCAACGAAAGGAGCATTGAAAACCTGCGCCAAGGGCTTGATCACGACCCAAAAAATCGAAAACTGTAGAAATACTCCTGCGCAAACGGCGGACGGCTCGGCAGTCTTTATCATCGACACCTCTCCAGCGGAATGGGCTGCTTCTTGCTCAAGGCTGGACGGCATCCATGGCCAGTATCGCCCGATCGGACAGCCGGGCCAGCTGCGGTATTCTGGCCTTCAGCATGCTGGTCTAGCTTTCAATTCAAATCGGGTTGTGCACCGCATAGCGCGTATCGTAGCCTCGTACGTAAGATTCCCGTCGTCTTAGACCGGTTATCTCGATTTGTATTGCTTTGATAAAGGCTTAGGAACCTCTTATTACGTTTACGGACAGCTTGAACAGGCTCATCGGACTGAAAAATGCCCTTGTCTCCGTCCTGAGTTCCCAACTTGCGAGTCCTGCGTCCTGATTTGCAATCATTCGTTATGTAATTCGAAGGCGCTCGCTGTGAGTGAGCTGATCGCACATGGCAGGAACGATGGCTTCCAAATTTCAGCTGGAGATGAGACCGATAAGGACTCTCGTGGGTATGACCTAGTACGTATCAGGATGTTTATCGCCCCCATGGGAGAGTCCGCCGAAGTCTTCGCAGCCCTTGATTTTAAGTCACACCTCAGTCTTACTAAGGCATCCCTGAGCATAACAGTGGTGAGCTGGCCACCTTTGCTAGAGAGAAATGCTGGCGGCTGCATTGCTACGTACAGAGTCCAGTCATTGTCCCACGCAAGGAGCATTAAACAAAAATTTCTGGCCAAAGACAGGATCCTTTAAAGTTCTCTTTGTGGCAACAAACATCCTCTTAGCTGAATACCTTTTTGAATTATGGGCTCTGGCACAATAGATTTTCTTTATATCAAGGAATTCTACTAAAAAACCTTTGAATAGAAAAGTGTTTTTTTTAAACTATTCCTATACACTCACACTTGCATACATTTTATGTAGGATACTTGTATAGAAAGTGAAAGACAACCTACTTTTGTTACTAACTTGGGCTTGAATTACGTTTAAATGATTTGTTTTAGATTTAAAAACAATAAAGTATCAAATTCTTCAATAAAAGGAAAAAAGTAAAGAGTTTTGAAATAATTAGAACAAATATTAACATATTAAACAATGTTAAAAAAAGTTATTGGAAAATTAAAAAAGTAGTGATTTTTTAAACAATTGAAAAAAATTCTAAAATAATAAAAAAGATTGATTTTTTCAATGAGAAAAAAAATGATTTTCTGACTTATAAAAAAAGAGATATTTGATTTTCAAATCATCCAACAAAAAGTCAATTGTTCAAATATACAAAACATCAAAAAATCTCACAGCTAAATATATTTTTTATGATTGATCAATACATTTTTGATTTTAATTCTATAGAAATTATTCCTTTTAGTATAATCCTTTGAAGAAAACATTGCTTCTTAATTTTTTAAAAAAAGAAATTTGCAGATTTTTTTAAAAATTCAATATATATGTCAATTTTCAATTGAAAACAAATTGCAAAATAAAAATTAGAGTGTTTTCAATTTTTTAATGAAATAAAAATGAATAAGAATTACTACTCATTTAATTTGGTTTGGTTATTTTCTCTGAATAAAAAAGTGATATTAATCAAAAGCTTAAAACAAAAAATATTGACCTGACTAAGAAAAGAAAAAAACTCAATGTAGGATTATTTTTGTGATCAATAAATTGTTTTTTTTTCAATTGCTCAATTTTTTTTAATTTGAAAAAAAAAACAGAATAAAGTAAGTAAAGATCTTTATCTTGAAGCTAAAAAAAACATCTTTCTGAATTTGAATCTCTTCATGAAATCAAAAAAAAATCTCATCATTCATCAATTTATTGTTGATTTGATTTTCAATGATTAACAGAAGAAGGAATAAACATTCTTTTTCTAATTTTGAATTGAAAATCTAAAAAGTAAGCTTGTGGAGTTTCTTCTTCAAATGATTGTTGAGTTAAAAAAAGCTGTTAAATTTTTTGATTGGTCAAGTCGTTTTTGAATTTTTAGCTAAAGAAACTCACCATATTTTAAAACCATAGAATTCGACATTTTTTCAAATGATTCATTAATAATTAGAAAAAAAAAATAATTTTTTGAATGCTAAGCATAACTGTATTTTTTAACAGTAACAAAACCAAAATTTTGAACAATCAAAAATGTACTATTGCTTTTGACCTCAAATTGAGGTTGTTAATGATAATTAAAATATCCAAATTTTAATAAAAAAAACTAATTTTTTTTATTTCACCAACCTTGTTATAAATTATCAAAGAAATTTTTTATATTGAAACTTAAAAAAATTCAGATTTAACTTGAGATTTCTGTTTCAAACTAGACAAATTTTCAAAAAGATTGACTAATTTTTATTCCAACAATAAATTTTATCTTAAAATCATTTTTTTATCCTAATCAAATAAAAATCAGTAAAATATCTTTCATTTTCATTGTATCATTTTTTTTTCTTTTGTTTAAATGAGAAAAATATGATAATAGTAAAAAAGGAACTACTTCTCATAGTTTTGAGCTTTAAGGATATAAAAACCAGGCTTACAATTTAATGAATTCATATTTATTTGTCAAAAAATTAATTTAATTTCAATTGAAATATTCCAAAAAAAAAAAGTCACTTTTTTTGGATTTCTGTGTTGAAACTAAAAAAAATAGAAATAATTATCAGGTTAGATTTATATATTTTAATTAAGTTCAAATATTAAATTGAATTCTTGTTTTGTAAGATTTGATAAATAATTATTAATGGATGGATAAATAAAAACCTAAAAAAATTAACTCAAAATACTTCAAAAAAAAAAAGATATAATCAAATGAAAATATGAATTTTATAATCATATAGTAAAATCTCTAAAATAACCTTAAGGGATTTGAAAAAAAAAACAACAACCAGAGACTCTAAAAGAAAATTTCTGAATTAATTTTGTATTAGTTTTTTTTGATATATATTACTTATTCCACAAACAACACCGGGAACTATAGAGAATGTGTATAAATTT
Organism: Austropuccinia psidii; assembly: GCA_023105745.1. Lineage (NCBI taxonomy): Eukaryota > Fungi > Basidiomycota > Pucciniomycetes > Pucciniales > Sphaerophragmiaceae > Austropuccinia > Austropuccinia psidii. The sequence goes on from JALGQZ010000002.1 coordinate 24,342,977, forward strand.
TAAATACAGTAGTTCTTTTCCAAAAAAAAGAGGAGCTTCAGAACCTATGAAAAAGATGAATCATTAATACTGTATTACTTCTTTTAATATATATTATATATTATATTTAATTCCATTTTCACTCAAAATTCTATATTTTTTGTGTTTTTTTAATAAAATAATATTCCAAATTATATGAAAGTTACTTAGTCTTGATTAATTTCAATTAAGGAAGAAACTGATATTTTTTACACATTATACAGAGTAATGGTAACAGAAACATATATCTTAAAGTGGAACCCACCACTATCAATGGAATTAAATATATTGTTGTGGAAAATTCAATTCTTGATTTAATGAAGAGCTGGTTTATAAAAGTCATTTTGTTGGTCTTTTAAGGATGGGAAAAAGGGATTTTCTTACATGAGTGTGATTTTGGGGGTCTCATGTTATAAATGGTCATAATGAAGGTATAAGAGGCTTGAAAATGGAAGGAAAAGCTGGAGTAAAGCTGTAAAAAATGAAGTATGGAACCTCTTATGAAACATCTGAAAATTTTCACAACAGAGGTAAGTAAAAAGGTTCCCAAGTATCACAAATCATGGTTCAGGTTATTCCGATATACAGTGCCCTGCCAAATGTATGCAAACACAAACTTCATACAGGCAGGGCATCTCTGAACCCGCGCGCGCAGCAGTTCGACCAATGGACTACTCTAATTGGTCAGCCCGGTCCTGCTGCTGCTGCTAACACAATTTTTTTTCTTTTTCTTATTTATTTTTATTTGTTTTCCTTCCTGTCATCATCATCTCTTTTTATTTTTCAAGACTTCCACCGATGAAGTCGTTTTGCTCACCGATTATAAATAAGCCGCCAATGGTTGTTTCCAACCATCTTCATCCGCCACTAACCCTCTGTCACATCCTCCACTCACTACTTGCATTTCTCATCATCAAATACTATTTTTTTTTGATTAATCGCTCTACTTCACCAATCATACCAAAGGTGAGTTATGTTTCTTTCTTTGATCAATCAATAACATTACTAATATTGCCTTATCTGCCACAGATGCTGTATTTGGATGTGGAAACCCGGGGCCAATTGGTGGGTATGCGTCAGGCCGGACTGTCATTTAGGGCCATTGCGGAGTTGAACAATCTCCCTCTTACAACCGTTTACAAGACCTTCCAAAAGTACCAAGAGATCGGCACTTTTACGACACAAAAGAAAACTGGCCCACCAACAAAACTCAATGATCGTGATTGGCGACAACTTAGCCGGATAATTACTCAATGCCAAAGACTTACCGTTGCCCAAGTCGCCTCATTAATGACTTCGCTAGTGTCAAACCAAACAATACAATGTGAGATTCATAAATTAGGCAAACACTCACGAATCGCCCCGAAGAAGCCGTACTTACGACCACAAGACTTTCAACGTCGGTTGGCCTTCGCCCAAGCTCATAGGCACTGGAAAATTAACGAATGGGCCAAGGTGATATGGACCGACGAATCGGCCTTTGAGTTGGGAAAGCGGGTTGAACAAGTGCGAGTCTGGCGGATGGCAAGTGAGAAGTGGCTCCTTGAAAACATGGCTGTAAACCATTGATCCGGGCGTCAGTCGGTCATGATCTGGGGGGGTTTCTGTGCTGCTTACCGTAGCACAATCGTTTTCTTGGATGGTCACATGAATTTGCAAGAAATGGTCCGACAGGTCTACCGCCCGGCTCTTTGCCCCTTCATCGAGCAAATGGAGAAAGCCCCGTGGATACGCGGTCGACATCGCCTCCTGCTAATGGAAGACAACACACCCATCCATACAGCAGCTTTCAGCAATCAATGGCGCGAACAAAACGGAATACTCAAGATGGAGTGGCCAGCACATTCGCCAGACCTCAATCCAATTGAAAACATCTGGAAGTCGATGAAAAGCCAAATATCAAAGCTTTACCAACCTCAGACAGTCGATGAACTCAAACATTCCATTCAAGCCTTGTGGGACAATCTCCACTATGGCATATTGAACGACTACCTCAGATCAATGCCACAGAGGATGCAGATGGTGATTGATCAACATGGTGGTCCTACCTCATATTAGGACCACCGAAATTTTTATTTTTTTTCGATTCTTATTAGTCATGTTGTCTACTGTGTTACCTGATGTTACCTCTGCTCTGAAACGCAATCAATTACATTGTCTGTTCCTCCTAAGTTCCCAAGTGAGAGACCCAGTTCCCCAAAAAAAATTGCACAGCAATTTTTTTTGTACAGGCCCCTGCCTGTATGAGCTTCGTGTTTGCATACATTTGGCAGGGCACTGTACTTGCATGATTAAAATATTTTGTAATTTTTCCTTATTATAATTAGTGTTGAGTCAGTACACTTAACCAGTTTAAATCTCAGTTTCCAATATGTACATAATGAAGATCAATAGGAAATAATAAAGGAGTATTTCAAAGAAATAAAGGACACATAAATGTAATTTGTGCCATAGATTAAACCAATATTAAATTGATACCACCCCCAAATGAACCATGAAATAAGTATTCTAGATTTAAAGAATTTCATTTAATTGTATTCTAATTTATTTTTTCATGATGAAGGGATTTTTAAATATGTAAGTTTATTTTATTTCCTTCTGAAAGTATATTTGTTGATAATTATGTTTTGAATTACACGTATGAAAATCCTTCTGGAAACATAAACGATAGCTTCATGCTTTGTGAATCCAAAATATGAAGATATTTGATCAATTTGATGCAATATTCCCTTATAGTTCTTCACTTATATGAGAATCAAGCCGTCCAGCCGATAAACCAAATATAACACTTTCAAGGAATAGAAGTTATTATTAGAAGTATTAATTCAGAAATATATATTCTTCAACAAGATGAGTAATTTTATGAATAGATTTGACTTTTAGATTAATAATTAATTGGTCATCTCTATTTGACTTATTTATAGAAAAAACATTTAGTCTTAAGAATGGATTTTAATTTTAATTTTATCTAAAAGATATCTTTGAGCTACTGAAAGGAAAAATGACTATGGAGTGTATTATATTAAATCAGATATGAACTAGAAATGGGTGATGATCTTTCTGACCATTAAGTTGATGTACTTTCCAGGAAGGTCTTTGAGGGTTATTTTATCTAAATAATATTTAACTGAATATCAATTTGTTTAGTTCATGTGATCCCTGAAGGATATTTTACCTTCCCAAAGGACTCAAAAAATCCCTTGCTAAAACTTAATTTTACTTAAAATTATAAATAATGAACTTAAAAGTAAAAAATATTAAATTCAATTTACAAGTAATAAATCTATATATGAATTTGATTACACCATTGGATTCTCCATCCAATTTTACCTAGGGTAGTATACCATAAATTCAAGATTTTGGTGTAAGCTTAAGAATTATAATTTTTTAATTTTAATCAAACTTTATTCAAGCTAAAATAAACTAAAGCTACACCATGTATAGCTTAACTTACCAAGAAAGCTGTAAAATTAAGGTGTGATGTGTAGTTTTGAAGTTAGACTTGGATTTACCATAAAGTTAGTAAATCTTGTGGGACCTTTTTCCATGCAAAGCTGAAAATTGAATAGTATCTCTTTTACTGAATGAAAAGGGAAAAAACCAATGAAAAAAGGTTTGAAAAAGAGATTTTGGCAAAAGGTTCCAGGGTACCCAAATTTTTGGATCTGCATAGAGAATTTTTTGAATTTGGCCAATCATAATCAAGGTTCTTAAGACAAATTAAGTTGCATCTGAGTTTTTTAATTTTAACTTAAAAAAAAAAAGTAAAGTGGAAATTTTGAGTAAGAACTCAAATTTTCCACATAAGTAAAAACTTTTTTTTACTTATGGATTTTCATGAAAATTGATTATATTAAGGTTTACCTGTCAAACATTAATCCACCCAATCTTAAAGTTTTTATAACTGAAATTTAAGAGGTTTTGATTATAGTGAAAATAAGTTTCTTCATATTTTGTAAAATTAAAATAAAATTACCTCATAAGTAAACCTCTTTTTTTTACTTATCAAAATCTACTACCTTTCAAATATTCTTAGTTCAAGTAAAAATGCACATAAAAGCAAAATTTAGGGCTGTTTGAAATGAAACTGTAGAAATATTTCCCATTGTGAAAAATGGGGCAAAATTATGAAATAGTGTTATAGATCTAAAATAAATCAAATAAGAGAACCAAATTAAGCTTGAATAAGCTTTAGTAATGTGTATTAAGAATTATTTATCAACTTATTTTATCACAGAAGCTTCTCTTGGCTTTGTAACCCTTGAAAATACCATTAAAACCTTGTTTTAGGATTGAAATTAGTGTTTAAGCTCTATATTAAGCGTATTGTGAGAATTTTGGAAATGTAAATCGATAGGGGTACTATTGATCAAGGCTGAGGAATTTATTTAGTATAAAAAGACCCCTCAAAAATGTCAAAAATCCTTGGAATTCAACCAAGATTAGTATAATATAATAAATTAAATGAATATTTATATCTGTTATTGTAATAAGATAAAAAAATAATCTTGTAGATTGTTAGATTTTAAATAGAAATATTTTATTATAAGTTAATAAATTTATTTATATATTTTAATAGGGGGTGTCAAAGTTACCAAATCCCACACTCAAAATCCCGCATTAATTTTTTGGGATTTCCGAAATCCCACACCTCAAGAGGTGTGGTATTTTAAGGTACAAAAACCCAGGTTTTTTGGTACCAGATCCCATGTTTAAATACCAAAATCCCTCCTTTAGCTTCCCATAAAGGCACATGTTTAAAACACACAACTCAGTAAGGGCATGTTAAATTGCATATAACTTACTTCTCTTGCATAAAATTTGAATACACTCATCATTTATTAAAGTATTTGAATCTAAATTGAATTTAATACAGGCCTTTTCTTCATTTACCATGCCGAAGGCATCACAAAGGCTCCCTTTACTTCAGACGCTAAACTCACTACAGCTCATTGATGCACTAAACTCTGATAGTGATTTGGATATCCAGGAAGATATAATATTATTAGATACGATAACCTCACAAAGATACATCAATCCTCGTAGAAGATATCCATCTAATGACATGTATACGATGAATGATTTACAAACATTATCATCTGAAAAGTTTCGACAGCTATGTAGGACCACACATGAATAATTTGAAAAATTGGTTGCACAAATTCAAGCTGATAAAATGTTTCAAAACTCATCACAAAACAAACAACGCAATCCTGCCATCCAATTGGCTGTGGCATTATCAAGGCTAGGATCAAATGGCAATGGGGCTGCTTTGGGAAAGATTGGAATGTTGTTTGGAATTAGCCATGGGGCTATTGTGCTGTACACTCAAAGAGTGATTCAGATATTAATGAAGTTGAAGCGCAAAGTGATTGTGTGGCCAACAATAGAACAACAAAGAGAGATGTCTCAAGTAATGCAAGCAGAAGGCTTCCCTGGGTGCATTGGATTTATTGATGGGAGTCTCATACCATTATTGCAACGTCCCCCCAAAGATGGTGAAGCCTATTTTGATTGCAAAAAGAGGTAAGCTGTTGAAATTTGATTCTTTATTTCATTTTTACTGATTGTTTACAATTAAGGTATTCTATGTCAATACAACTGGTTTGCAATATTAACAAACAGTTCACTGCTCTACATGTTGGTTGTACTGGGTCACTTCATGATTCAAATGTCTATCAACATATGAAAATAGCATGAACACCTCAAGAGTTCTATGAAAAGGATCAGTACTTACTTGCAGATTCAGCATATGCAAGCTCTCCTTGGGTTGTTCCAGCATATAAGGGAGCTGTAGCACAGACTGAAGACAACCATTCTTTCAATTACTGTCTAGCAAAATCAAGGGTAAGAATCAAGCATGAAATTGGAATTTTGAAGGGGAGGTGGTTTTCTCTAAGGGAAATGCGAAATCAAATGAGGGATAATTGTGAGATTGAATATTTTGTTAGTTGGGTCGTTTCTTGCACAATTTTACACAATATGTTAGCACAAATTGGCGATGAATGGTTTGATCTATATGAGGATGATGATCCACCACATGCAGAAAATCTGGCCAACAATGACCTTGGGGACGATGTGGTAAATATACGTGAAAAAATTAAACCAATCACTTTGGCATGGAAAAATAGTCAATTGTAAATTTCATTGGGACCCTTGATTAATGTTCTTAATTTAATGGCATACAATAGAGTGGAGATGTTATTCATAAAATAAAACTATTTGCAATTAATATTTTTTACTTCTTTTTTGGTCCTGCATATTTCTTTCACAGTACCCATTGACTCTTGAATTAATTGTGGTGGGTGTCATTTTCAAGAATTTGTTACCTACATTAAATAATTTATGGTTTATTTGAAAAGAACATCCAAAATGGGTTATTTAATCATGATTGATCATTTCTGGAGGTGGGTTCGTGGTATGATGAACCATTGTTGATGTCTTCCAAAGAATTTCCATAATGCCAGGTTTTTTGGAAAAATCAATCTCCATTTTTAATTGGGGGAAGTGCAAGCCATGACCAGAGTGAGGGAACACAGTTGGAAGGGGATGAAAATATTTTTTGGATACAAAAGAAAAAATACCATAAGTCCAGGCATTGAGGTCATTTAAATCTTGGTGTGGCTTATTGAAAAAACCATCTTGAGTGACTATGACATTGGAAAAAGATTGGAATTCTGCCTTTGGATTGGCAGAAGTCCATTCAAGTTGACTGACTCCATTAATGACTGATTTTCTTGTGCGGCTAATTGTGAAAAATGAGAGATTCTGGAGTAAATGAATTTGTCATACTTTTGAAGTTTGGTCCATTGCATATTATCAAATTCAATTTGATGAGGAGATAAACCAGCCTTTCTGGAGTAAACACCTAAAAAGTTTGAAAATAATTAGTAATTATTCAAATTATAAGTTATAAAATTAACACACCTGCTGATTTGCCAGCATCAGATCCAGGACGAAATCCAACACCTTTCATAATGCCACCTAGAAGTTGTTTATTTGTTTTAATTTCTTGGCCATTTTGAGATAAGGATATCAATGTAATGATGAGATCTTTTAGTATTTGAGAGTGGCCTGAGGAAACATCAAAAGGGGTGATTTCGTAAATGCAGACAGGTAGATATGGCTTTTGTGTTTTATCAATGATTACATAAGGGTGGGGTAAAGTATTTATTGATGGTAGTTTTAACCATGAGGCATTGGCTGCTTTCTTGTCAATGGAAATGGTGGAAAACTTCTTATATGCTGCATTTGAATGTCCAAGCTGAGGCATGATTTGTTTTGAATCATGAATATGTTGTCTTTGGCATCGGGTAAGTTTTCTTTTATGATTTTTTTGGTTATTGTTATCTTCATGATGTTCTATCTTTGGTTTAGTCCTAACCATTACATCACTAGGGGTAACAATATTTGCATCATCATTCAATTCATTCTGATGATGTACTGACACTGGTTTAGTCCTAACCATGACATCATCAGAACCATTTGAAGAGTTACAGGTAGTGGGAGCAATTTTTTGGAATTTTAATGATGATGGAAGGGGGCAGAATGGGAATGACATTGCACAATAGATGCTTATGGTATTAATAAATGTAAACGAGTATAAAAAATATAAAAAGAAAGAACATAGGTCAGTCAGCATGATGATGTAATAATGAAATCATAAAAAAAGGAGATATGATTGGCATTAATGAATCTCTGCATTTTTAAATAAAGGATGTTGAAGATGTAATTGAGTGAAAGGACATTGAACTATATTAGTGTTTGAGTTTACTTGTAAACGACGTCAAGGATGGCATAAAGGGGGATGTTAAGTTAGGTGATAGCATAAATGTGAGTAACAAGGGTTACCAAGGGTAGATTTGATCCTGAATGGTTGTTGTTGAGGCGTCAATGCTAATGAATAAGAAAAATGCCGAAAATATTAAGAGGAGGAGGATGAATTAAGTTAGTACTCATAGACGATGAGATTGATTTAGTAAATAACATGAGCGAAATTGAGGTTGAGGGTTACCATAAGCTTTTGAATTGATTGAAGAGGAAGAAGATGGATTTAAATGATTGCATGATGAAGATGACGCGAGAGATTGACATGGATGCATGTGATAAGTAGGTTGAAACACAGCGCCAATTGAAGAATCATCATTAGACAGAGGTTGCGATTCGATTGGGGCTAAAAGTATGGACAAGGCAGACGATTGAGATTTCAATGAACAATTGGTGGATGATCAGTAAAAGCTTACTGTTGTGAATCATATCTTGATTCAAATGGAGATATGATTGAATCAGATCGAGATTAGGAAGAGATTGTCGTTTGCAAAATTTTGGACCCGATTTTTGCGAGTTAGAATATGAAATTGAAGAGGAATCACATGTGGAAGGATCAGAAAGAGCATTGATCAAATCTGAGTATGTGATTTGTTTGTGAGATGACGGTTTAGAAAAAATTTCATGTTGTTATTGATTAGGAGCAATGGATTGATCAATTAATGTCGATTTAGATATCTGCGCTTGTGAGATTCATTCATTATCATGGCCACATAAGCAGCAAGGTCAGGTTCGGACATGTGCTCCCTTAAAAGCATTCCGTCGGTCATACACTTGATCACTGTCTTTGGTGAAGTGCAATCTTTGAACCGAACCAAAAAACCAGCTTTACCTTTGTATTTGGAAACGACTCTCAATAACCAATCCCTCCATTCGTAAACAGGCAGGGATTTGGCTGAAATAACACAATATTAATCTTTATTAGCGCAACCGACTGGCCAACATATCGAAGGAAAACGGAACATACCTGGGCGTTCGGCCGCGTCCATTTGAGCCATTACAGAAGGGTGTTGAGCGCCCAAAGTACAAGCAATGCGACCGTCTTGATCCATCCTAAAAGCGATGGTTGTACTCTCATCAAGGAAATCATGATAATCTTCCATTTCTGCTTGCATCATGTTGTCTCCTTTTGTCTAAACGCGCTTCTTCAGTGATATAATATAAGAACAAACGGCAATTGACCACTGGGACATGGTGGTTACCTCCGGCATAGCAGTATTGCGGGCCTGTTCATTGGTTGCTAAATTTCGCCATCGAGTTTGATCCGGAGGGCGATTGGAAGTGTTATCTTCCTCTTCCGAAACAATACGACCTCACCACAAAACTGGGGTTGGACATGGAGGTGGTGATTCCGAAGAGTGACCTGTTGAAACCAGAGAAACTCAAATACAGACTCACCTTAGTGAGATTAGAAATCTCTGAAACCCGTGAGTCAAGAACTTCCAAAAAAGGTCATTGCAAGATGAGTTAAACTATAAAAACGTCAAAAAAATTAGAAAAATTAAAGAACAGGAAACCAACCAAAAGGAAAAGAAATACGCAAGAGAAATAAAAAACGAACGATTCTGGAAAGAGTTGAAGAAAAATCAATCAACGCGCAAAAAAATAAAAATACAAAAGAAGAAAAAATTAAAAGAAAATTCCACCCACCCCAAAAAAAAAACAAAAAGCAAAAGAAATAAAAATATAAAGTAAATGAATAAATTTCAAGAAGAGTCAACCCACCCCAAGAAAAATCACAAGACAAAGGAATAAAAAGAGAATGAAATTTCAAAACTTTACAGAGCATTTCACCCACCCCCACACAAAAAAAAAAGCCAAAGAGATAAGATTAAATTGAAATATAAAATATTTAAAGCAAATTCAACCCACCCCCAAAAAACAGAAAAAAGCCAAAGAAACAAAAATTGAATGAAATTGAAAAAACTTCAATAAAAGTCATCCAACCCCAAAAAATAGAAAAAAGCCCAAGAAATAAAAATAACTTGAAATATAAAAAATCTGAATAAATGAATAAAAACCACATCATACACAATAAAAAGAAAAATAAATTAGATAAACAAAACACATAATTAGTGAGAATATGATAAAACCAATCAACATAAGTAAAATTCCAAAAAAAAACATGACATACCAAAATCATCAACAAATCAAGCAAAAGGAAGCAAATGGAATATTCATTTAAATCACACTTACAGAAAATGAGACCAATAACGGAAAAAAATGCAAGGGCACAATCCACCCTTATTTGGCAGAAATTCACCACAAAATTGAAATTTCAAGCACACCTTCAAATTCCATTGGTTTGCACGCAGTCATGGATAATTGGCACATAACATCATGATGCCAAACTTGCACAAATTTTCAATTGCGTAATAAATTGCAATCCAATTCAAAAACATAAGTTAATTTCCCAATAAACATCAATTGTATATGACAAATCATGATGTGTCACATGATCAAATGACATATATGTAACATGCTATTGTTTATTGATCAATGTCAGAATTCGTTCCAGATCTGCAATTGGCCTGCTTGATGACAATGCCGCAATAGTGAGATCCATCTGGCATTGTTTTTCCTTAAGTTCACATTCCTGATTCCACTTTTCTTTTTCAAATTGATGTTTCTTCGCATTTTGCTGCTCATAAAACTCCATTTGTTTTTGTAACTTGACCTCTTCAAAGTGTTGTTTTTCCATGTTGCACACTTTCTCTTCATTCCACCTCTCCCTGTCCCACTCCAAACGCGCATTATCACTGATTTCACGTGCTAATAAGCATGAATTTTGTCAGTACAATTCATCATAGTAGCCATAATTGCAAGTCATAACTTTGTTCCGTGATTCAAGTAAATTTGCATAAGTAGGTGCAAACATATCCAGTGACCTTTTCCTAGAACCACTCTTGTCATTCAAGTTGGGTGTCATGGCTTGATTATGCTTTTGTGTTGAATGCATTACAGATTGACTTTGCTGGTCAAAGGAGAAATAATCAATATTGGAGCCAATAAATAGCACTCTCAAATGTACTTACCAAATAATCTTGAAGGTTTTCCACTGGAACCAAGTTATCATCATTATTAAGCAAAGGATCCAGATTGTGAGGTGAATCCAAGTGATTATTCTCCTTTAAAAAGAAAATGAGCTCTAATTATCCAAGGTAAAAAAAGGAAGAGATTACAGCTTACCTTATCAAGCAAAACATCATCATCATCACCATTGAAACTGTCTTTTTCTTGCGAATCATAGCTTGCAATGGGAGTGACATTGGGCTTGTGGCCAAATAGCACATCCATTTCCACATAGCAGGGACACATACTTTCCAGCTTTTCACTCATTGATTTGATTCCTTTACTCTCATCTTCTTCCGTTATTCCAGCCCCAGTTAAATTTGCGAATTTTTTGGCTGCCATATATTTCTTTTTATATGTTCGCCATCGATCTTGGATGCTGCTTGAACTAAGGTTTAGGCAATTTCGTGATTTTTTGTTGACCTCAATGGCCATAAGCTGAAATCCCTGCTGCTTTGAGGAAGGAGGTCTTCCAATAGATGTTGAACCACTAGCACCAAAACATGACTTGAAATTGGATTTTACTGAAAGCCAATTAATTATGGTTAAATAATCTGTACGTATTAAGTGACCTGATGGATTAGGCAGGCCAGAGGTGATCTTCATATCTGTCTTGATTTGTCTTGCTTTGGATCAAGGCATTATTATATGTATGAAGAAGTATAAATGGACTGTAAGCTGTTCGGTCAGATTGTCCAAAATGGAGTGTATAAGAATATGTTGTACAGGTATGAATTGTGAGTACTCATTTGGGTTAGGTTTCAAGCAGAAAGCCCAGATGCATGGGATTTGGTCAAAATACCAGGGGACTCAGTTAAAATGCCATGGGATTTACACATAAAAAACCTGGGATTTAGTGTTGGGATTTGTGTGAGCCTTTGAGATATGACCACATACCCAATAAGGTCACAAAAAGACTCAGAATAATTAGACTTTTAATATAATTATATTAAAATTACTTAAAATAATTATACATTAAAAATAATTAATTAAATATACAAAAAATACCATAAATTGGTACAAAAATTGGTTTAAATTAAAAACCAATGAATCAACATGTAAAATAAATTATACCATTGGATTCCCCATGGAAAAATACACATATACCATTTTTATGGCATATCTGTAAAGTCAATACTTAAGGAATTATAAGGTATAATACCTTATAAAAACCATAAAACCTTATTTATCTCAAAACCTAATGAAACAACATGTGAAATGAATTGGACCAGTGGATTCCCCATGAACGTCCACACATAAAACAATTAATAAGCCAATTTCCAATGTTAATACTTAAGGAATTATCCTGAATATATGCACTTTTTTGGTCAACGCATATATTCAAGGATCATAGCTAATATCTTCTAAACTATACATGATAGAATGATGAACCAAAAATAAAGTTACCACGTAATTACTGTAAGAACACAGATATGAACTTTATTTTACAAATTATAAACAAGGTTAAAAACTATGATGAATTATTGATAAAAATCAACAGAGCTGTTGACCACTTTGTTGTGAAAGTGTTCCAAACTTAAAAAAAAGTACACAGTTGGATTCTCCTAGTTCATTCGTGAAGAATGATGAAATTTTATTATTAAATTCAGGGTATAACCCCCTGAAATCAAGGTTTGAAGTTTAAAATATTGAATTTCGACAGAAAAGATGAGTTACAAGAAAAATCATCAAAATTAGAGTTTTGATGATGTAATGAAAATCTCTTGGCAGCATAATAACGTTATGCCAGGCTATCAGAATTCACTCTCTGAATTGCTGTAGCGTGTAAATCTTAAAAGTTATTGAGGATCAAAGTTTGAGCTTAATTTGAGCAGTTATGATCACATACTGTAACCTTAATTTAAGTTTAACAGTCTTAAGAGTGATAAAATTGGTGAATACTATTATTTTATGATTAAAACTGATAAAATCCACGAAATTTGGGGTTCTGCCAAGCCTCTGATGTCATCAAACTTAGAGTTATAGTGATAACTCTAAATAATGGTGTAATAATGATGTAATATGGTTTGATCATGATGTAATCACCCTCAAACCTTAAAATATTGATCAATTTCAGTGGATATGATCAGTACACGTCTACTAGAAGCCTGTTGGACTCTAGGAGGGAGGTATTTACTATAAATAGAGCTCTTTTTACTCTATTTTCCCCTCAGACGCATCAAAAACATCAAATCAATTAAATAAAAGGTAATTTCTTTATTCTTTATATATAAAACTCTTATATTATTAAAGAACAAAGACCATCTTAATATTAATCACTATTTTTACGTGATTAAATAAACTCTTTAATTGTTTTTGTTATAAATCTCTCTATAAACTCATTTCCACGCAAAATCAAGAAATTTAGTAATTTTCTTTATTTTTTATTGTAAATACAATTTGAAAAAGTTGTATTATATTCTTTTGGCGTAAAATATCTCAAAATTATTATTTTAAGTGTTAAAAGTAGGTTATTTCATCTTATTATAATAATTTCTCTCTTATTATTACTCTTAATAATTCTTAATTAATATAAATAGTATTTATATTAATATATGACTTTAATATTAGTAATATTATTGTTATTAATTGTTTTTTATTTATAAAAAACAGTTTTTTACGCCTTTATTATTTGTTGGTAACAATAATAAAGAGCTTAATAATATATTAATTATTTTATATTAATATATTATTTATAATATTATAATTTCATATAATATTAATATATATTATTATATTTATTTAATAATATAATATTTTTACGCCATAATAATAATATTTCTTTATTATTATTATTATTTTAATTATAAGGACATTCAGAGTACAATAAGTAATAAATTAGTAATTTTTACTTATTGTTTCATAGTCAAACCTTACATTTGGGGGCCTGGCCATGATATTTACTTAAAAGACCTTTAAAAAGATTCTATTTGGGTTTATCCAATAATAAATTATATTTATAATCATAAAATTATATAATAATTTTATATTTTATTGATTTTAAAAGCTATTGAGGCATTTGGAAAGCAATTGTACTGTCTTACACGTGGTTTTTCACATCCTTAGACTTGCAAGAACTTTCTTTGAGTGACTCTAGTGATTAAAAGAGATATTTTATAAATTAAAAATAATTTTTATTATAATTTAATTTTATAAGAATCATATTCATTTTTTATCTTATTCTTTAAAAATAAAAAATATATAAAAAATATTAAAAAATATTAAAAACAAATAAAAAAGTTATTTTTATTCATTTTTATTCATTTATTTATTTATTTCAATTTTTCAAAGATATGAAAGCAATTTCTACGTGGAAAATTGCCATATCTTGCCAAAAATAAGACTTCTTATAAAAAGACTTATATTTATTTGTCTTTTTTAGTGTTTGAAGATAACCCAACAGAAGACAACCAAGCTACTGTTGAGAGATTGGTGGAAGAAACTTGTCAAAGTTCTCCAACACCAGTTATCACCAAAAGAAAGAAAGCTAAGAAATTAGACTTTCCAGGGCCCACCATTCAAGACTCTGAAGGTGAGCACCTCTTTTTAAACTGCCATAAAAGAATTTTATTCTAAAATACTTTTATTTTTTCTTATTCTTTAAATTATGACTACCAGAAGAGGTTCCCAATACTCCATCCAATCAGATGGAGCTGGACTCAGAGGTAGAATTGATCCCTCAAAAGGGAAAAGAAAGGGCAATATCCCCAGTGGAACAGAATCCACACAAGGAAGTGCCTTATCCCAAAGGCAAGTCCCAGAAATGCCCATGATATCTGAGCCTGAATTGGAACTAAGTATGAGTAACTCAAATAGGTACAAATCACATTCAGAGGGCTCAAATAGACATCTACATGAGCCAGTACAAACAGTATTACACAGTATACAAGGACAAAGACTGGGAAATGCTGCCTCAAATACACCAAGGAGTGATGAACTCCTGGCACATCCTGAAAAAGTTCCTCAAAGAGGAGGAGATAGTGAAATACTCCAATGGATGGAATCCACTGTCATCCAAACCTCAAATCAAAAAAATCAAGGATTATCATGCCAAAAAGAGGGAGGCAACCAAGGAAGAAGCCCCAGTAGCCTCTACCAGCAAGCCTCAAGCCAACCCACTTCCCCAAGAAGGGAAGAAGAACAAGAAAAAGCATTGGAGGAAACCATATTCCCCAAGTTACAGAATCCCAAGAATCCAAAAGGATGCCATGGACAATGTTTTCAACATGGCCAGAACCTTGATGGAATTCAAGGACAAGGAAGAGCAAAGAATGAGACAACCTCATTTCCCAAAGAAATAACCTTGTCCAAAGATGTTGTAAAAACTTTAACAGAAATTAAAAATAGTATATTACCTCTAAAAGAAATTAAAGATAGTTTATTATCACTACAAGAAATAAATAACAATTTATCTTCTTTAACAAAAATTGTTGTGCAAAACAAGAAAGAAATTGACAACATTAAGTTTATTGTTGAAAATAATAAACCAAAGAATTTAATTGACAATACTCAAAAATTAATACAAGGACAACAAGAATTGTATAAATACATAAAAGATATCAAAGACAAAACTTTGACAATCAATTATGATGTGAGTATTGACAATCTTACAGAAAAATTAAATAAATTAAGTATTTCTGTAGAAAAATTTGAAGAAAAGACTTCATCACACCAAAAATTACTTTTAGACCATGTGGAAAAAAGTGATGAAGCAAGAATGCATCTGAAAGATGATATTCAAAGTGAAATAAGGCTTATTACAGAAAAAATGGATAAAATTAATGAGGCTAATTTAAATATGCCAAAGTTATCAACACCATTTTCTCATATAAGAAGCCCTGTTAAAACAAAAGAGGAATTGTCAAATCCTTTCATAACAGACTTGAGTCACCAAGACAATAACCAAGTCTTAATGAAAGAAGCACCTCAATTGAAGGAATGGCCAACATTCACAGGAGAAGGTGAATATGACCACATGTCATTTATTAAAACAATTGACATGTTACAAGAAGACTATGCCATACTAGATGAATTAATCACTGCAAGATTACATTCATTATTTGAGAAATCTGCAAAAAAGATGGTATTATTGCATAAGACAGACAAATGGTAAAAATACCTGGTCTTGGTGGAAACAAGAAATAATCACAAAGTGGGCAAATGATGCCTGGAGGTATAAGATAGAAAATGCATTTGAAAACTCTTTCTTTGACCCAGAGAAAGATAAAACTTTAACTTGGTTCTTAAAACAAGTTGAAAGGCTTAATGCACTGTACCCAGAAATGTCACAGAAGATGGTGCATATGAAAATACTTAAAAAATGTGGAGGGGAACTAGAACATGCCCTAAGAAGCAGGTGTATAGAACCATGCTCCACAGAAGAGTATATAAATGCACTAGAAGATATAGTGACAAGAACAAAAATTGGCAGGACTTGGAAAAAATTGGACATTAAAAGCCCAAAAAAACCATTTATCAAAAAAGATAAATCAAAAGAATCCTTTAAGCCCAATACATCTAACAATAATGAGCAAAGAAAATGCCATAAATGTGGAGGTATTGGACACTTAGCCAATAATTGCCTTAAAAAAGCAAAGATTAATGAAATTGTGGAAACAGAAAGCCACAATGACAAAGAAGAGGAATCTGACTCTGAAAAAGAGACAGAAGAGTCAGAAAGCTCTGAAAGTGATGAGATAAATATAATTAATGCACAAATTAATAATATTGATATAATTTATGAAGTACTGGATGTTAACTCAAACTTGCCACAAGTTGGAACATCTGACACAAATCTGACAAACATACAAGATGCCAAAATGTATAGAACCAAACCTGCAAGAGGAATGGGATATACAGCTGGAAAATCAAGTATTAGTATTGTTATGGTTGATAACCAAGAAGGAAAGGTTAACTTGGATACAGGAGCATATTGCACTTGTGTTGGCAAAAGTTATTTAAAAACCATTGTCCCAGACTGGCAAGAAATACTTATGCCAATACAAGGTGTCAAATTTAGTAGTGCAAGTGAGAGCATGAAGCCCCTTGGAATAATTGATTTAACACTAATTTTTCCTCATCCCTCACAATGTGTCAGAATTAAAGTAGAGTTTGTAGTAATGGACAACTGTACTAGTAATCATTTCATACTTGGGAATGACTACTTATCAATCTATGGTATAGATATCTCCAACCAAAAGGATAGATATTTTACCATAGGAGATAACAAAAGACAAAAGTTTGGATTCTTAAATAACAAAAAACAAATCACAGTTATTAAGAATGAAGGAAAAATTCCAGAAAAGGAACTTTTTATATCTGAACAACTCATAGAGGCAGAATTCAATCAAGAATTAACAGAAAAAATGAAAGAAAAATTGATTGATCTCTTATTTAAGTATAAAAATGCCTTTGCAACTGACAAAGAGCCACTAGGTGCCATAATTGGACATGAAGTGGATATAATTCTTAATGTAGAAAAACCTTACCCACCTTTATTAAGAAGACCTGCTTATCCAGCCAGTCAAAGAGCAAGAGAGGCCTTAGAAGTGCACATTAAAGAATTAATGGACCTTGGAGTATTAAGAAAGGTTGGACATAATGAACAAGTAGAAGTTACTACACCTGTCATTATAACTTGGCATAATGGAAAATCAAGGATGGTAGGAGACTTCAGAGCCCTGAATACCTATACCATTCCAGACAGATATCCAATACCCAGAATCCATGAGACATTAACCCAATTGTCACAAGCTAAGTTCATCACAGCTATGGATGCTCTGAAGGGTTTTCATCAAAATGTCTTAACAGACAATGCCAAGAAACTACTAAGAATAATAGTCCATTGTGGAATTTTTGAATACTTAAGAATGCCGTTTGGAATAAAAAATGCACCTTCCCATTATCAAAGAATGATGAATACCATATTCCCTGAAGAATTATCAGAAGGATGGTTGATTATCTATATTGATGATATCATAGTTTGCTCAGAAACTTGGGAAAATCACCTTACAAGACTAGAAAGGGTATTACAGAAAATAGTCCAAGTAAATATGAAAATTTCCTTGAAAAAATGTCATTTTGCATAGAGTGAATTAAAGGCACTAGGACATGTAGTATCTGGCCTTAGTCTAGGCATAGACAAAAATAAAGTAGCAGCAGTACTACTTAAGCCAATGCCTCAAACCAAAAAAGAAATGCAATCATTTCTAGGATTTACTGGTTACTATAGACAGCATATAAAGGACTTTGCAAAGATTGCTAAATCCTTGTATAAGCTATGTGACCAACAAACAGTCTATGAGATGACAGAAGAAAGAGTCAAGGCATATGAAGAATTGAAAAATTCCTTAACAAATGCCCCATTTATTCTGATGCCAGATTGGAAACTACCCTTCAAACTGTACATTGATGCTTGTGGAGAAGGACTAGGTGCTGCACTTCACCAAACACAAATTATCAATGACAAACCAGTGGAAGGACCAATTTGTTTCATTTCAAGGCAGATAAAGCCAACAAAAGCAAGGTATGGAGCAAGCCAAATGGAATGCTTATGCCTAGTATGGGCTTTAGAAAAACTGCATTATTATTTGGATGGCACAGTATTTGATGTAATCACAGACTGTAATGCTGTGAAATCACTATTAAATATGAAGACTCCAAATAGACATATGCTGAGATGGCAAATTGCTATCCAAGAATATAGAGGAAATATGACTATTGTTCATAAATCTGGGAATATTCATAAAAATGCAGATGGTCTTAGTAGATGGGCTCTAGCAAATACCCCTGACAATCCAGCATGGGTACCACAAGAGGAGCACCATATAGAAGGAATATGCGTTACAGACATTGGCACAGAATTCTTTAACCAAGTTAAAGAAAGCTATAAGACAGACAAAAATTGCCATATCTTAAGCCAACTTCTAATGAAAGACTGCAAAGATCCATCACTTTCATCAAAGCTAGATGAAATATGGAAAAAGGCATATGATGAAGGAAGATTTCACCTCCTTGATGGAATCCTTTACCATAGAACAAAACACACATGTGTTATGGCCTTAACAGATAGAACACTAATAAACACTATTTTACATGAGTGTCATGATAGTGTTGCATCTGGACATCTCTCAGAAGATAGGACACTAGAGAGGGTGAAAACCTGCTCTTGGTGGCCAAATTGGAAGAAAGATGTTGCAGAGTACTGCCAAACCTGTGGCAGATGTCAAAAAGCCAACAGAGCCACAGGAAAGAAATTTGGAATGATGATCCAAATCCAAGAACCAAAATCCCCATGGGAAATAGTTCATATGGATTGGGTAACAGCCTTACCTCCAGGAGGAGACAGGAGTTATAATGCATGCCTAGTGTTAGTTGACAGGTACAGTAAAACTCCCATGTTCTTACCATGTCATAAAGA
Source organism: Austropuccinia psidii (assembly GCA_023105745.1). Classification (NCBI taxonomy): domain Eukaryota; kingdom Fungi; phylum Basidiomycota; class Pucciniomycetes; order Pucciniales; family Sphaerophragmiaceae; genus Austropuccinia; species Austropuccinia psidii. The sequence goes on from JALGQZ010000002.1 coordinate 24,362,313, forward strand.
TGAAACAGCTATGGAAACAGCCATAATGATATGGAATAAAGTCATTAGCCACACAGGCTTATTCCAAAATATTATAAGTGACAGAGACCCAAAGTTCACTTCAGCATTATGGACAAATCTCCATAACTTGTTTGGGACAAAATTATCATTCTCAACAGCTTATCATCCTCAAACTGATGGTCTAGCAGAAAGAATGATACAGACCCTAGAGGATATGATCAGAAGATTCTGTGCTTATGGGCTAGAATTCAAAGATTCTGATGGTTTTACCCATGATTGGTGTACATTAATACCAGCACTTGAACTGGCATATAAGACATCAATCCATTCTTCTACTGGCAAAACACCAGCAATGCTAGAGAAAGGTTGGAATCCAAGACTTCCTTATGACACCCTCAAAAAGGACTTAGTGGATATACATCGAACAGCAAGCAGTTTCAAGATAATGCTTGACAAAGCAAGACACCATGCAAACAGATGCATGCAAGATTCTTTTAAATATGCAAAAGAAAGATGGGATAAAAGTCATAAACCACCTGATTTCAAAATAGGAGACTTGGTTTTAGTATCAACCCTTAATTTCAATAACATAAAAGGCCCAAAGAAATTGAAAGATTACTTTGCAGGACCATTTATGATAAAAGCACTCCATGGACCCAATTCTGTGCAATTAGAACTCACAGGTGAACTAATGAACAAACACCCAACTTTCCCTGTAAGTCTGATAAAACCTTACAGTTCAAGTGAAAAGGAGTTATTTCCACTAAGAAATAAACCCCCACTTGAGATTCCCCCCTTGGAGGAAGGAGAGGAAAAGAAAATAGTAAAAGTCCTTAAAGAAAGAAGGTGTCACAGGGGCTCTTCGAAGTGAAGAGGGCCTGGCACTCAGTAAACTGGGACTCACTTATGGAGGGCTCAAGGATAGGATAAGATGAGATACACTTAAGAGTGTTAAAGATGAATTACTAAAGGGATGAATATAAGAAAAGCAGCAACAAAAGAAATAAGAAGAAGAAAATAGAAGAGCCAACCACAAACAAGTCCAAGTCCACTGTTTCAACCTGTCAGAATGGAAAGAGAAGGGTTAATAAGGATATGGCCACCCAACTCATACTGTACAGGCGAAGAAAGAAAAGAGGCAAAGACTAACTTAAGATTAAATAAATATAATACCCAAAATATAAGGATAAGAATATTCAGTTAATAATAAATCAACTAAATTAATTAACTGGGGAAAAGTCCCCAGGGGGGAGAAAGAGGGGCTGGTATATGTGAGAATCACCAGCCCTGATCCAGAGAAGAATTTTCATGAGAATAATTGATTGTTGAATTGAGTCTGGTCAATACAGGTCTTGTACAGCTGTACAGGACCTGTACAAGAGGTGTGGTGTATTGGAGTGATCATACAGTTTCATACTGGTGTATTGAAACTGTATTAGGGTGAATCCATCCTGTACAAGTATTGACAGGCTGTATTGATGTACCAAACTGTATGCATGTTTCAGAGTGAAGATTGCTGAAACTGACTGCTGATGCAGATACTGGATTTGCTGATTTGAGGTGTTTGAGTGGGTGTATGAATGAATACCCTTACCCCTGATGGATGGTTGTTACAGTATCCCCCCCTTGAAACTGGTGGGCTCCTGAACACCATAATACCCTGCCACTGTTGAGTGGCATCTCAATATCCCCACATTTTTTTCAAAAAATTTTCTTTTTAAATTTCTTTCCTCTTGACCATTATCCTGAAAATCCTTTATTACTTCTTCCCTGCCAAATTCAATTGATTTCCCCCTTTCTTTTCAAATTTGAGTGAGTATCCCTTCCAGAGTATGCAATTCTTTCTTTTGATTCAATCAGTCATGTCTTGGGATGTGGCCTTGGGATATATCCCAGAATAAAGGCCATTGAGCACTTGTGCTCAAAAATTGGTGCCCAATGAGTATATGACTTGTACTCATTGGCCCAGACTTAATCCATTCAATGAACCTCCAAGGGGTCTTGTCCCCATGATCCAAGGAATTGGCTTCAGGCAGCCCTCCCAGTGGGTTTTGGGCTGTGGCCTTCATCTTGAGTGATCTTGATGTATCTGCTTTTTATGGCCTTTTTGGCCTTGCTAGGTGTTTTGGTGATTAGGGCAATTTTTTTGATTTTTTGGGGTTTTTTGGCCATAACAGGCCTTTTGATGTTTTTGGGATCCTACGGTCCGCGGTCCGTGGGCCGTGGGCCGTGGTTCGCGGTCCGTGGACCGTACGCCGCGGTCCGCGGTCCGTGGGGGCTATTGGAGGCCCCCAGGACCAAAATGAAGCCCCTGGGTCCAAATTTGCTGGGGACCCAGGGTGACCAAGGGGCCCAAAATTGGCCCAATTCCAAAATTCACCATATATGGCCTGGATCCATTGAAGGGGTCCAGGACCATCAAGATCTTGGCCTCCCCAAAGTTGCAGGGGAGGCCCTGGGTGATGAGTTCAGCCCCAAAGGGGTATGAACCTTCACCTTAGAGGCTTTGAGGTGGGGCATAATTGAGTTATGGCCCCAGTTCCTTGAGTCAAATTTCTTTTTCTTGATGTGGAGTGGATTGATTCTGACGTCTTGAATCTTCTGCTTGCACTTTCTTCAGTTATGAGTTCCAAACTGACTGAACTCACTGAATCTTCCCCTTCTGCACCGCCACCGTCTGTTCTTCATGGTTCTGGCGTCTTCAGTCGATTGTCTTCTCCCTCCATGGCGTCTTCTGGCCATTTTGACCCCTCCCAAACATATGATGGGTTCAGAGCAGTTGAAGTTCTTGATCCTGCCTGTACTGAGTGTTTGGCCAGGGGGAAGGATTGCTTTCAACATTACAATCCTCGATCGTCAAAGTGCCATTTCTGCTTCATTGGGAAGAAGCCATGCCGCCGTACCGGGTCAACTTTGTCCCGGGTCAAGAGACACTTGTGGAGTAGGAAGGATGGGCCTTATGGGCAGGAATTCCCCATTCTTGAGGAACCTACCCCTGATGCCACTTCTGGATTTTCTCAATGTGAGTGATTTGCATTTCTTGGTTGAATTGATGCTGATATTTTGATGTAGTGACTGGTTCCAGGCAGAGGGATGTGGCCAGGTGGACTAATGTTGGAGGGCCCATTCCGATTGGTGGTAGGCCCATCCACTACAGCTCAGAAATTCCCATTTCAAGGACCAATGCTGATGGAGTGGTGAAAGTAGTGAAGAAGCTAAGAAGAATTGTTGATTCCCCATCAGATCCAGATGCTGAAGGAAGTGATGAGTTGGATGGTGAAGAAGTTCAAGTTATTCCTCATTCAAGTGGCCATCCATCCAGCAATTCCTCTTCTCAACCTCTTGCCAACCCCAGATTCCAAAGCCAAGTGGTTCCCAGCACTCCAAGAACCTTCCAACCAATGCTTGCTTCAATTCCTACAACCCTTCCTCCTCCATCACCAACTACTTCCCACACCACCAGGCCTGCCTTGAATCCAGCAGTAAGACCATCTCCAGTTCAACAGCCCAGAAATTCACCCATAAACACCTCCCGTCAACTCCAACCTGTGGCCAGCTCCAGCAGAAGAAGAGATGGGATGTCCCCTTTGCCGTTTCCTGCCGCTCAAGTATTCCAAAGAAGAGAACGTTGGCCTATCCGGGTTACCAGAGAAGATCCCAACGCGGCTAGTGAAAATCAAGATGCTGTGGCCAGATTGTTCAGGAGAGTTGACAGAAATAGCAGAGAGGTGATTATGTATGCCAATGACAGGACGATTCCAGGTACTGCTTCTGAAGAAATGGCTGCAAAATTTGCCTGGTATGAAGATGAGTTGATAAATGATTTCCAGAGAACTTTTGATGACTTGGGTAGAGATAACTAGTTTCCTTTTCCTTGTTTGTGTTTGGTTTGACTTCTATCCCCACTCTTATAACTACTAAAAAATAAAAAATAAGAAATAAAAAGATAATGGAACCTCCCAATACATGATTTGGGGAGGGGATGCTGCTGCTTTAAAGAAATAAAAGAAAGAAAATTATACAAGTAAAGAAAGAAAGAAAATAATAAGAGAAAATGAGAGTAAAGAAAGAAATAAAGAAAAATTCCTGATGGCTGGTCCTTCTTGTGGTGAGTTGCTTGATTCTGGCCAAGAAGTGTCTGAAAAATGAAAACCAAGCATTTGATGCTCACAGAGTGGCCAAGGTGATGTTTTACAAGAAGTAGAACCCTCAGGGATGCATACCAGGAGATGGAACTTACTTTCATAACTTCCACTCCCCACCAAGCACCATAAAACTGAAAAGAATTGCCATAAATGACTTCTGAGATGAATTGCCATAAATGACTTGAAGTAAATGAATGTGTTGAATTATGATGATTGGCATAAATTGAAAAGCTAATAAAGAAAGAAAATGAAACATAAAGAAAGAAAACATTGGGCCATATCTTGGTAAGGTCCAAATCGGAGGGTATTGATGTTGTATGCTTCCTGAACCTGTCCAAAGAATTGACAAGTGCTCACAAAGTGGCCAAGGTGATGCTTACAACAACATATGGGTAGAATACCCCCCTAAAGGTGCATGCCAGGAGAGGAACTTACTTTCATAACTTCTTCTCCCCACCAAGCACCATAAAATCAAACTCTTGAGGTATTTGGACCAGGCTTGTCTGGATACAATGAGTGGAAATCCTTGACAAGGTCTGGTGAGTTGGTAAGGTTGGAAGCTGGTTCCCAAGTGGTTCTTTCTGGGTCTTCACTGAATCCTTTCCACTCTACAAGATACCATAAATTACCTCTTTTGAGTTTTGAGTCCAGAACCTGAGCCACTTCCCATTCTTCTTGCTCTTCCACTAAAACTGGTGGTGGAGGCAATTGATGACGATTTGGGATAGTTGAATGCTTGACTGGTTCTAATAAGGACACATGGAATACAGGGTGGACTGTCTTCCATTGCTGAGGCAACTTGAGGTGATATGCATGGCTGCCAATCTTCTTGAGAACTTCAAAGGGTCCCAACCATCTTTCTGATAATTTCTTGGTGGGTCTTGTTGTCTTGATGTTCTTGGAAGCTAGCCATACTTTGTCCCCAGGTTGGAAATCAGGTGGAATTGCCCTATTTCTATCTGCATACTTCTTGAATCTCCTTATTGCTGACTCTAATTCTTCTTTGACAACTTGCTGTACTGATTGGAGTTTTGTTGATAACTTTCCAGCAGGTGAGTCTTGAGAAATATGGATTGAGTCAAAGCTGGGATTTCTTCCATAAATGGTGAAAAAAGGTGATTGCTTGGTTGATGAGTGTTCTGCATTATTATAGGCAAATTCAGCCAGAGGGAGCCAGGTGTACCAGTCATCTTGATGATAGCTGACATACATCCGAAGGTACTGTTCTAGTATCTGATTTACCCTCTCTGTCTGTCCATCTGTTTCAGGGTGAAAAGCAGTTGAAAGATCTCTTGATATCTTGAGCTGCTGACACAATTGAGTCCAGAATGATGAAACAAATAAGGATCCTCTATCACTGACAATACTGACTGGGAGTCCATGCTTGGAAAATACATGGCTAATGAATATTTGAGCTAAATCCAGAGCAGTGATTGTGCCATAAGTTGGAATGAAGATTGCCATTTTTGAGAATCTGTCCACAACTACTAAAATTGAATCAAAGTTGTTGGACAGTGGCAATTGAGTGATAAAGTCCATTGATAATGAATTCCAAGGACCAGATGGAATTGAAAGAGGCTTGAGTAATCCAAACTTCTTGTGATGAATGTTCTTGTTTCTTGAACATTGCTGACATGAGGACACATAGTCCTTGATGAATTGATTCATGCCAGCCCAATAAAAATCCCTCTTGATGAGCTTGAGGGTCTTCTCCTGGCCAGGATGGCCAGCCAATGGTGAGTCATGACGCTTTTGAAGAATATTGAGTTGAAGTTCTTCATTGCTTGGGATTACCACTCTATCTTTGAATAATAATAACTTGGCTTGAGGTTCAAGAGAATAATCTGGAACTGATTCACCTCTTGCTAGTTGCTTGAGTATTTCTTTATAGTCTTTGTCTTGCCATACTTCTTTTTGAATCTTGTCAACTAAATCTGAGAAAATTTCCACTTTGATTGAGAAGAATCTTGACTCTTGAATTCCATCTTGCTTAAGTACTTGATGAAGATTTTGAGGATTCTTGATGATGAAGTCCACCCCCCTCTCTGGGTACACGTCGTCCCGACGTGACAAGGCATCTGGTAAAGTGGCCAGCCTGCCTGGGCGGTAAGTGATAGTGAAATGAAACTCAGAGAGAAACTCAGCCCAGCGGGCCTGACGACGAGTAAGAACTTTGGAAGACATGAAATACTGCAAGGAAGAGTGGTCTGTCAAGACCTCAAAAGAATTGGAAAGAGAAAGAAGAAATGCTCTCCAGCGCTTGAGAGCCCAAACTATGCCAAGGAGTTCCTTGTCATGAATCTCATAGTTGAGCTCAGCTGGTAAGAGCTTGCGACTATCAAATGCAATGGGATGCTTTCCAGAGTCATTCACCTGACTCAGTACGGCGCCCAATGCATAATCAGAAGCATCAGTCTCTACTATAGTAAGTAGAGAAGGATTAAAGTGAGATAAGATAGGAGCAGAGATGAAAGCTTCTTTGAGTGCTTGAAACTGACTAAGAGCTTCCTCATTGAAGATGAAGGGAGAATCTTTTTTGAGAAGAGAAGTGAGAGAAGTGATTTTTTTAGAATAATTTTTAATGAAGCGACGATAAAAGTTGGCAAAGCCAAGAAAAGATTGAAGAGCCTTGATGTTTTTGGGCTGAGGGCAATTGAGTATTTGCTGAACTTTTGAAGAGTCCATCTTGAGGCCATCACTTGAAACAACATAGCCCAAGTATTCCACACTTGAGGCATGGAATACACATTTGGAGGCTTTGGCAAACAAATTATTGTCCCTCAGTCTTTGGAGGACAGAGGCCACATGTTTGACATGTTCCTCCTCAGAACTGGAAAAGACCATAATATCATCTAAATAAACCACAACAAACACATCCAAGAAATCTGCAAATATATCGTTTACCAGATTCTGGAAAGAAGCAGGAGCATTGGTCAAACCAAATGGCATGACCAAATACTCATAACTACCATATTTGGTTCTAAAGGCAGTTAAGTGCTCATCCCCCTCTTTGATTCTCAGAAGGTTATATGCACCACGCAAATCTATCTTGGAGAAGATAGTGGAGCCGTTGAATACGGTAAGAAGCTGGTTCATAGGAGGAACAGGGTATCTGTTCTTCCTAGTGACAGCATTGAGTTTGCGGTAGTCAACACACAAACGAAGACCTCCATCCTTTTTCTTGACAAAAAGGACAGGTGCTCCTGTTGAAGAGGAGCTTGGTCTAATGAAACCTTTCTCTACATTCTCTGAAATGTAGGCCCGCAGTGTTTCTGACTCTTGATTTGATAATGAGTAGATAACACCAATTGGAGGTAGAAGACCCTCCAATTCGATATGGTGATCACAGGCGCGGTGTGGAGGAAGTTTCTCTGCTTTCACCTTGGAGAATACATCCAAATATTGGTGATAAGCAGGAGGAACAACCTTCAACACAGTTTCAATTTCTTCTGGCTCTTCCTCCTCATCCCACTGCTCCTCCAGGGATGCATGAAAAGATAAGGGAGGAAGGTCCATATCCCCTTGGAAGAGATGAAGTGAAGATATGGCAACACCTTCTCCAACATCCTTTATCTCTTTGAAGGCTTCATCTCTTGATGGAAGTAATGACTGAGAGGGAGTTATGGAAGGGATATGGACAGAAGAAGGGATGGAAGGTGTCTTAAGTTCACCAGCCAGAGCAACACTGTTGACAGCAGTGGCTAAGTCATTACTAGTAGAAGGAATAATACCACTAGAATCCTTATGATTAGAATCATAGGTGATCAATCCATTTTTCCAATCAATAATGGGATTGAAATGGTAAAGGAAATCATAGCCCAATATCAGGTCTTCTCCTTTGGGTGAATCTATGATAAAGAAATCCCATTCAAAGCTTGGGAAGGAAGGCAAGTCAACTACCCACTTGGTATAATGGGTGATGAACAAGGCAGGGGATTCATTAGAATCCAAAATGAAAAGAGGAATCTTTTCAGGGAGCTCTGACAGAGTCAATGAGTACTTGAGAACAAAATTCTTTGCAATAAAAGAGTTTGTAGCACCAGAATCAATGAGAATACTATAAAAAATATCAGAGACAGAAGAAAAAATAAGAAATTTTAAAGATTTCTTAACACTAGTATTCAGAGTGCACAATTGTGCTCTTGAAGGAAATAAGTGAGAACCATTGAACACATCATGATTCCCACTCAGGCTTTTCCCTGATTGCTAGGGAAGCCTCTTGATGATGACCCAGGCTTGTTCTGAGGTCTCTTGAAGCATTTTTCAATTGGGTGCTTTCCACCACAATAAGTACACAACCCCTCTTTAATCCTCCTCTCCTTTTCAGAACCGATTAGTTTATTGTCCTTATTGAGGAGAGCAGCATGGGGCTTGTCCTTTGAAGATTGGAATTGCTTGCCCTTCTTGTTCTTCTTCTGGTGAGGCCTCTTTGAAGATGGGTTTTGAGGAGGCCTAGACTGATTGGATCCAATGACTGGGGGCTTCTTCTCTTGATTGCCACCCTTTTCCTTTTGCCTCTCATGATATCTTGTGTCTAATTCTAGAGTGACATCCATAAGTTCTTGAAGAGTATCAAAAGTTCCAGGGTGAGAAGCCAACTGATCCAATAATCTTGATGCCAATCCTCTTCTGTAAACATGGATATAAGCTCTTTCCCCCCAATCTCCAATTCTTGACATTAAGCTTCTGAAATCTGCTATGTACAAGGAAACATGACCACTTTCCTTCATCCTCAAATTGTCCAACTCTTGTTCAGCTTTCCTGACTTCATTGGGGTCACCAAACAGAGTGAATAACTGAGATTCAAACAATGGCCAATTATTGAGGAGGTAGGAAGGGTCTTCATTGGAAATATTTGAGAGGTAAGGTTCAATCCATTTGCCAGCTCTACCAGTGAGAAAAGAAGTTGAGTACAAAACCTTCTTCCTGTCAGAGAAGAAGTTTGCTGGGTCATTATGGAAAATTAGTTGACAGGATTGGATAAATCCTCTCAACTTATGAGCTTGAGTACCATCAAAAGAATCAGGTGCCTTCATGGATGGAGTCTTGAAAGCAGGGGCTTTGGAATTGTCTCTGGGGGCAACTGCTTGAGTGAGTTGTCCCATGAATTGAGTCATCTGCTCCATCATCTTGAGGAGACTTGGATCAGTTTGAGAGACAAGAGGTTGACTAGAAAGGGCTAGATTAGAACCCTGAGGCACCTCTGGAGCATTTGCCAAGGCATCTGCCACTTCAGTTTCCCCAGAATCATCCTCTTCCACAGACTCTTCCCCCTCTTCATCTTCAACTTCCCCTAATCTTGCTCTTGCACCTTCAGACATGCCAGGGTAGCCACCCAAAAGTCCAGAAAAGGATCTTGATCTTCTAGATTTCATTCCACCTCTTCTTGAGGGTGCTGCTCCTTCCATTGGTGGTCCTCTGTCCAAGTTTGCACTCAGTTGATGAACTGATGGTGTGCAGTCAAGAGGAGCCCTTGCTGTAGGAGTGAGAACAGCTGGAATTTTCTGGGATCTAGTATTCTTGGCTGGGGGACTATGCTGAACTGGCATTATGAAAAGAATTAAAATAACTTGATGGTATTAAGAAGAATAATCAGATTTGGCCAAATCAATCACAATAAAATCTTGATGAATCTTGAGGAATCAATTCAAATCTTGAGGAATCAAATTCAATCAACAATCAAATCAATTCAATCAATCAACAATCAATTCAAATCAAATAACAATAATCTTGAGGAAATCAATAATCAATCAATATTCAATCAATAATCAATCAATAAGTGTCTTCAATATGAAATCAAGTCTTGAGGAATCAATCAATCAGTTCAAAATCTTCAGAAATCAATTCAATATCTTGATGAGTCAAATCAAATCAATAATCAAAATCAATTCTTGAGGATCAATCAATATCTTGAGAGTTCAAAGTCAATAAATCCAATAAATCCTGAATCAATAACCCAAATGAATCCCAATGAATAATCCAATCAATTAAACCAATCAATAATCCCTAGATAAAACCTGAATAAGAACACAGAAAAAATTTGATTGATAAAAGTAAAACGAAGTGATGAAATGGTCAGCAATGATTGAGAAAAGAAAAAGAATCAATTTTCATAAGAGTGAAAAGAATGAGATGAAAATTGATAAGAGAGGAAATTCATAAAAAATCATAAAAATCATAAAATCATGAAAAAGTCATAATTGATGATTGAGAGGAAATGAATACAAATGAATGAAAAGAAAGAATCAAATATGAGTTAATTAATTTAATGTCACAGGGGCTCTTCGAAGTGAAGAGGGCCTGGCACTCAGTAAACTGGGACTCACTTATGGAGGGCTCAAGGATAGGATAAGATGAGATACACTTAAGAGTGTTAAAGATGAATTACTAAAGGGATGAATATAAGAAAAGCAGCAACAAAAGAAATAAGAAGAAGAAAATAGAAGAGCCAACCACAAACAAGTCCAAGTCCACTGTTTCAACCTGTCAGAATGGAAAGAGAAGGGTTAATAAGGATATGGCCACCCAACTCATACTGTACAGGCGAAGAAAGAAAAGAGGCAAAGACTAACTTAAGATTAAATAAATATAATACCCAAAATATAAGGATAAGAATATTCAGTTAATAATAAATCAACTAAATTAATTAACTGGGGAAAAGTCCCCAGGGGGGAGAAAGAGGGGCTGGTATATGTGAGAATCACCAGCCCTGATCCAGAGAAGAATTTTCATGAGAATAATTGATTGTTGAATTGAGTCTGGTCAATACAGGTCTTGTACAGCTGTACAGGACCTGTACAAGAGGTGTGGTGTATTGGAGTGATCATACAGTTTCATACTGGTGTATTGAAACTGTATTAGGGTGAATCCATCCTGTACAAGTATTGACAGGCTGTATTGATGTACCAAACTGTATGCATGTTTGAGAGTGAAGATTGCTGAAACTGACTGCTGATGCAGATACTGGATTTGCTGATTTGAGGTGTTTGAGTGGGTGTATGAATGAATACCCTTACCCCTGATGGATGGTTGTTACAGAAGGACAAGAAACAAAAAAGAAAAGGAATACCTTGTAAGGTATAGAAATTCAACTCAGGAAGATGAATGGCTACTTGAGAAAGATATAACAAATGCTGATAAGTTACTAAGAAGATTCATACATGAAAGAAAACCTGAAAAATAAAAAAGTTAAGCATTATTGAGCTTCAAGACTAACAAAGTCTATTGAAGAGGTAGGACAGCGGATGATACCCTAATCACACATATCAGATTGTGGTACAATCTTTTTTGGTGGTAGGGAATGTGAGCCTTTGAGATATGACCACATACCCAATAAGGTCACAAAAAGACTCAGAATAATTAGACTTTTAATATAATTATATTAAAATTACTTAAAATAATTATACATTAAAAATAATTAATTAAATATACAAAAAATACCATAAATTGGTACAAAAATTGGTTTAACTTAAAAACAAATGAATCAACATGTAAAATAAATTATACCATTGGATTCCCCATGGAAAAATACACATATACCACTTTTATGGCATATCTGTAAAGTCAATATTTAAGGAATTATAAGGTATAATACCTTATAAAAACCATAAAAACTTATTTATCTCAAGAACTAATGAAACAACATGTGAAATAAATTGTACCAGTGGATTCCCCATGAAAATCCACACACAAAAAAATTAATAAGGTAATTTCCAATGTTAATACTTAAGGAATTATCCTGAATATATGCACTTTTTTGGTCAACGCATATATTCAAGGATCATAGCTAATATCTTCTAAACTATACATGATAGAATGATGAACCAAAAATAAAGTTACCACGTAATTACTGTAAGAACACAGATATGAACTTTATTTTACTAATTATAAACAAGGTTAAAACCTATGATGAATTATTGATAAAAATCAACAGAGCTGTTGACCACTTTGTTGTGAAAGTGTTCCAAACTTAAAAAAAAAGTATACAGTTGGATTCTCCTAGTTCATTTGTGAAGAATGATGTAATTTTTATTATTAAATTCAGGGTATAACCCCCTGAAATCAAGGTTTGAAGTTTAAAATATTGAATTTCGACAGAAAAGATGAGTTACCAGAAAAATCATCAAAAATAGAGTTTTGATGATGTAATGAAAAGCTCTTGGAAGCATAATAAGGTTATGCCAGGCTATCAGAATTCACTCTCTGAATTGCTGTAGCGTGTAAATCTTAAAAGTTATTGAGGATCAAAGTTTGAGCTTAATTTGAGCAGTTATGATCACATACTGTAACCTTAATTTAAGTTTAACAGTCTTAAGAGTGATAAAATTGGTGAATACTATTATTTTATGATTAAAACTGATAAAATCCACGAAATTTGGGGTTCTGCCAAGCCTCTGATGTCATCAAACTTAGAGTTATAGTGATAACTCTAAATAATGGTGTAATAATGATGTAATATGGTTTGATCATGATGTAATCACCCTCAAACCTTAAAATATTGATCAATTTCAGTGGATATGATCAGTACACGTCTACTAGAAGCCTGTTGGACTCTAGGAGGGAGGTATTTACTATAAATAGAGCTCTTTTTACTCTATTTTCCCCTCAGACGCATCAAAAACATCAAATCAATTAAATAAAAGGTAATTTCTTTATTCTTTATATATAAAACTCTTATATTATTAAAGACCAAAGACCATCTTAATATTAATCACTATTTTTACGTGATTAAATCAATTCTTTAATTGTTTTTGTTATAAATCTCTCTATAAACTCATTTCCACGTAAAATCAAGAAATTTAGTAATTTTCTTTATTTTTTATTGTAAATACAATTTGAAAAAGTTGTATTATATTCTTTTGGCGTAAAATATCTCAAAATTATTATTTTAAGTGTTAAAAGTAGGTTATTTCATCTTATTATAATAATTTCTCTCTTATTATTATTCTTAATAATTCTTAATTAATATGAATAGTATTTATATTAATATATAACTTTAATATTAGTAATATTATTGCTATTAATTGTTTTTTATTTATAAAAAGCAGTTTTTTACGCCTTTATTGTATGTTGGTAACAATAATAAAGAGCTTAATAATATATTAATTATTTTATATTAATATATTATTTATAATATTATAATTTCATATAATATTAATATATATTATTATATTTATTTAATAATATAATATTTTTACGCCATAATAATAATATTTCTTTATTATTATTATTATTTTAATCTTATTTATTTAAATTATAAGGACATTCAGAGTACAATAAGTAATAAATTAGTAATTTTTACTTATTGTTTCATAGTCAAACCTTACAATTTGGGTTCCAAATCCCGTGTTATTTTAAGGCGGGATTTGGTGACTTTGACACCCCCTAATTTGTGTTTCTATCAATTGAATCAAATCTTGTTTATATTTTTGAATGTTTCACTTTCAATTAAGTTATAAAATACTACTTTTGACCTATTTTCATAAAAATACTAATTTTTAAAGGACCAGTAAGTATTTTTATATTTATATTTTATTTTTATAATATTATTACAATATTCTATTTATTTCTCTATAAATAACCTATTTCAACATAAAATTAATTCTAGTAGAATAATTATCCCATAATTATTTTTATATTGGTAATGATCAATAAAAATTTATAATAGTAAATATTAGCTCTATTATTATGATTTAATCCATGTATATTTATATAAATACATACTATTTATAATATTACTGTTATTAAATTATCTATGATTTTCTGTTGATATTAATTTCTTGATATTATTAGAGTGCTTTTTATTAGAAATAAGAGCAGAAATATTACAATAATCAAATTAATATTAATTTAATTATTAGCTTCAAAGTAAAATCTTACTGTTGAATTAGGATGAGTAGTATAAATATAATCTTACATTATTTTTAGGTGATAAGTTGTTGAATTATAAATATTTATTTGATTGGTAGTGAGTGTATTGGAAGCTAACAATATAGATGATGAACAGCTATAATGAATCTAAGATAACAGGTTCTCAAAAACGTAAAGACATAAAATACATTTTTACAAGTCAGAATAGTTGAGTAATTCAAATTTTCATGGCTTGAGATTACTTTGAAACTATAATGTGTGAATTAAGAATAATAAAATATGCTCAAAAGTCAAAAAAATATTAGCTATAATAGGTATAACCCTTTTACTACTTCATTGATATATAATGAGAGAGTTGTGGATTTTTTTCTTACCATTTAAATTTTAAATCAAACAATATTTTTTGATTTAATAGAATCTAATTCTAAAAATTATGATTTTCCTCAATAAGAGATTGAACTCTGCTTTTCTTCCAGGTTTTCTCTGAATTGTTTTGTTTTCAAGAATGGTGTTCTGATTCAATTTACATAAATGCATTCAGAGAATTTTAATGTCCACATTAAGCTCCATATTTTTCTGAAGAATCATGAGATTTTGTTGGTGAATGGCATATTTGGAGAATTAAGTGGAATTATTTTCAAGTCCTTGTTTGAGATAATTGGGAGTCATAATAATTAAATTAAATAATATTCAATCAATAGAGTTTTGGAATAGTAAAAATTAAAAAGAGATAATCATTAATTATAAGTTGATAACTTTTGGGATTATTTGGAGAGACGTTAAAGGAACTATTTATAGTTTATGCATCATTCATCGAATTATTGGAAAGTCTAACATTACAAAACATAATCATTGTGGTAATAGTTAACTGGAAAATGTAGAAAAAAAAGTTTTCTAATAAACCTGGAAAGCGAGATTTATGAATAAATAATAGGAAACCTCTATCCATACATCGAAATTCATATAAATGTTAGTTTTAGACAATGTTGAAGGACTTCTTTTGAATAGAATTCTTTTATTCTTTCTCTGAAACTAGATGAACCTCAGGGAATTGATTGAATGTTTTATAAACATTTCTATTCAATTTTTAGTCAGAATTTTTGATTTTTTATCTAGTTAGTTGAAATAAGGATCATATTTTTCAGTAAATTATCATATGATATATGTCATATTATCAAAAAAAGATAGAAATTTTACAGAAAATAGCATTAATTGAAACTTTTGATTTTTCAAATAATTCTTTTCAAGAAAAAGTATAGATATATTTTATGGAAATTAAATAATATATTTAAGCAAAGAAAGAATAAGAGACTTTACTAAAGAGATTTAAGATGAATTTATAATTATTTAATTACTTGACTATTAATTTTTTCATTCCAATAGAACTACCACAATGAACTGTTGATAATACTATAAATTTCTACTTACTGATATATATATCATTCAATAAACATAATTTTACAGATTATTATCATTTAGAATTCAAATTGTTGTTTAATTAACAATCAAAAAATAATAAATATAAGAAATATTATACAAGAGCTAATATCATTTAATAAAAAATATAAGATATATTATGATATACTTCATAAATTTAAAATCATTGAGCTTGAATATCATGGAAGAATAAATTCTTTCATAGACAAAATTGTTATAAATGATATAATTTTTCAAAAAAATAAAATTTCATATTTTTTTATGAGTGAAAACCTTCATAAATATAGACTATATAGTGGAATTTAGAGAAAATATACCTTAAAAAATTTGATCAAGTAGATTTCTTGATGATAAAACATGATTATGAAAATAATTCCTATACAAGAGAATTTCCTTTTATCTTAAATGAACAAAGATATTATGATGATTATGAATTTGATTATATAATATTAGAGGTTTTCAAAGTTACAAAATAATGAATGAAAGTTTAATATTATTTTTGAAACGGTCTATATAGAGCACCTCAACTTGTTTTGTATCTTAAAGTACCAAGAACCACAATTTTTGGTATTGTAAGGTGTGTGTGTTATGAAACAATATATAAAAATTTATTACTTAAATTGAAATTCACAATTAATTTCCTTTATTTTTGAAAAAATCATAGTATAATAGTATCTTTAAAGAAATTTTAACATAAAGAAGTAGCTTTCATTATATAAAATACCATAAAAATATTAATATATTCTAATGATCAATACCTATAATAGTCCGCCTCAAAGTTGGCAAATTCCACAACCAAAACACCTTGGTTTATTAAAACCCAAATACCAAATTTAATTCAGTAAGGTTTGTAAATATAACACATAGAGATATGTGGTGTTTTCAGCTCAATAAACTCAATTTTTTGCCTCTGAATCCCACATTTGTTTTCAGAAATAAAATCTAAATTCATTTCTTCTTCTCAATTAATCATGCCCCCAGCTCACAATTCAAACAGATTTTTTTGGATTTAAAGACAGCTGAATATGCTTACAAATTTGAATATGATACTGATGAAGAGCTTGAGGAATACATTTTCTTACTCAATTATTTCCATGAAAAACAATATATAAACAGCTTAAAGTTTCATGAACCACCGTGTCTTTACAAAAGTAGTGATTTGGCAGGCTTACCATCTTGGAAATTTTAGCAACTATGTAAAACCTCATATACAAGATTTTAAAAATTGATCCAAATTATTACTGTGGAAAATCCTTTCCAGAACAATTCAAATTTAATGCAACTTGATATTGGTATACAATTAGCTGTAGCACTTTGCCAAGCTGGTAGCAATGGTATTGGATCTTTGGTTGGAAGGATTGGGGAACTGTTTGGAATTGGTCAGCAAACTGTCATCCTTTACGCCTAAAGAATCATTGCAGAATTATTAAAACACCAGTAATCTTATCTTGCATGGCCCAATCATGATGAATGCAGGGAGCTATCTCAGGTGATACCAGAAGAAAGATTTCCTGGTTTCATTGGGTTTATTGATGCAAGCTTTATTCCATTATCTCAAAGGACACCCAATGATTCAGAAGCTTATATGGGTATAAGTGAAAATTATGTACCCCAAAATATTATGTGAATTGATATATAAAAATGATCAATTGTATTTTTGGGATAGCTATTAAATGTCAATTCCTCTTTGTTTTTGATGTGAATATGTGTTTTTGGGCCTAACATGTTTGTCTTCCAGGCTCAGTACATGACTCACGAGTATTCCAGCATATGAATATTTACAAAACTCCTCAGAAATTATTATCTGAAAATCAATATTTAGTGGCTGATTCAGCATATTCAATTTCAAATCATATTATTCTAGCATATAAAGGAAATTTGAACCAAAACAATAATCAAAGAAAATCTAACTATTGTCTTTCTCAATCACAGGTCCATATTGAGAATGCCATTGGTATTCTCAAAGGACATTGCTCTAGTTTAAAGAAAATTCAATTTAAAATGAAAGGCCCTGAAGATATTTAAAATTTTGTGAATTGGGTGATGACCTGTGTAATTTTACATAATTTTTGGGAAAAAATTGGTGACCAATGGCGCACACTGTATGATGGTGAGGACCCAAAAGAGGTTCAAGTAATAAATGAAGGACCACATATTGGAATAGGACCAAATATCTGAGAAAAAATAAAACCATTTAATTTGAATTGGTATAATTATAAATCCTACTTATTTTGTATGAACTCAAGAATTTCTTGCAATATAGTTAAATATTTTCATTTAAAAAAAATACAGATGCTCCTTGTTGAAGCCATTCTTCCAAAGCTTTGATTATTATTTTGATTTGTAATTCTTTCTCTTAATTTTTTCATTGAAATCCTATTTTGAAAAATAAATACAAAAATCAGCCTCAATCTCATAAGCTCTAGGAGGAATTTTCACTCAATTTTTTCTGATTTCTTTTTCAATTTTTTTAGGAAAAACCCAAACAAATGAGTTTTTTGGCTTATTATCACTCGCAATACCTTTGAAAGGCCTTGAAACTTGAAATCCATCTTTGGACTTTTTTCTATTATTTTGTTTTCACTTTTCTGTTTGAAAAAATAAACAAAAATAGTAACTTGTTCTTTTTGATTTTTTTCTTGTGTGCTCTCACTTTCTGTAATTTTATCATGTTTTATTATTTTCTTCAAAAAAACAAAAAAAAGCTAGTATTCTTTATTTCTTTTTCTTGAGCTCACTCCTAGTACCTCTAGGAGGTACTTTAACCAATAAATTTTCATTTAGCTTTTCTAACTTCTGTAAGAAAAACAAGAAAAGGTAATTTCTTCTCTCTTGCTTGCTCTCACTCTCAGTACCTTTAAGAGTTACTCCAATTAATTAATTTATAATTTATAATTTTTTTAATTTTTTAAATTTACTTAAAGAAAACAAAAAAAGTGTAAGTTTTTTTGGACTTTTGCTTTCTCTCACTCTCAGTACCTCTAAGAGGTAATTTAATCAATTAATGTTTATTTCTTGCATTTTTTTTAGTTTTTATTTAATTTCTTAGAAAAAAACTAACAAAAAAAGGATTTTTCTCTTTTTTTCTCACTCTCACTCTCAGTAACTCTAGGAGGTACTTTAATGAATTGTTTTTTTAATTCATTTAAAAAAAAACCAAAAAAATTATAAGTTTTTTTTGGATCCCTTGCTTGCTCTTACTCTCAGTACCTCTAAACAGTACTTTAATTAATCAATTAATTAATTCTTTTATTAGTTTTATTCCATTCCTTTTAAAAAGAACAAATAAAGGTGAGTTAAGTTTTTATTTTATTTTTCTCACTCTTACTCTCAGTACCTCTAGGAGGTATTTCTTATTAAGTATTTTTTTATTTTCATTAAAGAAAAAAAGAAAATGTAAGCTTTCTTTCCTTGATTTTTTCTCTATCCCCCTGTTAGTACCTCTAGGAAGTGTTTTTTAAGCATTTTATTATTTCCTTGAAAAATAGAATGGTTTACCCAAGTAAGAAACATAAAAAATGAGTTGCTGATGCTATTGAAAGAAAGGGAAAATTTCAAGGAAAGTGAAATCACTTTATAGCTATTATGGAAAAAAGTTAGAATTAAATATTAGTAATATAATATGGCTATTAGTGGCCTTATAAGATCTATGACCATATCATATACTGAATAGGTGCTCCTTATAGGTGCTGCCCACCATAGAATAAAATATTTCCAACATTCAATTCTAATTTATTTAATTATATGAGGCTGATTTATTTTGTTAAATAAATTTTTAGACAAAAATCAGAAGCTCATACCATCCACCCCAAAAGCCCCCATAATTCAGATAAAAATTCTAATGATTCTTCTAAATTATCTGATGTTCCCCTCACAAAAGTAGTGTAAGTTTTGCTAATGAAATCTTTGATAATAGTAAAAAATGTCAAGAGTACTATGACTTTCCTCAGTAGAAAACAAAATATAATAAAATATTATAGCCAAAAATTCAATATAATTCTTGAAAAGAACTATAAAAAAAGAAGTTTAATTATTATTAAATAATTCAATAATAAAAAAACCTGAATAATTATGATAAATTATAATTATTCTATTATTGTTATAGTCACTGACAAGTATAACAATAAGAATTTCAAATCTCTTAATGAGACAATTACAGATGGAAAATAATAATATTTAACCACTTATAAATGATATATAAATATTATTTATAAAAGAAATCATCACACACACTGTGCAGAGATAATTATTATAGAAAATTCTATATAAAAAAACTAATAATAGATAAAAAACAATATAGAATTTTAGAGAAAACTGACTTATAATATTTATTTAATAAAAAGAGTCAAACAAAATCAGTTATTATGATAAATACTTTTTATAAGCTAAAAAAACGCCAAAAATCAATATTTTAATGGATAAAAACAACCTCTTTATGATAAAATCAGATTTAAGAGGTTTTAGGAGATGTTTTGTGGATTTAAAGGATATTTAAGACACTAATTTTATGTAATAAAATCTATTATTGGTGAGTACAACAATAATCTGATATCTATGATTTCAATTCTGCAAATCAATATTAATAAAGAATAAAATACTTTAATAATAAGATTTTATAATTAATAAAATATGTAAGATTTGTCTATGAAATTGTCAATAATATTAATATTAATTAACAATAATATGACTGTTCTCATGAAATATAATAATAAAACTATTATAGCAATAATTTAATTAATTAATTATTTCTTTTACTTGTTATATGCTACTAGTGGATATAACAGTAAGGAGTTATTGTCTACAAGAATCAATTACAGGAAGTATTTAAATGATAAAACTTCTTTATTAAAATAATAAAATTATTTTAATATATGATTATTTTTTACAAGAATAATTATAAATATAATTCTTGAAGAAAAAAATACTAGAGAAAAACTTTAAGGATTAATAATAAATCACTCACTAATATTCAATGAACCTTGGAAAGAATATGGTAGAGAGATTTGGGTGAATAAATTGTGGATTTATTGGATAAAAAATGATTTATAGCAGTATTAAAACAATATATAGTTGATTTATATGATTTCAAGTCTTTCTTGATTGATTATGAAAGAATTAGAACACTTAAGAAAGGTTTAACTAATACTTACTTGTTGGTAACAAAGATATGAATGGATGATAAGATGATTTGGGTAAAAACAGAAAGAGGAGGCCTCCTTTAAGTCAAAGAAAGCTCACAGAGGCTTTCCATAGATAAAAATGAAAAACCAGTGAGTGAGAAAGGAATAATCCCTTCTGGATTATTGATTTCATCATTTGTTGTCATGTAAGATTATCATAATTACATAATTAATGCTTTTATGTGACTACCAACCCATTTATGGTTAAGAATAAAAGGAGGAAAAACTGTAAATCTTCTTCTACTTTTAAAGAAAAGTTAGCTTCCCAAATTTATCAATGTTATTGGAAATTTCATAACAGGTTGTATTTTCTGTGAATTTTTGAAGATTCAGTATTTCATGTGGAATCATCAAAAATGGACTGTAAGTAAAGCTTTTAATTTTACTTACAAAACCAAAATAATTTTTGATTTCCTTATGGTTAATACTAGTCTCCATTGGACCTGAAGGTTTCAGAAAGATTCATTAAGAATTGGATTTTTAATGAATTTTTGAAGTTTTTACCTCATTTCTATGTAGAATTGCAAATATCACAGTATAGCAGGTTGCTATGAGGTAAATCAATGGATACTAGTCCAAAAAGGGTTTCAATTACTTTTTGAAGGTGTATTCATGGAAAATCATTAATAATCGAAATAGTTACAGGAGTCTAAATTGCACTTTAGCTCTCTGTCACATCAAAACAGTAGCTTATTTGCAATTTTATTACGATTTAATAAGATTTTAGCTTGGTAACTAGGTTCCCAAAATGTTTTAATATAATAATTGGGCCATGATCAGCTATGGGTCAAATCTTTAGAGCTATCCACACTTCAGAGGCCTCAGAAGCTGGGTACCCTGGCTCTCTTTGATGTCTTTTGTCCCCCTTAACTATTTTTACATCAAAAATAGAAATTGTAAGGTGTGGATATGAAACTTTGATTAAAAATCAAGTACTTTTCCTGTCCTCAAAATTTGTATAAGGTAAAATTCAATTAAAAATAGTATGAAATATTATTTTTAAGAGAAAACACGCCAAATTTATTGTTTATAACTTTATTAGTATAAAACAATAATATTATAAAAATTTATTGTTTTACCAACAATAAAAATTTATCCAAAAAATACTCTACAAGAGATATTTTAAGGCTACAAAAGAAATTTCTTCAAGAGCAATTTCAATTGGAATTAATTGAGCAAAGAACTGCAAGCAATTAATTAAAGAACAAAGTCTTTAAAAAGAATATTAAAGAGAAAACACGCCCAAAAGTGACCAGAGTGAATTTGGAAACAAAGTGACAAAGTTAACAGTGATGAAAGATGCTTTAATTCACTTTTGGGGTGGTTCAGGGGTAAAAATGATTATAAGAGTTACAAACAATGATTATAATGATTTTTTCACGTGGTTAAAAGGATTAAAATGATTTAAAAGTGGTGGTTGGAATCTTTGATTGATTGGTTTAACAGTTTTTAAACTAATTAATAAAAGGAAAAGATTCTAACATGAAGAGAAAAGTGGGGCAAAGAAGAAATTCTTTTATAGCCATCAATTCTCTTACTCCAAAAGTAAAATTTACTCTTGTCAGTCGTGAAAAACAGTCTGACAACAGAAAAGCCAATTATGGCATCATTGAACCCTGGTTTAGACCAAAAAGGGCTGGTTTAAGCCATTTTTAGCCATTTTTAGCCATTTTAGACCCTTAAATCAGCCATTACTATAGCAATACCAGGCCTAGAGCCTTCAAAACACGTCAGAATGTGTGTCAGAGGCGTAGAAACCAGTTAAAACTGTTTTTATTATGATTGTTTTATCTTAAGGGTAGTTTTACCTTCTTGGCAACAGCTAAAACTACCCCAGTTGGTATCAAAACCTCATCATCAATTGAGTCCACAGACCCTGTAACTCAATTCCAGGCCAAAAGTGATGAACTTTTGCGTGAATTTTGACATCCCACGCCTGTCAGCAAGGATTTTGGGGGTCTAGCTCCCCCTTAGAGCTGGAGTTCCTTTTCCCCCCCAAATTTAATCTTTCCAATTTATTTTTCCTTTAATTCCTCATCATGTATTATACTTATAATTTACACATGTAATTCAATTCAATTGTACAGTACAATACAGTAATAATTGACACCTCATATGTAAATCAAAGTTCACTTATGTAATACACGCGCACATTTTGACATTTCAATTGAATTCAATTGAAAATACTTTAATTCCTCATAACTTCTAAACTAAACACAACACCTCAATTTTAACACAAAAATTGATGGTTAACACCACATGTGGTGTGAATTAAATTAAGGTTTTGAGGATTTTCAACTTTTGTATTGAAAATACTAAAAACTTAATTTTAGCTTATTTAGAGTTGAGTTACAAAAATTTCACTCAGAGGTGACCCCACCTGATTTTTTATGAGGAATCCAATGGTGAAATAAAATTTATATGTTTATTTATTGGATAAAAAGTTATAATAATTTTTATTCAGCTTTTTTCCAAATTTATTTATTTTTTCACAATTTTGTTAAAATTTCATTTTTACTTGAATTTTTCAAGTATAAATGTAATTTTATATTTACAAAATTTAAAGTAATTTTATTTTTAAATTATAATTAATTTTTTATTTTTAATATAATTTTATATTTATATTTTTTATTTTTATTTTAATAATATAAATAAATTTATTTTATTTATATTAATATGTTATTTTTTATATTTGTGGTCTTTTGGGTATATGAAATTACCTCTAAGGCTCACATTCCCTCCCCCTAAAAAAGAATATTACTTTGTAATATTGGTGTTTCTAGTGTGTCTGAATCTCCTGAGGAGTTTGGTGGCTTCTGGTATATCTTTCTCTTCTAACCATTCATCTTCACAAGTTGGGTCACTGTACCTAACAAGGTATTCCCTTACTTTCTTGGTTCTTAATTTCCTTTCTTTAAGAACTTTGGTTATTTTCTTAGTACCAGATGTCTCAATAGGAGGTATAACTTGGGGAATCTTATTCCTCAAGGGAAATTTCTCAGCATCACTAGATTTGTATGGCTTTATCAAGCTTACTGGAAATGTAGGGTGCTTATTGCTAAGTTCTTCAGATAACTCTACTTCAACAGCATTTTCTCCATGGAGGGCCTTAATCACAAAGGGTCCTGCAAAGGAGTCTTTTAACTTTTTACATCCTTTGATGTTATTGAAGTTAGTGGTGGATACAAGAACTAGGTCCCCCACTTTGAAATCTGGAGTTGCATGAGATTTATCCCATTTGTCTTTAGCATATGCAAAAGAGTCCTCCATGCATCTCACTGCATGCTTTCTAGCTTTGTCTAGCATTCCTTTGAAGCTAGCAGCTGTGGGATGTATTTCAATTAAGTCTTTCCTCAAGGAATCTTGGGGTAACTTGGGGTTCCATCCTTTTTCTAAAATAGCAGGAGTCTGATTGGTACTGGAATGGATTGATGTTTTATATGCTAATTCCAGTGCTGGTAACAGAGTACGCCAATCATGGGTAAATCCATCACAATCTTTGAATTCAAGGCCATATGCACAAAATCTTCTCACCATGTCCTCTAAGGTTTGGATCATTCTTTCAGCCAGACCATCAGTTTGTGGGTGGTAGGCTGTAGAGAAAGACAGTTTTGTGCCAAATAATTGGTGAAGATTTGTCCATAGAGCTGAAGTGAATTTGGGATCTCTATCACTGATGATATTTGTAAATATCCCAGTCCATGACACTACTCTATTCCATATCAGAAGAGCTGTATCCATGGCTGTATCATCTTTGTGACATGGTAAAAAGATTGGAGTTTTACTGAATCTGTCCACAATTACTAGGCAAGCATTATAGCTCCTGTCACCTCCTGGTGGTAGGCCAGTTACCCAATCCATATGGACAATTTCCCAAGGTCTGTTTGGTTCTTGTATTTTCATCATATTTCCAAGTCTTTTTCCAGTGGATTTATTTGCCTTTTGGCATCTGTCACAGGTTTTGCAATATTCTGCAACATCTTTTGCCACATTGGCCACCATATGCAGGTCTTTACTTTCTCTCTTGTTCTGTCCTCAGAAAGATGTCCTGAAAAGGGACTATCATGGCATTCTTTTAGTACAAGATTGATTAATGACCTGTCTACAACTGTCATGACACATGTGTGCTTGGTTCTGTGGTAAATTATACCATCCAGTAGGTGAAATCTCCCTTCATTATAAGATTTTCTCCATACTTCATCCAAGGCATGTATTAGAGAGTTGTCTTTACAGTCTTTGTTAAGTAATTGGCATAAGATGCTACAATTCTTATCTTGAGTGTAACTATTTCTGACTTCTTCAAAGAAGGTGGTGTTTAAGTCTGTAACACTTATTCCTTCTATTGGAATTTGTGGTGAAGCTTCTTCTGGAACATAAGCAGGATTATCAATGTTATTTGGTAATGGCCATCTGCTTAGTCCATCTGCATTCTTATGAATATTCCCATCCTTATGAACAATAGTCATATTGCCTCTGTATTCTTGTATGGCTATTTGCCATCTGAGCATGTGTCTGTTAGGTGTTTTCATGTTCAAAAGTGATTTCACAGCTGTACAATCTGTTATTACTTCAAAAACACATCCCTCTAAGAAATAGTTCAATTTCTCTAAGGCCCAGACAAGGCATAGACATTCCATTTGACTTGCTCCATATCTGGCTTCAGTTGGTTTGATTTGCCTGGATATGAAACATATTGGTCCTTCTACAGGTTTGTCATTTATGATCTGAACTTGGTGAAGTGCAGCACCTAGTCCATCCCCTGATGCATCAATATACAGTTTGAAAGGCAATTTAAAGTCTGGCATCAGTAAGAGTGGAGCAGTGGTCAATGCTTCTCTTAGAGACTCAAAAGCTTTGACTCTGTCAACAGTCATCTCAAATACTGTGTCTTTGTCACACAACTTATAAAGTGGTCTTGCTATGGATGCAAAGTCTTTAATGTGTTGCCTGTAATATCCTGCAAAACCTAAGAATGACTGAATTTCTTTCTTATTCTGAGGCATGGGTTTTAACAATACTGCTGCAACTTTGTTTTTATCAATTCCAAGGGACAAACCAGATACAACATGTCCTAGTGCCTTAAGTTCTTTAAATCCAAAATGACATTTCTTCAAGGAGATTTTCATGTTTACTGATTGGATTTTTGTCAAAACTCTTGATAATCTGTACATGTGCTCCTCCCAAGTCTTTGAACAGATAATAATGTCATCAATGTAAATGATTAACCATCCCTCTGAGAGTTCTTCAGGGAAGATTTCATTCATCATTCTTTGGAAGTGTGAAGGTGCATTTTTGATACCAAAGGGCATCCTTAAGTATTCATACACTCCACAATGAACAATAATTCTCAAGTATTTTCTTGCTCTTGGTGTTACTACATTTTGATGGAATCCTTTAAGGGCATCCATAGTGGTTATATACACTGCTTGAGATATTTGAGTAAGGGCAATTTGGATTTTTGGTATTGGGTATCTGTCTGGAACAGTGTAAGTGTTCAGAGCTCTAAAGTCCCCAACCATTCTGGATTTTCCATTATGCCACGCCACTATGACTGGTGTAGTTATTTCTACTTCCTCATTGTGGCCTACTTTTCTTATTACACCAAGGTCTAGAAGTTCTTTGATATGAATTTCTAGAGCTTCTCTTGATTTTGGACTTGCTGGATAAGCAGGTCTTCTTAAGAGTGGTGGATAAGGTCTCTCAATGTTAAGAATGATGTCAACTTCATGACCAATAATTGCTCCCAGGGGTTCTTTGTCTGTAGCAAATGCTCCTCTGTGGTCATACAAAAGGGAAGAAAGTTCATTTTCTTGCTTATCAGTCAGATGAAGGCTTATTTCAGCCTCATTTAACTGTTCAGACTTGAATTTCTCTAACTCTAAGTTGACTGGTGATACTTTGTTTACTGTAATTTGTCTTTTAAAGGGTAAAAAGGCAAATTTCTGGCGCTTATTGTCTCCAATTGTAAAGTATCTGTCTTTGTTATTATGTAAATCTATCCCATACATGATTAAATAGTCATTTCCCAATATAAAATGGGTACTAGAGCAATTTTCCATAACAACAAATTCAACTGTGATCCTTAAATTCCCATTTATGTGTGGGAATATGACATTGGTCTCAAAGATTCCTAATGCTTTCATTGGGTTACTTGCACTGTTGAATTTTATACCATCAATTGGTAACAATTGGTCTTCAAAATTTGGTACACAAGTCTTAAGAAAAGATTTTCCAACACAAGAGCAGAAGGCTCCTGGGTCAAGCAAAAGTTTGGTGGGTTTGTTGTCAATCACCACTTCTGTTATACAGGAGTTACCAGCTGTATAACCTTTTCCTCTGTTTGGTTTTGTCTTCATAAGTTGTGCATCTTGAACTTTTGATAAATCAATCTGACCATTGCTCAATTGTGGTAAGTGGGAATAAGATTCCATGATGTCAAAAGTGGCATTGATATTTTCTATATCTTTTGAAGATTCAGAGAATATGGATGACTTATCATCTGAATTGTCTTCAATTATGTCTTCTTTTTCAACATCTGGTTCTTTTTCAATGTCAATTTCATTGATTTTCCCCCTTTTTGGACATGTATTGGCTAAATGGGTGGTGCTTTGGCAAATATGGCATTTTCTGACTGTATCTGCAGATTTATATTTAATATTACTAGAATTTTCTTTGGGGTTTTTGTCCACAGAATCTTTCCAAGGTGTATTAAACCTTGTTTTAAGATTCACCCTACTAGAACCAATTTTGGTTCTGGTGGTTACTTCTTCTAGTATATTGATAATATCCTCTGCTGAAGATTGTTCAGTAGTCCTGCTTTTGACAGCATGCTCTAAGTCACCTCCACATTGTCTCAGAATTTTTCTATGGATCATAAATTCTGACATGTCAGGATATAATGCTGTTAATCTGTCCTTTTGTTGGCAAAACCATGGTAAAGCTTTGTCTTTATCAGCATTAAATTTGGCAGATTCAAAGGCTGTTTCAACTTTAAACCTCCAAGCATCATTTGCCCATTTGTTGATGATTTGGGTTTTCCACCAAGTCCAACTCTGGTGTCCATGTGCTTGTCTTATTTTGATGTACCATCTGTGAGCTGATCTGGTAAACAAGGTGTTAAACCTGGCTGTTACCAATCTGTCTGGTAATTCAAAATCCTCTTTGATCATGTCAATACCTCTAATGAATTCCATATGGTCATACTCTCCTTCACCACTGAAGTGAGGCCATTCTTTAAGTTTTGGAACTTCTTTCAAGAGTGCTTGGCCCATTGATGGTTCCAAGTTATGAAAAGAAGTGGATAATTCATTTTTTAATTGTGAATTATCAGGATCCAATACTTGTGGATTTGAAATTCTTGTGCCCTCATTTTGATTTAGAGGTGTAGACATTCTTGGTAAGGTGTTCAGTAATTGTTCAATGTCATTCATTTTACTGTTGCTACACCTTTGGGAATTTCTGTATTCATGTTGGAAGCTTTGTATTAAATTTATTACTTCAATTTTATACATGTCTTCTTTATGTGTAAGTTCTTGCCATAACTCTGTCTGTCTTGTATTATCAGCAGTGACTTGATTCAATTTCATTGATAATCTTGATACTTCTTCTTGTGAAGCATCAAAACACTTTTTCAAGGCAATGGTATATGTCTTTACTTCAGTAAATGAATTTGAAATGTCATCAAGGACTTTCTTGTTATCTGTCTTGATAATATTTATGGCTTGTTTAATTCTTGTTTCAATTATGTCATCAATATTGAATTTAGAATATTTATCTGTTAATTCTTTAATAATGGCAGATTGTTCATTTATTTTATTGTTAGAAGAATTATCATTATTGGAATTTTTAATTGTTCTCAAAACTTTTTCAAAACACATAAGTGTTTCATTAATTTGGCACAGACTCAGGTTGTTTGTTTTAATGTTGTTACAAATGGTGTCATTTTTATCAGAAAGATGTTTTTTCACGTCATTTATAGCATTATACAACTCTGGGATGGAATCAAATATGTCAGAAATCATTTCTGGAACCTTAATCTGGCTTCCTCCTTCTTCTGTAATTCCATCATGGTTCTGGCCATCTGAAATACATTTTCCATGGCATCCTGCTGAATCTTTGGGATTCTGTAGCCCTGGCTGTAAGGTTTTGGGGCTGGTGCCTTCCCTTTGCCCTTGTTTGGAGTTTGTGGCTGCTTTTTCACGTTGGAATTGCTGCTGCTGGCCACTGGGGCTGTTTTTGGCACTGGTTTGGCTGGTGGAGGGTTGTTTTTCCTCCATTCTAGTGTCAAAAGCATCATGTTTTTCTTCTCCATCAATGGATGCCATCCATTGAGCAATTTGCAAGTGTTGGGATGGCCCAAGAATTTTCTTACTGTCAGGTAAGAATTCATGCAATTCTTCCACAGGTCTGCAAGGATCTGGTACTCCTTGAATTGGAGTGCATTGTTGTATGCACTGTGGCTGGCTTTGTATATGTCCACAGAGGCTTGTTGTGGCGGTGTCAGCTCTTTTTGAAGG
Source organism: Austropuccinia psidii (assembly GCA_023105745.1). Taxonomy (NCBI): domain Eukaryota; kingdom Fungi; phylum Basidiomycota; class Pucciniomycetes; order Pucciniales; family Sphaerophragmiaceae; genus Austropuccinia; species Austropuccinia psidii. The sequence goes on from JALGQZ010000002.1 coordinate 24,391,461, forward strand.
TAAAATGGTATTATCAGCTTCAGAATGACCCATTTTAGTTGTTTGGAAGTCATCAACTGACCCTTTTCTTTCTGTACCTGGTTGGCCTCTGCCATAATCACGTCTATTACCTTTTTGGGAGCTGCTTGAGGGGTTGTAGCTGGCTCCTGATCTGGTTGAAGGCATAATTATGGTTAAAAAAGGCTTAAAATAGTATTTTTACGTCAAAAAACTTACTATTGGCCAAATTTTTAGCTTTCTGAAGGGTATTACTTATGTCCAAGTTAATTAATTCAGAAGATATTGGTTCAGGCTGGTTATTTTGAGTCACAATAACAGTGCTATTATGATCAGAATTGACAGTACTGGCAGGGATAATGCTGGTTACTGTTGAGGCTGTTTCAATGTTTTCTTGTCTTACCACGTTGTCAGACACTAAAATTAATGAAAAAGCCAATTAATTAAGTAAAAAAAAGGATATTTCAAAAAAAGAAATAAAAATTTAAGCCTCACTTATAATATGAAAAAAATTATTTTTTATGGATTTTTTGAATTATAAGTATTTTTTATATGTTTTTAAATTTTTCAATATAAGAAAAAAGATTTAAAAAGAGTAAAAAAAATATGTCACAGGTAAAATATCACGGCTGGGCCCCCAAATGTAAGGTGTGGATATGAAACTTTGATTAAAAATCAAGTACTTTTCCTGTCCTCAAAATTTGTATAAGGTAAAATTCAATTAAAAATAGTATGAAATATTATTTTTAAGAGAAAACACGCCAAATTTATTGTTTATAACTTTATTAGTATAAAACAATAATATTATAAAAATTTATTGTTTTACCAACAATAAAAATTTATCCAAAAAATACTCTACAAGAGATATTTTAAGGCTACAAAAGAAATTTCTTCAAGAGCAATTTCAATTGGAATTAATTGAGCAAAGAACTGCAAGCAATTAATTAAAGAACAAAGTCTTTAAAAAGAATATTAAAGAGAAAACACGCCCAAAAGTGACCAGAGTGAATTTGGAAACAAAGTGACAAAGTTAACAGTGATGAAAGATGCTTTAATTCACTTTTGGGGTGGTTCAGGGGTAAAAATGATTATAAGAGTTACAAACAATGATTATAATGATTTTTTCACGTGGTTAAAAGGATTAAAATGATTTAAAAGTGGTGGTTGGAATCTTTGATTGATTGGTTTAACAGTTTTTAAACTAATTAATAAAAGGAAAAGATTCTAACATGAAGAGAAAAGTGGGGCAAAGAAGACATTCTTTTATAGCCATCAATTCTCTTACTCCAAAAGTAAAATTTACTCTTGTCAGTCGTGAAAAACAGTCTGACAACAGAAAAGCCAATTATGGCATCATTGAACCCTGGTTTAGACCAAAAAGGGCTGGTTTAAGCCATTTTTAGCCATTTTTAGCCATTTTAGACCCTTAAATCAGCCATTACTATAGCAATACCAGGCCTAGAGCCTTCAAAACACGTCAGAATGTGTGTCAGAGGCGTAGAAACCAGTTAAAACTGTTTTTATGATGATTGTTTTATCTTAAGGGTAGTTTTACCTTCTTGGCAACAGCTAAAACTACCCCAGTTGGTATCAAAACCTCATCATCAATTGAGTCCACAGACCCTGTAACTCAATTCCAGGCCAAAAGTGATGAACTTTTGCGTGAATTTTGACATCCCACGCCTGTCAGCAAGGATTTTGGGGGTCTAGCTCCCCCTTAGAGCTGGAGTTCCTTTTCCCCCCCAAATTTAATCTTTCCAATTTATTTTTCCTTTAATTCCTCATCATGTATTATACTTATAATTTACACATGTAATTCAATTCAATTGTACAGTACAATACAGTAATAATTGACACCTCATATGTAAATCAAAGTTCACTTATGTAATACACGCGCACATTTTGACATTTCAATTGAATTCAATTGAAAATACTTTAATTCCTCATAACTTCTAAACTAAACACAACACCTCAATTTTAACACAAAAATTGATGGTTAACACCACATGTGGTGTGAATTAAATTAAGGTTTTGAGGATTTTCAACTTTTGTATTGAAAATACTAAAAACTTAATTTAAGCTTATTTAGAGTTGAGTTACAAAAATTTCACTCAGAGGTGACCCCACCTGATTTTTTATGAGGAATCCAATGGTGAAATAAAATTTATATGTTTATTTATTGGATAAAAAGTTATAATAAATTTTATTTAACTTTTTTCCAAATTTATTTATTTTTTCACAATTTTGTTAAAATTTCATTTTTACTTAAATTTTTCAAGTATAAATGTAATTTTATATTTACAAAATTTAAAGTAATTTTATTTTTAAATTATAATTAATTTTTTATTTTTAATATAATTTTATATTTATATTTTTTATTTTTATTTTAATAATATAAATAAATTTATTTTATTTATATTAATATGTTATTTTTTATATTTGTGGTCTTTTGGGTATATGAAATTACCTCTAAGGCTCACAGAAATTCAGGCTTAAAGGCTGATATACAATATGGGTGTATGAAAAGTTTATTTAATAATACCATAATATTAAGTGCCAAAAACATACATAACATTCTTCTTAGTGTATATTTAACATGGGATTGCTCACATTCCCATTATTTTGGTATGAAATTGAGAAAAACAAAACTTTTCACAATTTGTTTGTGTGGTATTCATGATGTGGTATTGAAGTAGTTTCCATATTAACAAATCATGGAGTTAATTTAAGCTTATTCACTTTATGGAGCTACCCTAGGTGAATTTTTGTGTAGAATCCAAACCTGGCCTTAAATCCATGGATTCACCTATACACAAAAATGTTATTCATTCTTTCTGAAATAAAAAATGATTAGTTTTGAATATATCAATGACTTATAGGTTGTTACTAGTTCAGAAGTTATTTTTGAAGATAATTGTGGCCTATTTGGGTATGTAAAATATACCCCAAGGCTCACAAAATATGACTTGTTTAAAATGTGTAATGGATTGGAATGATAATTGGTTTTTTGAAAAAACAGTGATGTGTAGGCACTTTTCATGCAGTCAGAGCATTTCTCATGTTCCATAATGGATATATAGGGCGTTCTCAGGTCAAAATTGAAAAACCATGCTCAAAAATAAGGTTCTTAACTTAAGGTAACTGATTTTTAATTGCAATTTAAAGCTACCAGTGTTATTTTTAACTTCAAGTAGCTTTAATCCTCATTTGGATTAATTATTTCAAGTTTTAATATAAAGTAAATTTATTTATATTCAATTTCATCACATGAGAAATGTAAAAATAAAGCTTCAAGCAAAAATCTCTTAAACCAATTTTTTAATGAATTCTTAAAGAAATCTCAATTTTATTTAAGAATAATTCAAATGTTTAATTTCAAGGCTAAGAACAATTGACCCTGTTTCAAAGAGATGGTTAAGATTAAATTGATACACAGATAACATTAATTTGTAAGGTGTGTGAAAGTTTCAAGTAAATCCATTAAGAATTGGAATTCAAATAAATTTTTGAAGTTATTGCTATTTTTCCATGTAAAATAGCAATACACACCAAACCTCAAATTTTGATAAGGTCTTGATACTTGTAGCTTTAGAGTTTTGAGCTTAATTAAGCTTTGGAAATTCTTAAAACCTTGATTTCAAGCTTTCATATCAGGATTTAAAATTTGGAAGCTTGAAATTCCTGTCCAAAGTGGGATAAAACCAGTTTAAACTTTAAGGTTGGATCAAAGTCTCATATTAAAATTCAATTAAGGTTGTAAATCCTCCAATACAGGTGGACAACCTCTATTTAATCCTTGCAGATACAAAAAGCTGGGTACCCCAGCTCTGTTTGGTCCTTTTCCTTTGTCCCACCTTTCTGCATGGATTTTGTCATTTTATTTATTTAAAGCCATATGATGGCCTTAAACCCTTTTAAATTGAGCTGATACAGGATTTACATCATGTATGGAAAATCCTTTGCCAATTCAGTAAATATACACAACACCTCAATTTTAACTACAATTTTCATAAGTTTGCATAAACCTTATGCAAATTTAAATTCAAGTTCAAAGAAGCTTAAATTTAAAAGTTTCAAAAAATGTTGAAAAATTTGCAATTGTACTGTGAGATTCTTAAATCTTCTAATAACATAAGAGATGAACATTTCTGAGTATAACACCCTATGGGTCTCCCCTAGGTCATTTTTGGTGTAGAACCCAAAAATGACATGATAATTGTTAATTTGTTTATCCAAAAGAAGTTATCCTTATTTTTTGTTATTTTTTATTTTGAATACATTTGATACATATGTTCAAGACTAAATCAACTGAATAAAAAGGTTTTTGTGGCCTCATGGGTATGTCATACATATCTCACAGGCTCACATTCCCTACCACCAAAAGAAATTGTACTAAAATTTTTCCTTAATATTATAGCCCCAATTGAATTGGGGGGGGGGTGTAATTCACTTTCCAACCTCTCTACTTAGACTTTTGAGTATTTGAAGCAAATAATTCAAACTTTTTTATTGAGGAATTGGTCTCCTCTGATGTCTGAATATCCTGAGAAACTTCTGGGAATCAGGCATTTTACTTTCAGGAAGCCACTCATCTTCATTTTGGGGGTTTCTGTACCTAAGTATTTTTTATTTTAAGACTTTTAGCACCCTTTTCTCTTCACTTTGATCAAGTGGTGGTACTTCTAGGGGATTTTCATTTCTCAAAGGAAATAATTCCTTATCACTTGAAGGGTACTGCCTTACTAGACTGACAGCAAAAGCTGGATGTTTGTTTTCCAATTCTCCTGACATTTCTACTTGTACTGCATTTGTCCCATTAAGGGCTTTAATAATAATTGGTCCTGCAAAGGAATCTTTAAATTTCTTTGGGCCTTTAATATTGTTAAGTTTCAAGGTTCAAACTTGTATCAAGTCCCCTACTTTTATTTCTGGGCCTTATGAATTTTATCCCACTTTTGTTTAGCATATTCAAAGGAATCAGTAATGCTTTGATTTGCATGATGGCTCACCTTATCAAGCAGTAGCTTGAAGCTTGAAGCAGTTGGATGAATATCAACTAAATCTTTCTTCAAAGTATCAACTGGAAGCTTAGGGTTCCATCCTTTTTTAAACATTGCAGGAGTCTTGTCTGTTGAAGCATGGATAGAAGTCTTGTAGGCTAATTCCAATGCTGGTATACATGTACACCAATCATGGGTAACACCATCAGAATCTCCAAAATCCACTCCATAAGCACAAAATCTTCCAATAATTTCCTCAAGGGTCTGAATAATTCCTTCTTCCAATCTATCAGTTTGTGGATGGTAAGCTGTTGAGAATAATAATTTTGTACCCAAAAGCTTATGTAAATTTGTCCATAATGCTGGTGTAAGTTTTGGGTCTCTATAGCTCATTATATGTTTAAAGAGATCAGTATGATTGAGATATTACTCTTCTCCAAATGAAAGAAGAGCTATATCCATAGCTGTTTCATCTTTATGAAAGGGTGAAAAGATTGGAATTTTGCTGTACCTGTATAAAATAACAAGACATGAATTGTATATTTTGTCATCACCAGGTGGTAAGGAAGTTACCCAATCCATATAAACCACTTCCCATGGGGTACTTGGCTCTTGGATATGAATGATTAGAAAAAATATTTTAGCAGTAGCGTTATTGGCCTTTGCACACCTGTCACAACTTTGAAAGTACTCAATGACATCTTTGACCAAGATGGTCACCAAGCACATGTCTTAATTATTTCCATTGTTCTGTCTTCAGAAAGATGTCCAGAATGAATTTTTTTCATGGAGCTCTAGTAATATTGTGTTAATTAAAATTCTACTTCATAAGACCATTACACATGTGTGTTTAAACCTATGATCTAAGATAGTATCAAATAAATGAAATATTCAATTGTCATATGATTTCTTCATATATTATACAAAGAGTTATCAAAAGCTGTATCTTTGAAGCTTTTTCAAGTAAAAAAGTAAGAATATGAAACTTCTTATCTTGCTTATAGCTTCCTCTAACTTCTTCAAAGAATTCTGTTCCTACATCTGTTATATTAGTTCCTTAAATTGAAATTTGAGGTTCTGCATTTTCAGTAAAATAAGCAGGATTTTCATGTTTATTGGGTAATTCCCATCTACTCAAGCCATCAGCAATCTTGTGAATATTTCCAGATTTATGTAGTATGGTCAGATTGCCTCTATACTCCTGTATAGAAATCTACCATCTTAACATGTGTCTGTTGGGAGTTCTCATTTTAAGTAGTGATTTCACAGAATTACAATCAGTAATGACTTCAACAAAACTACCATAAAGATAATAATGACGATTTTCCAGAGCCCAAACAAGGCAAAGGCACTCCATTTGGCTTGCTCCATATTTAGCCTCTGTAGGTTTAATTCATCTTGAGATAAAACAAACTGGACATTCATAAGGACTGTCATTGACAATGTGAACTTGATGAAGAGATTCACCTAGACCTTCATCAAATTCCTCAAAATACAGCTTGAAAGGAAGTTTACAGTCTGCCATTAATAATAATGGTTCATTGGTTAAGGAAAAATTCATCTTATCATATGATTTAATCCTTTCTTGTGTCATTTCAAAGAGATCTTTTTGATCACAAACTCTGTAAAATGATCTAGCATTGATTGCAAATTATTTAAGGAATTTCCTGTAATATTTGGGAAACCCTAAGAAAGAAATCACTTCTTTCTTGTTCTGGGGAATCCACTTCAGTAAAGCTGAAGCAATTTTGTTTTTATCAAAACCAAGGTTTAGTCCTGACACTACATGTCCTAGAGATTTTAGCTCATGAATCCCAAAAGTAAATTTCTTAAGAGATATTTTCATCTTCACTTGAATAACTTTCTTAAGTACCAATGAAAGTCTCTCTAAATGAAATTGCCAGGTTTCTGAACATAAATGATTAGACATACCTCTGATAACTCATTTGGGAAAATGGTATTCATCATTCTTTGATAATGAGAGGGTGAAATTCTATACCAAAATGCATCCTCAAGTATTCATAAATACCACAATGAGCAATTATTCTCAATAATTTCCTAGCATGAGGGGTCAAAAAATTCTGATGGAAATCTTTAAGGGAATCCATGGAAGTGATGATTATTGCTTTAGATAATTGAGTCAAAGTGTCATGGATGGTAGGAATTGGATACCTGTCTGGAATTGTATAGGTATTCAATGCTCTGAAAAAACCAACCATCCTTGATTTATCATTACTCCAAGTAATGATTACAGGGGTTGTGACTTCTACTTCCTCATTGTTTCCAACCTTTCCAACGACTCCCAGTTTCATCAGCTCATTAATATTTTTTTGAAATGCTCCTCTAGCACTGGGGCTAGCTGGGTAAGCTGGTCTTCTTAATATTGGAGGGTAAGCTCTTTCCAAATTAAGAATAATGTCTGCTTCATGGCCTTTAATAACTCCTAGTGGTTCATTATCAGAATCAAAGGCTTCTCTATATTGAAATAATATTTCAATAAGGTCTTCCTTCATTTCTAATGTCAGCTCAGGACTAATTTGCACTTCAATAAATTTATCTGTCACAAATTTTCCTTATTAACATTTTTTTACTTGTCTAATGACATTTATTTCTCTTTTTCCAGAGGAAAAGAAAATGTTTGCCTTTTATCTTCCTCTAAAGTGAAATATCTGTCTTCATCATTGTCAATATCAATACCATAAATATTGAGATAATCATTTCCAAGTATAAAATGTTGTGAAGTGCAATTATTCATAATGACAAAATCAACTTTCAGTCTGATACCTCCTGCAGGGTGAGGGAATATCATTTCTGCTTCAAGAATGCACCAAGGGTGCATATCTTGGCTAGCACTGCTAAATTGTATACCTTCAATTGGAATAAATTGTTCTTTCCAATTAGTATAATTTTTTTCAAGATAATTTCTGCCAACACAAGTGCAGAAAGCATCTGAGTCAAAATTTATCTTGGATTATTTGTTTTTTATCACAATATTTGTGATACAGGATGATCCAGCTGTATAACCTTTACCTCTTTCAGGCTTGGGTTTCTGCATCTTAGCATCTTGCACATGTATGAGATCCATACATTCATCACTGTACTATGGTAAGTGAGTATGCATTTCTGTGACTTCAAAGGATACATTGATTTTTTCTATGCTAAGTTGATCTGTTAGTTCTTCTTCAGAAGGCTCAGAATCACTTTCATGTAAGGATAAATGATTTATTTCTTTTGTGTCCTCAGAGTTTTCAATTTATATCTCATTGATTCTTGTATTTTTCGGACAAGTATTAGGAAAATGAGATGTACATTCACATTCATGGACTTTCAAAGGAGCTCAGTATTGTGGCTTATTTGGTCTTGAAATAGGATTCCCACTAGTATTATTGTCTATTGGGGGTTTATACCAATTTATACCAATTTTTGTTCTGGTAGTAATGTCTTCCATTGAATTGACATAATCTTCTGTAGAGAAAGGCTCAATACATCTTCTTCTTATAGCATGCTCAATTTCACCACCACACTTTCTTAATATCTTTTTATGTACCATTGTTTCAGACACATCAGGATACAGGGAAGTTAATCTGTCCTTCTGTTTAAAAAATCAGGACATGGGAAAATCCCTCCTAATATTAAAAATGGCTTCTTCAAAAGAATTTGAAATTTGAAATCTCCAAGAATAATTTGCCCATTTGGAAATGATTTATTATTTCCACCAAGGCAAAGATTGTTTAACAAGCTCTTGTCTCATTTTATAATACCATTTCTTTTCTGATTTGTTAAATAAGGAGTGTAATATGGCACTTATGTATTCATCTGGTATGCTAAAGTCTTCTTTAAAAATATCAATTGTCTTCATAAATTCCACATGATTATATTCTCCTTCACCACTGAAAATTGGCCATTCCTCTAATCTGGGAATGTCCTTGAAATTACAGGCATTTTACACCTCTGCATTGCTTGAAATGATATGATGTAAGTAATTATTCAAGCCCAACAAATTTCTGTCAAGCATTGGTGTCACCTTCACCTTATCCAAGACCCATGGTCACATCAACACCTTATACAGAAAAAAGAAAAATTACATTACCAAGAAGAGTCACCATTTCTGCCCAAATACCAACTCCATCACATCAAGAGATTCCAAGAAATACTACTCCAATAGTAAAAATCAGAGCCAAGGACTATAACCTGTGGCTGGATGGGAAGGATGTTGAAAGATTCATCAACAAAGCTGAAAGTATTGCAGAAATTGAAGGAGAAATTCAAAGAGACATTGAAAGAAAAATAGTATTTTGGACAAAAGATGAAGAAATGAGTTATCATATTGAAGGAATTCCAGGATATGAAATAGCTGATTGGGATCAATTGAAATTGGACATGAAAAGAAGATGGGAAAAAGTCTCACCTGAAAGAGGATACAGATTATCCTCAAAAACTCAACAAGAAGGTGGAATAAAAAACATGACAAAATACAGAAAATTCATTGGGGAATATGAAGCAATAATCATTTACCTCAAAAGATACCAATATATCCAAGGTGATATAAGCCATAATCAAGAAATATTGACCAGCCTTTCCACTAGTGCTCAAGAATCAATTTACAAAGAAATGATCAAAGACAGAGCTATGGTTCAAGCCTTGGAGGGAGGTTACATCATACCAAGATTGGATATTTTGAAATTATACATTGAACAGGACTTGGAGGCCAAGGTTCTGATCCAATAAAACAAAATTTATAAACCAAAAATACCAGAAAAGAAGACAAGATTTGAGGATGAAAGCTGGGATTAAGTTTTAAAACAAGTAAAGGAACTCACCCACAACCAGAGACTCAGCCAAGAAATGAGGCAAAAGAATCAGTTAAAGAAGTTACAAATCAACTCAAAGCCCTTTCAAAAGCTGTCAATCCACCAAGAAGGAATTGGAACAATAATCAAAAGAAAAGATTCCCTCAAAATAATCAGTCATACAGGCCAAGGAATCCCTTACCACCATTTTCATCCAGTTACCAACCATGCATGCCAGCTCAAATGGCTCCAAGACCACCAGTAAAGTGTGCTTACTGCCAGGAAGAAGGCTATTTAGAAACCAGATGTACTCACCTTGCTGAAGATTTGGACAGAAAGATTGTCAGAGCTCAAGGAGCATCTTACCTATTTCCCGATTATACGAGAGTACCTATGGAAGGAAATGAAAGTGCACAAAACATAGTCAGGGATTTTTGCAAAAGAACAAGAAGAACTCAACAAGAAATTTATGGAAAAACCTACTGTCAAACCAAAGCCAGAAGAAGAGGTTAAGCCCACTGAAAAGAAATAAAAGGATAAATAAACCTCAATTGCACATGTTGAAGAGTGGTCAAATTGGAAACCACCTACCATTTCCTCAGCCAATGATACCTTTGAATCACACATTGGACTAAGGCAGACCAAACAAAGGATGGAAAGAGAAGTCCTAAATCAAGAGACAAAGAAGAAATAAGCTATTCCAGGAACTTATATTGAAGAAGAAAGAGTAATAATTCCTACAAAATTCCAAAATTCAAATATTACAGAACCAGACCAACCTGAGGAAGAAATTGAAAAAATTTCCAATAAGAATGAAGATGAAGAAAATCCCAAAGAAGAAAAGAAGCTCAGAAAACCTCAAAAGAAACGAGTTGAAACTAAATTGGAAATTGACAAAATTATTAAGAAAATTATGCAACAAAAGATCAACCTCACCATTGAAGAAAGTTTGAGGATGTCACCAAATTTTGTCCATAAATTATAGGAATTATCAGAAAAAGACAAGGAGAAAATTGAATCACTCAATTAAATGGATCTTCAAGAAAGACTATTAGCATTTGGATTCAAAAAAATACCAAAGCCCAAGATTCATTATTCCTGTCCTTTGGGATTTATGGAAATCTTCATTGGAAAGGAAGAATATCCAATCAAAGCATTAGTGGACACTGGTGCAGAACTCAAAATCATACCAGATGTCAGCCTGTGACTCAAAACAGAGCACCAGCATGACATCCAACATACCATAAGTAATGGTATGAGGAGTATTGGACAAATATAGCCAATACAAGTAGATTATAAAGAGGAAACCTCCTCAAATATAATAAGAAAGGACAAAGATATGCCCTATCAAAGATAAGACCAAATAAGCAAAAACTCTTATTCTAGCCTCTAATCTAACTTATACATATTTCATGAAACCCCAACCAGAATGGTTTTTTTCTTGAAGCTCTAAGGGAGAGCTATCCAATGGTATCATCTATTCATCTGTAGAACTCCTAAATCAGGAGATACCATTATACCACCTTTTTTCACCAACAACCCCTCAAACGTGTAGGAGGGCTTGTACAAAACTGTACAAAAGTATAACCAAATTAAAGATATAAACAAGAGCTTCAATTTGAAATACATTAGACCTCTGTATCTCTTAAATTGACTGAGGGATCTTGGTTCAAAGGTTTAACAACCAAAAATACAGATATTCTGAAAACAAGAAAGTAAACAAACCCCTGTATCTTTGGCATACACTCATACAACTGTACAGTGTAATATACCAAACTGTAGAGCTAATCAAGCCCTACAAAACTGTATCATCAGAATACAGATATCTTCCAAATTGGAGAAGATATCTGGCATGGAAGTTTTTGAAGCCTCATACTGATGTACAAACTTACATCCAAAACTTAAAACCCTTATAACTTTTGCTATTTGAAAGAAGGGTAAACATGAAGCATACCAAATTGAATAGCTCATTAAGCCCTTCAATTCTGTGCTCTTGGTTTCTTGATATCTCAAAAACTGACTAAGATATCTTGGTTGAAAGTATTTTGACCAATACTGGTCTGTACCAAACCTGTACCAACCAGTACTGGCTTGATACTTGAAATAATGGTTGTTTAAAGCTTAAACCCGCCCAGAATGACTAATATTAGTCATCCAGACACTCTGGACACGTCACAATGGTGCTGACGTGGCCTGTGAAAAGTTTTTTCACCCTGTATTGATCCAGAATGATCATTTGTGGTCCAAAAACCACAATTCTGACTATGCTGACGTCAGAATTGATGGTACAGACCCACAACCCAGCCTCCAGAGTGAAAATTTTCACTCTGTAGACGTGTGAAGAGCCTACCAGTCTTTCAAAGTCCTCAGAGGAGATAAAAGCAGGTCTTTCCTCACTGGAAAAGACTCATCTTATCATGAATTAACATCCTTATGTAGTAAAACTGTCTTATACCAGTGGTACTCTTAGGATTATATTGATATAATTAAAATAATTAATTATTGTAGTGTTTCTTTACAGTCAAAGATATTAGAGCATTGCAACCCAGGTCCTCAATAGACTCATCACCACTGTTACCACGTAGCAGTAGGACCTGAAGATTTGATTTATTACTTTTTTGTGTGTCACGGTCATAGTGCTAGCTTGTATTTACTATTTTTAAGCTACTACATAGACTCACCCTGACATTTTGGGGGCCTGGCCGTTGTTTTAACCTATTCCGGACCTATTTTGGCGATTTTTGGATCATTTTCACTATTTTTGAAGGGTTTTTACTATAAAAGTAAGTACAATTTCGAGTTTTTTTTTTCATTTTTTAACTAATTTTCATCTCTTATATTATAAAAATATAATATATATTTTTTATATATTGTATTTTATCAAAATATATTAAACAATATATTTTATTTTATTTTTGAGTATTTATACTCTTCAAAGCTTTATATTGCAATTTTCACGAAAATTAATAATAATAAATAATTATTATTAATTTTCCAAAGTTATTTTTATATACAAACAGTATATTTAAATAAAAAAAACATTATTTTTTACCAAATTGTGTAAAAATTAATTTAAATAATAATATTCATTGTAAATCAACAATAAATATTGAAATAATAATTTTATTATTTCAATTCTTTAATATTCAAATTGAATATTATTGAAGAAGATCTTTTTTTTACTCAAGTTGAGGAGAAATTGATTAAAATTTCTTTTTTTGATAAATAATCAAAAAAAATCTTAATAATAATAAGTCATTATTATCAATTTACCACGAAAATTGATAATAATAAGTAATTATTATTAACTTCTCAAACTTATTTTTATATACAAATAGTATATTTAAATAGAAAGTATAATTAACTTTTACCAAATTGTGTAAAATTAATTTAAATCATAATATTTATTGTAAACCAACAATAAATATTTAAATAATAATTTTATTATTATTTCAATTCTTTAATATTCAAATTGAATATTATTGAAGAAGAATCTTTCTACTCAAGTTGAGGAAAAATTCATCAATTTTAATAATAATAAGTAATTATTATTAACTTCCCAAACTTATTTTTATATACAAATAGTATATCTAAATAGAAAGTATAATTAATTTTTACCAAATTGTGTAAAATTAATTTAAATCATAATATTTATTGTAAACCAACAATAAATATTTTATTTCTTTAATATTCAAATTGAATATTATTGAAGAAGAATCCTTTCTACTCAAGTTGAGGAAAAATTCATCAATTTTTTTTCAAAAATAAAAAATAAATAAAAAATAAGTAAATAACTTATTAATAATATTCAAGTTTAATAATATAAACTTTTAATATTAAATACTTTACTTATAAAAATAAGTGAAACAAAACTGTTATTTCTTCAAAAAATAAAAAATAAAATAATAATAATAATAAATAATTAAAACTCAAATATCAAACCAAACTCGGAAGAAATAACAGTAAGGAATTGGAAATTTTGTTTATTCAAATTGAATTACAAACCTTCTCCATTTTCTTTCAAAGTGGAAAAAATACATTCCATTTGAGACAAAATCACAGTGAAATTCATCTTTACCAGCCTCAAAGACAAGGAGGCAGTACCAACTCCCATGCAAATTGCCAAAGAGTATAAAGCAGAAATCAGTCCAAGGGCCTTCTAAAGGTAAAGAAACCTTGGAAAATACAGAATTTTTGTCTTTTGTCATTTTTTACCATGACAACTCCATTTCTCAGAGATCTTGGATACCCAAGAAATCAGCCAGAAATCTGGCAAAGAAGAAACAGAGGGAGAAGGCCACCCCCTTCTGGATCAAATAACCAACAAAGGACTTATTATCAGGAAACTCCTGCTCAAAGTCCCACCCCAAACCAAATTCAGCCCAGTCCAACAAAAAAATTGGACAGATGCAGGGAAAATAACTCATATTCATGTACTCCTAAAAGACTTCTTCACATGGAGTATGGACAGCAAAACCTTAACCATGGGAGTATCATGGGAGGAAATTGGAATAATGAGGCAAAAAGTATAAGTCAATCTTATTACTTGCCAAAAGATTCTGGAAGAAATGAAAAGTTGGAATCTCAACAGCCATTTCATACTCTCAGAAGAGACTTGAATCAGAGGGAATCAAACAGAAATCCAAGCCATAGAGAATTCTTGGCATATGGAAGAGCCCAATCTGATTCAGGAACACCAAGGCATTGAAGAAGAAATGCCATCTTTCCCACATCAGTCCAACAGCTACAGGACTTTAAATCTAAAGGACAATATTTCCAGGACTCTCCAGTCATCCCTGGTGGTTTCCAGCAGAGGAAATGGAGCCCTAGTAGAGAACAAGAATTCTTTCAGGAAGGAGAAGATAGAATCAGATCCTTTGATGAAACAATGAATAAAATTAGTCCAAGAGGAACACAAATCCTAAAAGACACTGTACCTACCAATAGTGTTAGCTCCGAATCAATTGATCCTCAGCTTAAGCCTATTGATGATAAAATACCCCCTCAAAAATTTGAAACCACAGATTCCAGAGGTAGTAGTTTCATATGGTCCAACATGGGTAAATTCATGGATTGGACATATGATCATGTTCAAGAAGTGACTTCAGAAATGAAAACACTCAAGGAAGAAAATTCCTTCCAAGCAACAGTCATAGAAGACTTGAACACAAATCTATCCAGAATCTGGGCAGAATTTGAAACTAAAAACAAACAGTTGAACTCAATACTAGAGGAACAACAAGCTGTGAGAAGAGATTTAAGAAATATCCAATATCAACAGGAAATCCTGGAAAAAGAAGTGGATTTTCTCTATAAAAAGGAGGAAAAAGAAGATAATTTCTTCCCTCAAACAACTCAAGATGATAAACCAATCACCAAAGTAAAAGAGGAAGAATCAGAAAACCAAGCTCCTGAATCCCAGGATCCAAAGTTAAGGTCTGAGTCTATTTACCAAGATGGTGAGAGCCTCAGTTACTCTGAGAAACAAGCATTAAAGCAATTACCTGATGTGGTAAATTGGCCTAAATTCTCAGGAATTGGAGAATATGATCATATGGAGCTTATTGATTATATTAATGGACTTTTTGTTGATGTACCAAAGATACCAGACTACTGGATCACCACAAGACTCAACACTGCATTCAGAGGCCATGCAAATATATGGTACACTGAAATGAAAGAGAAACATGGTAGGAAAAGCTGGCCATGGTGGAGAAACCAAATAATACAAAAGTACAGCAATGGTACTTGGATTTGGCAAAAAACCATCTCTTTTGAGAGTGACAGATACTCTACAGAAAAAGACCCTTATGAATGGTGTCTTAAACAAACCAAAAGACTCAAATCTATTGATCCAAACATGACAATAGAGATGAGAAATCATAAGATTCTGACAAAACTTCCAGGAGACTTAGAACATGCAGTAAAGTGCAGATGCAGCAAAATAAGCAGCATTGATGACATAGCAAATGTCATAAAAGATGTCAGAAAAAAGACATCAATTGGCAGTAGTTCACCCTATAGGTCACATGATATCAGAGAAAAACCAAAGATACTCATGGAAAAAGACCTCAAACCTACTAATGGTGAAGAAGCACCAAGGAGAAGGAACACATGCCATAACTGTGGATCACCTGACCACTATGCAAATAATTGTCCCAAGGGAAAAAAGAAAATATTTGCAATAGAGGAAGAGTCAGTAGAAGAACACATGGAATACAAATCTGACTCTGACAGCATGGGAAATGGGCTAAGACAGGATTCAGACAGTGGATCAGAGCCTATTGAACAATATTTATTAGAGTATGAGGATGAGAAAACAGAATCAGTCCTAGGAAACTCTTTGAAACCAGAACTCATTCAACCCAAAAATGGGGAAGACAGAAGTGGCAGAGCCATTGATGCTAAAGAGTATTTGGAAGTACCCAAAACTGGTATGGCCTTTATTTATGGAGCAAAATCAAAGCTTGATGTGTACATTGAAAATAAAAAGCATCCTTTGATTTTTGACACAGGAGCAAATTGCTCAGTAGTAGCCAAAGAATACTTGGACAGACACTCTCCAATGTGGAATGCAGAGATACTTTTAACAAAAGCAAGAAGCTTTAAAAGTGCTGCAGGCAAAATGAAGTCACTTGGAATAATCCAAAAAATAATTATAATACCACACAAAATGGGAAACCTCAGATTACACATTGAATTTGTGGTACTTGAAAATGCTAAGTTTGATGGATTTTTAATGGGTACAGAGTACCATAGAATCTATGGCATAAGAATACATAATTCCCTAGAGAATTACTTGATAATTGGGCAAGACAAACACAGAAAGTTCTACTTTGAAACTGACAACCCCAATCAAATAAAAAGATATTCCAATAGGGATTATTTAACAGAAAGAAGGAATAAACCACCAGAAAAAGACCAATGGGTAAAGCTGGATGATGTTTCAGATAAAGATTCTTTTTTGAAAGGATCAAGAGCCTCCATAAGGACAAAAGAGTCTCATCAATGATGAGCCTTTTTTGGAGGGAGGGTATGTCAGCCTGTGACTCAAAACAGAGCACCAGCATGACATCCAACATACCATAAGTAATGGTATGAGGAGTATTGGACAAATATAGCCAATACAAGTAGATTATAAAGAGGAAACCTCCTCAAATATAATAAGAAAGGACAAAGATATGCCCTATCAAAGATAAGACCAAATAAGCAAAAACTCTTATTCTAGCCTCTAATCTAACTTATACATATTTCATGAAACCCCAACCAGAATGGTTTTTTTCTTGAAGCTCTAAGGGAGAGCTATCCAATGGTATCATCTATTCATCTGTAGAACTCCTAAATCAGGAGATACCATTATACCACCTTTTTTCACCAACAACCCCTCAAAGGTGTAGGAGGGCTTGTACAAAACTGTACAAAAGTATAACCAAATTAAAGATATAAACAAGAGCTTTAATTTGAGATAAATTAGACCTCTGTATCTCTTAAATTGACTGAGGGATCTTGGTTCAAAGGTTTAACAACCAAAAATACAGATATTCTGAAAACAAGAAAGTAAACAAACCCCTGTATCTTTGGCATACACTCATACAACTGTACAGTGTAATATACCAAACTGTAGAGCTAATCAAGCCCTACAAAACTGTATCATCAGAATACAGATATCTTCCAAATTGGAGAAGATATCTGGCATGGAAGTTTTTGAAGCCTCATACTGATGTACAAACTTACATCCAAAAACTTAAAACCCTTATAACTTTTGCTATTTGAAAGAAGGGTAAACATGAAGCATACCAAATTGAATAGCTCATTAAGCCCTTCAATTCTGTGCTCTTGGTTTCTTGATATCTCAAAAACTGACTAAGATATCTTGGTTGGAAGTATTTTGACCAATACTGGTCTGTACCAAACCTGTACCAACCAGTACTGGCTTGATACTTGAAATAATGGTTGTTTAAAGCTTAAACCCGCCCAGAATGACTAATATTAGTCATCCAGACACTCTGGACACGTCACAATGGTGCTGACGTGGCCTGTGAAAAGTTTTTTCACCCTGTATTGATCCAGAATGATCATTTGTGGTCCAAAAACCACAATTCTGACTATGCTGACGTCAGAATTGATGGTACAGACCCACAACCCAGCCTCCAGAGTGAAAATTTTCACTCTGTAGACGTGTGAAGAGCCTACCAGTCTTTCACAGTCCTCAGAGGAGATAAAAGCAGGTCTTTCCTCACTGGAAAAGACTCATCTTATCATGAATTAACATCCTTACGTAGTAAAACTGTCTTATACCAGTAGTACTCTTAGGATTATATTGATATAATTAAAATAATTAATTATTGTAGTGTTTCTTTACAGTCAAAGATATTAGAGCATTGCAACCCAGGTCCTCAATAGACTCATCACCACTGTTACCACGTAGCAGTAGGACCTGAAGATTTGATTTATTACTTTTTTGTGTGTCACAGTCATAGTGCTAGCTTGTATTTACTATTTTTAAGCTACTACATAGACTCACCCTGACACCAGAAGAAATAGAAATCAAAGCCTCACTCACAACAAGATATCTTTACATTAACCTTAGGGGAATTGGAGGCCATACTACGTCATTGGTGGCACTTTCAGAATTTACTCCAATAATTTTGGCTTCAGGAGAAGAAACTCAAATAAACTTGTTCATTGAAAAAGGATCTGTTAATACAGTACTTGGAAGACCTTTCTTGGAAGAAAAGAATATTAGGCTAGAATTCTTCCATAAGCAAGGTGAAATACCAAGCTCTCAAGAACCTGATGGAAGAAGATTATGCATGCCAATATGCAAACCTCAAGCAATTGGATGGCAGAATGGACCACCTGGTGGAATGCATTTATGCAATATGGCAAAATTGGTCAGAAATACACCAGGAAAGAAGTTTCAAAATGCAAAGAGAGACAATACCATCATCAAGTTGACCCAGAAGACCCAAGATTTATCCATATCTCAAAAAAGTGATAAATTTGGCCAAGATTTACAAACCCACAATTGGCCAAAAAACCTCAAAAGAAAACTTGAAGAATAAATATCTGAAGATGAATTACCCAACATAATTTACAAGCCAATTGATAATACTAAAGAAATCTTCCATATTCTGGTGGATGGAAATGAAAATATAAATGGAAATTCTTTTAAAACTAAATACAAAATTAAGAAACTCATATTTAGTGAACATCATGAGCTTTCAGATGAAGAAATTATCAATTGAATAGAAAAAGATTTCAAAATAATGGAAGAAAGGGACAAAAAATTGAAAGAAACATAAAATATCATCTTCTTAGACATACCATTGAACAACCAAGAAGAACCTTATAAATGGCAACTGGAAAGCCCTGAATTCATTCAGAAAAGTCCCAATGAAGGGCATGAAACAGAATCCATCTTAGAAAATGAATACAACTAACTTTACTTGCCATATACTACCTTTGAAGACCTTTATGGGGATGAAGTTCAAGGAACTCTATGTGAAGACAAATATTTATGTCACCTTCCAGGAGAAACCCTGAACAAAATACAATTCTTAGAGCTATTAACTGAAGAGAGAATTAAAGGAAAACCTTCAAATCAAATCTGGGATAAAAAATTTGCAATGGGAATAGTACCAAGAATAGGACTCTACTTCAATCAAATTTGGGCCCAATGGTACCTTGTATTGAATGGATCAACATATCAAACAGGAAGACTAAAATGGGTTGGAGATGGATAAATATTCATTTATGAAGACTTATGGTGGTCAGAGTTTCTATCAGAGCCAGAAATTGATAAAAGAAATTCCTTTTTGGAATCCCTCAAAGACCTTATTTTAGCCGGATTACTCAACAGAAACTCACCTTTCCCACTTGGGGGAGTTCAACTCCAAATAAAATCAACAAAATCAAGATTTTTTCTCTGAAAAATGTATCAGTATCATCCATAAAATGTATAATTAGTTTCTTTTTTTATTTTTTTCTCATAAGGCAGTGACCTCCTGCCTCATCAAAGAGGTACAGAATTTTCTATCAACCAAAATAACCAATTTCACTCACCCAAAATAAAGAATCACTAGGTAGTTACCTCCTGCCTTATCAAAGAGGAATATCCAAATTCTTACCCAAAATTATCATCCAAAAACCATTAAGCCTACCCTCAAACTATTTTGATAAAAAAACTTGATAGAATTTTCAATTAATCTTACCTTTAACACTTCAAAAATTCCCCAAATCCTTCAAAAATGGAATCATGGCCATTACTGGAAGAAAATCACTGGTCAATGCACACAGATATCAGCTTCATAGAAGAAAAAGAAGCTTGGGCCAATTATAGTAATACACAAGAATTAAATGGAAATCCTGAATGGTTCTTTCAGATAAAACCAGAGCCCTTCCCTGATATTTCTGCAATAGTCCTTCCATATATTAAGTTTGAGGACATCTTTGAAGAAGTAAAATCACCATCAGAAACTATTATTCCTCATCCATGGGAAGAATTACCTGGATTAAACCTTACAAAATATGAATCCCTAGAGTTACTGACCTGGAATGGAATTGAAGGCAACCTTGGAAACCAATACTGGAATGAAATATTTGGAATGGATGAAAATCTCAGGAAGTCACTATTTTGGAGGACCTGGGAATGCCAAGACTGGTTCAACCTCCAGGATTTTGAAATTGAAAATGGAGAAATAAGCAAGGTCTCAAGATTTTATGTTATTAATAATTCCACCTGGTATTGTCACTGGGAGGAAACACTTATACCAGCAATATTCAGCCTTAGAGGGGGTGAAACTAAATTAAATTCAGAAGAATGGAACTCTTTCCGTTGGGAGTACTTGTTTAAAAGTCCAAAAAGAGAAAAATGGAGGGGAGGAAATTTCATCAAGCATGAATTAGTAGAGAAAATACTTGGTCAAAGGAATTAATAAAAATAAATCTCACCTGCTAAGTCCTCAATTCTTTTATTCATAATCCCTCCTATTTCCATTTAAGTTATTGTTATTTATTTTTTCTATTTTTTATTATTTTTATTTTCCCTCTTTTTAATTTCATTTCCTTATCATACTTCAAAAGAAAGAAAGAAAAGTTTATTTTTCAAAACAGAAGTGGTAGAGAGCTAATATTTACAAAAGTTTCAATCACTGACTGAATTTCTTCACATAATTGTTCTATTAATATATAAATTTACCAAACAGATCAGAATCTGAATATCTTTTGCAAAGATCACATATACTGATACAAACATCATGAAGAATTAGATAGATAATATAATCCTAGCCTTATTGTTATCAGGGATTTCAATTATTCTATTATTTTTCTACTTTATTATTTAATTTTTTTATCATTTCATTATTATATTATTTTAATATTTAATATTGTAGTATTTTAGTATTTTGTTATTTTGTTGTTTTATTATTTTATTATTTTATTGGTTTATTATCTGATTGTTTCATTATTGTTTCAAAAAAAAAACAAAATGGAATTAACTATTTAACAAATTAAGCTTATGAATAAATATTTTATTGGTTACCTGATGAACTATTGTTTTTTTATTTTTGGTTCTATATGATTTGACCTCATTCCATGATTTCTGATTTTGGCTGAAATTTCTTATTATAGCATTCATGTATAGATTGTCTCAACAATTTATCAATATGAACCACCCTTTTTGGGTGTCTAGAAACCAATTTCCCAGATCATATAATAAGTATTATAAAAAAATCAATTAAAAAGAACTATAGTTCTTTTCTTGAATCTCCTAGCACTATTACTACTATACAAAATCATCTTAGCTGGGCAACTATTAACTCAATGGATTATTTCTTGGGGCTCACAGCTTTTATCAATAGCAATTTCCATATGGAAAATAGAATAAAAAGTTCTTTGGAAGAAAAATAAAGATATGTGACATTGAGGGCAGATGGGAGAAGCTCAATGGTGAAGAAAGACAAATACCTGTCACAGCCATGGAGACAGGAAGGGCATTACCATTCATTACTAATAGAAAATCTTCCAACAACTAATCAGCAAGAGGTTTAATGAAAGATTCACAAAATACAGTTTCAAACCTTAATAAAGCTCAATACAGGATTTACAAGATACAGGCCTGCCCTTAATACAGGTGCAAACACCTGTATTGATTCTAATGAGATCAGGGCAGATGTAGCGAAGCTCGCTCGTCAGTCAGGTTCTTTTCCCTCACCTCCAAAAGTAAGAGGTCTTGCATTACCTAATGAGATCAGGGCAGATGTAGCGAAGCTCGCTCATCAGTCAGGTTCTTTTCTGTCACCTCCAAAAGTAAGAGGTGAGGAGCGGGGTCTGGACTGGACCGAGAGCGGCTTTTATATTACAACTAGACAGCTGCGGTGAATCATGCGTGTGCAGTGTGGTTTGGTAAACTACATGTGAAACTTTGTTACAAGGATATGGCTGTCGCGTTGGCGCATCAGTCAGATTTCAACACCTTCCCCCAAAGTTTTACCTGTTGCCCGTGACGTTGAGAAATCGAAGTGCTTGAGTTAGAGATTTTCCCAATAGGCGCTTTGTGAGCGCATCCGCCCGCATTTCTTGAGTTGTTACCCGTTTGACCACCACACCGTGCTTGCGGATCACGTCGTTGACGAAGAAAAAGGCACGTTCAAGGTATTGCATGCGCTTGCGGGATAAATTGTCGATCAAGACCTGTACCGCCACTTGGTTGTCACAGAAGATCGTCTTTTTGAAGTCCTGCGCTAGTTGAGTAAGCTGATTAACCGCCTGAACCAGATGCTGTGTTGAGTCGGAAAGAGCGATGTATTCAGCAGCACATGTGGATAATGCCACCACAGTATGGGTGCCTCACCCAGCTTGAGTATGAAACCTGACTGGGATCATTCCATCTCATCCCCCCATCCTGCATTGCTCCACAGGTTGAGAGAGCAATTCCCGGGGCGCAGAGTGATTCCGTGGCCCCGGGTCTTTAGCAGATACCCCACAAGATGATCCAGTATGGTCCAATGGGTTGCTGTTGGTGCCATCGAATGCCTTGCCAGGTAATTCACAGCAAACGCCAAATCCAGCCGTGTACCTCTGACAAGGTACGCGAGTGAACCAATTACGGATCTGAACGGTGTGGCATCCACCATGGCCTCTCGCTCAAATGGAGACCCCGTCGATATTGGTGGGAGCGGGGAGTCGTGTTGTACTATCTTCCTGGGGTAGGCGTTGATTATGTTGCTGGTGAGTCTGGTTTGTGATAAGGTTACTTCACCTTCACGCATATCACATTCCAAACCAACGATTGGCCTCATGTTGTCAGACCATTTGATTTCAAAGTTGTCACATAGGGCCTTGCGGAAATCTTCGATGTGCGCCGGTGAGTTTGAAGCTATGACGCCGTCGTCAACGTGTATCCATATAACAATGATGGTGTCGTCCTTCCGGAACACGTACAGGGACAAGTCAACCTCCAACGATGTAAATCCCAGGCCTTCAAGTATGCCCAATAGATGTAGCCACCAGCAGCGCCCCGCCTGTTTCATACCGTAAAGGGCCTTCTGAAGATGCAGGACCTTTCCTTCCAGGCATGGGATGAAGTGGGTGGGCGGTTCCATCAGCACGGTCTCCTCCACCGGACTATAGAGGTAGGCGCCGCTCACGTCAAAAGAGCAAACCTTCCAACGCTGTAGACAAGCGGCCGCCAATAGCAGCCTGAGCGACATAAGGGACACTGTAGGTGCATAAGTCTCCGTACAATCCACCCCTGGACGTTGTAGATCGCCCCTAGCAACGAAACAAGCCTTGAATTTCTCGATGTTACTGTCCTCATCGAATTTTTTGTCGAAGACCCAGCGATGACCGATAGTCTTCATCCCAGGTTTTCTATCAATTGCTTGCCATACGTTCCGCCTCTTCATTTGGTCGAGCTCAGCAAGGCATGCTTGTTCCCAGTGATGTCGGTGGGAACTGGCCAGTGCTTGCCTCAGGTTTTCAGGGACCGTGATATCTTTTGCCAGGGGTAGAGAGTTGATTGCTGTCTATTCTTGTTTGAAGTAACGCTCCGTAGGTACTTGTCCGAGGGACATCGTGTTGAGTATGTGCCCAAGAGAGCCCTTGGCCACATCAGTCTCATCTGGACGGGCCGTCTGAAAACGCGGAAATACCATGCTTGCTGAGTGTATCATTTGATTGCTTGCCGGGTCCCATAGCAACCAGCCCCCGGAGGCCAGAAGTGGTTTAAGCAGGCGGCATTCAATTCCCCTCTCGGCCAGCTTGCTTGGTTGGTTCACGGCCGGCACATGCACCATAGCCCTTTTGCCGAATGGGTATAGTGTTGCAATCAAGGGTGGGCGGCCGTACAATACCTGGTGCGGTGAAGAGTCTGGGCAATGCCTGTTCGGTAGGCAATTGTGTAAGTAGCATGCCGAGGCATAAGCAAATTTCCAGAAACGATCAGGCATACCGCTTTCAGATAACATGGCTCTCCCCATGTCACCCAGGGTGCAATTGAGGCGCTCGGCCTCACCATTCTCTTGCGGTGAGTAGGGTAGCAACGGGTGAAAACTGATGCCCAACTTTGACAGAGCCGTGGTGAGCAAAGCAGAGACCAATTCCTTGGCATTGTCAGTCCGCAAGGCCTTCGGGCTGGTACCCAGCTGGACCTTCAGGTGTGCAATTGCATCCAGTACAGCAGCCGGTGCGTCTGATCTTGATTTCAGCCGATAGACGACGCTGTATGTTGAGACATGGTCGCATATGGTCAACAGGTATCGATAGCCCTGCGGATCCTGGGTGAAAGGACCCATGATGTCGGAGACCAGCAGGTCCAGCGGGTCATTCATTGGGATATCAACGCGTGCCTTTGCTAGTCGGTGGGTGCTCTTCGATTTTGCACACACCTCGCAGTAGAATGGCTGCCAAGATTTGAAATCAAAAGAGGGTACATGCTGCTTCAAAAAGGATCTCACCACTTTGTCGCTAGCATGCCGGAGTCTTACATGCCATTCACAGCAACTCAGTTTCGATGTGGCTGGGAAAGATATGGGGTTCATTTCAATCATGGGAGGGGAAGAAGTCTCAGCTGCCGACCCATCGGTCTCTTCCCTGGTTGGAATATTCATCCACCAACAGTCGTTGTGGAAGGTGGTGGTGACTAAGTGATCGCGTACAACTAAGGACAGTACCATGCCACTAAACAAAGGAAAAACCCCCGCCCTGCATAATCTCCCCACGGACAGTATTGTGCCCGAGACTTTATCGCAGAAAGCTACGTCACTGATAACGACGAGACCCCCTTTGACCGGTATTTTAAGGGTCGCCATCTTGGTGATAGTGATAGATGAGTTCCAATCCGCAAAAAAGATACGAAAGGGATGAATGAGGTGTAAGCCGGTTGCAAATTTCGCAGACCCAGACAAGTGGATGGACGCACCGCTGTCAATCAAAACTTTATCCTTGGCGCTATGCTCAAGGAATTGGACTTGGGATACCCTTTCACGCTGGTACCAAGAGCCCAAGGCCAAAGGTGGGCGCTCCTCCGGTGTTTTTGGCCTGGGTTGGCGAAACCCTTGGTGACAGGACAGTCTTCTCGCCAATGCCTGGGTCGACCACAGTGGAAGCAGGCGGCCCCAAATTTGTCGACCAGGTGATCGGGAGGTCATCTGACATCAGACGCATGACGCCAGGGAGGTGGTGGTCCCAGTGATGGTTGCCTCTGAGTGTGGGATGGCGTAGTAGGGGGGTCCGCCACGCGGTAGACGAAGGGGGAAAGCTGACGGGTGTGTTTGTCAGCCTTTCCGGAGGCATTCAGGAGTACTTGCCTGACAAAGGTGGAGTTTGGCTTCTCGTCGCCCTTTGATAGTATGGCGGCGGTGACTAGTTGATCAAAAGCCGTCTGATCGAGGGTTGCCGGGGCATGGCATGCGGCTTGGGCCAGGAGACCTTCAAGTTCATCGGCTTCGATGCCCAGCTTTTTGAACATGGCAAACGTGTGGCGTAGAGAGAGAACCAGCACGTTGTTTGGTCGAGGAGCCCCAAAACCATTTTCGACCAGCATGTTGAGCATGTCGCGGACGATTCTGAGTTTCTCGAAACAATTTCCAGGGCAGCAACGGGTTTTGATGGCTTCAAAGAATTCCTTGGCCGTCAACCGCGAAGGTGTGACACCTATGCATAGGGCAAATTTGTGTGGTATGGAAGCATTGATGAAATGACAGATCGCCCTGTTTTCCTCTGGTGATCGATTGTCAATTGAGGATGGAGAGTCGTCGATCAGCATTTTGGTGTTGAAGGCAGCGCAGAGCACCCGGTTGAGGCAGCTCAGCCATTCTGCAAAGTTTGAGCCGTCACTCTTGAGTGGGGCAAAACGATTGGCAGCGCGGTAAGGTTCCTGCATGAAGCAATCGTAGGCCAAAGTTGTATGACGTGGAAGCGCGGCCCAAGAAGAAGGGGCCGGCGGGGGGGAAGATAGCGCCATTCACAGCAATTGAATTTCAGCAGCGTCTGAGCTGCGGGCTTATTTTAACGACATCACTTCGTTTTTTAAAGCATTTAGCATTGAGTACATATCGTTGTTTGATGAAGGTTTTGGTTCTGCGTCGTCGTTGGCTGCTTTCTTCACATTGGTAGAAACTGACATCTTGAAGACGGCCTATCGCTGGAGCTTGGTAGAAGCCATGATTTTAACCTAATGAGATCAGGGCAGATGTAGCGAAGCTTGCTCGTCAGTCAGGTTTTTTTCCGTCACCTCCAAAAGTAAGAGGTGAGGAGCAGGGTCTGGACCGGACCAAGAGCGGCTTTTATATTACAACTAGACAACTGCGGCGCATCATGCGCGTGCAGTGTGGTTTGGTAAACTACATGTGAAGCTTTGTTACAAGGATATGGCTGTCGCGTTGGCGCGTCAGTCAGATTTCAACAGATTCAAATATCTGTATTGGATACACAAATACAGTTTCAAATCTCAGATAAAGGTTCTTCAATCATACAGTCATGGTTTCTCAACACTCAAACTCCAGGCTGGCATTTTTTTACATATACCAGCCCTCTTTCATCCACCTGGGTGTTTTCGCCCAGTTAAT
This sequence comes from Austropuccinia psidii, assembly GCA_023105745.1. NCBI lineage: Eukaryota > Fungi > Basidiomycota > Pucciniomycetes > Pucciniales > Sphaerophragmiaceae > Austropuccinia > Austropuccinia psidii. The sequence continues at coordinate 24,418,317 of JALGQZ010000002.1, forward strand.
CAAAATATTTGATTTATTCATTAATATTATTTTATTTCTTACTCAGAAGTATTATTTTATTAATTATTAAGTTAGTATTAGCCTTCCATCACCTGTTCAGTAGAGTCTTGGTGGTCATATTGTTATTAATACTTTTCTCTTTTTTTCAACAGGTTGAAACAGTGATTTAGGATTATTTGTGGTTGGATCTTTGTTATTTCTTTTGTTTTTATTTAATGTCCTCAATGCTCATTCTTTATCAGTAGGAATTTTATACTTTATCTTATTGCTCTTATCCTTTGAGCCCTCCATAAGTAAGTCTGTTCACTGAGTTCCAGGCCCTCTTCATTTAGAAGAGCCCCTGTGACAATACCATAGTTAACACCTTCTAGCCACTATGCCTGTACAAGGACAGAAAGTCTTCTGTGCTTGCTGTTTTGAAATGACTAGCAGTACTTAAATGGAGACATCCCAAAATATAAAAAATGAATAATCAAATCTTTAGGAGAATAACACTAGAAAGATGTTGACTAGATACCACCAATTACACTAAAGAACTATGATGTAACAAAGATAAATAAATATAACAAAATCAAGCTACCAAACAAAGATAAAAATGCAGGGGCCTTGTGATGAATTTAAAAAAAACACAAAAAAGAAGATAAACCGAAAATTAGCCACAGAAGCAGGGGTATTTATAGCCAAAAGTCCTTTACTGGCTCATGAAGAAACTTCTCACTCCAAACTATCAACAGCCTGGAATGAAATGGGGACTCTCTCAATAGAAGACTATTTCTGACCTGGCTTTGACAGTCATTAGCAGCAAATAATGATTTTAATGCTACTAAATCAGAGCTAAAAGAACTAGCTTGAGCGAAGCAGATACAAACAGTTCAGGACTACTTGGACTCCAGGAATCCTCTGTAAAGGCAAAAATGAGCTTCCTAAAGTCAGATGAACATCAGGAATTACTGCATTCCAGCCTAAAAAAGTGCAAGGTCAAACAGAACATTAGCTAGGTATGATATTGGCATTTAGAGGACAATGTTAACCTCATTTCCAAACCGTTGAACTTCAGAAGGAGGAAAAACCTACTATGTGGTGTATAAAAAAAGGACTTACCAAACAAAAATAGGGGTGACAGAACTCTAAACTCTGCATGCTTTCAGAGGACATTGTCTACTACCAATTTAATACCAGAAGTATGGGCACTTTTTTTAAAAAACACTGCATGCCGTCTTGTAAGACATGGAGCCAGACAACAGCCAAGGAATGACCTGCAGGAATTTCTGCTTCAAATAAAAAAAGCAGCACTAAAAGTAAGCTATCACAAGAAGACTGGGTGAAGATAATTGGAAACAGTGGGAAATTAAATTCAAGTGTAAAAACCATAATTCATTCAACATTCAATACCAGTGATAGTTTTACATTTGCCTACTACAATGACTGTGGCCACAACAGCCACCTGCAGCCTTGGAAAGGGGCTTCTTGGTTGATTTGGATATTACCAACAACTATATTTTGTAATGAATAACAACTAATCACATTCCAAGAAACCACAATTTAAAGGTAGTTAAATACAAAAAGACAATAGGAAGGAAGGAATCAGCAGCTTAATTTTGGGTATTGGTGCTGCAGAGGCTTGCCGAGGAAACCTGCAGGCACGAACCCAATATACAAGACCTTTTGTGCTAACTGCAGCATACACAATACCCAATGTCATCCTGATTCCATATTTAGATTGGGGATATAGGATCCTATAGCTACCACTACCAATCAATCTGGTTAGGATCACATTGGAGCCTGTGGAATGCTCAGAAGGTGACAGAAACCTCACCCAAAGTACCCAACATGACTGAATCACAAGTACAGGAAAGGTTTAAGGTATCAAAAAAAGAAAAACAAAGAAAATAAGCCACCCAATCAATAAATATATCTGTAAGGTTTGTCTATGAAACTCTTGATAATAGTAACAATATCAAGAGTACTATGACTGTCCTCAGTAGAAAAATATAATATAATAAAATATTACAACCACAAATTTAAATATAATTATTAAAAATAATTATATAAAAAAAATAATTTAATTATTATTATAATAATATAATAATAAAAAAATAATAATAATAATTATAATAAATTATAATTATTCTATTATTGTTATAGTCACTGACAGTTATAACAATAAGAAGTGTAAAGCTCTTAATGAGACAATTACACATGGAAAATATGAATATTAACCACTTATAAATAATATAAATATTATTTATAGAAAGAATTAAACACACACTGTGCAGAAATAATTCTTTTAGAATAAAAATTCTATATAAAAAACCTAATATTTAGATAAAAAAATATAGAACTTTAAAGAAAACTTACTTATAATATTTATTTAATACAACAAGTCTAATACAACAGTTATTATACTAAATAAAGGTTATAAGTTAAAAAAAACACGTCAAAAATCAATAAATTTAAAGATAAAACAGCTTTTTATAATATAAATTATGATTAAAGAGTTTTTGAGAGGAATTTGTGGATTTTTAAAAGATATTTAAAATGATAATTTTATATAATAAAATATATTATTGGTGATTACAACAATAATCTAAATTCTATGACTTCAATTCTTTAATTTAATAAATAAAGAATAAAAATAACTTAAGAATTACTTTTAATAATAAGATTTTATATTTAATAAAGCTTTACCTGTTTAAATTTCTAATATGATTGGATTGATAATGAATGATGGACAAAAACAGTGATGAAAAGACTCTTTTTATGTCTTCAGAGCAGCTCTAATGATTCATAATGAATATAGAGGGCGTGCTCAGGTCAAAACTGAAAAACCATGCTTAAAAATAAAGTTCTTAACTTAAGGCAACTTATTTTTAATTCCAACTTAAAGTTACTAGTGTTATTCTTAACTCCATGTAACTTTAATCCTCATTTAAACTAATTATTTTAAGTTTTTAATATAAATAGACTTATTTATATTAAATTTCATCACATGAACAGCTTAAAAATAGAGTTTCAAGTAGAAATCTCTTAAACTCAATTTTCAATTAATTTTTAAAGAAATCATAAATTTCTTTGAGTTTAATTAAAAGAGTAAATTTCCAGGCTAATTACCCAGGAAATTTATTTATAAAAGATACTTAAAATTTAATTTATATATTGATAATATTAAATTCTAAGTTGTGTGAAATTTTCAAGCAAATCCATTAAGAATTGGATTTTCAATGAATTTTTGAAGTTATTGCTATTTTTCTACGTAAAATAGCAAAACACACCAAAACTTAAGTTTTGATAAGGTTTTAATGCTTGAAACTTTAAAGTTTTAAGCTTATTTGAGGTTTTTAAGCTTAAATAAGCTCTGACAGTTCTTAAAACCTTGATTTCAAGCCTGCATATTGGGATTTACCGTTTGGCAGCTTGAAATTCCTGTCCAAATTGGGATAAAACCAGTTTAAACCTTAAGGTTGGATCAAAGTCTAATCTTAAAGTTTAAATAAGGTTGAAAATCCTCCAATACAGGTGGAAAACCTTAATTGAATCCTTGCAGATCCAAAAAGTTGGGTACCCCAGCTCTATTTGGTCTTTTTCCTTTGTCCCACCTTTCTGCGTGGATTTTGCCCTTTTATTTATTTAAAGCCATACTATGGCCTTAAACCCTTTTAAATTGAGCTCACGCAGGATTTACATTCTGTATGGCAAATCCTTAGCCAATTCAGTAAATATACACCACACCTCAATTTTAACTAAAATTTTGGCTTAAATTTAACAATTTTAAAAAAATGTTAAAAAAGTTACATTGGTACTGTGAGATTCTTAAATCTTCCAATAACATAAAAAATAAGTGGTTTTGGGTATAACACCCTATGGGTGTACCCTAGGTTATTTTTGGTGTAGAATCCAAAAATGACATAATATTTATAGCTTTGTTTATCCAAAAAAAAATTATACTTATTTTTTATTATTTTTTATTTTAAATTCAACTAAAAAGTCTGTTTAAGACAAAATTAACTGTTTATAAAATCATTTGTGGCCTTATGGGTATGTCATACATACCTCACAGGCTCACATTCCCTACCACCAAAAAAAAATTGTACCACAATTTTTCTTTTGTAGTGTACCCCCAAGTTATTTGGGGGGGTATAATCCACTGTCCAACCTCTCTACTTATACTTTCAAGTATGTAAAGCACACAATTCAAACTTTTTATTGCGCAATTGGTCTTCTCTCATGTCTGAATCTTCTGAGAAACTTTTGGGAATCAGTTATTTTGTTTTCTACAATCCACTCATCTTCATGTTGTGGATTTTTATACCTAACCAAGTATTCTCTTTCATTTTTTTCCCTAAGTCTTCTTTCTTTCAAGACTTTCAGTACCTTTCTCTCCTCACTTAGATCCAGTGGGGGTACTTCTAAGGGTGTTTCATTTCTTAAAGGAAATGATTCCTTGTCACTTGAAGTGTAATGCTTTACTAGACTGACAGGGAATGTTGGATATATATTTTCCAGTTCTCCTGACAGTTCTACTTGCACTGCATTTGTCCCATGAAGGGCTTTAATAATAAATGGTCCTGCAAAGGAATCTTTCAATTCCTTTGGACCTTTAATATTATTAAAGTTCAAGGTTGAAACTATTATTAAGTCCCCTACTTTGAATTCTGGGGTTTTATGACTTTTATCCCATTTCTACTTAGCATATTCAAAGGCATCATTCATGCTTTGATTTGCATGGTGCCTCACTTTATCAAGCAACAATTTAAAGCTTGAAGCAGTTGGATGAATATCAACTAGATCTTTCTTCAAAGTATCAACTGGAAGTTTGGGGTTCCATCCTTTTTCTAACATTGCAGGGGTCTTGCCTGTTGAAGCATGGATGGAGGTCTTGTAGGCTAATTCCAATGCTGGTATAAGAGTACACCAATCATGGGTAAAGACATCAGAATCTTTAAACTCCAGGCCATAAGCACAAAATCTTCTGATCATGTCCTCAAGGGTTTGAATCATTCTTTCTGCTAAGCCATCTGTTTGTGGATGGTATGCTGTTGAGAATGATAATTTTGTACCCAAAAGCTTATGTAAATTAGTCCATGAGGCTGATGTAAGTTTTGGGTCTCTGTCACTAATGATGTTTTTAAAGAGACCAGTATGGGATATTACTCTATTCCAGATCAAAAGAGCTGTATCCATAGCTGTGTCATCCTTATGACATGGTAAAAAGATTGGTGTTTTGCTATATCTGTCTACAATAACAAGACATTCATTGTAACTCTTATCACCTCCAGGTGGTAATGAAGTTACCCAATCCATGTGAACCACTTCCCATGGGGTACTTGGTTCTTGGATATGGATCATCAGACCAAATCTTTTACCAGTAGCTTTATTGGCTTTCTGGAATCTAGCACAACTATGACAGTACTCAATGACATCTTTTCTCCAAGATGGCCACCAGGCACATGTCTTAATTCTTTCCATTGTTCTGTCTTCAGACAGATGTCCAGAATAAATATTATCATGGCATTCTAGTAGTATTGTGTTAATCAACATTCTACTACATAGGACCATGACACATGCGTGTTTAGATCTATGATATAGTATACCATCAAACAAATGGAATCTTCCATTATCATAAGATGTTTTCCAAATATCATCCAGAGAATTAGACAATGATGCATCTTTACAATCTTTGTCAAGTAGAGCAGTAAGAATATGACAATTCTTATCTTGCTTGTAGCTTTCCCCAGCTTCTTCAAAGAATTCTGTTCCAAAAGCTGTGATATTAATTCCTTCAATTGGAATTTGAGGTTCTGCACTTGTAGGAACATAGGCAGGATTATCAGTTGTATTTGGTAATGCCCATCTACTCAAGCCATCAGCATTCTTATGAATATTTCCGGCTTTATGTACTATGGTCATATTGCCTCTATACTCCTGTATAGCAATCTGCCATCTTAACATGTGTCTGTTTGGAGTTTTCATGTTAAGAAGTGATTTAACTGCATTACAATCAGTAATTACTTCAAACACACTACCATCAAGATAGTAATGAAGCTTTTCCAGAGCCCAAACAAGGCAAAGGCACTCCATTTGGCTAGCTCCATATCTGGCCTCAGTAGGTTTAATTTGTCTTGAAATGAAACAAATTAGACCTTCATAAGGCTTGTCATTGACAATTTGAACTTGATGAAGAGAAGCTCCTAAGCCATCACCACATGCATCAATATACAGCTTGAAAGGAAGTTTCCAATCTGGCATCAATAATAATGGTGCATTGGTCAAGGCATACTTGATTTTATCATATGCTTGAATTCTCTCCTGTGTCATTTCAAAAACAGTTTGTTGATCAAAAATTATGTATAATGATCTGGCATGGATTGCAAAATCTTTAAGGTGTTGTCTGTAATAACTGGCAAACCCTAAGAAAGACATCATTTCTTTTTTGTTCTGGGGCATTGGTTTCAGTAAAACTGCAGCCACTTTGTTTTTATAAACACCAAGGCTTAGTCCTGAGACTACATGTCCTAGAGCTTTTAACTCATGAAACCCAAAATTACATTTTTTAAGAGAAATTTTCATGTTCACTTGTAGAATTTTCTTAAGTACTAATGAAAGTCTCTCTAAATGTAATTGCCAGGTTTCTGAACAAATGATAATGTCATCAATATAAATGATTAACCATCCTTCTGATAATTCATGTGGGAAGATAGTATTCATCATTCTTTGGTAATGAGAGGGTGCATTTTTAATACCAAAAGGCATCCTCAAATATTCATAAATACCACAATGAGCAATTATTCTCAATAATTTCCTAGCATGAGGTGTCAAAACATTCTGGTGAAAGCCTTTTAGAGAATCCATAGAAGTGATGAATCTTGCTTTGGATAATTGAGTCAAAGTCTCATGAATTCTAGGGATTGGATACCTGTCTGGAATAGTATAAGTATTCAGTGCTCTAAGATCACCAACCATCCTTGACTTATCATTATGCCAAGTAATGATTACTGGAGTTGTGACTTTAACTTCCTCATTGTGCCCAACTTTTCTAAGAACTCCCAGTTTCATTAGTTCATTAATATGATTTTCTAATGCTTCTCTAGCCCTAGGGCTAGCTGGGTAAGCTGGTCTCCTTAATAGTGGCGGATAAGGCCTTTCCACATTAAGCATAATGTCCACCTCATGGCCTTTTATAGCCCCAAGTGGTTCATTATCAGAAGCAAAGGCTTCTCTATATTGAAATAATACTTCAATAAGTTCTTCCTTCATTTATGGTGTTAATTCAGGACTAATTTGTGCTTCACTTAGCTGATCTGACACAAATTTTTCTTTTTTAACATTCTTTACTTGTTGAATGACAGTAATTTCTTTTCTTTCTAGAGAAAAAGCAAATTTTTGCCTTTTATTTTCCCCTATAGTGAAATACCTGTCCTTATGATTGTTAATATCAATACCATAGATATTGAGATAATCATTTCCAAGTATAAAGTGTTGTGAAGTACAATTGTTCATAACAACAAATTCAGCTTTCAATCTTATACTCCCTGCTGGATGAGGAAATATTATTGCTGCTTCAAATATACCCAAAGGGTGCATGTTCTGGCTAGCACTGCTGAATTTTACACCTTCAATTGGCATCAACTTGTCTTGCCAATTGGTATAAATTTTGTCAAGATAATCTTTTCCAACACAAGTGCAAAAGGCACCTGAGTCAAGATGTATCTTGGTTTCTGTGTTATTTATCACAATATTAGTGATAAAAGATGACCCAGCTGTATAACCTTTACCTCTAGCAGGTTTGGATTTTTGCATTTTGGCATCTTGCACATGTATGAGATCCATACATTCATCACTGTACTGTGGTAAGTGAGTATGTACCTCAGTGACCTCAAAAGAAACATTAATATTTTCTATACCAAGTTGTTCTGATGCTTCTTCTTCTTCTGAAGGCTCAGAATCACTTTCATGTAAAGATACATCAGTTTCTTTTGTTTCTTCCACATTTTCAACATTTATCTCATTAACTCTTGTCTTTTTTGGTCAAGTGTTTGCTAAATGAGATGTACTTCCAAATTTATGACATTTCAAAGGAGGTCTGTCATGTGGTTTATTTGGTTTTAAAATTGGTTTCCCACTAGTCTTGTTGTCTATTGGGGGTTTATACCAATTTCTTCCAATTTTTGTTCTAGTAGTGATATCCTCCATAGCATTGATATAATCTTCTGTAGAGCAAGGCTCAATACATCTGCTTCTTATAGCATGCTCAAGGTCACCACCACACTTTCTTAATATCCTTTTATGTACCATTGGTTCAGACATATCAGGATGAAGGGCAGTTAATCTGTCCTTCTGTTTAAGAAACCAAGTCATGGGCCTGTCCCTCTCAATATTAAAAATGGCTTCTTCAAAAGAATTTTCCATTCTAAATCTCCAGGAATCATTTGCCCATTTGGAAATAACTTGCTCTTTCCACCAAGGCCAAGAATGTTTACCATGGTCTTGTCTCATTTTATAATACCATTTCTTTGCTGATTTGGTAAATAATGAGTGTAATCTGGCACTTATGTATTCATCTGGTATGTTAAAGTCTTCTTTAAACATATAAATTGTTTTCATAAATTCCATATGATTATATTCTCCTTCACCACTAAAGGTTGGCCATTCCTCTAATCTTAGAATGTCCTTATAATTGCAAGCAGTTTCCACATCATGACTTGAAATTGTATGATGTAAATCATTATTCAAGTTAAGGACATTTCTGTCAAGAATTGGTGTGGATTGCCTTGGCAATTCATTTTTTAGTGATATATTATTAATACTTGACTGAATGTCTTCTTTCAATTCAAGTCTTTCTTTATCACTTTTTTCCAATTGTTCTTGAAAAGAGCTGCATTGTGACCAGTTGAATTTTCCAAGTTTTGTACTTGTATTTTCAATTCTTATAACTGTCCAGTTATAAAAGAAATTGAATGTTCATCTGGTTGATTGAGTAAGGTAACTTTAAGCTCAAGTCTTTCACAAATTTGCGTCAGAGACAAAATATTTGCCTTATTAACATTTTCAAGGCCAATTATGGTCTTTTGTTGGTCTTTTACTTGTAGTATCTCATTACCCAACTTTTGTTGGACATGATCAAATTCTTTAAATTTTGCCATAATTTCTTTACTACAAGATTCAAAGTAAGTTACAAGTTTCACAAGATCTACTTCTTTGGAAAGGATTGGTTCAATCTTTCCTCCTCCTTGTTTTTGAATTCCATCAAAGTTCTTGCCATATTGAACACATTGTCCATGGCTGTCTTTTCCTTCTTTGGGATTCTGTAATTCTGAGGGTAAGGTTTGTTCCACTTGGGCTTTGCCTTTTGCTTGCCCTTCTGATTGGTCTTTGGGGCTTGCTTGGGCTTGTTTGGCACTTGTTGAGGCGGAATTTTGCTGGTGGATGCTTGAGGAGCTTCCACTGGGCTGTTGTCCTTACCTTGAGCCAATTTCTTCTTCTGATCCTCTGACAACATGCTTTGGTTTTTCAACCAAGCTTTGATCTGTTGGACTTGTCCTTTGACAGACATTGGTGTCCAACCCAGCAGAAGATCTTCTGTCTTTTCTGGCCCCATGAAATTCTTCACCTGAAGACAAGAGTTCATGGTGCCTATCCAAAGACTTGGAAGGAGTTCCCACTCTTGTTGTTTTGACGCCAGGAACCAGTTTTTCCATTGGGATTTATAAATTTCCACAGCTGCCTGTTGGAAATGGTTCAGGTCTAACAGCAATAGCAGTTATGTCAGCTTCTGGACTCTCAATAAGAGGTTCAAAGGTGCTGGCTAACCTTTGGGAACTGGTGGAAGTTCTGGCATCCTCCATTTGTGCCTCTCCTCTGGGAGGACATTCTTGCCTTTTGGATTTGTGGCTGGAATGTCCTGGTCCAGATCCATTTGATTGGATGGAGTAATTACTTCCATTTGTAGTAGGAGTCATTTCACGTCAATTTAAATAAAAAAATAGAGTAAAATTGAATTTAATTCACCTGCAGGACCTTTAAAGGGCTCTTTGGTTATTAAACCCCTTGGTGCTGGACTGGTTTGAATTTCAATACTGGACTCTGAGGCTTCAGAGTCTGAAGAGTTTTCTCTGATGGAAGACACTAGAGAAAATTAAAAATATAAGTTATTATATCAAATAATGAAAATAACTTATAAACTAAACTTATTAAATAAAGTTGTTTTAATGTAATTTTATGGCAAATTACGTCAAAAATAAAGAAAAATGTCTAAGATAAAAGAAATAATGTTTTTAGTAAAGATTTTTATTTTTAAAATTTTTTTTATTTGATTTATTATTTTCTTTAAAGAAATAATAATTATGCAATTAACAAGTTAATTAATCAAAGTTGTATTATTATTCACTTTATACTAGAATAACTCAAAGAATAAATTTCAAGTCTGTGATGTGAAAAAGCCACTAGTTAGACAAAAGAAATTTATTCCAAGTCACTCAATAGTATATTGTTTCAAACAATATTCTTAAGAAAAAAATAACTTTATTAATATTATAAAGATTATTCATAAGGGATAAGTCCCAAAAAAGCCAATATTTAGACAAATATGGCAATTTTACGTCAAAAATAGTAAAATAAGGTCTAGAATATGATTTATGTCCCAAAAATTGGTTTAAAATCGCGGCCAGGCCCCCAAATGTAAGGGTTGTCTATAAAACTCTTGATAATAGTAACAATATCAAGAGTACTATGACTGTCCTCAGTAGAAAAATATCATATAATAAAATATTACAACCACAAATTTAAATATAATTATTAAAAATAATTATATAAAACAAATAATTTAATTATTATTATAATAATATAATAATAAAATAATAATAATCATAATTATTCTATTATTGTTATAGTCACTGACAGTTATAGCAATAAGAAGTGTAACGCTCTTAATGAGACAATTACACGTGGAAAATATGAATATTAACCACTTATAAATAATATAAATATTATTTGTAAAAAGAATTAAGCACACACTGTGCAGAAATAATTCTTTTAGAATAAAAATTCTATATAAAAAAACTAATATTTAGATAAAAAAATATAGAACTTTAAAGAAAACTTACTTATAATATTTATTTAATACAACAAGTCTAATACAACAGTTATTATACTAAATAAAGGTTATAGGTTAAAAAAAACACGTCAAAAATCAATAAATTTAAAGATAAAACAGCTTTTTATAATATAAATTATGATTAAAGAGTTTTTGAGAGGAATTTGTGGATTGTTAAAAGATATTTAAAATGATAATTTTATATAATAAAATATATTATTGGTGATTACAACAATAATCTAAATTCTATGACTTCAATTCTTTAATTTAATAAATAAAGAATAAAAATAACTTAAGAATTACTTTTAATAGTAAGATTTTATATTTAATAAAACTTTACCTGTTTAAATTTCTAATATGATTGGATTGATAATGAATGATGGACAAAAACAGTGATGAAAAGACTCTTTTTATGTCTGCAGAGCAGCTCTCATGATTCATAATGAATATAGAGGGCGTGCTCAGGTCAAAACTGAAAAACCATGCTTAAAAATAAAGTTCTTAACTTAAGGCAACTTATTTTTAATTCCAATTTAAAGTTACCAGTGTTATTCTTAACTCCATGTAACTTCAATCCTCATTTAAACTAATTATTTCAAGTTTTTAATATAAATAGACTTATTTATATTAAAGTTCATCACATGAACAACTTAAAAATAGATTTTCAAGTAGAAATCTCTTAAACTCAATTTTCAATTAATTTTTAAAGAAATCATAAATTTCTTTGAGTTTAATTGAAAGAGTAAATTTCCAGGCTAATTACCCAAGAAATTTATTTATAAAAGATACTTAAAATTTAATTTATATATTGATAATATTAAATTATAAGTTGTGTGAAACTTTCAAGCAAATCCATTAAGAATTGGAGCTTTAATGAATTTTTGAAGTTATTGCTATTTTTCCACGTAAAATAGAAAAACACACCAAACCTTAAGTTTTGATAAGGTTTTAATGCTTGAAACTTTAAAGTTTTAAGCTTATTTGAGGTTTTTAAGCTTAAATAAGCTCTGACAGTTCTTAAAACCTTGATTTCAAGCCTGCATATTGGGATTTACCCTTTGGAAGCTTGAAATTCCTGTCCAAATTGGGATAAAACCAGTTTAAACCTTAAGGTTGGATCAAAGTCTAATCTTAAAGTTTAAATAAGGTTGAAAATCCTCCAATACAGGTGGAAAACCTTAATTGAATCCTTGCAGATCCAAAAAGTTGGGTACCCCAGCTCTATTTGGTCTTTTTCCTTTGTCCCACCTTTCTGCGTGGATTTTGCCCTTTTATTTATTTAAAGCCATACTATGGCCTTAAACCCTTTTAAATTGAGCTCACGCAGGATTTACATTCTGTATGGCAAATCCTTAGCCAATTCAGTAAATATACACCACACCTCAATTTTAACTAAAATTTTGGCTTAAATTTAACAATTTTAAAAAAATGTTAAAAAAGTTACATTGGTACTGTGAGATTCTTAAATCTTCCAATAACATAAAAAATAAGTGGTTTTGGGTATAACACCCTATGGGTGTACCCTAGGTTATTTTTGGTGTAGAATCCAAAAATGACATAATATTTATAGCTTTGTTTATCCAAAAAAAAATTATACTTATTTTTTATTATTTTTTATTTTAAATTCAACTAAAAAGTCTGTTTAAGACAAAATTAACTGTTTATAAAATCATTTGTGGCCTTATGGGTATGTCATACATACCTCACAGGCTCACAATATCCCAGAAATTCATCAACACTTAAAACCTCTAGAAACTGCAACCCGACTTGCTTGCAAGTACCAGAAGGGCCGCATCACATGGTTTTTTGACACCCAGTGAGCCAAAAGCTTCTAACCCGAAGCTGTTTGAATGGTCTTCAAGACCAATCAACAATAGAAGAAGCCACCAGAAGTGGTTTAAAGCACAAGGAAGTGTTTTTCAAGGAGGTTGGAGACAAAAGTAACTCACCCAATCAGCTATCAGAACCCTAAAGGGTGTTGGAGCATCCAAAAACAATAAACTAACCTACCCAAAGCTGTTTGAAGGCTTTGAAAGAACCAATTATCAAAGTACAAACCACACGAAATGGCTTAGAGTAGTATATCAGTGTTTTTTTTTTAAAAAAAGATTAAAAAAAGAAAAAAAGAAAAAGAAGCTCACCCAAAGCTTTTCAAAATGTAAAAAATGGAAGTGGTTTCACCCATACTAGACCTGAAACACCCACCTCACCTCAACAACTCAGTCCAATTCACTTTTGGAATATAGCAATAAATACACAACACTAACCTAGACCCAAAACAACCACACCAAAAGCACCCTGAAGGGTTGTAACAACCTTTATATCAGCCTGTAAATCCTAATACTTTACCTTCTAATAAAAACAAGAAATGTAATAAATATTTAAATAAAAAAAATATGAAAAGAAAAAATTATAATTATAGCATAGCAAAAGTATAACTATAGATAAATCAACTGATTGCTTATTTTTATTTTACTCAACATTTTATTTCAATTTACTATTTACTTCTCTTTATTTTAATGATAATGAAAACAAAGAACTAAAACAAAGTCCTAAAAATGACTTTAAAATGTTTCTTTTTATTTTCTATTTATATCAAATTTGAGTTTTACTAATGTCTTTTTTGATTAATTTATTTTCTAAGAAAAATGAGAACAATAATAATGAATTGAATAACTGGAACTTTTTTTTTTAAGAAAAAAAGAAAAAATTCCTTAACATGACTTTAAACTGTTGAATTTTTCTTATATTTATGTTTTGAGAAATGATAATGAATTAACAAAGTGCCCTTAGAATGGCTTTAAACTGCTGGTTTTCTTTTTTGAATTTTGATTATTTAATTTTTGTAGGAGGAGTTATAATAATAAGGAAATGACAGTAAAAGTGAACATCATAATATATATATATGCATTTCACATAGAAAGGATAATGAAAGAAAACAAGCCCTCAGCATGGCTTTAAACTTCTGGGTTTGCTTATTTGTCTTACTAAATTTGGTTTATTAGTTCTTTTATGTTACATTGAATACAAAACAGAAGAAAAAGCCCCCATCAAGGCTTGCAACTGATGTTTTCTTCCATTTTTGTTTACTTTTTCATGTTTATTCATTTTCTATTTTATAATTGATGATTATTGACAATTTTAATTAATGAAGGTCTAAGAAAAAAAACAAAAAAATTAAAAAAGTATTACAGAGAAAAAAGAAACCATGTCCTCAGCAAGACATCAAACTGCTGGTTTCTGCTTTAATTTTTTTTACAGGGATTTACAATAAATTAAATAAATAGCCCTCATCAAGGCTTTAAACTGATGTTTCTTTTATCAGCTCTATGTTTTATGATCAAATTAATCAAATCATCTGGATTTAAATCAATCCAGGGATTGAAATATATATAAAGCCCTCAGAATGGCTTTAAACTTCTGGGTTTTCTTATTTATCTTACTAAATTTGGTTTATCAATTTTATGTTACAGGGAATACAAAACAGAAGTAAGCCCCCAGCAGGGCTTAAAGCTGCTTCGTTTTATGTATTATTTGATTTTTCTTTCCTGTATCAAGGCTAACATTATTTTTTATTGTGAGACAGATATATGTCAATGAAACAAAAAAAACAGCTTTCTCTGATTCTATGTGATTGAGAGCTCTTGTAAACCAAACATGAGTCCTCAATAAGACTATAAACTGTTGTAACTAATCACACAACTTGGCTTTGAAGATAAACCACATGCCATGAAATCCAAAAGGCAACAATCAGGTGCCTGGACACAACGTATGGTCCTTGGAAAGACCATAAACTGCCAACTCAGAATATAAAACAGTCAACCAATGGTCCTTGGAAAGACCATAAAATGCCCCTCCAAATATCAACATGAGGTCCTTGGCAAGGCCATAAACCGCCCCTCTAAATATCAACAAGAAATAAAGCAAAGATCAACAAAAGAAATCTGTGGTCCTTAGAAAGACCATAAAATGCACTCTCAAATTATCAACAATAATCAAGAAAAAGTAACTAATGGTCCTTGGCAAGACCATAAACTGCCCAATAAAAGCTCTCAACAAGGACTCAAAATAAAAAAAATAAACAAATAGTCATTAGCAAGACCACAAAACTGCTCACTAAAATTATCAACCAGGACTCAAAATGAAAAACAATCAATTGATGGTCCTTGGCAAGACAATAAAATTCCCACTCAAATTGTCAACAGGATCAAAGCAAAAGCAAAAATTGGTCCTGGAAAAGTGTAAGGTTTTTCTATTAAACTCTTGATAATAGTAACAATATGAAGATTACAATGACTGTACTCAGTAGAAAAATATAATATAACAAAATATTATAACCACAAATTAAATATAATTATCAGCATAATTATATTAAAAAAGAATTTTAATCATTATCATATAATATAATAATAAAAAAATATTAATAATTATAATAAATTATAATTATTCTATTTTTGTTATAGTCACTGACAGCTATAACAATGAGAAGTGTAAAGCTCTTAATGAGACAATTACACATGGAAAATAGAAGTATTTAACCACTTATGAATAATATAAATATTATTTATAAAAAAAATTCTAAAACACACTGTGCATATATAATTCTTATAAAAAACTCCTATATAATAAAACTAATAATAGATAAAAAAATATAGAATTTTATAGAAAACTTACTTATAATATATATTTAATACAACAAGTCAGATAAAACAGTTATTATATTGAAGAATTATTATAAGTTAAAAACACGCCAAAAATAAATATTTTAAAAGATAAAAAAGGTTTTCATAATAAAAATATGATTTAAAGAGTTTTTAATTGGAATTTGTGGATTTTAAAAGATATTTTAAGACAATAATTTCATAAAATAAAATATATTATTGGTTATTACAGCAATAATCTAATTTCCATGATTCCAATTCTTTAATTTAAGATTTATAAAGAATAAAATACTTAAGAAATTCCCTAATAATAAGATTTTATATATAGTAAAACTTTACCTGTTTAAATTTCTAATAGAATTGGATTGGATTGAATTGATGGACAAGACAGTGATGAATAGACTCTTTTTATGTCTGCAGAGCAGCTCTCCTGATTCATAATGGATATAGAGGGCGTGCTCAGGTAGAAACTACAAAACCATGCTGAAAATAAGGCTCTTAACTTAAGGTAACTTATTTTTAATTCCAATTCAAAGTTACTAGTGCTATTCTTAACTCCAATTAACTTTAATCCTCATTTAAGTTAATTATTTTAAGTTTTAAGATAAAATAAGTTTATTTATATTAAATTTAATCACATGACCAACTTACAAATAAATTTTCAAGTAAAAATCTCTTAAAATCATTTTTTAATTAATTTTTGAAGAAATCTTAATTTTCTCTAAGTATAATTAAAAGAGCAATTTCCCAGGATAATGACCAAAAAACCCTGCTTATAAAAGATACTTCAAATTTGATTTATACAAAGATAAAATTGAATTTTAAGCTGTGTTGAATTTCAAGAAAATAAATTAAGAGTTGGATTTTTAATAAATTTTTGAAGTTATTGCTATTTTTCCACATAAAATAGCAATACACACTAAACCTTAACTTCTGATAAGGTTTTTATACTTGTAACTTTAAATTTGTGAGTTTTAGAGGTAATTTCATATACCCAAGAGACCACAAATATAAAAAATAACATATTAATATAAATAAAATAAATTTATTTATATTATTAAAATAAAAATCAAAATATAAATATAAAATTATATTAAAAATAAAAAATTAATTACAATTTAAAAATAAAAATACATTAAATTTTGTAAGTATAAAAATTACATTTATACTTGAAAAAATTAATTAAAATTGAAATTTTAACAAAATTGTGAAAAAATAAATAAATTTGGAAAAAAATTAAACAAAAATTATTATAACTTTTTATCCAATAAATAAATACATAAAAGTTATTTCACCATTGGATTCCTCATAAAAAATCAGGTGGGGTCACCTCTGAGTGGAATTCTTGTAACTCAACTCTAAATAAGCTTAAATTAAGTTTTTAGTATTTTCTATACAAAAGTTGATAATCCTCAAAACCTTAATTTAATTCACACCACATGTGGTGTTAACCATCAATTTTTGTGTTAAAATTGAGGTGTTGTGTTTAGCTTAGAAGTTATGAGGAATTGAAGTATTTTCAATTGAATTCAATTGAAATGTCAAAATGTGCGTGTGTATTACATCAGTGAGCTTTGATTTACATATGAGGTGTCAATTATTACTGTATTGTACTGTACAATTGAATTGAATTACATATGTAAATTATAAGTATAATACATGATGAGGAATTAAAGGAAAAATAAATTGGAAAGATTCAATTTGGGGGGGAAAAGGAACTCCAGCTCTAAGGGGGAGCTAGACCCCCAAAATCCTTGCTGACAGGCGTGGGATGTCAAAATTCACGCAAAAGTTCACCACTTTTGGCCTGGAATTGAGCTACAGGGTCTGTGGACTCAATTGATGATGAGGTTTTGATACCAACTGGGGTAGTTTTAGCTGTTGCCAAGAGGGTAAAACTACCCTTAAGATAAAACCATAATAGTAAAAGCAGTTTTAACTGGTTTCTACGTCTCTGACACACATTCTGACGTGTTTTGAAGGCTCTAGGCCTGGTATTGCTATAGTAACGGCTGATTTAAGGGTCTAAAATGGCTAAAAATGGCTTAAACCAGCCCTTTTTGGTCTAAACCAGGGTTCAATGATGCCATAATTGGCTTTTCTGTTGTCAGACTGTTTTTCACGACTGACAAGAGTAAATTTTACTTTTGGAGTAAGAGAATTGATGGCTATAAAAGAATGTCTTCTTTGCTCCACTTTTCTCTTCATGTTAGAATCTTTTCCTTTTATTAATTAGTTTAAACACTTTTAAACCAATCAATCAAAGATTCCAACCACCATTTTTAAATCATTTTAATCCTTTTAACCACGTGACAAAATCATTATAATCATTGTTTGTAACTCTTATAATCATTTTTACCCCTGAACCACCCCAAAAGTGAATTAAAGCATCTTTCATCACTGTAAACTTTGTCACTTTGTTTCCAAATTCACTCTGGTCACTTTTGGGTGTGTTTTCTCTTTAATATTCTTTTTAAAGACTTTTTTCTTTAATTAATTTCTTTCAGTTCTTTGCTCAATTAATTCCAATTGAAATTGCTCTTGAAGAAATTTCTTTTGTAGCCTTAAAATATCTCTTGTAGAGTATTTTTTGGATAAATTTTTATTGTTGGTAAAACAATAAATTTTTATGATATTATTGTTTTATACTAATAAAGTTATAAACAATAAAATTGGCGTGTTTTCTCTTAAAAATAATATTTCATACTATTTTTAACTGAATTTTACCTTATACAAATTTTGAGGACAGGAAAAGTACTTGATTTTTAATCAAAGTTTCATATCCACACCTTACAAAGGTTTTAAGCTTAATTAAGCTTTGACAGATCCCAAAACTTCAATTTCAAGCTTGCATATTGGGATTTACCCTTTGCCAGCTCAAAATTCCTGTCAAAATTGGGATAAAACCAGTTTAAACTTTAAAGTTGAATCAAAGCCCAATCTTAAAGTTCAAACAAGGTTGAAAATCCTCCAATACAGGTGGACAGCCTTAGTTGAATCATTGCAGATCGAAAAAGTTGGGTACCCAAGCTCTGTTTGGTCTTTTTCCTTTGTCCCACCTTTTTGCATGGATTTTGCCCTTGTATTTATTTAAAGCCATACTATGATCTTAAACACTTTTGAATTGAGCTCATTCAGGATTTACATCCTGTAGGGCAAATCCTTAGCCAATTCAGTAAATATACACAACACCTCAATCTTAACAAAATTTTGGTAAGTTTGCATAAGCTTTATGCAACTTTAAATTTAAGCTTATTTAAGCTTAAATTTAACAAGTTTAAAAAAATGTTAAAAATGTTACATTATTACTGTGAGATTCTTTAATCCTCCAATAACTTAAGAAATAAGCATTTTTGAGTATAACACCCTATGGGTGTACCCTAGGTTATTTTTGGTGTATAATCCAAAAAAAAACATGATAATTATAACTTTATTTATCCAAACAAAAGTTATACTTATTTTTTGTTATTTTTCATTTTAATTTAAACTGAAAAGTCTGTTAAAGACTAAATTAGCTGTATATGCAGCTATTTGTGGCCTTATGGGTATGTCTTATATACCTCACAGGCTCACATTCCCTACCACCAAAAACATTGTACTACAATTTCCTTTCAGTAGTATACCCCCAAGGTAATTTGGGGGTATCATCCACTGTTCAACCTCTCTAATTATACTTTTAAGTATTTAAAGCACACAATTCACATGTTTTATTGAGGAATTGGTCTTCTCTCATGTCTTAATCTTTTGAGAAAGTTCTGGGAATCAGGTATTTTTTCTGCTACAATCCATTCATCTTCATGTTGTGATTTTTGTGCCTGACTAAGTACTCTCTTTCTTTTTTTTGCCTAAGTATTCTGTCTTTCAAGACTTTCAGTACTTTTTTTCTTCACTTTGATCAAGTGGAGGTACTTCTAAGGGTTTTTAATTTCTTAAAGGAAACAATTCCTTATCACTTGAAGTGTAATGCTTTACTAGACTAACAGGAAAAGCTGGATTTTTGTTTTCCAAACCTCCTGAAAGTTCTACCTGTATTGCATTTGTCCCATGAAGGGCTGTAATAATAAATGGTCCTGCAAAGGAATGTTTCAATTTCTTTTGAGATTTAATATTATTAAAGTTCAAGGTTGAAACTAGTATTAAGTCCTCTACTTTGAGTTCTGGGTTTTTATGACTTTTATCCCATTTCTATTTAGCATATTCAAAGGCATCAGTCATTCTTTGTTTTGAATGATGCCTCACTTTATCAAGAAATAACTTAAAGCTTGAAGCTGTTGGATGAATATCAACTAAATCTTTCTTCAAAGTATCAACTGGAAGTTTAGGGTTCCATCCTTTTTCCAAAATTTCAGGAGTCTTGCCTGTTGAAGCATGGATAGAAGTCTTATAGGCTAATTCCAATTCTGGGATGAGAGTACACCAATCATGCGTAAATCCATCAGAATATTTAAACTCCAGGCCATAAGCGCAAAATCTTCTGATCATGTCCTCAAGTGTTTGAATCGTTCTTTCTGCTAGCCCATCTGTTTGTGGATGTTATTCTGTTGAGAATGATAGTTTTGTACCCAAAAGCTTATGTAAATTAGTACATAAGGTTGATGTAACTTTTGGGTCTCTATCACTAATAATATTTCTCAAGAGACCATTATGGGATATAACTCTGTTCCAAATCAAAACAGCTGTATCCATAAATGTGTCATCTTTATGACATGGTAAAAAGATTGGGGTTTTTCTATAGCTGTCAACAATGACAAGACATGCATTGTAACATTTATCCCCCCAGGTTGTAAAGCACTTACCCAATCCATATGAACCACTTCCCATGGGGTACTTGGCTCTTGGATATGAATCATTAATCCAAATATTTTACCAGTTGCTTGATTGGCTTTCTGGAATCTATCACAACTATTACAGTAATAAATGACATCTTTTATCCAAGATGGGCACCAGGAACATTTTTTAATTCTTTCCATTGTTCTGTCTTCAGAAATATTTACAGAATAAATGTTATCATGGCATTCCAATAGTATTGTGTTTATCAAAATTCTACTACATAAGACCATGAAGCATGTGTGTTTAGACCTATGATATAAGATACCATCAAACAAATGGAATCTTCCATTGTCATAAGATGTTTTCCAAATATCATACAGAGAATTAGCCAAGGATGCATCTTTTCAATCTTTTTCAAGTAGAGAAGTAAGAATATGACAGTTCATATCTTTCTTATAGCTTTCTCTGACTTATTCAAAGAATTCTGTCCCCACATCTGTGATGTTAATTCCTTCAATTGGGGCTTGAGGTTCTGCACTTGTAAGAACATAGACAGGATTTTCAGGTGTATTGGGTAATGCCCATCTACTCAAGCCATCAGAATTATTGTGAATATTCCCAGCTTTATGCACTATGGTCATATTTCCTCTATACTCCTGAATAGCAATCTGCCATCTTAACATGTGTCTGTTAGGAGTCTTAACGTTAAGAAGTGATTTTACTGCATTACAATCAGTAATTACTTCAAACACACTACCATCAAGATAATAATGAAGTTTTTCCAGAGCCCAAACAAGGCAAAGGCCATCCATTTGGCTAGCTCCATATCTGGACTCAGTAGGTTTGATTTGTCTTGAGATAAAGCACATTGGACCCTCATAAGGCTTGTCATTGTCAATTTGAACTTGATGAAGAGCTGCACCTAGGCCTTCAGCACATGCATTAATATACAGCTTGAAAGGAAGTTTCCAATCTGGCATCAATAATAATGGTGCATTAGTCAAGGCATACTTTATTTTTAATATGCTTGAATTCTTTCCTGTGTCATCTCAAAGAAAGTTTGTTGATAACAAATTCTGTACAGTGATTTGGCATGGATTGCAAAATCCTTAAGGTGTTGTCTATGATAACTGGAAAGCCCTAAGAAAGAAATCATTTCTTTTTTCTTCAGGGGAATTTGTTTCAGTAAAGCTGCAGCAACCTTGTTTTCATGAACACCAAGGCTCAGTCCTGATACTACATGTCCTGGAGCTTTCAGCTCATGAAACCCAAAATTACATTTTTTAAGAGATATTTTCATGTTCACTTGAAGAATTTTTCTAAGTACTAATTAAAGTCTCTATAAATGCAATTTCCAGGTTTCTGAACAAATGATAATGTCATAAATATAAATGATTGACCATCCCTCTGATAATTCATGTGGGAAAATGGTATTCATCATTCTTTGGTAATGAGAGGGTGCATTTTTAATACCAAAAGGCATCCCCAAGTATTCATAAATACTACAATGAGCAATAATCCTCAATAATTCCCTAGAATGAGGTGTTAAAAAATTCTGATGGAAACCTTTGAGAGCATCCATAGAAGTGATAAACTTTGCTTTGGATAATTGAGTCAAAGTCTCATGGATTCTAGGGATTGGATACCTGTCTGGAATAGTGTAGGTATTCACTGCGCTAAAATCACCAAACATCCTTGATTTATCATTATTCCAAGTAACAATTACAGGTGTTGTGACTTCCACTTCTTCATTGTGCCCAACCTTTCTAAGAACTCCCAGTTTCATTAGCTCATTAATATGACTTTCTAATGTTTCTCTAGTCCTAGGGCTAGTTGGTAAGCTGGTCTTCTTATTAGTGGAGGGTAATGTCTTTCCACATTAAGCATAATGTCCACTTCATGGCCTTTGATATCCCCAAGTGGTTCATTATCAGAAGCAAAGCCCTCTCTGCATTGAAATAAAATTTCAATAAGTTCTTCCTTCATTTCTAATGTTAGTTCAGTACTAATTTGTGCTTAAATTAACTGATCTGACACAAATTTTTCTTTATTAAATTTTTTACTTGTTTAATGACAGTTGTTTCTCTTTTTTCTGGAGGAAAAGCAAATTTTAGCTCTTTATTTTCCCCTATAGTGAAATATTTGTCTTTATGATTATTAATATCAATTCCATAAATATTGAGATAATCATTTCCAAGTATAGGTTGCTGTGAAGTACAACTATTCATAACAACAAATTCAACTTTTAATCTGATACTTCCTTCAGGATGAGGGAATATCATTGCTTCTTCAAAAATGCCCAAGGGGTGCATATCTTGGCTAGCACTGCTGAATTTTATACCTTCAATTGGAATTAAGCTTTCTCTCCAATTGGTAGAAATCCTGTCAAGGTAATCCTTTCCAAAACAAGTACAAAAAGCACCTGAGTCAAGACTTAACTTGGCTTCTCTGTTGTTTATCACAATATTAGTGATACAAGAAGCTCCAGCTGTATAACCTTTACCTCTGGCAGGTTTGGTCCTCTACATTTTATCATCTTGCACATGTATGAGATACATACATTCATCACTGTACTGTGGTAAGTGAGGCTGTACTTCTGTGAATTCAAAGGAAAAATTAATATTTTCTATACAAAGTTCATCTGGTACTTCTCCTTCAGAAGGCTCAGAATTACTGTCATGTAAAGATACATTATTTGTTTCTTTTGTGTCTTCAACTTTATCTATTTCCATCTCATTTATTCTTGTCTTTTTTGGGAAAAGTGTTTGCCAAATAGGATGTACTTACACATTTATGACATTTCAAAGGAGCCTTGTCATGTGGTTTCTGGATTTTGGAATTGGTTTCCCACTGGTCTTGTTATCCATTGCGGGTTTATACCAATTCCTTCCAATTTTTGTCCTAGTTGTGATGTCTTCCATGGAATTGATATAATCTTCTGTAAAGCAAGGCTCAATACATCTTCTTACAGCATGCTCAAGGTCACCACCACATTTTATTAATATCCTCTTATGAATCATCATTCAAGAAATATCAGGATGAAGAGCAGTTAACCTGTCTTGCTGTTTAAGAAACCAAGGCATGGGCCTTTCCCTTTCAATATTAAAAATAGCTTCTTAAAAAGAATTTTCCATTTTAAATATCCAGGAATCATTTTCCCATTTGGAAATAATTTGTTCTTTCCACCAAGGCCAAGAATGTTTACCATGGTCTTGTATTATTTTTTAATAAAATTTCTTTGCTGATTTGGTAAGGGAGTGTAATCTGGCACTTATTTATTCATCTGGTATGTTAAAGTCATCTTTAACCATATCAATTGTTCTAATAAATTCCATATGATTATATTCTCCTTCACCACTGAAGGTTGTCCATTCCTCTAATCTTGGAATATCTTTAAAATTAAAAGCAGCTTCTACTTCTGCATTGCTTGAAATTGTATGATGTAAGTCATTATTCAAGTTTAGCACGTTTCTGTCAAGAATTGGTGTGGACTGTCTTGGAAAATAGTTCTTAAGTGATATATTAGTAATAATTGATTGAATATCTTCTTTTAATTCAATTCTTGCTTTATCACTTTTTTCCAATTGTTCTTGGAAAGGAGCTGAATTGGGGCCAGTTGAGTTTTCCAAGTTCTGAACTTGTATTCTTGATTTTTCAACTGTCTAGTTATAAAAGATATAGAATTTTCATCTGGTTGATTTAGTAGGGTAGCTTTAGACTCAATTCTTGCACAAATTTGCATCAAATACAAGATATTGTCTTTGTGCACACTTTCTAGACCAATTATGGTCCTTTGTGACTCTTTCACTTGCAATATCTCTCTACCCAACTTCTGTTGGATATACTCAAAATTATTACACTTTGCTAAGATTTCTTGATTACAAGTTTTGAAATGAGTTACAGGCCTTACAAGTTCTACTTCTTTGGAAATGATTGATTCAATATTTCCTCCTTGTTTTTGAATTCCATCAGATCTCTTTCCATATTGAACACATTATCCAAGGCTGTCTTCTCTTTCTTGGGAATTCTGTAATTCTGTGGGTAAGGCTTGTTCCACTTGGATTTTGCCTTTCCCTTTGCTTTTGGCTTGCCCTTCTGATTTCTCTTTGGGGCTTTCTTGTCCTTGTTTGGCACTTGTTGAGGCGGAGTTTTGCTTGTGGAGGCTTGGGGAGCTTCCACTGGGCTAACTGCTTTTTCTGTTCCTCTGAAAACATGCTTTGGTTTTTCAACCAAGCTTTTATCTGTTGGACTTTTCCCTTGCAAGACATGGGTGCCCAACCCCTCAGAAGTTCTTCTGCCTTTTTTGGGCCCATGAACTTCTTCACTTGAAGATAAGAGCTCATTGTGCCTATCCAAAGACTTGGCAGAAGTTCCTACTCCCGCAGCTTTGCCACTATAAACCAGTTCTTGTACTGAGACTGGTATATCTCTATTACTTCCTGCTGGAAATGATTCAGGTCTGAAAACAGGAATAACAGCTATTTCAGCTTCTGGACTCTCAATAAGAGTGTCAAAGGTTCTGGCTAACCTCTGGGAACTGGTTGATGTTCTGGAATCCTCCATTTGTGCCTCTTCTCTGGGCTGACATTCTTGTCTTTTGGATTTTTGACTTGAATGTCTTGGTCCAGATCCATTTGATTGATTGGAGTAATTGATTCCACTTCTAGTAGGAGTGATTTCACATCAATTTTAGGAAAAAATGGACTAGGAAATGATTTGAATTTACCTCCCGGAACTTTAAAGGGTTCTTTGGTAATTAAACCCTTGGTGCTGGGATGGTTTGAATTTCAATACTAGACTCTGATGCCTCAGAGTGTAGGGAGCTTTCTCCAATGGATGACACTAGAGCAAAGTAAATATAGAAGTTATTTTATCCAAAAATAAAAATAACTTATAAACTCAACTTATTGAATAGATTTTTTTCAATGTAATTTATGGCAAATTAGATCAAAATTAAAAAAAACTTTCTAAAAAATGTTTTTAATAAAGATTTTTAAATTTTTTATTTGATTTCAGATTTTCTGTAAAGAAATAATGATTATGCAATTAATAAGTTATCAATCAAAATTGTATTATTATTAACTTTATACTATAATAACTCAAAGAATAAATTTCAAGTCTGTGATGTGAAAAAGCCACTAGTTAGACAAAAGAAGTTTATTCAAAGTCACTCAATAGTATATTGTTTCAAATAATATTCTTAAGAAAAACTAACTTTATTAATATTATAAAGATTATTTATGAGGGATAAGTCCCAAAAAAGCCAATATTAACATACATATTGCAATTTTACGTCAAAAAAGCATAAAATAAGGTCTATAATATGATTTGTGTCCCAAAAATTGGTTGAAATCACAGCCAGGCCACCAAATTTAAGGCTTGTCTATGAAACGTTTGATAATAGTAACAATATCAAGAGTACTATGATTGTCCTGAGTAGAAAAATATAAAATAACAAAATATTATAACCACAAACTGAATATAATTATTAAAATAATTATATTAAGAAAAATAAGCTTAATTATTATTATATAATGTAATAATAATAAAAATATCACTAATTATAATAAATTATAGTTATTCTATTATTGTTATAGTCACTGATAGTTATAACAATAACAAGTGTAAAGTTCCTAATGAGACAATTACACATGGAAAATATAAGTATTTAGCCACTTATGAATAATATAGATATTATTTTTAAAAAGAAATTCTAAAACACACTGTGCATATATAATTTTCATAAAATAATTCTATATAAGAAAACTGATAATAGATGAAAAAATATAGAATTTTAGAGAAAACTTACGTATGATATATATTTAATACAACAAGTCAAATTCAACAGTTATTATATTAAAGAATTATTATAAGTTAAAAACATGCCAAAAATAAATATTTTAAAAGATAAAAAAGGTTTTCATAATGAAAATATGATTTAAAGAGTTTTCAAGTGGAATTTGTGGATTTTGAAAGATATTTTAAGACAACAATTTCATAAAATAAAATATATTATTGGTGATTACAGCAATAATCTAATTTCCATGATTTCAATTCTTTAATTAAAGATCTATAAAGAATAAAATACTTAAGAAATACTTTAATAATAAGATTTTATATATAATAAAACTTTACCTGTTTAAATGTCTAATATAATCAGATTGGATTGAATTGATGGACAAAACAGTTATTAATAGACTCTTTTTAGGTCTGCAGAGCAGCTCTCATGATTAATAATTTATATAGAGGGCTTGGTCAGGTCAAAAATGAAAAACCATGCCTAAAAATAAGGTTCTTAACTTAAGGTAACTTATTTTTAATTCCAATTTAAAGTTACTGGTGCTATTTGCAACTCCAAGTAACTTTAATCCTCATTTAAGTTAATTGTTTCAAGTTTTAATATAAAATAAGTTTATTTATATTAAATTTCATCACATTAAAAACTTAAAAATAAAATTTCAAGTAAAAATCTCTTAAACTCAATTTTGAATCAAGTTTTAAAGGAATATTAATTTTCTCTAAGTATAATTAAAAGAGTACTTTTCCGGAATAATTCCCAATGAAACCTGCTTATAAAAGATACTTGAAGTTTGATGTATACGCAGATAACATTGAATTTTAAGCTGTGTGAAAATTCCAAGCAAATCAATTAAGATTTGGATTTTCAATGAATTTTTAAAGTTATTGCTATTTTTCCACATAAAATAGCAATACACACTAAAACTTAACTTTTGATAAGGTTTTGATACTTGTAGCTTCAAAGGTTTAAGCTTATTTAAGCTTTTTATGCTTAATTAAGCTTTGAAAGCTATCAAAACTTTAATATAAAGCTTGAATATTGGGATTTACCCTTTGGCAGCTTGAAATTCCTGTCCAAATTGGGATAAAGCCAGTTTAAACTTTTAGGTTGGATCAAAGCCTAATCTTAAAGTTTAAATAAGGTTGAAAATCCTCCAATACAGGTGGACAACCTGAATTGAATCCTTGCAGATTCAAAAAGTTGGGTACCCCAGCTCTGTTTGGTCTTTCTCCTTTGACCCACCTTTTTGTGTGGATTTTGCCCTTTTATTTATTTAAAGCCATACTATGGCCTTAAACAATTTTAAATGGAGCTCATGCAAGATTTACATCCTGTATGGCAAATCCTTAGCCAATTCAGTAAATATACACAACACCTCAATTTCAACAAAATTTTGGTAAGCTTGCATAAACTTTATGCAAAGTTACATTAGTACTGTGAGATTCTTAAATCTTCCAATAACTTAAGAAATAAGAATTTTTGAGTATAACACCCTATGGGTGTACCCTAGGTTATGTTGGTGTTGAATCCAAAAATGACATAATAAATACAACTTTGTTCATCCAATCAAAAGTTATACTTATTTTTTGTTATTTTTCATTTTAATTTCAACCAAAAAGTCTGTTCAAGCCTAAATCAGCTGTGTATAAAGTTATTTGTGGAATTATGGGTATGTCATATATACCTCACAGGCTCACAGAAAGAACATAACCTGTCTATTCAAAGTATCATCAAAGACTATCAAAGGAGGATAAGTCCTACGCAAGACTATAAACTACCCAAGATTTTATTTCCTTTTTTACTGTCTGATTTCCTCTTACTATAAACAAGAATTTGAAAGAAGTGCTGAATTTAACTTTTTGAGATTATGTTTAATTTCTGTATTCTAAAATTTATTCATTTGTTTATTTTCACTAAAAATTAGGGGAATATTCCATTGAAGTTTGCATGAATATTCCTTTTTATCTCAATTATATCTTTTTCCTCCTACTATTACACCAAGAGCCATCAGATTGGCTCAAATGTTAACCTCAAAAATAATGAAAAGAACTTTACACCAAGTAATTGGTTAAAAAAATAAATTTATTTGAAATATTTCTTGAATTATAAGAAACTGATTGGAACCAGTTTGAGAATAGGAATTATTTGTGCCATGAAGGCATCAATTGAACTCGGAAGGAGTTATTTATATTAAAAACTCATAAATTGATGACATAATTTGGGGAATTTACATATTAATAACACCTCAATGTGCTATTCATTCCAAATGGAATTTAAAAAGACCCCCAAAATGAAGCAAGATTTTTCTTATTGTACAAATCTTTAATTTAACTGTTTATATTTTTCTTAACAACTCGAATATATTTATTTAGGGGTAACAGAAGACATGAACCATAAAGGGGATGGACTTGAAATAAATTCTGAGTCACAATGATGATTCCAAAAGGAAGAGTTGTGGCATCTTAAGGGTCATCATATGAATAAAGGACTCAAATTATGATAATTCAATTATGTCATATCAATTATAAATCCTCTCAAGAGAAAATGTTTTTACTTATTGGAACAAATAACCCCCTTTAACCAAACAGTTCCATGATCTTAATTGTGGTTCAGGATTATTTCTTTTGAATTGTGATTTTTACTCAGATATCTCAATTGATGGTTTTTTCTTCTTACAGTAAAAAAAACATTGAATAATAATTAAAATAGAATTATGTAAATTTTCTGTATCATTATTGATCCTTATGAAAATCACTATCAAAAATAAGGGGTGGGTAAACTTATTTCTTACATTATCCCTTATAGTTGAAGTTTGGGGGGAATAAGAATATATCCTTTTCAAACTTTGAAAACCAACTCAATATTTTTAAATGGAGAGGGGTCCCTCATTGAAACAAATATTATGAAAAAAATCAATCAATTAATATTAAAAAAAATTTCAAATCATCTTATTATTATGATTTTTTTATATTTAATTTTTTTATAACAGGTATAATTTAGGAGTACAGAAGAACCAAAAGAGATTATTTTGAAGAATATCAAGAGAATTGGAAAAAATATTTATTAGAAACACTGAAAATGAAGATTACTTATAAAAAAATCAAGATTTCCTTATGGATTGACCTTTGGACAACACAAGACCTTGGTTATTTATTTGATTCTGGATTGGAACTCATTTGAAATTCAAGAATCACTGTGCAAAATTTATGGACTGAAGGATGACTCAAATGCATTTATTATGGACTCAGGTCTTACTTAAAATGATGGATCAACAAGATAATGTACATCACTTGTAAGGTGTGGATATGAAACTTTGCTTTAAAATCAAGTACTTTTCCTGTCCTCAAAATTTGTATAAGGGAGGAATTGATTGGAAATAGTATGAAATAAGATTTTCAAGAGAAAAAATACCACTTTATTTGTTTAATAGGATATGGGCAGATGTAGCAAAGCTTGCTTGTCAGTCACCTCCAAAAGTAAGAGGTCAGAGTGCATTACCTAATAGGATATGGGCAGATGTAGTGAAGCTCACTCGTCAGTCAGGTCCTTTCCGTCACCTCCAAAAGTAAGAGGTGAGGAGCGAGGTTTGGACCGGACCGCGAGTAGCTTATAAGTTACAACTAGACAACTGTGGCACATCATATGCACATAGTGTGGTTTAGTAATCTACAGGTATATCTTTGTTACAAGAATAACTGGCTGACGTGTTGGCGCATCAGTCAGGTTTCAACACCCTCCCCCAAAGATTTACCTGTTGCCCGTAATGCTGAGAAAGTAGAGTGCTTGGTTGAGAGATTGCCCCAATAGTCGCTTTGTGAACGCGTCTGCTTGCATCTCCCAAGTCTTCACCCATCTGACCATGATCCCCTGTTTGTGAATGACGTTGTTTACAAAGAAAAAGGCACAGTCGAGGTACCGCATGCATTTGCAAGATAAGTTTTTGATTGAGACCTGAATTTCTGCTTGGTTGTCACAGAAGATTGTATTCTTGGAGTCTTGAGCCAGTTGTGTCAGTTGATTTATTGCCTGTACTAGATGTTGTGTTGAATTGGATAGTGCAATATATTCCGCTGCACATGTTGACAGAGCCACCACAGTTTGCCGTTTTGAGCCCCACAATATGGGTGCATCACTGAGTTTGAGCATGAATCCTGATTGAGACTGCTCCAGCTCACCACCCCATAGATTGAGGGCACACTCACCTGGGCGTAGCATTATACCGTGACCCCATGTGGTGATCCAAGATGTCCCAATGAGTCGCCGTTAGAGCCGTAGAGTGTCTGGCTAGGTAATTCATGGCGAACACCAGGTCTCGGCGCGACCTGCTGACCAGATAGGCGAGCAACCCAATCACCAATCTGAAAGGCCTGGTGTCCATTACAATCCCTTTGACATTTGATGTTATTGTCGGGATAGGCAGCAGTGGAGAGTTGGGCTGGATTATTCTCCTGGGATAGGCGTCAAGTATGTTGCCGGTGAGCCCAGTCTGCGATATGGTTACTTCACCTTCACCAAAGGCACATTCCAGTCCCATGATTCACTTCATATTCTCTGACCATTTGATTTCAAAATTACTGCATAGGGCTTCGCGGAATTGTTTGATTGCTGTTGGCGAGTTGGAAGCAATCATGCCGTCATCAACATGTATCCACATTGCGATAATCGTCTCATCCTTCCGGAAGACGTAGAGGGACATGTCGACTTCGCATGAGGTGAAGCCTAGTTTTTCTAGGATACCCAATAAATGTAGCCACCAACAGTGGCCCGCCTGTTTCATGCCATACAGGGCTTTCTGAAGGTGTATGTCACAATGCTGTCTGCCAGACCTCAGCAAAGGGAACTCTTGCCAAAAAGGCTATTAAACCGGTTGAAAGACCGATTAATACTGGCAAGTTGTAGATCAAATTCCACCATGTGACAGTGTAGAAATTTTGCTTAGAGAGATGGAATGAAATGGGTGGGTGGCTTCATCAAGAGGGTCTCCTCCACCAGTCTGTAGAGGTAAGCTCCACTGACGTCGAAAGAGCACATCTTCCAATGCTGAAGGCAGGTGGTGGCTAAGAGTAACCTGAGAGACATTAGTGATGCTGTAGGAGCATACGTCTCCGTACAGTCTATCCCCGGTCATTGTCAATCACCACGAGCCACTAGTTGTGCCTTGAATTTCTTGATGTTGCCCAATTCATCAATTTTGGTGTCAAAACCCCAGTGATTCCCAATAGTCTTCATCACCAGCGTCTTCTCGATTGCCTGCCATACGCTGTGCTTCTTTATTTGTTGAAGCTTTTTGAGACAGGCCTGTTCCCAGTGATGCCTGCTTCAGGTTTTCTGGGATTGAAATGTCCTTTGCTAGCAGTAGGTAGTTGATCGCCCTCTCCTCATGCACGAAAAAAATTTCAGTCGGGACGTTGGCAAGCGTCATCGCATTGAGTACATGTCTCAGGGAGCCCTTGTCTGGAGTCTCCTGTGTTGACTGAGCCGTCTTAAAATGCGGGAAGATCGCGCTCTCCAAATGTATCATTTGGTTATTTGCCGGAGGCCAGTAGCAGCTTGAGAAGTTGGCACTCAATGCCCCTTGCATCCAGCTTGTGTGACTGTTGGACCACTGGCACATGTACGATGGCCCTTTCCCCGAATGGGTATAAGGTAGCAATAGAGGGTGGCTGTCCGTACAGTACCTGGTGTGGCGAGGAATTTGGGCATCTTTGCTTCGGTAAGTGGTTGTGCAGGTAGCACGCTGAGGCATAAGCAAATTGCCAAAATTGGGACGGCATACCTCTCTTGGTTAACATTGCCCTTGCCATATCCCCCAGAGTTTGGTTGAGGCATTCGGCCTCACCATTTTCTTGGGGCAAGTACAGCAGTGATGGATAAAAGCTGATGCCAAGCTTTGCGAGAGCCGCGGTGACAGAGCCGGATGTGAATTCTCTTGTGATGTCAGTTTGCAATGCCTTCGGGCTGGTCTCCAGTTGAACGGTGAGGTGTGTTATCGCATCCAGCACTGCAGCTGGTGTGTCCAATCTTGACTTCAGGGGGTAGATGATGCTGAAAGTTGAGATGTGTTCCCGTATGGTCAAGAGGTATCGGAAGCCTTGTGGAGCTTGGTCGAATGGTCCCATAATGTTGGAGACCAGAAGATCCAGTGGTTTATCCCTCGTAACATCCACGTGCACCCTTGCAAGTTGATGAGTGCTCTTGGACTTAGCACACACGTTGCAGTAGAAAGACGGCCAAGTTTTCATATCAAAGGATGGGACATGCTGCTTCAAGAAGGATCTCACCACCCTGTTGCTAGCATGTCCGAGTCTCACATGCCATTCTTGGCAACTCAGTTTTGAAGTAGTTGGGAAAGATAGCGGATTCATTTCAATCAAAGATAGGGAAGGGGTCTCAGCCGGCGACTCAATGGTCCCTTCCCAGAGTTTAACATTCATCCACCAACAGTCGTTATGGAATGTGGTGGTGATCAGGCGGTCGCACACAACTAGGGAGAGCATTGGGCCACTAAATAAAGGAAAAACACCCGCCTTGCACAACCTCCCCACTGAGAGTATTGTGCCTGATACCTTATCGGAAAACGGGGCATTGCTGATAATGATGACACCTCCTTCAACCAGGATTTTAAGCGTTGCAATCTGGGTGATCGTAATCGACGAGTTTGAATCCGCAAAGAAAATGCAAAAAGGATGGATGGTGTGTAAGCCGGTTGCAAATTTCTCAGATCCAGACAAGTGTATGGACGCACCACTGTCAATCAGAACTTTATCCACAGCGTGATGTTCCACGAATTGCACTTGAGAGACCCTCTCAGGTTGGTACCGGGAGCCCGAAGCTGAGGGTGGTCTTTCCTCCAGTGTCTTTGGTCTGGGCGGAGGCAGGTTTGGATTCGCGAACCCCTTGGTGGCTGGGCAGTCGGCATGCCAATGACCGGTCCGTCCACAGTGAAAGCAGGCGGCACCAAATCTGTCGACAAGGTGATCAGGTGGGCGCCTGACCTCTGCCGCTTGACGCCAAGGTTGAGTTGGACCCTGTGAGCGCAGTCTCTGCGGATACGTTGGGGTAGCAGGCGGATCTTCTCCGCGGTAGACAAAAGGAGATAGCTGGCAATTGTCCTTGTTGTCCTTTGTTTATGCATTGAGGATAGTTTGTCCCACAAAAGTCAAGTTAGGTTTTTCCTCCCCTTTTGCCAAGATAGCGGTGGTGACTAGCTGATCAAAAGCCGTCTGGTTGAGAGTTGCGGGAGTGTGGCACCCAGCTTGGGCTAGGAGACCTTCAAGCCCGTCAGCCTTGATGCCCAGTTTTTTGAGTAAGACAAACGTGTCATGTAGCAAGAGGATGATCATGTTGTTTGGTCGGGTAGTGCCAGATCCATTTTTGACCAGCATGGTGAGCATGCTGCAAACGAGGTGGAGTTTCTCAAAACGCTTTCTGGGAGAGCAGCAAGCCTTTATAGCAACAAAGATGGCTTTCGCTGTCAATCGCGAGGGGGTGATACCAACACACAAGGCAAATTCATGCAGTATAGACGCGTCAATGAAGTGGCAGATAGCTCTGTTCTCTTCAGGCAATCAATTGTTGAGAGAAGATGGAGAATTGCTGACAAACATTTCAGTGTTGAAGGCCACAGAGAGGACCCGGTCGAGAAAAGTTAACCACTCAGCAAAGTTGGAACCATTTCTCTTTAGTGGAGCAAAGCAATGGGCAGCACGGTAAGGCTCCTGCATAAAACGATCATAGGCAGATGCTGTATGACATGGCATCGGCGCCCAAGGGGAAGACAGTGCCATTTGTAGCAACTGAATTTCGGCAGCGTCAGAGCTTCCAGCTGATTTTAAAGTAATCACCTTGTTCTTGAGTGAGTTTAACATTGAGTACATGTCATCATTTGACAATGGTTTTGGTTCTGTATCATCGTCGGCTGCTTTCTTCACATGGGTAGAAACTGACATCTTGAAGACAGCCTATTTCTGGAGCTTGGTAGAAGCCAGGCTTCTAACCTAATAGGATATGGGCAGATGTAGCAAAGCTTGCTCATCAGTCAGGTCCTTTCCATCACCTCCAAAAGTAAGAGGTGAGGAGCAAGGTTTGGACTGGACCACAAGTAGCTTATAAGTTACAACTAGACAACTGTGGCGCATCATATGTGCGCAGTGTGGTTTAGTAATCTACAGGTATATCTTTGTTACAAGAATAACTGGCTGATGCATTGGCACGTAAGTCAGGTTTCCACTATTTAACTTTATAAGTATAAAAAAATAATATTATAAAGATTTATTATTTTACCAACAATAAAAATTTATCCAAAAATACTCTACAAGAGATATTTAAGGCTACAAAGGAAATTTCTTCAAGAGAAATTTGAATTGGAAATAATTGAGCAAAGAACTACAGGTTATTAATATAAGAGCAGAGTATTTAAAAGAATTATAAAAGAGAAAACAGGCCCAAAAGTGACCAGAGTGAATTTGGAAACAAACTGACAAAGTTAACAGTGATGAAAGATGCTTTAATTCACTTATGGGGTGGTTCAGGGGTAAAAATGATTATAAGAGTTACAAAAAATGATTATAATGTTTTTTAATGCGGTTGTAAGGCTTAAAATGATAAGAAAAGGGTGGTTGGAATCTTTAATTGATTGGTTTAACAGTTTTTAAACTAATTATAAAAGGAAAAGCTTTTGACATGAAGAGAAAAGTGGGACAAAGAAGAAATTCTTTTATAGCCATAAACTTTATTACTCCAAAGGTAAAATTTGCACTTTTCAGCTGTGGAATACACTCTGAAAACATGAAATCCAATTATGGAAAAATTGAACCCTGGTTTGGACCAAAAAAGGGCTGGTTTTAGCCATTTTTTTCTATTTTCAGCCACTTTAGACCCCTAAAGTCGCCATTGCTATAGTAATACCTAGTTTTAGACCTTCAAAAAACGTCAGAATGTGCTTAAAATACTTCAAAACAAGTTAAAACTGTTTTTAAAATGTTTTTTATCTTAAGGGTAGTTTTACCCTCTTGGAAACAATTAAAACTGCCCTGGTGGGTATCAAAACTTCATCATCAATTGAGACACAGACCCTGTGACTCATTTCCAGGCCAAAAGTGATTACCTTTCGCATTAATTTTGACATCTCACGCCTGTCAGGAAGGAATTTGGGGTTCTGGCTCCCCCTTGTAGCCAACATTCCTTTTCCCCCCAGAATCAATCTTTCCAATTTATTTTTTCTTTAAGTCCTCATGAGGTATTATACTTATAACTTACATATGTAATTCAATTGAGTTTTTACAGTAACCAACTGTAATAATTGACACCTCATATGTAAATTAAATTTCACTCATGTAATACATGCACACATTTTGACATTTCAATTGAAAATACTTCAATTCCTCATAGCTTCTAAACTACACACAATACCTCAGTTTTAACAAAAGAAATTGATGGTTAACACCACATGTGATGCAAATTGACTTAAGGTTTTGTGGATTTTCAATTTTTGTACAGAAAATACTAGAAACTTAATTTAAGCTTATTTAGAGTTGAGTTACAGAAATTTTACCCAGAGGTGACCCCAACTTATTTTTTATGAGGAGTCCAATGGTAAAATAATTTTGATATTTTTATTTGTAGGATAAAAAGTTATAATAGTTTTTATTTAACTTTTTTCCAAATATATTTTAATTTTGGTATTTCTGTTGAAAATTCATTTTTAATTAATTTTTTCAAGTAACAATGTGTTTTCACAAATTTAAATTTAAATGTAATCTTATTTTTGAATTATAATTAGATTTTTTATTTTTGTGTATAAACTTATATTTATATTTTAGTTTTTGTTTTGATAATATGATTTTATTTATTTTATTTATAATTTTATCTTTTTTTATTATTTATGGTCTTTTGAGTATCTGAAAATACCTCTAAGGCTCACACCACTCAATTCAAATTGACCATGAGATTTAAAAGAATATTTTATACTCAAGAGGTCCTCAGCATGACACTAAACTGCTTCCCCTGTAGTCTTGGGCAGGGAACATTATTCAAAAAACAACAGCCAAGAAGCTGGAGGAGATTTTCCTAGTCAGGAGAAGTGCTGAAGGAACATTTTTGTCCTTAACATGACAATAAACATCTTTATTTTTTTGGAACAGGAACAAGGGGTTTCAAAAGTGTTTATCATTACCAAATTAGCCACAATGAAAAAAGTGAAGTCCCAAGCCATCCATTAAGACAAGAAAATTTCTCATCAAGAAATGAAACAACCAGAAGAATCTTGCATCAAATGGGAATCATGAAGATTGAATAATAAAACAAGATTAAAGTCGAATCCAAAATCAAGCCTAAAGGAGCTCCAGAATTAGAATAGGCCCTTGGGCTAGGCCAGGAGGTCTTTGCATGACTTAAGCTTCAGGACTTGTATACCTAATATACAGGGGTTACACACCTAGTTGTAGGTCCTATATGACCTTAAACTAAATCTTTTATGGAAGAAAGAAGAAAGAAGAAAGAAGAATTGTGAAGACCTCAATATTTCAGGACACTAGGAAATTCTTAGAAATCATTAAAAAAATCACTAATTGAAGATGGATCACCAAATTTTAGCAGCCAAATATAAATCAGTCCTGAAGAAAGTAAGAACAGGCAATGAGCCAATGCCTCACAACCTTAACCCACCTTTGGAAAGACCACCTTTGTCAAGAGATCCTTATGAAACACCCTTATCACCAAGCCCACCTATATTTCAAGAAACCTTCAAGGTCACCCATGAAAGACTGAAAGAAGTTAATTTTGGCCCACCAGGATGGTTATCAAATGAAGAAATAAATATACTCAAAAATCCTATTAACTTAAGGGAAAAATCAATAGCTTTCTGTGAAGAAGAAAGAGGATTACTCAAAAACTCATATGGAAAACATTACAAGATACCAGTAATACCTCATGAACCTTGGAAGAAGAAACAAATTCCAATTTCCAAATAAATTCTACTTCAGTTTTCTGAGTTAATCACAGAAAGAATCAGGACCGGACTCTATGGGAAATCCATCTCAAGCTACACAAGCCCAAAAATTTGTGTAGCAAAATCAAATGGGAAACTCAGAATTGTCCATTACCTTCAAGAACTGAACCAAGTCACCATCAATGATGCTGGCTTACAACCTCACATTGAAGAATTTGTAGATGCATTTGCAGATAGAGCATGCTATGGACTAGGAGACATCATGGAAGGATATGATGAAAGAGAATTAGATTTCACTACAAGAGCCCTCACCACTTTTGAAACAACCCTTGGAAGGATGCAACTCACAAGACTACCCCAAGGAGCCACCAACTCAGTAGCAGTATACCAAGCCCAAATTACCTGGATACTCCAAGAAGAAATACCAGAAAGTGTAGGAATGTTTGTTAATGATGGAGGAATAAAAGGACCAAGATCACTTTACAACAAAGAAGAACTACCATAAAACCCCTCAATCAGAATATTTATATGGAAATATTCCATAGCTTTAGAAAGAATTTTATTCAGGATTGAAGAAGCAGGACTTACTCTCAATGGATAAAGGTTTGCATGCTGTGTGCCAGCTTGGGACATAGTAGAGCATGTTGTATCATCCAAAGGAAGAACAATGTCGAAATAAAAGATCAAAAAGATTCAAAATTGCCCAAAACCCCTCAACAAGAAGGAAATAAGAGGAATTCTTGGACGTTGTGCCTATGTAAGGATGCTTATTGAAAGCTTCTCACAAGTTGCATCACCACTCAGAAGGCTCACCAAAGAAGATGTTGACTGCAACTGGGATAAAAGATGTGAAGAAGCTTTCCAAAAGCTCAGAAGAATAGTTGGAGAAGAAATAACCCTCAAGAAATTAGATTATGAAAAGGAGCAGGACAATTTAAGTTAGCAGTAGACTCAAGCTACATCTCTGCAGGAGCAGTACTCACTCGAGAATACAAAGAAGGAAAAGACAGAACAATATTATATTAATCAATAAATTTTTCAAAATTGGAATCAAAATACTCACAACCCAAATTGGAGCTCTGTGGAGCTGTAAGAATTCTCAAGAAGCTTCAAACAATACTTTGGGGACAGCATTTTGAATTACAGGTTGATTCCAAGGCCTTAATTGAAAGGATAAACACCCCTTGCTTACTCAATTCCCCCATGACAAGATGGATGGCTTTCATTAAGCTATTTCCCTTTTATTTGATACACAAACCAGGGGACAACTTTCTCTATTTCAGATGGGCCATCCAGAAGACCAAAGAACTCAGAAGAAGAAGATGAATATGCATCATAATTTTATTAAGAAGAAAACTGAATCAAGCCACACCCTGGATTTGGGGCTAAGAATGTAAATTCACTCAATTTTTCAGGAATAAAAGTACCAAAAAACAAGAAGAATTTTGGAAGAGGATTCAAGAATACCCAAGTACAATTAAAAACCAGAAGCAAGAAATGAAGAAGAATTAAGAAGGATTAAAAGAAGGTCACCCAATTTTTTCTTGGAAGATGGACAACTAAAAAAAGAAATAACCCAAACCCCCAATTGGTTATGTCAAGTCAAGAATTTCAAAGCTACATTTTGAAGTCACTTGATGAAGAAATGGGCCTCCAAGGGGAAAATAAAGCTTATAGAAGAATTAAAGCAAGATTTTGGTGGGAAGGAAGGAAGAAATCAATGAAGAAATGGGCTTAATCTTGCCTGTACTGCCAAAAGAGTAGTAAAACTTTAGAAAGGGAACAATTAGATTCTACAGAAGAATCAAAACCTTTTGAAAGGGTCACCATGGATGGAGTAAATATTAAATTTGGAAGATGGAAGTACATGGTTGTGGCCAGAGATGATCTTTCAGGATGGCCAGAAGAATTTGGACTATTCAAATTAACAGCAAAAGCAGTTTCAGAATGGTTCACCTAAGGATGGTTATGCAGCTATGGCTCACCAAAAGAAGTGTCTGTTAATGGCAGGCCAGAGTTTGGGCAAGAATTTCAAGATGCAGTAAAGAAAGCAGGATAAAGGATACAAGTAACCACACCCTATTACCCAGAGTCTCAAGGAATGATTGAAAGGGGACATAAACTACTCAAAAATGCACTACTGAAGATGTGTGGGGAAAATGGAGGAAAATAGGAGAAATATCTACCTCTAGTTACACTGGCTGACAGAATTTCCACTAAAATAACAACTGGTTTCTTACCATTTGAACTTCAATTTGGACAACTACCAGTATTACCAATTGACATTGAAACAAAAGCATTTTTAGCAGTAGGATGGCACAAAGTATCCACAACTGAGGAATTAGTGGAAGCCAGAGAAAAAAGTTTGAAGTGAAAGAAGAAATGGGAAGGAAAGCAGCAGAAAAACACAAAAGCTCAAGGGAGTACTCAATGAAATATTGGGATAGAATAATGGCACACCAACTAAG
Source organism: Austropuccinia psidii (assembly GCA_023105745.1). NCBI lineage: Eukaryota > Fungi > Basidiomycota > Pucciniomycetes > Pucciniales > Sphaerophragmiaceae > Austropuccinia > Austropuccinia psidii. The sequence goes on from JALGQZ010000002.1 coordinate 24,458,053, forward strand.
AGCACCACTTAATCCAAGAGATTTGGTCCTGGTTTAAAACAAAGCAATAGAAATTAATTGGGGACTACTTTTCAGAAAAAATGAAATGGAGCCTACAGAGTAATCAGACAAATGAACAATAGACCATATGGACTTGAGGAGCTGGATGGAACAGAATTAGCAAGATTTTCAGCCTCACAAGTCAAGAAGTTTTACCCAAGAGGAAAGATTATAGACACAAAAGAAGACACAGAAGAAGAAAAAAGTGAATAGTATTAATCAATAAATGAGGAAGAAGTATTGGAGCAGACCACAGAATCAGATGAAGAATATGGAGCGCTCACCTGGAACGCTGGGGACAGCATTAAATGGAGAGGGGGATGTGGTATTCCATACCATTTTTTCACCATGCTCAAGCTCATAGTAACCCATAGCAGAAGTAAATCCAACCCATAGACATATTTACAGTAAACCTTACACCAAAAGGTCACTTTTACAGCAAGAAGCTGGAGTTAATTCATAATACCATCGCACAGGCACCAAAGGGAAGTGTATGTATTTAAGTAAATTATTCAATTTCATTATGCATATGTAAAAAATCAATTTAAATATAGCAAACTAGTTACAACAAATAAGGTGCCACCCTTCAAATTACACATCCCATCCAGATTTAAACCCCTCTATAGCCAAAGACTCATTAATCAAGAAAATGACACCTGCATGAATTACACAAACACCTTTAACTAAACATAGAAAAGTAAAATGATGCAAAGAACAACTCCATGGACTTGCTAAAAGTCATTTACAGCACAGCCACAAGCATAACCCCATTGATCCCCACAGTAACCCCACTTAAAGCCTTTAAAAGCATCACAATTCTTTACACCACTTATCAGCTCATGCAAGTCAAAACTAGTTACACCATGCTGCATACATGAATTCATCAGTGAAAGAAACTATCAACTGACCTCATTTTAAAGCTCAAAAATAGGGAAAACAACCAGGACACCTGCATATATGACACAGCCACTTTTACCAAGCCTAAAAATCACATATGCAAAGGAAAGAAAAGGTCATCATCTGATACTGCACCAACAGCATATGATGTGACAGAAAAAATGCTGTACACAAGACAAATCCTCAGCCAAAATGAAATTATCACATTCATGCAAGGAAAATCCAAGAATATCACATCATAATTAGTTCACAAAAAGCCCATCATGTGATGAATGGAGGCTGTGCAGAGAAAAAAATTATCACCAAACCTTAAATCACCTGACCCATGAAAGAAAAGTACTCACCAAAAATAAATTCACATGATGGAATCAAGAGGAATTAAAGTGGAAAAAGAAAGATCCCATGGAGGGCCCCCTGGGCTCCCAAAAGGTATAAATAGAGGGGCTCTCCCCCCCAAAATTCAAATCCCCTGCACAGTAGAAGCACAGGAATAATTCATCCCTCACCTAGAAGGTAGTCCAGTATATTATAGTAAGTTTAGGTTCCCAGTAGCTAAGCTCAGTGCAAGTATAGTGTTGAAGATTACCCCGTTGCTAAGCTCAGTGGAATGATATTATTAAAAAAAGAAAATTATCCAGTACCTAATATTGGGGTTACTACTGTATTAAAATATTTCACCTAGTAAAATGAACACCTTTTCCCAAGATTTAAAATTAACTTACCCCTTTAAAAATCCAATATCAAGGAATATTACCTCTTAAGTTTAACAAATACAATTTTATCTTATTATTAACCACTCTTAAAAAAATAAAAAACCTTTAAAAATTATTTTACTCTATTATACCTTTACCTTAGCAAAATTATCTTTATCAAAACTTATAAAATTTTCCAGAACACCTTAGAGACCTATCTTACCAAAAGTTCTTCACCACAAAGAAACCACTCACCCCAATTTTACTAAAAAATAAAAAAAAGACAAGTATTGCATTAAAATCTCAAAATTAACCAGAACTACTGACATCATATTTCATATTATATATTGAATAGGTCTGATCTGAGACTGCTGAATTTTGTCTTCTGCAGTTTTAAAGCCACTTGCTTATTTTATTTTTGGTTTGTGAGCTCCAAGGAAGATTTTGTTCAGTATTTTAGGAGGGGCAGGCAATACACCCTTGCTGCCCTTGGTTACAGGAGTTATTGGAAATTAAGAACTAGTTACCTGTGATTTACCCCTCCAGGTACTTCCTCATTTTACCCCACACAAGAGGGGTTCCCACAGTAGGTATGGAGATTGTACATCAAAAAAAGGAAAATAAGGTCTAGAATATGATTTATGTCCCAAAAATTGGTTTCAATAATGGACAGGAACCCAAATGTAAGGTTTTTCTTTAAAACCCTTGATCATAGTGACAAATATCAAGAGTACTATGACTGTCCTCAGTAGAAAATAAGATATAATGAAATATTATAGCCACAAATTTGATAAAATTATTGAAAATAATTATATAAAGGAAAAAGGTTTAATTATTATTAAATAATTCAATAATAAGAAAAATCTTAATAATTATGATAAGCTATAATTACTCTATTATTTTTTATAGTCACTGGCAATTATAACAATAAGAAGTGTAGATCTCTTAATGAGACAATTACACATGGAAAATAATAATATTCAACCACTTATAAATAATATATAAATATTATTTATGAAATAAATTATCACACACACTGTACAGAGGCAATTCTTGTAGAAAAATTCTATATACAAAAACTTATAATAGATAAAAAAAGATATAGAATTTTACAGAAAACTGACTTATAATATTTATTTTATACAACAAGTCAAACAACAACAGCTATTTTATTAAGTAATGTTTATAAGTTTGAAAAAGCCACAAATCAATATTCTCAAAGATAAAAACAACTCATTTATTATTAAATAAGACTTAAGAGCTTTTAAGAGGAATTTTTGGAGTTAAAGGATATTCAAGACAATAATTTTATATAATAAAATATGTTATTGGTGATTACAACAATAATCTGATATATATTATTTCAATTCTTCAAATCAAAATTGATGAAGAATAAAGTATTAAATAAAATTCTTTAGTAATCAGATTTTATAATTGATAAAATATGACTTGTTTAAAATGTGTAGCTTAATGGAATTATGATTGGTTGTTGGAGAAAACAGAAATGTGTAGGCTCTTTTTATTCCTTCAGAGAAACTCTAATTATTCACAATGGATATAGAAGGCGTGCTCAGATCAAAGCTGAAAAATCATGGTTAGAAATAAGGTTCTTAACTTATAGTAACTTATTCTTAATTGCAATTTCAAGTTACCAGTGTTATTCTTAACTGCAAGGAACTTTAATCCTCTTTTGAGTTAACTATTTTGAATTTTTATATAAAAGAAATTTTTCATATTAAATTTCATCACATGAAAAACTTAAAAATAAAGCTTCAAGGAAAAATCTCTTAAACCAAATTTTTAATCAATTTTTAAATAAATCTTAATTTTATTTAATAATAGTTAAAATTGTTAACTTAAAGGCTAATTAGGAATTAAACTTGTTTAAAAGAGATACTTAACATTGAATGTATACACAGATAAAATTAATTTGTTAGCTGTGTGAATGGTTCAAGTAAATACATCAAGAGTGGGATTTTTAATGAATTTTTGAGGTTATTGCTATTTTTCCATGTAAAATAGCAATAAAAACCAAACATTAACTTTTGATAAGGTTTTGATACTTGTAAGTTTAGAGTTTTAAGCTTGATTAAGCTTTGAAAGCTCTTTAAAACTTGATTTCAAGCTTGCATATCAGGATTTACACTTTGGCAGCTTGAAATTCCTGTCCTAATTTGGATAAAAGCAGTTCAAAATTCAAGGTTGGATAAAGTTCTAATATTAAAGCTTAAATAAGGTTGAAAATCCTCCAATACAGGTGGCCAATCTTTATTTACTCCTTGCATATCCAAAAAGGTGGGTACCCCAGCTCTTTTTGGTCTTTTTCCTTTGTCCCACCTTTCTGCATTGATTTTGTAATTTTATTTATTTAAAGCCATAATATTGCCTTAAACCATTTTAAATTGAGCTCACACAGGATTTACATTCTGTATTCCAAATACTTAGCCAATTCAGTAAGTATACACAAAACCTCAATTGTAACGACAATTCTCGTAAGTTTGCATAAACCTTATGAAAATTTAAATTTATGCTTAAATAAGCTTAAATTTAACAATTTTTAAAAATGTTAAAAATTTGCAATTGTACTGTGAGATTCTTAAATCTTCTAATAACATAAGAAATAAACATTTTTGGGTATAAAACCCTATGGGTCTACCCTAGGTTATTTTTGGTGTAGAATCCAAAAATGACACAATAATTATAGCTTTTTTTATCCAAAAAAAGCTATACTTATTTCTTTTGGTTTTTTATTTTCAATCCAATTGATAAGTCATTTCAAGACTAAATCAACTGCATAAAATGCTATTTGTGGTGTTATGGGTATGCCATACATATCTTACAGGCTCACAAGTAGTAAGAAAATTTTTTCAAAATAGAAATCAATTAATCAAGAAATATAAAAATTATGGAATTTCAAGGGAATTTTTCATTTTCAAATAATGATGATCAATTTCACACTATTTAATCTAAGTCCACCCTTGCCTTTTCCCAAAACAAAACTTCAATTGCCATAATGGACTTTTTCCCCTTTTCTCAAGTTACTCCAGAAGATAAAACTGAATGGAATTATCTTTCAGACACCTTATTTCAAGAGAAAAGATACTCGCAGCAAGGAAAACTCACTAAAAAGATACGATTAGGTGAAATATGGCCGCTTTGATGATGGAAATCAATGACAAAGAATGAAAGCATTCGATTTTATGGATTTACAAGTAAGATCATCAAAAATATGCAAGAATGGAATGATCAGGAACCAATTCTAGTTAGGGTAGACCTTCACCATTAAAAAAATTTAAACATAAAGCCTTTGGACTCTTTATTTAAGCACAACAAAAACTTCTGAATAATGGGCTTCCAACTTTTTCCAATACTGTTCATGATGATGTAAACCCTCAAGACTTTGAATAATCTTTAATTTTTATCAAATATGAATTTTCCAATAAATCACATGAAGAGTTGGATTCCTTAGCTGTAGAAGTTGGATGGTGGATGCAAGTTGATAAAAGCAATAGATCACTCAATTAAAATAAAACTGAGAAAGTAACAAATTGTGTTTTATATTTCCTGAAAATTAAATTTGCAGTTGATTTTTCTAAAACCAATTGAATATGTCTAATCATTTGGAGGGCCAAGGATTTTATTCAGTATACTGAAAGCTCTATTGATACTAGTACTGATACATGCTTGAGCCTTTCTTTGCAGGTTTTCAAAAGATTAGCAAGTTATTGTACTTCCCATGATAGAAAATCTGATAATTGTTTTCATATTAACTAGTGTTTTTATTTTAGTATTTGAGATATTAATCCCCCTAATAACTATTAGTTCCTGTATATACTAAGTAAATAACCACTCAGGACTATCAAAATTTACATAAAATATGACATTAAAATACCGTATGGATTCCAAAAAGCATCTTGGGGTTTGAATTTTCATTGAATCCTGGAACACTAAATAAGAACTTCAAATATATTTCATTGAAAAGTTATTAAAGTCTAAAATACACTATTGTATCAATACCATCACTTCTTGTTCATTAAATTCATAATGGACTCAAGTTGTGTTTCTGACCAATTAAATTGTAGCATTGAAATGGTAAGCTCATGTTTTTGATCATTTTGAGAATTCAATTAAAGACTCAGCCTGTGCTATTTCAATTTATTTTCCTCAAAATTCAATTACTTCTCCTTTTTTTACCTTTAAAATTATATTTCTATTTCTTTCTGGATTTCAGCCTTTACAAGTCACTTCATTTCAACCGCCTTCTTCTCTTTCCACTTGATTTTCTCCCAATCCAATATTGGAATCTCACTTGCATTCTGTGCCATTTAAAATCATAATCTCAGATAACCTCTATCTACATATATCAAAATTATTACTACTCACTCTCATGGCATTCATTCAATACCGATGCATATGATGGCATGTAGTGATTTCAATTTTTTGATTAACCACTATTGGGAATCAAATTCTTTAATGATTCATTCTTGGTAGTACTTCTAGAGGGAGTAGAAAAGACAGGCTTCACAGATTATTCCACTTTTACATCCTTGTTCAAACCATCATCAGTAATATCCATAATAAAAGTTGGATCAATCTGTGAAGTTACTGAATGGGTATACTTCTTGCCTCTATTCATCTGAATTCCAAAAAGGTTAGAATAATGTGAAAAAAAAATGAAAAAATTAATAACATACAGCATCTTCTTGTTCTTTATCCTTTTCTACAGACCCATAAGTATATAATTTGTTGTTTTCATTATCATTTGGGTTTGATTGGGAGATATGTGCATCTTTTACCCAGTAATCTACCAATTGATTTGATTTTTATCTGAAAATATAAATAAGACATCACATACTTCATCATTATCCAAATACTTACAAACCTCAATTGAATCTATATTTGAAAGATTACAACTGGCCATTGTAGTTTTACCTGACTCATTACCAAAAAGCTCATCCATTTTCTGACAGTATGGGAAAAGAGTTTCCAGTTTTTGGGCCATTTTATGAGCACCCTTTTTGTTTTCATCATAAGTAGCTCCTTCCGCAGTGGAGCTTTGAAAATTCTTTGCTGAAATATATTTATATTGATAATTGCACCACTGGGCTTGCATTTTTGTTTGGTTTAAGCTTCAATCTTTTTTGGGTCTCTTTTTGACTTCTGTTTTCAGAAATTTAGATACAACTTGCTTTTATAATGGTGGGTGTCCAACTGAGGTCTTTCCAGAAGTTCCAAAATAGGCCTTGAAATTCTTCCACACTTTAAGCCAGTTTATTATGAAAAATAATCAGAATTTTTGAGATGTCCAGAGGACTTTGAATCAGCCTTAGATACATTTTCAGATGAGGGTCATTTTGGTGGCATTTGATTTCAATCTCAATGGATAATATCAATATGAAAGATAAATGAGAGGTTGTTGATTCTTTTCACTTCAATCATAATTCATTCTAAGGATGAGAATTCCTTCTTTTCATTTTAGCTTTTGAAACCTAAGCTCAATTCTCTATAAAATCCCAATATTTAATTAATATCAAAATTCATGTGTTCAAAGTTCAATATTGCATGTAATTCAACCCCAAAAAATTGATATATGAATATGGTTTTAGCTCAAGATGCTTCATTTAATTGACTCAAAATTTTTCATCTCTGAGGGGGGCTAATAATATCAAGAATATCCATCAATGTGAGATAATAAATTTCTTCGAATAATATTCTTGTTACCATAAAAACTCATTATTTTGAATCAATACCTAATAGTATATATTAAAGATAGAATACAGAGTTACCTCAGCACTTTCTATAGGTTCTGTAGCCACTTCTTTTTAATAAAATGAAAGTAAATTTACAAATTTAATTTTTGGCTTATTTCAGGTTGAGTATAATAAATAGGTATGAGGTTGTAAATACAACCTATAACTATGACTGTGAAACAGTTCCATAATTAGAAATTATATTCAAAGGGATATAATTTTTGAGAGTAGTAGTTATGAGTCCACTGGAGCCACAGCTTCCAGAGTTTTCAATTGGATCAATCTAATTATCAAGAGAAATATTAGAAGATATAATTATATCCTAATATTATAAGGGTTACTTCTGTATAAGAAAGTATCAACATGTATAATTAAGTTGATAAGATGTGGGGGGTTTTGCTTGGGGGAATAGCCTTCTTGTATATCAAATCAGAGTGGGAGGATGAGAAAACTCCTTCCCAAATTGATATAGTGAGACATTTCACTGTGTTAAATTGATTGTAATTAAAAAAATCAATACCACCCTTATTGATGCTCAGATGTGGTTTTGGAGCCCCATTTTACCCATTAACACTCATACAGGGTGAATGATTTAAAAAATGGAAGGTTCAGGTGTTTTTACAATCCAAGATGTGCTTAAATATGTCCAAAAGATGTGTGGATGACTCTGATTCGTCAGGATATTAGTAATAAAAGTATAAAAATAACTTTTATTAATTTAACACCTTATAATTCAGCTATATGCAATAGTAGCCCACCAGACCACCCTTTACAGGAAGGTAGGAATATTTAGTTAAGCACTTATGAGTAGTGAGCTGATAAAATGCCTTCAATAGCATTTAAGCCTTTTAATCTCATTTTAAGGGATAATGTCCCACAATGAAACTTGGTGTGGGATTTTGACTTTGAATACTTGATAGCTCTGTCAGTTTTCATGATTCAGGGCATAAAGAATGGCTCAAACTTTATCCAGAAGTGAGCTAATCAATATGGGTATGAATTTTACCTAATTTGATTCCATTATTTCAAATTCATACAGGCCTGAAGTATCTGCTACTTTTTCAAGATAGGAATTTTCTTTTTTTAAAAGAAAAGTGTTTAGTACTTTTGATATGTAAGAAATCAATGTCCATGGGTGTTATTTTTTGTAGTCCTATTTTAGCCCTTCTGGTAAATATTATACAAAATGGGGCTCTAATCAAAGCTTCAGAAGCTATATGTAAGGTGAAAAGGTAGCATAATCTTCCCTAGAAGTATGGTAATCTTTCATCCAATTATTCTAAATTATTAAAACTAGCACCATTGGATAGCCCTCCTTGAGATATTCTATAAAAGAACCCATGTACCAGGTCTATTATTAAGACTAAAGGCTTCATAAGAGAGGAAAATATTAAGGTTTATAGGGTTCACAGCCCTTATAGATTAGTCAATTATTATTAGATAGTGATAAGAATGAAATTCTTTTGAAAGGAAAAGATTTCCTCTTTCAGATATTTACCTGTACAGATTGACTTTATTGATTATCTTATTTTTTGTTTGCGGCCTTCTTTCTAAATTAATAAAGGCTAAGCATTCATATTCCACTCTTTTAATTTGATTCCATATTTTGTGTTATTTCTGGTTTAACTATTGTGATCTGGAATTTGCATTTTTTATTATTAAACAATAGGTAGAAATTACTAATATTTTACTTATTGTACTTGGAGGGTCCTAATAATAATGGATAATAAGAATTACAAGAATTACAATAATGAATTTTTTTTTGTGAGTATGGGGCAAAATATATTATATTACTTATAAAAAATGAATGATATAATTCATATTATGAAAAGAATATAATGAAAACAATATATTAATAATCTAATATTTAATATATTATGGCCAACTATTCTTTCTACCAAGAAATAATAATTTCCTAAAAACATTTTATTTGAGGAAAAATAAAACTGATAACTGAAATATTACCAATATTAAAGCTATAAAGTGATTTAGATACTATTTACATTGATGAAAGATGACTTTAGAGAGAAATTAAGAGCAAAATGTTATCTTAAGATATATATTACCTACTCTTAGGACTTCATATATTCATTTTCAATCACGTTGTACCTAAATAAGTAGTTGGAACTCATTTGTAATTTAGTTACAATTAAAAAAAGAGATAGATAAATCTTTATTATTTTGATGTGGATTTGGAGATTTTCAAGGAATTTAATGAATATTAACAAGATATTGATATAATGACCAAATATTGAGTGAATTAGTAGAAGCTATTAATTTAGGCCTTTTAAGATTTAATAGTTGTATTTTAAAGAAGAAAGTGTTTTACCTTTTTCAATATCCCATTGGATTTGATGCATCTGAGGGAGAAGCAAAGGAAGAAGGGGTCTTTATTTAGTAAATATCCTTCCTTCTAGTGACCAGATATGTCATATAAATTGATAAATTCCTCTAAAAACTAAAATCAATAATTATTTTAAGGCTGAGTGATGATTAAATAATTATTAGACTTTCTTATCTTTTTATTACACCATAATATAAACTATAGCCTTAAAGTTTTGACATCATGAGATTGGAGAATTATTCAATTTGGTGGATTAACATACTTTCCCCCATTAAATATAAAGATCTGCCAGTTTTATCCTAAATTTAACTGTTAAACTTATATTAAAGTTACGGTTGAAAATGAAAAATGATCCATTTTGTCAGCCTGTGACTCAAAACCAGAGCACAAGCATGACAGCCAATATACCATAAATCAATGGTATAGCCAAGATACCACCAAAACATGGAGCTGAGCCAAATCAGCTCAAAAGGTATCAAAAGAAGGAGGAAACTCACCCCTTTCTGAAAATATAAGTCCCATCACCATAGGACAAGAAATAACAAAGTTATTCCTGCTCAAAGTTATTGCTGAGCATAAACCTTAATTTTCACCTCTCATCTAAAATCTAGAAGGAGAGGCTTAACCCCATCAAATGGGTACTCAAAATGAAGCTCTAAGCCAGGGCTATCCAATGGTACCAGCCAAACTGAGCTAGCACCAGTATTACTTGAGTTATGGTCAAATTCAGGCCAAATAAGGGTGAACAAAACATTCACCTCTCATCTAACTTCTACAGTTTTAGTGTGGGATACTTGAAGTGGGGTCTCTTTGGAAAGAGCACAATCAGGGCTATCTGATGGTGCCATTCACTTCTTCATATCTCAACTATAACAGAAGTTATGAGGCAAACAAGCTCAATACAGCTTTTTGCCCAAACCACGCCTATGTAAAAAAAACCTTGTACATGGTATAACTTTGTCATATTTAATGATAACCATACCAAATTGGGTATCATTGTGTAGAGCCTATACAGGGCTATCCAATGAACCAACTTTGAGCATGATATCTCAACAACTGACAGAGTTATGGCTGTCTGAAGGTTATAATCCCACAATATGGCCAATACAGCTGTATTATGACAGGATACAGTTGTACTCTGATTATGAGGTGTCAAACAGACGCTGAAGCTTATTTATACTTCAATACCTCATAGCTAAGTCAAATACAGAGGTCCATACAGGTTCTGTACGGTTTCTGACGCGTCAGGAGCACCAGAATACACCTGTAAAGTCCATTGGTGAAAATTTTCACCCTGTATAGGGTAAAACTGACTACTTGTGGTTCTAAAACCACATTTCAACCCAATACTAGCCTGTATTGAGTGTATAGAACCACAAACCAGCCCACAGTAGTGAAAATTTTCACTCTGTGGTCGTGTGCAGAGGTAAACCACCTCCCACTACCCCAGAACAAGATAAAAGGAGGCTTTGCCTCACCAGGAAGCAAATCCAGCATCCTGTTCTTGATATTCTTACGTGGTATAACTTCTTAAAAAGGAAGTGATACTCTTAGAACTTAACAGGTATACTTTAAAGTAAGTATTGTAGGGTTTGCTATTGTAAACCAACAGGCAAACACTGCACCCAGGGCTATCAGCAGTACTCACCATCACTAAAATTATTTTAGTATAGCCCTTTTCACTCATATTCTCACTCTAATATCATCATCATTTTCGTGTCACACTCAGAGTTATAGCTTTTATTATCATTCTGAAGCTATATCATAGAGTCACCCTGACATTTTGGGGGCCTGGCCAGGTTTTTTTACCTATTTTAGACGAAATTCTAGCTTGTTTTCACTATTTTTAACTAATTTTCATGCCTTTTAAAGTTATTATATTTGTTTTCTTGCTTATTTTTACTTTTTTGAAACCATAAGAAGCCCTGAAGGGGATTCATTTCGTGGTTTTTCTCTATTCTGATTTTTTTTACTCACAAAAAAAATATATTAAAAACAAAAAATAAAATAGAATAAAAAATCAAAAAAAACTGTATACATATCCTTTTTTGAAAAAATAATATTTTTTCATTTTTTGAAGAGTTATAAATATATAATTTATATTTATAAAATATTCTCTTTTTATAATAAAATAAAACCATATTTTATTATTGTTTTTTTTCATAATATATACAAAGTATATATTATTTGAATTTTTCTTGAAGAAAAACTCTGATAATACATTTTTTCACCCAAATTGGCGTGAAAAATTGATTATTATCATTATTATTGATAATACCAATAATTATACTTAATAATAAAATAAAAACCATATTTTATTATTGTTTTTTTTTCATAAGATATACAAAGTATATTATTTGAATTTTTCTTGAAGAAAAACTCTGATAATTCTTTTTTTCACCCAAATTGGCGTGAAAAACTGATTATTATCATTATTATCGATAATACCAATAATAATACTTAATAATAAAATAAAAACCATATTTTATTATTGTTTTTTTCATAATATATACAAAGTATATATTATTTGAATTTTTCTTACAGAAAAACTCTGATAATTCATTTTTTCACCCAAATTGGCGTGCAAAAATTGATTATTATCATTATTATTGATAATTTCAATAATAATACTCAATAATAAAATACAAATCATATTTTATTATTGATCTTTTTTTCATAATATATACAAGGTATATATTGTTTGAATTTTTCTTAGAGAAAAACTCTTATAATTCTTTTTTTTACCCAAATTGGCGTGAAAAATTGATTATTATCATTACTATTGATAATTTTAATAGTAATACTTCATAATAAAATACAAACCATATTTTATTATTGATTTTTTTAATATATACAGAGTATATATTTGGGAGAGTTGATTGATATTTATTATTGATATTTTCAATAATAACTTGTCCAAAGTGACTTATAAATCCTAACAAAAGGATTCAATCAACTAGCTGAAACTCTCACTTTACAAATCAGAAATGATACCACCTCATTCCAAAGACTTTGGATTTCCAAGGGATTATTCCTTACAAAGAGAAACAACCATCAGTTGGAATAGAGGCCTGGAAAAGAGAGAAGTTGAAGTTGTTCAAAGTCATAATACATGGCAAAATGAACCTTTCTACACCTTCCAAGATGGGTTTCAACAGCAAACCTCCAGGAATGGCTTGCATAGAACAGTTTTTTCTAACCCATCAAATCTTCCAAGAAATTCTCCAATGGGGAATGGCAGACAGGGAATTCAAACCAGATTCCCACTACAAACAACTTGTAGAAAGTATTCAGAAGATTTCCCTCAAAGAGATACTCTTCAAAGAACTTATCATAGACAAGAAATGGAACAAGAGCTAACACACTCTGACCCTTTCAGGCTCATGAGGACTGGTAACCCAACCAGACTCCCTAGTGGCTTCACACCACTCAGGCACCAGCAGATCAGTGACCAAGAGTCACTATACTTTCCAATCCAAGATAGAATCCAGGAGAGGAAGAGGATCATAAGGCAAGAACAAGACTTCTTTCAACCAGAGGCTGAAAGAGTCAGATCCTATGATCCAGAAATTGTTGGACCTGTTGCAAGAAGTACAAAGAAACAACAAACAGTTGTAAACACTTCTAATGCACCTAGCAGCCCTATGATAAGGAATGATATCTCCACTCAGATGAAACACAATGTTGTGATACCTGAGAGTACCATAAGTAGTAATACTCTATGGTTACAATTTTCCCAATTTGTAGAACAAACTCAAAAAGAGTTTGAAAGACTCCATGAAAGTATGTCAAGGTTACAAGAGGCTTGTACCTTACAAGCCAAAACTATTCATACTCTTCAAGAGGACTATATTGAATTATATAAAGCCTCAGAAGAGTCCAAAAGAAGACTAAATCAAGTCTTGGAGGAGCAAAATCACTGCAAAAGGGAAAGGGAATACCTGGATCAAGATATTGACAAATTGTTCAATTTCTGCCAAAAAATGAAACCCCAAACACAAGGGCATGTTTCTGGAAGCACCCCATACCACCAGGAAGACATCAAACCAGATTCTTTATTGGTGAATAAGGCAAGGTCTCCATCAAAATACCAGGATGGAGATAATATGTCTTATACTGAAAAGGAAGCCTTGAAACAGCTTCCTGAGGCCTCAAGCTGGCCCAAATTCTCTGGAACTGGAGAATATGATCATATGGAACTCATAGATTATATTGATGGACTCTTCACTGATGTACCAAGTATACCAGATTACTGGATTACTGCCAGACTAAATACAGCTTTTAAAGGACATGCTAGTATTTGGTACACACAAATGAAAGAAATCCATGGCAGAAGAAACTGGCCATGGTGGAGGAGCCAAATAATCCAAAAGTACAGAAATGATACATGGATATGGCAGAAACCCCTTTCATTTGGAAATGATAGATACACAGTGGACAAAGATCCATATGATTGGTGTCTGAGACAGTCAAAAAGGTTAATAGCCATTGACCCTCACATAACAACAGAAATGAGAAATCACAAACTGTTGACCAAACTACCAGGAGACTTAGAACATGCAGTAAAATGCAGATGCTCCAAAGAATCCACCCTGGACCAAATATCCAATACTTTGCAAGAAGTAAGGATTAGAACATCTATTGGTAGATACAATAACCATAGTAGTGGTGATAACAGGGAGAATCCAACCCTGGAAGCCAAAGATACTCATGATTCAGATTCTGAAATCACAACAGGATTTCACAATTGTGATACACCCAATCACTATGCAGAAAATTCTCCCAAAGACAGGGAAGAGATATTTTCAAGAGAGGAAGAAACAACAAAAGACCAAGAAGGTCATGAATCTGACTCTGATAGTGTGGGGAATAGCTGTGGAAAAAATTCATACAGTGAGCCTAACCCCCATGAGGAATATTTGGTGGAATTTAAGAACCATCCAATAGAGGAAATTGGTTCAGTCCATTCCCAAAGGAGGAAACCAATGACCAAACACCTGGATGGTTTGAAACATAAGCCACCAGACAGGGAGGGTATGACAACAAGGGAATTGTTGGCTCAACGTCACATAAACCATGCTAATACCTCCAAGAAGAGAGGAAAGTCTCATCAAAAATGAGCCTTTTTTTAGAGGGAGGGTATGTCAGCCTGTGACTCAAAACCAGAGCACAAGCATGACAGCCAATATACCATAAATCAATGGTATAGCCAAGATACCACCAAAACATGGATCTGAGCCAAATCAGCTCAAAAGGTATCAAAAGAAGGAGGAAACTAACCCCTTTCTGAAAATATAAGTCCCATCACCATAGGACAAGAAATAACAAAGTTATTCCTGCTCAAAGTTATTGCTGAGCATAAACCTTAATTTTCACCTCTCATCTAAAATCTAGAAGGAGAGGCTTAACCCCATCAAATGGGTACTCAAAATGAAGCTCTAAGCCAGGGCTATCCAATGGTACCAGCCAAACTGAGCTAGCACCAGTATTACTTGAGTTATGGTCAAATTCAGGCCAAATAAGGGTGAACAAAACATTCACCTCTCATCTAACTTCTACAGTTTTAGTGTGGGATACTTGAAGTGGGGTCTCTTTGGAAAGAGCACAATCAGGGCTATCTGATGGTGCCATTCACTTCTTCATATCTCAACTATAACAGAAGTTATGAGGCAAACAAGCTCAATACAGCTTTTTGCCCAAACCACGCCTATGTACAAAAAACCTTGTACATGGGATAACTTTGTCATATTTAATGATAACCATACCAAATTGGGTATCATTGTGTAGAGCCCATACAGGGCTATCCAATGAACCAACTTTGAGCATGATATCTCAACAACTGACAGATTTATGGCTGTCTGAAGGTTATAATCCCACAATATGGCCAATACAGCTGTATTATGACAGGATACAGTTGTACTCTGATTATGAGGTGTCCAACAGACGCTGAAGCTTATTTATACTTCAATACCTCATAACTAAGTCAAATACAGAGGTCCATACAGGTTCTGTACGGTTTCTGACGCGTCAGGAGCACCAGAATACACCTGTAAAGTCCATTGGTGAAACTTTTCACCCTGTATAGGGTAAAACTGACTACTTGTGGTTCTAAAACCACATTTCAACCCAATACTAGCCTGTATTGAGTGTATAGAACCACAAACCAGCCCACAGTAGTGAAAATTTTCACTCTGTGGTCGTGTGCAGAGGTAAACCACCTCCCACTACCCCAGAACAAGATAAAAGGAGGCTTTGCCTCACCAGGAAGCAAATCCAGCATCCTGTTCTTGATATTCTTACGTGGTATAACTTCTTAAAAAGGAAGTGATACTCTTAGAATTTAACAGGTATACTTTAAAGTAAGTATTGTAGGGTTTGCTATTGTAAACCAACAGGCAAACACTGCACCCAGGGCTATCAGCAGTACTCACCATCACTAAAATTATTTTAGTATAGCCCTTTTCACTCATATTCTCACTCTAATATCATCATCATTTTCGTGTCACACTCAGAGTTATAGCTTTTATTATCATTCTGAAGCTATATCATAGAGTCACCCTGACACATTTTATGCTTTAACTTTAATCATTACTAACTTTTGATTTTATCACACAGCTAATATTCAGAGAACAAAATCTGATATGGTTGTATTCCCTTACTAAGGTTCCTAAAGGATTTTATTAAATCATCAGTAAACTATTTTTTGATGATTTTCCTTGTGAGTAATCTTTTCTGTCAAAAGCTACTAATTAAAACTTTGATCCATGATTTTATAGGGTTATGCCTTGCATATCATCACAAAAATCATGCCATTTTTCACATATAAAAGGGAGAAATCTAAAAATATAGTTTTCTTTAAGTTTGGACCACTTTTGGATTTTAGTGGTCAACTGATAGTTCTATCTTTGATAAATTCCTCTTTATTATCCATAACTTCATTCAGAGCTTATCAGATAAAGATAACTGTATTCTCAAAGTTATTTTCTTGGTAAATTTAATTTTTTATCACATCTCTATCATATGTATGTTAAAAGATAGAAACTAAAAACCATAAATGTATGCACTGATTGAAAAAGTACATACATTCAGGTATCTCAGTAAGTATTGGGTTTACAGATATAGAATCAAAGAGTTGTATATTTACTTGTGTATGCTCAATCCATTGGATTACCTTATTCAAAATTTATATTCATTAGCTTCTGACATCATCAAGAATTTATGCTCTTTTATTCCATTTCTACTTATTTTAATGGATTTTTAGTAATTGAATTTTAATTATTATTATTAAAATGAGCTTTATAATTTTTTTTGAGGTTTTTGAACATATGATGATATCTCATAGGCTCGAATTACCTACCAACAAAATATATTGTAATACAATGACATATTTGTTTAGGCTATCATCTACTGTCCTTCCCCTTCAATAGCCCTTTTTAGTCTTGAATATCAATAATTATTGAATTGTTTTATTATTTTGGTCTTCCTTTATTCTTGAACCTTACTATCAATATTTCAGAATAAGCTATATATTTCTCAAGTAGAAATTAATGTTCTTGAGCTGGGGTTGTATACATCACAAGGCAATTTCTTCCTTTTTTTATTCTTGTCCTTCTTTCTTTGAGGAATTTTGCTATTCTCTTTTCTTCTCCTTCTTTTCAAGGGGGAATTTCAAGTGGTGGTATATTTCTTAGGGGAAATAATTCCTTATTTCTTAAATTGTGAGGTTTTATCAAAATTACATGAAATGTTGGGTGTTTATGCATTAGATCACCTGTTAAATATAGTTGTGCAGAATGAGGCCCATGTATGGTGTTGATAATAAATCATCCTGAAAAGGAATGTTCTAATTTCTTTGGCCCTTCAATGTTAATTGAAGTTTTAATATGATACTGAAACTAGGCTTCCTATTTTAAAGTGTGGGTTTCTGTAAATTTTATCCCACCTTTCTTTTTCACATTTAAAAGAAACTCACATAAATCTTTTCACATGATGTGCATGCCTGTGACATATGTATGACATACCAATAGGGCAACATATAACTTCTTATACAGTTTATTTAGTCTTAAACAGACTCATAAATTAAATTCAAAAAAAATTATGAATTTCTTTGTATAAACAAAGCTATAAATATTCCATCATTTTTGGATTCTACACCAAAAATAGCCCAGGGTAAACCCATAGGGTGTTATACCCAATGATGGATATTTCTTATGTTATTAGAATATTTAAGAATCTCACAGTAAGATTGAAAAATTTTCAAAAAAGAATGAAAAATTGTTCAATTTAAGCTGAAATAAGCTTAAACTTAAAGTTTCATAAGGTTTATGCAAGCTTACCAAAATTTTAGTTAAAATTGAGGTGTTGTGTATATTTACTGAATTGGCTAAGGATTTGCCATACCAAATGTAAATCCTGTGTGAGCTCAATTGACATTGGTTTAAGGCCATAGTATGGCTTTAAATAAATAAAGGGCAAAAAACATGCAGAAAGGTGGGTGTGCACCTTGAGGTATATTTTAAATACCCAAATAGGCCATAATTATCCTTAAAATGAATTCTGAAATATGCATAACCCATAAGTCATGAATATATTCAAAATTCTTCATTTTGGATTTCAGAAAAGATGAATAACTTTTTGTGAGTAAGTAAATGAATAGATTTTAGGCGATATTTGGATTCTAGACAAAAATTCACCTAGGGTATCTCCATAGAGTAAATAAGCTTTAATTAACTCTTTGAGGTGGTAATATGGAAAATACTTTAACACCACATCAGCAATACCACATAAGAAAATTGTGAATTTTTTTTCTCAATTTCATGTCAAAATAATGGGAATGTGAGAAATCCCATGTTACATATACACTAGGAATAGTGTTATGCATGTTTTTGGCATATGGAATTATGGTATTCTTACATAAAATTTTGCTACACCCATAGTGGAGATCAGTCTTAAAGCCTAAATTACTATTTTTGACATGAAAATAGGTAAGGGGGACAAAATACATCAAAGAGAGCCAGGGTATGCAGCTTATGAGGCCTCTGAGGTGTTGATAGCTCTGAATCTTGGATACATGGCTGATCATGGCCCAATTAGTATACTAAAATCTATTGGGAGCCTGGTGGCGAAGTTAAAATCTCATTAAATCATAAGAAAATTGCAAATAAGCTACTATTTTGATGTGACAGAGAGGTAAAGAGAAGCTTATACTCCTGTAACAATGTCAATTCTTAATGATTTTCCATTGATAAGCCTTAAAAGAGTAATTCAAACCCTTTTTGGACTAGTATCCATTTATTTACCCCATAGCAACCTTCCCTACTGTATATTTGTAATATTAAATAGAAATGAGGTAAAAAATTTAAAAACTCATTAAAAACACAATTATTAATTAATATTTCTGAATATTTTATGGCCAATATATAATGGTATGACTCATAATTAAACCAAACATAATTATTTTTTCATAAGTAAAATTAGAAGTTTTACTTACAGTACATTGTTGATTATTCCATGTGAAACACTGAATCTTCCAAAATTCACAGAAAATACACTCTGTGATGAAATTTCCAAAACATTGATAACTTTGAGAAATTAATGTTTTTTCATAAATAAAACAAGATTTACAGTTGTTACTCCCTTTATTGTTAACCATAAATGGGTTGGTAGTCATGTAAAAGCATTAATTTAGTAATTATAATAATCTTATGTGACAACAGATGATGCAATCAATAATCCAAAAGGGATTATGGTTTTCTCACTCACTGGCTCTTTAGTTTTATTCATGGCACGCCTCTGTGAGCAGTTTACAGTTTATCCATCAAATCTCCCTACCAAATCATTTCCAAGGTTAATTGGAGTATTAGTGAGTGTTTTTGATTGCTTCTTGAAGGTTTTTCTCTACTATTAGTTTTCTTCAATAATTATACTTAGAATTATTCTTGTGAAAAATATTTATATATTGAAAGAGTTCATTATTTTAGTATAGAAGTTTTATTATTAAATACTTCTTGTAGACAACTCCTTCTTACTTTTATAATTAGTAGGAGTGTATAACAAGAAAAAGAAATAATTAATTAATTATTGATTTATTTAATTGTGGCTATAATAGTTCTCCTTAATCTATCTCATAAGAACAGTCATAATACTGTTGATTAATAGTAATATTATCAACAATTTCAGAGACACATGTCACCATTGGACAAAGGAAAAATGCCAAATGCAGCCAGGTTACCCAGCTTTTGGGATCTTCAAGGACTCAACTAACGTTTTCCACATGTATTGGTGTATTTTCAACTTTATTTAAGCTTTAAGATCAGACTTTTATCAAAAATTAAAGTTTGAACTGGTTTCATCCCAATTTGGACAGGAGCTACAAGATTCCAAAGGATAAATCCCAATATGCAAGCTTTTAATCAACTTTTTAAGATCTGTAAAAGCTTAAATAAGCTCAAAATTTGTACTTATAAGCTTTCAAACCTTATCAAAAAGGTAAGGTTTGGTGCGCATTACTATTTTACATGGAAAAATAGCAATAACTCATAAAATTGATCAAAAATACAATTCTTAATGCATTTGGTTAGAAATTCCACACAGCTTACAATTTAATGTTATCTTTGTATCACATAGATTTTAAGTTTTTTGTTATACAGGTCTAGTTGGTAATTAGCCTTGAAGTTAACTTGATTAATTATTTGTAGAGAAAATTAAGATTTCCTTAAAAATTAATTAAAATTTCAGTTCAAGAGATTTCTGCTTGAAGATTTATTTTAATGTTGTTCATGTGATGAATCATAATAAAAATAAAATCTTTTTATATTTTTAAAATAATTAATCCACAAGAGGATTCAAGCTACCTGGAGTTAAGAATAACACTGGTAACAGTAAATCAGAAATAAAAATAAGTTACCTCAAGTTAAGAACCTTATTTTCAAGAATTCTTGTTCAGTTTTGATCTGAAAACTCCCTCTATATCCATTATTAACTATGAGAGCTTCTTTGAAGGAATATAAAGAGCCTTTAAATAACTGTTTTTGCCAATAACAAGTTATCATTCCACTCATATTAGACATTTCAACAGGTAAGATTTTATTAAATATAAAATCTTATTATTAAAGTATTTCTTAAGCTTTTCATTCTTGATTAATGATGAATTAAAGGATTGAAATAATAGAAATTTTATTTTTGCTGTAATCACCAATATTAAATTCTATTATATAAAGCTATTGTCTTAAAATATCTTTTAAAATCCACAAATTCCTTCAAAACCTCTTAGATCTTATTTTTATCTTTCAAAGTATCAATTTTTGGTTTTTTTTCAGCTTATAAGAATTATTTGATAGTATAGCCTTTGTTTTTTGACTTATTGTGTTAAATAAATATTATAAACAATTTTTCTTTAAAGTTCTATATCCTTTTTATCTAGTATTAGCTTTTTTATATAGAGTTTCTTATAAGATTTATCTCTGCACAGTGTGTGTGATATTTCTTTCATGAATAATATTCATATTATTTATAAGTGGTTAAATATTATTTCTTTCCACATATAATTGTCTCATAGAGAGACTTATACACTCTTATTATTATAACCTTCAGTGACTATAATAATAATATAATAATAATAATTAGAATTTATTATAAATATCAAGATTTTTTATTATTATTAAATTATTTAATTATAATTGAAGTCTTTTTTTTATATAATTATTTTAAATAATTATATCAATTTGTGGTTACAATATTTTATTATATTATATTTTCTACTGAGGACAGTAATAGTACTCTTGATATTTGTTACTGTTATCAAGAGTTCCATAGACAAACCTTACATGATGTTTTTCTTTATCAAGCATTGCTATAAAGATACTTTCTGTTAGTTGAATATAGACTAATTCTCTCTTTAGATCTTTATAAGGCAGTCTTTAATCCCAACCATTTTCCAAAATTGATGGAATCTTCCCAGTTTATTAGTGAGTTGATGTCTTATATTCCAGCTCAAGATCTGGTACTAGGGTACACCAATCATGGGTAAAACCATCAGATGATTTTAATTATAGTCCAAAATGACATAATACTCTAATCATATCTTCTAGTTTTTGGATCATTCTCTCTGATAGGTCACCCATTTGAGGGTGATAGGCTGTCAAGAATGATAATTCTGTCAAACAGGTTATGAAGATTTGTCCATAAAGCTGAAGTGAATTTTTGGTCTCTATTACTTTTGATATTTTGAATATGCCTCCAAAGCTAATTAACTTATTCCATATAATTAAGGCTTTATTCATAGATGTATCATCTTTGTGACAGAATAAGAACAAAGGGGGTTTGCTATATCTGTCTACTAATGATAGGCATGCATTGAAACTCCTATCTCCTCCTGGGGGTAGTTCTGTTACCCAGTCCATATGAGCTATTTCCCATAGTGTTTTTGTTTCTTGAATTTGGATCATCATTCCAAATTTGTGACCTGTAGCTCTGTTAGATTTTTGACATTGGTCACAAGTTTGGAAGTATTCTGAAACATCCTTTCTCCAATTCAGTCATCAAGGACAAGTTTTGACTCCTTCTAGTACCCTGTCTTCTAAATGATGTCTGGATACAACAATATAATAGAATTCATGCAGGATAGTTCCTATTAAAACTTTGTATGTTATAGTAATACCACATGTATTATTGTTTATATTATAAATAATTACATCAAGTCAGTGAAACCTGCCTTCATCATAATATTTTTTCCATATTTCATCTAATTTCAAAGATAATGATGGATCTTCCCAGTTGTTATTAAGAGCTGGCATAAAATATGGTAGAATTTCTTGAATTTATAGCTCTCTTTTACTTTGTTCAAGAATTATGCTCCAATGTCTGTGACACATCTTCCTTCTATATGATTTTCTGCTTCCTGTGGTACCCATGCTGGGTTTTCAGGTGTACTTTCTAGGTTCCATCTACTGAGGCCATCTGCATTTTTACTAATATTTTCCTGCTTGTGGACTATAGTCAGATTTTCTCTATACCCTTGGCTAGCAATTTGTCATCTTAGGATAGGTCTATTTGGTGTATTCATGTTGAGTAATTATCTTGCAGAATTACTGTCTATAATAAAATTAAAGAATTCTCAATATATGTAGTAGTGTAGTTTCTCTAGAGCCCATACTAAGAAAGTAAATTGCATTTGGCTCTCACCATATCTGGCTTCTGTTAGTTTAATTTTTCCATAAATGATGTAAAATATTTCCTCTAAAGGTTTGTCATAGATGATCTTTTGCTGGTGGAGTGAAGGACCTAATCCTTCTCCACAAGCATCAACATACAGCTTCAAAGGTAGTTTACAATCCATAATCAAGAGAAAGGGGGAATTTGTGAGGGATATCTCTAGTTCCCAGTATTCTTTGACCCTTTCTTCAGTAATCTCATAGCCTGTTTGCTGGTCACAAAGGTTTTGAAGGGATTTTGAAATTTTTTCAAACTTTTTCATATGTTTTCTGTAGTATCCAGGAAATACTAAGAGTGTAACACAACCATGGATAATTACCCTCTTGGATCATTTTATGGCATATGAATCCCATATCCATCATTCTTGGGAAAGATTTGCTAATTTCACTTTGCTTGACCTTTTATGCCCATTTAATTAGCTGGGGCCAACCTGGCAAAAAAGCAATATTATTCTTTTTGAACTGTAAATAAAATTTTGCGTAATTTGCACATTCTTGATCATTTGACCATAGCATGCCATTTTCCATTGAAATATGGGAAGTATGTTCAAATGGCCATATCAGGTCATTTGAGGCTTAAATGCAATATTTTGTGCATTTTGCTCAAATACAGCTTCAAGCCTGTACAGGCTTGTTTTGACCAGAAAACCAAAAATGGAAAAAACATCAGAGCTGTCGACAAGCACCCAGAAAGCCTATGAATACCTCATAAAAACCCTTTCTGATGTTTTTCAAGGCCATCATCCAGAAGTCTTTTGGCCACCTTGTCCATTAAAGAACAAAGAGTGCCATAAATGGTGTTATACATCATTATGAACCTTTTTTCACCAGAAATCTAATGGTGACCAAATCAAGGGGACATCCCTCAATTTCAAAAAATACATTTCAGAGCTTATAGCTCATTATTTTCAGGAATATTAACTAAGGATCAAGCTCAGTGTTTCCTTCAATACCAATCACCTCAATTATCAGCTATTGGTTCTGCTCAATAATGCAGTATTTTTCCAAGGGAATACTTGCAGTTTATTTCAAGGGATAATTGAGGGAAAGTCCTGGAAAAGTTGTCAAAAGCCAATGCTCCATCAATTCACCTTGGAAACCACATTCATTCAATATGGTCTTGAGCCATAGAAGCCTGTATTTCAACCATAGACCCTGGAAAGATCATTCAACATAGTTCATTTCCCGATTTGGCCAGGTATGAATTTTGTCAATCAGTTCATACAGATTATCTGTCAGCCTGAAGGAGTCAAGCTCTCAACTTGTCATATATACCAGCCTCTCTTTCAACCCTGGGGGTTTTTTCCCCCACTTAATTAATATACTAGTATTTATTTCTATCTCTCTTTTCTTTCATCTTGATAGTGAATACTGATATTATTAAGTCAGTCATTTGCGCATATTTTCTCACCTTTCAGTTGATACTTGGTGTTCATATTCTTTGCTAATTCCATCATTCTTTATGGAAGCTTAAAACAGGGAATAAAGGAATTACTTGGTTTTCTCTTTGGCCATTTGCTTTCATTCTTATTCTGAATCCCATTTTTTTACTTACATTCTTCTTATTGAAGGAAAATACTCTTTCTTCTCTGTTTGATTGTTTTGGAGTCTTACAAGTGAGCTCTTTGATTCCTGAGTGCCAGGCCGGTCTTGCTATCCCCATGAGCGCCTGTGACATCAAATTAATTGGCTAATAACTTATTTTTCCTTCTCTGTTATTTTATTTTTTATATTAAAAATAATTCATCAATAAATTATGAAACTCTTATGACTTTAATGTATTTTTCTTCAAAATTGTCAATTTTCAATAACCCTTTTATTGTTGAAACTTGATTTTCTCTTTATCATTTTATTTCAATCTTTATCAAAAACTTTCTTTTCTATTAGAATTGTGTGGCTGACCATTTTTAGTCATTTGTGATTCCACTCAATTGAATTTCAGGTCCCAGGTTAATTTCAATTTTCAGATTTATTACAAAATTAATATCATTCACAATATTTATTCATTTTTGGTTAATCTTGATTAATAGAAAGATTCAATTTAATTTTGATTTTTGATTAATTGAGTTAAAGAAAATTTGATTATGACTTCAAGAAATTGATTGCACTGAATATTCCACTGATTTAATTGGATTATTGACGGATTTTATTCAAGAATTCATTTCTTTTATTGTTTTTCCTCAAGACTTATTTATTGAATTCCTCAAATTTCAATGATTGATTAATTGACCTCAGGTAATTGTTGCTTTTGATTTTCCCTTCAGATATTTATTTTGATTTTGAATTCAAGCTTTCATTTTCATTTGCCTCAAGTTTTAATATTCATATTTTACTCCATTTTATTCTGAAAATCATGCCTTTCAAACATTCACCTCCTGCAAGACAGACAAGATCTCAGGCTAAAGATGGCACTGTTCTTACTCCAGCTTCAAGAGTTCCTCTGGATGGTGCCCCAGAAGTTCCTCAGCTGAGGGCCCACTTATACAGAGGACCAAATATGGAAGGAAAAGCATCATCCAGGAAGGAAGGAAGAGGGCCAAGAAGGTCAAATTCATTTTCAGGAGTAGTTGGTTCTTTTCAAGGTATGTCAAAGACCTCTGTCAAAGGTCTTTCTGAAGATGGTGAAGAGGGGGAGGAGAATTCTGAGCAAAAAAAAGAGTTTAATGGTAATGACGTTGTCCCTGCTGCTGTGGGGAATCTGAAGGTACTTGAAGGAAAACTCTATCCCAGATTAATCAGCCTGTCTCTCACCAGTTTGAGCCATATTTATTGGCTATCATTCAGAAAATGACCCAAATTATGGCCAATCTTCAAGCTAATTCATCTTCTAAAGCTTCAAGACCAACAGGATTCAATACTTCATCTATGAAGGCACCAGACTGTTTTGATGATACTCAATCCTTCAAAGTCAGAGGCTTTATTCAGTCCTTCCAGCTTATCATTAATAGCTATCAGGAAAATTTCTTTGAAGAAAAGAAGAAGGATCTTTATGCCACTTCATTTCTCATTGGAAGGGCTTCAAAATGGATTGAGCCTTATGTTTACAATCTCACAAATCAAGATCCAACTTACCTCCTCAATAACTGGGAATTATTTGAATCCCAACCCTTTTCTTTATTTGGGGACCCAAATGAAGTTAGAAAAGCTGCAGCAGAGCTGAATGGCCTAAGAATGGAGGAAAGAGGGCACAATTATCTATACATTGCTGATTTCAAAAGTTTTTGTGTAAATAATTGGGGATTGGGGTTAAAGGGGTTTTATGCATCATTTTAGGAAGAGATTATCCTCCAGGATTCTCAATCAATTGGCTTGCAATCCTATGATAATTCATTCTCTTCAAGACTTAATGGATGTTACCCTGAAGCTTGATACCAGGTACTATGAGAGGCAGAAGGAGAAGAATAATTTTAAAGGAAAGAAGACTGAAGACTCAAATTCAAGTTCTTCTCCAACTAAAAATTCTTCAAGCTCAAATCTTAAAAAGAAGAATTTCAGGGTTCAGAAAATGGACAAGCCCCATTCTTTCTTCTTAAATAAGGACCACAAGCTTATGGGTTCTGGAAAAGAAATAATATTTATGGAGGGCTTGTGTGCCTATTGTGGTGGGAAGCATAGTATTGAGGCTTGTGTCAAAAGGCCTCAAAACCACTTTATTCAGCCAAAAGGAAGATTTCCCAGCCATGGAAAAGCCTGAGTGAAGATCATGTTGTGTTAAATGGTCTTCACTGTTTTCCACCCAGAGAAAAATTGTGCATCCTGAATACTGGTGTCAAAAAATCTCCCAATTCTTTTTATTTTTTCTTTCTTATATGGTTTACAGCATTCTCATTGATTCTGGTGCTACCAACTCATTTATTGAAAAGATTTTTTCTCACATGTATTCTTTGACCATGTCAGAAATCTCATAGAAAGTTCCTCTTATGATTTTGGACTCCTCAGAGTTCCCCTCTCTATTTGTGACCCTCCATGATAAAGATGTGGTTGAGATCCCTTCTTTCCCAAACTTTGAGTAGGAGTCTTTAGTCATTGATACTCCCAAGGGAGAAGAAATCATGTTGGGAATTTAATTTCTTAATCACTTTGATCCATCCATTGATTGGAGTCAAGAGCTTATCAGCCTCAATCTTGATTATAAGGACTCTAGTAATTCTCTTATTCCCCTCAGTAATGATGTTTCCACTGCCACTACTTGTGCAGCTCTGGTTGGTGATTTTAGAACACCATCATTCCCATCTTCTGTCCTATTCCTTCCTTCAACTCCCCTCAGTCATTGCTACTCTCTAGATATTAAGTCTTCAAGGAGATAAAAGATGTTGGAGAAGATAATTCTGTATCTTCAATTCATCTCTCCCATGGGAATTTAGACCTTCCTCCTTCATCTTCTCATGACTTCCTGGAGGAGTTGTGGGGTGAGGAGAAAGAGCTAGAAGAAATTGAAACCTTCATTAAGGTTTTTTCTTCTGTTTTTCATCACTATTTGGATATACTCTCCACAGTGAAAGCACAAAATCCTCCTCCTCACTGTGCCTGTGATCACCATATCAAATTGGAGGGATCTCTACCTGCAGTTGCAGTCCTCTAATCTTTATCAAACCAGGAGTAAGAGAAACTCAGGGCCTAATTTTCTCTGAAAAATAAAAAAAAAATCAAGGGCCTGAGTGGATTTTTATTCCCCTGAACAGTAGTCTATGATGAATTTTTATTGCAATAAGATCCTTTGTATGAATTAAGCAATATTTCATAATATATTGTTATCAATTAGTTAATTTTGTAATGCTTAGATATATTAAATGTTAGGTCATATGGCAAGAAACAGTCTTTGAATCATAAGGGGTCTCAAGTGATTTATCTCATGGGAAAAAGGTGTGACATCTATTGAGAATTAAATCTTGGGAGAATGGGAATGATATTTGGTATCAAGCTTCAAAATAATGTTGGATTTCAGGTATAAAAGAAAGAAATGATACCTTGTGAATGTGCTTGGTAGATATTTGTTTTGAATCTGATATTCACAACA
Source organism: Austropuccinia psidii (assembly GCA_023105745.1). NCBI lineage: Eukaryota > Fungi > Basidiomycota > Pucciniomycetes > Pucciniales > Sphaerophragmiaceae > Austropuccinia > Austropuccinia psidii. Next base: position 24,486,003 of record JALGQZ010000002.1, read on the forward strand.
AATTTTCAAAATTTTTGCCGAATGCATAAAGAAGGACATCATATATCTTGATTTGTGTTTTATTTCTAGAAATGAAGATTAATTGAGCTTTTGGGAGAACATAATAATTAAAAATGAAAATTTTGTTTTTTTTTTGAGTGAGTGAGAAAAAATGATGATTAGTAAGTTTTTTGAAAGCGATATATTTTGATGTAAAGATGTTCAACATTGGAAATCTTGAGATCTGATGAATGAAATTTCTGAGAAGGAAGATACATGAATGGGAGGATATGATAGGAGATAAAGAAAGAGGGTATTTTTCTTTTGATTCATGTAGCAATAGATATCTCATGATTGATGGATATATATTCATTTCAACATTATTTATTTTGGCTGCAAAGAACTTTGTGGAATAAATGATTATTGGGGATTTTCAGAAGATAAATTATTAAATTGATTTTTTGAGGTATTTCTGAATCTTAAAAATCAGGCTTGGAAGAGTACAAAATAAGAATAAAACATTAGAGCCCTGTATGAAGCAACTTGGAAGCTGGGTTGGACCTAGGTTGGACCTGCTACCCCTGCTGGCTGGGATAGCTTTTTTTTCATGGTGAAAGTTATGTAAAAACCATTACAAGGGAAATTTCACCAAGCTAGTCAAATACTGGAATTCCTCCATATGGATATGTGCATTCCACTCTCACAACCCTCTGCCTCTGGTTCTCAATACATGTTCAAATTAGAGATGAATACTCACATTTTTCATGGGTATCTTTCCTGAATAATAAATCATAAAACCAAAACACTTTGAATAACCTAATTACTAAAGTAGAACTAAATTCAAACCACAAATTTTTTAAGATTGTCTGCAACAATGGTTCTAAATTTGTGAACAACAAGTTAAAAAGTTTCTTTTCAAATCTTGGAATTTCTCATCTCACTTAAGCACCATGTACCCCTGATAAAAACTCATTTTCAGAAAGGAAAATTGTAATATCATTACAAATGGTAGATTCTTACTGAAAAATTCAGGTCTAGAAAGCCCATACTGGTCTGAATCTGTAAGCACCACTATCTACCTTGAAAATATCACCCCAAAGAAAAGCCTTGGTTTTGAAAATCTTTTCTTTAAATGGTTTCATTGAAACCCTACTCTAAAACAGTTTCAACCCTTTGGATTTTATGCTATTTCTCTAAAAAAGAATACCAAGGCGAAATTTAGTGATTGTGGAGAAAATAGAATCTTTTGGGGATATAGAGATGGACATTGCAATTTTAGGATCATGGACATTGGGACAGGTAACATTAGACTAAATCATCATTTTAAATTGATACCTAATATTTTCTGTGCAAACGATCATGTGCATAAGGAGGAAGAATCTTACAATTATGTATTTTATATAGAAACTATCACCAATTTCCAAGAGAAGGTAACATTAGAAGTTGTTAATATACCTGATCCTGAGGAAAAAACCAATTTTGCAACCCCTGAAGCTATAGAAGAAGTACAATGATCTCTTCAATCAACTCATAAAAGTCTTTCTTGGGTCTCTGAGTACCAAATACTCACTTAAAAAGAAATCATAGGGAACATAGATTCCCAGAAGATTATCAATGAACCTAGAAAACAACCTCACCAAGCCAGTTTTTCCAATAATATGGTGAGTGATCCCAAATGCTCTCCCAAGCCATTAATGGGGAAAATGCTATTGAAAATAGATTGAAAAATATTATGAGACACAATGTGTGGTCACCTTCTTACCATTCCAGTGATATAAAGCCATTGAATACTACCTGGGTATTCAAAAGAAAAACAGATAAAAATGGTGACCATACAAAAATCAAAGCTAGGTTATGTGTCAGAGGATTCAATCAAAGATAAGGCATAGACTACCTTTATGTATTCTCTCCAACTGTTTTATTTGCTTCCCTAAGACTATTGCTTACTTTATTCCATTGGAACAAGTTTCCTGTTGAAAAAATGGATTTATGATGCTTTTTACTAAATGGCAAGACTGACATCACTCTTCATATACACTGCCCAACTGGATACTCAGAAAATCCAGAAACCACTGTTTTTCTGCTGAATAAATCACTTTATGGACTAAAACAAAGCCCCCAGTATTGGAAAAAGGCTCTCAAAGAATACTTGATAAATATTGGCCTAAAACCATTTAACACTGACCCATGTATGTATTACTCAAATATCAAAAACAAAAAAATGTGGCTTTTTGTACATTTTGATGACCTTTTTTTGGTGGGTGTTGAAATAAATTCAAAGAAAAAATTCAGAACACCTTTGCTATGGAAGACCTTGGTTCAATCAAATATGCTCTTGGTATAAAAATCCTACAAGACAATGATCAGGTCTCCTTCATCCAAGATAAATTCATACATGAAATTATTCAAGAATTTAATATCAAACAAGCCAAAGAACATAGAATTTCTTTACTATGTGACCATAAACCCCTGAAAAATCCTAAAGGAAATCTTCCTACAAATCCACCGTTTAATTATTGTCAAGCCATCGGTTGACTCCAGTGTTTAGTCCAATGTACACAACCCAACCTTGCTTTTTCTGTCTCCTTTTTGTCACAATTTTTAGGATAACCTTGTATTCCTCACTTTAACTCTTTTAAACACACTATTAAGTATATTACTGGAGCTAAATTTTACATGCTCAAACTCGCGAACAATGTATTGAAGCAATCAGAAAATAAAATCATTGGTTTCACCGACTCAGACTAGGGTGGAGGTAAAAACTGAAAATCATTCTCGTGGTCAATAATTTATTACTATGGTACTATTGGGTGGAGAGTTCGAAAACGAGGTGTTATAGCCCTATCTACTTCTGAGGCTGAGTATAATTCTATGACCAAAACTGCTCAAGACCTTTAATGGACTCACCAATTAATTTTTGAGGCTACCTCAACCGCCTGTAAAGAAATATTTTATTCTGAAAATCAAAGTGCTATCTCAATTGCTTTCGATACAATTTATCACCATGGTATCAGACACATGTATTTTTAACTGCACGTTATTCAAGAACTCATTTCATCTGAAAAATTTTCTCTTATAAAACTTACCTTCTGAATTCATGATTTCTGACTCACTTACCAAAAATCTACCCCGTTTCATAAATGAAGCATTATTAAAAATTATTTTCTACAACTCAGAATGAACAATCATGGGGGTGTGATAGGATAAAATTTACTCTGAGACTACAACTAACATAACCGTCTTTGAGATAGTGGATAATATTTTATAGCCTCTTTTGAGGGATGAACCTGAGCTTTAAATTCCTTTTATAGAATTACCCCAATTATGTGTGTAGCCCCAAAATATAGTGCTTTATCAAACGTGCACAATATGTTTCTTTTACTATTTAATTCCTCCCATTTACCTTCGGAAAGTGGTTCCCCATCTTGTTTTCTTTCTGTTCTTTATCGCACTGTCTAGGTCCATTTTCATCCCTTTTGTCAGAGGAACGATTGTCGAAAGTCAACTATTGGAAAAGCTCATTAATAAGCACGAAAAGTTAATGAATAAAGATGTCGAAATATTGGATGAGCTTATTGGATATAAAAATTGTAGGGACGTTAGTATAGAAAGAAAGTACAAAAACAGAATAAAAAGGAAAGCACTCACCAACGATACTGAAAAGCACAAACGTAGGAGAAAACATCAACTATTAGATGTAAAGTACTTAGTGTTGGAGCATGTTATAGCTGCTCTTAAGCATGCTTGCACACCTGCTGCACCATGATTAGGCAGGGCTAATACATAGTCAAAGCAGGCATGGCTTCTTCACTCACCGCTCATCTGCAGCTCACTCCCGGAAATCAGGTGACGTATACAGGTCATACGTCACCTTGACGTATGCATATACGTCACCCGCAGAACAGGTTTGCATTTCCATAGGTTAGGGTTCTTTTTTGTTAGGTTTCATAAAAACTCAACTTCTTTTCAAGCCTCTGCGTTTTTATTACTCTTGATCAACCCTGACCAGGTTGTCGTATATTTCTTTTGATTGTCTCACACATTTCTTTCGCTAGTATTTTTTTTTTAAACTTCGTTTCATTTCTTCTTTTCATCTTCTAAAAAAACTTAATATGGAACTTTGCAGCTGCCCAAACTGTAGGAAGTACACTGTCACTAGTTCCAATGGAAAAAATCACCAGGGACTTTTTGTTGAGCATAGCACACGTATACGGCACTGGGCAAAGGCATCGGCCAAGGAAGATGAAAATTTTATTAATAATCAATTTATGCAGATTTCACTTGATGATCCCAACAAACGTTCCAGAACTTATTCCATCGCTGACAAAGAACCACACAGCAACACACAAGAGAGTGAAGCTTATAATAATGATTCTAGCATGTCAAATATTATTAGTGAGATTTGAATTTTTTACTATCCACCTTTACCAGCGAGCTAATATTTAACCATTGCTTCAGTACTGGTGTTACAATTTATAATGTGGCTCTATCTTGTTTGTGGACTTAGCAGAGATAATTGTCAAAAAGCAAGAGATATGATTCTAAACATCATCCATCTCATTTCTCAAAAAGCCATCAAGCACAATAGTCTTTTATCTAGAGTTCCATGTGATATTTGGACGATTTCGAAGCGATTGAAGCTAGAATTTCCATCGGAAGAACAAGTCTGCTGCCAAAAATGCTACTCACTTTACGACATTGAAATTGCACCAGAAGAGTGTAACTACCAGCCTACCATCGCCAGGAATAAGTGTTATAATGATCTTTTCCATCCTCATAAGATACACCCATTTCCTCAGATCTGTTTTTCCTCAACAACTTGTAACTCAAAGCACCGGCATGTAGAAGGTGGTCAAATTTGATTAGCTGGACAGCCACGTCTTTGTATTTCACAATCCATTCATTCATGGATTGATTGATTTCTTAATATTCCTGGGATTGAAGCAGGAATTGATCAATGGAAAGTACAGCTAGCTTCCAACACAAACGTGGCTGTTTCTGACATAGCACAAGGCAGAATCTGGAAAGACTTATTTTCATGTAGCTCAAATGAAACTCTTGAATTAGGATTTGGACTTTTTGTAGACTGGTTCAATCCCCGAGGAAATAGGATTTCTGGCAAGCAAGTTTCAATGGGAATCATAGTGCTCCATTGCTTTAACCTTCAACCACGAGAGCAATTTCAACCGAAGTACACCTGTCTGGCTGGTTTGATCCCTTCACCAAACCAGCCAGATATGGTCACCATCAGTAATGTCCTCAAGCCCCTGATTGATGAACTTCTTGAGTTAAGTTGTGGAGTCAAGATCGTCACACCAAAATATCTCAATGGAAGAATGGTAGTGGTCAAACTTGTAGGCCTGATTGGAGAAATTGTAGCAACTCACAAGGTCGGGGGCTTTGTGTCCCATTCGGCAAAACATTTTTGCTCCTGGTGTGAGCTTCAAGACAATCAGAGAGTTGACCTGAAGCTTGGAAATCCTCGTCAACGAAGAACGGTTTTAAATGCATCTCATCAATGGAATGGGGCAAGGACACCAAGATTATGAGAAAATTTTGCAAAAAAGAATGGGATACGATGGTCGGGACTCAATCGCTTGCCATATTGGGACCCAGTTGCCAATATAGCATTAGGTGTGCTATACAACTGGTATGAAGGTGTTTTACAACACCATGTTTGTTATCAATGGGGCTTTGACTCAGCCATATTACAACATAAACGGTCCCAATCCGATCTATCAGGATCAGAATCAGAATCAAAATCGGATGAAGAAATGGTGGATGCATTTCTATCAGAAGACAATGAAGGCTTTGAGAATCAAAGTTACCTTTCAGAAGAAATAATTAAAAAGATTAGAAAGCGCCTGAGAGAGGTTGTGGTTCCAAAAGGCATCAGTCATCTACCAGTTGGCCTGTGTACAGCTCGAAATGGGAAGTTGAAAGCCAATGAGTGGTCAGTCTTCTTTCAGGTTTACCTATGTTTAGTCATATTGGATATTTTCTGGGACCTGGGCCCAAAGGATAAGCTCTTTCTTGTCAATATTGGTGCACTTATTCAATGCACCGAGATTGTTGGAGCAAGATTGGTCACCCAACAAGATGCACAGTTGTTTGACCAGCAATATAGTGTCTATCAACGCACATCTAATGTGTTGTTTCCACATATTTGAATCACACCCAACCATCATTATGCAATGCATATCCCTGAACAGCTGTTGCGATGGGGCCCACTCAACGGGATATCTGAATATGGTGGTGAAAGATTAGTAGGACTCTTCCAAAAGTTAAAAACAAACTCATTAAACAGTACGTCATAAATGTTATTTTAGTTTAGTATTGACAAAACTTATCATATAAATTCTTTGAGCTTTTAGGTTCTTCTGAAAAAACAATTATGACGAAATTTGGTCAGCTACAAAAGCTTCAACAAGTTGAGCCTGAACTACAGAAAGAATTTACAAACAAGTGTGAATCATCAAGTACAAGAAAAAAGGCCTTAGACGATTCTTCCTATTTGGAATTATTGAGACACTTGCAAAAAGAGCAACCCCAGCTGCGTGATTATCGTGATTTACCGCATCCTCCTCATTCACACGTTTTGACGAATTTCGCAATTGAACACCTTCATTTATCATGGCGTTTTGGAATGAAGCTTTCAAGACATTCACCAAATAATTTGATTTTTGTGAAGAAAGGGAAGTCGGATATCCAATTTGCTCAGATTGCTCACATTCTGGATTTGGTAAACAATGATGTTCACAAAGGGCCAATTTTAATGGTACGTTGGTTTGAACCTGTTAAAGATTATGAAGTAGGATTTGAAGGTCTGGATGATTTTTTGGTGGCGTGGAAGGTAAAACATCTAAAAAAAATACATACATTGGGTTTTGTATTGCTATCAAAGGTTTTGGGGCTTGGAGCATATTTAACTATGTCTGCATGGTCATTGGGATGCAAAGATGTGACCATGTTAGCTTACCCAATTGATAAGCTTGTTGGGCTTGAGCGTTTTGATTAGACTTTGTTATTCTATTTTTGTGAAATTGATTCAATTGTGCCCTTTGGATACATTTTTTAAGCTCGTTTTCCTCAAAATTGAATCAATCTCTCTTCATACGCCATATTATCTAGCAAATATTTCTTTTATGATTTCCAAAACCAAATATTTAGAATTTCAACAAAACATATCAGAATACTACTACCAAGCTAACAATTCCAAAAATACTGGAAATCTCTGTTTTTCTAAATTTGAATGAATCCCCATCTTCACAAAACGAAGGGGGTTTGAAGCGCAACATTCATCTTGAATTACATATCAAAATATCGTGTTTCATGTATTCAAATCCAGTCTACAAAGCTCGCCTACAATTTTAAAATTAATCTGAAAACCAAGACCAAAGCATAACCAAGCCCTATTTACAATAATTAAATAGAATGAACAGCCAATCAAATATCTATATACAGTAATTGAATCCATCAAATCTTTCCAAAAATACTCCATCATTCTGAACAATCACCATTCATTCCAATCATTTTGAAAACTGATAAAACTTTGTTGAGATTGCTGTGGCGTACTGTTATCTTCAGCATATTCCATTTCGGTATCTTGATCTGCAATGTAATTAATTTCCTCCTCTTGATTATCATTGCTATCATTGCTTACTGCATTCTCATCATCGTTTTCTTCAGCCAAGTACTCAAGGTCATCACTTTCCTGACTAAGGGAATCATCTAGCTCATTGTCGTTGAAAATTTCATGTGAAATATCATATTCTCGAATTGCTTCGGCCCAATATTTGTCTGTAAATTGTTTGTTGCTCAATCTTTCATCTGGATGTGGTTTTCCCAAGAGGGATTTCGAGGCATCTGGAAGAAAAGCGACTTTTAATGTATCAGCATTCCTCTTTTGGCCTTCTGTGCGATCATTGAACCAATCTGGATTGTAGAAATCAATTGGAAGGCCTTTGGGTATGCTTTTTGTTACCATTGCATCTGAGTCTTCTGGTATGTGGCGTTCACGTTTTGTGGCTCCCTTTCCATCAGGATTTTCGGACTTAGCAATTTCTTCATCAACCCTCCGCATGAATATCGTAGCTTTTTGAGATCAACATTCAATTTTCTTGATCATCCACTTCTTACTTATTGGGTCATACTCATCATCACTATGCACCTCCGGTTCAGCTAAAATTTTTAAATATCGATTTGGAAAACCTTGAGCAACACCGAATTTGTAGCAAACGTATTTGAGCTAAACAAGAGAGAAGTAGTCAGTTAGCTTTTATTCAGTTAAAGTATTATCCAACTCACCCTTAATCTGTATCGTAAGACTGCTTTTCTTTCTTGCTCCTTAGCATACTTTCCAGGTTCCTTGATCTCTTTTGTATATTGCTGGGCTACATACCAAGGGACGTAGTGGTTATAAGCCTTGGTAAGCAATTCAATGTTCTCTAGATACTGGAAGTTCACGTTCATGTATTCATAGGCTCCACTAATAGCAATTTGACGAAATGTTTGTATGGCGCTAATTCTGCATGCCTCATTGTATAGGGTATCGCTCTTATCATTGAGATCTGGAGCCCATCGACAAATACCCAGTTTGGAAAGTAAGGCAATAATATACTTGATGGAGAAGTCACTCATGTGAACAATTGCATTTCCGATTTTATTTTTTCCAGGTTTTGAACCCTGCAGCGTGAGGATTTCTTCTAAGGGTACCAAGGCGGTTGTATTGGCACCTTCTGATTGAGCTATAATTTTGCTTGTGAATGAAAATCAACAATTAAATTCTTTAAATGAGGAGTAATCAGGGGATATGGGTATGGAATGTTGGTGGATCATGCCCCACAGAATTTTGATGTGCTCGCAGAATGCTTTCTAAAATGTAGAAGCAGTCAATCATTCAATAAATATAGAGACCAATATGAACTAAAAAAATACGGCTTTACTTTTGTAGGCATGAATCCCACTGGAATCTCGGTACTTAGGAGCTGATGAGGGCTTTGCTTTTGTGGTGGTGTTGGATTTGGTTTGGGGGAGGGTTTTTTCAATGTACCCAAAGATTTTTTCTTGATACTTGGTGTCTTGACTACGGCTTTTGAATTTTTATTGGTTTGTTGTGAAGATTGACCAAAGGACTTTCTTGAATCGTCTTGATTAATTTCTTTATGTTTAGATTTTGCTGATGGATTATTATTAGGATTGTGTTGGTCTTGAAGATTAGTTTTTGTAAGTAGATCTTCTAATTCTGTCTCATGAATTGCTAGTCTTTCTTGAAGTAGTCTGATTTGTTGTGTCTGCTGAGTGACCACTTGCATCAAACTAGGCTCGCTTGATGATCCAAAATTCTGCAAGAAGTAACTATCATAATTATTGGAATTCATAGGCAATATTGATAAAGATACGAATTGAGTGTGGAGAAGATTGAAATTGGATAATTTCAGTCGTTTGTTGTGCTGAAAATAGTTGATATAGAAATGCAAAAAAGCAGTAAATGTAATAAAAAAAAGATAGATATATGAGAGCGGAGCAACAGATCTCAAAAATGTGTAGTAAGCTAATGAAATAAGGAGACTAAAGCAAGAAAGCTTAATCAAGAAAGGCATGGGATTAAAAAATATCTTAGCAAAATCAAGGAAAAAATGGGAGGGGAGGAATTAAGATTGGAAGAAGCAAGTTACTTCTTATTACGAATAGAATTGAATGAAGGAGATCAGATGCAAAAAAGAATTTCAAGGCTAAAAAAGGGATGAATTGAACTACTTGTTGATCAGCAATGAGCGGTGAATCATTTCTCAAGGACAATGAACCTGGGAACGGAGCACAATGCTTTTGTGTATACTACTGAGGCTGAGTGAACTGACTTGAACCAGGAGATGCTTCTGTTATAAAAGATTTTCGTTGTTTATAAAATATAAGATACATAAAAACAAAGGATTTGTTTTTCAAATCTACCATTACAAAGAGATTTGAAATATATTGAATTAAAGAAAAGAAAAGTAAGTTCATTAAAATGTTTGAGCCTGTTGAGCTTTGTTCTCTTCCTGCCACAAATGTTTGTGCTTCCTTCACTGAACATTATTACAAGGAACAAAGCTTGCACACTGCAGCCATTGTAAACCACTTCGTGAACGTCAACGTGACGTATGACCTGTATACGTCACCTGATTTCCGGGTGTGTTGGTAAGAGCATCGCTCATGAATGTCGATGATGAGGGTTCGAGTCCCTCAGTGCTTGGTATTCTTGGACAGAGGTTGAGAGACCGAAACTAACTCTGTCACTTAGTGGACTACAAAAGAATAAGAAATCGTAAAAGGACCATAAGAGAGTATAAATAGAAGAGTCTTCTAGACTCACGTTGTAAATAGAACAGTTTCAATTTTTATTTTTTTTATATCAAATCACATTCAAGTTATCTTAGTAATACCAAAATCAGTAATCAAAAAATCTTTATTATCAATAAATACTACTCACTCCGTTTACACACTAGAGTACAGGCTGGCTTTTCCAGATTTAAGACTGAGGCATTAATAATAAAAAACGAGTGTTTGCCATTATCTTTCTGATCTTTCTGATTCTATTTAGGTTTGCGGCTTGGGATGTCAGGAAATTATTTTAAGCTCTTAATCAACTTTTTCCAAGTTTGATCTGATTTTATACTAATTTAAATGCATGGGTAAATTTGGGAAAATAGGTTCGTCAAGGTTTTCCTGCTTATGGAAAGCCCATAATATAGACATATAGCTATATTAGTCTTAGTCCAGCAATGTGGATTTTGGTAATTGTTGTGTAATGGTTCTGAGTGTCTTTCAAGAATTGAATTCAAAATTTGTATCTTGATACTTGGTCTCATTTGAATCTAAAGTAAATTACTAAATCAGGACCTCAAAACTAACAATATACTATTTTAATATAAACAAAAAAGTCATCGACAAAACAATACTGCGCTGAGTGTTTCGTATTGGTAAATATTGGTATTACAAGTCTATTCATGAGTTACTAAATTAAGACATCAAGCCTCTATATTGTATCAAGTCGTTAAATCATGGATACAATAATTGCTTTAACTTTTTATTGTGTAGATTGGGGCGTTTATCACCAGGGCTGAGGATTCTAAGAACTCTTTAAGAATCCCCTGAGTTGTGCCTTCATCACCCTCAAGTCACAAATGGCATCTACCCGCCAACGTGAACAAGCCACTGGATAAAGCTACTGCATTGTATTGTATTGTAACAACCAGTGGGTGAAGAACCAAATTATGCTTGAGTTTTTTGCACCGTGCGTCTTTATTTTTTTTTTTGATTTTCAGTACCAGGATCTCAAAGTACTATAATTATCTCCCATTAAAAATGGACAAATCAGACAGCAATCAAAAAATAACCCTCAAAGACGGAAACTATGTGACGTGGGTTACTGCAATTGAAGCAGAACTACAACACATAGGTTGTTGGAGATTTGTAGATGGAACAGATGGTGATGTAACAGAAGAAAAAAGAAAGAAAAGTCTTACTGTCTCATTATGAGACATTTAGATTAATCAATTGTGGCATTTGTAGGAAATAAAATCACACCGGAGGAAAAAGGGGATGGACGAGCATTATGGAGAATGCTCAAAGATAAGTTTGGTGGATCAGGAGTACAAGCACAAGGGATGTGAGCCTTGAGGTATATTTTACATACCCAAATAGGCCACAATTATCTTAAAAAGAAATTTTGAATTATGCAAAACTCATAAGTCATGCATATATCCAAAATTCATCATTTTCAATTTCAGAAAAGATGAATAACTTTTTATTGAGTAAGTAAATCCATGGATTTAAGACCAGATTTGGATTCTACACAAAAATTCACCTAGGGTAGCTCCATAGAGTGAATAAGCTCAATTTAAGTATTTGAGGTGGTAAAATGGAAAATACTTCAATACCACATCATTAATACCACATAAAAGATCCGTGAAAATTTTTGTTTTTCTTGATTTTTAGCCAAAATAATGGGAAAGTGAGAAATCCCATGTTACATATACACTAAGAATAGTGTTATGCATGTTTTGAGCACTTAATATCATGGTATTCTTACATGGACTTTTGGTACACCCATAGTGGATATCTCACTTTAAGCTTAAATTACTATTTTGACGTAAAAAATAGGCAAGGGGGACAAAAGACATCAAAGAGAGCCAGGGTACCCAACTTCTGAGGCCTCAGAGGCGTGGATAGCTCCAGAGCATGGATCCATGGCTCATCTTGGCCCAATTGGTAAACTAAAACTCTTTGGGAACTTGGTTACCAAGTTACAACTACTGTAAAACATCAGAAAATAGCAAATAACCTGCTATTTTGACGTGCCAAGGAGGTAATGAGCTACTTACACTCCTGTAACCATGTCAATTACTAATGACTTTCCATGGATAAACCCCAAAAGAGTAATTAAAACCCTTTTGGGACCCATATTCATTGATTTACCTCATAGCAACCAGCAAAACACTGCTATTTGCAATTCTACGTAGAAATGAGGTAAAACCTTCAAAAATTCATTAAAAATACAATTCTTAATGAATCTTTCTGAAACTTTCAGGACTAAAGGAGAACTGTATTATCTATGGTACAACCAAAAAGAATTACAGTTTTACTAGTAAAATTAAAAGTTTTACTTACAGTCCATTTTTGGATATTCTACGTGAAACACTGAATCTTCAAAAATTCACAGTAATTACAACCTGTGATGAAATTGGCAATAACATTGATAACTTTGAGAAATCAATGATTATTTTAGAATAAAAGAAGATTTACAAGTGTTACTCCTTTTATTCTTAACCATATTGGGGTTGGTAGTCACGTAAAAGCATCAATTAAGTAATTATGATAATCTTACATGACAACAGATGATGCAATCAATAATCCAAAAAGGTTTATTGTTTTCTCACTCACTGGTTTTTCAGTTTGCTCCATGGCACGCCTCTGTGAGCTGTTGTTGACTTAAAAGAAGCCTATTCTTGCTGTTTTTTCCGTATCATCATCTTATCAATTTATAAAATCTTTATTACCAACAAGTAAGTATTAGTTCAACTATTCTTAAGTGTTTTAATTCTTTCAAAATCAATCAGAAAGACGTGAAATCATAGAATCCAACTATATATTGTTGTAATACTGTTATAAATCATTTTGATCCCTTAAATCCACAATTCCACGTCAAATTTCTCTACTTTTATTATCAATAAGTTCTTTGGAGTATTAGTGAGTCTTTTATCTTTAATTCTTAAAGTTTTTCTCTAGTAATAGTTTTCTTCAAGAATTATCTTTATAATTATTCTTGTAAAAGATAATTATATATTAAAATAATTTTATTATTTTAATAAAAGAAGTTTTTATTATTAAATTCTTCTTGTAATTGATTCTTGTAGACAATTACTTGCTCACTGTTAAAATCACTAGTAGTGCTTAACACGTGAAAGAAATAATTTTTAATTATTTAATTGTGGTTATAATAATATTTTATTATTATATTTCATAAGAACAGACATAGTACTGTTGATTAATAGTAATATTATCATCAGTTTCATAGTCACATCTTACATTTGGGGGCCTGGCCGTGTTTTTTGAACCTTGTACCCTTAATTAATATATTTTTAAGCTCTAACATATATTAATTTAATTAATTTTTTTCTTTCAATTTGGAGTTAAAATATTTTTATTTTTGAAATTGTTTTAAAATCTTTTTCATTGAGGAATTTGGTTTAATTTTATATTGTTTTTACACGTGGCTTTTTCACATCCAAAAACTTATAAAATTATTCTTTGAGTTACTCTGAATTAATTTTCATTCAAAATCTTAAATTTTAATTTTTTTTTCTTTAAAAAGAATAATTTTTTTAATATTAAAAAATATAAAACTTATAAAAAATCTTTAAAGAATATTTTAAAAAAAGTATAAAAAATAATTTTTTCTCTTTTATAATTTCTTTTAGTGTCTTTAATCAAATACTGTGCAGCTGGCAACAGACTCAGTAAAAGATATATCACTAGTCCAGAATCTTCAGAAGCAGAATCTGAAGACAGTATTGAGGTGCAAATTGCTAAAAGAGGCACCTTATTTAATTCTGAAAAGAATAAATTACCACCAAAAGGTGTGTTTTTATCTTTATTTTTACTCTTTATCCTTAAATTGACGTAAAAATGGTGCATACCAGAAATGGAAGCAACTATTCAGTCCAACCAGATGGATGTGGACAAGGAAGAGGCAAGACCAAATCCAGAAGTGCCAAATCTTCCACAAGAAAGACACATTTGGAGGATGCCAGAGTTGCCCCCCATTCCCCAAGGTCTGTACCAACAGATTTTGACGTGAATTCTGAGCCTGAACTAATTTATGATAATATTTCCAGGGCTGAACCATTTTCAAGTGGCAGCAATAGAAATATATCAGAGCCAGTACAAAAATTGGTTCAGAGCAGCCAAAGAAGAGGAGTGGGAAATCTGCCCAAGCCTTTGGCAGGGGGCCATGAACTCCTACTTACACATCAAGAGCTTTCTGGGTCAGGAGAAGACCATAGAACTCTTAGGAGGTTGGAGCCCCCTGTCTTGCAAAGACAAGGTCAAAAAGATAAAGAATTGGTTGAAGAACCAGAGTCTTTTATCCATAGACCAGAAGAAAGAGTTGGAAATGACTCCAACTTTGGAGACAGAGGCACCAGTGGCATCTACCAGCTCCAAACCAGCTCCAGAAGCATCCAAGGACAAGCCCAAAGGACCTCAAAAGAAACAGAGAGGTCCCAAGAACCATCAAGGCAAGGGCAAAGGCAAAGCCAATTGGCACAGACCTTACCCACAAGGGTACAGGATCCCCAGATTGGAGCCTTCAGCCGTGGACAGTGTCTTCAATATGGCCAGAACTCTTATGGAATTCACAGCCAAAGAGCAGGAAAGGATGAACAGGACTTTTCCACGCAAATAAATGATGTACATAGAAGTATTAGTGTAGAAATTGGCAAACTTGAGTCAAAGTTAAAACAAATTACATTAGACATCAATGATTTAAAGAAAAATGACAAGCAACATTCTGATTGGCATAAATTGACAACTGTCACCCTTGAGTCAATTAGCAATGCTTGTGAAAGAATTGAGAACCAATGTCAAAATAATGACACAGAGGATCTTTCCATCTTTAAAGTAAATAATAGACTTAAAACTCTTGAAGACCATGTCTTACAAATAGTTAAGAACACCAATCAATTTGCTATACATTTAGCAAAAAGTGACAGTGAAAGGCAGAAATTGAAGAATGAAATAATTGCAAGTGTGGAGCAAATTCATAAGAATCATGAACCACATATGCCAAGACATTCTACACCTTTGACTGAAGAAAAACTTTCTGTCAAAGAAAGTTTGACTCCATTCTTAGGAGAGAATGTTATTTCTGCAAAGGATATTCCCAAATTAGAAGAATGGCCAACATTCTCTGGTGAAGGAGAATACAACCATATTGAATTCATCAGGACTATTGATATGTTGCAAGAAGACTTTAATATACCTGATGAAATCATAGTAGGAAAATTACATTGTTTGTTTACCAAGACTGCAAAGAAATGGTATTACAAGATGAGAATGGATCATGGAAGACATGACTGGTCTTGGTGGAAATCTGAAGTGATTACCAAATGGGCCAATAATTCTTGGAGGTTTAAAATGGAGAATGCTTTTGAAAGTGCCATTTTTAACTCAGAAAAAGACAAACCACTTACTTGGTTCTTCAAACAAAAAGACAGATTATCTGCTTTACACCCAGATATGTCTGACACTATGATTAATATGAAAATATTAAGAAAATGTGGAGGAGAACTGGAACATGCTATCAAAAGCAGATGTGTGGAACCCTGTTCAACAGAGGACTACATTAATGCTATGGAAGATATCATTACCAGAACAAGAATTGGTAAAACTTGGGTTAGAAACCCAATAGAGTCCAAAATAGTCTCAAAGATTCCTAGAGAGGAAAGAAGACCAGAAAGACCTGTCTTGAAGTGTCATAAATGTGGAAGTACTTCACATTTAGCCAACACTTGCCCTAAGAAGACAAAGATCAATGAAGTTCAAATCATTGAAGACATTCAGTGTACTGAAGAGAAAGAAGAGTCTGATCAAGATTCTGCAGTCTCTGAAGATACACCAGTAGAGGACTATCCCATTGAAAACATTTCAGCTTTCTTTGAGGTCACAGAAGTCCATACCCACTTGCCACAGTACAGTGAGGATTGCTACAACCTGATCAATATCCAAGATGCCAGAATGTGTAAAACAAAACCTGCTAGAGGAAAGGGTTACACTGCTGGAGCATCCTGTATCACATCAGTTCTAATGGGTGATATTGAAGCCAAAGTAAATCTGGATACAGGGGCATTTTGCACTTGTATTGGCAAGGATTATCTCCAAATTATACTTCCTGAATGGAAAAACCATCTATTACCAATAGAAGGTGTACAGTTCAGTAGTGCCAGTAACAATATGTACCCCTTGGGCATATTGGATACTAATATTGTATTCCCACATCCAGCAGGAAGTGTAAGAATGAAAACTGAGATTGTAGTAATGGATAATTGTACATCTCAGCATATCATTCTTGGAAATGATTACTTGAATATTTATGGTATTGATATAAATAACCATAAAGACAGATATTTCACAATTGGAGATAACAAAAGGCAAAAATTTGCTTTCTCCAATATGCCAAAACAGATATCTGTAGTATCTTCTGTCAAAGATACTTACAAAGATGAATTTGTGTCTAAACAACTTGTTGAAGCACAAATTAATCCATCATTGTCACCAAAAATGAGGAATGAACTTATTGATGTATTATATACATACAATAATGCATTTGCATCTGATAATGAACCATTAGGCGCTATAAGGGGACATGAAATTGATATTACTCTTAATATTGATAGACCATATCCTCCAGTACTTAGAAGACCAGCTTATCCAGCCAGTCCCAGAGCTAGAGAGGCCTTGGAAAAACATATCCAAGAGTTGATCCAACTTGGTGTGCTAAGGAAAGTAGGCCATAATGAGGAAGTTGAAGTGACAACACCTGTTATTATTGCATGGCATAATGATAAGTCAAGAATGGTTGGAGATTTTAGAGCTTTGAATACCTACACAGTTCCAGATAGGTATCCAATCCCTAGGATCCAAGAAACCTTGACTCAATTGTCTAAAGCCAAGTATATAACATCAATGGATGCATTAAAAGGCTTCCATCAAAATGTTTTGACGCCTAAAGCTAGGAAATTACTTAGAATTATCACTCACTGTGGTATTTATGAGTATCTTAGAATGCCATTTGGCATTAAAAATGCTCCATCTCATTATCAAAGAATGATGAATACCATCTTCCCCACAGAATTGTCTGAAGGATGGCTTATCATTTATATTGATGATATTATTATATGTTCTGACTCATGGTCTTTGCACCTTGAAAGACTTGCAAGAGTACTTCATAAAGTTGCAGAAGTGAACATGAAAATTTCACTTAAGAAATGCAATTTTGGTTTTGAAGAACTCAAAGCATTAGGACATGTTGTTTCTGGTTTGAGCTTGGGTATTGACAAGAATAAAGTAGCAGCAGTGTTACTTAAGCCAATACCCCAGAATAAAAAAGAAATGATGTCTTTTCTTGGATTTGCTAGTTACTATAGGCAACACTTGAAAGATTTTGCAATTCTAGCCAAGTCACTTTATAGAATCTGTGATCAACAGACTGTATTTGAAATGACACAAGAAAGAATTAAAGCTTATGAGAAGATAAAGAAGGCCCTTACAGAAGCACCTTTACTCCTCATGCCTGACTGGAATATTCCTTTTAAATTGTACATTGATGCATGTGGAGATGGATTAGGGGCAGCCCTACACCAAGTCCAAATTATTGATGACAAACCTACAGAAGGACCAGTTTGTTATATCTCAAGACAAATCAAACCAACAGAAGCCAGATATGGTGCAAGCCAAATGGAGTGCTTATGTTTAGTATGGGCACTTGAGAAATTACACTATTACCTTGATGGCAGTGTTTTTGAAGTGATAACTGACTGTAATGCCGTGAAATCACTTCTTAACATGAAAACTCCCAACAGACATATGTTGAGATGGCAAATAGCCATTCAAGAATATAGAGGAAACATGACTATAGTTCATAAAGCAGGAAACATTCACAAAAATGCTGATGGACTTAGTAGATGGGCTTTAGCCAACACTCCTGATAACCCAGCTTATGTACCTTTGGAAGCTGAACCACAGATTCCAATTGAAGGGATTAACATAACTGATATTGGGACTGAATTCTTTGAAGAGGTCAGAGAGTCTTATAAACAAGACAAGAATTGCCATATCTTGACTTCTTTATTGGATAAAGACTGCAAAGACACATCTTTGGTTAATACACTAGATGAAGTTTGGAAAAATTCCTATTCTGAAGGAAGATTTCACTTGTTTGATGGGATTATTTACCATAGAACAAAACATTCTTGTGTGATGACATTGTGTAGTAGATTGCTCATCAATACCATTCTTCATGAATGCCATGATAGCATTTACTCTGGACACCTATCAGAAGACAGAACACTTGAAAAGGTGAAGAACTGTGCATGGTGGCCATCTTGGAGAAAAGAAACCATTGAATATTGCCATACCTGTGATAGATGCCAAAAAGCAAACAGGAGTACAGGCAAGAAATTTGGATTAATGATCCATATTCAAGAACCAAAATCCCCTTGGGAAGTTGTTCACATGGATTGGGTCACAGCACTTCCTCCAAGTGGTGACAAAAGTTATAATGCTTGTTTAGTCATTGTAGACAGATATAGCAAAACTCCCATATTCTTACCATGTCATAAAGATGACACTGCTATGGATACAGCTCTTCTTTTATGGAGTAGAGTTATTTCTCATACAGGGTTATTTAAGAATATCATAAGTGACAGAGACCCCAAGTTCACATCTGCACTTTGGACCAATCTTCATAGATTGTTTGGGACTAAGTTATCATTCTCTACAGCATATCACCCTCAAACAGATGGGCTAGCAGAGAGGATGATTCAAACTTTAGAAGACATGATCAGGAGATTTTGTGCTTATGGATTAGAATTTAAAGACTCAGATGGCTTTACCCATGACTGGTGCACTCTGATACCTGCATTAGAATTGGCATACAAGACATCAGTCCATTCTTCCACAGGACAAACTCCTGCTATGTTAGAAAAAGGATGGAATCCAAGACTCCCAGCAGACACACTGAGGAAAGACTTGATTGACATTCATCCTACAGCTTCCAGCTTCAAATTAATGCTTGATAAAGTAAAACACCATGCAAAACAAAGTATGGATGATGCTTTTGATTATGCAAAACAGAAGTGGGACAAGAGTCATAAAGTACCAGACTTCAAAGTAGGGGACTTAGTTCTAGTTTCAACCTTGAATTTTAATAATATCAAAGGCCCAAAGAAACTTAAAGATTCTTATGTAGGACCTTTTGTTATTGTTGCTTTACATGGAAACAATGCAGTTCAAGTGGAATTGAGTGGTGAATTGGAAAATAAACACCCCACATTTCCAGTCAGCTTGATAAAACCTTATCAACCAGCTGATAAAGAATTGTTTCCTTTAAGAAACCCAACTCCTTTAACTGTACCACCTGTGGAACAGAATGAAGACAGAAAGATAAAGAAAGTCATTAAAGAAAGGAGACTTAGGGGTAAAAATCAAAGAGAATATCTTGTCAGATATAGAAATCCAGTACATGAAGATGAATGGATGGCAGAATCAGAAATACCTGACTCAGATAAACTCTTAAGAAGATTTAGACATGAAAGAAGGCCACAAGCCTGAATATGTCTATAAATGTGCTTTAAATTACTTGATCTGAGTAATGTGAAGAGGTTGGACAGTGGACATTAACCCCCTTTTGGGGCCTTATTCTTTTTATCACTAATAAAATTGTAGTACAATTTTATTTTTTGGTGGGAGGGAATGTGAGCCTTGAGGTATATTTTACATACCCAAATAGGCCACAATTATCTTAAAAAGAAATTTTGAATTATGCAAAACTCATAAGTCATGCATATATCCAAAATTCATCATTTTCAATTTCAGAAAAGATGAATAACTTTTTATTGAGTAAGTAAATCCATGGATTTAAGACCAGATTTGGATTCTACACAAAAATTCACCTAGGGTAGCTCCATAGAGTGAATAAGCTCAATTTAAGTATTTGAGGTGGTAAAATGGAAAATACTTCAATACCACATCATTAATACCACATAAAAGATCCGTGAAAATTTTTGTTTTTCTTGATTTTTAGCCAAAATAATGGGAAAGTGAGAAATCCCATGTTACATATACACTAAGAATAGTGTTATGCATGTTTTGAGCACTTAATATCATGGTATTCTTACATGGACTTTTGGTACACCCATAGTGGATATCTCACTTTAAGCTTAAATTACTATTTTGACGTAAAAAATAGGCAAGGGGGACAAAAGACATCAAAGAGAGCCAGGGTACCCAACTTCTGAGGCCTCAGAGGCGTGGATAGCTCCAGAGCATGGATCCATGGCTCATCTTGGCCCAATTGGTAAACTAAAACTCTTTGGGAACTTGGTTACCAAGTTACAACTACTGTAAAACATCAGAAAATAGCAAATAACCTGCTATTTTGACGTGCCAAGGAGGTAATGAGCTACTTACACTCCTGTAACCATGTCAATTACTAATGACTTTCCATGGATAAACCCCAAAAGAGTAATTAAAACCCTTTTGGGACCCATATTCATTGATTTACCTCATAGCAACCAGCAAAACACTGCTATTTGCAATTCTACGTAGAAATGAGGTAAAACCTTCAAAAATTCATTAAAAATACAATTCTTAATGAATCTTTCTGAAACTTTCAGGACTAAAGGAGAACTGTATTATCTATGGTACAACCAAAAAGAATTACAGTTTTACTAGTAAAATTAAAAGTTTTACTTACAGTCCATTTTTGGATATTCTACGTGAAACACTGAATCTTCAAAAATTCACAGTAATTACAACCTGTGATGAAATTGGCAATAACATTGATAACTTTGAGAAATCAATGATTATTTTAGAATAAAAGAAGATTTACAAGTGTTACTCCTTTTATTCTTAACCATATTGGGGTTGGTAGTCACGTAAAAGCATCAATTAAGTAATTATGATAATCTTACATGACAACAGATGATGCAATCAATAATCCAAAAAGGTTTATTGTTTTCTCACTCACTGGTTTTTCAGTTTGCTCCATGGCACGCCTCTGTGAGCTGTTGTTGACTTAAAAGAAGCCTATTCTTGCTGTTTTTTCCGTATCATCATCTTATCAATTTATAAAATCTTTATTACCAACAAGTAAGTATTAGTTCAACTATTCTTAAGTGTTTTAATTCTTTCAAAATCAATCAGAAAGACGTGAAATCATAGAATCCAACTATATATTGTTGTAATACTGTTATAAATCATTTTGATCCCTTAAATCCACAATTCCACGTCAAATTTCTCTACTTTTATTATCAATAAGTTCTTTGGAGTATTAGTGAGTCTTTTATCTTTAATTCTTAAAGTTTTTCTCTAGTAATAGTTTTCTTCAAGAATTATCTTTATAATTATTCTTGTAAAAGATAATTATATATTAAAATAATTTTATTATTTTAATAAAAGAAGTTTTTATTATTAAATTCTTCTTGTAATTGATTCTTGTAGACAATTACTTGCTCACTGTTAAAATCACTAGTAGTGCTTAACACGTGAAAGAAATAATTTTTAATTATTTAATTGTGGTTATAATAATATTTTATTATTATATTTCATAAGAACAGACATAGTACTGTTGATTAATAGTAATATTATCATCAGTTTCATAGTCACATCTTACAAGGGATAGCCTTAGATAAATTTTTAGAACGAAAATTCAAGAACCTAGACCAATGGGTGGAAGACCTCCAAACAACCACAAGAAGAATGTCAATAACTGGAACAGATGTGAACAATGCATTAGTATCTAGATTAGCCATTAGGACTCTACCCAATAAATATGAATCACTTATAAGGATACGCACATATGGAAATCAATACCCAACAATTGAAGACATCATTGTGAATGTTGAAAAAGATCAAGCCTTATTTCAAGCAAAAATTGAGCCCAAAGACAAAGTGGCTCTATCAGCAGACAAGGAAACAAGGACATGCTTTGTATGTGGCAAGAAGGGCCAAATTTCGCAAAACTGTAGAAACAGAGGAAATAACAATAAATATAATCATAATAAATATACACGGGCAAGGTTGGCTAAAAATGATGAAGAAGAAGAGCCAAACATTGCATTTGTTGCAATAAATAAAAAGGGATGGGCCCTAATTGAAAGAAATCAAAACAAACAATTCTTGATTCAGGCGCCAATAACCATATGTTCACAAGTAAATCTGACTTTACTGACTTGAGAATTTCTTCTGGAGGAGTACAGATAGGCCAAGAAGGTGTCAAAATCCTGATAAAAGGAAGAGGGAAAGTTCTCAAAATATCAAATAATAATAAAATTGTGTTCAATAATGCATTATATGTACCTGACTTACCCTATAAGCTTATATCATTATCCAAGATATGGAAAGGAAAAGGCAATCTGGAAAGACTCCAAAACAACAAATTCCAGGTAATTCAAAATGAAAAGAAAATATTCAATGGGAACATTGAGAATGGACTTTTACACATTACTTTTGACAATAACAATGCATTTTTAAGCAAACATGAAAGACTTGGTCATGGTGGAAAGTCTTACAACTGTGAAGCATGTAAAATGGGAAATTCAACTCGAATTTTATTCAATGGAAAAATTGAAAGACCAAACCAGCCGCTTGATGAAGTTTCAGTTGACCTCATGGGACCAATCACACCAACCTCACTAGGAGGAGCCAAGTATATTCTTGTAATTATTGACTCCAGCACTCGCTTCTCTTGGGTCCGAATGCTCAAAAGTAAACAAGATTCAAAAAATGAGCTAGAAAAAGTTATCTTACAAGTGGAAAACATCCTAGAGAAACAAGTAAAAAGAATCATATGTGATGGAGGAAAATAATTTGTAAATAATTTTATAAAAGTCTTTTGTGAAGAAAGAGGAATACAGCTTACCATTACAGCCCCGTACACTCCACAAAATAATGGAATAGCTTAAATAATCAACAGAACGTTAATGGACAAGGTCAGAACACTCATTATTGAATCAGAAGTAAAAAAGGGCCTCTGGGCAGAATTAACCAATACCACAAATTTTCTACAAGTAAGGGTATCAGAAAACAAACAAAGTCCATTTGAAAAACTCTTCAATAGAAAACCAAATATCCGCAGAATAAAAAGATTTGGATGTAGAGCTTTTGTAACAAATAACAACTATAAGAGAAAACTAGGTTAAAGAGCGCACAAGGGCATACTTGTAGGTTATGAGCCATACTTTGGAATCTATCAAATCCTGCTCAAAGACACAAGAAAAATTATTCGGTCACGAGATGTTAGATTCAACAAAGATGACATTCCCTTCAAAAACAAGAAAGACAACAAGAACAATATCAACCAAGAAAACACAATTGAAGAAGAAATTGAACCTATCAGACGAGAAGAGATAGAGCTCGGACAACCAAATAATAATGTACAACAAGAAAATAGAGAACCACTGCAGATAAGATTAAGAATTCCAAGGCCTCAAGGACCTGAAAATACTCAAAATAGTGAAGGGACGAGTAACATACAAAAGAAAAATAAGAAGCCACATTGGGAATGGGAACTCTATACGAAAGCACCTAAGGACATTAACTCAGATATTTTGCAAGAAAATATCATAGAAAGACAATCCCGCAACAACCAAGCACTAGTTGCTAATGTTGGAGAAGTAGCTTCTAGGGAAAAGGATGAAGCTTTTTCTAAAAATGATTATACAGCTTTGAAAGCAATGAATGCCAATACAGAACTAGATGAAGGAAATCCAGAAAGCCTAAAAGAAGCCCAAAGAAGACCTGATTGGGTCAAAGGGAAACAAGCTTATTTTACAGAACTCAACTGTATTTCTGATCAGAATGTATTTTAAATTATCCCATGACAAGAAATTCCAAAAGGAAAACTCTTATAAATACAAGATGGGTATTTACTAAGAAGTTTGATCAAAATGGAAACCTACAACAATACAAGGCTAGATGTGTAGCAAGAGGTTTCAAACAAAAAAGCGGAATAGACTATCAAGAAACCTTTTTGCCAACAGGTCTTCTCTCCACATTAAGATTCCTGATTAGTCATTCAGCACAAATAGAACAACAAATCAGGCAAGCAGATTTTGTAACGGCTTACCTCAATTCAGAGTTAAGTGAAGAAGAATCAGTCTTCTCATCACCACCTGAAGGGTTTTGTGAATGGATCAGAGAATCTAAACCCAAAACATACAAAGAAAAAAGAACAAAGGATTTCATGATTAATTCCACTGAATATGTTTCAAAATTAAAAAAATCACTTTATGGTTTAAAACAGGCTGCACAAAGTTGGTATCAGACATTAAAAAATTAGCTCATAACATTTGGCTTTATACCTAGTAATGAAGATCCATGTCTATTCATCAGAGGTCAAACAATTCTATTGGCGTGGGTGGATGACATATTAATAGTTGGAAACAATTCTAATCAAGTTATAAACAAAATATTGGATGAGCCTATTGGATATAAAAATTGTAGGGATGTTAGTATAGAAAGAAAGTACAAAAACAGAATAAAAAGGAAAGCACTAACCAACAAGACTAAAAAGCACAAACTTAGGGGAAAACATCAACTATTAGATGTAAAGTACTTAGTGGACTACAAAAGAATAAGAAATCGTAAAAGGACCATAAGAGAGTATAAATAGAAGAGTCTTCTAGACTCACGTTGTAAATAGAACAGTTTCAATTTTTATTTTTTTTATCAAATCACATTCAAGTTATCTTAGTAATACCAAAATCAGTAAACAAAAAATCTTAGTTATTAAAAAATTCTACTCACTTCATTTACACCTTTCCCAAAGATTCCACAGCTCAGACCTACCAAAGTCTTTATCCTTAAAGTGTTTTCTTATCAGTAATGTAGTTATGGTAAAATAACTAAACATTTAAGTGTGGTGAACCAAGTCAAAAGTGAAACTCTCAAGATTTAACTGAGCCAACGATCTTTTAGGTTTTGTATATCTGGTCCTGCAAAAGAAATTGATCAATTTTGTGGTGTTTATTCCTTATAATGCAAATTTATATATTTTAGATAGTAGATTTAGTTAAAATTAAATTGGGAAAATTTAAGTAAAATTTTTGTTTTGCAGAACAGGCTCTTAGTTGAGTGAAATTTATTCACGTTTATTGAAATAAATATGGTCATAAAATTATGAAAAAACACTTATCTCAAAATTGAAAGTCACAATATGAGTGATATTTAGATTTTCACTAACATGGAATTCATTTTCATATAGCATGACACATAGATTCCAAATTTAGAGCCACTATTTTGATTCCCTTTGTTTCATAATCTTCAATTATATCTTCTCCAGTTCAATTTCCAATTTTTTCTGGGGAATATTTCACTTATCTAGTTTTCACAAGTCTCACATACTTGCATCCACCAGATTAGACTGGTTTTGGTAAATTTGATTTACTCAAGTGGCAGCAATTTTAATCCATTCTTTGGCTTCTTCAAAAATTTCCTTCTGATTCAACTTGAGCCACTTTTCAAAAAATAGGCTACAATTTCACTTTATATTTGACCAATTTATTATATATATATGATCTACCTCATACTTCATTAAGGATGTGATATATGTGGGGTAAAATATTGAGATTTGTTAAGGTGGTGACTCTTTTATGGGTCATTTCAGATCTGATATTGGCTGAGAAGCAGTAATTAATAAAAATAGAAAATCTTCAAATGTCATTTTGAAAAGGATAAGAAAAAATCCAGGAATAAGATTAATTGTTAATATTGATTAGATGTAATTGAGGGAAAGAATTTTTAAATTGAACGGATTTTGTAGGGATAATGGAAAAATTAACTTTGAATTAGTTTCCAAACTCAAAAGGCTTAATTTTTCACAAAACTGAAATGTTGGAGGAATCTTAAGTCACTCATTTGAGAAAAGGTGGTATCTGATTCAAAAAAAAAGGGTTTCTTACTTTTGGATTTGTGCCAAAGAAAATAAATTCTAGAATTAAGAATTTTGAAGGTCTTGAGCACACCAATATGAGTAAATAAGAGTGAAATAATGATTAGAGTCCCTGGAAGTATAACTTCATTTTCCCATCTTATAGATAAGGAAAGTTACTTATCTTTAGATTTAGAATCTTAAATATTATTCAATAAAGCTTGAGTCTGAAAAAAATATTTCAATAAAATATTTAGAAAATTAATGCCCAAAAATATCAATGAAGAAGTCCTAGTTCACTTCTATACTCAGTTATACTCTTATACATCTTAGTGGGTTCTACTCTTATACAGTTCAACGTATTTTCCCAATTTGGAGTATTGAATTTGATAGAAGCTATCAGACGTTTGTCTTCCATGATCTAGGATAAGAGTAAAACGAAGTCAATTGAGTACTTTTCGTCTTATCCTCCATATCTATAGCTATTTTCTGAATAAACTCCTATTCAACAGATAATATCAAGATCGAAAATCTAGCTGATCAGAGTTAGTGGTTGATACGATATCCGAGAGCTAACATGTATATATCATCCTATAATTATGCATGTTGTTTTACTCACAAAATACTAGGAAAAGTCATTTCTAAGATTAGGAATTAAATTTATGCATCAATTTAAATAAGAATTCAATTTATTTTATTTGTATTTTTATTTTCTTAGTATACAAGATGACAGTTTACTATTCCAGATTACTATTATAATTAAATTCTCTGTTCCTCAGATATTTATTTAATCAAATAAGTTCATTAAATAGCTTATAGCAACAAAAACTCACAGTATCCATCAATCTTGTAAGCCCAGCCTTGCTGATTACACGTTTATCTGTAACAACAATTCAAGGTGATAAAATCAACATTATAGGGAGATAAGTTGCATTCAATAATGAAATCAGACTCATACTGTGGCATAGAGTAGAATCGATTCAGATAATAGCCAAAAAAAGTATATTCCCATTTTGACTATAAAAAACCCTAACACATTATATAGGTAGGTGGTTAATATTAAAATATGAATTCTTTTTCATTTCAGTAGAATTTATATGATGTTATCTTTTGTACACTTATCCTTGGAGTGAAAACAACAAGTTCATTCTTGAACTGTGTATAGTCTGTATGAACTTATCTCAAGATTTTGAACATCTTTGTGGAGTCTGAGATAACTAGTGGGGAAGCTTAAGACGATATTGATATTAAGTAGCTCTAGATTTCGTTCCAGAAATTTGTTTTTATTAACAATTAACTTTCCTAATTTCTAGCATAAGTACACAGCCTTGTGTAAAATAGGCAGCAAAAAGAAGAGGGTATCAGAGAAGTAGAGATAGGGATTAGAACATGAGAAAGGCTTTTGATGAATGAAAAAACTTTCCGAATCCAAGATATCTCATTCCTTGTACATTTAGGATAAAAATACCCTGCACTTTTGATTTTTTAAGTAGTAAGAGATTTGGAACAACTACTCATATAGGTAGAGGAGTAAAAAAAGCAATCTTTAATATCCAAGTAAAAAATCAGATTGTTCAAGAAATCTAGTAAGTCATGGTTAAAGAGCCAGCTTTTTGATACATGGAAGGAAAAATTTGAACTCTATTTATGCCACTATTAAGTTGCAGTATCATGATTTTTACAGCCTGATATTTCTTGTCAAAGAGGAAAAAATTTCAAGCCAGGTGTTCTTTTTCTCAATTTGACACACTGGAAAACATAGTTCTGGATAAGGCTGTTCCGCAAAGCTCACATTTTGAGTTTTTTCTGATCCCCGCCCCTGTGTGGTAGGGATCGGTCAATTATTTGCTAAAAAATTTCTTTGCAGTCCCTGGAGGGTTAGGGACACAGAAGGAAGTTAATACTTTAGCAGGGTACCAATAGTAGAAAAGACAACAAAACAAAAAAACTAAACAATGTAAACAAATCTCTCTATTCATGAGAGAACAAAGGACCAAAAGTGTGAGACCAGCTTTTAACACAAGCTAATTGGTCAACATGCTTTGATGAAAGAGCAGCAAATTCATAAGTAAGTATTTTTCTGCCATCTGAGAAAGCTCTCTCAGATGGAGCACTAGTGGCAGGTATGGACAAAAACCTGTTAGCCATCAGCCCTAAGGTAGGAAATAAAGATTTAAGGGAATTCCAAAAGACCAATATGTCAGTGGACTTTGGCTCCAGTGGTTCAGCAAAGAATCATTCCACTTCGGTTTCCAAATTACTGACCCCAAGAGCCAAAGTTGAATACATTTCATCAAACAACCCAACATGCTGTTGCACAGTAAGATCTTCTTTGGGGTTGATTGATTGTTTGAAATGTTTCTGGGCCTCCTCTTTAAACATTATTGACGATGTGGTGGCTGAGGTACCTAAACTAGCCAATTTTGCTTCATTTGTGTAGAAGAATTTGAGTTTAAATCAGGGATCCAAAATGGTAGCACATATTGCAGGTATTTTTGTAATGAGAATCTTCAGATATTTGGTTAATTTCTTGCACATTGCTTTGGCTGCAGGCTCAATTAGGGTCACATTGTACTGATTACAGGCCTGGAATAAACAAGCACAGGCATTAGTTATTTGGTCGAAGCAGATGAAAAGAAATAAATACCTGTTCAATCCTCCTGATCAATAGAATATAAAGTGGTAACGCATGACTAATTGTTGGGTATTTGGACCCACAAATTATTTGAGTCGCTTTGTAAAGTGGTTCAAGAAAGTCAATTGTTATTTTGACTTTTTCCCATTTGAGAGAATTGAGTTGGTATGATTGCATATTTGGCGGACTGCAGAACTGATTATAAGCTTCTTTAAGTATAAGAGCTCTTACAAGCATGTCATATGTTGAATTCCACCTTGTACACACATGTGACAGCAAATTGGTGGCTTTGGTGGGCTTGTTGTCATCATAAATTAGCTTCACTGTTGTATTAAACTTGTAACACCATTGAGGACTTTGATTTAAGAATCCTGCCAAATTATTTAATCGTATTGAATATCTTGGCCATCAGGGATGTCAATAAGGTTCACAATTAATATTTGGCTAACTTCATCTTTGGATGTATTTTGAGTTGAACTAGGGGAGCCTATAGAAAGGGCCTTCAGGCCATCCCATGCAGCCAAGCCATTGTTTGCTTGCAATGAATGCTGGGCACAGGTCTTGCATTTTGCTACACATCTTCTGGGTAACTGATGCATTGTCCATTGTAATGCAAACAATTTTGCTTTCAAGGTCATATTGGTTGATGATGCCAAAAAATAGTTTGGAAAGTGATGTGCCTGAGTGAGCACCTGAAACATAAAAGACAATGATCAGTAAATATAAATAAAAAAAACTTACCATGGATTTCAGTCAGTCCCAGAAGCAAGGGGGTGAGATGAAAAGTCTCATCTAAATAATGACATGTGACATCCATATAGGCTGTCACATTTGGACTCATCTATGTGTCAGTGGTCAAGGATACCTGGATTGGGTTGGTGGTTAAGAGACAGCAAATGTGGTCCTGATGGAAAAAAAATGCTGGACAGGTGTGCAGTCAATGAATGACACCAAACAAGGATTTTGACGATATTGGGATTGCACAATTCCAAAAGGTCTTGAAAGGATTTTGACTCAGTGATTGATAGGGGAAGGTCGGTCTCAGAAATGAAGTAGACCAAGGCGGTCTTGAGTGATTTAAGAGTTAGAGACTGTTTTGAACAAAAATATTTAGTTCTTCTTTTGGTTTCACAAGGAGGATAACAAACAGAATTGCTTACATTTTTGGGCCAAGGATTAGCTATGTATTTGTCAAGTTCCCCCAATGCAATCACAGGCCTTTTGTTGGGGTTGCGCATTTGATGAAAGCCTGTGAGATGATCTGACATACCCTTGGTGCTTCCAGTAAGGTCAAACTTAAGTTTTTTCTTGCAAGCTTTTCCAAAATGATCAAGCACTTGACATTCAACATAAGCATCATTGAGACATTGAAAATATACCCATACCCATGACCGCTTGTGTTTGCTCAGGGTTTTTCTGGTGCAATCTTCATCAATGGAGGTGGGTGGAAGGAGCTCAGTGTCACTTGGAGTAGTTTGCTGCGAAGCCATTACTGATGACATCTGATTGTAACTTTGTAAGGAGGTGAGCTTGAGGAAAATAAAAGGAAACGACGGAAGGTGGCACAGGAAACTAAGACGTGGAGGAGGATTCAGGACATCAAGAGTAAGAAGGAGGTCAGATGGAGGAAAAGGAAATGAAACTAAGAAACAACATAAGTGAAACAATAGAGAAGTGTAATATTATGATATGGATGTGTGGAAGGATAAAGGAAACTGAGAAATGGCAGAAGGTAAACAATGGAGAAGGGTAAGATTATATATTATGGATGCGTGGAAGGATATTGATTCCAGAAGATAAAAGAAAAAAGAGGTACCCCGTCCGCATCAGTCCTAGCTGCGGTGGGTTTTTTTTTTTTTTTTTTTTTTTTTAAGTGCAATGTATTTTAAATTCCGCACTATGTCTATGGTGAATATTGGGGTTAGGGGACCAGCCTTAGTTCTGGATAAGCTATATTCATCACTCTGAGGCTTTCAAGGTCATCCTAAAGGCAGTGGCGTCAGACTAGTTTTTGTGGTTCTCTTATGTGATCTTGACTACTTGATCAGTTGTAATCCAGCAGAGTCCTTAATTTCAAACTAGTACATTCTGTTATGCTGGAGCATTCTTAAACACAGAGGGAGAAGTCTACGTAAATACAGGTTCTAGTCTGTGTGTTATCCTTCCTCATGAATTTACTCTCTTGTCTTGCGGCACCTTGTACCACACCTCCTATCCTGTTTGGCTTACTGACACTAGTAATTTCATTGTAGGCCCTTTTTAAAAGCTTCTCTTACATACTGTTTACTTAGCCTCATGCTTGTCAATGAGAGGCTGTTGCTTAACTTGATCACTTGTCTGTAAGTCTGCTTCACCGCTCCCGTCCTCTTTTACCTACTGGCTTCTAGACTTTCGTCTTTTTCCTCATTTGAATATGGTCTCTTTCAATACTGCGACTTTATTGTTCAAAACACCTTTGTCCTTTCGAGGTAAGGCTGAAATCACACAGTTTGGATTAAGCGAAATACAATTAGGGTCAATGCATTGTATTTGAGCAAGACATCTCAAGTCAAGTAGGTGGGATGGTGACTGAGGCTGCTCATTTCGATTTATACTATGCGAGTTGGAGGGACAACCCCTTGTGTCAATTATTTCTGCGCTATTTTATTGCTTAACTGATTCAAATTTCATAAGGAAGGCGCATGTAATCTAAAGTTTTCGTAATACTAGACGTTATCCGTTAGCTTTTACTTTGATTAATTTTCCTAAGTACATTCGGAGCATACTGAAAAAAAATCATTTGAGGAGGGTGAGCTCAATGTTTCTGTTGCAAGGTCAAGTGGCAGAGAGGCTGATAAGTTAAAAGACTGACAGGCACGGATGTTGTTCCTTGGGTCTTTATCGAAGGGGCAAAAAACATGCTCTTTGGGAACTTGGCGATGTATTTGAAGATCTTGGCCTTGTGTTACCTCTGAATAAGATACAAAATTCTTGGGGTTAAGAGCGCAACGAGGATTTTTAATATTGTGACCTGGAGACTTACCGACGCGTTTATTGACATCATCTACAATGTAGCCTTGGGCTAAAACTTTTGGGAAATCTTGGGAGGGGAAGTTGGAATCTCCTACAGTGTGGCAGTTATAAAACAACAAGAAATCGGAAGCCTCTGCGAGTTTTTCCTCAAAAAATGGCGTCAGCCTGTGCTCGACGAAGGAGACATAAAACAACATACGAGGCAAAACTAACTTAGATAGGCGCCTGTTTTGTCCGCTACGTGGCAAGAGGTTTTGTGACACTTATGGGCAGTATTCCCATCATTACAAGCTGGTCAACGTAATGCAGATCGCGTAACATTAGGACGACTATAGCCTTGCGATTCAAAACCAAATGTGCACCTACTGACATCTCCCGAGGTGGCGACCGGTTGAAAGGTTTTTTTGCAGCTGGCCTCGATGGGTACGGCAGAGGCAGCGTTAGCGTAAGTTGAAGGCAATGTCAAGACAGCCGTTAAGGCGAGTAAAGCAACACTTTTCGAAAACATCTTTTGGCTGACGGTTCTCTTGCGGGGAGGGGCTATATAGGCCAGCAGCAACTGATGTCAGCTCTGGTTTCAGCCCAAGGCGTCCTGAGCTATCATAAGCCTCGTGGGGAATCTGATTATTGGTGTGTACACCCAGCTTGGTTCATTTTGTTGGCGTGAGACGCCAGAACTCCTTACAGGACAACCAAAACCACAAGTGAACCCTTACGAAGGGCTCCTTGGCATGAGCAATAAACGTTCCCGCTCCCTATATCCCCTTTGGTGTGGTTATACAACTAGTACTAGTCTTGAAGTTGTGCACTGCCACCGAGAATGAAATAGCAATTATTAGTAGCTGACGTTTGACACTATACTACTGTATAATTAACCCAGAAAGTGTTACAGCCACTGCACAGCCAGATACTACTCACCTGCGCAACCACAAGTCTACCCAAATTTAAATGCTATATATTTCATGATCTAAGCAGTATAGAGACATCATCGGTCTAATATCCCCACACAGAAAGGGTGGAATCTTACCAGGTACCCAAAGAACAATTGGTCATGAAAGCCTGCCACCTGGCCCCGGAAAAGAGGGGAAACCCCGTGGGATTCCCATTTAGGAATCGGGGACGGGGCCAGTACTTTTGGTGGTCTTACATCAGGGCTCAAATGGTAACGGTACATGAGGAAGGCTGGACCCTGCCAAAGTCCCCGAATGGAGGGCGACACAATAATTCAAGCTTTAAATTACAAGAAGATGAAAATAATAAGAGCTAAAAATAATCTAATCTTGACAATAAATGGGCCCAAATTTATGAGCCCAAGCTTTTACACATGCAAGTTGTTCAACATGCATTGAAGAAAGGGAAGCTTGTTGGTATATGAGTATCTTGCCTCCACAAGAGAATACCCGCTCCAAAGGGGCACTGGCTGCAGGGATTGAGAGGTACTTGCAGGCCATCTGGGTAAGTGTTGGAAAGATTGTACCTCTATATTTCCAAAATAAGAGAAGGTCAGTTGACTTGACCTCAGGAGGCTCAGCAAAGAACCACTGTAGTTCAGTTTCCAATGAGTTGCTATCTGGAGTTGATGAGGTTTACAGCTCATCAAATAAGCCAGCCATTGGGATGTTTTGGGTGTTGCTGCGCAAAGAAGATGGGGCAGTGAAGTGCTTCTTGGCTTCATCTTGAAAATTTTTGACCAGATGATTTGTTGACATGCCAAAACAAGCCAAAGTTGCTTCATGCAAAGGAAAAAAGTTGGGTTTGAATGAAGAGCAGAATTGTGAGGTATTTTGTGATTGCATTGGAAGCAGGTTTGATTAGTCTCACATCATACTGGTTGCATGCCTATATGTGAGTGATGGTGTTAGAAATTTTAACATTAAGAAGAACTTGAGTAGACTTTTACTTACCTGACATATTTGCTTAATTAATAGGATATAGAGTGGCAGAGCATAATTTATGCTTGCGTAGGTGGAGCCACATATAATTTTTGTGGCTTTGTGAAGTGGGTGAAGAAAGTTGACCATGACAGTAAGCTTTTCACAGTCAATTTGTGAAAGCCAATATGAATGGATGTTGGCCGGGATACAGTACTGGTCCTATGCTTCTTGGAGAGATGATGCTCTCTCAATCATCTCCTATGTTGAATTCCAATGTGTACACACATGAGTTAAAAGAGTAGTTGCATTTGATGGTTTCTCTACATTGTAAATTAGCTTGACTGTTGTTACAAAATTTTCTGCCTTTGAGGACTATGTTGTAAATATGAGCCCAACTGAGCCATTCATGAAATTATTGAGTCATACTTCACTTTTAAGCCATCCGGGAGGGTGACCAGACTGGAAATCAACATTGGTGTAGGAAGGTCTTCATCTTCTGGAGTGGTAGCAAAAGTTGGCCCGTCAGAAAGCGACCTCAATCCATCACATGCTGCAAGATGAAGCACATGTGCCATGCAGCCAATCATGTTGGTTGAAGAGGTGAAAATTGGGAATTGTTTCTCTATTTCCTGTGCCATTCCTTGGTTGACTGAAGCATTTTTGGCTGTTCTGCAAATAATTGCATCATCAAAGCTGTATCACTTCAATATGCTAAGAAAGTTGTTTGCAAGTGATAGACCAGAGTCATCCCCTAAAAAAATGCAGTCAGTATCAGATGACAACAAAGAATATCCAAAAATATACAAAACCTTCTATTTTGCTTAGTCCTAACAAAAGGGAGGTGAGCTTCAAGTCGTCATCAATAAAATGCCCAGTGACAGCCATATAGGCTGTCACATTGGGACTAGTCCAGGTATCAGTTGTAAACAAGAGTTTTTTTTATTTTTTTGTGCACAAAGCAAGGCCCTAAATAATAAAGATTTGGTTATGGAGAGGGGCAGGTCACAATTGGCAATAAAATAAACAAGGGGCGTTTTTAATATTTCCAATGATAAGCCCTGAAAAAAGAAAAGATAAGAGTATTAATGCTTAAATTTGACCAAAAGCACCAAAGACAGAAGTACATACCTTTTTCACATGGGAGTGCATAATGTACTTGTCAAGGCCAGGGCTTATTGGCTGGTTTATTGCTTGAAATTTGGAATTTGTCATACAATGTAAAGCATGGAGGTGATTGCTCATGAACTTTGTACTTCCTGTTTGATCATGCTTCAATCTCTTCTTTCAGCCTCTTCCACCTTGATCCAATACATTACATTTGACATACTTCTCATCTACCTCCAAAAGGTATGACCACACCCATGATTGTTTTGGGTTGGGTGGTGCTTCACTAATTCTTGGCTGTGTTGCATTATCAGAGTCACTTGAAGTCATTGGTTGCAATATTGGTCCAGAGCCAGAAGACATACTGTAATTTGTGTTGGGGGATGAAGCAATGAAGAGAAAAAAAAATAAAAATTATAAAAAACATAGAAGAGAGGAAGAGAAAGTCCCCTGAGAGGGTATAAATATTGATGAAAAAAAAAGTGGGAGGTGGAGGAAGGGGACAAAATGCAACAAAGCCAAGTAGAATATAAGCCCCAGCCTCCACTCCCAACCATGGGATACAGCAGAGGTAATCTACCGGTGTTGAAAATGTGGATGGAATTTCCCCTAATCTCCAAAGTAGACCGTGAGTGGGTTGGGCCAAGGGTCCAGGGATTCCCACGGGAGGCACCCTTAGTCATAATATATTAGGATTATTGGAAATACTGTTAGCATTCAGGAAGGTCCCTGTGGAATTTTCCCAGCCTCCTGAGCATCCCATTTCCTGCATCTAACCAACCCACCTAAATTCCTTTGTCTTTTTACTGGTCCCGGATGATACTCTCCAGGAACAACTCAGTCTAAGCGGGAAAGTTGGGATTATTTTTTGGTTTTACTTTAAAACCCCACCATTTCCTTCTCTCAACTACTTTCTAACCATTGGCTTTGCCAATTTCCTTTTCAACATTTCTTATTTTCTTGCTGAATTATTTAATACATCATGTCTTCAGCACCACCATCTTGTCCTTAAAAACCTATCAATCTTGACAATACATTGCCCAACAACCCCTCCCAAAAGCAATGTTGGGTGTGGCTGTACTTTTCCAATGTCAACAAAGAATATGTGGAATGTCAAGTGATTAATTGGCCAGGAAAACCATGTTCAAAGAAGATCAAACACCATTTCACTGGTGGTACCAAAGAAATGAGTCATCATCTCACTGTGAAACACTGATTGGCCAACCCAAAGTCCAGTGCAACATACCAAAGAACCAATTCCACTTTTGCTAAATTTATCCAGGATTTAAAGACTAAAAATTTGAGTCTATTTTCTGATTCTCATCCTCTTATGTTGTCAGAACTTATTTTTGGAGTTTCTGAAAAATTCCCTGTATACTTCAACTCTGATTGTGACCTCCCATTGTCTATTACTGAATCAACCACCTGCCATGAGCTTCTTCAACTATACAATTTAAAAATCTTAGAAATCTTAGTTAGACCAGCTTCTGTCACCTGCCACTTATAAAATGTCTATTTTTTCCACCAATCGCACATCCACAACATACTTGAATGCAAGGACCAATCTATTTCTTTCACAACCAATTGCTGGACCATTCCTAATGTGACTTCCCTCATGGAAGTCACAGGAAATTATTTGGACCCTGATTTCAATCTTAAATCAATGCTGCTTGGTCTAACTGAGATAGAAGGTAAGCTGGTCCTCTTCCTAACCAATAAAGTAATTTTCTGACAGCCTCTATCAACAAAGGTGATAATTCTAGAATCCCGCTTTCCAATCACTTTCTCCAGGTAATAAACTGTTATGAAATTGCCACCAAATATGCCTCAGTAAATACTCACATGGCTCAAGAAATCATTCAGAGTATACCAAATTTCCATGCTGACACCAATTCAATAGGGTGCATGGCACATATTATCCACCTGGTTTCTTGCAATGGTCTCAGTGCTCTCATAAATACAAACACAACTTCATCACCAATTGGCCATTGAATGGACTTATCAAGTCTCTTGGACACACAAAATGGCACCCATTTGCAATATGACTGAATCATCTTTCAAATTTCAAAACTTGGCTCTTATATAAAACAAAGCCCACAACACTGTGAGAAGTTTATTACATTGGTCAATCTAGTCTATGAGGGCTCAAAGCTAACAAAAGCCTCAAACCTCTTGACACATGTGGGCACAAGATGTAATTCAGCTTATGGAATGCTTGAGTGAGCCTTAAATCTGAAGGAATCTTTTAATCAGTTTTGTAGCCCTGACAATATGGAACAATTCCAACTAACACCACTTGAATGGGAAAAGGTAGTGGTAATTGTCAACTGTCTGATTCCATTATATGAAGCAACTCTTATCATCTGTAAAGAGAAATACCCAACAGCTCTCTATATATTTTGCTAATCAAAAGAGCTCAAAAAGCAAGTCACTTCTTCCAGATAATTATTTGTTTGCATATTTACTGAAATACCTGTAATTTAGGCATCTCAACAATATGATCTAGCTCTCATTGAGCCTGAAACCAAAGAAATGAACAAGAAACTTTCAAAATACCTCACAATATTGCTGTGCAAGAAACTGGTCATATGTGAAATGTTTCTTGATCAATGCTTCAAATTAAAGTTTTTCAATACTTATTATTCCACTTTGACTCACTTTGGTACCTCTCCAGCACATTTGGGAGCTATCTTTGAAGAAGACGCAAGGTTTAATTTTAAAGAGACCAATAAAGCTGACAACAATGCTGAGATACCCAGCACCACCACTACAAATTGGCAGGCTTTATACAATGAGATGTATCCAACATCTAAAATAGAGGCCATCACCTTAGAAAGCAAGATTGAACAATTTTTTTCAGAGCCTCCCAAATGCAAGGAGACTGATATCTTACTCTTTTGGAAGAGTAGGAAATAAATTTTCCCAGCCCTTTATGTAATGGCCCTCAAATACTTATCAATACCAGCCACCAGCTCACCCTCTGAGCATGCTTTCTCAGGAGGGCACAAAATACTTAGCTATCAGAAGGCAACTTTGTCAAGCATGCATGTGGAGAAATTGTCTTTTGTAAAGAACTAGGCACAGGGTTTTGGCCCCATTCATGCTTCTAGCTATTAGGTTGTGTAGTTTTGACTTTTTATTTGATTTCTTTGATGAAATGAATAAGATTTACACATGCAAGATTAAGCTGGTCCCCTGTTGGGGTTAGCCATTGAGCCCATTACCCATTCCATTCAGGAATAAGTATTTTGGATAAAAAATTATGGGCCTGTCTTTCAAATGGAAGGGAATTCCCTAAATTGCAGGAATGGCGATCACCCTGAGTTATCATTTTCAACTGTGCCTGTAACTGCCTTCTGTAGGGTGGTGGGAAGGTGTTGTATTGATTAAATAAAATACCGTACAAAAAAATGAACCTAACTTGATGAAAAACCAGGATCCATATTCATAACACATCATTGAATATATATAAGAAACAACAAAACAGAGATATTCTCCTCCTTCCCCCATTAATTGTCAATTTTTTATTTTACTGATTTAAGATTTTTATATATTTTGGCTAATCCCATTTAAGGGGAGATAGTAATAATTATAATAGGGGGATTTGGTCTTGAGATGAAACATCCTTTCTTTTCTTAAATGCATTTCTGATTTGGGGCACTTTTTGGCCATGGAATATGGCCATTTCAGACACCAAAATGCTCAAATCATACATTTCATGTAATGGGTGTGACTGTGTGAAATTTTGACATTTTTTTTAAAAGAGCTGTTGTGACTCATTCACTTATGTGAGAGTTTAGGTGGTGTACAAACTGAATTGACATGAGAGTATAGGGCCTGTACTTTCTGTATTCCCATGGGAAAAGAGGAATGAGCACTGCAATTTGAAATGTGCTTCTGAATTGCTTCTTTATGGAAGAAAAAATGCTAGATAGATGGGCTGGAAATGCAGTTTGGCAGAAAAGTATTTTCAGAATTTTTGGGTTGAAGAGTTGCAATAAAGTATAGAAAAACACATATTCAGACATATATAGCATCAGATCATTTTAACATATAAGATATGAAAGTGCTGTCTTCAGTGATTTGGAAGACAGGGACTCTTAAAAAACAGTTCCAATGCTAGCTTGTGATCAAAAAACAGTTTGTAAGATGTACCTGTTTCACATTTAAAGATTTCACAAGCTTTTACAGAGTAAGATTCTTCCCTTTAATGAGAGCTTAACTTTTAAGATTGGTTATAAAATGGGAAAGATTGAGATTTTGACTCATGGACTTGGTACTTCTCGCTTTATTACACTTCAGTTTCTTCTTGCATTTTTGTCCATAAGAATCAGTCATGTTACAGTAAACAAGTTGTTTATAAGTATCAGAGGAATAACCCCACACCCAGGAACATTTGAGGATGATTGTGTTTCAATATCAGTTTCAGGGATTGATGGTTGTGAGGGGTGAGTGGATAACATTGTAAAATAATAGATTATTATCTATTTTCTGAGAAATCCAATAAAGATGAAAAAGGTAAATTTGAAAATAATTAAAACACGGAATGATTTGAAGAGAGATGGAGGAGGAAAAAATTAAAAAATTTGAAAATATAGTGACTCAGAGGGAGATGGAGGAGTCAAAAAAATCAAAACAAAAAAGATAATCAGGTGGAGAGATGGAGGTGGAAAAAAAACAAAAAAGATAAAGGGTGGGAGGTAAGTTCTAGAATGATCCTGTGAATCCTGGGATGAATTTCCAGGACTGGGAAGTAGGATAGTTGTGTATCCAGGATCAGGGCCAGGGGTACGCTTATGGGTCCAAAATATCCACAGGGCCCAGGCTTAGTATTCAGTCATACAAATACATGTTGTCCCTGTTGTTGCAAACCTAATTGAGAGATAGAGTTAAAGCTGCATATTAGATATTCTTGTATTTAGATATGTAATATCTTGATTTGCACACAAGAACTTCTCCTCAGGGGAGATTTCTATTATATTTTCATATTTTTATTTTGAAATATTACTCAGGTACAATATGTAAGGGGAGTTTAATTACTGAATAAAATGGTACTAAATATCTCAATTGGAAAATAATCATAATACCATATCAAATAAAACTACAATAGGTTATGGACCATTGTCTGCCATAAGTGTATTAGTCTCTTTAGTATCTTATTGATAGAAAACATTTAGTATCCTCTCACCCTGGAACCCTCCATAACTAGATAGGGAAAAAGATTTTAAGAAAAATCCTCCCTAATGAAAAAGAAGGCTGTGTAGTTTGTGAAAACTTCCTGACATATCCAGTTTGAGTGGCAGTTACCCAGTCCTCCATGCCAATAAACAGGCAGGGATGGTACAGTGTTTATCTACTATTCACCATGAGAAAAATGGCTACACCTTACAGCAGGTTTTCCATTTGGAAAATGAAATAGGAATTAAATGTTAAATAGGTCTTTTCCCAAATTGAAATTGGAACCAAAAAATAGAATATTTGTAAGAACTACAAGCCACATTATTTAAATTGAAAACCATGAGGACACTTTGGATATTATTGGTAATTTAGAATATCAGGAAATGTATCTATCAATAAATGATGTTTGCAAACCTTAGGTGAACCTTTCTATATCTGAACTCAATATCTCAAAATAACACAATAAGTATTATGAAAATATTCAATCTTAAGCACCATTTGCTGAATTTTGAAATGATGAAATATGATCGGCCCATAGTTAGTCTCTCAATTCAGAATTTGTCCTGTTGATAGTAATATGACGTTACACTAGAAGCTCACCAAGCTCAGGAAAAATCTCCAATTCCACCTAGAACTCTTGGATTTTTTTGTATTCCCTTACTCAAAATTTATGAGTATTTTCCTGGAAATTTGAATTTGTTTTTTACCTTTTTAGTAAAACTTTCATTCCACATTTCTATAGGTTATCCCATTGAAAAATGTCTGAAGTGCGTCTTTTTTTTGTTTAAAGATATAAATATCCCTCATTTTATATTTCAAAATAGCATACAAAAAATTAATGCTGTGACTGAATGGGATATTTTATCTCAATATTAGGATACTCTCAAATAATATATTCTAGTAAAGGATTTCATACATATTTTTTTAATAAATATTCAAGAAATCTTGGTATGACAATATTTATAACAGATTTATGACACTAGCAACATGTGGTCATCAACATCAAAGCATAAGCTTATATCATACTATGTGAGCTTCTCTGATGATAAATTAATGATATTTCTGGACTCATATATTGATACATTTATCATAAGAAGTATTCTTATTTATTGTAGGAAAAAATTTTTCATGCTAAATTCTGGAGTTATAAATTTAATTCCTTCATCACAAAGAGTTCTTACAAAATATTATACTTTAAAAATACCACACCAGAGCAGCTATTGGCTTCTTCATATTTTATGTATAATTTGCACAAAGGGAGTAAAATTAATATTTTTGGTGATAAGTAAAATTAGTATGCAATTTATATTTTTGAAACGATGCTGAAATCAAAATGCATATTTACTCAAGAAGCTGGATAAAGAACATTGAAGGTTAAATCATCAGCTCAATTCAGATATCTGGTCTCACTTAAATAAATTGACAGTTACCTTTGTATAATTCTATCAAGCCATATTTCCTAAATATTCTTTGTATAATCTTAAAAAATTGAATGAGAAATGCATATTGGTGATATCAATTAATTATTTAAAAATTATATTTGTACATAATTCCTAACTATTACTTTGATGATTTCTTGGTATTTATATTAATTTACCAAGAATAGCTTGGAAAATCATTATTAAGATAATAATCCTCTTTCAATAAATTTAATCTAGAGATATGATAAATATTCTCTGAAAAATTGAAGGGGTAAAGTAAGAAAATTAATGCAATTAATAGTGAGAAATTTGACCCCATGAGCTTTACAAAGGTCTTCTTTCACTAATTATCAATTTTTGGCTTTACAATTATTAAGAATTGCACCAATTCTCAAAGGTTATTCTATTTTAA
The DNA here is from genome assembly GCA_023105745.1 of Austropuccinia psidii. Taxonomy (NCBI): domain Eukaryota; kingdom Fungi; phylum Basidiomycota; class Pucciniomycetes; order Pucciniales; family Sphaerophragmiaceae; genus Austropuccinia; species Austropuccinia psidii. The sequence continues at coordinate 24,527,809 of JALGQZ010000002.1, forward strand.
AGGTCAGAATACTCATCATTTATCATACCGGAATAATAGAGTTATAGTAAATATGATCAAGTAAAATTTCTTGCAAATTTTTTGTTTCAAAATTTTTATCCTTAATATTTTTTTATCAATATTTGTTGTTAGAAAAATATAACTCCCAAAAATACCGGGATTCCATACTCCAAAATAATTTTTACATGGAAGTTTGTCTCATAGTTTTGTATCGAAGTTTCATACAATTTAGAAAGGGATATTATCCAGGTTTTCAACAAACAATATATTTCAGTGAAGCTTGTTTGGAATTTGAATAATCACTAAAAATTTAGATCTTGATTTATTGAAACAGCAAAAATTAATTCATCATCAGAGTCATGAGCTCCTAATGAGCTCTTGTAGTTTTCAAAATGTCCACAAATTTTGTCTTGAGTTATTATTAGACACCTATCAGAAGTATAGAAAAAACTTTGGCATTCAAATAACTTAAGTTTCTGTAAGGATTGTCATGTCCCTAAGAATCTGGGAGTCGGGTGAGTATTTGTGAAAGTAAAAAATGATTTTTTCATGCCTCATCCAACATTATTTCCTTCACAATGAAAAATTCCAATGATTTAGTATCAGATTCTAGCATAAATGTGATCTGGGAGTTTCCAGGGTGCGATGAGTGAGGGAAAATGGTAGTCCTCTTAAACTTCATGGAGGAACACAAGGTCCATTCACAAGATTCAAATTCAGGGAGATTATTCATTTTTGATGATTTTCAAAATATGTTTTCCAAATGATTTAGTGTGGTGAATGTAATTGAATATTCTTTTGCTTAGAATTTTGTATTTTGAGCATATAGTAGGAGATTTACATCTGGACAATTCAATGGTGAATTATAGGAGGTAAATTTTGGGATTTTCTCACCTAATCTTCCACAATCTCTCTTAAAAATATTTTGTGGAGACGTTTTTGGAAGATGGACTTGTCAAGGTGGGCTGAATTTTGGTAGGAATATTAATACGTCCAAATAATAAACAATACTTAATAGAAAAAAATAATATCACCTATGTTTTTATTTTTATTGTCTAGTGTCACAAGGTGATTGGTTATCTCTCCTGCCCAGAAGCAAAAAACAGAGGGTGGACCATAGTTGCAAATAATTTCTGATGAATGTTAAGAAATGTGAATAGTGGGTTTTGGATTTAGATTGGGGTCCAATTTTCTTAATACGCTCTGGAAATTGCTAGCTAATAATTGGTCAAACAAAGTTAGCTGAGAATTTGAAGTGGAGTGAGCTGTTGCAATATTAACCAAAGATACTAAAGTTGCTCTGGCTGAAAGGAGGATTCCTTTGGAGGGATTTTGAATATTTTCAAAGTTCCATTTTGGGATTAGTAGTAAGACAATGTGTAATGTATGAAAAATCAACCAATCAGCTGCCTTTGGGGTTCCACTTGAAGGATTTCCCATCTTTTTGGGTATATGGGTTATCCATTATGGAATAATAATATTCTGAATACCTTCATGTAGAAATTGAAGCTCCTCTTTTGTTATTCTCAGGTTTTCTGGTGATTCACTCAAGGGTATTGATGGGGAGGTATTTTTTTTGATAGTGAGATAGATGAGGAACTTCCTGGGAAAGAGCTCATGAATGTAGACTTATGTTTTGTGCCTGATGCCTTTGGCAATTTACTGGGTGAATGATGAGATATTTCTTGAAAGGATGATGAAGCTGATATTGGATTGATTTCCTTTCCCTTTCCTTTTCCAGATTATTCCTTCAGTAATTCATCAGTAAGATCTTGTGATGAAATCTTTGATGACCTTCTGAGTTGAGATAGTGATTGAGAGTGAGAGTTTTCCAGAGGGTTTCATACTTCTTGTTTGATGGTATGGACTGTGGAGCTTGTCTTGTATATGACTTTGTGTTTTGGAGATAGACTTGATCTCTGAATTTGTCTCTCTTTCTATACCTGAGTCCTAAAGGTATCACTGTAAAATGACTATAAAGCTGAGCTGTTGGACTGTTTTCTGATTTTTGACTTGTATTTTTTGGCTGTATCAGTTTTCTCATCCATTTGAGTATTGTTCCTTTGAAGGTTTGAGGAATTTGAGCTTGATTTTCCAAGTGATGAAATATGAATGTTTTTTTTTGATTCATTTAATGATAATAATTCTACAGATTTTTGAATTTTGAGGTAGGTTAGACTATAAGCCCTCAGAAGACCCAATAGAAGAGTATGCATAAGATCAATGGTGACCATTTTTAAATGGTTCTAGTAAGTAAGCTTCCCTAATATAGCTTAATGAGAGCCATTTTATGAAGAAATCTTCCTGCTTTGGCTGGTTGTAATTGTTTGAAGCCATTGGATGGCTCCTGATCTATGATTATCTTTATCCTTCAGGGGCCAAGAGTGTTTTTGGATATTTTGAATATCTTTGATGAGGAGATTGCAATGTGCAAAGAATCAATTTCCAAAATGAGATGAAAAACCTCCAATATTTTTCAAGGCTGGGATATCTCCAATTGATAATAAAATTGTGGCCTTGATCAGATGTCAATTGGGGAAGTTAGCTGTTGGAGTAAAGTAAACAACTGTTCAGAGCCCCTGAAGCTCAGAAACAAGTGGCTTTGTAAAGTGTAGATATGAAACTTTGATTATGTCACAGGGGCTCTTCTAAATGAAGAGGGCCTGGTACTCAGTGAACAGACTTACTTATGGAGGGCTCAGAAGAAATACTCAAATGATAAGAGTAATGAAATAAGATAATAATTTCCTAGTCATAAAATAATAAGAGTTAAAATATATGAGAGGAAAACAAAAGCAATAATAAAGAGCCAACCACAAATAATCCTGTACCACTGTTTCAACCTGTTCAGAAAAGAGAAAAGGATTAATAAAGGATATGGCCACCAGGACTCTACTGAACAGGTGAGGGAAGGCAAAGACTAACTTAATAAATAATAAAATAATATTTCTTAATGAGAAATAAAATAATATTAAATAATAAATCCAATATTTTAATTAACTGGGGGAAAAACCCCCAGGTGGATGAAGAGGGGCTGGTATATGTGAGAAATACCAGCCTTGGAGTTTGAGTGTTGAGATACTTGTCTGTATGCTGGAAGAAGTTGGATGTGGGATTGAATCCTGTATTGGTGAATCCAATACAGGTATTTGCACCTGTATTGATTACAGGCCTGTATTTGGTGAATCCTGTATTTGGGTCTTGCCTGTATGAAACTGTATTGAGGTCTGAAAACTGTATTTGGAGAATGTTGAATGAAACCCCCTTGCTGATTGGGTTTTGAGGGGTATCAATGAAGTAATGCTTGTTGAATATGATTGGTAATGCCCCTGCCTCCTTGGCTGTGACATTATCCCCCTCTTGAAAGTGGTGAGCTCTGAGCACCATAAGTACAGTGAGTCTTGATGAGCTTGCAATCAATCCATACAGTTTTTTTTCCCCCAATTCTTCAAATTTATCCCATTAAACTTTCTTCTTCAATCAATACTCCAACAAACACTTCATTTGATCACTTGTAGGTCTTTTTACCTTGATCTTGATTCTGAATTCCCTCTTTTCCTTCAAAATGCCTTCATTCTTCTTAAAATTTCTTCATTCTTGTCTTGAGTCCTCATGGCTTTTGAAAAGTGGGTGACGTGGGTTTATGTCCCAAGAACACCTGATTTCATCATAATTTTCATCTTGAGAGTGTTGGCATAAGGTGGCCAATACTTGAGGTTTTGGACCATTTCAGAGGTCCTGGCCAAAATCCTTGATTTTGTGATTAAAGGGGATTTTAGCCAATTTGCGCAAAAATGCGCAAAGTGCGCAAATGCGCATATATGACATAATGGCATATAATGGTGAAAAAATTTAAAAAACTTGATTTATGATGAAAAATTGGCCTTATAAAGTATCCTGGCCATTTTGCGCAAAATGCGCAATTATGATGAAATGGGCCAAAAAGGCCTTTTGAAGCCTTTTGCGCAAAAGTGCGCAAAATTGTGCAAAATGCGCAAATTTGCCAATATGCATAATTAAGCATATTTTGATGAAAAATGATAAAAATGAGCTATTTTGAAGTTTTGAGGTCTGATATGGCCATTTGTGCCAAAGTGCATAAATTCATGAATTTGGCCAATTGGGCCATTTGAAGCAGTTTTTTCTTCTTTTGATCTTGATTTCTTCTTGAATGTCTTCCTTCTTATCCCCTCCTTGACTAGTCAATTGCCATAAATGCCTTGCTGACTTGCAATTGTCCATAATTCTCTTGGTCTTGAATTTGAAATTTTGACTTGAAGATGAGTTCAAGGCTGACTTCCCTTTGTGATTCCAATCACTCTGATTCCCCACCTTCTGTACTTTATGGTGCTGGTGTTTTTGATAACTCGAGGGAGCTTTCTGAAGAGAGTATGGCCCCTACAGAGATTTGGGACATCAAGAAAACCTATAATGGTTTTAAATCTGTCAGAGTTATTGAACCACCCTGCACCAATTGTAAGAGAAAAGGGATTCCTTGTGTGGAATCTGCTACTGCTAGGTCCACAAGGTGTCAATTTTGCAATCTTGGAAAAATAAATTGTTCTCAAGCCCACTATAGCTTTCCTGAAGATGCCAGAAGATTATGGAGCAGCATCAAGAAGGGTGGAAGATTTGGATTGGAAGCTCCTGTTGATGAACCTCCCACCTCTGATGTCACCTCTGGTCACTCCAATTGTGAGTTGATTGGCCATAAAATTGATGGGTTACTGACTTCTATGTTTTCTTTTCTTCTTATTCAGTGACTGGATCTAGAATGAGAGGTGTCCAACAATGGAATAATACCAGTGGTTCCTGGGCAGCCATTGGAGGATCAATTCACCCCCAAGGAAATCCCATTGGAGTGGCCCCAGAGGTTCTCATTTTGGTTACCAGAAAGGATGGAAGACTTGGAAAATTGAAGATAAATTTGGTGGCTCAAGATGAAATCAATACTGATGCTGAAGGCAGTGATGAGATTGATGGAGAAGAGCTTGAAATGACTACCCCAATCCAGAAAAGAAGAATCCAATCCACCTCACAATCCCCAGTACAAGCCAGTACCACCAATAATGAAGTGATCAGGTCCCCCCAACCAGCTCAGTTTCCAATTAGATCCCCAACCAGGCCCTCCACACTTGCCTCCACCTCTACCAATATCCAACCACCAGTGGCCAGCACTTCTAGAGACCCAATGTCTCCAGAGCCTGAATCAATCTTTGAAAACCGTCTCCGCTGGAATATTACTGGCAACTTCACTGATCAGAAAAGGGTGAACAAGAAGGTGGTCACCACTCTATTTGCTGAAGTTAATGCTTTGACTGAGGTGTTTGTTGATAAGGCTATGAAGAGTGCTATTCCAGGGGAGCCCACTGCTGCTTTGGCCAGGGAGGCAGTTGCTTATGAAGATGCCATGGTTGCTAAGCTTAGAGAAGCCTTGAAGAAATTTTGATTAGGATTATCTGTAGCTGGTCTTTACCATTACTAGTGTTTGCTCTTGATTATTAAATAAATTGACTCCCCAAACAAGATATGGGAGTTATGATTGCTGCTTTTGAAACAAGAAATGAAAAAAAAATCATACAAGTAAAAGAAATGAAAATAAAAAATAAAAATGAAAAAGAAATGAGATAAAAAGAGAGTAAAGAAAGAAATAAGAAATGCCTGAGGGTTGTCCTTCTTGTGGTGAGTTGCTAGATTTTGGCCAAAATGTTCTGAAAGATAAAACCAAGCATTTGATGCTCACAGCGTGGCCAAGGTAATGTTTTACACAAAGTAGACCCCTCAGGGATGCATACCAGGAGATGGAACTTAGTTTCATAACTTCCACTCCCCACCAAGCACCATAAATGAAAAAAGGAATTATGCCATAACATGAATTGTGGTAATGAATGTCTTGAAAGATAATTTGTGGCATGATAAAAGAAAGAAAAGAAAATAAGAGAAAGATTGGGCCATATCTTGATGAAAGGTCCAAATCTTGAGGGTATGATGTTGCAAGGCCTTCTGAACCTGTCCAAAGAATTGACAAGTGCTCACAAAGTGGCCAAGGTAATGCTTACAACAAATTTGGGTAGAATACCCCCTTAAAGGTGCATGCCAGGAGAGGAACTTACTTTCATAAACTCCAATCCCCACCAAGAACCATAAATCAAACTCTTGAGGAATTTGGGCCAGGCTTGTCTGGATACAAAGTTTGAAAATCCTTGACAAGGTCTGGGGAGTTGGTAAGGTTGGAAGCTGGTTCCCAAGTTGTTCTTTCAGGGTCTTCATTGAATCCTTTCCACTCCACTAAATACCATAATGAACCTCTCTTGAGTTTTGAGTCCAGAACCTGAGCCACTTCCCATTCTTCTTGCTCTTCCACTATTACTGGAGGTGGTGGCAACTGGTGTCGATTTGGGATAGTTGTTTGCTTCGCTGGTTCTAATAAGGACACATGGAAAACAGGTTGAACTGACTTCCATTGTTGAGGCAACTTGAGGTGATATGCATGGCTGCCAATCTTCTTGAGAACTTCAAAGGGTCCCAGCCATCTTTCTGAAAGCTTTTTGGTGGGTCTTCTTGTCTTGATGTTCTTGGAAGCTAGCCATACTTTGTCCCCAGGTTGAAAATCAGACGGAATTGCTCTATTTTTTCTGCATACTTCTTAAAACGCTTTATTGCTGTCAGCCTGTGACTCAAAACCAGAGCACAAGCATGACAGCCAAAATACCATAAACCAATGGTATAGCCAAGATACCACCAAAACATGGAGCTGAGCCAAATTAGCTCAAAAGGTATCGAAAGATAGAGGAAACTCACCTCTTTCTGAAAATATAAGTCGCATCACCATAGGACAAGAAATAACAAAGTTATTCCTGCTCAAAGTTATTGCTGAGCATAAACCTTAATTTTCACCTCTCATCTAGAATCTAGAAGGAGAGGCTTAACCCCATCAAATGGGTATTCAAAATGAAGCTCTAAGCCAGGGCTATCCAATGGTACCAGCCAAACTGAGCCAGCACCAATATTACTGGATTTATGGTCAATTTCAGGCCAAATAAGGGTGAACAAAACATTCACCTCTCATCTAACTTTTACAGTTTTAGTGTGGGATACCTGAAGTGGGGTATCTTTGGAAAGAGCACAATCAGGGCTATCTGATGGTGCCATACACTTCTTCATATCTCAACTATAACAGAAGTTATGAGGCAGACAAGCTCAATACAGCTTTTGCCCAAACCATGCCTATGTACAAAAAACCTTGTACATGGGATAACTTTGCCATATTCAATGATAACCATACCAAATTGGGAACCATTGTGTAGAGCTCATACAGGGATATCCAATGAACCAACTTTGAGCATGATATCTCAAAAACTGACTGAGTTATGGCTGGTTTAAGGTGAAAATCCCACCTGCTGTCATATACAGCCTTACCATGGGATAATATCTCATAATCATGAATATGAGGTGTCAAATAGACAAAGAAGCATGTTCTTACTTCAATACCTCATATTTCAGCCAATACTGGGGTCCCATACAGCTTCTGTACAGCATTCTACGCGTCATACACATCAGAATCAGGCTGTGAGGTCCCCAGATGAAAAATTTCACCCTGTATTGGTGAAAACCGCCCAGATGTGGTTTCAAAGCCACATCTGAGCCCAATACAGGGTATACAGGCTGTTTTCAAACCACAAGCCTGTCCTGGAGAGTGAAAAATCTTCACTTCCTCTACATGGAAAGGTCTAGCAGCCTTTCCACCCCAATTTCAGGATAAAAGGAGGGATTTTCACAGCCAAAATCATCTCCTCATCCTGCTCTTGAATAACCTACATAGTCAACTGTCAAAAATAGTTTTACTCTTGGTTAATAATCAGGTATAATTATAGATTTAATTATTGTAGTCTTTTATTATTGTAGCCCAACAGATAAAGCTGCACCCAGGGCTTTCAACAGCGCTCACCACCACTATATCAAATATAGTAAATCCCTTTTTATCTTAAATTAAAATATCTTTTAAACCTTATAACTCTTTTTTTAAACTATTTTACCGTGTCACAAACATAGATAAAGCTGTATTTAGCCTATTTACACCTTCATCATAGTTTCATCCTGACATTTTGGGGGCCTGGCCATGTTTTAAATCTTTTTTTGGACCTTATAAGTAAGTCTTTTCTCTTCTTATGACTTATTAGCAAGTGTTTTATCCTTTTTTAGGTGTAATTTCTCCATTAAAATATATATTTTATATAATTTTATCCTTTTCTTTATATATACTCATATTATAAGAGTATTATTCACGTGGTTAATACCCACTGAAAATAACTATTTTTGGCGTGTTTTGTATATAAAAACACATAAGCCATCAATAATTCCTGTATTCTTGATTGAATAAGGACACCTCTGACTGAAAAACCATCAGTTGAGGCGTGGTTAAGTGTATTGTTAACTCAATTACACTTATACAGAGCCACTTATTCAGATTACACTTGAAAACCACAAGTGTATCTGTGGGATACTGGCACACAAACAGTGTGACAGGGTACCAAAAGCTGTAATTCTGACGTGGAATTGTTGATTCAATTACACTGTCATTATACAGGGCACATTGTAGTAACATACAAGCCCAGAGGCCAATCTTAGATGTGCAAAACCAGCATCCTTGAGAAGTCTTAACTGACATAAGCCCTCTTTTTTCCTGCCTTGATTCAGTGGAAGAAAATTACATCCCACTTGAGACCCAGCCACAGGCCAACACACCAGTGACACCCTCAGAACCAGAGGGCAGCAAGGGCAAAGGAAAGAGGCACAGTGAAGGTCTCATTAAAGCCAAAAGGTGGACACCCATAGCCACTCAGAGGAGTAGAAAACCAAAAAACTCTGCATCCATACAAGGTAAACCAACCTTAACCACTTGTACAGGAAAGATTATAATTATTAACCCAGTTGTAACTTCCAAAGGCAAACTGCCCAAGTCAGCAGACAATAAATTTGTACAAGGCACAGTCAAAGGTAAATACCCTAAGAACATAAAGTTTTTGACTGCTTGCAAACACTGATATGTCCCATGCATACCTCAGAGATCTTGGCTTCCAAAGGAACCAGCCAGAGGACAGAGAAGGATTGTCCAGAACCAGAAGACCAGGAAGAGGACACCTTGGACACAGTGGTGGATGGCAAAACAATGAGGGAGATAATATCAACCTTGCCATTCACACTCCAATTCAACAGAAACCTCAAACCAGAGGACTGGAAGGATATGGATCAAGTTCTTCAGATCCACCAACTCCTCAAAGATTTATTTCAATGGAGCATGGACAACAAGAGGTTCAACCTAGCAACTCACTGGGCAGAACTTGGATCAAGTTACCAGAAGATCTGTCTCAAAGAGATAGACTTCAAAGACCTTATGGAAATCACCAAAGGTTGGAATCCTACCAGGAAGCACAGACTCCTGGAGGCAAGGGCACAGAGGATAAGGGAGAATCAAGCCACTATCCAAGCTATAGAAGAACAGTTAACCCAGACAGGGCCTACTCAGATTCCTTCAGGTTCACAAGGAGCAGGCAAATCAGCTCTCCAGTAGCTTCACACCATTCAGGAACCAGCAGATCAGTGGCCAAGAGTCACCATTCTTCACAATTCCAGGAAGTTTCCAGGAGAAGACAAGGGAACAAGGGCAAGAACAAAACCTCCTTCAACCAGAGGAGGAAAGAGTCAGACCCCATGATCCAGAAGCTGTTAGATTTGGTAAAAGAAGTACACAAGAACCAGAAGTAGTTGTAAACCACTCTAGAATCAGTAGTCCTAGTAATAGAAACATTACCCCCACTCAGACTGAAAATAACATTGTCACATCAGAGAGTAACATCAACAGCAATACACTGCGGTTACAAATGTCCCAATATGCTGAAAAATCTGCAAAGCAGTTTGCAGAAATTAAAGCTAGCCAAGAGAGGATGAGACAAACTCAAGCCTCCTTGGAACAAATAGTTAAAAATCTTCAAGAAGGATATGCTCAACTGAGCAAAGCCTCTGAAGAAACCAACAAAAGACTGAATATAGTCTTTGAAGAACAACACCACAGCACAAGGGACAGGGAGTGTCTGGATCAAGACATTAACAAATTGTTTAATGCCTATCATAGCTTGAAGCCCCAACCACAAGGCCAAGCTATGGAGAATCCATATCAACCAGATGACATCAAACCAGATGCCATGTTGTTGAATAAGGCAAGATCTCCATCACAATACCAGGATGGAGATGGCATGTCTTATTCAGAGAAGGAAGCCTTGAAACAGCTTCCTGAGGCCTCAAACTGGCTCAAATTCTCTGGATCAGGAGAATATGATCATATGGAACTCATAGATTTTATTAATGGACTCTTCATTGATGTACCAAGCATACCAGACTACTGGATTACTGCTAGATTAAATACTGCATTTAAAGGTCATGCAAGTATATGGTACACATAAATGAAAGAAATCCATGGCAGAAGAAACTGGCCATGGTGGAAGAGTCAAATCATCCAAAAGTACAGTAATGGAACTTGGATATGGCAAAAGACCATGTCATTTGAGAATGACAAATACTCTGTGGACAAAGATCCATATGAGTGGTGTCTTAGACAGTCTAAAAGACTTAAAGCCATTGATCCTCAGATGAAGATCCAAATGAGGAATCACAAACTTCTGACACAACTGCCAGGAGAGCTAGAACATGCAGTAAAATGCAGATGCAACCAAAATTGCACTCTAGATGACATTGCCAACACCTTACAAGACATAAGGAAAAGGACAAATATAGGGAAATTCACCCCATATAAGAGCAGTGGTTTCAAAGAGAAACAACCTTTTAGGGTAGAGTTTAAAGACAAACCCAAAGAAAGAGTGGCAGAAGTGGCAAAGAAGAGAAATTCTTGTCACAATTGTGGTTCAACAGACCACTATGCCAACAACTGTCCAAAGGCAAAGAAGAAAGTCTATGCCATAGAGAAAGTCCCTGAGGAAGAACCTCCAACAGAGGATTATGATTCAGACTCTATGGGCTATGCCATCAGAGAACCATTTGAGGATGATCAAGACCCAAGAGAGGAATTTCTAGTGGAATACCAAGAAGAAACCCCACTGGAAATCCAGGACATACAGTTGGAAGCAGGCATGCCACAGGACACTGCTAACAGGAACTTGTGCAAACACACACAAGATGCACAAACATTCCTGGTTACACCAACCAAAGGAATGGCATATATACATGGAACAGCCACAAAGATGACTGTTTGTATTGACAATGCTCAGAATCCACTGATCATTGATAGTGGAGCACACTTCTCCATAGTGGCCAGAAACTATCTGCATACCCACTTCCCAAACTGGGAAAAACAGCTCTTGCCCACTAAGGCAAAGAGCTTTAAAAGTGCATCAGGGAAGATGACTTCCATTGAGACAATTATCAAAGAGATAATTATACCCCGCAGGAAGGGTAATATCAGACTCAATCCAGAGTTTGTAGTGCTTAATGATGCCCACATCCAAGGGCTTTTACTGGGAACAGATTACCAGAGGATGTATGGCATAGACATTTACAACAGTAAAAATAGGCACATCACCATTGGTACTAACAAGGAAAAGAAATTTTCACTTGACATATACCAGATATCTTCTCAAGATCCACTAGAAGAACTTCTGAAGGAATTCAGAGAGGGACAGCTTAGCACTACCCTCACCAGTAAACAAAAACTAAGTTTACTGAAAATGCTGAGAAAGAACAGACCAGCATTTGCCATTGGTGAAGAACCATTAGGCAAGATCAAAGGCCATGATATAGAACTATATCTGGATGTGGAAAGACCTTATCCACCCATGCTGAGGAGACATCCTTATCCAGCAAGCCTGGAAACCAGGAGAGAAATTGAGAAGCACATCAATGAACTCCTGGATATGGATGTAATCAGGAAGATTGGACATAATGAAATAGTGGAAATCACCACCCCAGTCCTAATCACCTGGCATGATGGCAAGTCTAGATTATGTGGAGATTTCAGAGCCCTGAATAACTACACAAAAGCAGACAGGTACCCTATGCCAAGGATACCCCATGACTTAGATAAGATGGCTAAAGCCAAATACATAACCAAAATGGATTGTATGAAAGGCTTCCACCAAAATGTAGTTAAACCAAACTCCATGAAGTTACTCAGGATAATATGCCATATGGGTATATATGAGTACACCAGGATGCCATTTGGCATTAAGAATGCACCAGCCCACTTCCAAAGGATGATGGACACCATATTTCAAGAAGAAATAATGGAAGGCTGGATGGTAGTATATATTGATGATATCATTATATACTCAGAGACATGGGAAGACCATGTACAATACATAGACAGAGTTCTAAGTAAATGTATACCCATTAATCTGAAAATTTCACTCAAAAAGTGTAATTTTGGCCAACAAGAGCTACTAGCTCTAGGACATAAAGTCTCAGGTCTTAGTCTGGCAATTGACCAGAACAAAGTAGCAGCAGTACTGCAAAAGCCAGTACCAAAGAACATCAAAGAGATGCAATCTTTCCTTGGGTTTGCTAGCTACTATAGAAACCATATCAAAAATTTTGCACACATAACTAGTAGTTTATACAAGTTATGTTCAAAAGATGTAGTTTTTGAAATAACCAAGGAAAGGAGGGATGCATATGAGAGGATCAAATATGAACTCACCAATGCACCAGTGCTCATCTTACCTGACTTTGAATAACCATTCAAGTTATATATAGATGCAGCATGCAGCCAAGGCTTAGGAGCAGCCCTTCACCAAAGACAAATTGTGGATGGTGAACCAAGAGAGGGTGTAATATGTTACATGTCTAGGCAACTGAAAGATTCAGAAGCAAGGTATGGGGCCACCCAGACTGAATGTCTATTTCTAGTCTGGGCTCTAGAAAAACTCCATTATTATTTGGAGGGTGCAGTCTTTGAAGTCTACACAGACTGCACAGCCTTGAAGTCTTTACTAAACATGAAGACAACAAATAGACATATGCTGAGATGGCAAATAGCCATCCAGGAGTATAGAGGGAACATGACCATCATATACAAGGAAGGTAAAAACCATACCAATGCAGATGGCCTCAGCAGATGGCCACTGGACAATGTCAAGAGCAATCCAGCTTATGACCCAGAAGTTTCAGCCAAAATCCCTATCCATTTCATGGAAATGGATAGGAGGAGGAACTTCAGACTTTCTGAATGGGCCCCAGGAAATGGTACCCTTGACAGTGAAAACACTGATTCAGAAGGAACAGAAACTCCCATACTGGGAATAAGCTCCTCAGAACTGCACAATGAATTCTTCAGTGCAGTACAGAAGTCTTATGCCAAACACAAACAGTGTAGCATACTACTCCAACTCCTTCAACAAAAGTACAGGAGCCCAGAACTGGAAACCCAGCTGGAAGAACCCTGGTTGAGGGCCTATAAGGACAATAAGTTTTTTCTTATAGATGGCCTGCTATACCACAGAGAAAAGCACACAAGTGCACTCACAGTGGTAGACAGAGACCACATCTCATTGATCCTACAAGAATGCCATGACTGCCCCTATATGGGACACATGAGTGAAGACAGGACCAGAGAGAGGGTAGCAAGCACAGCTTGGTGGCCCAAGTGGGAACAAGAGTTGAGTGAATACATCAACACTTGTGAAAGATGCCAAAAGGCAAATAGGAAACATGGGAAGAAGTATGGGTTACTTCAACACATAGAAGAACCCAAGCACCCATGGGAAACCATCAACATGGACTGGGTTACAGGACTTGTCCCAGGAGGCAAAGAAAACTACAATGCCTGTTTGATCATAGCTGATAGGTTCAGCAAGAGCATGAGGTGTCTACCATGCCATAAAGAAGACACAGCCATGGATACTGCTCTGTTGTTTTGGAATAACATCATATCCACCTGTGGAGTCCCTAAGATCATCATTAGTGATAGGGACCCAAAATTCACATCTGAATTCTGGACTAACTTATATGAAATGCTTGGCACCAAACTTGCTTTTTCCACAGCTTACCATCCACAAACAGATGGCCTAGCTGAAAGGATGATCCAAACAATGGAGGACATCCTCAGAAGATTCTGTGCCTATGGCATGGAATGCAAGGACCATGAGGGATACACCCATGATTGGGTTACCCTCTTACCAGCAGTCCAACTGGCTTATAATACAAGCCAGCACTCCACCACAGGTAAAACACCTGCACTGGTGAAGAAAGGGTGGAATCCCCTGGTACCTGTGGATCACTTGAAGAAAAATCTTCTGACCATCCACCCCACAGCCAAAGACTTCCATGATATGTGGAAGAAAGCCTGTGACACTGCTTCCAAATGCATAGCTGAGGCCAAAGAGTATAACAAGCAGAGGTGGGACAAATCACATATGGAACCTGACTTTAAGGAAGGGGACCAGGTGTTAGTGTCTACACTGAACTTTAACAATCTCAAGGGACCCAAAAAAATGAGAGACTCATTTGTGGGGCCCTTCACTATCATTAAGTTGATAGGGAAGAATGTAGTGGAGGTCAAGCTCACTGAGGAGTTTTCCAGGAAACACCCAGTCTTTCCAGTGAGTTTGGTCAAACCATACTTCCAGACAGAGGAGGATAAATTCCCCTCCAGGAAAAAGAATCCCACACCACAAGAGATAGTGGAAGTGGAAGACTCCCCTGGACCTGTGAGTAAGATCATCAGGGCCAGGAAGATCAGACTCAATGGGAAGGATCAAAGACAATACCTAGTCAGATTCAAGAACCAGACAGCAGATAAAGACAAATGGTTGGCAGAAGATGCCATACCAGATGGGAACCTTCATTGAAGAAGATTCAGAGCCTCTAGGAGGACTGAACAGTCTCATCAATGATGAGCATTTTTTAGAGGGAGGGTATGTCAGCCTGTGACTCAAAACCAGAGCACAAGCATGACAGCCAAAATACCATAAACCAATGGTATAGCCAAGATACCACCAAATCATGGAGCTGAGCCAAATTAGCTCAAAAGGTATCAAACAATAGAGGAAACTCACCTCTTTCTGAAAATATAAGTCGCATCACCATAGGACAAGAAATAACAAAGTTATTCCTGCTCAAAGTTATTGCTGAGCATAAACCTTAATTTTCACCTCTCATCTAAAATCTAGAAGGAGAGGCTTAACCCCATCAAATGGGTATTCAAAATGAAGCTCTAAGCCAGGGCTATCCAATGGTACCAGCCAAACTGAGCCAGCACCAATATTACTGGAGTTATGGTCAATTTCAGGCCAAATAAGGGTGAACAAAACATTCACCTCTCATCTAACTTCTACAGTTTTAGTGTGGGATACCTGAAGTGGGGTATCTTTGGAAAGAGAACAATCAGGGCTATCTGATGGTGCCATACACTTCTTCATATCTCAACTATAACAGAAGTTATGAGGCAAACAAGCTCAATACAGCTTTTGCCCAAACCATGCCTATGTACAAAAAACCTTGCACATGGGATAACTTTGCCATATTCAATGATAACCATACCAAATTGGGTACCATTGTGTAGAGCCCATACAGGGATATCCAATGAACCAACTTTGAGCATGATATCTCAAAAACTGACTGAGTTATGGCTGGTTTAAGGTCAAAATCCCACCTGCTGTCATATACAGCCTTACCATGGGATAATATCCCATAATCATGAATATGAGGTGTCAAATAGACGAAGAAGCATGTTTTACTTCAATACCTCATATTTCAGCCAATACTGGGATCCCATACAGCTTCTGTACAGCATTCTACGCATCATACACATCAGAATCAGGCTGCGAGGTCCCCAGATGAAAAATTTCACCCTGTATTGGTGAAAAACGCCCAGATGTGGTTTCAAAACCACATCTGAGCCCAATACAGGGTATACAGGCTGTTTGCAAACCACAAGCCTGTCCTGGAGAGTGAAAAATCTTCACTTCCTCTACGTGGAAAGGTCTAGCAGCCTTTCCACCCCAATTTCAGGATAAAAGGAGGGCTTTTCACAGCCAAAATCATCTCCTCATCCTGCTCTTGAATAACCTACATAGTAAACTGTCAAAAACAGTTTTACTCTTGGTTAATAATCAGGTATAATTATATATTTAATTATTGTAACCCAACAGATAAAGCTGCACCCAGGGCTTTCAACAGCGCTCACCACCACTATATCAAATATAGTAAAGCCCTTTTTATCTTAAAATATCTTTTAAACCTTATAACTCTTTTTTTAAACTATTTTACCGTGTCACAAACATAGATAAAGTTGTATTTAGCCTATTTACACCTTCATCATAGTTTCATCCTGACAATTGCTGACTCTAATTCTTCTTTGACAACTTGGTGTACTGATTGGAGTTTTGATGATAACTTTCCAGCAGGTGTATCTTGAGAAATGTGAATTGAATCAAAGCTGGGATTTCTTCCATAAATAGTGAAAAATGGAGACTGTTTTGTTGATGAATGTTCTGCATTATTATAGGCAAATTCAGCCAGAGGGAGCCAGGTGTGCCAGTCATATTGATGGTAAATGACATAAATCTGAAGATACTGTTCTAGAATCTGATTTACCCTCTCTGTCTGTCCATCTGTTTCAGGATGAAAGGCATTTGAAAGATCTCTTGATATCTTGAGCTGCTGACACAATTGAGTCCAAAATGATGAAACAAATAATGGACCTCTCACTAACAATACTGATTGGGAGAACATGTTTGGAAAAGACATGATTAATGAATATTTGAGCTAAGTCCAGAGCAGTGATTGTTGAATAAGTTGGAATAAATATTGCCATTTTTGAAAATCTGTCTACAACTACTAAAATTGAATCAAAGTTTCTTGACAAGGGAAATTGGGTGATAAAGTCCATTGATAAAGAATTCCAAGTACCAGATGGAATTTGAAGAGGCTTGAGTAATCCAGACTTCTTATGGTGAATGTTCTTGTTTCTTGAACATTGCTGACATGAGGACACATAGTCCTTGATGATTTGATTCATGACAGCCCAATGAAAATCCCTCTTGATGAGCTTGAGGGTCTTCTCCTGGCCAGGATGGCCAGCCAATGGTGAGTCATGACGCTTTTGAATAATGTCCAATTGAATTTCATGATTGCTTGGAATGACTACTCTATCTTTGAACAATAATAATTTTGCTTGAGGTTGAAGAGAATAGTCTGGGACTGATTCTCCTCTTGCTAATTTCTTGAGGATTTCCTTATAATCTTTGTCTTGCCATACTTGTCTTTGAATTTGATCAACTACATCTGAAAAAATATCAACTTTTATTGAAAAGAATCTTGACTCTTGAATTTCATTTTGCTTGAGAACTTGATGAAAATTTTGAGGATTCTTGCTGATGAAATCCACCCCCCTCTCTGGGTACACGTCGTCCCGATGTGACAAGGCATCTGGTAAAGTGGCCAGCCTGCCTGGGCGGTAAGTGATGATTAAATGGAACTCAGATAGAAATTCTGCCCAACAGGCTTGACAACGAGTAAGGACTTTAGAGGACATAAAATACTGAAGGGAACAATGGTCTGTCAAGACCTCAAAGGAATCAGAAAGAGAAAGGAGAAAAGCTCTCCAGCGCTTGAGAGCCCAAACTATTCCAAGGAGTTCCTTTTCATGAATTTCATAGTTGAGTTCAGCTGGTAAGAGCTTGCAACTATCAAATGAAATGGGATGCTTTCCTGAGTCATTCACCTGACTCAGTACAGCACCCAAGGCATAATCAGAAGCATCAGTCTCTACAATAGTTGGAAGAGAAGGATTAAAATGAGAGAGAATAGGAGCAGTGGTGAAAGCTTCTTTGAGTATTTTAAACTGACTAAGAGCTTCCTTATTGAAGATAAAGGGAGAATCTTTTTTAAGGAGGGAAGTGAGAGCAGAGATTTTTTTGGAATAATTTTTAATGAAGCGACGATAAAAGTTGGCAAAGCCAAGAAAAGATTGGAGGGCCTTGATGTTCTTGGGCTGAGGCCAATTGAGAATTTGTTGAACTTTTGAAGAATCCATCTTGAGGCCATCACTTGAGACAACATAGCCCAAGTATTCCACACTTGAGGCATGGAATACAAACTTTGAGGCTTTAGAAAACAAATTATTGTCTCTCAGTCTTTGGAGAACAGAGGCCACATGTTTAACATGTTCATCCAAAGAGCTAGAGAAGACCATAATATCATCTAAGTACACTACAACAAAAATATCCAAATAATTTGAAAAAATATCATTCACAAGATTTTGGAATGAAGCTGGAGCATTGGTTAAGCCAAATGGCATAACCAAATACTCATAACTGCCATATTTGGTTCTAAAGGCAGTTAAATGCTCATCCCCCTCTTTAATTCTCAGGAGATTATAAGCACCACACAGATCTATCTTGGAGAAGATAGTAGCACCGTTAAAGACGGTAAGAAGCTGATTCATTGGAGGAACAGGATACCTGTTCTTCCTAGTGACAGCATTAAGTTTGCATTAGTCAACACACAAACAAAGACCACCATCCTTTTTCTTAACAAAAAGGACAGGTGCTCCTGCTGAGGAGGAGGTTGGTCTGATGAAACTTTTCTCTACATTCTCTGAAATGTAGGCCCACAGTGTTTCTGACTTGTTCTTTGATAAAGAGTAGATAACACCAACTGGAGGTAGAAGACCCTCCAGTTTGATATGATGAGCACAGGCATGGTGTGGAGGGAGTTTCTCTGCTTTCACTTTGGAGAATACATCCAAATATTTGTGATAAACAGGAGGGACTATCTTCAGCACAGTTTCAATCTCTTCTGGCTCTTCCTCCTCATCCCACTGCTCCTCCAGGGAGGCATGAAAAGATAAAGGAGGAAGGTCCATATCCCCTTGAAAGAGATGAAGTGAAGATATAGCAACATCTTTTCCAAAATCTTTTATCTCTTTGAAGACTTCATCTCTTAATGGAAGTAATGACTGAGAGGGAAAAATGGAGGGGTTATGGACAGAAGGAGGAAGGGAAGGTGTCTTAAGTTCACCAACCAGAGCAACACTGTTGACAGCAGTGGATAAGTCATTACTAGTAGAAGAAATAATACCACTAGAATCCTTATGACTAGAATCATAGGTGATCAATCCATTTTTCCAATCAATAATGGGATTGAAATGGTAAAGAAAATCATAGCCCAATATTAGGTCTTCTCCCTTGGGTGAATCTATGATAAAGAAATCCCATTCAAAACTTCAGAAGGAAGGTAAATCAACAACCCACTTGGTATAGTGGGTGATGAACAAGGAAGTGGATTCACTGGAAGCCAGAATGAAAAGAGGAATCTTTTCAGGGAGCTCTGACATGGTCAATGAGTACTTGAGAACAAAATTCTTTGCAATAAAGGAGTTTGTAGCACCAGAATCAATGAGAATACTATAAAAAATATCCGATATTGAAGAAAAAATAAGAAATTTTAAAGATTTTTTGACACTAGTATTCAGAGT
This sequence comes from Austropuccinia psidii, assembly GCA_023105745.1. NCBI lineage: Eukaryota > Fungi > Basidiomycota > Pucciniomycetes > Pucciniales > Sphaerophragmiaceae > Austropuccinia > Austropuccinia psidii. The sequence continues at coordinate 24,547,295 of JALGQZ010000002.1, forward strand.
GCACAATTGTTCTCTTGAAGGAAATAAGTGAGAACCATTGAACACATCATGATTCCCACTCAGGCTTTTCCCTGCTTGCTAGGGAAGCCTTTTGATGACCCTTGCCTCTTTTCAGGACTCTTGAAGCATTTTTCAAATGGGTGTTTACCACCACAATAATTGCACAAGCCTTCTTTAATCCTCCTCTCCTTTTCAGAACCAATTAACTTGTTGTCCTTATTGAGGAGAGCAGCATGAGGCTTGTCTTTGGACACTTGAAAATTCTTCCCCTTCTTATTCTTCTTGTGATAAGGCTTCTTTGATGATGAACTTTGAGGGGGCTTGGAGGAGTTGGATCCACTGATTGGAGGCTTCTTCTCTTGATGACTACCCTTTTCCTTCTGCCTCTCATGGTACCTGGTATCTAATTCCAAGGTGATGTCCATGAGTTCTTGAAGACTATCAAAGGTTCCAGGGTGAGAAGCCAATTGGTCCAACAATCTTGATGCCAAGCCTCTTCTATACACATGAATATAGGCCCTTTCCCCCCAGTCTCCAATTCTTGACATTAAACTTCTGAAATCAGCTATGTACAAGGAAACTTGACCACTTTCCCTCATCCTCAAATTGTCCAACTCTTGTTCAGCTTTTCTGACTTCATTGGGATTACCAAACAGAGTGAATAACTGGGTTTCAAACAACTGCAAGTTATTGAGGAGATAAGAAGGGTCTTCATTGGAGATATTTGAGAGGTAAGGTTCAATCCATTTTCCAGCTCTACCAGTAAGAAAAGAAGTTGAGTAAAGCACCTTCTTCCTGTCAGAGAAGAAGTTTGCTGGGTCATTATGAAAGATTAATTGACAGGATTGAATGAATCCTCTCAATTTATGAGCTTTAGTACCATCAAAAGAATCGGGTGCCTTCATTGATGGAGTCTTGAATGCAGGTACTTTTGAAGTGTCCCTTGGGGCAACTGCTTGAGCGAGTTGTCCCATAAACTGAGTCATTTGCTCCATCATCTTGAGGAAATTTGGTTCAGCTTGAGAGACAGAAGGTTGATTAGAAAGGGCTAGATTTGGAGCCTCAGGAGCTTCAGGGACACCTGCCAACGCAGCTGCCACTTCATTCTCCTCAGATTCTTCCTCTTCCACAGACTCCTCCCCCTCCTCATCTTCAGCTTCCCCCAATCTACTTCTAGGCCCTTGAGAAACACCAGGATAACCACCCAATAGTCCAGAGAATGATCTTGATCTTCTAGACTTCACACCTCCTCTTCTGGAGGGTGCTGCCCCTTCCATTGGTGGTCCTCTGTCCAAATTTGCACTCAGTTGATGAACTGATGGTGTGCGGTCAAGAGGAGCCCTTGGTGTAGGAGTGAGAACAGCTTGATGTCTCTGGGATCTTGTATTCTTGGCCGGTGGGCTATGCTGAACTGGCATTATGAAAGAAGAATGAATAAAAACTTGATGATACTTTGAATAAAATAAGGCTTGACCAAAACAATCAAATGAGAATCTTGATGAACTTGAGAAATCAATCAATAGTCTTGAAGTGAATCAATATGAATAAATCTTGAAGAGTGAATATGACAAAGTCAAATTCTTATGAATAATCAATTTCAATCAATAAGTCAAATCAAGTAAATCAAGGCAATTCAAAATCAAATCAATTAAGTCTTGCGGAATTCAATCAATATCTTCAAAATTCAATTCAATTTTCTTGAGGAATCAAATTCAAATCAATCAATTAAATCAAATCTTGAGGATAAATCAGCTATCTTGAAGAATCAAATCAAGTCAATCAAATCAAATCACTCAAAGTCAATTCAAAATCTTGAGGTGAAATCAATGTCTTGAGGAATCAATCAATAATATTGAGAAATTTCAAAATCAAGATCACTGAATACCCCAAATCAATAAAGTCCCTTAATGATGAATCAAATAACCCAAATAATTCCACTCAAATAACCTGATAAAAACCTGAATTCAGACAAAAAAGAGAAATGAGAATGATAAAGAATAAAGTGAAATGGTCAGCAGAATTTTTGAAATGAGAAAGAGAATCAATTTTCATTTGAATGAAAAGAATGAGATGAAAATTGATGAGAGAGAGAAAATCATAAAAATCATAAAAATCATAAAATCATGAAAAGATAATAATTGAAGAATGAGAGAAGTGAATAAAATGAATGAAAAAAAGAAGCAATTATGAGTTAATTAAAATAATGTCACAGGGGCTTTTCTAAATGAAGAGGGCCTGGCACTCAGTGAACAGACTTACTTATGGAGGGCTCAGAAGAAATACTCAAATGATAAGAGTAATGAAATAAGATAATAATTTCCTAGTCATAGAAAAATAAGAGTTAAAATATATGAGAGGAAAACAAAAGCAATAATAAAGAGCCAACCACAAATAATCCTGTACCACTGTTTCAACCTGTTCAGAAAAGAGAAAAGGATTAATAAAGGATATGGCCACCAGGACTCTACTGAACAGGTGAGGGAAGGCAAAGACTAACTTAATAAATAATAAAATAATATTTCTTAATGAGAAATAAAATAATATTAAATAATAAATCCAATATTTTAATTAACTGGGGGAAAAACCCCCAGGTGGATGAAGAGGGGCTGGTATATGTGAGAAATACCAGCCTTGGAGTTTGAGTGTTGAGATACTTGTCTGTATGCTGGAAGAAGTTGGATGTGGGATTGAATCCTGTATTGGTGAATCCAATACAGGTATTTGCACCTGTATTGATTACAGGCCTGTATTTGGTGAATCCTGTATTTGGGTCTTGCCTGTATGAAACTGTATTGAGGTCTGAAAACTGTATTTGGAGAATGTTGAATGAAACCCCCTTGCTGATTGGGTTTTGAGGGGTATCAATGAAGTAATGCTTGTTGAATATGATTGGTAATGCCCCTGCCTCCTTGGCTGTGACAGATTAACAATCAAGTACTTTTCCTGTACTCAAAGTTTTTATAAGGTAAAATTCAATTCAAAATAGTAATATTTATGATTTTACCAAGAGCCATACCAAATCTATTTTTTTAAATTTATAAGTAAAAAACAATAATCTTATAAATATTTATTGTTTTAAAAACAATAATAATTTATACAAAAATACTCTGAAAGAGATATTTAAGGCTACAAAGGAAATTTCTTCATGACCAATTTCAATTAGAATTAATTATGCAAAGAACTGCACACAATTAATATCAGAAAAAAGTGTTTCAAAAGATCATTAAAGAGAAACTACATTTAAAAGTGACTAGAGTGAATTTGGAAACAAAGTGAAAAAGTTAACAGTAATGCAAGATGCTTTAGTTCACTTATGGGTGGTTAAAGGGTAAAAATTATTATAATGAGTGATTCATGTGGCTGAAACTCTTAGAATTACTTAAGAAATGTGGTTTCAATGTTTTATTGATTGGTTTAACAGTGTTTAAACTAATTATAAAACAAAAAGATTCTAGCATGGAGAGAAAAGTGAGGAAAAGAAGGAATTCTTTTATAGCTTCCAATTTTCCAAATTGAAAAGTAACATTTACTCTTGTCAGCCCTAAAAAATATTCTGAAAAAAGAAAAGCCAATTAGGGCATCATGGAACCCTGGTTTGGAACAAAAAACGGCTCATTTTAGCCATTTTAGACCGTTAAATCAGCCATTGCTATAGTAATGACTGGTTTCAAGCCTTCAAAACCAATAATAATGTCAGTAACAGCCCTCTAAACCAATTAAAATGGTTTTTTACTATGACTGTTTTATCTTAAGGGTAGTTTCACCCTCTTGGAAAAAGCTAAAACTTACCTGATTGGTATTAAACCTTCATCATCCATTGAGCCGAAGGGTCTGTGAATCAATTCCAGGCCAAACGTGATGAGATTTTGCATGAATTTTGACAACCCTCACCTTTCCAAAATGAATTTGGGGAAATCTGGAACCGTTGGTGCCAAGATTCCTTTTCCCCTCCAGAATTAATCTTTCCAATTTATTTTTCTTTAATTCCTCATCATGTATTATACTTGTAATTTGAATATTCAATTCAATTCGTTTTTATAGTAAACAGCTGTAATAATCAATAACTTATATGAAAATAAAAGTTCACTTATGTAATACATGTGCACATTTTGACATTTCAATTGAAAATACTCCAATTCCTCATAGCTTCTAAGCTACACACACCTCAATATTAACACAAAAATTAATGGCTAAAAACAAATGTAGTGTGAATCAAATTAAGGTTTTGAGTATTTTCAAATTTTATACAGAAAAAACTAAAAACTTAATTCAAGCTTATTTAGAGTTGAGTTACAGAAATTTCACCCAGAGGTGACCCCACCTTATTTTTTATGTGGAATCCAATGGTGAAATAATTTTTATAAGTTTTTTTATTTGATAAAAAGCTATAATAGTTTTTGTTTGAATTTTTTCCAAAAATATGTTACTTTTAATATTTTTGTTGAGATTTTTTTTACTTAATTTTTCACATAAAAATGTGTTTTCACAATGTTAAATTTCTTTGTAATTTCAATTTTAAAATTATAATCAAAATTATAATTTTATATATAAATTTTACATTCATATTTTCACTTTTATTTTTTATAATATAAGTTAATCTATTTATAATTATAACATTATTTTTCATGTGTGGTCTGTTGGGTATATGAAAATACCTTCAAGGCTCACATTCCCCCTCCCTCTAAAAAAAGAATATTAGTTTACAATATTATTATTTCTAGTGTGTCTCTATATTTCGAGACGTTTGGTAGCTTCAGGTATGTCTTTTTCTGCTAATCATTCATCTTCACAAGTTGGGTGACTGTACCTGACAAGGTACTCCCTTTGTGAGCCTTAGAGGTATTTTTATATACCCAAAAGACCACAAATAATAAAGATGATATAGTCATAAAGAAAATAAATTTATTTATATCACAAAAAAAAGTTGAAATATAAATATAAAATTAAAATCTTAATTAAGATATAAAAATAGACTTACTTTGAAATTTAAAATTGTGAAAACACCTTTTTACTTGAAAAAATTAAGTAACAATGAATTTTCAACAAAAATATTCCTGGGAAAAAGTTAAACACAAATTATTCTAATTTTTTATCCAATAAATAAACTCATGAAAACTATTTCACCATTGGATTCCTCATGAAAAATAAGGTGCGGTCACCTCTGGGTAAAATTTCTGTAACTCAACTCTAAATAAGCTTAAGTCAAATTTTTAGTATTTTCTGTATAGAAATCGAAAATCCTCAAAAAATTAATTGAATTCACAACACATGTGGTTTTAACCATTGATTTTTGTGGTAAAATTGAGGTGTGGTGTGTAGTTTAGAAGTTATGAGGAATTGGAGTATTTTTGTTTGAAATGTCAAAATGTGCACATGTATTACATAAGTGAGCTTTGATTTACATATGAGGTATCAATTATTACAGCTGTGTACTTTAAAAATGAATTTGAATTACATATGTAAATTACAAGTATAATACATGATGAGAAAATAATGAAAAAATCAATTGGAAAGACTAATTCTGGGAGGGGGGGAAAAGGAATTATGGCTCCAAGGATGCCAGACTCCCCCAAATGACTTTCTGAAAGGTGTGGGTTGTAAATATTAACAAAAAAGCTCATCACTTTTGGCCTGGAATTGATTCATAGACCCTGTCACTAAATTGGTGATGAGGTTTTGATACCAACCAGGGCAGTTTTAACTGTTGCCAAGAGGGTACAACTACCCTTAAGTTGAACCAATCTTAGTAGAAATTTTTTTAACTGGTTTTGACCTATCTTACACACATTATGATGTGTGTTTTAGACTTGAAAACAGGTATTTCTATAGCAATGGCTGATGTAAGAGTTGGAAATGGCTGAAAATTGCATAAAAGAGCTACAAACAGCCCTTTTTGGTCTAAAACAGGGTTCATTGATGCCATAATTGGCTTTTCTGTTGTCAGAGTGTTTTCCACAACTGAAAAGCATAAATTGTACCTTTGGAGTAAGAAAATTGGTGGCTATAAAAGAATGCCTTCTTTGCCCCTATTTTATCTCCATGTTGGAATATATCTCTTTTATAATTAGTTCAAAAACTGTTAAGAAAGTCAATATAAGATTCCAACCACCCTTTTTAAATCATTTTAAACCCTTCAGCTATGTGAAAATCTTTTTATAATCATTTTTACCCTTGAACCACCCCATATATGAATTAAAGCATCTCTCATCACCACTGACTTTGTCACTTTGTTTACAAATTCACTCTGGTTACTTTTGGGTGTGCTTTATCTTTAATATCATTTTCAAAGAATTTGTTCTTATATTAGCCTCCTGCAGCTCTTTGCTCAATTGATTCCCATTGAAATTTCACTTCAAGAATTTCTTTTGTAGCTTTAAATATCTCTTGTAGAGTTTTTTGGGATATATTTTGATTTTTGGTAAAATAATAAATCTTAATATTATTATTTTTTTATACTTATGAAGATTAAAGAAATGAATTCGGCGTGTTTTCTCTCAAAAATCGTAAATCTTAACATTTTGAATTATATTTTACCTTATACAAATTTTGAGGACAGGAAAAGTACTTGATTTTTAATCAAAGGTTTATATCTACACCTTACACCCTTACTTTCTGAATCCTCAATTTCCTTTATTTGAAAACTTTGGTAATTTTCTTGAAACAAGATGATTAAACAGGAGGTATATGCTTTCAAACTTTGTTCCTCAAGGGGAATTTTTCAGCATCACAAGAGTTGTAAAGCTTTATAAGGCTTACTGGAAATGTAAGATGCTTATTACCAAGCTCCTCAGAAAATTTGAATTCAAAAGAATTCTCCCCATGGAGGGACTTAATAAAAAAGGTCAGACAAAGGAGTCTTTGAGCTTTTTAAATCCTTTTATGTTATTAAAATTAGTGGTAGATACAAGTACTAGATCTCTTACTTTGAAGTCTGGATTAGGATGTGATTTGTCCCATTTGTCTTTGGCATATTAAAATAAGTCCCCCATGCATCTAACTGCATGCTTTCTAGCCTTGATGAGAATTCCTTTTCATCTAGCATCCATGGGATGTATCTCAACCAAGTCCTTCCTCAAGGAATATTTTTGTAGTCTGGGATTCCATCCTTCTTCTAGAATAGAAGGAGTTTGATTGGTACTGGCATGAATGGGTGTTTTATATGCTAATTCCAATGAATGCAGAATAATACAACAATCATGGGAAAATCCATCACAATCTTTGAGCTCTAGGCCCATAGGCACAAAATCTTCTGACCATGTCTTCCAAAGTTTGTATCATTCTTTCACCTAGACCATCAGTTTATGGGTGGTAAGCTGTATAGAAAGATAAGTTTGTTCCAAAAAATTGGTGAAGGTTTGTCCACAGTGCTGAGGTAAATTTGGGATCTCTGTCACTAATGCTGTTTGTCAATATTCCAGGCTATGATACTACTCTATTCCATATCAGAAGAGTTTTATCCATGGCTTTATAATCTTTGTGACATGGAAAAAGGATTGGAGTCTCATGGAACCTGTAAAAAAGCACTAGGCATGCATTATAGCTTCTATCACCCCCTGGTGGTAGGTCAGTTACCCAATACATATGGAAAATTCCCCAAGGTCTTCTGGGTTCTTGGATTTTGATCATATTTCCAAGTCTTTTGCCAGTGTATTTATTTTCCTTTTGACATCTGTCACAGGTTTTCAATATTCTGTAAGATCTTTTTTCCAAATTGGCTGGCATATACAGGTATTGATTTTTTCCCTTGTTCTGTCCTCAGATAGGTGTTCTGAGAAGGAGATGTCATGGCATTATTTCAGTACAAGATTGACTAATGATCAGTCCACAACTGTCATTACACATGTGTGTTTAGTCCTATGGTAAATTATACCATAAAGTAAATGAAATCTTCCTTCATCATATTTCATCTAAGGCATGTATTAAGGAATTATCTTTAGAGTATTTGGCAAGTAACTGGCATAGGATGCTACAAATATTATCCTGAGTATAACTATTTCTTACTTCCTCAGAAAGGTAGTGTTAATGTTTGTAGCACTTATTCCTTCAATTGGGATTTGCGGAGAAACTTCTTTTGGAACATAAGAAGGATTGTAAATGTCATTTGGTAATGGCTATCTGCTTGGTCCATCTAGAGTTTGTGAATATTACCATCTTTATGCAAAATGGTCATATTACCCCTATATTCCTGTATGGATATTTGTCATCTGAGCATATTTATGTTGGGTGTTTTCATGTTTAAAAGTAGTTTAACAGAAGTAAAATCTGTTATAAATTCAAAAAATCCTCCTTCAGGAAAGTAATTAAGTTCCTCCAAGCCCCAGAAAAGGCAGAAACATTCCATTTGACTTGTCCCATATCTAGATTCATCAGATTTGATTCACCTTGATATGAAACATATGGATACTTCTACAGGTTTGTCATTTATAATTTGGACTTGAGGGAGTGCAGCACCCAGCCCATCTCCTGATGCATCAATATAAACTTTAAAGGGAAGATTAAAATCTGGAATCAGTAATAGTGGAGCAGTGTTTAAGGCTTTTCTCAAGGATTCAAAGGCTTTGAAGCTGTCAAAAGTAATTTGAAATACTGCATCTTTGTCACAAAGTTTGTAAAAAGGTCTTTCTATGGATGAAAATTCTTTATTGTGCTGTCTGAAGTATCCTGAAAATGTGCAAAATGACTGGATCTCCTTTTTGTTCTCAGGAATAAGCTTCAGTACTACTTCTGCAGCTTTGTTTTTGTCAATTTAAAGGTATAAAACAGATACTACATGTCCCAGGGCTTTGAGTTCTTTAAATCCAATATGACATTTCTTCAAAGAAATTTTCATTTTTACAGATTGAAATTTTCCCAAAACTCTGGATAGTCTGTACATATGTTCCTCCCAAGTCTTGGAACATACAATAATGTCATCAATTTGAATTATTAACAATCCTTCTGAAAGCTCTTCAGGGAAGATTTTATTCATCATCCTTTGAAAGTGTGATGGTGCATTTTTGATACCAAAAGGAATCCTTAAGTATTCAAACACTGCACAATGAACAATAATTATCAAATATTTCCTTGATCTTGGTGTCACTCAATTTTGATTTAATCCTTTAAGGGAATCCATAGTTCTTATGTACAATGCTTGAGACACTTGAGTGAGGGAAATTTGGAGCTTTGGTATGGGATACCTGTCTGGAACAGTGTAAGTGTTCAGATATTTGAAGTCCCAAACCATTCTAGATTTACCATTATTCCATGCCATTATGACTGGTGTAGTTATTTCTACTTCCTCAATGTGGTCAACATTTCTTATTACACCAAGTTCCATAAGCTCTTTAATGTGAATATCAAGGGCTTCTCTTGATTTTGTACTGGCTGGGTATACAGGACTTCTCAAGAGTGGTGGATAAGGTCTTTCAATGTTCAAAAAGATGTAAACTTCATGAAAAAACATTTTCCTCAGTGGTTCTTGTCACAGGGGCTCTTGAAGAAAACAAGAGTGGCCAGGAACTCATTAATCAGGTAATTCACTTGTAAGACTCAAAATATTGAAGAATATAAGATAAAAGAATAATAAATTTCTCTAAGAAAATATGCAAGTAAAAGAGTAGATACAATAACAGAAAAGGAAGCCACATGGCTAAAGAGCCAACTACATAGGTCCTTGATCACTGTTTCAACCTGCCAGAATGAAAATTAAAATTAGTAAGGATATGAAAACAAAGTATCCACTGACAGGAAAAGAAATAAAGATAAGGTGAAAATGACATACTTAAGAATATCAGTATTCACTATAAAGATGAAAGAAAATAATTCTAGAAATAAATCAAATTATATTAATTAGCTGGGGGAAAACCCCCAGGGTTGAAAGAGAGGCTGGTATATATATTTAGTTGAGAGCTTGACTCCTTCAGTCTGACAGCTGGTCTGTATTGAATCCTTGAATCTTTATTGATTGCTTGATTAAGTGTATGCCTTGCCAAATTGGGAAATTAACTGAGTTTAATGATATTCCCAGGGTGCATGGTTGAAGTACAGGTCTTTATTAAATGAGACTTTATGGAAAGGAATGTGGTTACAAATGTGTATTGATAGAGCATTGAAACTTGAAAATTGTTTTGGAATTGAATCTAACACCATTTATGGTACTCTTGGTTATTGAAGATGAAAAGTTGCCACAAATATGTTGAATGAATTCCAGGAGGAAAGAGAGAAAAATGAGCCTGTGTGGCTTCAGGATTTGCAGAGGTGTTTTGGCCAAAACAAGCCAAAAGGGCTTTGTAGATTTATTTGGACAAAGTGCGCAAAAAATGCACATAATGCATAAAATGTCCCAATTTTTCAATTAAGCCACAAATGGAATGATATAACAATCGGGCAATATTTCAGATATTAAAAGGAAATATGGCATAAAATGGCTAAACGTGAAAAATTCACAAAAATGCACAAAATTCACAAAAGTGCGCCAATTGTGCAAAAATGTATTTAAAGCTGAAAATCATCATAGAGGCTTTTGGGCTGTATTTCCACTATCAACTGGGAAATTCCCAAAATAGCACAAAAGAAGAGGAAGGACATGATTGGCATGATGATGGTGAAGGGGCCAGGTTGGCCCCAGATGATGAAATGGCCATAATAAGCCATAAAAGTGAAAGTGGCAAATTTGGCCAAGAGTAATGGATATGGCCAAGTTGCCATAGAATTGTCCAAGGGGTATTATCCATGGTTATGAAAGAACCCCCAAGCTTGAATGGTGAGCTTCTGAGCATAAAAAAAAGGTAGAGCCTCACACGGCTATTGGAAAGATTTTTAGGTGGGGATTAAAGAGGAATGATTAACAGAAAGAGTTGAATCTGATATTAAGAATTTGACATATGATGCTGGAATTGCTTGATCTTCTTTTGAAATTGGCTTGATGGTTTATGGAATTTTGAAAATGAATTATGGTTTTTGATGAATTGAATTGGATGTAAAGAGAGAAGAAAAAATTAAAATAAAGAATGAAAAGAAAGAAAGAGAAAAAAAGTCTGAGGAGGTTCCAATCTTGATCCCTGAAGTTGAAAATCGATTTGAATTGGCCAAGGACCTGGAAAAAAATATTCAATTACAGGTGCTTACAGAGTGGCCAAGGTTATGTTTTGACAGATTGTAGATGTCTCAGGGAAGTGCACACCAGGAGAGGAACTTACTCTTGGTAATTACCACTCCAACCAGTGCCATGAAAATAAAAAAAATTTACTGAAGGAATGACTTGGAACTGAAAAGACTTGGAAATTGAATTGAAAGGTGAATGGTCCATTTGACCCAGTGAAAGTGGCCATAATTTTGGAATTGATGTTGGAAACCTGGCCAAAGGTCTGTGTCCAACAATTTAAAATTGCTCACAGAGTGGCCATGGTGATTCTTACAACAAAAAGGTAGAATACCTCTAAAGGTGAATACCAGGAGTGGGACTTACTTTTGGTAATTCCTCTCCCCACCAAGCACAATAAAAAATGAAGCTCTTGAATAATTGGTCCTGGCTTGTCAGGATACAAAAAATGAAAATACTTAACAATTTCAGGATAATTCTTGAGGCTTTCAGTTGGTTCCCAAGTGGATCTTTATGAGTTGTGAATGAAACCTTTCCATTCCACCAAATACCATAAATCTCCTCTCTTGCTCTTGGAATCCCATATTTGAGTGACTTCCTATTCCTATTCTTCCCCAATGATTATTGGAGGAGGAGGCTCTTGATGCCAATTTGGGATTGTTGATGTCTTGACTAGTTCAAGGAGGTAAATCTGGAAGACTGGGTGGATGGATTTTCATTGAGATGGAAGCTTGATATGGTAGGCATAGCTAAGCACATCCTTAAGATTGCAAAAGGACCCAAATGAATTTCTGAAATTTTTTTTGTGGGTCTTGTTGATTTGATGTTCTTGGAGGAAAGCCAAAACATAGCATCACAATGGAAAACAGGTGAACTTGCTCTACTTTTATCTGCACACCTCTTAAACCTATTTATAGAAACTTCAAGTTCTCTCAAAATTTTGTGGTACTGATTGAATTTTTGTTGATACCTTTTGAGAAGGAATTTCTTGAGTAACTTGAGCTAAGTCAAAATGAGAATCTCTTCAATAAACAGTCAAAAACAGTGGTTGTTTATTGCAGAGTGGTCAGAGTTACTGTAAGAAAATGTAGCCAGAGGGAGCCAGGTGTGCCAATCATCTTGATGATAACTAACATACATCCAAAATTCCTGTTCCAGAATATGATTTACCCCCTCTGTCTATCCATCAGTTTTGGGATGATAAGCAGCTTAAAGATCTCTTGCAATCTTGAGCTTCTGACAAAGGTTGGTCCAAAAGGAAGAAAAGATAGGAGAACCTCTATCACTGAAAATGCTTCAAGGAAGGCAAAGCCTTGAGAAAATATTCTTGATGAACAAATGGGCCAAATACAGAAAGGGAATTAAAGAAATTTCTGTAATTCAAACTTCCATTTTTAAGAATCTGTTCACTATGAAAAGAATCAAGTGAAGGGAGTTAGACAGTGGAAATTGAGTGATTGAGTCAATTGAAAGACAAACACAAGGAAAATTTGCAATTGGAAGAGGTTTTAGGAGGCCAAACTTTCTGTGATGAATATTTTTTTTTCATGAAAACTGTCAGGGCGACTCTATGATATAGCTGTACAACAATAATAAAAAGCTATAAATATGAGTGTGACACGAAAATGATGATGATACTTGGGTGAGTAAATGGTTAAAATGGCTATACTAAAAGAATTTAGTGATGGTGAGTGCTATTGATAGCCGTGGGTGCAGTGTTTACCTATTGGTTTACAATAATAAAACCTACAATAATTAAAATTATAATTATACCTATTTAATTCTAAGGGTACCAATTTTTTAAGAAGCTATACCACGTAAGAATACTAAGAACAGGATGATTGATTGGCCTCCTTTTATCTTGTTCAGGGGTAGTGGGAGGTTGTTTACCTCTGCACACAACCACAGAGTGAAATGTTTCACTACTGTGGGCTGTTTTGTTGTTCTACACACTAAATACAGACTGGTATTGAGTGGAAATGTGGCTTTGAAACCACAAGTTGTCATTTTTACCCTATACAGGGTGAAGGTTTTAACCAATGGAGTTTACAGGTGTGTTCTGGTGATTCTGACGCATCAGAAGCTGTACAGAACGTGTATGAACACCTGTATTTGACTGAGCTATGAGGTATTTAAGTATAAACAGGCTTATTTGTCTATTTAACACCTCATAATCATACTTATGGGATATTATCCCATAGTAAAGCTGTATTGGTCCAAATGTGGGACTTTGACCTTGAAGCTGCTATAGATTCGTCAGTTTTTAAGATATTGAGCTCAAAGTTGGTCCATTGTGTAGCCCTGGATGGTATCTAAACAATGGTACCTCTTTTGACATGGTTAACATTGAATATGGCAAAGTTATGCCATGTTCAATTTTAGTTATCCAGATATATGATCATCTGGAAATCTGTATGGAACTTGTTTGCCCCATACCTTTTGTTCCAGATGAGATATGGGGGAATGGATGGAATCATAAGATATCCCTCATTGTGCTCTTTCCAAAAAGACCCCAATTTGTGTATCTCACACTAAAACTGTAGAAGTTAGATGAGAGGTAAATATTCTGTCCACCCTTATTTGACTGTACTTTGGCCATGACTTCTGCACTTTTGGTGTTAGCTCAATTTGACTAGTACCATTGGATAGTCCTGAATTAGAGCTTCAATTTGAATACCCATTTCCTGGGGTTAAGCCTCTTCCTCTGGATTTCAGATGAGAGGTGAAAATTAAGGTTTATGCTCAGCAACAGCTTTGAGCAGGAATAACTTTGTTATTTTTGTCCTATGATGATGGAGCTTGAATTTTTGAAAAGTGGTGACTTTAATCTTTCCTTTGACACCTTTTGAGCCTTCTTGGCTCAGCTCCATGTTTCTGGTGGTATTTTGCTCTACCATTGGTTTATGGTATTCTGGAAATCATGCTTGTGCTCTGGTTTTGAGTCACAGGCTGATATACCCTCCCTTTGAAAAAAGGATCCTAATTGATGATACTTTCCTTTCTTCTTTGAGGTACTAGTGTGGTTCATGTGACCTTTAGCCAACAAATTTCTTTTGTTCATACCCTCCTTGTCTGGTGGTTTATGTTTCAAACCATCCAGATGTTTGGTCATTGGTTTCCTTCTTTTTAAGTGGACTGAACCAATTTTCTTTTCTCTGTGGTTCTTAAATTCCACAAAATATTCCGCATTGGGGTTAGGTTCACTTTATGAATTATTTCCACAGCCATCCCCCACACTACAAGAGTCAGATTCATGACCTTCTTGATATTTTCTTTTTTCTTTCTCTCTTTCCAATATCTCTTCCTTTTCTTTGGAAAAATTGTTTGCATAGTGATTGGGTGATTCACAGCTGTGAGATCCTGTTGTGATTTCAGATTCTGAATAATGAGTTTCTTTGGCTTCCAGGGTTGGATTATCCCTGTTATCAGCAGTAATATGGGTATTTTATATACCAATAGATGTTCTAATTCTTACTTCTTGAAAAGTAGTTGATATTTTATCCACGGTGGATTCTTTGTAGCATCTGCATTTTACTGCATGCTCTACGTCTCCTGGTAGTTTGGTCAACAGTTTGTGATTTCTCATTTCTGTTGTTATGTGAGGGTCAATGACTATTAGCATTTTTGACTGTCTCAGACACCAATCATATGGATATTTGGCCACTGTGTATCTATCATTTTCAAATGAAAGGGTTTTCTGCCATATCCATGTATCATCTTTGTACTTTTGAATTATTTTGCTCCTCCATCATGGCCAGTTCCTTCTGCAATGGATTTCTTACATTTCTGTGTACAAAATACTAGCATGTCCTTTGAAAGCTGTATTTGATCTGGCAGTAATCCAGTAGTCTGGAATACTTGGTACATCAATGAAGAGTCCATCAATATAATCAATGAGATCCATGTAATAATATTCTCCTACACCAGAGAATTTTGGCCAGCTTGAGGCCTCTGGAAGCTGTTTCAGTGCTTCCTTCTCTGAATACGTCATGTTATATCAATATTGGTATTTTGAGGGGGATGTTGGCTTATTATCCAACAAGGCATCTGGTTTGATGTCTTCCTGGTGGTATGGATTATCCAAAAAATTGCCTTGTGTTTGGGGTTTTATGTTTTGGCAGACATTGAAAAATTTGTCAATATCTTGATCCAGGTATTCCCCATCCCTTTTGCAGTGATTTTGCTCCTCTAAGACTTGATTTAGTCTTCTTTTTGTCTCTTCTGAGGTTTTACACAATTTAGTATTATCCTCTTGAAGAGTATGAATAGCTTGGGTTTGTAAGGTATTAACCTCTTTTAACCTTGAAATATTTTCATGGAGTCTTTCAAGATCTTTTTTGAGTTTGTTCTAAAAATTGGGAAAATTGTAACAATAGAGTATTACTACTTATGGTACTCTCAGGGATAACAACATTGTGTTTAATCTGAGTGGAGATATTATTCTTTTGTCTAGGGCTTCTAGTTTCATTAGAAGTATTTACAACTGTTTGTTGTTTTTTTATACTTCTTTTGGCAGGTCCAACAAGTTCTGGATCATAGGATCTGAATATTTCTGCCTCTGGCTGAAATAAGTCTTGTTCTTATCCTATGATCCTCTTCCTCTCCCAGATTCTACCTGGTATTGGAAATTATGGTGACTCTTGGTCACTGATCTGCTGGTGCCTGAGTAGTGTGAAGGCGTTAAGGAGTGTGGTTGGGTTACCACTACTTTTGAGCCTGAAAGAGTCAGAGTATGTTATCTCTGGTTCAATTCCTCTTCCATGATAAGTTCTTTGAAGAATATCTCTTTGAGGGAAATCTTCTGGATAATTTCTACAGGTTATTTCTAGTGGAACTCTAGGTTGAATTCCCTGTCTTCCATTCTCCACTGGAGAAGTTCTTTGAAGATTTGTTGGGTTAGAATAAACTGTTCTATGAAAGTCATTACTGGAGGTTTGCTGTTGGAAACAATTTTGGAAGGTGTAGGTAGGTCCATTTTTTCAGGTCTTATGAATTTGAACAACTTCAACTTCTCTCCTTTCCAGGCCTCTATTCCTGCTTAATGCTGATTCTCTTTGTAAGGAATAATCCCTTGGAACACCAAAGTCTCTGAAATGAGGTGGTATCATTTCTGATTTGTAAGGTGAGAGTTTTATCTAGTTGATTCAATCCCTGTGTTTTGAGGAATAAATAAGACAGTTTAGACAAATGATTATTGAAACTATCAATAATTATAAAGCCAACTTTCCACACCAATTTGTATGGAAAAACGTAATTATAAAGGTGTCAATTGAAGAGAAATCCAAACAATATGTACTTTGTATATATTAAAAAAATTTAACTAAAAGAAATATGATTATATTTCCTTTTTATAAGTCTTATTATTGACATTATCAATAATAATGACTATGATCAATTTTTCACACCAATTTGGGTGAAAAAGAAAATGATTTTAAAGTTTTTTCTTGGAGAAAAATCCAAATAATATACACTTTGAATATATTAAGACAAGTTTAAAAAAGAAACACTTGTATTTTACTGAGCTATGAGGTATTGAAGTATAAACAGGCTTATTTGTCTATTTGACACCTCATAATCATACTCATGGGATATTATCCCACAGAAAAGGTGTATTGGCCCAATTGTGGGATTTTAACTGTAACACTGCTGTAACTCTGTCAGATTTTGAGATATTGAGCTCAAATTTGGCTCATTGAGTGGCCCTGGATTTGAGATAAACAATTGTACCTCATTTTATATGGCTAAAATTCAATACGGCAAAGTTGTGCCATGTACAATTTTGTTATTCAGATATATGATTTTCTCAGTATCTGTATGGAGCTTGTTTTCTCCAGAGATTTTTTTCTAGATGGGATATGGAGGAGTCAATGGTACCATCAGATAGTCCTGATTGTGAACTTTCCAAAAAACACCTACTTGAAGTATCTCATACTAAAACTGTAGAAGTTAGATGAGAGGTGAATATTTTATTCACCCTTATTTGACCTCATTTTGGCCATAACTTATGTAGTTTTGGTATTAACTCAAATTTGCTAGTAACATTGGGTAGCCCTGATTTAGAGCTTCAATTCTAATACCCATTTTCTGGGCTTAAGAATCTTCCTCTGGATTGCATATGAGATGTCAAACTTAAGGTTTATGCTCAGCAACAACTTTGAGAAGGAATAATGCTGTTATTATTTGTCCTATGATTATGGGACTTGTATATTTGGAGAGAGGTGAAGTTTCTTATTCTTTTGATACCTTTTGAGCTGGTTTGTCTCAGCTCTATGTTTTGGTGGTATCTAAGCTTTACCATTGGTTTAGGGTATTTGGCTGTCATGCTTGTGCTCTGGTTTTGAGTCACAGGCTGACAAGTACACTGAATTTTTGTTTACTAGTGAGGGTAGCACTAAAATGTAACTCTATTAATTCATTGACCAATTCTTCTAGGGGGTCTTGATTATACAACTAATATATGTAAAGTGAAAATCCTTTTCCTTGTTTGTAGCTATGATAATTTTCCTGTTTTTACTATTGTAAATTTCAATTACATGAATATTTTGGTAGTCTGCTTTCATTAAGAAAATCTTGGATGTTGGAATATTCAAGGAATTCAAACTCTGGGTTGAGTCTGATATTGCCTTTCCTGTGGGGTATGATTATCTCTTTGATAATTGTCCCAATGGACGTCATCTTTCCTGATGCACTTTTAAATTTCTTTTTCTCAGTTGGGAAGAGTTTCCTTTCCCGATTTGTAATGTATTTTTCAGATATCCTCTGGCCTTTATTGAGCAGTGTGCACCACTTTTAATGAACAATGGATGTTGAGAATTGTCAATACAAACATTTATCTTAGTGGCTGTCCCATAAATAAATTCTATTCTTTCAGTTGGTGTGACTAGGAATGTCTGTGAATCTTCCATGTGTTTTTGCAAATTTTTATTTGCATTGTCTTGTGGTTATCCTGCTTCCAACTGCATGTCCTGAATTTCTAGTTTGGGTTCCTCTTGGTACTCCACCATAAATTGGTTTTTGGGGTCTTGGTCTTCATCAGAGTTTTCTCTTATGGAATCACCTATTAATTCATATTCAGAAGCCTCTGCTGGGGGTTCTTCTTCTGGGACTTGCTCATGGCATATACGTTCTTTCTTTCCTTTGGACAGTTTTTAGCATAGTGGTCTATTGACCCAAAATTGTGGCAAGATTTGTTCTTCTTGGTCATCTCTGCCACCCTCTCTCTGGGTTTGTCCTTATTGTTAACCGTGAAAGGCTGTTTCTCCCTGAAAATATTACCTTTATATAGGGATTATTTTCCTAGATTTGTTCTTTTCCTCACATCTTGTAAGGTATTGGCAATATCATCTAGAGAAAAAATCTGGTTGCACCTGAATTTTAATTAATGTTGTAGTTATCCTGGCATTTTTGTCAGGAGTTTGGGATTTCCCATTTGAATATTCATGTGAGGATTGATGGCTTTGACTCTGTTAGACTGTTTAGGACACCAATCATAAGTATCTTTTCCCACTGAGTATTTGTCATTTTCAAATAAAATTTTCTTTTGCAATATCCAAGTACGATTAATTTACTTTTGGATTATTTGACTTGCTGCCATGGATCTCTTTCATTTCTGTGTACCAGATACTAGCATTTCCTTTGAAATCTGTCAGGCTGAGTCTATGAAGAGCTGATGATAGAATTATTTACCACCTAGACTATGAATGTGACATGGATAATAAAGGTAAAAAAGGTTTTAATTAAAATAAAAAAGGGCTTTACTGAAAGAGTTTTAGTGGCGGTGAGTGCTGTTGAAAGGCCTGGGTGCAGCTTCATCAATTGGATTATTATAATAAAAGACTATGATAATTATATTTGGAATTATATCTAGTTATTTCCAAGAGTATAGCTATTTTGGACTGTTGTACTATGTAGGAATTCAAGAGGAGGATGAGGAAACTTTTTCTGGTGGAGAAAATGCCTCCTTTTATCCTAAAGTGGGGTGGAATAGCCCTCTACGCCATCCACGTAGAGGAAGTGAAGGTTTTTTCACTTGTGAGAACCAGGTTGTGACTTCCACAAAGCCTATATACACTTTATTGGGCTCAGATGTGGTTTTCAAACCACATCTGGGCGGTTTTCCCCAATACAGGGTGAATATTTCCACCTGGGGACCTTACAATGCTCTTGTGATATGGGTGACACATAGAATGCTTTACAGGACCTGTATAGAACCCCTTTTTTTGCTGAACTATGAGGTATTTAATTATAAACAATTTTATTTGTCTAGTTTACACCTCATAATCATGGTTATGGGATAGTATCCCACAGTAAAGCTTCATTTGTCTAAAGGTGGGATTTTGACTGTGAACCTGCAATTAATTTGAAATATTTTGAGATATTGAGCTCAAAGTTGGCTCATTTCGTAGCCCTTAATGAGATCTACACAATGGCTCCTAATTCTGTATGGCTAACATCAAAGATGGCAAGGTTATGCCATGTTTAATTTTAGTTATTCAGATATATGATCTTCTCAAAATCTGTATGGAACTTGTTTGCCCCATAACTTTTGTTCTGGATGAGATATGGGGGAATTGATGGAACCATCTGATAGCCCTGATTGTACTCTTTCCAAAATTCCCATTTTTAGGTATCTCACACTAAAACTGTAGATGTTAGATTATGGTTGAATATTTTGTTCCTCCTTATTTGACCTTATTTTGGCCATAACTCCTGTAGTATTGGTGCTAGCTCAGTTTGGCTAGTACCATTTGATAGCCCTGACCTAGAGCTTCAATTTGAATAAAAATATTCTGGGATTAAGCCTCCTACTCTGGATTTCAGATGAGATGTGAACAGTAAGGTTTATGCTCAACAGCTTCTTTGAGCAGGAATAACTTTGTTATTATTTGTGTGAGCCTGTGAGGTATATATGAAATACCCATAAGGCCACAAATAATTTTATATACAGCTGATTTAGTCTTGAACAGACTTTTCAGTTGACATTAAACTGAAAAATAAGAAAAAATAATTATAAATTTTGTTTGGATAAACAAAGTTATGATTATTATGTCATTTTTTGGATTCTACCCCAAAAATAACCTAGGATACAACCATAGGGTGTTATACCCAGAAATACTTATCTCTTAAGTTATTGGAAGATTGAAGAATCTCACAGTACAAATGTAACTTTTTTAACACTTTTCTAAAATTGTTAAATTTAAGCTTAAATAAGCTTAAATTAAAATTTGAATAAGGTTTATGCAAACTTACCAAAATTTTGGTTAAAATTGAGGTGTTGTGTATATTTACTGAAATGGCTAAGGATTTTACATACAGAATGTAAATCCTTCATGAGCTCAATTTAAAAGTGTTTAAGGTCATAGTATGGCTTTACATAAATAAAAGGGCAAAATCCAGGCAAAAAGGTGGGACAAAGGAAAAAGACCAAACAGAGCTCGGGTACCTAACTTTTTTGGATATGCAAGGATTCAATTAAGACTGTCCAACTGTATTGAGGTATTTTCAACCTTATTTAAACTTTAAGATTAGACTGTGATCCAACTTTAAAGTTCAAACTGGTTTTATCCCAATTTGGACAGGAATTTCAAGCTGCCAAAGGGTAAATCCCAATATGCAAGCTTGAAATTATAGTTTTGAGACCTTTCAAAGCTTAATTAAGCATAAAAAGCTCAAATAAGCTCCAAGCTTTAAAGCTTCAAGTATCAAAACCTTATCAAAAGTTAAGTTTTAGTGTGTATTTATATTTTATATGAGAAAATAGCAATAACTTCAAAAATTCATTAAAAATCCAACTCTTCATGGATTTGCTTGGAACCTTCACACAGAATACTATTCAGTGTTATCTGTGTATATATCAAACTTTAAGTATCTTTTATAAACAGGTTTTCTTGGTAGTTAGCCTGGAAAATTACTCTTTTAACTATACTTAGATAAAATTAACATTTCTTTAAAAATTAATTAAAAATTGAGTTTAAGAGATTTTTACTTGAAACTCTATTTTTAAGTTGTTCATGTGATTAACTTTAATATAAATAAATGTTTTTCATATTAAAACTTGAAATAATTAACTTAAATGAGGATTAAAGCTACTTGGAGTTAAGAATAACACCAGTAACTTTAAATTGGAATTAAAAATAAGCTACCTTAAGTTAAGAACCTTATTTTTAAGCATGGTTTTTCAGTTTTGACCTGAGAACATCCTCTATATCCATTATTAATCATGAGGGTCTCTCTTCAGACATAAAAATAGTCTATTCATCACTGTTTTTTTCCATCACTTCAATCCAATCCAATAATATTATACTTTTAAACTGGTCAAGTTTTATTATATATAGAATCTTATTATTAAAGTATTTATTAAGTATTTTATTCTTTCTCAATCTTGAATTAAATAATTGAAATCATAGAAATTAGATTATTGTTGTAATCACCAAATACATTTTATTTTATAAAATCATTGTCTTAAAATATCTTTTAAAATCCACAAATTCCTCTCAAAAACTCTTTAATCATATTTTATTATAAAAATTTTTTTAGTCCTTTAGAAATATGGATTTTTGAAGTGTTTTTAACTTATAATCATTACTTAATATAATAAATGTTGTTTTTTGACTTGTTGTATCTAATTATATATTATAAGTAAGTTTTTCTCTAAAATTCTATATTTTTTTAACTATTATTAGTTTTGTTATATAGAATTTTTTCTATAAGAATTATATCTGCAAAGTGTGTGTTATGATTTCTTTTTATAAATGATATTTATATTATTTATAAGTGGTTAATATTTATATTTTCCACATGTAATTGTGTCATTAAGAGCTTGAAACTTGTTATTGTTATAGCTGTCAGTGACTATAACAATAATAGAACAATTATAGCTTATTATTATTATTGATATTTTTTTACTATTATATTATATGATAATAATTGGATTTATTCTTTTTAATATGATTATTTTAATAATTATATTTAATTTGTAGTTAGAATATCTTATTATATCATATCTTTATATTGAGGACAGTCATAGTAATCTTGATATTGCTACTATTATCAAGAGTTTCATAGACAAACCTTACATTTGGGGGCCTGGCTGTGATTTTAGCCAATTTTTGGACATAAATCTTATTCTATACCTTATTTAACTCTTTTTTGGCGTAAAAATTGCCATATTCATCTTAATTTCTTGGAGGTTTAAAGTGGAAACAGCCTTTGAATATGCCAAATTCCATGCTGATAAAGATAAAGCTTTACCGTGGTTTTTCCAACAAAAGGACAGATTAACAGCATTGTATCCTGACATGTCTGAATATATGATCCACAGAAAGATTCTGAGACAATGTGGAGGTGACTTAGATAATTCTGTCAAAAGCAGAACTACTGAACAATCTTCAGCAGAAGATATTATTAATATATTAGAAGAATTAACCACCAGAACCAGCATTGGTTCTAGTAGGGTGAATCTCAAAACAAGGTTTAATACACCTTGAAAAGATTCTGTGTACAAAAATCCCAAAGAAAACTCTAATGATATGAAGTATAAATCTGCAGATATTATCAGAAAGTTCCATATTTAGCAAAGCACCACCCACTTAGCCAATACATGTCTGAAAAGGGGGAAATCAATGAAATTTACATTGAAGTAGAACCTGATGTTGAAAAATATGATAATATAATTAAAGAAAATTTAAATGATAAGTCATCAATGTTTTCTGAATCTTCAAAATATATTTAAAGTATCAATGCCACCTTTGACTTGATGAAATCTTATTCTCACTGGCCACAATTAAGCAATGGTCAAATTGATTTGTCAAACATTCAAGATGCACAACTTATGAAAACCAAACCAAACAGGGGAAAAGGTTATACACCTGGTAACTCCTATATAACAGAAGTGTTAATTGACAGCAAACCCACTAAACTTTTACTTGACCCAGGAGCCTTCTGCTCTTGTGTTGGCAAATCCTTTCTTAAGACTTGTGTTCCAAATTATGAAGACCAATTGTTACCAATTGATGGCATAAAATTCAATAGTGCAAGTAATCTAATTAAAGAATTGGGAATCTTTGAGACCAATGTCATATTTCCACATATTAATGGAAATTTAAGAATCTCTGTTGAATTTGTTTTTATGGAAAATTGCTGTAGTACCCATTTTATATTGAGAAATGACTATTTGATCATGTATGGCATAGACTTACATAACAACAAGTACAGATACTTTACTATTGGAGACAATAAGCATCAGAAATTTGCCTTTTTACAATTTAAAAGACAAATTACAGTCAGCAAAGTAGCACCAGTCAGCTTAGAGCTGGAAATATTCAAATCTTAACAGTTAAATGAAGCTAAAATAAGCCTTCATCTGACTGATAGTCAGGAAAATGAACTTCCTTCCCTTTTATATGACCACAGAGAAGCATTTGCATCAGACAAAGAACCTTTGGAAGCAATTATTGGTAATGAAGCTGACATCATCCTTATCATTGAGAGACCTTATCCACCACTCTCAAGAAGACCTACATATCCATCAAGTCCTAAATCAAGAGAAGCTCTGGAAATTCATATTAAAGACCTTCTAGACCTTGGTGTAATAAGAAAGTTTTGCCATAATGAAGAAGTAGAAATAACTACACCAGTAATAGTGGCATGTCATAATGGGAAATCTAGAATGGTTGAAGAATTTAGATCTTTGAACACTTACACTGTTCCATACAGGCACCCAATACCAAAAATCCAAATTTCCCTTACCCAGATATCTCAAGCAGTGTATATAACCACTATGGATTCCCTTAAAGGATTTCATCAGAATGTGGTGACACCAAGGGAAAGAGAATACTTGAAAATTATTTTTCATTGTAGAGTATATGAATATTTGAGGATGCTTTTTCGTATCAAGAATTCACCTTCACATTTCCATAGAATGATGAATAAAATCTTCCCTGAAGAGCCTTCAGAAGGATGGTTAATCATTTAAATTGATGACATTATTGTCTGTTCCAAAACTTGGAAAGAACATATGTACAGATTATCCTGAGTTTTGACAAAAATCCAATCTGTGAACATGAAAATTGCTTTAAAGAAATGCCATTTTGGATTTAAAGAACTTAAGGCACTGGGACATGTAGTATCTGGTTTATCCATTGGAATTGAAAAGAACAAGGTTGCAGAAGTATTGCTGAAACCCATGCCTCAGAACAAGAAAGAAATTCAGTCGTTTTGGGGGTTTGAAGGATATTACAGGCAACACATTAAGGATTTTGCATCCAAAGAAAGACCTCTTCATAAATTATGTGACAAAGACACATTATTGGAAATGACTGTTGACAGAGTCAAAGAATTTGAATCCTTGAGACAAGCCTTGACCACTGCCCACTCTTACTGATGCCAGCCTTTAAGCTGCCTTATAAGCTTTATATTGATGCATCAGGAGATGGGCTTGGTACTGCACTTCATCAAGTCCATATTATCAATGATAAACCTGTAGAAGGACCCATATTCTTCATATCCAGGCAAATCAAACCAACTGAAGCCAGATATGGGGCAAGTCAAATTGAGTGTTTATGCCTTGTCTGGGCCTTGGAGAAATTAAATTACTTCCTATATGTTTTTGAAGTAATAACAGATTGTACTGCTGTTAAGTCACTTTTAAACATGAAGACACCTACCAGACATATGCTCAGATGGCAAACAGCCATAAAAGAATATAGGGGCAATATGACTAATGTTCCCAAAGATGGGAATATTCATAAAAATTCAGATGGACTAAGCAGATGGGCACTACCAAATAATATTGATAATCCTGCTTATGTGCCAGAATAAGCTTCCCCACAGATCCCCATAGAAGGAATACGTTTTACAGACCTGAACACCACTTTCTTTGAGGAGGTAAGAAACAGTTATACTCAGGATAAAAATTGGAGCATTTTATGCCAATTACTTACTAAGGACTGTAAAGACAAGTCTTTGATACATGCCTTAGAATAGATATGGAGGAAATCATATGATGAAGGAAGATTCCACTTACTTGATGGTATAATTTACTGCAGAACTAAGCATACATGTGTCATGACAGTTTTGGACAGGTCCTTAATCAATCTTGTACTTAAAGAATGCCATGACAGCCCTTTCTCACGCCTTCTGTCTGAGGACAGAACAAGAGAAAAAGTAAAAACCTCCATATGGTGGCCAATGTGTAAGAAAGATGTTGCAGATTATTGCAAAACCTGTGACAGATGTCAAAACGCAAATACGTCCACTGGCAAAAGACTTTGAAATATGATCAATATCCAAGAACCCAGCACACCTTGGGAAATTGTCCATATGGATTGGGTAATTGGCCTGCCACCAGGGGGTTACAGAAGTTAATATGCGTTCCTGGTGCTTTTTGACAGATTTAGTCAAACTCCAATCTTTCTACCATGTCACAAGGATGATACAGCCATGGATACAGCTCTTCTGATATGGAATAGAGTAATATCATGGGCTGGCATATTCACAAACATCATTAGTGACAGAGATCCCAAATTCACTTCAGCACTATGGACAAATCATCACCAACTATTTGGGACAAAATTATCCTTCTCTACAGCCTACCACCCACATACCAATGGTTTGGCTGAAAGGATGATCCAAACCTTAGAAGACATGGTAAGAAGATTTTGTGCATATGGCCTTGAATTCAAATATTGTGATGGATTTACCCATGATTGGTGTACTCTTTTACCAGCACTAGAATTGGAATATAAGACATCCATTCATGCCAGTATCAATCAAACTCCTGCTATTGTAGAAAAAGAATAGAATCCCAAATTACCTCAAGCTTCCTTGAGGAAAGATTTTGTTGAGATACATCCTAAAGCTGCTAGCTTCAAAGGAATTCTAGAAAAAACTAGAAAGCATGCAATAAGGTGAATGGAAGACTCTTTTGCATATGCTAAGGACAAATGGGACAAGTCACATGCCACTCCAGATTTCAAAGTGCGGGATTTAGTACTTGTATCCACCGCTAACTTCAATAACATCAAAGGATGTGAAAAGCTCAAAGACTCCTTTTCAGGACCTTTTGTTATTACGGCCCTCCATGGAAAAAATGCTGTGGAGGTAAAATTATCTGAAAAACTTAGCAATAAGCATCCTACATTTCCAGTGAGCTTGATAAAGCCATATAAATCTAGTGATGCTGAAAAGTTTCCTTTGAGGAATAAAGTTCCCCAAGTTATACCTCCTATTGGATCATCTGGTATTATGAAGATTACCAAAGTTCTCAAAGAAAGAAAGTTTAGCACCAATAAAGTAAGGGAATACCTTGTTAGGTATGGTGACCCAACTTGTGAAGATTAATGGTTAGCAGAAAAGGATATACCTGAAGTTACTAAGCTTCTTAGAAGTTTCAGACACACTAGAATTAACAATATTACAAAGTAATATTCCTTTTTAGGGGGAGGGAATGTGAGTCTTAGAGGTTTTTTCATATACCCAAAAGACCACAAATAACAAAATAAGATACAAATATAAATAAAATAAATTCATTTATATTATCAAAATTAAAATTAAAATATAAATACAAATTTATATACAAAAATAAAAATTTAATCATAACTTAACATAAAAATTAAATTAAATTTTAAAATTATGAAAATGCATTTTTACCTGAAAAAATTAAGTAAAAATGAATTTTTAATAAACTTAATGAAATTAAAATATTTTTGGACAAAAGCTACATAAAATATATTATAACTTTTTATCCAATAAATAAACTTAAGAAAATTACTTCACCATTGGATTCCTCATAAAAAATAAGGTGGGGTCACCTCTGGGTAAAACTTCTGTAATTCAACTCGAAATAAGCTTGAATCAACATTTTAGTATTTTCTGTACAAAAAGTTTAAAATCCTCAAAATGTTAATTTAATTCACACCCCATGTGGTGTTAACCATCAATTTTTTTTGTTAGAATTGAGGTGTTGTGTGTAGCTTAGAAGTTATGAGGAATTGAAGTATTTTCAATTGAAATTGCAAAATGTGTGCATTTATTACATAAGTGAATAGTAATTTACATATGAGGTATTAATTATTACAGTTGTGTACTGTAAAAATTCAATTGAATTTCATGTGTAAATTACAAATGTATTACATGATGAGGAATTAAAGAAAAATAAATTGGAAAGATTAAAACTGGGGGACAAAGGAACTCTAGCTCTATGGGGGAGCCAGACCCCCAAATTCTTTGCTGACAGGCGTGGGATGTAAAAATCCACACAAAATTTCATCACTTTTGGCCTGTAATTGAGTCACAGGGCCAGTGACTCAATTGATGTTGAGGTTTTGATACCAACCAGGAAAGCTTTAACTGTTGCCAAGAGGGTAAAACTACCCTTAAGTTAAAACAATCTTAGTAAAAACACTTTCAACTGGCTTCTACGTCTTTTTCACACATTGTTATGTGTTTTGAAGGCTCTAGACCAGGTATTACTATAGTAATGGCTGATTTAAGGGTCTAAAATGGCTGAAATAAGCCCTTTTTGGTCTAAACTAGGGTACAATGATGCCATAATTGGCTTTTCTCTTTTCAGAATGTTCTCCACGACTGACAAGAGTAAATTTTACTTTTAGAGAAAGAAAATTCGTGGCTATAAAAGAATGTCTTCTTTGCCCCACTTTTCTTTTCATTTTAGAATTTTTTCCTTTTATAATTAGTTTAAACTCTGTTAAACCAATCAATAAAGTATTCCAACAACCCTTTTTATATCATTCTAAAACTTTCAACCACGTGTAAAATTAATTATAATCACTTTTTGTCACTCTTATAATCATTTTTACCCCTTGAACCACCCCATAAGTGAATTAAAGCATCTTTCATCACTGTTAGCCTTGTCACTTTGTTTCCAAATTCACTCTGGTCACTTTTGGGAGTGTTTTCTTTTTAAATATCTTTTCAAAGCCTTTTTTCTTCATTTAACTTCTTTCAGTTCTTTGCTCAATTAATTCCAATTGAAATTTCTTTTGTAGCCTTAAATATCTCTTGTAGAGTATTTTTGGATGAATTTTTATTTTTGGTAAAAGAATGAATCTTTATAATATCATTTTGTGATACTTATAAATTTAAAAAAAATAAAACCCGCGTGTTTTCTCTTAAAAATACTATTTAATACTATTTTTAATCATTCCTTACCTTATACAAATTTTGAGGACAGGAAAAGTACTTTATTTTTAATCAAAGTTTCATATCCACACCTTACAGCTTTCATTGTCTCTAAACTCATTCTTACATGTTCTAGAGCCCTGAAAACAACTATCACCATAGAAATGGCTGGTTCAAGATACTCAAAATCCTAAATACAGCCCTTTTTGGTCTAAACTGGGGTTCAATGATTTCATAATTGGCTTTTCTGTTGTTATCATGTTTCTAATGCCTGATTAGAGTAAATTTTTCCTTTTGAGGAAGGAATTTGGTGTCAATAAAATAATTTACTCTTTGCTCCTCTTTTCCCTTCAAGCTGGAATCTTTTCCTTTTATAATTAGTTCAAAAACTGTCAAAACAATCAATAAAATATTACAATTACCATTTTCAAATTATTCAAAACCATTCTAAAACGTAAAAAATCATCATTATCATTGTTTGTAACTCTTTAAGATCATCTTACCTCAATTCCAACCCAAAATTTAATTCAAGTATCTTTCATCACTGTTAGCTTTGTAAATTTGTTTCTGAATTCACTCTGGTCAATTTTGGGTTTTTTTCCCTTTAAAATTCTTTTTAGAGACTCTGTTGTCATATTATTTTCTTGAAGTTTTTTTCTTGAGTAATTGCTATTGAAATTTCTCTTGAAGAGATTTTTTTGTAGTTTTAAATATCCCTTACAGAGTAATTTTGGATAAATGATTGTTTCATACTAAAAAAGATAAAAGAACATCAATTTGGGTTGTTTTTCTTTGAAAACTCTTTAAACCAATATTTTTACACAATTTTACCTTAAGCAAATTTTGAGGACAGGAGTAGTACTGTCAGGCTGAGTCTATGATAAAAGTATTCAAATGTATTTACAACTTTTAACTATGACTGTTACATGGTAAAAAATGATTTAGAAAGAGTTATAAGAGCTCAAGATGTTTTAATTTAAGAATAAAAGGGCTTTACTATATGAAATATAGTGGTGGTGAGTTCTGTTGAAAGCCCTGGGTGCAGCTTTACCTGTTGTGTGAGCCTGTGAGGTATGTATGACATACCCATAAGGCCACAAATGATTTTATAAACAGTTAATTTTGTCTTAAACAGACTTTTTAGTTGAATTTAAAATAAAAAATAATAAAAAATAAGTATAACTTTTTTTTGGATAAACAAAGTTATGAATATTATGTCATTTTTGGATTCTACACCAAAAATAACCTAGGGTACACCCATAGGGTGTTATACCCAAAACCACTTATTTTTTATGTTATTGGAAGATTTAAGAATCTCACAGTACCAATGTAACTTTTTTAACATTTTTTTAAAATTGTTAAATTTAAGCTTAATTAAGCTTAAATTTAAAGTTGCATAAGGTTTATGCAAACTTACCAAAATTTTAGTTAAAATTGAGGTGTGGTGTATATTTACTGAATTGGCTAAGTATTTGCCATACAGAATGTAAATCCTGCGTGAGCTCAATTTAAAAGGGTTTAAGGCCATAGTATGGCTTTAAATAAAGAAAAGGGCAAAATCCACGCAGAAAGGTGGGACAAAGGAAAAAGACCAAATAGAGCTGGGGTGCCCAGCTTTTTGGATCTGCAAGGATTCAATTAAGGTTGTCCACCTGTATTGGAGAATTTTCAACCTTATTTAAACTTTAAGATTAGACTTTGATCCAACCTTAAGGTTTAAACTGGTTTTATCCCAAATTGGACAGGAATTTCAAGCTGCCAAAGGGTAAATCCCAATATGCAGGATTGAAATCAAGGTTTTAAGAACTGTCAGAGCTTAATTAAACTTAAAACTTTAAAGTTTCAAGCATTAAAACCTTATCAAAACTTAAGGTTTGGTGTGTTTTGCTATTTTACGTGGAAAAATAGCAATAACTTCAAAAATTCATTAAAAATCCAATTCTTAATAGATTTGCTTGAAAATTTCACACAACTTAGAATTTAATATTATCAATATATAAATTAAATTTTAAGTATCCTTTATAAATAAATTTCCTGGGTAATTAGCCTGGAAATTTACTCTTTTAATTAAACTCAAAGAAAATTATGATTTCTTTAAAAATTAATTAAAAATTGAGTTTAAGAGATTTTTGCTTGAAACTCTAATTTTACGTTGTTCATGTGATGAACTTCAATATAAATAACCTTATTTTATATTAAAACTTAAAATAGTTAAACTAAATGAGGATTAAAGTTACTTGGAGTTAAGAATAACACTGGTAACTTTAAATTGGAAATAAAAATAAGTTGCCTTAAGTTAAGAACTTTATTTTTAAGCATGGTTTTTCAGTTTTGACCTGAGCACGCCCTCTACATCCATTATGAATCATGAGAGCTGCTCTTAAGACATAAAAAGATTCTTTTCATCACTGCTTTTGTCCATAATTCATTATTAATCCAATCATATTAGAAATTTAAACAGGTAAAGTTTTATTAAATATAAAATCTTATTATTGAAAGTAATTCTTAAGTTATTTTTATTCTTTATTTATTAAAATTAAAGAATTGAAGTCATAGAATTTAGATTATTTTTTGTAATCACCAACAATATATCTTATTATATAAAATTATCATTTTAAATATCTTTTAAAATCCACATATTCCTCTCAAAAACTCTTTAATCATAATTTATATTATGAAAAGCTGTTTTATCTTTAAATTTATTGACTTTTGACGTGTTTTTTTAACTTATAACCTTTATTTAGTATAATAACTGTTGTATTAGACTTGTTGTATTAAATAAATCTTATAAGTAAGTTTTCTTTAAAGTTCTATATTTTTTTTTATCTAAATATTAGTTTTTTTATATAGAATTTTTATTCTAAAAGAATTATTTCTGCAAAGTGTGTGTTTAATTCTTTTTATAAATAATATTTATATTATTTATAAGTGGTTAATATTCATATTTTCCACGTGTAATTGTCTCATTAAGAGCTTTACACTTCTTATTGTTATAACTGTCAGTGACTATAACAATAATAGAATAATTATAATTTATTATAATTATTATTATTATTATTTTATTATTATATTATTATAATAATAATTAAATTATTTCCTTTATATATAATTATTTTTAATAATTATATTTAAATTTGTGGTTGTAATATTTTATTATATTATATTTTTCTACTGAGGACAGTCATAGTACTCTCGATATTGTTACTATTATCAAGAGTTTCATAGACAAACCTTACATGTTGGGTTACAATAATTAATATTATAATTATACCTGTTTATTACCCAAGAGTAAAGCTGTTTTTGACAGTTTACTACGTAGGGTATTCAAGAGCAGGATGAGGAAAGCATTTATGGCTGTGAAAAGCCTCCTTTTTATCCTGAAATTGGGTGGAAGGGCTGTTAGACCTTTCCACATAGAGGAAGTGAAGATTTTTTCACTCTCTGAGACAGGATTGTGGTTTTCAAGGACCTGTATAGCCTGTATTGGTCTCAGATGTGGTTTTGAAACCACATCTTGGCAGTTTTCACCAATACAGGGTGAAAACTTTCATCTGGGGACTACATAGCCCTCTTCTGATGTGTATGACATGTAGAATGCTGTACAGAAACTGTATGGGAACCAGTATTGACTGAACTATGAGGTATTGAAGTATAAACATGCTTTTTCATCTGTTTGACACCTCATAATCATGGTTATGGGATATTATCCCATGGTAAGACTGTATTGGACAAAATGTGGGATTTTGACCTTAAAACAGCCACAGCTTTGTCAGTTTTTGAGATATCAACCTCAGAATGGGTTCATTGTATATCCCTGTATGTGTCCTACACAATGGTACTTTATTTGATATGGTTATCATTAAATATGACAAAGATATCCCATGTACAAGATTCTTTGTACATATGCATGTTTTGGCAAAAAGCTGTATTTGGCTTGTTTGCCCCATAACTTTTGTTCTAGTTGCGATATGAGGAAATGGATGAAACCGTCAGAGAGCCCTGATTGTGCTCTTTCAAAAAAGACTCCACTTTAGGTATCTCACACTAAAACTGTAGAAGTTAGATGAGAGGTTAATGTTTTGTTCACCCTTATTTGCCCTGAATTTGACCATAACTTCTGTAATATTGGTGCTAGCTCAGTTTGGCTGGTACCATTGGAAAGCCCTGACTTGGAGCTTCATTTTAAATACCCACTTGATGGGGTTAAGCCTTGTACTCTGTATTTCAGATGAGAGGTGAAAATTAAGGTTTATGCTCAGCAATAACTTTGAGCATGAATAACTTTGTTATTCTTTTTCCTATGATGATGGGACTTGTATATTTGGAAAGGGGAAAGTTTCCTCTTTCTTTTGATACATTTTGAGCCAATTTTGCTCAGCTCCTTGTTTTGGTGGTATCTTGGCTATACCATTGGTTTATGGTATTTTGGCTGTCATGCTTGTGCTCTGGTTTTGAGTCACAGGCTGACAAGTACTTGATATCTAATTAAATGTTCATACCCCTACCCTACAAAGTCTATGAGATATTAACTCATTCTGTGGGCGCTGTGGGACTATTATCATTTATTTCAGAAATCAAAACAAATCACTGAAATCAGATGATTTCCTCAAAATCTAAGATGATCAGTCAGATAAAATGTCATATTACTCAAGAAGACCAACCAAAAAAATAAAACTGACAGAAAACACAAGATGACCAGATTACCAAATATGATTAAGATTTCAGGTATGATTATTTCACTTAATCATTAGATTCAAAAGCCTTTTAGGATGGTGTCTTTTTTCCAGACAAAGTAAAATAAATTTCCTGTCAATATGCCTTATTGAAAACACTACTTTAGTTCATATAATGAGATGAAGCTAATTTCTCAGTATGTGCATGTGAGCTCCAAATAGTAGGATACTCACCCAACATCCAGTGAACTGCCATATGGGACCCTTGAAAATTGGAAATATCAATGGCTCGTCTCTTTTTTCATAATTAATAATATTTATTTCTTTATTTTACAATATTTTGTATGATTTTCTTGTATGCTGTTCTGGCTAAGAGCCTGAAAAATGTGATTTATTCACAATAAACAATTGATGTTTGTGTGTTTTATTTTATCAATATTGACTTTTGGCATGCCAAAATGAGTCTGAAACCTGCCCCATTGGCATAGCCCCTCAAAAAGAGCCCACTGACCACCCTTCTTCTGGAGCAGTTTTGTACAGAAGATTTCTTTCTTTATGAACCAATTGTAAATTAAATTATATGAATTCCTATCTCCTAACCATAAATTCATGTTTGGGAAAGGAATTCTGCATGTATTTTGGTGGTTCTCATCTGTACACATAATCTTGAACACTTTCATTTTTCTCTTTTCCTTTTTCTCACAAAATAACTCCTTCACATAAGATAGGTCTGAAACTGGAAATACAAACTCCTCATATTTGACATTTATCACCCCACACAAATAAAAAAGGCTTTGATATCCAATTATTGTGTTATGAGTAAGAGAAACCTTCCAAATTTTGGCTTCAAATCTGTCAATATAATGAGGCCTCCAAAGTGCAAACTTGAGAACAGTTTTGCTGAAATCTTTCAGAGAATTTCAATAGTATTATCAAATTTCATTGCTGAAATTCTGATAAAACTCACATTTGTTAAATTTAGTTCACTTCATTTTAAAGAGAAATATTTCTGGATTTTCTTTATCACACAGCTGGCCTGCAATCAATAAAGCACCCTTAAGGTCCCAGCTATTTACAACTTCTTTTCCATAAATCCTCACCCATAGATTGGATTTACATGGAAAAGTAGATATTTCAGGAAATGGAAATATTTCAAAATCCAGAAATATTCTTTATTTTTTTTTATTAGCCAAAATAGGCTTGGGGCGTTGTCAAAGAAAAGATTATGAAGCCAGCTCAGAGTCTAGTCTCAAAACCCCAATGATATTGTAGCTCCTTGGAGGATGAATTCCAGGTTCTATTTGAGTAGAGGCCTACTGGAGTGTAATAAGTAAAATTCCCCTTCTTGAGCAAGAATCAAATCATAAATGAGTGAAATTGGAGTCATGTGCACTTGATATTTCATAGAAAAGGCTTAACACTATAAAAGTCAGTGTTAGGGATACACAAGACCTACTTGATATTCAATTTAGCGAGAAATCTCCATAGTAAATTGAGGTTTGGAGCCAAAAGGAAGATGAAATGGATGATGAGAATGGTAATTAAATGTAAAATAATGAAATAATAACTATGAGCAAATTGATCATTTTTGATTCCATTATATCTTTGAGAAACTTACACTCCTTTGGTTATTCGTAACTATATCCTTAATTCAGTGGTTCATTTTTAGGTCTTGGGTCAAACATTTTCTTGGTATGCTATTTCAAATCGGTGCCTCTTTCTTAATTATGTTATCCATGATGAAAAATAAGAGTTTGTATTTATGAGTTGTGGTTATCCTTTACTAAGAAGTTGATAATTGTTCAAGTAGGAGAATGTTGTATTTTTTACTGTGATATATAATTATTTTGTGAAATGTGATACATAAATACATTGGTTTTTTTATTTTTTTGTATGACAACATCCAAAAAGGATTGGTTAGTATTTCCCCTTTTTCTTTCAATTCACCAAAGACTTTCTCAATCTCATTTTGATAACTTTCCTTTCTTGTGGAGAATAATTGACCTACCTCATCCTGATAATGAGGCAGGTTTTTGATTAAAAAACCAATTTGGATATATTCTGCTGACAAGGTAGCTGAGGATTTCCCAAATTTTGTTAGAATTTAGTGAAACTCTGGTCTCTATTAGCTTAAAAAATAATAAAATAAATTTCTCAAATTTAAAATATTTATATCATTTAATTCTCCTGAAGTTCCAGAGAAGGCATGCCAAATTGTAACATTCTGAGAGGCAACTGAATCCAATTAAATTGTTTTAGTTTTTTCTTTTCCCTAAAATTTCACTTTCCATGCCTGAGGGAAATTTTTCCATACCCAGTGCATGAAATTAAGGCTTCCAAGAAATCCAATAAGCCCTCTCATTTTGTATTCAGACATAATCACCTCTCAATCTTCTGGTGCTTGGCTTCTTAAGTAAGTATTCTTTTCTAAAAATAAAAAGTTTCTCTTCATAAAAGACCTTTAAGAACATGAGAAATTTTGATTCACTAAGCTACAAGTACTCATCTGTAGCATCAGCTGATACACCATATTTTCCTTAAAGCTTATGAGAACTTCTGGTAATATGAAAGCCCTGAATTTGTGAAACAATCCTTCCACATAAATCAAGGATGTCTTTTTGGTATATTTCAATTTTTTACTAATAAATTAAATTAGCTCCCTTAATCAAGGATTTTATTCTAGGAGACTGAATCCATATTTTCTCTTCATAAAATTCTTAGAGATATCCAAAATATCCTTTTTGATGTATGCAGGTGCTCATTTTTCCGGGCTTTCAAAATTTACTGTGTACTGAATTGGTACCAATGAGTCATCATTGACATAGATTCTCAGAATCGCATGAATCACTTATTAATATTCAATTCTTATCTCACCATTAATTTCCTCCAAAAGGAATTCTTCTCTTGGAGATTCTCCATTATTTCAATACAAAAGTGACCTGGGAATTGGGTATCTACATTGAAATAAATGTTCTGGATTTTTGCAGCCTTCCTTGAAGTGATATTCCAACAAAGAATTTGTACCAAGTGCTATATTATGGTCAAAGGATACTTTAGTGTTCTTTTCATTTCTGGGCTTATTGAGAAGGGAGTTTATCTAATAATCATCTTAATTGTACAAAGACTTTTGGCTTTGAAATAGTTTCTTAATAAGGTCTATTGTTGGTAATGTAGGACATTTTTGAATTTGCTTTGAAACTTCAAAATGATAAATCTTACAGGATTAAGCTACTAGATGGTTGTGGTTGTGCACACTTCAGTATTTTTTGAGTATTTGTTTAAATACTGTATCTTATATATAAAGCTACAGATATGGGTGAAAATGCTCTTATGGCCTGTGGGTCAAGTCTTTGTTATCCAAATTCTCCACCACTCAGTAAGGATATATAAAATTGTCCTGTTCCTCTTAATAATCCATATCAAAATATTATTAATATTAATTAATAGAACTATTACCATTATTATGAATTATAAATTAATAAATCTATTATAAGCAAAAATAAGTAATTAATCAATTGATTATTTCTTTTACTTGTTATACACTACCACTTATTATAGCACTAAGCAGTAATTCTATACTGGAATCAATTACAATAATCTTTAATAATAGAAATTTATTTTAATAAATAATTATTCCAAATTGTTTGAAACAAACTGAAAAACTTTCAGAAAAAGTTTAATAACTTAATAAATCACTCATTATTACTTAAAAATTACTTTGGAAAAATCTGGTAGAGTGATTTGAAAGATTATTTGTGTATTTAAGATATCAAAAGTTGATTTAAAACAGTTTTATAACAATTTATAACTAAAAAAATATTATAAATGGTCATATTATGTGATTTAAAATATTTTTTATTGATTTTAAAAGATAATAATACTTCACAACTCATTTTAACTAATACTTAAAGATGGTATTGATGATAAAACTGAATTATAAGATTATATTTGGAAAAAAACAGCAATATTAGGTTTCTTTCAAGTTCACAGAATCTCAAAAGGGGTGCTCCATGGATCAAACTAAAAAACCATCAGGTAAGAAACTAACTACTTTAATTTGTTTAGTGATCAAATCACTTTTAGTCACATATGATTATCATAATTACTTAATTAATTCATTTTATATGTCCACCAACCCCTTTATGGTTAATAAACAAAGGACTTATTACTGTCAAGCTTCTTTTATTTAAAAAAAACATTTTTATTAAAGTAATCAATTCTGTTCAAAATTCCATGTAAGCTTTGATTTTCTATGAATATTTTAGGATTCAGTGTCTCACATGAAATCATCAAAAATGGACTGTGAGTCAAACTTTTAATTTGACTTATGATTTCATGACTTTTTTTGGTTTGAGTTTATTTTTCTCCTTTCTTTACCTGTCTTAGAACTTTTAGAAGGATTAATTGATAATCATATTTATAATGAATTTTTGAAGTTTTACCTCATTTTTTACATGGTATAGGCAAATAACATAGTTACAGCTGGTGTCCAAAAGTTAATTTTATTAATAATAGTACCAAAAGTGTTCTAATCACTATTTTTGAGGTAATAAATGGAAGATAATTAGGAACTAATATGGTTACAGGAATCAGAGCTGCTCATCACCTTCTTTTTGCATCAAAGTAGCAGCTAATTTTCTATTTTGTCATGATTTAATAGGATATTAACTTGGTAACAAGGTTTCTAAAATGTCTTGATAGACAAATTGGGCCAAGATGAGCCATTTATCCAAGTTTTAGAGCCAAAAATTACTCATAGGCCTCAGAATTTGGGTACCCTGGCTCTCTTTGATGTTTTTTGTCCCCATTCACCATTTTCACATCAAAAGTAGTAATTCAGGATTGAAGACTGATATCCACTTTGGGTGTTTCAAAGATTTATTTAGGAATATGGTAATATTAAGTGCAATTATTATGCATAAAACTATTCCTAGTGTACAGTCCCCTCAAAAAAAAACCTTCAAACATAATTTTTTATTTTTTATTTCCAAACTTTCAGCATTCTTCTTTTAAATTTCACCATAATCTTTTATTAATTTCTCATCCTTTATTTTCTTACTTTTGTTTTTTTTGTTTTTACTTTCAATATCTTTTTTTTTCTAATCAATAAGCATCATAATTTGGATATATTTCTTTTTGAAAGATTTTTTTTAAACAATGAGAGTAATTGGTTTTTTGTTTTTAACTATTTTTTTTTAACCAATCATCTTTGAAAATTGCTTTAGTCTCTTATTGTCTCTATCTTACTGTTTTTTAGAATTCTGCCTATTTATACTAATCAACAAACTGAATGATGAGTTTTTTTTTTACAATAATTTTGATTAACATAATTCAAGACATATTAAATGAAACAATTTATTTAGTATGCCACTTTATTAAAATCTTATAGACCAAAGGTGAATCATTGGGATGTGTGATGCAGGAGCCTCAATTCAAATCATCCCAAGCTTTTTGGGTGTTACTCCAACAACCATTCATGATGCCATCCAAAAATTTCAAGAGAAAGGCCATTTAGAAAACCTCTCAATACTAGTCTGAACTCCAAGATTGAATAGTTGAAACTCACAATCATTTGGCCAAGTTTCCCAGGAATATTGTCAAGAGAAACTGGTCTCAATAAAAAACTCATGGCCAATGTTCATGTCAATACAATTTGAAAGGCAATACATTCCCTTGGTAAAAGGTCTTGTATTTCCATCAAGAACCCCTATCTGAGTCCTTTCCACATGAAACAAAATCTGAAATTTACTTATCCTTACCTCCATTTGACTGTTGATGATTGGTCCTGAGTCATTTGGACAAAAAAATCTTTGTTTGAGCTAGGAAAGCCAGAAACCCAAAGATGCATTTGGCCAACACCTGAAAAAAAGTATAATTTTGATTTCAATGGTACTCAATCATCAATCAATTATGACTTGGGGGGCAACTGTGGACCAATTCACTCCAAGCTAGCTATAATGCCACTGGGGCAATGACAAGCAATTTACTTTATTGATAATTTCTAAAAAACCTGGCTTATTGAAACTCATGGATGAGTGAATAAAAGTTAGAATATCAGAAAATTGAAAAGGTCTCATGTTAATTAAGGATGGTATTCTCATCCATACTGTGCCCTTGCAAGCCAACAATGGTTTCAAGATCATCAAATTAAGAAATTTTCTTGGCCTCTCAGATCACCTGACTTCAACCCAAGTAAAAAGCTTTGGTTTAAACTGAACTTTTTCAACCCAAAAAATGTTGGATGAGTTGAGAAAATCAATTCAAATTGTCTGTGATATAATGCCTTTCAATAACTTAGAGTCCTTACTTGTATCCATTCTTGCAAGAATTGAAATTGTTGTGGATAAAAATAGAGTGCCTACTTAATGTTAAGATCTATATTTCAAAAATATAAATTTTCCATTACTTTTGCAAAATAGTATAAACATACAGTAAATATTTTCCAAATCCATAACCACTGTTAGGTCATGTCAAAATGGGTCCACTGTCACTGTGCATTCTTAATGCTTTTCTTAATGCCATAAACCTGTGAAATTCAGTAACCCATGCCATACCTATCTACTAAAATGCAAATATCCTCTCTTGAGCCATGTCCTTATTTTCAATTTCAATTTAATTTCAGTTTTTTTTCTAACATTCTCTATTCTGCTCCATCTCACCACATCTTCTCTTTTGAGCTTTTCTGGTTTTCCCTCTCAGTCAATGTATGCCACACAGTGTGGTAATCTTATTTCTTTTACAATGGCTCATAACAGCTTAAATATTTGATTAAAACAAAACAATCAATAAAGAAATAGAAGAAAATACTCTCAATAAGCCAGTACTAACTCTTCCCTCCTTAGCTGAATTGTATAACTCTGTATCCTTGGCCTTAACTATTGCAGCTTCTAATTCAACCAAAGAAGCTGATAATGTAGGTAAAAGTCTTGATTCCTACCCTATGGTTGTGGAATTAAAACTCTTAAAATCTTTCAAGCAATTATCTTTACTACTCAAAGCCAAAATGAAGGTTCTATTTTTATTTAATTATTAAAAAGCTTGTTTACATCTGAGAGAATACATACAATACTACATAATTTCTTTTTAATAAATACCATATGCTTTAAAACTTAGTGGAATGTTACAGTAAAAAGTAGGGGTTTAAGGTATGGCTTGATAAAGGTTCCATACATATTTTGTGAAATACAGCTATATATGGCTTTGGTAAAATGGTTTAAGAGAGGACCTCCTCTGTCCCATGACCTCCCCTAAGCCATCCAAAATGGGGTCCACTGACATATATGATTCAGGAGAAGTTCTACTGTATTACTATTGATATACACATCTATCATTACTAATATTTTTATATAAAACAAATACATGAATAAAAGAGATTTATTTTTAATTTTTAATTTTTAATTACTTATAATAATAATACAACAAAAATCTTCTTTTTAAACAAAAAAAAAACTGTTTATTATAAAATTAAAGTAAATTAAATTCATATATATATACTGTATATACATTTATTTATTTATTTATATTTATATATATATATATCTATTTCAAAAATATCTATATATATTGGAAAAAAAGACAACTAAATAAATAAATCAAAAAATTAAAAATCTTAATTTTGAAAAATATTAAGTGGAAAAAAACAGCCATTATTAAGTAAGGTTTTTCTTAATTATTATTATTAATTTTTACGTGTTTTTGTTTTTCAAAAAAAGGGGGGATTCATATTTATCTAAATTGTATCGTCTCAACCCAAAGAATTGATTGGTGTTGGTCTTCAAGCAAAAAGGTGGTACTTGAGAAAAAGCGCCTTTTCAAATCAGTCAAAAAAGCATCAGATCGCATGCGAGCAAAACAGATCTCGCCACTTAAAAAGAAGGCCTCAGAAGGCCCTCTAAATAGCACAAAACACAGATTTAGTTACTTAACTGGCGCTTATTTTGAAAAACCATCAGCTCAAATAGAATGATTCAAAAATGGTTTCACTTCATTACTTTGAAAATTATATATTCATACTTTGAATGGCCATTCAAATTCATAAAATTCATCACTACAAACCATTATTTTTAAGACAAAGTAGACTTGACAAAATTTAAAACAGATAACTGTGGACTTGAGGAAAGACCAGGATAAGATGGATGATTTTGAATGACATCGAAACTCTTGAGGATATTTTCTAATGTACTAAACTCCACTTGCTCAAACCCTTTTCTTTTGATGAAATTTTTGACTACTTCAAATCTTTTTTGCCAACCTAATTGACTTTTGAGCAAAGTCCCATTTGGAGAGAGTTCAGATGGATCAAACCCGCAATTTGAGTCAACGTAGGGACAGAAATTGCGATGTTCTAAAACAACGTCAAAAGGTTTAGAAGATAAAGTTGGAATCAAAGCTTGACGAAAGCATAAATTGCAATATAATGTAGGCTGATTTTGTGTAGTTGAATGGGCTTGAGATAGTTGTAAAGATTGAGTAGATACAGCTGGTTGGCTTGATGTTAAGATTGATATTGAGGATGATGATGTTTGAGAGTTGAGGCTTAACCTCCGGGTGGAATCGAAGTTTTTTGTGTGAGCTGGCAAGGGTTTGACGATCCAGCCAAAAAGAGCTAGGATTAGTGCGCTGATAGGTATGACAGAATCAGTTTGATGGATTGATGGATTTGGAGGTAGCATTTGAAGGCAAGCTGAGAGTGTGGAGATTGATTGATCATCCAAAGGACTTTGTATTTCAAATGGGTGAATACTATCAATAAAGAATGATTGAGCTAATTGAAGGGCATTTGCTGATAAATCATCGATTGCAGCCTTAGTAGTTTTCCAGAATGGGATATGATAAATGCTAGTTGGTGAACGTCTGGTTCTCCAAGGACAAGACGGTCTATGTTGATTGACCCTCATTTGCTTTCCCAAGTCCAAGATTTGAGATCCGGTCGAGGTGGACCACTTATCCTTTAATGGGATTACCAATGCCCAACTCGCTTGACAGTCTTGACATTTTAATCTATTCTTTTGAACGTTCGACCAACCAAAAGCAGCCATAGTAGATGGAGATAAGGCAGATGGTTTCGAGGATGAATAACTTGATAATCTAAAAGTACTAAGTCTTTTCAAGAAATCTTTTTGTGAATTTGGATGAAAATGACTGGTATTAATAATTTTTCCCGAGGGAGCCG
Source organism: Austropuccinia psidii (assembly GCA_023105745.1). Taxonomy (NCBI): domain Eukaryota; kingdom Fungi; phylum Basidiomycota; class Pucciniomycetes; order Pucciniales; family Sphaerophragmiaceae; genus Austropuccinia; species Austropuccinia psidii. The sequence goes on from JALGQZ010000002.1 coordinate 24,589,359, forward strand.
AAGAAGAATGGGTGGTTAAGAGAGGTGATTTGTTGGAATGAGAGTTAGAAAGGCTGGGGCGTTTAGGTTTTTGACGTGTTTTAGAACGTAAAGCTTCAAGGGCAGGGGTAGAGGTCATTTGATTGAGATTTGAAAGGCTGCTTAGATGAAGATGTACAAATGGGGAATTTGAAGATTTGATTAGTTTTAAATGAATGATGGTTTTGATGAACAAACTGAGACAAACGAAGGGGCAGAAGGGGTATTTGAAGCCAGGGGAAGAGGCTGCATAGGATCTGAGATCATGTCCAGCTTGATGATGGCATTTCGGAGTTCTGAATCGGTGAATGAGACGACAGGCATGCTGAAGAAGAGTGCGATGGAGTGTTACGAAGACAAGGATTGATTTATTAAGGATGAAAGAAGATATCAAGGATCTGGCTGATGATATAATTTGCAAAGCTCATCATTAATTCAAAATCAAACCAGAACGGCCAAGAAGACGAGAAGCAGCAAGAGTTTGCTCACCAACAGCGCCTTTGAAGGACGATTTAGACGACCAAGACTATGCAAAGAAAACCCCGATGATGACGAAGATGAGCTTGAACGATGCGGAACGGAGTTGAAGGTTGGAATTTTTGAATTCCGAAGAGCAGAGCGAGACTGAAGCAGCCGGCCGAGGTCCAAGTTGCTCAAGACCGCGAAAGCCGAGTTATATACAAATTTCTTGAGGCTCCAGCGACGATCCAGTGGCAAGCAATGACACTGGGTGAGTCAGCTCAAGAAGCAGCTGGCCTAGCTTTAACTCGACAGGCGAAATCGCCGAGGCTGAGACCGGATTGATGTCGATTGAGATGGACTGAGTGGCAAAGGGTTGATGGAGGGAATCTAGGCGCCAAGATTTTGATAATTTCTAGTTTTCGATACCCCTGCGAGAGAATTGGTATTTCCAACAATGGCCATGCTCAGGATTGGTGAGTTGAATTCGCCGCAAGGCTTTCTTTGGCTCGTTTGGCTTGATTGATTTGTTCGATTTGCCTAGAATGGCGGATAAATCCAATCCAATGAATTAGCGATCATTTTAAGGGCATCGGTGACGGAGGCCTGTCGATTTGAGATTTTAAAGTGGAGCTTCGAATCGGACTTTGCGTGAAGAAGCAATTTGGTGAGCAATAGTGAGAAACCTGAAAAGATGACGGATGTGATGGCCAAGAGATTTCAAATGATGAAATCAAGATATCCAAAACGAAACAGCTTGGCCAAACCCAGGCTGGGATGGACTGGGAGCAATCAAGAGACACAAGTTGAGCCAAAGTGCATCAAAGAACTCTTGAAGGACTGCAATGAAGATGAGCCCAGATTGGGAAGCAGTTTTGCTGAGGATGGAGGGGAATAAGATGCTGGCAAGGTTCCCAGTGTGATTTGGTTGGATGGCTGGGCTGAGTGGCAAGCTGATGGAATGGCACAAACTGATCAGGAAACCAGATTGGATGAGATTGGAAGATCAGACTGGTGCAGACAAGCTGTGGAGTGGCAGACAGTGCTGATGCAGGTTTATGTGCATAACATATTTCTGCTGTGAACTGGGTTGAAAGGCTGGCATCCCTTGAGGGTTGCATTGGGTTGGCTAAGATATTATTGGCTTACTTAAGATAAGCCAGTCATGGTTTATTCAATATAAGCCAGTCATGGTTTATTCAATATGAAGCATTCAATCAATTACTCATCATGGCTAATAAATTACTCATCATGAGCAATCAATTATTCATGATGAGAAACCTGGGCTGGTTTAAAGTAAATCAACCAATATTGGTTTATATCAAATAAGCCATGATTATATTATATTAAATAAACCATGATTGGTTTACATTACATAAAAAATGAATAGTTTGTATTTAATAAACCATTAAGTCAGTCAAAAAATGGTTTATTCAAAATAAAACAAAGTAGTGTGACTTGATCAATGAATCATGCAAAACTTTCAAATCCTTTTAACTTCATAGCCATTAGGGAATCTCAAACTTACCAAATCCCATATTAAAAAACCTTGAATTTTCAAATCCTAAAATCCAACATTTCCTTTGTGGAAATACCTCAATCAAATCAACTAATCAAAGATCTTTTTTTTCAAAACCATCCTTGATAATTCCCAAAAAAAAAATTAACCCACATGATGAGCTTTTAAATAATATATCAGATTTATATCAAATATAACTCTTTTAAGATGAAAATTATTATGAAATTTGAAAAGATATGTTTTTCTTACACACAATTTATAAAAAACAATACATTCAGCAAAGGAAATCAAATCTTTCACTATAAATTTATATTACCAATGACTTAATAGACTTAATTGAAGATAAATTAAAAGACTTATGATATAAGATTTGTCTATGTGACTGTTGATAATATTACTATTAATCAATAGTACTATTACTGTTCTTATGAAATATAATAATAAAAATTATTATAACCACAATTAAGTCATTAATTAACTAATTATTTCTTTTACTTGTTATACACTACTAGTGATTATAACAGTAAGAAGTAATTGTCTACAAGAATCAATTACAAGAAGAATTTAATAATAAAAACTTCTTTATTAAAATAATAAAATTATTTTAATATATAATTATCTTATACAAGAATAATTATAATGATAATTCTTGAAGAAAACTATTACTAGAGAAAAACTTTTAAAAATTAATAATAAATCACTCACTAATACTCCAATGAACCTAGAAAGAGTTTGGTAGAGAGATTTGACAGATAATTATGGATTTAAATGATCAAAAAATGATTTATAACAGTATTAAAACAATATATAGTTGATTTCTATGATTCCACATCTTTCTTATTGATTCTGAAAGAATTAAAACACTTAAAAAAGAGTTTTTAACTAATACTTACTTGTTGTTAATAAAGGTATAATTGGATAATAAGATGATTTGGAAAAAACAGCAAGAGGAGGCCTCTTTTAAATCAACAACAGCTCACAGAGGTGTGCCATAGAGCAAACTAAAAAACCAGCAAGTGAGAAAACAATAATACTTTTTGGATTAATAATTGCATCATCTGTTGTCATGTAAGATTATCATAATTACTTAATTGATGCTTTTACATGACTACCAACCCAAATATGATTAACAATAAAACTAGTAAAAACTGTAAATCTTCTTTTATTTGAAAATGAACATAAATTTCTCAAATTTATCAATGTTATTGGAAATTTAATCACAGGTTGTATTTTCTGTGAATTTTTGAAGATTCAGTGTTTCATGTGGAATTATCAAAAATGGACTATAAGTAAAATTTGAATTTTACTTATGAAACTGTAATTAATTTTGGATTCTTTGTGGATCATACTGCTCTTCATTGGTCCTGAAAGTTTCAGAAAGATTTATTAAGAATTGTATTTTTAATGAATTTTTGAAGTTTTTACATCATTTCTACACAGAATTGCAAATAGCACTATATGGCGGGTTTCTATGGGGTAAATCAATGGATATTAGTTTAAAAAGGGTTTTAATTACTCTTTCAGGGCTTATCCATGGAAAAGCATTAAGAATTGACATGGTTACAAGAGTCTAAGTAGCTCTTTACCTGCTTGGCACATTAAAATGCCAGCTTATTTGCAATTTTCTTATGATTTAAGGAGATTTTAACTTGGTAACCAAGTTCCCAAAAGGCTTTAGTACACCAATTGAGCCATTATCAGCCATAGATCCAAGCTTTAGAGCTATCCATGCCTCAGAGGCCTCAGAAGTTGGGTACCCTGCCTCTCTTTGATGTCTTTTGTCCCCCTTAGCTATTTTCACATCAAAAATAGAATTTCAGGCTTCAAGACTGATATGCGGTATGGGTGTATCAAAACTGTATTGAAGAATACCATCATTTTAAGTTCCACAAACATACATAACACTATTATTAGTGTATATGCAACATGGGATTTCTCACATTCCCATTATTTTGGCCTGAAATTGAGAAAAACATATTTTTTTTACTATTCTTTTATGTGGTATTGATGATGTGGTATTGAAGTATTGTCTATATTACCACCTCATAGAGTTAATTTAAGCTTATTCACTCTATGGAGCTACCCTAGGTGAATTTTTGTGTAGAATTTAAATCTGGCCTTAAATCCATGGATTTACTTACTCAATGAAAAGGTATTAATCTTTTCTGAAATCAAAAATGATGAATTTTGGATATATGCATGACTTATGAGTTATGCATGATTCAAAATTTCTTTTTAAGATAATTGTGGCCTATTTGGGTATGTAAATTATACCTCAAGGCTCACACAAAGGATCCCCACAAGGTTTATTCAAAGGATCAGTATTTTTACTGAGTTGGCTTATTAAAGCTATCCATATATAGTTGCAGAATTTATGGGTGGAGCTGCTCAAGAAAACAGTAATATTAGCTGTAACCTCTGCCTTGCACAATACAGTATCCACATTGAGCATGCTATTGGAATTTTGGAGGGTTTCTGGTCATAATTACAAGAGATGCAAAATAAGGTGAGGAACAAGGTAGATATTCAGAGGTTTTTTTATTGCTTTGTTTACTGAATCATCTTAAATAAAATGTTTTCACAAATAGGGTATCAATGGGATGATCCTCCAGAGCTGAGAAACATTGGTGATTACATGAATCTAAATGAAAATATGAAAATTAAGTAACATATCAAATCCTTACCTTTACAATCAACATGAAAAATAAGCTTCTGCTTCTGGTGGGGTTAGCAGGTCAAACCAGCCTTATAAATTGCTTCATTATTTGGTAATCTTCCAAGCCAGATTTTCAATATTCAGAAATAATTCACAAAATTTATTAAATTATGTAAATTCTGGAAATCTCAAACAATCCTTTATTCCAGAAATTTCTTTATAAGAAAAATCAAAAAATATGAAATGAACATGAAGCCATTAGTCATGAGGTTTTTTTGAAAAAAATTCTTAAAAAAATATCCTCTTTCCTTATCTCCTATCATATGTGTTCTTGAATATATCTTATTTCTCTGAAATTTCATTTGAAAGACCTCAAGATTTCTAATGTTGAAAATATTTACATTGAAGTATATCACTTTAAGAAATTACCTATCATCATTTCCTCTAATTAACTCAAAAAAATGTATGTTTAAGTCTTATGTTCTCCTAAAAGCTGAATTAATATTGATTTATGGAAATGAAAAAGAAAATTAAGATATATCATTTTCTTTTTTACAAATTGAAAATTATTTTTAAAAATTTCTTGTGAATATAATATCAAAAAGAAATATCTTCAAAAAACATTGGCCAAGTATAATTTTCTCCCTCTTATCCTGGAAATCAAATATAATTCAAATTTTTCCAGAGTTCAATATTAAATCACTTTCACACCTTTTTCCCATGATAGAAATGACCCAAGTTGTCTTATGAGCCAAAAATTACTTCTTTCCATATTACATAACATTCCAAAATGAACTAATTGATAAAAATATATTATTAAATATTATATAATTTATAAAAAGCATATTATTTCAATAAAAATTCACAATATCCTACTGTTGTAGGAAAATAAAATTTAACTCAACCTCTCAATCTTTTCTTATTTTCCAGAGAAAAAATCAGCAAGCCTGTTGTCAGCCTGTGACTCAGAACCAGAGCACAAGCATGACAGTACCAAAAACTAATGGTAGAGCAAAATACCAGAAAAATATGGATCTGAGCCAATCCAGCTCAAAAGTTATCAAAAGAAAGAGGAAACTTGACTGTTCCTAAGTATACAAGTCCCATCATCATAGGACAATGAATAACCAAGTTATTCAAGCTCAAAGCAAGTGCTGATCATAAACCTTAATTTTCACCTCTAATCTATATTCCAAAGAAGGAGGTTTAACCCAATAAAATGGGTATTTGAATCAAAGATCTTAATTAGGGCTATCAAATGGTACTAACCAAATTGGGATAGAACGCAAAATACAGAAGGTATGTCCAAAATAAGGTCAAATAAGGGTGATTGAAACTTTCACCTCCCATATAACTTCTACAGTTTTAGTGTGAGATACCTAAATTGGGGTCTTTCTGGAAATATAAAAATCAGGCTCTCTGATGATTCCATCAATTTCCCCATATCTCATGTAGAAGACAAGTTATGGGGCAAACAAACTCCATACAGATTTTTCGAAAATCATACGTATGGATAACAAAAATTGAACATGGCATAACTTTGCCATATTTAATGTTAGCCATATTAAATGAGATACCATTGTGTGTATATTATCCAGGGCTACACAATGAACCAAGTTTGAGGTCAATATCCTAAAAAATGAGAATGTTATAGCAGTTTTAAGGTTAAAATCCCACAGTTTGGCCAATACATCTTTACTGTGGGATACTACCCCATAACCCTGATTATGAGGTGTCAAATAGACAGAGAAGCTTGTTTATAATTCAATACCTCATATTTCAATCAATACTGGGGTCCCATACAGGTTCTGTACAGCCTTCTACATGTCATACACATCAGAAGAGGGCTGTGTGGTCCCCAAATGAAACTTTTCACCCTGTATTGGGGAAACCTGCCCAGGTGTGGTTTCAAAACCACATCTGAGCCCAATGAAGAGTATACAGGCCTTGTGAAAACTACAATTCAGTCTCCTGAAGTGAAAAATCTTCACTTACTCCATGTGAAGTGGTCTAGAGGCCCTTTCCGTTCCCAAAAGAGGAATCCCCATCCTGCTCTGGAATTCCTATGTAGTACAATTGTCCACAAAAGTTATACTGTTGGAAAAGAACCAGGTATAATTATAATTTGAATTACTTTAGTCTTTATTATTGTGACCCAACAGATAAATACTGCACCCAGGGCTTTCAGAAGCACTCACCACTACTATTCCATATAGTAAAGCCCCTTAATTCTCATTTATAAACCTTTTTTAACTTAAAATATCTGTTTCATAGTCAGATTTAAAGTTGTACATACATATATTATTAATTCATCATAGACTAAACCTGACAATTTTGGGGCCTGGCTGTGTTTTTGAGCTGTTTTGACTAAATTTGGTGCAAAAGTGAGTTTTTTTATTTTCTTTACTTAATATCATTGTTTATCTTTTTAGGCATGAAATCTTGGAAAAAATATTTTATGAAATATCATATATTATTTTTTTTTGAGTGGTATAGAACAATATACCACTGTGTTTTCCTTTTTTATTGCTTTTTACATGGTTTGATCATAATTCACTCACCACAAAATTATTTTGGGTGTGTTTTCAATATCAAAACACTTAAAGACCCTTAATTAATTATTTTTCATTACAAAGAAACCTCATTACTGTAAATAACAGTTCAGAGGTGTGGTTGGACATATTGATAATTCTAATTGTCCATTACAGAACCACTAATAAGATTAAACTTAATAATTAAAAGTTAATCTGTGAGATATTTGGGTACAAACTGTACACCACACATTCACAAAGAAGTATTTTTGATGTGTAATTGATAATTTCAATAAATATCATAATACAGAAGCATAATATAGTATTATATTGCCCAGAGGTCATTCTTAGATGTGCAAATAGCATTTTAAGAAGTCTTAACTGACATAAGCCCTAATATTTCCTTTTATTCAGTGAAAGAAAACTTCATTTCACTTGAAACCAAGTCACCAGGCAGTACACCAGTGGCACCTTCAGAAACAGAAGGAAAAGGCAAAGGGAAGAGACACATTGAAAGCCTCACAACCACCAAGAGGTGGACACCAATCACTACTCAGAAGAGTAGAAAGCCGCAAACCTCTGCTTCCATACAAGGTAAACCAACCTTGATAGCTTGTACAGGGAAGATTACAGTAATTAACCCAGTTGTAACTTCTAAAGGCAAATTTCCCAAGAAAGTCAAAAACAAATTTGTATAAGGCACAGTCAAAGGTAGATACCCTAAGAAAAAGAAGTTTTTGACTACGTGAAAACATTGATATGTCACCTATACACCTCAGGAACCTTGGAATCTGAAGTGTAAGGTGTGGATATAAAACTTTGATCAAACATAAAGTACTTTTCCTGTCCTCAAAATTTGTATAAGGTAAAAATTGATTAAAAATAGTATGAAATAAGGTTTTTAAGAGAAAAGACACTAATATTATTGTTTTTAACTTTATAAGTATAAAACAATAAAAATTTATCCAAAAATACTCTACAAGAGATATTTAAGGCTACAAAAGAAATTTCAATTGAAATTAATTGATAAAAGCACTTCAGGCAATTAATATAAGAGCAGAGTCTTTAAGAAGATTATTAAAGAGAAAACATGCCCAAAAGTGAGCAGATTTCATTTGGAAACAAAGTGACAAAGTTAAAAGTGATGAAAGATGCTTTATCTCACTTATGGGGTGGTTCAAGGGTAAAAATGATTATAAGAGTTCCAAAGAATGATTATAATTATTTTTTAACGTAATCAAGAGGTTTAAAACAATCAAAAAAGGGGGGTTGGAATTTTTTATTGATTTGTTTAACAGTGTTTGAACTAATTACAAAAGGAAAGGATTCTAACATGAAGAGAGAAGTGGAGCAAAGAAGACATTCTTTGATATCCATCAATTGTCTTACTACAAAAGTAAAGTTTGATTTTGTCAGCTGTGGAAAGAACTCTGACAACAGAGAAGCCAATTATGGCATCATTGAACCCCGTTTTAGACCAAAAAAGGGCTGGTTTAAGCCATTTTTGACCTTTAAATCAGCCATTGCTATAGTAATACCTGGGTTGAAGCCTTAAAAACACGTCAGAATGAGAGTAAGAGACGTCACAACCAGTTAAAACTGTTTTTGCAATGATTTTTTCATCTTAAGGGTATTTTTACCCTCTTGGTAACAGTTAAACCTGCCCTGGTTGGTATCAAAACCTCATCATCAATTGAGACACAGACCCTGTGACTAAATTCCAGGCTGAAAGTAATGAAATTTTGCGTGGATCTTGACATCTCACGCCTTTAAGCAAGGAATTTGGGGTCTGGCTCCCCCTTGGAGCCAATATTCCCTTTCCCCCCCAGAATCAATTGTTCCAATTTGATTTTTCTTTAATTCCTCACCATGTATTATACTTATAATTTTCATATGTAATTTAATTGAGTTTTTACAGTAAAAAAGTGTAATAATTGACACCTCATATGTAAATTAAAGTTAACTTATTTAATACATGTGCACATTTTGACATTTCAATTGGAAATACTTCAATTACTCATAGCTTCTAATCTCCACACAACACCTCAATTTTAACACAAAAATTGATGGTTAACACCACATGTGATGTGAATTAAAACATGTTTTTGAGGATCCCCAACTTTTGTACAGAAAATACTAAAAAATTGATTTAAGCTTATTTAGAGTTTAGATACAGAAATTTTACCCAGAGGTGACCCCACCTCAGTTTTTATGAGAAGTCCAATGGTGAAATAATTTTCATGTGTTCATCTTTTGGATATAAATTTATAATAATTTTTAGTTAACTTTTTTCCAAAAATATTTCAATTTTGGTATTTTTGTTGAAAATTCATTTTTACTTAATTTTTACAAGTAAAAATGTGTTTTCACAATTTTAAATTTCAATGTAATTACATTTTTAAGTTATAATTAAATTTTCATCTTTGTGTAGAAATTTATATTTATATTTTAATTTTTGTCTTGATAAAATAAATAAATTTATTTTATTTATAATTGTATCTTAATTTATTATTTGTGGTCTTTTGGGTGTCTGAAAATACCTTTAAGGCCCACCCCAAGGAGCCAGCCCAAGGACAGAGAAGGCCTGTTTAGAACCAGAAGACCTGGAAGAGGACACCTTGGACACAGTTGTGGATGGCAAGACACTGAGGTAAATCATACCCACTCTTCCATTCACCTTCCAATACAACAGAAACATCAAACCAGAGGACTGGTAGGATATAAATCAAGTTCTTCAGCTCCATCAACTCCTCAAAGATCTTTTCCAAGGGAGCATGGACAACAAGAGGTTCAACCTAGCATCCAACTGGGCAGAACTTGGAGAAAGCTGCCAGAAGATATGTCTCAAAGAGATAGCCATAAAAGATCTTATGGTAATCACCAAATGATGGAATACCACCATGCGGTCCAGACTCCTGGAGGAGAAGGAAACCAGGATAAGGCAAAATCAAGCCACTATCCAAGCTATAGAAGAACAGCTGAACCAGACAGAGCCTACTCTGATTTCTTCAGGCTCACAAGGAGTAGGCCAACCAAAATCTCCAGAGCCTTCACACCATTCATGTCAGCCTGTGACTCAAAACCAGAGCACAAGCATGACAGCCAAATACCATAAACCAATGGTAAGGCCAAGATACCACCAAAACATGGAGCTGAGCAAAATTAGCTCAAAATTTATCAAATGAAAGAGGAGAAACACCTCTCTCCAAATCTACAAGGCCCCACATCATAGGACAAAGAATAACAAAGTTATTCCTGCTCAAAGTTGTTGCTGAGAATAAACCTTAATTTTCACCTCTCATCTGAGATACAGAGTAAGAGGCTTAACCCCATCACATGGGTATTCAAAATGCAGCTTTAAGTAAGGGCTGTCCAATGGTACCAGCCAAACTGAGCTAGCACCAGTATTAAAGAAGCTATGGCCAAATAAGGGTGAATAAAATATTCATCTCTCATCTAACTTCTACAGTTTTAGTGTGAGATAACTAAAGTGGGGTCTTTTTGGAAAGAGCACAATCAGTGCTATCTGATGGTGCCATTCATTTCCCCATATCTCATTTAGAACAAAAGGTATAAGGCAAACAAGCCCAATACAGCTTTTTGCTTAAAACATGCATACATACACAAATCTTGTACATGGCATAACTTTGCCATATTTAATGATAACCAGATCAAATGTGGTACCATTGTGTAGAACACATACATTGCTACACACTGAACCAATTTTGAGGTTGATATCTCAAAGCCTGACAAAGGTAATGCTTCTTTAAGGTCAAAATCCCACAGTTTGGCTAATACAGCCTTACCATGGGATAATATCCCATAAATATGATTATGAGGTGTCAAACAGACAAAGAAGCTTGTTTTTACTTAAATACCTCATTTTTCATTCAGTACTGGGGTCCCATATAGGTTTTGTACAGCATTCAACGCGTCACACACATCAGAATCAGGCTATGTGGTCCCCAGATGAAAGTTTTCACCCTGTATTGTTGAAACCTGCCCAGATGTGGTTTCAAAACCACATCTAAGCCCAATACATGCTATACAGACATTTTACAAAACACAATCCTGTCCTAAAGAGTGAAAAATCTTCACTTCCTCTACGTGAAAAGGTCTAGCAGCCTTTTCACTCCATTTCAGGATAAAAAGAGGCCTTTTCACTGCCAGAAAAGGAATTCCTATGCTGCTCTTGAATTCCTATGTAGTACAACTGTCAAAAACAGCTATACTCTTGCAAAATAAACAGGTTATACTATAAATCTTAGTGTTCTAGTCTTTATTATTGTAACCCAACAGGTGAAGCTTCATCCAGGGCTTTCAATAGTGCTTGCCACCACTAATTGTCATTAGTAAAGCCCTTTTTATTTCTAATCCAACCTTTTTAAATACTTTTTTTCATGGCACAGTCATAGTTAAGGTTGTAAATAGCCTTATTAAATCTTTATCATAGACTCAGCCTGACATTTAGGGGGCCTGGCTGTGTTTTTTTAACTTTTTGGACCTTATAAGTGAGTTTTTTTCGCTTATTTTCTCTATTCTGACAAATTGTTTTTTTCTTTTAGGCACAATTTTAAGTAAAAGTATATATAATAAATATCTTATATATATCTTATATATATTTTTATGGTGGTATATGTCATATACCACCATTATTCATCTTCTGTAATCAAATTGTGGCATGATTGATTATATTTACTTACCACAAAAGCCCTTATTTTGGAGCATTTTACATATAAAAACATTTTAAGCCATTGATAAAGTCCTTTTTTTTATTCAATAAGGACACCTCTTACTGTAAATCCAACAGTTGAGGCATGGTTGGGTGTATTGTTAATTCAATTACCCTCTTACATACCACTTTTATCAGATTATACTTAATAATTACAAGGTAATCTGTGAGATCCTGGAATATAAACAGTGTACCAGAGATCTGTAAGCTTTATTTCTGATATGAAATTGTTACTTCAATTACACTGTCATTGTAAAAGGGCATATTGTAGTAACATAAAAGCCCAGAGGCCATTCTTAGACATGAAAACAGCATTTTAAGAAGTCTTAACTGACATTAAGCCCTCTTTTCCTTTTTGATTCAGTGGAAGAAAACTACATACCACTTGAGACCCAGTCACAAGCCAACACACCAGTGACACCCTCAGAACCAGAGGGCAGAAAGGGCAAGGAAAGAGGCACACTGAAGGCCTGATTACAGCAAAAAGGTGAACACCCATTGCCACTCAGAGGAATAGAAAACCACAAAACCCTTCTTCAATAAAAGGTAAACCAGCCTCAACCACTTGTACAGGGAGGATTACCATAGTTAACCCAGTTATAAGCCCTAAAGGTAAATTGCCAAAATTAGCAGAAAACGAATTTGTACAAGGCACAGTCAAAGGTAAATACCCTAAGAACATAAAGTTTTTGACTGCTTGCAAACACTGATATGTCACCTGTACACCTCAGAAGCCTTGGATTCCAAAGGAACCAACCAGAGGACAGAGAAGGCTTGTCCATAACCGGAAGACCTGAAAGAGGACACCTTGTGTGAGCCTTAGAGGTAATTTCATATACCCAAAAGACCACAAATACAAAAAATAACATATTAATATAAATAAAAGAAATTTATTTATATTATTAAAATAAAAATAAAGAAATATAAATATAAAGTTATATTAAAAATAAAAAATTAATTACAATTCAAAAATAAAAAATACATTAAATTTTGTAAGTATAAAATTACATTTATACTTGAAAAAATTAAGTAAAAATGAAATTTTAACAAAATTTGTGAAAAAATAAATAAATTTGGAAAAAAGTTAAACAAAAATTATTATAACTTTTTATCCAATAAATCAACATATAAAAATTATTTCACCATTGGATTCCTCATAAAAAATCAGGTGGGGTCACCTCTGAGGGAAATTCTTGTAACTCAACTCTAAATAAGCTTAAATTAAGTTTTTAGTATTTTCAATACAAAAGTTGAAAATCCTCAAAGCCTTAATTTAATTCACACCACATGTGGTGTTAACCATCAATTTTTGTGTTAAAATTGAGGTGTTGTGTTTAGTTTAGAAGTTATGAGGAATTGAAGTATTTTCAATTGAATTCAATTGAAATGTCAAAATGTGCACGTGTATTACATAAGTGAACTTTGATTTACATATGAGGTGTCAATTATTACTGTATTGTACTGTACAATTGAATTGAATTACATATGTAAATTATAAGTATAATACATGATGAGCAATTAAAGGAAAAATAAATTGGAAAGATTAAATTTGGGGGGGAAAAGGAACTCGAGCTCTAAGGGGGAGCTAGACCCCCAAAATCCTTGCTGACAGGCGTGGGATGTCAAAATTCACGCAAAAGTTCATCACTTTTGGCCTGAAATTGAGTTACAGGGTCTGTGGACTCAATTGATGATGAGGTTTTGATACCAACTGGGGTAGTTTTAGCTGTTGCCAAGAGGGTAAAACTACCCTTAAGATAAACCAATCATAGTAAAAACAGTTTTAACTGGCTTCTACGCCTCTGGCACACACTCTGACGTGTTTTGATGGCTCTAGGCCTGGTATTGCTATAGTAATGGCTGATTTAAGGGTCTAAAATGGCTAAAAATGGCTGAAACCAGCCCTTTTTGGTCTAAACCAGGGTTCAATGATGTCATAATTGGCGTTTCTGTTGTCAGACTGTTTTTCACGACTGACAAGAGTAAATTTTACTTTTGGAGTAAGAGAATTGATGGCTATAAAAGAATGTCTTCTTTGCCTCACTTTTCTCTTCATGTTAGAATCTTTTCCTTTTATAATTAGTTTAAACATTGTTAAGCCAATCAATTAAAGATTCCAACCACCTTTCTTATATCATTTTAAACCTTTTAACCATGTGAAGAAAATCCAATGCATAGCTTTTCGAAAATTTGTCGACTTTTAAGGGTCATTGAATATTCAATATTGAATTTCTGCCATGACCAAATATTCAGAATCGAATTTCACCTACCTTCGAATATTTGAATATTTGGAAGTGAATTTTGAATTTTCATGGACACCTTCATTTATATATAATTAACCCTTTTGGGCCTTTGGTAAAACCATAAAAACCCATTTGCCATAAATTATTAAATACACATAAAAAACACTATGGGCTCCTTGTTTCTGAAATAAATGGAATTCTTATTCCATAACACAATTTATGGTATTTTTAATTCCCTTCAAGCCATTAATTTTATGTATGCATTTTTTATTCCATTAATTTTATTTATATTATTGATGATACCATTAATATTACTTATGAAATTGTTGAGGCTATTCATGTTACTCATGGAATTGCTGATGCTATTCATACCATTTTTATGGCATTTTTCATGAAATTCATGTGATTTATGGTATTTTAACAATCATTCAACCCAAGAAGTTTCAAAAAATATAGGCTTCCTGTTTTTTATTCTTAAGATTGAATGGATTTTTTAAAAAGAATGATGATTATGTATTTCAAAAATATAATTCAAACAGAAAGCATTTTTTATTTCAAAAATAGAATTCAAACAGGAAGTATTATTTATTTCAAAAATAGAATTGTGATTTTTGGTCAGAAAACACTTATATCACTTGAATTTTAATTAGAGCAATTGCTAAATAATAATGTTCTGATTAATGGATTGAATCTAAAATCACTATAATAATAAGAAAAAATATTTTAATTTGCATAATTCTGGGATTTATTAAATTTTTTGATTTCAAGAGAAATTCATTTAACGAGTAAAAATAATAAATGGAATTATTGAAGATTATCATACCAAGCATACATACTTTCATAAATTCCATTATTTAACCAAGAACATAAACACATATTGGCCTCCACAGAATCACAGGAAAGTGATGTGCGTTTGTTAGTAATCAAGTTTCCAGCTTCTGAAAATACACGCTCACTAGGTGCTGAGGTTGCAGGTATTCCAAGGTAGTCTCTTGCAATTTTGGATAATATTGGAAACCTATTTTTGTGGCTCTTCCACCATTCAAGAATACATATTGAATAATGTGGTGAATCAGTTTGTAAACATTCAAGAATTTCATTAGTTTTATTTTTTCGTTGGGACATTCTTACTTCAAAAGGATGCAATTGCTTCAGATTAGTCGGAACTGTTTCAGAAACCTGAGGTTCTTGTGGAAAGTTGATTGTGTATTCAGAAGAATATTCAGCATATACTTCTTTGAGATGTTTGAGTGCTTTTTCCTTATATCTTATTGGATTGGTATAACTGTTTCTTTCATCTTCTTGCAACAAATCATGCTGAGTAAACCATGTAAGCTTGAATCGTGGGTCAAGAATCAAGCACATAGCACAAGAATTTGATCTAATATTGTAATAACTTTCAAGCTTTGAATATGCTTGATCAGCTTCATCGTAAAGTTGGGATTCCCTTGAGACTTCATTTTTGTTTTTTGACATGTTTCAAGGAGTAGTTGGTACCAAGGCATTACTAACCCAAGTGAGAGATAAGAATCACCTTGAACTTCATCGGTTGCAGTGGCAAAGACCTTTAGAAATTCTGATATTTGTTGAAAAAATGTCCAGTCCTCTTCCAAAATTACATCCTGAATAGTTAGAAAGGAATGAAGTGAGATTTATTATGCAGAAAAATAATCAACTAGGCAGACGTACAAGGCGTATATCATGATGAATATCTGCTTTTTCTATTGCCTGGGAAATCGTTTTCTGTTTCTTGCTGCTAAATGTTTTTTGGCTTGAACTTTTAAAGTGATTTGTTTTTTGCTTTGATGTTTGAGACTTATTGTACTCATAAATAAAATCATCAAAAGAGCTCTTCTGCTTTAATGCTGAGCAAAGCATTGAATATGTTGAGTTCCATCTGGTGGAATTGTCAGCCATTGGCCGGTTTGGTGGCTCTTTATTTTTTTCACAAATGCTTTTGAAGTGTTCCCATGAGGTGTTTGATTGACGTATTAAGTGAACCACCTTCTTAACCTTATCAATTGATCCATCAAGCTCCTTTAAAGAATCCTTTGCAGCTAAATTAAGAATATGTGCAAAACATCGAATGTGTGAGTCAAAACCTTTCAGCAAATTATTTTTTAGCAGTAAGGTCCATAAATGTTGTATTTGAGGAAGCATTATCCAATGTTATGGCCATGATTCGATTACCAATGGATGAGATATCCAAACTATAAAAATCATTTGACAAATTGGACAAATTGCTTTCAGTTTCTGAAGATGAATCACTTGAGGTATCTATTTCAATTGCATCACGCTTTGATCCCCTTGGCTTTTGAGAGTGTTCAATAAAGAAATCATTAAGCATATCCACGATTTTTGTGTATATGTTTTTACCAGTATGAGCTTCTGTGAACTTGGAAAATCCAACGGTTGCAGTGAATGGTTTCCAATCAGATGATATGTAATGAGCTGTGAGAGTAATATACGACATTCCACCTGGACCAGACCAAATGTCAGTAGAAAATGAGAACCGTGGTGCTTGTGAATTGATAAAGGCAAATATATGTTCTTTATCAATCAGAAACTTTTGCTTGATCCGTTTGGAAATTGTGGTTTCAGAAATTAAGTTAATGTCCTTGTTGAGGGTGTGAATAAGCTTTTGAAATGATTTTGATTTAACTAATGCATATGATTGTTGATCTTGAATTATGAAGCTGACAAGATTATCAGTGAAATTATTCTGTAAGTGGACATTCATACTTTTTATTATGCTGCTTCCATGTGAGTTTGATAAGTTACTTTGTCCTTCAGTGTTCTTTTTGGCAATTGCTTCACCCCATAGTTCCTTATGAAATGCTTTCAAATGAGATACCAGGTTTTGCTTGGTTCCTTCATGTCGCTTAATTTTCTTTGAGCATCCATCAACTAGGCATAACTGGTATCCATTCTTTGCTTGGGAAAAATAACATTGTGCAATCTGACTTTGGTTTACTTTGGAGTTTGAAGAGTGATTTTTGTGCAAGACCGTGAAATTTGACTGGCTGATTCATTGGGATTTATTAGGGAGCTTATTTGACTCATATTAAGAATTAGATAAAGATGTATTAGGTAAAATGAATATTAATTTGAAGAGAGTGGATCAAAAACGAATTCAACATGCCCAAGCCATATAAAATAATTAGGGTTAGGATGTATTTAATGTGGAAAAATATTCATTATGCATAAATTTGCATGAAATTTAACAAATCACTATCAGACTTGATTAATTTCATAATGATTCACTCATTATTTATTATTCATTGTTTGATTACTTATTAATTTGTATAAATAGAGCAAAAATACAAAACAAATGAATAAAAATCAAATAAAAGATCATACAAATAATGAATGTCATTAATTGTCATTCATTATAATTAATTTCAATTCATTATCATTAATGGTCACTAATTATAATTAATTTTCATTAATTCTCATTAATTATATTTTAATTATTATTTATAATTAATGAAAATTAATTAAAATTAACTATAAATAATGGCAATTAATGATAATTAATTAAAATTGATTTAATGATAATATAATAATAATTAATTAAAATTAATTAAAATTAATTATAATTAATAATAGTTAATTAAAATTAATTATAATTAAAATATAATTAATAAAAATCAAAAAAAATAAATTATAAAATGAGAATTAATTATAATATAATTAATGAAAATTAATGAAAATTAATTAAAATTACTGATAATGAATTAAAATTAATTATAACTAATGACATTTAATGATAATTAATTTTATTTAATTATTATTAATTATAATTAATTATCATTGATAATAATTAATAATAATCAATCTTAATTAATCTTAATTAATTATCATTAATTATAATTAATTTTACTTAATTATTATTAATTATAATTAATTTTAATTAATTTATTAATTTTAATTAACTATCATTAATTATAATTAATTTTAATTAACTATCATTAATTATAATTAATTTTAATTAACTATCATTAATTATAATTAATTTTAATTAATTTTAATTAACTATCATTAATTATAATTAATTTTAATTAACTATCATTAATTATAATTAATTTTAATTAATCTTAATTAATTATCATTAATTATAATTAATTTTAATTAATATTAATTAATTATCATTAATTATAATTAATTTTAATTAATTATCATTAAACTAATTATAATTAATTTTAATTAATCATCATTAAATATCATGAATTATAATTAATTTGAATTAATTTTCATTATAAATTAATGATAATTAATTAAACTTAGTTATAATTAATTTTTATTAAATTAATTATAATTAAAATCAATTATAATCAATGACATTTAATGATGATTAAATAAAATTAATTAGAATTATAATTTCTTTTGAATCAATTTTAATTTTGATTATGATTAATTTTAATTAATTATAATTAATTTTAATTATAATTAATTCTAATTATAATTTACTTTAATTAATTATATAATTAATTATAAATAATTATAAATAATTTTCATCAAATAATATCAATTATAATTAATTATAATTAATGAAAATTATATCAAATTAATTATAAATAATTATTATTAGTTTTAATTAATTATAATTAATAATTAATTAATAAATAATTATAGTTAGTTCTAATTAGTTATATTTAATTATAATCACTTTTAATTATAATTAATTCTAATTATAATTTACTTTAATTAATTATATAATTAATTTTAATTAATTATAAATAATTTTCATCAAATAATATTAATTATAATTAATGAAAATTATATCAAATTAATTATAAATAATTATTATTACTTTTAATTAATTATAATTAATAATTAATTAATAAATAATTATAGTTAATTATATTTAATTATAATTACTTTTAATTATAATGAATTCTAATTATAATTTACTTTAATTAATTATATAATTAATTTTACTTAATTATATCAAATTAATAATAAATAATTATTATTAGTTATAATTAATTATAATTAATTATAATTACCCCTTGATTAAAAATTCACCACACGTCTTTTGTATAAGATTACTAAATTCTTCATTTGGGTAATTTTTCTCAACAGTCATTCTTTTTAAAACAGTTCCTCAAGTTTTGATTGATCAATTCATTTTGAAATTATTTTTTTTTGGAAGCTGTATGTGCATACACTGCAACTGATCTTAACTTTCTTGCACTGATGTTCTTTCATTCTGCACAGATAGTACTTTTGAAAAAAAAACGTGTTGGGGGGCTTTTTTTTAATAGCAACGGTAAGCCCTTTCTTTTGTTGTATTTATGCAGTAGTCATTACGGTACTGACTACTGCTTACTGTCCCACCACCACCACCACTACCCCCACCGTTGACTGGCCACTACCACCACCACCAACGCCGGCCGACTACCACCACCCCCACCGTCGACCGGCCACTACCACCACCACCACCAACCGGCCACTACAACCACCACCACCTCCTCCAACACCTCCAACAACTCCAACATCTTCACCACCAATCATCCTCCTCCATCAAACCACCACCACAATCACCTCCAACACCTCCACTACCAATCCACCACCACCACCACTGATCCTTCACCTCCCCCATCAATCCATCACCACCTTCACCATCAATCCACCACCCAACTAACATGTCCTCCTTTTCCAGCATCTGTACCATTCATATGCTTTTGTATTCAATACTGATTAATTATTTTGTTTTATACACTTTTTTGTTTTAATTTAGAGGAGGAATAACTCATATTTGGAATATATTTACTCTGAAATCATTATGTCACAATCCAACAATAAACTCTCCCCTTCTTTAGCCATTCCTCATCAATTATCTGATCATTTGACTGTTGGGACTCAACCAAATGACCAGATGATTGTCAATGAGATGAATGTGCCCAAACTCTCTTTAATTACTCATGATGTGAAGCCTGTTGGGACTCAACCTCACAATCAGAATGATATAACAGAAGAGAATTCTCTTAATCATAATCACTCAAATACCAGACAACAAAGAAGAATGCTTTCTTATATGAACCAAACAGCAGGCCAGCTTGGCCTTTACAATCCCAACTTCTCCATAATTACACTAGACAAGAAGAACAATGAGAATGCCTCCTGGTTAAAGCTTCCTCCACACAAACTTCTGCCCAGACCCTATGTACTTATCAATAGACATAACAAGCCTTATTTACCTATTTTCATGTATCAAATTCACCCATTCAGCATTACAACACCAGTCTTCCATAAGCTTGAAGAACTGATCATAACATTAAATAAGCTTGCAAAGAACCGTCAAAATATCACCACTAACTCTGATATGCTTGATGGCATTATGAAAGGAATAGGATTTCGTCAGGGTTCTGATTCTGGTAAATCTGCCGGGGTTTATGCAAGGAAAGCGGGCTTGACTAAAAAAACAATTCATGAAGATAATGAGCAATGGTCAACACTTCAAGAATTTGATGAATTCATTCACTCCCAAATTCAAGGTTTTTCACATAATGCACTTAAAGACAATCAAGAAATCATGAATGCAGCCAACTTGAATGGCATTCCAACAAATCACCAAATTTCAAAACTTATTCAAATGTTATAGTTACTTTCAATGGCTTCCACAATAAACCACATACTGATAATAAGGACATCAATTCATGGACATATGGTATATTCTCTTTTATCAATAAAAACAATTTCATTCCAATTCCTACAGATTTCACACCCTCTGGGCATGGATTATCATTTCCCAACCACAAATTCATTTTTGATTTTTCCAAAAAAGAAGGCATTGTTGAAATACTCTGGAAAACGTCTGAACTTCTTCATCAAACAACCAAGCCAGCAAAAGAATTGCTTGAACACCAATCCATCACACACTTTGGTTGTTCTTTTCAAATAAACAAGAAATTATTTCTCACAGGACAAAAATTCAAACAACTCAGCTCTGAAGAAATTGAAACAAAAGTCAACAGTCAAATCATGCGGAATGAACAGGATAACAAAAGATTACGTAAAAATAAAAAATTGTAAGTTAGTTTCAATTAATTATAATTAATTTCAATTAATAATTAATTAATAATTAGTTATGCTTAATTTTATCAATTAATAATTAATTAATAATTACTTATGGTTAATTTTAATTAATTATAATTAATTTTCTACAAATTCATTATATAAATAATTATAGTTAGCTTCAATTAATCATAATTAATAATTAAATAATAATTAATTATAATTACTTTTAATTATAATTTACTTGAATGAATTATATAATTAAATTCAATTAATTATAAATAATTTTCATCAATTAATATTAATTAAAAATGATTATGATTAATGAAAATTATTTAAAATTAACTATAAAGAATTTTAATTAGTTTCAATTAAATATAAGTAATTAATAATGAATTATGGTTAATTTTAATTGATTATAATTACTTTTAAATTAATATTAATTTTGATTATAATTAATTTCAATCAATTATAAATAATTTTCTACAATTAATATTAATTATAATTAATTATAATTATGATTTACTTTAATTAATTATATAATTAATTTCAATTATTAATTAATTAAGAATTAATTATGGTTAATTTTAATTAATTATAATTACTTCGAATTATAATTATTAGTTTTAATTATCATTTCTTTTAAATTAATTTTTATTTTGATTATAATTAATTTTAATCAATTATAATTAATTTTCTACAATTAATATTAATTATATTTAATTACTTTTAATTACAATTTATTTTAATTAATTATAATTGATTTTCATTAAAATCAATTTTTATTAATTTTAATCCATTACAATTGATTATAATTAATTGTAATTAATTTTAATTAATTTTTATTAATTAATTAAAAATCATTTTTATTGTTGAATTTGCATAAATTTGATTAAGATTTTTGGGCAGCAATTCCCCTGTGTTGGCTATCAAAAGTAATTACAAATACTGGTCATGGTGTGGGCCCCCACCATGACCATACATTATTCTAAGTAGTATTCTAAAAAAGAAAATAAGGAAATTATTTTTTAAAGATGTGTAATTCATCTAATCTTATAGTGATATTTCACTGTTTATTGTGCTGGGCACTTTCAAAAGAGGCCCCGGCCCTATTGGCCTGGACAGCTCCTCTTTTGTGGATCAGATGACCCAAGCCCTCAGTTTAATTTTGATTAATTTTAATTAATTTTAATTAATTTTAATTAATTTTAATTAATTTTAATTAATTTTAATTAATTTTAATTAATTTTAATTAATTTTAATTAATTTTAATTAATTTTAATTAATTTTAATTAATTTTAATTAATTTTAATTAATTTTAATTAATTTTAATTAATTTTAATTAATTTTAATTAATTTTAATTAATTTTAATTAATTTTAACTAATTTTAATTAATTTTAATTAATTTTAATTAATTTTAATTAATTTTAATTAATTTTAATTAATTTTAATTAATTTTAATTAATTTTAATTAATTTTAATTAATTTTAATTAATTTTAATTAATTTTAATTAATTTTAATTAATTTTAATTAATTTCAATTAATTTTAATTAATTTTAATTAATTTTAATTAATTTTAATTAATTTTAATTAATTTTAATTAATTTTAATTAATTTTAATTAATTTTAATTAATTTTAATTAATTTTAATTAATTTTAATTAATTTTAATTAATTTTAATTAATTTTAATTAATTTTAATTAATTTTAATTAATTTTAATTAATTTTAATTAATTTTAATTAATTTTAATTAATTTTAATTAATTTTAATTAATTTTAATTAATTTTAATTAATTTTAATTAATTTTAATTAATTTTAATTAATTTTAATTAATTTTAATTAATTTTAATTAATTTTAATTAATTTTAATTAATTTTAATTAATTTTAATTAATTTTAATTAATTTTAATTAATTTTAATTAATTTTAATTAATTTTAATTAATTTTAATTAATTTTAATTAATTTTAATTAATTTTAATTAATTTTAATTAATTTTAATTAATTTTAATTAATTTTAATTAATTTTAATTAATTTTAATTAATTTTAATTAATTTTAATTAATTTTAATTAATTTTAATTAATTTTAATTAATTTTAATTAATTTTAATTAATTTTAATTAATTTTAATTAATTTTAATTAATTTTAATTAATTTTAATTAATTTTAATTAATTTTAATTAATTTTAATTAATTTTAATTAATTTTAATTAATTTTAATTAATTTTAATTAATTTTAATTAATTTTAATTAATTTTAATTAATTTTAATTAATTTTAATTAATTTTAATTAATTTTAATTAATTTTAATTAATTTTAATTAATTTTAATTAATTTTAATTAATTTTAATTAATTTCAATTAATTTTAATTAATTTTAATTAATTTCAATTAATTTTAATTAATTTTAATTAAAATTCATTTTAATTAATTTTAATTCATTTTAATTTATTTTAAATCATTTTAATTAATTTTAATTAATTGTAATTAATTTCAATTCATTTTAATTCATTTTAATTCATTTTAATTCATTTTAATTAATTTTAATTAATTGTAATTAATTTTAATTAATTTTAATTAATTTTAATTAATTTCAATCTCATCCTTTTTATTATTTTCAAATAGCTTTCAATCATTTCTGTCAAGTTCTCTTTATTTGAAGTTATTTGAAATTAGTGTAATTCATTTTAGATTTTAAACAATTCTAATTAATTTTTACTAGTTTCAACTAATGCTCATCAATTTTGTTGATTTCATTTACCTTCAAATAATGGTTATCAAGCTTCATTGATTTCAGTCAGTTTCAATTACCTTCAATTTATTGAAATTCATTTCAATTAACTCCAAGAAGCTATAAATACTCATAATTAATCTGGGTTATTGGTAAACTAATGGAAGTAATTTGGCAAAAACATGTATGCCCATATGTGGATTTGCCATAAATTGGTAAAATTATGTAATTATTTAGTAATAAAAATCAGGTTTGTTTTCTAATTAAAGTTTAGCTAAAAAATACCTAGGTTGGTAAAAGCCCAATTTATGGCATTGTTGGTTCCATAAATGGCATCAATTCAATTATTTGTGCCATTGTTGATGCCATAAATATATTTTTAATACCATTTATGGCATGGGTATTCTGTGGTTGATGCCATAAATAGCAGTTTTCACTTCTTTTGATTGCTTAATTATATTTATAAATCATTTTTTCAACCAAAAACACCTTAAAAATTTTAACCCAAGCAGAGAGTGGGATAAGGAAAATCAACCTGAAAATAAAGCTATCAAGAAAGTGGTAACTGTAGAAAAAGGAAGTGAAATTACCAAAAATGAAGTTCCATTTAACCCAAAACCTCAAGATTTTACCAACATCAGAAATCCTATAGAACCATATTTTATGGGAAAGAAACCACAGCCAAATGATATGTGTAGTTCTAATTCTACAAATCATTCAACAAATGAAAAAAAAGAAGACTCACTTACCTCACACCATCACTCTGATAAAGAAAATACCAATTTCAATCTGGAAGCAAATCACTTTTCTTTGGACAAAGCCAAGGAAAGCCAAATGAACAAAAAAGAAGAAATAAATGAAGACATCAGTAACAGACAGAAGAAACAGGATCAAGAAGCTTTATTAAAACAAACAAATATTGAAGAACTTGAAGCAGATGGAATTTTACTTACAGAAGACCAATTTCCCTGGGAAGGCTATACCAATTGGCAGCCTTTGAGGAATGAAAACTGCAACCTGGAACTGTACAAAATAACTGAACAAGATCATCAATGCTCAACCCAACATGTAAAGTGGCTAGAAGGAATAAAGAAAGAAAGAAATAAAACAACAGAAAGTAGTAAAAAGAAGAAGAAGACTAAGGAAGAAAAGGAGTATTTCTGGATTACCCAGAATAAAAAGTTATGCCCAAATTTGCAAGCCCATTTGGCAAGGAAATATCAAATTTCAATACAAAATGAGGACTGGAAAGAGAACAAAAATGAAAATGGAAACACCAATCATGAGTATTTAAGGGATGAAAAAGAATTGCAGGATCAATATCTCAATAAAGAAAGAAGAAATGAGCTTACATCAAAAAAGGCCAAATTTAAGAGTAGCCTTGATAGCAAATTTTCACATCCTCAATGAAGTTTTTTTTATATAATAATAAGCTTTTCTCTTTATCTCATGAATTTTGGTTTCTCAGATATCAATATATATATATATATATATATATAATAATAATAATAATACTTACTTTTATTTTATTATGGATTCATTTAATTATCTATTATGCCTTATTTTT
The DNA here is from genome assembly GCA_023105745.1 of Austropuccinia psidii. Lineage (NCBI taxonomy): Eukaryota > Fungi > Basidiomycota > Pucciniomycetes > Pucciniales > Sphaerophragmiaceae > Austropuccinia > Austropuccinia psidii. The sequence continues at coordinate 24,614,836 of JALGQZ010000002.1, forward strand.
TATTATTCTTTTTTTGATTTTTATTTTCATTTTGACTTTTTATTTTTTATTTTTATTTTTATTTATTTTTATTTTTTTATTATTTTTTATTTCTTGTTTTTATTTTTTATTATTAATTTTTTCTCATCTCACAGCTAACAGGGATCAAATAAAATAAAATAAAGGAAACAATGGAAGAGAATGAAGAAAAAAAAAATTGATCACGATGGAAAGAGAAGGGTACAGCACTGTACATCACACAAACAAAAAAAAATTAAAATTATTGCTTTTTTTTATTTTTATTTATTTTTTTTATTTTTTATTTATTTCTTCTTTTTTAAAGCAAAAAATTATAAAAAAGAAAAAAAAAACAAAAAAAAAACAATTGATCGCGACTAAAAACAAAGAGTACAGTACACTACTGTACAGTACAATAATTAGACAAGAAAAAAAATAAATTCATTAATTATTACTTTTTATTTATTTTTCCAAAAAAATAAATAAATAAATAAATAATAATAAAAAGTTATATATATAAAAAAAAAGAAATGATCGATTGTGATGAAAACAGAAGAGTAATGTACTATACAGTACAGTACAATGTAGAAGCAACAAAAACACAAAAAAATAAATAAATAAATAAAGAAATATGAATAAAAAAAATAGTAGAAGTTACATTGAACAGTCAAGAAAAGCAACACCCGCGGCGAGAAAACAAACACAAACACTTCAAATTTGAAGCATTCACACCCAGCTGCTTCAAAAAAAAAAAAAAAAAACTTTCAACATTTAAAATTAATTATATTTTTTTATTTTTATTTATTCATTATATAATTGATAAAATTATTTAAATTATGAATTATTATTTTTTAATCCATTGATTACTAAAAAAAAAAAAAAAAAAAAAAAAAAAAAAAAAAAGAGAAAATATCATGACTATTATAAAAAGTGGTAATTAGGGAAAAAATTTTAAATGGAGAGGGGGTGCCCACCCATTTAATAATCATCAATGGGTTATAGTGTAGAGCTGTCATGAAGAGGATGACATGGGTATTAATTTTACTCAAGAACATATGGGGTCTCAATATTGTTAAATACAATAAAAGGAAAAAACAACAAAACAAAACTCACCAAAATCAATCAAATTAGTAAAACAATAATACCAACAAAATTACATCAAGAAAAGGTCCCAGATAAGACCTTAAACTGTCTAAATCATCATTTTATCTTTCATCAATACCATTCAACAAAATCAACTCAAGAAAAGGTCCTAGATAAGACCTTAAACTGTCTGGATCATTATTTCATCATTAATCAAGACACTTCAACAAAATTCAACTAAAGAAAAGGTCCTTGATATGACCTTAAACTGTCTAAACATCTCAATTTTCTTTATTTTTGTCCATCATCAAACAAAATTGAATTAAGAAAAGGTCCTAGATAAGACCTTAAACTGTCTGAATAATTACTTAATCTTTTATCAATACCATTCAACAAAATCAACTCAAGAAAAGGTCCTAGATAAGACCTTAAACTGTCTGGATCATTATTTCATCATAAATCAAGACACTTCAACAAAATTCAACTCAAGAAAAGGTCCTTGAAAAGACCTCAAACTGTCTAAATCATCTTTTTTTATCAAACAAACTTCAAGAATTCAAGCTGTGGTCTTGAATAAGACCTTAAAATATATCAAATATCTTTCTTTTATTATTCATTTATCTCATTTTTATGGCAACACTGGTGGAAATACTTAATCAAGAAAAGTTATTAGTAGCTGGAAGGATTTTTATTAAATGGAGAGGGAAATCACCATCAATCAGTATTAATTATATTGAAGATTAACACACATAAAAAAACAAACAAACAAGAAACAACAGGGTACAGATCAAATATGAAGAAATGAAGATTCAAAATCAATATAACAAGACATCAATGGAATTATCAACTTAATTTATTGAAAGAAAATTTAAAGAAAGAAAATTCTCACTTATGAACCAAGGATATTGTACTTGAAACTGGAATGCTGGGGACAGCATTAAATGGAGAGGGGGATGTGGTATTCCATACCTTTTTACCAGTTTCAAGAATTTTTTTTTTGGAAATTAAAAGCTGGAAAATCAAGATCCCAATGACTAATTCAGGAAATCACTGCTCAAAGGACATGCTTAAAATCACAAAAAAACCAGGAATAACATCAATAGTAGGGAGGAATAGAAGATTTGGTAGTCAGAATTGAAATATTCAATATACTTCTATAATTAAATGAATAATAGAGGACTCCAATCTTATGGAGTTACACAATAAAACTTACATATAAGGCTTACATGATCAACAATAGGCTTAATACATACAGAAACTCAAAATTACATGGGAAAAGTAACATTGTAACATTATATCCACTCTAAATCCCTCAAGAAGACTATATTACCAACAATTACAGTAACCAAATACAGTTCATGTGACACAAGGATCATATGACAGTATCCAATCCAATTCAATACAGGAAAATCCACTAATAAAAAAAAGAAAACTTAAAAATTACACAACAATACAGGAGCCCAAATAAGACTTATGCAGTCCACATGCATAAGATCTGTACAGTACACAGCCTCAGGGTCATCAAATACAACTCAATCCAATTTCAACTAGCTGCATGCAAGGGGAATACACTAAAACCGTAAGCCACACAGCAATTACAGTAATCAAGAATTAAAACTCAAGAAGATATCCCCACATTACACAGCATGATCACCTGGAACTAAATTAATCTTACAAACAAATTATACAGGGGCTTATTCACATGACCCACCTTCATCCTTAACTCACCAGCATTAATCCCTCAAGGCTATGCAAGCTGACTAAAGCAGTGCAAAAGAGAAGTCACCTGATATTGTTATCAAAATCCCCACCAAGAAAAACATCTCAACCTTCATTTTGACCAAACAAATGGAAATAATATTTCAGTCATATGACACCATTATCAATTTTACACACTAGCATTAATCTCTCAAGGCTGTGCAATATTACTAATACAGTGTAGCAGATAGGTCATCTGACTTTTGTTACAAAAAATCTACACCAGCAAAATTATCTCAAGGGAAAGAATAACACTTTACATGGAGAGCCCATGGGTACTTCTCACAACATAAGAAGAGGCCTCTCTCTCTCATTTTTCTCCTCTTTCCTCATGCAAATAATTATATACCAAGAAGGAGAATAATTATTCATCCCTTACTAGTAGGTTAATCTAGAAATTATTATTATTATTACATTAAATTAAAAGTGATTTATATATAGCTGTAGCTAACAGTAGGTCTGCCTATATTATAAATTCCTCTATTAGTGAAGTACTCATACTCAACAAAATATTTATATTATACTCTTCTCACTAGAAGAAACTCTATATCACTATTATTATTATCACAAAATATATATTTAATATATCATCAAAATTATTTATCAATTACACTTATTTAAAAATATCAAACAATATTATTATCTTATCACTATTACTAAATTTTCTCATATTGAGCTATTATCTATTAAAAAAAAATACCTTCAACAAAGAAAACAACTTAAAATCACCACTAAGTACTATTATATCTATTATTATCTACTCAATTATTATCCTATCATCTTGAAATCACCTAAAAATTTATTTATTTAAAATTATTACTATTTTATCATTGGTCTGATTATTGAATAGGTCTGATAGAGACTGCTGAAAAGTCTTCTCTAGTTGTAAAGCCACAATATTAAATATTGATTTGTGAGCTCTGTAGGGAGATTGTTTAGTATATTCAGAGGGGCAGCTAAAACACCATTAGCACCCTTGGTTACAGGATTATTTCAGCAATTCAAAACTGTTTACCTGTGATTTCACCCTCAAGGACTGCCTTATCCAATCCCACATCAAAAGGAGTTCCACAGTACTGTTAATTCTGATCATAATAGTACTGTTATTGTGACTCAAAATAACCAACCTGAACCAATATCTTCTGAATTGATTAACTTGGATATAAGTAATACCCTTCAGAAAGCTAAGAATTTGGCCAATAGTAAGTTTTTTGACGTAAAAATACTATTATAAGCCTTTTTTAACCATAATTATGCCTTAAACCAGGTCAGGAGCCAGCTATAACCCCTCAAGCAGCTTCCAAAAAGGTAATAGACGTGATTATGACAGAGGCCAATCAGGTACAGAAGGAAAAGGGTCAGTTGATGACTTCCAAACAACTATAATGGGTCATTCTGAAGCTGATAATACCATTTTACCTTCAAAAAGAGCTGACACCGCCACAACAAGCCTCTGTGGACATATACAAAGCCAGCCACAGTGCATACAACAATGCACTTCAATTCAAGGAGTACCAGATCCTTGCAGACCTGTGGAAGAATTGCATGAATTCTTACCTGACAGTAAGGAAATTCCTGGGCCATCCCAACACTTGCAAATTGCTCAATGGATGGCATCCATTGATGGAGAAGAAAAACATGATGCTGTTGACACTAGAATGGAGGAAAAACAACCCTCCACCACCCAAACCAGTGCCAAAAACAGCCCCAGTGGCCAGCACCAGCAATTCCACCGTGAAAAAACAGCCACAAGCTCCAAAAAAGGGAAAAGGGAAGGCACCAGCCCCAAAACCTTACAGCCAGGGCTACAGAATCCCAAAGATTCAGCAGGATGCCATGGAAAATGTATTTCAGATGGCCAGAACCATGATGGAATTACAGAAGAAGGAGGAAGCCAGATTAAGATTCCAGAAATGATTTCTGATATATTTGATTCCATCCCAGAGTTGTATGATGCTATAAATGACATGAAAAAACATCTTTCTGATAAAAATGAAACCATTTGTAACAACATTAAAGCAAACAACCTGAGTCTGTGCCAAATTAATGAAACACTTATGTGTTCTGAAAAAGTTTTAAGAACAATTAAAAATTCCAATAATGACAATTCTTCTAGCAATAAAATAAATGAACAATCTGCCATTATTAAAGAATTGACATATAAATATTCTAAATTCAATATTGATGACATAATTGAAACAAGAATTAAACAAGCCATAAATATTATCAAAACAGACAACAAGAAAGTCCTTGATGACATTTCAAATTCATTTACTGAAGTAAAGACATATACCATTGCCTTGAAAAAGTGTTTTGATGCTTCACAAGAAGAAGTATCAAAATTATCAATGAAATTGAATCAAGTCACTGCTGATAATACAAGACAGACAGAGTTATGGCAAGAACTTACACATAAGGAAGACATGTATAAAATTGAAGTAATAAATTTAATACAAAGCTTCCAACATGAATACAGAAATTCCCAAAGGTGTAGCAACAGTAAAATGAATGACATTGAACAAATACTGAACACCTTACCAAGAATGTCTACACCTCTAAATCAAAATGAGGGCACAAGAATTCCAAATCCACAAGTATTGGATCCTGATAATTCACAATTGAAAAATGAATTATCCACTTCTTTTCATAACTTGGAACCATCAATGGGCCAAGCACTCTTGAAAGAAGTTCCAGAACTTAAAGAATGGCCTCACTTCAGTGGTGAATGAGAGTATTACCATATGGAATTCATTAGAGGTATTGACATGATCAAAGAGGATTTTGAATTACCAGACAGATTGGTAACAGCCAGGTTTAACACCTTGTTTACCAGATCAGCTCACAGATGGTACATCAAAATAAGACAAGCACATGGACACCAGAGTTGGACTTGGTGGAAAACCCAAATCATCAACAAATGGGCAAATGATGCTTGGAGGTTTAAAGTTGAAACAGCCTTTGAATGTGCAAAATTTAATGCTGATAAAGACAAAGCTTTACCATGGTTTTGCCAACAAAAGGACAGACTAACAGCATTATATCCTGACATGTCAGAATTTATGATCCATAGAAAAATTCTGAGACAATGTGGAGGTGACTTAGAGCATGCTGTCAAAAGCAGGACTACTGAACAATCTTCAGCAGAGGATATTATCAATATACTAGAAGAAGTAACCACCAGAACCAAAATTGGTTCTAGTAGGGTGAATCTCAAAACAAGGTTTAATACACCTTGGAAAGATTCTGTGGACAAAAACCCCAAAGAAAATTCTAGTAATATTAGTGCCATATTTGCCAAAGCACCACCCATTTAGCCAATACATGTCCAAAAAAGGGGAAAATCAATGAAATCGACATTGAAAAGGAACCAGATGTTGAAAAAGAAGACATAATTGAAGACAATTCAGATGATAAGTCATCCATATTTCCTGAATCTTCAAAAGATATAGAAAATATCAATGCCACTTTTGACATCATGGAATCTTATTCCCACTTGCCAGAATTGAGCAATGGTCAAGTTGATTTATCAAAAGTTCAAGATGCACAACTTATGAAGACAAAACCAAACAGAGGAAAAGGTTATACAGCTGGTAACTCCTGTATAACAGAAGTAGTAATTGACAACAAGCCCACTAAACTTTTGCTTGACCCAGGAGCCTTCTGCTCTTGTGTTGGAAAATCTTTTCTTAAGACTTGTGTACCAAATTTTGAAAACCAATTGTTACCAATTGATGGTATAAAATTCAACAGCGCAAGTAATCCAATGAAAGCATTAGGAATCTTTGAGACCAATGTCATATTCCCACATATAAATGGGAATTTAAGAATCAAAGTTGAATTTGCTGTTATGGAAAATTGCTCTAGTACCCATTTCATATTGGGAAATGACTATTTAATCACGTATGGGATAGATTTGCATAATAACAAAGACAGATACTTTACTATTGGAGACAATAAGCGCCAAAAATTTGCCTTTTTACCATTTAAAAGACAAATTACAGTAAAAAAAGTATCACCAGTCAGCTTAGAGTTAGAGAAATTCAAGTCTGAACAGTTAAATGAGGCTGAAATAAGCCTTCATCTGACTGATAAACAAGAAAATGAACTTTCTTCCCTTTTGTATGACCACAGAGGAACATTTGCTACAGACAAAGAACCTTCGGAAGCAATCATTGGTAATGAAGCTGAAATCATCCTTAATATTGAGAGACCTTATCCACCACTCTCAAGAAGACCTACATATCCATCAAGTCCTAAATCAAGAGAAGCTCTGGAAATTCATATTAAAGAACTTCTAGACCTTGGTGTAATAAGAAAGGTTTTCCATAATGAAGAAGTAGAAATAACTATACCTGTAATAGTGGCATGGCATAATGGAAAATCTGGAATGGTTGGGGACTTTAGAGCTCTGAACACTTACACTGTTCCAGACAGATACCCAATACCAAAAATCCAAATTGCCCTTACTCAAATATCTCAAGCAGTGTATATAGCCACTATGGATGCCCTTAAAGGATTTCATCAGAATGTGGTGACACCAAGAGCAAGAAAATACTTGAGAATTCTAGTTCATTGTGGAGTGTATGAATACTTGAGGATGCCCTTTGGTATTAAAAATGCACCTTCACACTTCCAAAGAATGATTAATGAAATTTTCCCTGAAGAACTCTTAGAGGGATGGTTAATCATTTACATTGATGACATTACTGTCTGTTCCAAGACTTGGGAAGAGCACATGTACAGATTGTCCATAGTTTTGAAAAAAATTCAATCAGTCAACATGAAAATATCCTTGAAGAAATGCCATTTTGGATTTAAAGAACTTAAAGCACTAGGGCATGTTGTATCTGGTTTGTCCCTTGGAATTGACAAAGACAAAGTTGCAGCAGTATTGCTAAAACCCATTCCTCAGAAAAAAAAGGAAATTCAGTCATTCTTAGGTTTTGCAGGATATTACAAGCAACATATTAAAGATTTTGCATCTATAGCAAGACCACTTTATAGATTATGTGACAAAGACACAGTATTTGAAATGAATGTTGACAGAGTCAAAGCTTTTGAGTCCCTAAGAGAAGAATTGACCACTGCTCCACTCTTACTAATGCCAGACTTTAAATTGCCTTTTAAACTGTATATTGATGCATCAGGGGATGGACTAGGTGCTGCACTTCACCAAGTTCAGATCATAAATGATAAACCTGTAGAAGGACCCATATGTTTCATATCCAGACAAATCAAAGCAACTGAAGCCAGATATGGAGCAAGTCAGATGGAATGTCTATGCCTTGTCTGGGCCTTGGAGAAATTGAACTACTTCTTAGAGGGATGTGTTTTTGAGGTGATAACAGATTGTACAGCTGTCAAATCACTTTTGAACATGAAAACACCCAACAGACATATGATCAGATGGCAAATAGCCATACAAGAATACAGAGGCAATATGACTATTGCTCATAAGGATGGAAATACTCATAAGAATGCAGATGGACTGAGCAGATGGCCATTACCAAATAATATTGATAATCCTGCTTATGTGCCAGAAGAAGCTTCACCACAAATTCCAATAGAAGGAATAAGTGTTACAGACTTGAACACCACCTTCTTTGAAGAAGTCAGAGGTAGTTACACTCAAGATAGGAATTGTAGCATCTTGTGCCAATTACTTAACAAAGACTGTAAAGACAACTCTCTAATACATGCCTTGGATGAAGTATGGAGAAAATCTTATGATGAAGGAAGATTTCACCTACTGGATGGTATAATTTACCACAGAACCAAGCACACATGTGTCATTACAGTTGTAGACAGGTCATTAATCAATCTTGTACTGAAAGAATGCCATGATAGTCCCTTTTCAGGACATCTTTCTGAAGACAGAGCAAGAGAGGAAGTAAAGACCTGCATATGGTGGCCAATGTGGCAGAAAGATGTTGCAGAGTATTGCAAAACCTGTGACAGATGCCAAAAGGAAAATAAATCCACTGGCAAGAGACTTGGAAATATGATAAAAATCCAAGAACCAAACAGACCTTGGGAAATTGTCCATATGGATTGGGTAACTGGCCTACCACCAGGAGGTGATAGAAGCTATAATGCTTTCCTAGTAATTTTGGACAGATTCAGTAAAGCTCCAATCTTTTTACCATGTCGCAAGGATGATACAGCCATGGATACAGCTCTTCTGATATGGAATAGAGTAGTGTCATGGACTGGGATATTTACAAATATCATCAGTGATAGAGATCCCAAATTCACTTCAGCACTATGGACAAATCTTCACCAATTATTTGGCACTAAACTGTCTTTTTCTACAGCCTACCACCCACAAACTGATGGCCTGGCTGAAAGGATGATCCAAACCTTAGAGGACATGGTGAGAAGATTTTGTGCATATGGCCTTGAATTCAAAGATTGTGATGGATTTACCCATGATTGGTGTACTCTGTTGCCAGCACTGGAATTAGCATATAAAACATCAATCCATACCAGTACTAATCAGACTCCTGCTATTCTAGAAAAAGGATGGAACACCAAGTTACCCCAAGATTCCTTGAGGAAAGACTTAATTGAAATACATCCCACAGCTGCTAGCTTCAAAGGAATGCTAGACAAAGCTAGAAAGCATGCAGTAAGATGCATGGAGGACTCTTTTGCATATGCTAAAGACAAATGGGATAAATCACATGCAACTCCAGATTTCAAGGTGGGGGACCTAGTTCTTGTATCCACCACTAACTTCAATAACATCAAAGGATGTAAAAAGCTGAAAGACTCATTTACAGGACCTTTTGTGATTAAGGCCCTCCATGGAGAAAATGCTGTTGAAGTAGAGTTATCTGAAGAACTTAGCAATAAGCATCCTAAATTTCCAGTGAGCTTGATAAAGCCATATAAATCTAGTGATTCTGAGAAATTTCCCTTGAGGAATAAGATTCCCCAAGTTATACCTCCTATTGAGACATCTGGTACTAAGAAAATTACCAAAGTTCTTAAAGAAAGGAAATTAAGAACCAAGAAAGTGAGGGAATACCTTGTTAGGTACAGTGACCCAACTTGTGAAGATGAATGGTTAGAAGAAAAAAATATACCAGAAGCTACCAAACTTCTCAGGAAATTCAGACACACTAGAAACACCGATATTAAAAAGTAATATTATTGTTTAGGGGGAGGGAATGTGAGCCTTAGAGGTAATTTCATATACCCAAAAGACCACAAATACAAAAAATAACATATTAATATAAATAAAAGAAATTTATTTATATTATTAAGATAAAAATAAAGAAATATAAATATAAAATTATACTAAAAATAAAAAATTAATTACAATTTAAAAATAAAAAATACATTAAATTTTGTAAGTATAAAATTACATTTATACTTGAAAAAATGAAGTAAAAATGAAATTTTAACAAAATTTGTGAAAAAATAAATAAATTTGGAAAAAAGTTAAACAAAAATTATTATAACTTTTTATCCAATAAATAAACATATAAGAATTATTTCACCATTGGATTCCTCATAAAAAATCAGGTGGGGTCACCTCTGAGTGAAATTCTTGTAACTCAACTCTAAATAAGCTTAAATTAAGTTTTTAGTATTTTCAATACAAAAGTTGAAAATCCTCAAAACCTTAATTTAATTCACATCACATGCGGTGTTAACCATCAATTTTTGTGTTAAAATTGAGATGTTGTGTTTAGTTTAGAAGTTATGAGGAATTGAAGTATTCTCAATTGAATTCAATGGAAATGTCAAAATGTGCGCGTGTATTACATAAGTGAACTTTGATTTACATATGAGGTATCAATTATTACTGTATTGTACTGTACAATTGAATTGAATTACATATGTAAATTATAAGTATAATACATGATGAGGAATTAAAGGAAAAATAAATTGGAAAGATTAAATTTGGGGGGGAAAGGGAACTCCAGCTCTAAGGGGGAGCTAGACCCCCAAAATCCTTGCTGACAGGCGCGGGATGTCAAAATTCACGCAAAAGTTCATCACTTTTGGCCTGGGATTGAGTTACAGGGTCTGTGGACTCAATTGATGATGAGGTTTTGATACCAACTGGGGTAGTTTTAGCTGTTGCCAAGAGGGTAAAACTACCCTTAAGATAAAACAATCATAGTAAAAGCAGTTTTAACTGGTTTCTATGCCTCTGACACACATTCTGACGTGGTTTGAAGGCTCTAGGCCTGGTATTTCTATAGTAATGGCTGATTTAAGGGTCTAAAATGGCTAAAAATGGCTTAAACCAGCCCTTTTTGGTCTAAACCAGGGTTCAATGATTCCATAATTGGCTTTTCTGTGGTCAGACTGTTTTTCACGACTGACAAGAGTAAATTTTACTTTTGGAGTAAGAGAATTGATGGCTATAAGAGAATGTCTTCTTTGCCCCACTTTTCTCTTCATGTTAGAATCTTTTCCTTTTATAATTAGTTTAAACATTGTTAAACCAATCAATAAAACATTCCAACCACCTTTCTTATCTCATTTTAAACCCTTTAACCACCTGAAAAAATAATTATAATCATTGTTTGTAACTCTTATAATCATTTTTACCCCTGAACCACCCCAAAAGTGAATTAAAGCATCTTTCATCACTGTAAACTTTGTCACTTTGTTTCCAAATTCACTCTGGTCACTTTTGGGTGTGTTTTCTCTTTAATATCCTTTTTAAAGACTTTGTTCTTCAATTAATTGCTTGCAGTTCTTTGCTCAATTAATTCCAATTGAAATTGCTCTTGAAGAAATTTCTTTTGTAGCCTTAAAATATCTCTTGTAGAGTATTTTTTGGATAAATTTTTATTGTTGGTAAAACAATAAATTTTTATAATATTATTGTTCTATACTAATAAAGTTATAAACAATAAAGTTGGCGTGTTTTCTCTTAAAAATAATATTTCATACTATTTTTAATTGATTTCTACCTTATACAAATTTTGAGGACAGGAAAAGTACTTGATTTTTAATCAAAGTTTCATATCCACACCTTACACCTTGGACACAGTGGAGGATGGCAAGAAACTGAGGGAAATCATACCCACCCTGCCATCCACCTTCCAATTCAACAGGAACCTCAAACCAGAGGACTGGACAGACATGGATCAAGTTCCTCAGCTCCACCAACTCCTCAAAGATTTATTTCAATGGAGCATGGACAACAAGAGATTCAACCTGGAATCCCACTGGGAAGAACTTGGAGCAAGTTTCCGGAAGATTTGTCTCAAAGAGATAGACTTCAGAGACCTTATGGTAATAAGGAAAGGTTGGAATCCTACCAGGAAGTTCATACTCCTGGAGGTGAGGGCAAACAGGATAAGGGAGAATCAAGCCATTATCCAAGCTATAGAAGAACAGCGACCCAGACAGGGCATACTCAGATTCCTTCAGGCTCACAAGGAGCAGGCCAAATCAGCTCTCCAGTGGCTTCACACCATTCAGAAAGCAAAATATCAGTGGCCAAGAGTCACCATTCTTCACAATCCCAGGAAGATTCCAGGAGAAGGCAAGCATACAAGGGCAAAAACAAGCCACCTTCAGCGAGAGGAAGAGAGAGTCAGACCCAATGATCCAGAAGCCGTTGAGTTTGGTGAAAGAAGTGCACAAGAACCAGAAGTAGCTGTAAATAACTCTAGAATCAGTAGTCCTATTAATAGAAATATTACCCCCACTCAGATTGAACATAATGTTTTCACACCTGAAAGTAACCTAAACAGTGATGCACTGTGGTGACAAATGTCCCAATATGCTGAGCAAACTCAAAAGCAGTTTGAAGAAATTGAAGCAAGCCATGTGAGGATGAAAATAATGACAGCCTCCATGGACAACATTGTTAAAAAGATTTAAGAAGGACATGCTCAATTGAGCAAAGCCATCACCAATATGACATAAATCTAGATGCCATGTTGATGAATAAGGAAAGATCTCCATCACAATACCAGGATGGAGATAATATGTCTTATTCAGCGAAGGAAGCCTTGAAATAGCTTCCTGAAGCCTCATTCTGGCCCAAATTTTCTGGAACTGGAAGATATGATCATATGGAATTCATTGATCATATTGATGGACTCTTCATTGATGTACCAAGCATACCAGACTACTTGATTACTGCTAGATTTAATAAAGCATTTAAAGGACATGCTAGTATATGGTACACAGAAATGAAAGAAATCCATGGCAGAAGGAACTGGCCATGGTGGCAGAGTCAAATCATCCAAAAGTAAAGCAATGGTACTTGGATATGGCAAAAGACCATGTCATTTTAAAATGACAAATACTCTGTGGACAAAGATCCATATTAGTGGTGTCTCAGACATTCTAAAAGACTTGAAGCCAGTGATTCTCAAATGAACATTCAGATGAGGAATCAAAAACTTCTGACACAAATTCCAGGAGAACTAGAGCATGCAGTGAAATGCAGATGAAACCACAATTCCACTCTAGATGACATTGAAAATACCTTACAAGATGTAAGGAAAAGAACTAATATAGGGAAATACACCCCATATAAAAGCAGTGGTTTCAAAGAGAAACACCCTTTCAGGGTGGAGTTTAAAGACAAACCCAGAGAAAGGGTGGCAGAAGTGGCAAAGAAAAAAAATTCTTGTCACAACTGTGGTTCAACAGACCACTATGCCAACAGCTGTCCAAAGACAAAGAAAAATTCTATGCCACTGAGAAAGTCCCAGAGGAGGAACATCCAACAGAGGATTCTGAATCAGACTCTATGGGAGATGCAATCAGAGAACAATCTGATGAAGAGCAAGACCCAAGAGAAGAATTTCTAGTGGAATACCAAGAGGAAACCCCACTAGAAACCCAGGACATACAGTTGGAAGCAGGCATGCCACAAGACACTGCCAACAAAAACTTGTGCAAACACACACAAGATGCGCAAAAATTCCTGGTCACACCAACCAAAGGAATGGCATACATACATGGGACAGCCACAAGAATGACTGTTTGTATTGACAATGCTCAACATCCGTTGATAATTGACAGTGGAGCACACTGCTCCATAGTGGCCAGAAATTATATGGACAACCACTTCCCAAACTGGGAAAACCAGATTGTGCCCGCCAAGGAAAGGAACTTTAGGAGTGCATCAGGGAAGATGACTTCCATTGGGACAATTATCAAAAAGATAATTATACCCCATAGGAAAGGTAAGATAAGACTTAACCAAGAGTTTTTTGTGCTTGATGATGCCCACATCCAGGGGTTTTTTCTGGGAACACATTACTAGAGGATGTATGGAATAGATATTTACAATAGTAAGAACAGGCACATTACCATTGGTACCAACAGAGAAAAGAAATTTTCACTTGATATATACCAAATATCTGCCCAAGATCCTCTTGAAGAACTACTGAATTAGTTCAGAGAGGGACAGCTGAGCACTACCCTCACAAGTAAGCAAAAACTAAGCTTACTGAAGATGCTGATAAAGAACAGAGTAGCATTTGCCATTGGTGAAGAGCCCCTAGGCAAAATTAGAGGCCATGATATAAAAATATATCAGGATGTGGAAAGACCTTATCCACCCATGCTCACAAGACCTCCTTACCCAGAAAGTCTGGAAACCAGGAATGAAATGGAAAAAAATATCAATGAACCCCTGGACACAGATGTTATCACAAAGATTGGACACAATGAAATAGTGGAAATTACCACTCCTGTCCTGATCACATGGCATGATGGCAAGTCTAGGCTGTGCAGATATTTCAGAGCTCTGAATAACTACACCAAAGCTGACAGGTAACCTATACCCAGGATACCTCATGCCTTAGAAAAACTGGAAAAACCCAAATAAATAACCAAAATGGATTGTATGAAAGGCTTCCACCACAATGGAGTTAAACCAAAATCCATTATATTACTCAGAATCATATGTCATATGGGCATATATGAGTCCACCAGGATTCCATTCGGCATCAAGAATGCACCAGCCCACTTCCAAAGGACGATGGACACCATATTTCAAGAAGATATATTGGAAGGCTGGATGGTAGTATATATTGATTACATCATTATATACTCAAAGAGACGGGAAGATCATGTGCAATAAATAGACAGAGTGCTAAGTAAATGCACACCCATGAATCTGAAAATTTCACTTAAAAAGTGCAAATTTGGCCAGCAAGAGCTACTATCTCTAGGACATAAAGTCTCAGGTCTTAGTCTGGCAATTGACCAGAGGAAAGTAGCAGCAGTATTGCAAAACCCAGTACCAAGAAACATCAAATAGATGCAATCTTTGCTTGAGTTTGATAGCTACTATAGAAACCACATCAAGCATTTTTCCCACATAAGTAGTAGTTTACACAAGCTATGTTCAAAAGATGTAGTTTTTGAAATTACCAAGGAAAGAAGGGATGCATATGAGAGGATAAAATATGAGCTCACAAATGCACCTGTGCTCATTTTGACTGACTTTGAGCTACCATTCAAGTTATACATAGATGCAGCATGTAGCCAAGGCTTAGGAGAAGCCCTTCACCAGAGACAAATTGTGGATGGTGAACCAAGAGAGGGAGTAATATGTTACATCTCTAGGCAGCTGAAAGATTCAGAAGCCAGGTATGGGGCCACCCAGACTGAATGTCTATGCTTATTATGGGCTCTGGAGAAACTCCATTATTATTTGGAGGGTGCAGTCTTTGAAGTCTACACAGACTGCACAGCCTTTAAGCCTTTACTGAACATGAAGACTACCAATAGACACATGCTGAGGTGGCAAATAGCCACCCAGGAGAATAGAGGGAATATGACCATCATATACAAGGAGGGTAAAAGTCATACCAATACAGATGGCCTCAGAAGATGGCCACTGGATAATGTCAAAAGCAACCCAGCTTATGACCCTGAAGTAGCAGATAAAATATCTATCCATCTCATGGAAATAGACAGGAAGAAAAACTCCAGATTTTCTGAGTAGGCACAAGAAAGTGGTACCCCAGACAGTGGAAACACTGACTCAGGAGGAACAGAAACTCCCATATCGGGAGTAAGCTCCTCAGAACTGCATAATAAATTCTTCAATTCAGTTATGAAGACATATTCCAAACACAAACAATGTGGCATATTGTTGTGACTCCTTCAACAAAAGTACAGGAGCCCAGAACTGGAATCCCAGGTAGAGAAACCCTGGTTGAGGGACTATAAGGACAATAAATTTCTCCTTATAGATGGCATGCTCTACCATAGAGAGAAGCACACTAGTGAACTCACAATAATAGACAGAGACCATATATATTTGATCCTGCAGGAATTCCATGACTGCCCCTATATGGGACACATGAGTGAAGACAAGACCAAAGAAAGGGTAGCAAGCACTGCTTGGTGGTTCAAATGGGAACAAGAGTTGAGTGAATACCTCAAAACTTGTGAAAGAGGCTCAAACGCCAATAGAAAAAATGGGAAGAAGTATGGGTTACTTCAACACATAGAAGAACCCAAACACCCATGGGAAACCATCAACATGGACTGGGTTACAGGACTTGTCTCAGGAGGCAAAGAAATCTTCAATTCCTGCTTAATCATAGTTGATAGGTTCAGAAAGAGTATGAGGTGCCTACCATGTCACAAGGAGGACATAGCCATGGATACTGCTCTGTTATTTTGGAATAACATCATATCTACCTGTGGAGTCCCTAAGATCATCATTGGTGATAGGGACCCAAAGTTCACATCTGAAATTTGGAAAAACTTGTATGACATGCTTGGCACCAAGATTTCATTTTCCACACCTTACCATCCACAAAAAAAGGATTAGCTGAAAGGATGATCCAGACAATGGAGGAAATCCTTAGAAGATTTTGTGCCTATGGCATGGAATATAAGGACCATGAAGGCTACACCCATGACTGGGTTACCCTTCTACCAGGAGTCCAACTGGCGTATAACACAAGTAAGAACTCTACCTCAGGAAAAACACCTGCACTGGTAGAAAAAGGGTGGAATCCCCTATTGCCTATGGATCACTTGAAAAAACATCTTCTGACCATCCAACCCACAGCCAAAGATTTCCATGAAATGTGGAAGAGAGCTTGTGACACAGCTGCCAAATGAATAGCTGAGGAAAAGGAATATAATAAGCAGGTGTGGGACAAATCGCACATGGAACCTGACTTTAAAGAAGGGGACCAAGTGTTAGTATTTACACTGAACTTTAATAATCTCAAAGGACCTAAGAAAATGAGAGAATCATTTGTAGGGCCCTTCACTATAATTAAATTGATAGGGAAAAACTCAGTGGAAGTCAAACTCACAGAGGAATTTTCCAGGAAACACCCAGTATTTGTAGTGAGTTTAGTCAAACCATACTTCCAGACAAAGGAAGATAAATTCCCCTACAGGAAGAAGGACCCCACCTCACCAGAAATAGTGGAAGTGGAGGACTCCCCTGGACCTGTGAAGAGAATTATCAAGGCCAGGAAGATCAGACTTAATGGTAAGGATCAGAGACAGTACTTAGTCAGATTCAAGAACCAGACAGCTGATAAGGACAAGTGGTTGGCAGAATATTCCATACCAGATGGGAACCTTCATTTGATGGGATTAAGAGCCTCTGTGAGGACTGAAAAGTCTCATCAATGATGAGCCTTTTTGAGAGGGAGGGTATTTCAGCCTGTGACTCAATAACAGAGCACAAGCATGACAGCCAAATACCATAAACCAATGGTAAGGCCAAGATACCACCAAAACATGGAGCTGAGCCAAATTAGCTCAAAAGGTATCAAACAAAAGAGGAAACCCACCTCTTTCCAAATATACAAGTTGAATAATGATAGGAGAAAGAATAACAAAGTTATTCCTGCTCAAAGTTGTTGCTGAGCATAAACCTTAATTTTCACCTCTCATCTGAAATACAGAGTATGAGGCTTAACCCCATCACATGGGTATTCAAAATAAATCTCTAAGTCAGGGCTATCCAATGGTACCAGAAAAACTGAGCTAGCACCAGTATTACAGAAGGTATGGCCAAATTCAGGCCAAATAAGGGTGAATAAAATATGCACCTCTCATCAAACTTCTACAGTTTTAGTGTGAGAAACCTAAAGTGGGGCTTTTTTTTGGAAAGAGCACAATAAGGGCCATCTGATGGATTCATTCAATTCTCCATATGTCATCTATAACAAAAGCTATAAGGCAAACAAGCCCAATACAGCTTTTTGCCTAAAACACACATATGTACAAGAATCTTGTACATGGCATAAATTTGCCATATTTTATGATAACCATATAAAATGAGGTACCATTGTGTAGAAAACATACAGGGTTACACACTGAACCAATTTCAAGGTTGATATCTCAAACCCTGACAAAGGTATGGCTGCTTTAAGGTCAAAATCCCACAGTTTGGCCAATACAGCCTTACCATGGGATAATATCCCATAGCTATGATTATGAGGTGTCAAACAGAAAAAGAATCTTGTTTTTACTTCAATACCCCATAGTTCATTCAATACTGGGGTCCCATACAGGTTCTGTACAGAAATCAACGCATCATACATGTCAGAATCAGGCTATGTGGTCCCAGATGAAAGTTTTCACCCTGTATTGGTGAAAACTTCCCAGATGTGGTTTCAAAAACACATCTTAGCCCAATACAGGCTATACAGACCTTTTGAAAACCGCCAGCCTGTCCTAGGGAGTGAGAAATCTTCACTTCCTCTATGTGAAAAGTTCTAGCAGCCTTTTCACTCCATTTCAGGATAAAAGGAGGCCTTTTCACTGCCAGAAAAGGAATTCCTATGTAGTAAAACTATCAAAAACAGCTATACTTTTAGAACATAAACAGGGTATACTATAGATCTTATTATCTTGGTCTTTATTATTGTAACCCAACTGGTAAAGCTGCACCAAGGGCTTTCAATAGCACTCACCACCATCAATTCACATTAGTAAATCCCTTTTTATCTTTAATCCAACCTTTTTAAACACTTTCATCCGTGTCAAATTCATAGTTAAAGCTGTAAATAGCCTAATTACATGTTTATCATAGACTCAGCCTGACAATTCAGGTACCAGCAGATCAGTGACCAAGAGTCACTATGCTTCACAATCCCAAGTAGTTTGCAGGAGAAGACAAGGATACAACAGGAAAAAAAAGACCTCTTTCAACCACAGGCAAAAAGATTCAGACCCAATGATCCAGAAGCTGTTGAATTTGTGAAAGAAGTACACAAGAGACAGAAATAGTTGTAAATACTTCTAGAATCAGTAGCCCTACTAATAGAAATATTACCCCCACTCAGAATGAACACAATGTTGTTACACCGGGGAGTAACCCAAACAGTGATCAAATGTGGTCAAAAATGTCTCAATTTTCAGTACAAACTAATGAGAAGTTTGATTAACTCAATAGTAGCAATGAAAGGCTTAAAGAATTGACAACCTTACATGAGTCTAAAAGAAAAGCCATCCAAGAGAGCTGTGCTAAATTATGAAAAGCCTCTGAAGAAACCAATAAAAGACTAAATCAAGTCTTTGAAGAGCAATAAAACTGCAAGAGGGACAGGGATTGTCTGGATCAAGACATAAACAAATTGTTCAATGTCTTCCAAAACATGAAGCCTCAACCACAAGGCCAGGCTTTGGATAATCCATACCAAGAGGACATCAAACCAGATGTCTTTCTGGATGCTAAGCCAAGATCTCCATCAAAATACCAATATGGAGATAATGTGACTTATTCAGAGAAGGAAGAACTGAAACAGCTTCCAGAGGCCTCAAGCTTGCCAAAGTCTCTGGTGTAGGAGAATATGATCACATGGAGCTGATTGATTATATTGATGGACTCTTCATTGATGTACCAAGCATACAAGAGTATTGGATTACTTCCAGATCAAATAGTGAATTCAAAGTACATGCTAGTATTTGGTACACATAAATGAAGGAAATCCATGGTGGAAGAGCCAAATAATCTAAAAGTACAGAAATGGTACTTGGATATGGCAAAACACCATGTCATTTCAAAATGAAAAATACTCTGTGGACAAACATCCAGATGAGTAGTGTCTTGGACAGTCCAAAAGGGCTAACACCATTGATCCTCAAATGAACATTCAAATGAGGAATCACAAGCTCTTGAAACAGATGCCAGTAGAACTAGAGCATGCAATGAAATGCAGGTGAAACCAGAGTTTCACTCTAGATGAAATTGCCAATACCCTACAATATGTAAGGAAAAGAACAAATTTAAGGAAATATTCCCCATGCAAAAGCATTAGTTTCAAAGAGAAACAACCTTTCAGGGTGGAAATCAAAGATAAACCCAAAGAAAGAGTGGAAGAAGTGACCAAGAAGCAAAACTCTTGTCACACTTGTGGTTCAACAGACCACTATGCTAACAACTGTCCAAAGGCAAAGCCAAAAGTCTATGCCATTGAACAAGTCCCAGAGGAAGAATTTCCAACAGAGGATTCTGAATCAGACTCTATGGGTGATGCCATTCCAGAAAACTCTGATGACAACCAAGACCCAAAAGAGGAACTTCTAGTGGAGTACCAAGAGGAAACACAACTATAAATTCAGTATATACAGTTGGAAGCAGGAATGGCACAACATACTTCAAACAAAAACTTGTGTAAAAACACACAAGATGCACATACCTTGCTAGTTACACCAGCTGTAGGAATGGCATATATTAATGGGACATCCACAAAGATTAATGTTTGCATAGACAATTCTCAACACCCATTGATCATTAACAGTGGAGCACACTGATTCATAATGGCCATAAATTATCTGGACAACCACTTCCCAAACTGGGAAAACCAGGTCTTGCCCACCAAGGCAGAGAGCTTCAAGAGTGCATCAGGAAAAATTACATCCATTGGGACAATTGTCAAATAGATAATCATACCCCATAGGAAAGGTAATATCAAACTCAACCCAGAGTTTGTAGTGCTTGAAGATTCTTGCATCCAGGCATTCTTACTAGGAACAGACTACCAAAGGATGTATGGAATTGGCATTGAAAATAGTAAGAACAGGCACATTACAATAGGTACAAGCAAGGAAAAGAAATTTTCACTTGATATATACCATATGTCTAACCAAGACCCTCTAGAACAATTTCTCAATGAATTCAAAGAGGGACAAGTCAGGGATAACCTCACCAATAAACAAAAAATTAGTTTACTGAAAATACTGAGGAGAAGCAGACCAGCCTTTGACATTGGTGAAGAGCCTGTGGGAAAGATCAGAGGCCATGATATAGAAATATATCTGGATGTGAAAAGACATTATCCACCCATGCTCAGAAGAACTCCATATTCAGAAAGCCTGGAAATCAGGAAGTAAATGGAAAACAACATCAATGAACTCCTAGTTATTAAAGTTATAAGGAAGACAGGACACAATGAAATAGTGAAGATCACAACTCCTGTCCTTATCACCTGGCATGACGGAAAATCAAGGTTGTGTGGAGATTTCAGAGCACTTAATAACTACAAAAAAGCTGATAGGTACCCTAAACCAAGTATACCTCATGCCCCAGACAAGCTGGCAAAAGCCAAATACATAACAAAAATGGATTGTATGAGAGTTGATCACTAGAATGGAGTTAAAAAAACTTCATGAAATTACTCATAATCATATGCCATATGGGCATATATGAGTACACCAGAATGCCTTTTGGAATCAAAACCTCACCAGCCCATTTCCAAAGGATGATGGACACAATATTTCAAGAAGAGATATTGGAAGTCTGGATGGTGGTATATATTAATGACATCATTATATACTCAGAGACATGGGAAGACCATGTGCAATACATAGAAATAGTGCTAAGTAAATGCACACCCATAAATCTGAAAATTTCACTTAAAAGTGAAATTTTAGCCTAAAAGAACTATTGGCACCAGACATAAAGTCTCAGGCCTTAGCCTGGCCATATATCAGAACAAAGTAGCAGAAATACTGCAAAAAGCAGTATCAAAGAACATCAAAGAGATGAAATATTTCCTTGGATTTGCTAGCTAATACAGAACACACATCAAAAACTTTAACCACATAGCTACTAGTATATACAGTTTATGTTCAAAAGTTGTAGTTTTTGAAATTACCAAGGAAAGTAGGGATGCATATGAGACAATCAAATATGAACTCACCAATGAATGTGTCTTCATATTACCTGACTTTGAGCTACCATTCAAGTTATTGATAGATAAAGCTTGTAGTCAAGGTCTAGGAGAAGCCCTTAATCAAAGACAAATTGTGAATGGTGAACCAACAGAGGGAGTAATTTTCCACATCTCCAGGAAATTGAAAGATTCAGAAGCCAGGTATGGAGCTACTCAGACTGAATGCTTATTTCTAGTCTGGGCTGTAGAAAAACTCCATTATTACTTTGAGGGTGCAGTCTTTGAAGTACACATGGACTGCACAGTCTTGAAGTCTTTACTTAACATGAATACTTCAAATAGACACATGTTAACGTGGAAAATAGCCATCCAAGAGCATAGAGGTAATATGAACATCATATACAAAGAAGGAAAAAGTCACACAAATGCATATGGCCTCAGTAGATGGCCACTGGAGAATGTCAAAAATGACCCAGCTCATGAACCTGAAGTAGCTGCCAAGATTCCTATCCATTACATGGAAATAGACAGGAGGAAAAACTTCAGATTTTCTGAATGGACACCAGAATTTGGTACCCCAGACAGTGTTAACACTGAACCAGAAGGGACAGAAACTCCCATATTGAGAATTAGCTCCTCAGAATTTCATAATGAATTTTTCAGTTCAGTCACTAATACGTATGCCAAGCACAAACAGTGTAGCACAATGTTAAAACTCTTTCAACAGAATTAAGGGATCCCAGAACTGAAATCCCAGTTAGAGGAGCCCCAGTTGAGGGACTATAAGGACAATAAATATTTCCTTATAGATTGATTACTCTATCACAGAGAGAAGCATACTAGTACCCTCAAAGTGATAGATAGGGACCACATCTCCCTGATCTTGCAAGAATTCCATGACTGCCCCTACATGGTACACATGAGTGAAGACAGGACCAAACAGAGGGTTTCAAGCACAGCTTGGTGGCCCCAATGGGGACAAGAGTTTAGTGACTACATCAACACTTGTGAAAGATGCCAGAAGGCAAACAGAAAACATGGGAAGAGATATGGGCTGCTTCAACATATAGAAGAACCCAAACACCCATGGGAAACCATTAAAATGGACTGGGTCACAGGACTAGTCCCAGGATGCAAGGAAAGCTTCTATTCTTGCCTAGTCATAGTTGATAGGTACAGTAAACGTGTAAGGTGAGTACCATTTCACAAGGAAGATGCAGCTATGGATACAGTCCTGTTATTTTGGAATAACATCATATCCACATATATGTGGAGTCCCTAAAATCATCCTTGGTGATAGGGACCCAAAATTCACATCAAAAATTTGAACTAACCTCTATGAAATTCTTGGAACAAAACTTGAATTTTATACAGCATACCATCCACAGATAGATGGTTGTCACAGGGGCTCTTCTAAAATGAAGAGGGCCTGGCACTCAGTGAACAGACTTACTTATGGAGGGCTCAGAAGAAAATACTCAAATGATAAGAGTAATGGAGTAAGAGGATAAATTCCTAGTCATAAAATAATAAGCATAAAAGATAAGAGAGACAAAACAAAAGCAATAATAAAGAGCCAACCACAAATAATCCTGAGTCACTGTTTCAACCTGTTCAGAAAAGAGAAAAGGAATTAATAAGGATATGGCCACCAGGACTCTACTGAACAGGTGAGGGAAGGCTAAGACTAACTTAATAAGTAATAAAATAATATTCCAAAAGTGAGAATAAAATAATATTAAATAATAAATCAACTATTTTAATTAATGGGGGAAAAACCCCCAGGTGGGTGAAGAGGGGCTGGTATATGTGAGAAATGCCAGCCTTGGAGTTTGAGTGTTGAGATACTGGCCTGTATGCTGGAAGAAGTTGGATGTGGGATTGAATCCTGTATTGGTGAATCCAATACAGGTTATACAGTCAATACAGGTATTTGCGCCTGTATTGATTACAGGACTGTATTTGGTGAATCCTGTATTTGGGTCTTGCCTGTATGAAAACTGTATTGAGGTCTGGAACTGTATTTGGAGACTGTTGAATGAAACCCCCTTGCTGATTGGGTTTTGAGGGGTATCAATGAAGTAATGATTGTAGAATATGATTGGTAATGCCCCTGCCTCCTTGGCTGTGACATTATCCCCCTCTTGAAAATGGTGAGCTCTGAGCACCATAAGTACAGTGAGTCTTGATGAGCTTGAAACAATCCATACAGTTCTTTCCCCCAATTCCTTAAATTATCCCATTAAGCCTTCTTCTTCAACAATACTCAAACAAACCTTCACTTGATAACTTGTAGGTATTTTCCCCTTGATCTTGATTCTGAAATTCCCTCTTTTACTTCAAAATACTTTCATTCCTCTTAAAGTTTCTCCTTTCTTGTCTTGAGTGTCTTCACCAAAACTTTTCTTGAGTCCTCATGGCTTTTGAAAAGTGGGTGACCTGGGTTTATGTCCCAAGAGCACCTGATACCATCATAATTTTTATCATGAGAGTGTTGGCATAAGGTGGCCAATACTTGAGGTTATGGACCATTTCAGAGGTCCTGGCCAAAATCCTTGATTTTGTGTTTAAAAGGGGATTTTAGCCAATTTGCGCAAAAATGCGCAAAATGCGCAAAGTGCGCAAAATTTGCGCAAAGTGCACAAATGCGCATATATGCCATAATGGCATATAATATTGAAAAAATTGAAAAACTTGATTTTTGATGAAAAATTGGCCTTATAGAGTGTCCTGGCCATTTTGCGCATTTTTGCGCAAAATGCGCAAATGCGCATATATGCCATAATGGCATATAATATTGAAAAAATTGAAAAAAACTTGATTTTGATGAAAAATTGGCCTTATAGAGTATCCTGGCCATTTTGCGCATTTTTGCGCAAAATGCGCAAAAATGCGCAAAGTGCGCAAATGCGCAATCATGATGAAATGGGCCAAAAAGGCCTTTTGAAGCCTTTTGACAAGATAAAGGGCCTTTTGCGCAAAATGCGCAAATTTTCCAATATGCCTAATTAAGCATATTTTGATGGAAAATGATAAAAAATGAGCTATTTTGAAGTTTTGAGGTCTGATGTGGCCATTGGTGCCAAAGTGCATAAATCCATGAAATTGGCCAATTGGGCCATTTGAAGCAGTTTTTCTTCTTTTAATCTTGATTTCTTCTTGAATGTCTTCCTTCTTATCCCCTCCTTGACTGGTCAATTGCCATAAATGCCTTGCTGACTTGCAATTTCCCATAACTCTCTTGGTCTTGAATTTGAAATTTTGACTTGAAGATGAGTTCAAGGCTGACTTCCCTTTGTGATTCCAATCACTCTGATTCCCCACCTTCTGTACTTTATGGTCCTGGTGTTTTTGATAACTTGAGGGAGCTTTCTGAAGAGAGTATGGCCCCTACAGAGATTTGGGACATCAAGAAAACCTATAATGGTTTTAAATCTGTCAGAGTTATTGAACCACCCTGCACCAATTGTAAGAGGAAAGGGATTCCTTGTGTGGAATCTGCTACTGCTAGGTCCACCAGGTGTCAATTTTGCAATCTTGGAAAAATAAATTGTTCTCAAGCCCACTATAGCTTTCCTGAAGATGCCAGAAGATTATGGAGCAGCATCAAGAAGGGTGGAAGATTTGGATTGGAAGCTCCTGTTGATGAACCTCCCACCTCTGATGCCACCTCTGGTCACTCCAATTGTGAGTTGATTGGCCATAAAATTGATGGGTTACTGACTTCTATGTTTTATTTTCTTCTTCTTCAGTGACTGGATCTAGAATGAGAGGTGTCCAACAATGGAATAATACCAGTGGTTCCTGGGCAGCCATTGGAGGATCAATTCACCCCCAAGGAAATCCCATTGGAGTGGCCCCAGAGGTTCCCATTTTGGTTACCAGAAAGGATGGAAGACTTGGAAAATTGAAGAGAAATTTGGTGGTTCAAGATGAAAATGATACTGATGCTGAAGGTAGTGATGAGATTGATGGAGAAGAGCTTGAAATGACTACCCCAATCCAGAAAAGAAGAATCCAATCCACCTCACAATCCCCAGTCCAAGCCAGTACCACCCATAATGAAGTGATCAGGTCCCCCCAACCACCTCAGCTTCCAATTAGATCCCCAACCAGGCCCTCCACACTTGCCTCCACCTCTACCAATATCCAACCACCAGTGGCCAGCACTTCTAGAGACCCAATGTCTCCAGAGCCTGAATCAATCTTTGAAAACCGTCGCCGCTGGAATATTACTGGCAACTTCACTGATCAGAAAAGGGTGAACAAGAAGGTGGTCACCAATCTATTTGCTGAAGTTGATGCTTTGACTGAGGTGTTTGTTGATAAGGCTATGAAGAGTGCTATTCCAGGGGAGCCCACTGCTGCTTTGGCCAGGGAGGCAGTTGCTTATGAAGATTCCATGGTTGCTAAGTTTAGAGAAGCCTTGAAGAAATTTTGATTAGGATTATCTGTAGCTGGTCTTTACCATTACTAGTGTTTGCTCTTGATTATTACATAAATTGACTCCCCAAACAAGATATGGGAGTTATGATTGCTGCTTTTGAAACAAGAAATGAAAAAATAAATCATACAAGTAAAAGAAATAAAAATAAAAAATAAAAATGAAAAAGAATTGAGAGAAAGAGAGTAAAGAAAGAAATAAGAAATTCCTGAGGGTTGTCCTTCTTGTGGTGAGTTTCTTGATTTTGGCCAAAATGTTCTGAAAGATGAAACCAAGCATTTGATGCTCACAGCGTGGCCAAGGTAATGTTTTACAAGAATTAGACCCCTCAGGGATGCATACCAGGAGATGGAACTTACTTTCATAACTTCCACTCCCCACCAAGCACCATAAATGAAAATTGAAATATGCCATAAGATGAATTTGATAATGAATGTCTTGAAAGATAATTTATGGCATGATTAAAGAAAGAAGAGAAAATAAAAGAAAAGATTGGGACAAATCTTGATGAAAGGTCCAAATCTTGAGGGTATTATGTTGCAAGGCCTTCTGAATCTGTCCAAAAAATTGACAAGTGCTCACAAAGTGGCCAAGGTGATGCTTACAGCAAATTTGGGTAGAATACCCCCTTAAAGGTGCATGCCAGGAGAGGAACTTACTTTCATAAACTCCAATCCCCACCAAGCACCATAAAT
This sequence comes from Austropuccinia psidii, assembly GCA_023105745.1. Classification (NCBI taxonomy): domain Eukaryota; kingdom Fungi; phylum Basidiomycota; class Pucciniomycetes; order Pucciniales; family Sphaerophragmiaceae; genus Austropuccinia; species Austropuccinia psidii. The sequence goes on from JALGQZ010000002.1 coordinate 24,641,913, forward strand.
CAAACTCTTGAGGCATTTGGGCCAGGCTTGTCTGGATACAAAGTGTGAAAGTCCTTGACAAGGTCTGGGGAGTTGGTAAGGTTGGAAGCTGGTTCCCAAGTTGTTCTTTCTGGGTCTTCATTGAATCCTTTCCACTCCACTAAATACCATAATGAACCTCTCTTGAGTTTTGAGTCCAGAACCTGAGCCACTTCCCATTCTTCTTGCTCTTCCACTATTACTGGAGGTGGTGGCAATTGGTGTCGATTTGGGATAGTTGATTGCTTCACTGGTTCTAACAAGGACACATGGAAAACAGGGTGAACTGACTTCCATTGTTGAGGCAACTTGAGGTGATATGCATGGCTGCCAATCTTCTTGAGAACTTCAAAGGGTCCCAACCATCTTTCTGAAAGTTTCTTGGTGGGTCTTGTTGTCTTGATGTTCTTGGAAGCTAGCCATACTTTGTCCCCAGGTTGGAAATCAGGTGGAATTGCTCTATTTCTATCTGCATACTTCTTGAATCTTCTTATTGCTGACTCTAATTCTTCTTTGACAACTTGCTGTACTGATTGGAGTTTTGTTGATAACTTTCCAGCAGGTGAATCTTGAGAAACATGGATTGAGTCAAAGCTGGGATTTCTTCCATAAATGGTGAAAAAAGGTGATTGCTTTGTGGATGAATGTTCTGAATTATTATAGGCAAATTCAGCCAGAGGGAGCCAGGTGTGCCAGTCATCTTGATGGTAACTGACATACATCCGAAGATACTGTTCTAGAATCTGATTTACCCTCTCTGTCTGTCCATCTGTTTCAGGGTGAAATGCAGTTGAAAGATCTCTTGATATCTTGAGCTGCTGACATAATTGGGTCCAGAATGATGAAACAAATAAGGAACCTCTATCACTAACAATACTTACTGGAAGACCATGTTTGGAAAATACATGACTAATGAAGATTTGAGCTAAGTCCAGTGCAGTGATTGTTGAATAAGTTGGAATAAATATTGCCATTTTTGAAAATCTGTCTACAACTACTAAAATTGAATCAAAGTTGCTTGACAAGGGCAATTGAGTGATAAAGTCCATTGATAAAGAATTCCAAGGACCAGATGGAATTTGAAGAGGCTTGAGTAATCCAAACTTCTTATGGTGGATGTTCTTGTTTCTTGAACATTGCTGACATGAGGACACATAGTCCTTGATGATTTGATTCATTCCAGCCCAATAAAAATCCCTCTTGATGAGCTTGAGGGTCTTCTCCTGGCCAGGATGGCCAGCCAACGGTGAGTCATGACGCTTTTGAAGAATGTCCAATTGAACTTCATGATTGCTTGGAATAACTACTCTATCTTTGAACAATAATAATTTTGCTTGAGGTTCTGACGTGACAAGGCATCTGGTAAAGTGGCCAGCCTGCCTGGGCGGTAAGTGATAACAAAGTGAAATTCAGACAAAAATTCAGCCCAGCGGGCCTGACGACGAGTAAGGACTTTAGAGGACATAAAATATTGGAGAGAACAATGGTCTGTCAAGACCTCAAAGGAATCAGAAAGAGAAAGGAGAAAGGCTCTCCAGCGCTTGAGAGCCCAAACTATGCCAAGGAGTTCCTTGTCATGAATTTCATAGTTGAGTTCAGCTGGTAAGAGCTTGCGACTATCAAATGCAATGGGATGCTTTCCTGAGTCATTCACCTGACTCAGTACAGCACCCAAGGCATAATCAGAGGCATCAGTCTCTACAATAGTTGGGAGAGAAGGATTAAAGTGAGAGAGGATAGGAGCAGTGGTGAACGCTTCTTTGAGTATCTGAAACTGGCTAAGAGCTTCCTCATTGAAGATGAAGGGAGAATCTTTTTTGAGAAGGGAAGTGAGGGAAGAGATTTTTTTGGAATAATTTTTAATGAAACGACGATAAAAGTTGGCAAAGCCAAGAAAAGATTGGAGGGCCTTGATGTTCTTGGGCTGAGGCCAATTGAGTATTTGTTGAACTTTTGAAGAATCCATCTTGAGGCCATCACTTGAAACAACATAGCCCAAGTATTCCACACTTGAGGCATGGAATACACACTTGGAGGCTTTAGCAAACAAATTATTGTCTCTCAGTCTTTGGAGAACAGAGGCCACATGTTTAACATGTTCATCCAAAGAGCTAGAGAAGACCATAATATCATCTAAGTACACTACAACAAAAATATCCAAATAATCTGCAAATATATCATTCACAAGATTTTGGAATGAAGCTGGAGCATTGGTCAAGCCAAATGGCATAACCAAATACTCATAACTGCCATATTTGGTTCTAAAGGCAGTTAAATGCTCATCCCCCTCTTTAATTCTCAGGAGATTATAAGCACCACGCAGATCTATCTTGGAGAAGATAGTAGCACCGTTAAAGACGGTAAGGAGCTGATTCATTGGAGGAACAGGATACCTGTTCTTCCTAGTGACAGCATTAAGTTTGCGGTAGTCAACACACAAATGGAGACCACCATCCTTTTTCTTAACAAAAAGGACAGGTGCTCCTGTTGAGGAGGAGCTTGGTCTGATGAAACCTTTCTCTACATTCTCTGAAATGTAGGCCCGCAGTGTTTCTGACTCATTCTTTGATAAAGAGTAGATAACACCAACTGGAGGTAGAAGACCCTCCAGTTCGATATGATGATCACAGGCACGGTGTGGCGGAAGTTTCTCTGCTTTCACTTTGGAGAATACATCCAAATATTTGTGATAAACAGGAGGGACTACCTTCAGCACAGTTTCAATCTCTTCTGGCTCTTCCTCCTCATCCCACTGCTCCTCCAGGGAGGCATGAAAAGATAAAGGAGGAAGTTCCATATCCCCTTGAAAGAGATGAAGTGAAGATATAGCAACATCTTCTCCAACATCTTTTATCTCTTTGAAGACTTCATCTCTTAATGGAAGTAATGACTGAGAGGGAAAAATGGAAGGGATATGGACAGAAGGAGGAAGGGAAGGTGTCTTAAGTTCACCAACCAGAGCAACACTGTTGACAGCAGTGGATAAGTCATTACTAGTAGAAGAAATAATACCACTAGAATCCTTATGACTAGAATCATAGGTGATCAATCCATTTTTCCAATCAATAATGGGATTAAAATGGTAAAGAAAATCATAGCCCAATATTAGGTCTTCTCCCTTGGGTGAATCTATGATAAAGAAATCCCATTCAAAGCTTGGGAAGGAAGGTAAATCAACAACCCACTTGGTATAATGGGTGATGAACAGGGAAGTGGATTCACTGGAATCCAGAATGAAAAGAGGAATCTTTTCAGGGAGCTCTGACATGGTCAATGAGTACTTGAGAACAAAATTCTTTGCAATAAAGGAGTTTGTAGCACCAGAATCAATGAGAATACTATAAAAAAATATCAGAGATTCAAGAAAAAATAAGAAATTTTAAAGATTTCTTGACACTAGTATTCAGAGTGCACAATTGTGCTCTTGAAGGAAATAAGTGAGAACCATTGAACACATCATGATTCCCACTCAGGCTTTTCCCTGCTTGCTAGGGAAGCCTTTTGAGGACCCTTGCCTATTTTCAGGCCTCTTGAAGCATTTTTCAAATGGGTGCTTCCCACCACAATAATTGCACAAGCCTTCTTTAATCCTCCTCTCCTTTTCAGAACCAATTAATTTGTTGTCCTTATTGAGGAGAGCAGCATGAGGCTTGTCTTTGGACACTTGAAAATTCTTCCCCTTCTTATTCTTCTTATGATAAGGCTTCTTTGATGATGAACTTTGAGGAGGCTTGGAGGAGTTGGATCCACTGATTGGAGGCTTCTTCTCTTGATGACTGCCCTTTTCCTTCTGCCTCTCATGGTACCTGGTATCTAGTTCCAAGGTGATATCCATGAGTTCTTGAAGACTATCAAAAGTTCCAGGGTGAGAAGCCAATTGGTCCAACAATCTTGATGTCAAGCCTCTTCTATACACATTAATATAGGCCCTTTCCCCCCAGTCTCCAATTCTTGACATTAAACTTCTGAAATCAGCTATGTACAAGGAAACTTGACCACTTTCCCTCATCCTCAAATTGTCCAACTCTTGTTCAGCTTTTCTGACTTCATTGGGATCACCAAACAGAGTGAATAACTGGGTTTCAAACAACTGCCAGTTATTGAGGAGGTAAGAAGGGTCTTCATTGGAGATATTTGAGAGGTAAGGTTCAATCCATTTGCCAGCTCTACCAGTAAGAAAAGAAGTTGAATAAAGCACCTTCTTCCTGTCAGAGAAGAAGTTTGCTGGGTCATTATGAAAGATTAATTGACAGGATTGAATGAATCCTCTCAATTTATGAGCTTTAGTACCATCAAAAGAATCAGGTGCCTTCATTGATGGAGTCTTGAATGCAAGGACTTTTGAAGTGTCCCTTGGGGCAACTGCTTGAGTGAGTTGTCCCATAAACTGAGTCATTTGCTCCATCATCTTGAGGAAATTTGGTTCAGCTTGAGAGACAGAAGGTTGATTAGAAAGGGCTAGATTTGGAGCCTCAGGAGCTTCAGTAGCACCTGCCAAGGCAGCTGCCACTTCAGTCTCCTCAGATTCTTCCTCTTCCACAGACTCCTCCCCCTCCTCATCTTCAGCTTCCCCCAATCTACTTCTAGGCCCTTGAGAAACACCAGGATAACCACCCAATAGTCCAGAGAATGATCTTGATCTTCTAGACTTCACACCTCCTCTTCTGGAGGGTGCTGCTCCTTCCATTGGTGGTCCTCTGTCCAGATTTGCACTCAGTTGATGAACTGATGGTGTGCGGTCAAGAGGAGCCCTTGGTGTAGGAGTGAGAACAGCTTGATGTCTCTGGGATCTTGTATTCTTGGCTGGTGGGCTATGCTGAACTGGCATTATGAAAGAAGAATGAATAAAAACTTGATGATACTTTGAATAAATTAAGGCTTGACCAAATCAAATTAAATGAGAATCTTGATGATCTTGAAGAATCAATAAACAGTCTTGAAGTGAATCAATATGAATAAATCTTGAAGAGTGAAGATGACAAAGTCAAATTCTTATGAATAATCAATTTCAATCAATAAGTCAAATCAAGTCAATCAAAATCAAATCAATTAAGTCTTGAGGAATCCAATCAATATCTTCAAAAATCAATTCAATTTTCTTGAGGAATCAAATTCAAATCAATCAATTAAATTAAATCTTGAAGATAAATCAGGTATCTTGAAGAATCAAATGAAGTCAATCAAATCAAATCAAATCAATCAAAGTCAATTCAAAATCTTAAGGTGAAATCAATGTCTTGAACAACCAATCAATCAATCAATAATCTTGAGAAATTTCAATCAAAACCACTGAATACCCTAAATCAATAAATCCCTGAATAATGAATCAATTAATCCAAATAATTCCACTCAAATAACCTGATAAAAACCTGAATTCAGACAAAAGGGAAATTAGAATGATAAAGAATAAAGTGAAATGGTCAGCAGAGTTTTTGAAATGAGAAAGAGAATCATTTTTCATTTGAATAAAATGAATGAGATGAAAACTGATAAGAGAGAAAAATCATAAAAATCATAAAAAAAATCATAAAATCATGAAAAAATCATAATTGAAGAATGAGATAAATGAATAAAATGAATGAAAAGAAAGAAGCAATTATGAGTTAATTAAAATAATGTCACAGGGGCTCTTCTAAAATGAAGAGGGCCTGGCACTCAGTGAACAGACTTACTTATGGAGGGCTCAGAAGAAAATACTCAAATGATAAGAGTAATGGAGTAAGAGGATAAATTCCTAGTCATAAAATAATAAGCATAAAAGATAAGAGAGACAAAACAAAAGCAATAATAAAGAGCCAACCACAAATAATCCTGAGTCACTGTTTCAACCTGTTCAGAAAAGAGAAAAGGAATTAATAAGGATATGGCCACCAGGACTCTACTGAACAGGTGAGGGAAGGCTAAGACTAACTTAATAAGTAATAAAATAATATTCCAAAAGTGAGAATAAAATAATATTAAATAATAAATCAACTATTTTAATTAACTGGGGGAAAAACCCCCAGGTGGGTGAAGAGGGGCTGGTATATGTGAGAAATGCCAGCCTTGGAGTTTGAGTGTTGAGATACTGGCCTGTATGCTGGAAGAAGTTGGATGTGGGATTGAATCCTGTATTGGTGAATCCAATACAGGTATTTGCGCCTGTATTGATTACAGGACTGTATTTGGTGAATCCTGTATTTGGGTCTTGCCTGTATGAAAACTGTATTGAGGTCTGGAACTGTATTTGGAGACTGTTGAATGAAACCCCCTTGCTGATTGGGTTTTGAGGGGTATCAATGAAGTAATGATTGTAGAATATGATTGGTAATGCCCCTGCCTCCTTGGCTGTGACAATGGTTTAGCTGAAAGGATGATCCAGACAATGGAGGACATTATCAGAAGACTCTGTGCATATGGCATGGAATATAAGGGCCATGAAGGATACACCCATGACTAGGTTACATTTCTACCAGCAGTCCAACTGGCTTGCAACACCAGCCAGAACTCTACCACAGGGAAATCACCCTCACTGGTAGAAAAAGGGTGGAAACCCCTATTGCCTGTGGATCACTTGAAGAAAAATCTTCTGAATATCAATCCCACAGCCATAGACTTCCATGACATGTTGAAGAGAGAATGTGATACAGCTTCTAAGCTCATAGCTGAGTATAAATAATAAAACAAACAGAGGACTGACAAAACATACATGGAACCAGACTTCAAAGAAGGGGACCAAGTGTTAGTATATACACTCAACTTTAATAGCATTAAGGGACCAAATAAAATGAGAGACTAATTTGTGGGACCCTTCACTATCATAAAATTGATAGGGAAAATTTCAGTGGAGGTGAGACTTACAGAGGAATTCTCTAGGAAACACCCAGTATTCCCAGTGAGTTTGGCCAAACCCTACTTCCAAACAGGAGAGGATAAACTCCCCTACAGGAAAAAGAACTACACCCCAAAAGACATAGGGGAGGTGGAAGAATCCCCTGGCCCTGTGAAAAAACATCAAGGCCAGGAAGATCATACTGAATGGTAAAGACCACAAACAACATTTGATCAGATTCAAGAACCAAACAGCAGATAAAGATAAATGTTTGGCAGAAGATGCCATACCAGATGGTAAAATTAACCTAAGAATATTCGGAGCCTCTAGGAGGGCTGAACAGTCCCATCCATGATGAGCCTTTTTTAGAGGGAGGGTATGTCAGCCTATGACTCAAAACCAGAGCACAAGCATGACAACCAAATACCATAAACCAATGGTAGAGAAAAATACCACCAGAAGATGGAGCTGAGCCAAACCAGCTTGACAGGTATCAAAAGAAGGAGGAAACTCACTTGTTCTCAAATATACAAGTCCCATTATCACAGGAAAACAAAAAACAAAGCTATTCGTGCTCAAAGAAGTTTCCAAGCATAAACCTTAATTTTCAGCTCCCATCTGAAATTCAGAGGAAGAAGCCTAACCACGGAAAATGGGTATTAAAATTGAAGCTCTAATTCAGGGCTATCCAATGGTACTAGAAAAAATGAGCTAGCACCAAAACTACAGAAGGTATTGCCAACATAAGGTCAAATAATGGTGAATAAAATCTTCACCTCTCATCTAACTTCTACAGTGCTAGTGTGAGATACCTAAAGTGGGGTAATTTTGGAAAGAGTACAATCAGGTCTATCTGATTCTGCCATCCATTCCTGCATATCCCATCTATAACAAAAGTTATGAGCAAACAAGTTCCATACAGATTTTCAGAAAATCAGATATATGGATAACAAAAATTGAACATGGCATAAACCATACCAAATGAGGTATCATTGTGTAGATCCCATCCAGGGCTACACAATGAACCAAAATTGAGCCCAATATATTAGAAACTGACAAAGGTATAGCAGTTTTAAGGTTAAAATATCCCAGTTTGGCCAACACACCTTTGCTGTGGGATCCTATCCCATAGCTATAATTATGAGGTGTAAAATATATGAAAAAGCTGTTTCATACTTCAAAAATGCATAGTTCATTCAATACTGGGGTCCCATATAGTTTCTGTACAGCTTTCTACGCATCATACATGTCAGAAGAGGGCTGTGTGGTCACCAGATCAAAATACTCACCCTGTATTGGGGAAAACTGGACAGATGTGGTTTCAAAACCACATATAGGCCCAATACAGAGAGTACAGGCCTTTTGCAAACCACAAGCAAGTACTCTGAAGTGAAAAATCTTCTCTTCCTCTACATGGATGGTCTAAAGGACCTTTCCACCCCAATTCATGATAAAAGGAGGCCTTTTCTCTTCCAGAAAAGGAATCCCCATCCTGCTCTTGAATTCCTATGTAGGACACCTGTCCAAAACATAAATACTCTTGGAGAATAACCAGGTATAACTTGATTAGTGTATTCTAGCTCTTATTATAGTAACCTAATTGGTAAGACTGCAGCCACAGATTTAAACAGCACTCACCACCACCATTCCTCATAGTAAAGCCCTTACATTATCTATTATCACCTTTTTTTCAACTTAAATATCCATCTCATAGAAAGATTTAAAGTTTTACATACATAAATTTACCACTTCATCATAGACCCAACCTGACAAAAGAAAAAAATTTCAATTTAATTCAAATTTGCCTTCACATTTGTGTATAATAAAATTCAAAATAAATTCAGGCTTACATCTCTGGCTCTTTCAATAATACTCTTTTTTAAATACAATGAATTTCTCACCCACATAATTTTTCAATTTGATTCTCTCCAAATGATTATTCTATTTTTATTTCAATCAAAAATAATCATTTATTAAATATGGATCTAATGATAGCTTAGAGAATTATTCTTGAAAGATCCTTTACCCTCTGATTTTGATTTGGTACTAAACAATAATTTTCATCAGTTTTTGACACAATACTCATTTTCTCTCCTAGAGTCAATGTTCTGTTATAAGAGAGAAATTCTAATTTTAAATTTCCTGTGGAAACTTCAAGTAGCAAATAGAGAATGAAACAAATACTTTGCTATATGATTCACAGAAACCACAACTTTTCAAGATCTAAAAAATAGCTGGTGTACTAATGTGTTTAAATTTATTCATCAATTATTAGATTTCGTCAGAGTGAGAAGACTATATCATTCAATGATATATGATAAAATGGAATAACTATCTTTTAAATTGACCCACAAAGAGCTATCAAATGTCTTTCTGAATTTCTTCTGAAACAATATTGTTAATACACAAAGCTCATATTATTTCTTTTTTTGGAACTGTAGCTCTATTGAATCCCTCTTTGGAATTTTCTCAGAAAAACTGGATAATTTCAAAAAAAATTATTAGTCCTATCTTAACTACAGTTCCATAGAACAATGCATAATTTTCAATTGAGGAAATATATGAAGGTTCCCTGAAATTAAATTTACTCTCAAAAAATAAATGAAAATATGCTAAGAAAAGCTCCAATTTTCAATTTCTTTTGAAATTTGATTCAAATTATTCAAATTTTTCTTTTTGAATATAAGGCTCTTAGATCTATGTTGATTGGTTCATTTCAAATTGAAAAAATAATAAAAAGCTAAAGGGTAAAAAATAATCTCCTTTCAATAATCAAAGTCTTTATAGTGCATGGATAAGAATAATTGTAAGGTTTGACTATGAAACAATAAGTAAAAATTACTAATATTTTACTTATTGTACTATGAATGTCCTTATAAATGCAATAAATAAGATAAAAAAAACTATAATAATAAGGAATTATTATAATTATGGCATAAAATAATTATATTATTAAATAAATATAACAATATAATTTATATTTTAAAAAAATCATATAATAAATAAATGTATTAAAATAAGATAATTAATATATCTAAAAGCACTTTATTATTGTTACCAACAAATGATAAAGGCGTAAAAAATGGTTTTGATTGATAAAAAACAATTAATAACAATAATATTACTAATATTAAGGTTATAAATTAATATAAATACTATTTATATTAATTATAAAATTATTAAAGTAATAATAGAGAAAAATTATTATAATAAGGGAAATAACCTACTTTTAATGCTTAATATAATAATTTTGGATAATTTTATGCCTAAGAATGTAAATACAACTTATTAAATTGTAGTTACAATAGAAATCAAGAGAAATGACAATTTTTCTTGATTTTATGTGGAATAGAGGGTTTTAAGAGAAATTTAAACAAAACAATTGAATAATTGAAATAATCACGTCAAAGATGATGACTATAATAATATTACCTTTGGTCTTTAATAATATAAAAGTTTTATATATAAAGAATAAAGAAATTACCTTTTTATTTGATGATTTAATGTTTTGTAAGCGTCTGAGGGGGAAATAGAGTAAAAAGAGCTCTATTTATATTAAATTCCTTCCTCCTAGAGTCAAACAAGCTTTTAGTAGACGTGCACTGATCATATTCACTGGAATTTATGAATATTTTAAGTTTTGGTGATGATTACATCATGATAAAACCATCTTATCCCATTATTACACCATTATTTAGAGTTATCACTATAACTCTAAGTTTTGATGCCATCAAGGCTTGACAGAACCTCAAAATTTGTGGATTTTATTAGTTTTAATCTCAAACCAACAGTATTCACCAAAGGTATCATTCATATGACTGTTAAACTTAATTTAAGGTTACAGTGAGTGATCATAAATGATCAAATTAAGCGCAAACTTTGATCCTTAATAACTTTGAAGTTTTACACGCTTCAGCAGTTCAGAAAGTGAATTCTAATAGCTTGGCATAACTTTATTATTCTTCCAAGAGAATTTCATTACATCATCAAAACTCTATTTTTGATGATTTTTCTTGTAGCTCATCTTTTCTGTCAAAATTTAATATTTTAAACTTCAAACCATGATTTCAAGGGGTTATACCCTGAATTTTATAATAAAAATCACGTCATTCTTCACAAATAGGCTAGTAGAATATGACTTTCTACTTATTTCTAAGTTTGGACCACTTTCACAACAAAGTGGTCAACAGCTCTATTGATTTTAATCAATAATCCCTTACAGGTTTTAACCTTGTTTATAACTTGTGAAATAAAGCTTATTTCTGTATTCCTACAGTAATTACGTGATGAATTTATTTTTGGTTCATCAATCTATCATGCATATTTCAAAAGATATTAGCTAAAATCCTTGAATATATGCGTTGACCAAAAAAGTGCATATATTCAGCTTAACTCCTTAAGTATTGACTTTGGAGATTAGCTTCTTAATTGTTTTATGTGCGGATGTATATGGAGAATCCAATGGTACCATTTTTTCCACATGTTGTTTCATTGGTATTTCAAATAATTAAGGATTTATGTTTTTTACAAGGTATTATTACTTATAACTCATTAATTATTGACTTTACAGATATGCCATAAAAATGGTATATGTGTATTTCACCATGGGGAATCCAATGGTGTAATTTATTTCAAATGTTTGTTCACTGGCTTTTAAGTTAAACCAAGTTTTATGCCTATTTATGGCATTTTTGTAGTTTTAAGGTAATTATTTTTAATGTATAATTTTTTTAAATATTTCTTGTAACCTTTTTGGGTATGTGGTCATATCTCAAAAGTTCAGAATTATATTCCCCAAATTATTATATTTTTTGGATGGTCTTTTTTCAGTAGTAAGTAAGAAATATATTTGAGTATTGAATAGTGCTAATAGCATAGCAGGACCTTCTCTTCTGTTCTCTTACTTCTTAATTTTAATTAAATGTGGTTTCCTCAAGTTTAGTTTTGCCAATCTCAAAAATGTTCCTTGTTTAAATTTTCACCATTTCAGATATTTGAGAAAATCAATTCCCTTTATTATGACTCACTTTATTTTCAAACTTCTTCCAAGAATGTAAGTCTCCTAGATCTATATTTACATTTTTCATTTCTAAAGCTTATGTTATTGAGAGGAGTTTTGCAATAAATTTATGAAAATACTTTGGAAGTTGGATTTCTCTTCTTATGCTTCTCCAAGATATACAAAGAATGTATCCTTTGCTTAAACCTCCAAAAGATAGATTCTTTATACCTGATAATATTTATAAAGCTTCTTTCTTCACCTTATCATAATGATAATTTGAAAGCCCATGTTAAACCCAGAAATGTGAGTTTTTCCTCAATTAGGCTCTTTCAAACATTTATATATCTAAAAATTTCAATTTAATTCAATCAATATTTCTGTACCTCCAACCTATTATCTTTTCTTACTTTTCCATCTCATTCATTCCCTTAATATTATTTCTATTCTTTCTATTTATTTGTTGTACCATCCTCAATTACTTACATTGAAACAGAAACATTAGCTTTTTATACTTTACATTTATTTTTTGTACCATCTCCAATTACTTACCTTGCAATATAAACATTAAATTACTATCCTCCATTTAATATAATTTACAAATGCTCTAACCACAGGTATGAGAAACAGTTTTACTCACTCAAAAGTGAAGACTCTTTAAACTGACAAAGTGATTCTTTGACTAGATTATTTCTCCCTCATACCATTTGTTAAAGCTTAATATTCTTATTTCTATAAGCATTGTTTTAAACCGCATCAACCTTTTAGGTACATGTGTTATATATTTTGTTTTCATGCTGCATGACTGTTAATAAACAAATACTTTTAGTTCCTTAAACTCTTACAGATTTACAGTCTTTACAAACATCTCAATTTTACAATGGTTGTTTGAAAGATATAATGGCCAACAAAACAATGGAATTGAAAGACATCTCCAACATTCCAATGTTAGAGGGAACCAACTTCAGTCACTGGAACATGCCAAAGAAAATACACCTTAGATCTAAAGGCCTGAACGACATATACAAAAAACCAGTTCCAGGAGATGCCTCTATGACCATAGCCAGCAAATGGACAAAAGCCAGCTATGCGGCTATAAACCTAATCATAACAAGATTCACAGAAAGAGTATTTTGAGAAGTAGTCAACACAGAAACTATTGAAAAAGCAAACGTACTTTGTGCAAAAATTGATAATCAGTATGCTTCAAAAATAGCAGTTAACAGATGTCGCATATGAATGGACTGGCAAAGGAGCTTCTATGATGGCAACCTCCAGAACTACATTGATCTATGTAGAAAGCTTATTATGGAGCTCAAAGGTGTCAGTATTGTGGTCCCTCCAGAACTACTATCTTACTCTCTACTTGGGAAATTGGGCAGTGACACCAACCTTAATCAGTTTGTTGAAAAAATTACCTTAAACAAGGATATCATTGAAAAACCTGAAAACATTCTTACCAGACTACAAGGTTTAGCCCATCTCAACACCTCAGATTGCAAACCACAATTGGCTTCTCCAACCGCCCTTGTATCATCAGGAGCTGAACATCACAAAATTATCTACTACTATGCAAAAGGAAAACATAACAAAAAATGCTCAACACACAGAAAGGAAGACTTCTGGACCAAAAATCCTCAACTAAGACCTCCTATAAAAGAAAAGAAGTGATGGAACTTCAACCCTACAGCACATTTCACCACTTCTTAAGCTCTCATCACACACCTAGACAAACAACAATGACCAGCCCAACAACTTGTGATAGACTGCAGAGCCACACATCACATGCTAAATGACTTAAAACCTTTCACCTCATCTCCCAAAACAACCAAAATATGTGTGGAAACTGGAGATGCCAACAGTGGCCTTCCTGAATTAGGTATAGGCACTGTGAAGGTATTAAACAACAATAAAACATTAACTCTTGAGAAATTTCTATACATACCCTGCCTTAAATGAAATCTTGTCAGCCTTTTAGAACTATTCAAAAAAGAACTCTCAATAAAGCAAGAAAAGGACACATTCAGCCTAACTTTCCAAGGTAAAGAAATTCTCAACAGCAGGATAATCAAAAAACTAATGATTAGCTCTTACACAATCCCTACTACTCTTTGAACTGGACTCAACAATATACCATGGCATGATAGACTAGGTCACCCCAGTTTGTCTGTCCTAAAACTCCTGGGCATAGAAGCTGACAAAAATGACTTTCTGATATGTGAAACAAGCAAATCCCACAAACTTACCTTTAATAACCACTTTGAAAAAGCCTTTTACCCTCTAGACTGCATACACATGGATGTAGTAGGACCTGTACCACCTCCATCAGTCTCCAACAATGGGTAATTTCTCACCATCGTCAATCAAGCCTCATCTTTCAAAATAGTCAAATTCCTAAAAAGGAAATTGGAATTCTTTGACCGATTCTATATCACCAAGAAAGCAATGGAAAACCTTCAAAAAAGAACCCTTAAATGGCTGGTAACAAACAGGGGGGGTGAGTTTGTCAACCATAGCTTCAAGAAACGTTCTGACGATTGTGGGTACACTCATGTAATGGCACCTCCTGAAACACCTCAACACAATGGCTTTGCCAAAAGGGCAAATAACATGATTCTAGAGAAAACTCTATTCTTAATGAACCAAGCTAACTTTCCCAAAAGCTACTGGGCAGAAGTAGTAAATACTGAAGTATTGCTCTCCAATTCATCACCAACACCCTCAAGAGCCAATCAGTCTCTGCATTTTCTATGGACTAATACTTCACCAAAACTTGAATGACTCAGAACTTTTGTCTGCAGGGCAGTGATACATAACCTCAAACAACAATATGATAGTAAAATGGAGCCTCCTGGACAACCAGGAATTCTCATTGGCTACAATAACAACAATACTGCCTACCCCATTGTCCGTTTAAGCGACTCAAAGGCATCAGTCACAAATCATGCAACCTTCAACAAACAGTCATTTCCAAAACTCTCAACAATAAATGAAGATACACTTACATTCTTCCACAAATCTGGTAACACATTTCTCACAACTAACACTGATACAAACATTGAAACCATTGATACTAGTAATCCAAAAATAGAAACACAGGCAAAAGACAAGGAAACACATGACAACCATACAGAATATATCACCAAAGAACCACCTGCTCAACCTCCTTGACTTAAATTCCTAGGCCCATGGCATCCAACACTCATAAATTCAGCGGTGGACAACCTCAACATCCTTCTGTACAAAAGAAGAACAAACGCTCTCTTAACAGTTGTTGACAAAGCCCCCACACCTATAGGGGAGCGATAAGCTCAGAGAATAACTTACTCTGGCAGCAAGCCATCAAGAAGGAACTTACCAGTATGGCTGCTCTAAAGGTATGGGATGAAGTAGAACTTCAAGATAACTACAAGCTTGTTGGGAAGTCATGGGTATTCAAGATAAAGAAGAATGAATTAGGTGAACCAATCAAACACAAAGCCTGGCTTTGGGCTCAAGGCTTTACTCAATCCATAGGAGTGGACTTAGACAAGACTTACACTCCAACTGGCTGCTTGAGCTCCTTGCGGACCTTGATCACATTTGCCTGCGTCAAAAACCTGCAGTTCCACCAAATTGATATCAAGAGTGCCTTCCTCAATGCCCCACTTAAAGAAACAGTTTACCTAACAATTCCACAAGTACTAGATCTTGATAAAAAGATCTATTTCCTCAGACTGAACAAGGCAATATATGGACTGTGCCAGGCGCCACTCGCATGGTACAAAAGACTAAAGAACTGGCTAACACTGGTAAACTTCTCTGTTTGTGTCCTAGACCCCTGCGTCTTTCATAGGCCCGGGAAAAATCCCATCTGTCTTTACATACACATCAATGACATAGCAATCTTTAGCAATGATGCAGCTAGCTTTAAAAGAGTAATACAGAAAGGGTTTGAAATAATGGATGTTGGACCAGCCGATCTGATGCTGGGTGTGAAAATCCATCAGCTACAAGACGGCATAAGCCTTGACCAACAACATTTCACCAAGGCTTTGCTGGAACAGTATGGGATGAGCACCACTGACTCCCAATGAACACCTCATTCCAGCCACATCTGACAAGGTAATGTTGTTCAAAAAGCTCAATACCAACTACAGAAGCGCATTTGGCAGCATTAAATACCTCAGAACAGCAACACGACCAGACCTTTCATTTGCTATGAGTACACTATCTCAATACCTGGAATCTCCAGGACCAAGGCACTGGAAGGCATTCCTCCACGTGCTCAAGTACTTGAGCGGATTGCGCAACAGAGGACTCTACTATCCTAGGGGGACAAGCAATGTGATAACAGCCTTCAGCGATGCCGACTGGGGCAACTTCCAAGTTACACGGTGCTCAACCACTGGGTACCTAGCATGCTTTCATTGCTGTCTAATCTTCTGGAAGACCTGTAAACAGCCATCTGTGTCAATCTCAACAGCAGAAGCGGAGAATAAATCTCTGTGAAACCTCATCTCAGAAATAATGTGGTTCAAACAGTGGTATGAAGAAGCAAGGCTGCTGACATTGAAAGAACCAATTGTCATATATGAGGACAATCAAGCTTGCATAAAGACTGCCAACGGGGACTGCAACTTGAATAACAAGCACCTAAAACATGCCAACATCAAATTACACTTCATTAAAGAGGCCATTCAACGCCAGATAGTATGCCTACGTTACATACCCTCAGCTCAGATGCTAGCCGATTTCCTGACAAAATCAGTAAACAAGGAAACGCTGGAAAAATTCTTGCAAAAGCTTTGCCTTTTGCGACTGGGTGAGAGGGGGGATGAGGAAATATCCACCCCAAAGGGTTTAGGTGAGCACGACCTCACTCCCAGTGCAAAAGCACAAAAACTAACTGAACTTCATTTACTCAGCTCAGTAAACCAAAGACCACTGCCCATGAGCGGCAAACTATGACGCATAGCCACGGCCTTGATTAGCTTAAAAGAAGCTAGACTCCTACCAGAGGAGAATATTTCCGTACCTTCAACCTATTATCTTTTCTCACTTCTCCGTCTCATTCATTCCCTTAATATTATTTCTATTCTTTCTATTTATTCGTCGTACCATCATCAATTACTTACGTTTCAACAGCAACATTAACTTTTTATACTTTCTTTTTATTTCGTTATACCATCTCCAATTACTTACGTTGCAATAGCAACATCAACTTCCTATCCTTCATTTAATATAATTTACAACTGCTCTAACCACAGTTATGAGTAACAGTTTTACTCACTAACAAGTGAAGACTCTTTAAACTGAAGAAGTATTTTTTTGACTAGATCATTTCTCCCTCGTACCATTCCTTAAAGCTTACTTTTCTTATTTCTATAAACGTTGTATTAAACCGCATCCACCTTTTAGGTACATATGTTATATCTTTTGTTTTCATACTGCATGATTGTTAATAAACAAATACTTTCAGCTCCTTAAAACTTTACGATTAGAACATCATTAATAACTTCTCCTTGCAAAATGTACATTGGGTGCATGAAACATGTTTTCTGGTTGAACAGTTATCTCTTGGTGAGAGCTCATTTTGGGGACTGATTGATAATTTCACAGAGACGTGATGGAATTCATCCTTCATGATTACTACTGAGGTGAAGATTGCTATCCAATTTCATTCGAAGTCCATGCCCAAAGAATCGATGGGAAAAAATAAAGAAAGAGGTTAGGCCAGAGCCGCAGTTGTCACGACCCTTACGAGACATTTCTGATTTGTTCACGTTTGGTGTCTGAAATAGCCGTTTCTCATGTGCCCCAAATCAGAAATTCATTCAAGACAAAAAAAGTGCATTTTTTCATAAGGTTAAGTCCCTTAGGCGGAGGATGATGTGGCAAGGTTACTCAGCATCTAAAATAAGTTTTAGGAAAAAGTGGGATGCCATCCTTTCTGGACATAAGTAGCTCATCGAGTAAATGAGGCTTGGTAATTTTCCACAACGTTACTCTGAGTGCTATATTCGCTAGTATGCTCAAGTTGAAAATGGGATTATGAATTCTGCGCGTTTTCACAGCAAAGAGCATTGTTATTAAACAAATTAGTAGAACATTGGAGCTTTTCAGAATCTTTTGGGGAAGTCTAATAAGTAGCATATGCCCTTGTGTTTCAGTCACTTTTTGACTTCATTTTTGTCTATGAGTGCAGTGTATGAGTTAATATGGGTCTCCAGCACGCCAGCCAGCCAGGGAGGATATTTTACTATGGGTCTTCCCCTGACTTGAGAGTGGGGTGAGCTCAAAGATTGAGGGAAAAGACGAGAACATGCAAGAAGGATCTAACCCAAGAAAAAGAGGGGTGTCTCGGTGTTTGAGCTTTTACGAGGGCTTTTGAAGCGCCCCATAAGGCCCAGTTCCCCACTGGCCTGTTTTGAGTTGAGGACGGAGGGAGTGCTTACGAAGCTGCATCAGTTCAAGTAGGCCGCCGAGCTGACTGCCGAGCTGACTGCCGAGCGTTTCATCGAGATCAGAAGAATACACCATCACTTTCTGGGAGAGGAATGCACACTGTGTGGACCCTACCGATTTCCCAACAGGTTTCAACCAGATGGGTCAGTGTCAAGCTGGGTGGAGAATAGCACTTGGTGGGGAAGTTGGTCTCAGACAGTTTCTCGTGTTGTGTAGCAGCATTTGAAGCCAAGGATGCAGCACCATCCTGGGAGTTCCTCAAACAAATCTTGTGACTTGCCACAGTCTTCTTTTGGATGTGTTTCTACTCACACGCTGAGTATAAATCCATGACTCTGTCCTTGTTTGGGAGTGCACAAGGTCAGACTCAGGCAATTTGCTTCCCACCACACCTTGTGAGCCAAGCCGACCGTCTTGAGATCCTCCAGCTTAAGGAAACTTGAACACCATGAGAACCTCTCCTTTCGGCAGAACTGCTCTCTCTTTTGGCTTTTTTCTCCTTCCACTCTTCTGCCGCGGAAGCCACTCCGCCCGAAACCGTAAGTTCTTTGCGCATTACGAGAATTGACAGTTTGACTTGGTTTCCCTCTTTTTACGCTCTACTCAAAGCAAGCCCAGCATGTTGAGAGTATAATGCTGAGGCGAGTTGAGAAATCCCCATTTACCACAGAAACAGCCAACGTTACCTTGGATGCCTCTTTCGTCGTAGTTGAAGAATACGCCTTTGGGATTCAAGGCGTTTGGGTCCAACATCGGGAACCTACTAATTGCACACAAAGCCCGGAAAAGCCTCGCACAAGAGATATTACCCCAGCTCAATGCAATCGAACATGTTTTCCAGGTATGGTGTTGTTGACATACCCCATTTCGCTATTACCAAGAGAACCTTTCCCAGAAAGGCTTACGCCTTGCACTCTGTGTTGTCTCCCACTTTCAGGCTCTTTTCAGCCTCCCCGCCTCGTAAGCTGACAAATGTCATCCTGACAATTGACACTTGAAGACGCAGAGCTGACCCTGCCTTCTTAGAGCGATTGCAACAAAATCATTGAGTCTTTATTGAACAATAATACCGGTAGTCTCCAAGCTAATCCCCGTAAGTTTTCTTGATTGTCACGCGCTCATTTTACGCTTCCCATTTGCTAAGTCATTGTAATATGCGAATTTCTGTTCTAGACACTTGGGTTTATGTTTACTATGAAAGCTGTGTAGCTGTCTTGTAAGTTCCGCTGGGTCCACTCTTAATTAATCACAACTTATGTTGTATCGAATTATCTAACGCTTGTTACCCTCCAACAGTGAAAACCCTGATGAAGATAGCCCAACTCTTCAGGTACGACAAAGTTCTTGAGCTGGTATTCCTAGGCGTGGCAGAAATTGAGTATTCTTGGCTATTTTTTGATAAAAACAAATCTAGTACAACTGGGCTGTCCTCGGGGCCAATGTCAAAAGCCTTGTTAACAGCTGTCTAAGTACACCGGACCAAAACTCCATCGGTGGTGCCTGTGTATTCGACGAATACGACGGAAAACAACTATCTAACGTTAGTCTCGGCATCATCCGCCACTCCGCTCACCCTTAGATTTACTCTTTTTTAACGTCGGACCCTGGCTTATTAATTTCACTTTTTAGGTCGAAGTTGCGGTCCAACGTTTCACTGATTTCGACGATGATCATGATGATGATGAATAATCATCCCAAAAACGGAACTCAACCCCACTTGTTTCTTGTAAATGGTGGCTTTTAGGTCATAGCCTTAGTCACCGGCGCCTCTGTGCCACTGTACCAATTTTTATGTGCTGATTTCACCCTTCATTCTTGTCGTCAGGGAATTGCCATACCATCCTTTATGATCCAATCATGGTGCTAAAATTTTGTAACATATTCACATTCCTCAGAAAAAGCAGGTGATCCGCACTGCTGATCAGGTCTTAGACTTTCTCCTGAGTATACAATAAACTTGACAGACATGTCGTTCTCTTTGTACCGCAAATCATAGCGAGGCGCAGAGCACGGGAATCCACCCCCTTTCTTCCCTCTCTTCCATAGTCAATCGCTGTATTCGGGGCGGAGACCAGCGCTGTCCCTGCCCTTGTGAGTGATTCAGTCTTCCAACGGCGGCTTCCTTGTTGACGTATCGATGCACCAAATACAAGCGATCGTTCATAAACTGGGTATTCCTACCCGAATGAATGGTAATCTGATTTCCACCAATCTGTAGCCAGTTGGAATCTTGAGCATGCCGGATTGGGCTGAGTCTGCGCGCATACAGCCCCAAATCCTCACAAATTCCACCAAGAGGCCTGAATCCTTTTTAATTTTTTTCTGCCTGATTCCCTTCGAGTTCAAATAATATTTTAATATTTACATATGAGCCAACTCACCTTTTTGAACTACCAAACCAATAGTTTCCTCATCATACTACAAACAGCCGAAATTCTGAAAGGGGAAATTTTATTCGAGGATTTGAACTTCAAAGAAACGAATTTTTTAAAGAGCAATAGACCCTTGAATGGAAGTTCCACTTACCCCATGACTGATATTAACTAACATGGATAGAGCTACATTTTGGGATCGAGATATCATGGAAAGGCTGATTGAGCGTCATATGGGACTTATAGATTATTATTTTTTTAAAGTGCTTTGTATTTCAAATTCCACACTATTTCCATTTAGGTTAATTTTATGCGCACTTGTTTGTTTTAGAAAATACTGTAACTCTTCTTTGTGACAATGGCTAATTTTAGGTAGGGACTTATAGATGATTTGAATGCTTTTTTAGAATGTGCTTGATAGTTGTTGCCCCGATTCCCCCGATGCATGCATAAATTCTTTTTCACACTAACAGATAAATATTATTGCACAGCTATATCTATGGCCTTAAAAAACCCATTTGCCTTTTTTGAGAAAAAGATAAATTACTGTATTCACCAAAAGATGCTTTGACTTTGGTTTTTCTTATAAATATCCAAATCCTAATGAAGGAAGTCAAGGTGTCATTTATCTATTCTTCATATTTTGGAGTTTGCAGCAGAACTATTGCAACATATAGTACGCCGAATTCGATTGAAAATTTAGCAAAACTACAAATCTTATTTCTAAATATTGGTGAAAAGCTGATAAACAGTGTCTAGGAACAACTTTTTTATGTATAAAAACTCTTTTTATTTTTTTTCCTTGCAAGTAATGGAAATTAAATTCAAATCTCACTACTGTTTGGCTGAACTAAAAGAAGATAAGACTCATAATTTAATTCATTGAGACAAAAAAATATAGAGAAGAATTCGAATTCTTTGCAATAACACCATCTCTTCAATATTGAAATGAGAAAATGACAAAAAAGAAAGAAAATTTAAGTCAAGATAAGAGGTATAAAGTGAACTATACAGCTATCTCATCTCATTCGAACTTCTCTTGATATCCATGAAGTTTCTTATTTAAAAATTATAAAAGAAAATACAAAATGAAACTCTTAAATTGAGCTTTTATTAAAAAAATAGATACAAAAATTATCCTTTTAAACCATTGAGGATAATTTTTGATTGAAAAATGAGAATTGGTTTAATCTTTTTAATCTTGATTAAAAGGTTTATGAGCTTTCGCAATGTTTTTATTATTAAATCAAACTCAAATTTCGCTCAAAAGACTAATTTAGATTTGAATTGAAGATTGAACTACAATGTATTCCATTGTAATTAATTTTTGCTGAAAATTTGGAAAATAATTCAGAAAAACATGAGTTTTGCCTTCTTTGTGAACCATCGAAATGGAAAATATACAACCCCTTACAGGTGAATAGCAAGTCCAACCTGGATTTCCACATGCTTCATCCATTTTTATAGCTTCCTTTTACTATTTTACTATCTTCTAAGCTGGTTTCCAAATATTGGAATTTTTTTGCATACAGTTAAAAATGAATGTTTTGGTTTCTCAATGTGCTGAACAATTATTTCTTCCACTGAATGTCTTGAATACAAAATAAAATACAGAAATATCCTGGAAGGGCTATTCTAAATGCAACTCCATGCTTGATATAACTATTCTTCAGATTCCTCTTTTACCCATCAATCATCACATGATTCTTTGGATACTTTTATTCTCAAAATGAAATTTCAGTTACTGGGCTTTATAGAGTAAAAGTTAGAGCAAATTGGCTTCCTTTCAAAGCTTATTCATCATTATTATTTTCAATAAAATACATATTTTAACTGTAGCATCACAATTTTATTTCTAATTTTTCTTCATGCTACTTTGATCTTTATTGCAAGTCAATTAAATGAAGACAAAGACCTTGATTGAGGTTGTAAAAACTCAATTTTACTAGAAGATTTATTCATTAGCATTAAATTAAACACAATATTTCACAAAGAAAATGTTTAGTTATTATCTTGGGTCATAATATTTCATAAATAACCTTATTTGTAAAAAGATTAGAGAAGAAGTCCAGTAATTTTTCTGAAAAGCAATATTTGATCCCATTTTGAGCTTTTTCATATGTTAAATATAATTGAATAATCATTATTTTTTAGAATTGGAATTTTTCTATCATGTGAAAGAAACTATAAAAAAAAGAAAATAATAGAATCCTTTTATGAATTTTCTTTTGAATGGGAAATTTTAATTTTTCAAAGAAAATGATTAAATAGGTTTGGCACAGCTTTTCAATTTTTTAAGTTAAAATAACATCATTATTTTATCATTCTCTTTTGTGTTTCTCAAATAAAAAAAAATGAAATAACAAAAAAGTCTTTCAATTAAAAAATAAAAATAATTTTTATCTCCCTTAATGAAATAAGAATAAATAATGATATTTTCTAAAGCTCATTATCAAGATTTTTCTATGCAGACTGCAAGGAGGTGAATTCAGAATTCTAAGTTATATTTGTACTACTATAAAAAAATGTAAACTAATCCATGAAGCTTAAGCTCAACAAAATATCAACTTCATGATGATGTGATGATTTCCATTAAAGAAAATTTTATGATATAAAGCTATGAGTATTTCATATGTGTAATTTTTTTTTGAAGAAAATTATTCTTTTTGTAACTGATATTTAAAATAATGTTTGAGATGAAAAAAATTGATTGTAAATCCTTATTTTTAAGGCAAGGAACCTAGTTAAGGAAGCAGGCGTGACTTCACAGTAGCTATGGTTTGGGGTTTTTCAAATACCTTAATATAGCTCACATAGCTTTGCTATGTGATATATATTGAAATATACTCACATGGAGAAGTCTTAATTACTTGATATATTCAAAGAATATGCAAATAATTATTATTCAGGAGATTTTTAAAAAACAGAATTCCCTTAATCAATAGTAAAACTTAACATTAAATTGGTATGATCATGGGAGTCTGAATGTTATTATTTAGCATATACTGAAACCAATTAAATATGACTTCTTTTTAGCTATCAATGAAATTAAAGAATTTTTTTTGCCAGTGGTAGAAGATTTCCTGTGATCTTTTGAGATATGACCACATATTCAAAAAAGGTCACAAAATAAATTTACAATAATTATTTTACAAATACTATAAGTAAAACTTCCATAAATAGGAATAAATTGTTGATTACCTAAGTGTAAGGTTTGACTATGAAACAATAAGTGAAAATTACTAATATTTTACTTATTGTACTATGAATTTCCTTATAAATAAAATAAATAAAATAATTATAATGATAAAGAATTATTATAATTATGGCGTAAAAAGAATTATATCATTAAACAAATATAATAATATAATAAATAAGTATATTAATATAAGATAATTAATATATTTAAAAAGCACTTTATTATTGTTACCAACAAATAATAAAGGCGTGAAAAATTGTTTTTCATAAATAAAAAACAATTAATAACAATAATATTACTAATATTAAAGTTATTTATTAATATAAGAATTATTAAAGATAATAATAGAGAAATTATTATAAAAGAGAAAATAACCTACTTTTAACACTTAATATAATAATTTTGAAAGATTCTACGCCAAAATAATTTAAATACAATTCATACAAACTGTATTTACAAATAAAAGTATACAAATTACAAATATTCTTTAATTTTTATGTGGAAATTGAGTTGAAGGGATTTTTGAACAAAAACAATTAAATAATTGATGTAATCATGTCAAGATTGATGATTATAATAAAGATGATCTTTGGTCTTTGATAACATAAAAGTTTTATCTATGAAGAATAAAGAATTTACCTTTTGATTTAATTATTTTTGTGTTTTTGATGCATCTGAGGGGAAAATAGAGCAAAAAGAACTCTATTTATAGTAAATACCTCCCTTCTAGAGTCCATAAGGCTTCTAGTAGACGTGTAATGATGCTTTCTACTAGAAATGATAAATATTTTAAGGTTTAGTGATGATTACATCATGATCAAACCATCTTATCTCATTATTATGCCATTATTTAGAGTTATCACTACAACTCTAAGTTTGATGACATCATATGCTTCGCAGAAGCCTAAGCTTTGTGTATTTTATCATATTTAATCATAAAATAATAGTATTTACCAATTTTATCACTCATATGACTGTTAAACCTAATTTAAGATTAGAGTAAGTGATCATAAGTGATCAAAATTAAGCTCAAACGTTTATCCTCAATAACTTTTAAGATTTACACGCTACAAAAATTCAGAGAGTGAATTATAATAGATTCGCATAACTTTATTATGCTTCCAAGAGCATTTCATTACATCATCAAAACTCTATTTTTGATGATTTTTCTTGTAACTCATCTTTTCTGTCAAAATTTAATATGTTAAACTTCAAACCATGATTTCAAGGGGTTATACCTTGAATATTATAATAAGAATTACATAGTTCTTCACAAATGAACTAGTAGAATCTGACTGTCCACTTTATTTTAAGTTTGGACCACTTTCACAACAAAGTGGTCCACAGCTCTATTGATTTTATTCAATAATCCATTACAGGTTTTAACCTTGTTTATAGCTTGTGAAATAAAGTGAATATATGTATTCCTAACGTAACTATGTGGTGACTTTATTTCTGGTTTATCTCTCTATCTTGTATATTTCAAGAGATATTAGCTAGTAACCATGAATATATGCATTGACCAAAAAGTGCATATATTCAGCTTAATTCCGTAAGTATTGACTTTGGAGATGAGCTTTATAATTGTTTTATGTGTCAAATTGTATGGGAAATCCAATGGTACATTTTCCTTTACATGTTGTTTCATTGGCCTCTGAGATAAATGAGGTTTTGTACCTTTTTTAAGATATTATTACTTATACTTCAGTAATTATTGACTTTTCAGATATGCCATAAAAATAACATATGTGTATTTTACCATGAGGAATCTAATGTTGTAATTTATTTCACATTTTTATTCATTAGATTCTGAGTTAACTCAGATTTTGTACTTATTTATGGTATTCAACTAATTTTTGAGATAATTATCAGAAGTATAATTATTACAGAAATTTTGCTGTGAACTTTTTGGATATGTGGTCATATCTCAAAGGTTCAAATTCCCTACCACAAAAAAAGATTGTACCACAATCTGATATAGTTAATTAGGGTATCATCCACTGTACTACCTCTTCAATAGACTTTATCAGTCTTGAAGCTCAATAATGCTTGATTTCTCTATTCTTTAGGATTTCTTTCATGTCTAAACCTTCTTAATAGTTTATCAGAATTTGTTATATCCATCTCAAGTAGCCATTTATATATTTGAGTTGGATTTCTATACCTTACAAGGTATTCTATTTCTCTTTTATTTCTTTAAGGACTTTCACAATTTTCTTTTCCTCCCCTTCCTCCAAAGGGGGTATTTCAAGTGGGGGTTTATTTCTTAGAGGAACTAATTCCTTGTCACTTGAGCTGTAAGGTTTTATTAGACTTACAGGGAATGTTGGGTGTTTATTCATTAGTTCACCTGTGAGCTCCAATTGCACAGAATTAGGTACATGTAGTGCTTTTATCATGTATGGTCCTGCAAAGGAATCTTTCCATTTCTTTGGTCCTCTTATATTATTGAAATTAAGAGTTGACACTAGGACCAAGTCTCTTATTTTGAATTCAGGTGGTTTATGACTTTTATCCAATCTTTCTTTTTCATATTTGAAAGAATCTTGCATACATATGTTTGCTTGGTGTCTTGCTTTGTCAAGCATTATTTTAAAACTGCTTGCTGTTGGATGTATATCCACTAACTCCTTTTTGGGGGTATCATAAGGAAGTCTTGGATTACAACCTTTTTCTAGCATTGCTGGTGTTTTGCCAGTAGAAGAATGGATTGATGTTTTATATGCCAGTTAGAGAGCTGCTATTGATGTACACCAATCATGGGTAAAACCATCAGAATATTTAAATTCCAGTCCATAAGCACAAAATCTTCTGATCATGTCCTCCAAGGTTTGTATCATTCTTTCTGCTAAACCATCAGTTTGAGGATGGTAAGCTGTTGAGAATGATAATTTTGTCCCAAACAAGTTATGGAGGTTTGTCCATAATGCTGAAGTGAACTTTGTGTCTCTGTCACTTATGATATTTTGGAATAAGCCTGTGTGGCTAATGACTTTATTCCATATAATTATGGCTGTTTCCATAGCTGTGTCATTTTTGTGACATGGTAGGAACATAGGAGTTTTGCTATACCTGTCAACTAACACTATACATGCATTATAACTTCTGTCTTGTCCTGGGAGTAATGCTGTTACCCAATCCATATGAACTATTTCACAAGGGGATTTTGGTTCTTGGATTTGGATCATCATTCCAAATTTCTTTCCTGTGGCTCTGTTGGCCTTTTGACATCTGTCACAGGTTTGGAAGTATTCTGCAAAATATTTCTTCAAATTTGGCCACCAAGAGCAGGTTTTCACCCTCTGTAGTGCTCTATCTTCTGAGAGATGTCCAGCTGAAACACTATCATGACACTCATGTAAAATAGTGTTTATTACATTTCTTTCTGTGAAGGTCATAACACACGCATGTTTTGTCCTATGATAGAGGATTCCATCAAGGAGGTGGAATCTTCCTTCATCATATGCCTTTTTCCATATTTCATCTAATTTTGATGAAAGTGATGGGTCTTTGCAGTCTTTCATTAGAATTTGGCTTAAGATATGGCAATTCTTATCCATTTTATAGCTTTCTTTAACTTGGTTAAAGAATTCTGTGCCAATGTCTGTGACACATATCCCTTCCATATGGTGCTCCTCCTGTGGTACCCATGCTGGATTTTCAGGAGTATTTTCTAGAGCCCATCTGCTAAGACCATCTGCATTTTTATGAATATTACCAGATTTATGAACAATAGTCATATTTCCTCTATATTCTTGGATAGAAATTTGCCATCTCAGCATATGTCTATTTGGAGTTTTCATATTTAATAGAGATTTTACAGCATTACCATCTGTAATCAGATCAAATACTGTTCCATCCAAGTAATAGTGTAATTTTTCTAAAGCCCATACTAAGCAGAGGCATTCCATTTGCCTTGCTCTATATCTTGCTTCTGTTGGCTTTATCTGTCTTTAAATAAAACCAATTGGTCCTTCCACTGGTTTATCATTTATGATTTGTGTCTGGTGTAGTACAGCACCTAGTCCTTCTCCACAAGCATCAATGTAAAGCTTAAAGGGTATTTTCTAATCTGGAATTAGAAGAAATGGGGCATTTGCTAAGGAATTGTTCAATTATTAATAGGCTTTCACCTTTTCTTCACTCATTTAATAGACTGTTTTTTGGTCACATAGTTTATACAAGGATTTGGCAATTTTTTCAAAGTCCTTTATATTCTGTCTATAGTAACTAGCAAATACTAGAAA
The DNA here is from genome assembly GCA_023105745.1 of Austropuccinia psidii. NCBI lineage: Eukaryota > Fungi > Basidiomycota > Pucciniomycetes > Pucciniales > Sphaerophragmiaceae > Austropuccinia > Austropuccinia psidii. The sequence continues at coordinate 24,670,006 of JALGQZ010000002.1, forward strand.
TGATTGCATTTCTTTTTTGGTTTGAGGCATTGGCTTAAGTAGTACTGCTGCTACTTTATTCTTGTCTATACTGAGGCTAAGTCAAGATACAACATGTCCTAGTGCTTTTAGTTCAATATATGCAAAATGACACTTTTTTAAGGAGATCTTTTTATTTACTTGCACTATTTTTTGTAGTACCCTTTCTAGTCATGTGAGGTGATTTTCCCAAGTTTCTGAGCAAACTATGATATCATCAATATAGATAATTAACCATCCTTCTGATAATTCTTCAGGAAATATGGTATTCATCATCCTTTGATAATGGGAAGGTGAATTCTTTATACCAAATGGCATTCTTAAGTATTCAAAAATTCTACAGTGGACTATTATTCTTAGTAGTCTCTTGGCATTGTCTGTTAAGACATTTTGATTAAAATCCTTTAGAGCATCCATGGCTGTTATGAACTTAGCTTGTGACAATTGTGTCAATGTCTCATGGATTCTGGGTATTGGATATCTGTCAGGGATGGTATAGGTGTTCAGGGCTCTGAAGTCCCCTACCATTCTTGATTTTACGTTGGGCCAAGTTATAATGACAGGTGTAGTAACTTCAACCTGTTCATTATGTCCTACTTTCCTTAATACTTCAAGGTCCATTAATTCTTTAATTTGTGCCTCCAGGGCTTCTCTAGCCCTTGGACTTGCTGGGTAAGCAGGTCTCCTTAGTAAAGGTGGGTAAGGTTTTTCAACATTAAGAATCATATCTACTTCATGCCCAATTATGGCACCTAGTGGATCTTTGTCAGTTTCAAAGGCATTTTTATACTCAAAGAACAGGTTGATCAATTTTTCTTTCATTTTTTCTGTTAAATATTGATTGAATTCTGCCTCTTTAAGTTGTTCAGATATAAAAAGTTTCTTTTCTGGACTTTTTTTTTATTCTTAATAGCTGTAATTTGTTTTTTGTTATTTAAGAAGCCAAAACTTTGGCTTTTGTTGTCTCCTATAGTAAAATATCTATCTCTTTGGTTGGAGATATCTATACCATAGATTAACAAGTAGTCATTTCTAAGTATGAAGTGATTACTAGTACAGTTGTCTATTACCACAAACTCTACTTTAATTGTGATACATTGTGAAGGATGAGGAAAAATGAGTGTTAAGTCAATTATACCAAGGGGCTTCATGCTGTCACTTGCACTACTAAGTTTGACTCCTTGTATTGGTCTAAGTTTTTCTTCCCAATCTGGTACAATTGTTCTTAAATAACTTTTACCAACACAGGTACAATATGCTCCTGTATCTAAGTTCACTTTTGCCTCTTGGTTTGCCACCATGACAATAGTTATACATGATTTGCCAGCTGTATATCCCATCCCTTTTGCTGGTTTGGTTCTATACAATTTAGCATCTTGTATATTTGTGAGGTTTGTACCAGATGTTCCAACTTGTGCTAAGTTTGAATTGACATCTAGTACTTCATATATTGAATCAATATTATTAATTTGTGCATTAATTTTATTAATTTCATCACTTTCAGAGGTTTCTGATTGTTCAGTGTATTTTTCAGAATCAGATTCTTCCTCTTTATCATTGTGGTCCTCTGTTTCCACAATTTCATTGATTTTTGCTTTTTTAAGGCAATTATTGGCTAAGTGTCCAATAACTCCACATTTATGGCATTTTCTTTGCTCATTACTATTGGATGTATTGGGCTTGAAAGCTTATTTTGATTTATCTTTTTTGATAAATGGCTTATTTGGACTTTTGATGTCCAATTTTTTCCAAGCTCTGCCAATTTTTGTTCTTGTCACCATGTCTTCTAGTGCATTGATATACTCTTCTTTGAAGCATGGTTCTATACACCTGCTTCTCAGGGCATGTTTCAATTCTCCTCCAAATTTCTTAAGTAATTTCATGTGTACCATTTTTTGCGACATTTCTGGGTACAGTGCATTTAATCGTTCAACTTGTTTTAAGAACCAAGTCAAACATTTATCTTTGTCTGGGTCAAAGAAGGAGTTTTAAAATGCATTTTCTATTTTGTACCTCCAGGCATCATTAGACCACTTGGTGATTATTTCCTGTTTCCACGAAGACCAGGTATTTTTGACATTTGTTTGTCTTATGCCATAATACCATCTTTTTGCAGATTTCTCAAACAGTGAGTGTAATCTTGCAGTGATTAATTCATCTGGTATGGAATAATCTTCTTGTAGAATGTCAATTGTCTTGTTAAATGACATATGGTCATATTCACCTTCTCCTGTGAATGTTGGCCATTCTTTCAATTGAGGTGCTTCCTTCATTAAGAATTGGTTATTGTCTTGGTGACTCAGGTTTGTCATGAATGGATTTGTTAATTCCTCTTTTGGTTTAACAGGGCTTCTTATGTGAGAAAATGGAGTTGATAACTTTGGCATATTTGAGTTAGCCTCCTTAATTTTAGTCATTTTTTCAGTGATAAGCCTTATTTCACTTTGAATATCATCTTTCAGATGCATTCTTGCTTAATCACTTCTTTATACGTGGTCTAAAAGTAATTTCTGGTGTGATGAAGTCTTTTCTTCAAGTTTTTCTACAGAAATACTTAATTTGTTCAATTTTTCTGTAAGATTGTCAATACTCACGTCATAATTGATTGTCAAAGTTTTAGCTTTGATATCTTTTATATATTTATACAATTCTTGTTGTCCTTGTACCAATTTCTGAGTATTGTTGATTAAAACTTTTGATTTATTATTTTCAACCATAAGATTAATGTTATCAATTTCTTTTTTATTTTGTACAACAATTTTTGTCAAAGATGACAAGCTATTATCTATTTCTTGTAAAGATAATAAGCTATTTTGAATGTCTTTAAGAGGTAAGATACTGTCTTTAAGCTCTGTTAGAGTATCTAAAACATCAGGAGATAAGGGTATTTCTTTGGGAAATGGGGTTGTCTCATTCCTTGCTCCTCCTTGTCTTTGAATTCCATCAAAGTTCTGGCCATGTTGAAGACATTTTCCATGGCATCTTTTTGGATATTTGGAATCCCGTAGGTTGGGGAATATGGTTTCCTCCAATTCTTTTTCTTGTTATTCCTCCCTTCTTAAGGAAGTGGGCTGGCTTGGGGCTTGCTGGTAGAATGTAAGATTTGTCTATGAAACTGATGATAATATTACTATTAATCAACAGTACTATGACTGTTCTTATGAAATATAATAACAAAATGTTATTATAACCACAATTAAATAATTAAAGAATTATTTCTTTCACGTGTTAAACACTACTAATGATTTTAACAGTGAGCAAGTAATTGTCTACAAGAATCAATTACAAGAAGATTTCAATAATAAAACTTCTTTTATTAAAATAATATAAATTATTTTAATATATAATTATCTTTTGCAAGAATAATTATAATGATAATTCTTGAAGAAAACTAATTTTAGAGAAAAGCTTTAAGAATTAAAAATAAATCACTCACTAATATTCCAAAGAGCTTATTGAAAGATAAGATAGAGAGATTTGACGTAGAATTGTGGATTTTAAGGATCAAAATGAATTTATCACAGTATTACAACAATATATAGTTCGATTCTATAGTTTAATGTCTTTCTGATTGATTCTGAAAGATTCAAAACACTTAAGAATAGCTATAACTAGTACTTACTTGTTGGTAATAATGATTTAAATGATAATAAGATGATGATCCGGAAAAAACAGCAAGAAGAGGCCTCTTTTAAGTCAACAACAGCTCACAGAGGCGTGCCATGGAGAAAACTGAAAAACCAGTGAGTGAGAAAACAATAAACCCTTTTGGATTATTGATTGCATCATCTGTTGTCACGTAAGATTATCATAATTACTTAATTGATGCTTTTATGTGACTACCAACCCCAATATGGTTAAGAATAAAAAGAGTAACATCTGTAAATCTTCTTTTATTAAAAAATAATCATTGATTTCTCAAGTTTATCAATTTTATTGCCAATTTCATCACAGGTTGTAATTACTGTAAATTTTTGAAGATTCAGTGTTTCACGTAGAATAGTCAAAAATTGACTGTAAGTAAAACTTTTAATTTTACTAGTAAAAATGGAATTCTTTTTGGCTGTACCATAGATACTACAGTTCTCTATTAGTCCTGAAAGTTTCAGAAATATTCATTAAGAATTGTATTTTTAATGAATTTTTGAAGTTTTTACCTCATTTCTATGTAGAATTGCAAATATCAGTGTTTCACTGGTTTCTATGAGGTAAATCAATGAATAAAAGTCCAAAAAGGGTTTTAATTACTCTTTTGGGGTTTGTCCATGGAAATCATTAAGAATTGACATGGTTACAGGAGTTTAAGTAGCTCTTTAACTCCTTGGCACGTCAAAATAGCAGGTTATTTGCTATTTCCTTAAGATTTACAGTAGTTGTAACATGGTAACCAAGTTTAAAAAGGTTTTAGTTTACCAATTAGGCCAAGATCAGCCATGGATCCAAGATTTGAAGCTGTCCACGCCTCTGAGGCCTCAGAAGTTGGGTACCCTGGCTCTCTTTGATGTCTTTTGTCCCCCTTGCTTGTTTTTTACGTCAAAATAGAAATTTAAGCTTAAAGTGAGATATCCAATATGAGTGTACCAAAAGTCCATGTAGGAATACCATGATATTAAATGCTCAAAACATGCATAACACTATTCTCAGTGTATATGTAACATGGGATTTCTCACATTCCCATTATTTTGGCGTGAATTTAAGAAAAACAAAAATTTTCACAGATCTTTTATGTGGTATTGATGATGTGGTATTGAAGTATTTTCCATTTTACCACCTCAAAGAGTTAATTTGAGCTTATTCACTCTATGGAGCTACCCTAGGTGAATTTTTGTGTAGAATCCAAATCTGGCCTTAAATCCATGGATTTACTTACTCAATAAAAAGTTATTCATTTTTTCTGAAATCAAAAATGATGAATTTTGGATATATGCATGACTCATTAGTTATGCATAATTCGCAATTTCTTTATAAGTCAATTGTGGCCTTTTTGGGTATGTAAAATATACCTCAAGGCTCACAGTGAAGATGTTCATCTGAAGACCACATAGCCCTCTTCTAATGTGTATGTTGCGTAGAATTCTGTACAGAACCTGTACAGGACCCCAGTATTGACCAAACTATAAAGTATTGAATTATTAACAGGCTACTTTGTCTTTCTGACACCTCATAAGTATAATTATGGGATAATATCCCACAGTAAGGCTGCATTGGTCTAACTGTGGGATTTTGACATTAAAGCTGCCATAGCTTTTTCAGTTGTTGAGATATCAAGCTCAAAGTTGGTTCATTGTTTATTCCTGGATGCATTCTACACAGTGGTACCTTATTTGATATGGCTATCATTAAATATAGCAAAGTTATGCCATGTACAAGATTTTTTGTACATATGTATGATTTGCTTAAAATCTGTAGAGAGCTTCTTTGCCCTATAACTTTTGTTCTAGATGTGATATGGGGAAATAGATGGCACCATCAGATAGCCTTGATTTTTCCCTTTCCAAAAATACACCACTTTAGCTATCTCACAATAAAACTGTAAAATTTAGGTGAGAGGTGAATATTTTATTCACCCTTATTTGACCTTATATTGGTCATAACTTCTTTAATTCTGGCGCTAGCTCAATTTAGCTAGTACCATTGGATAGCCCTGAATTAGAGCTTGCATTTGAAAACCCATTTGATTGGTTGAATCTTCTTCCTCTTTATTTTAGATGGGAGGTGAAAAATAAGTTTTATGCTCAGAAACAACTTTGGGCAGGAATAACTTTGCCATTCCTTGTCCTATGATGGTGGGACTTGTATATTTCAAAAAAAGTTAAGTTTCCTCTTTTGTTTGATAATTTTTGAGCTGGTTTGGCTCAGCTCCATGTCTTGCTGGGATATTGGCTCTACCATTGGTTTATGGTATTTGGCTATCATGCTTGTTCTCTGGTTTTGGGTCACAGGCTGACATACCCTCCCTCTAAAGAAGGATCATCATTTATGAGGCTTTTCAGTCCTCTTAGAGGGCATGAATCTGCCTAGATGAAGCTTCCCATCTGGAATGGCATTCTTTGCCAACCATTTGACTTTATCTGCTGTCTTGTCTTTAAATCTGACAAAGTAATGCCTTTGTTTTTCCCATTCAGTCTGATCTTCCTGGCCTTGATGATTTTCTTCACAGGGCCAGGGGATTCTTCCACTTCCACTATTCTTGGTAGAGTGGTATTTTTCTTCCTGAAGGGGAATTTATCCTCCTCTTTCTGGAAGTATGGCTTGACTAAGCTCACTGGGAAAACTGGGTGTTTCCTGGAAAATTCCTCTGTGAGTTTGACCTCTACTGCACTTTTCCCTATCAGCTTAATGATGGGGAAGGGCCGTACAAATGAGTCTCTCATTTCCTTTGGTCCCTTAAGATTGTTGAAGTTAAGTGTATACACTAGCACTTTGTCCCCTTCTTTAAAGTCAGGCTCCATGTGTGATTTGTGCCATGCCTGTTTGTTATATTCTTTTTCCTCAGCTATGCATTTGGCAGCAGTGTCACAACCCTTCTTCTACATATCATGGAAGTCCTTGACTGTGGGGTGGATGGTTAGAAGATTCTTCTCCAAGTGATCCACAGGCAATAGGGGGTTCCACCCTTTTTATACCAGTGAAGGTAATTTCCCTGTGGTAGAACGCTTGCTAGTATTATAAGCCAGTTGGAATGCTGGTAAAAGGGTAACCCAGTCATGGGTGTATCTGTTATGGTCCTTGTATTGCATGCCATATGCACAAAGCCTCCTAAGGATGTCCTCCATGTTTTGGATAATACTTTCAGCAAGGCCATATTTTGAGGATGTTAAGCTGTATAAAATTCAAGCTTTGTTCCTAGCATTTCATAGAGGGTGGTCCAAAACTCTGATATGAATTTTGGGTCCCTGTCACTGATAATGATTTTTGGGACTCCACATGTGGATATGATGTTATTCCAAAATACTGAGGCTGTATCCATTTCTGTGTCTTCCTTATGACATGGTGGGCACCTCACACTTTTGCTATACCTATAAACTATGACTAGGCAGGCATTAAAATTTTCTTTGCCTCCTGGGACAAGTCCTATCACCCAGTCCATATTGAGGGTCCCCCATAGGTCCTTGGGTTCTACCATGTGCTGAAGTAGCCCATATTTGTTCCCAAGTTTTCCATTTGCCTTCTGGAATCTTTCACAACTGTTGATATATTAACTCAACTCATGTTCCCATTTGGGGCACCAAGCTGTGCTTGCTACCCTTTCCTTGGTCCTGTCTTCACTCATGTGTCACATAAAGGGGATTTTATGGCATTTCTGAAGGATAAAGGCTATATGGTCCCTGTATAATACTGTTAGTTCACTTGTGTGCTTCTCTCTATGGTAGAGCAGGCCATCTATAAGAAAGAAATTGTTGTCCTTATAGTCCCTCAAGCAAGAGTCCCCTAGCTTGGATTCCAGCTCTGGGCTCCTTTATTTTTATTGAAGGAGTTGCAACAATATGCCACACTGTTTGTGTTTAGCATATGTCTTCATCAATGCATTGAAGAAATAATTATACAGTTCTGAGGAGCTTATTTCCAATATGGGAGTTTATGTTCCTTCTGGTCTAGTCTCTCCACTAACTGGGGTACCTGTGAGCCTTGAGGTATATTTTACATACCCAAATAGGACACAATTATCTTAAAAATAAATTATGAATTATGCATAACTCATAAGTAATGCATATATCCAAAATTCATCATTTGATTTCAGAAAAGATGATTAACTTTTTATTGAGTACGTAAATCCATTGATTTAAGGCCAGATTAGGATTCTACACAAAATTTCAACTAGGGTAGCTCCATAGAGTGAATAAGCTCAAATTAACTCTTTGAGGTGGTAATATGGAAAATACTTCAATACCACATAGAAGATCTGTGAAAATTTTTATTTTTCTTAATTTCACGCCAAAATGATGGGAATGTGAGAAATCCCATGTTACATATACACTAAGAATAGTGTTATGCATGTTTTGGGCACTTAATATCATGGTATTCCTACATGGACTTTTGATACACCCATAGTGGACATCTCACTTTAAGCTTAAATTTCTATTTTGATGTGGAAAATAGGGAAGGGGGACAAAAGACATCAAAGAGAGCAAGTGTAAGGTGTGGATATGAAACTTTGATTAAAAATCAAGTACTTTTCCTGTCCTCAAAATTTGTATAAGGTAAAAAGCAATTAAAAATAGTATGAAATATTATTTTTAAGAGCAAACATGCCAATTTTATTGTTTATAAATTTATTAGTATAAAACAATAATATTATAAAAATTTATTGTTTTACCAACAATAAAAATTTATCCAAAAAATACTCTACAAGAGATATTTTAAGGCTACAAAAGAAATTTCTTCAAGAGCAATTTCAATTGGAATTAATTGAGAAAAGAACTGCAAGAAATTAATTAAAGAAAAAAGTCTTTAAAAAGAATATTAAAGAGAAAACACGCCCAAAAGTGACCAGAATGAATTTGGAAACAAAGTGACAAAGCTAACAGTGATGAAAGATGCTTTAATTCACTTTTGGGGTGGTTCAGGGGTAAAAATGATTATAAAAGTTACAAAAAATGATTATAATGATTTTTTCACGTGGTTAAAAGGTTTAAAATGATATAAGAAAGGTGGTTGGAATCTTTTATTGATTGGTTTAACAATGTTTAAACTAATTATAAAAGGAAAAGATTCTAACATGAAGAGAAAAGTGGGGCAAAGAAGACATTCTTTTATAGCCATCAATTCTCTTACTACAAAAGTAAATTTTACTCTTGTAAGTCGTGAAAAACAGTCTGACAACAGAAAAGCCAATTATGGCATCATTGAACCCTGGTTTAGACCAAAAAGGGCTGGTTTAAGCCATTTTTAGCCATTTTAGACGCTTGAATCAGCCATTACTATAGCAATACCAGGCCTAGAGCCTTCAAAACACGTCAGAATGTGTGTAAGAGGCGTAGAAATCAGTTAAAACTGTTTTTACTATGGTTGTTTTATCTTAAGGGTAGTTTTACCCTCTTGGCAACAGCTAAAACTACCCCAGTTGGTATCAAAACCTCATCATCAATTGAGTCCACAGACCCTGTAACTCAATTCAAGGCCAAAAGTGATGAACTTTTGCGTGAATTTTGACATCCCACGCCTGTCAGCAAGGACTTTGGGGGTCTAGCTCCCCCTTTGAGCTGGAGTTCCTTTTCCCCCCCAAATTTAATCTTTCCAATTTATTTTTCCTTTAATTCCTCATCATGTATTATACTTATAATTTACATATGTAATTCAATTCAATTGTACAGTACAATACAGTAATAATTGACACCTCATATGTAAATCAAAGTTCACTTATGTAATACACGCACACATTTTGACATTTCAAGTGAATTCAATTGAAAATACTTCAATTCCTCATAGCTTCTAAACTAAACACAACACCTCAATTTTAACACAAAAATTGATGGTTAACACCACATGTGGTGTGAATTAAATTAAGGTTTTGAGGATTTTCAACTTTTGTATTGAAAATACTAAAAACTTAATTTAAGCTTATTTCGAGTTGAGTTACAAGAATTTCACTCAGAGGTGACCCCACCTGATTTTTTATGAGGAATCCAATGGTGAAATAATTTTTATATGTTTATTTATTGGATAAAAAGTTATAATAATTTTTATTTAACTTTTTTCCAAATTTATTTATTTTTTCACAATTTTGTTAAAATTTCATTTTTACTTAATTTTTTCAAGTATAAATGTAATTTTATACTTACAAAATTTAATGTATTTCTATTTTTAAATTGTAATTAATTTTTTATTTTTAATATAATTTTATATTTATATTTTGATTTTTATTTTAATAATATAAATAAATTTATTTTATTTATATTAATATGTTATTTTTTATATTTGTGGTCTTTTGGGTATATGAAATTACCTCTAAGGCTCACAGCAAGGGTACCCAACTTCTGAGGCCTCAGAGGCCTGGACAGCTCCAAAGCTTGGATCCATGGCTGATCTTGGCCCAATTAGTAAGCTAAAGCACTTTGGGAACTTGGCTACCATGTTACAACTACAGTAAATCATAAGAAAATAGCAAATAACCTGCTATTTTGACGTGCCAAGGAGGTAGAAAGCTACTTAGACTCTTGTAACCATGTCAGTTATTAATTCATTTCCATGGATAGACCCTAAAAGATTAATTAAAACCCTTTTCGTACTTTTATCCATTGATTTACCTCACAGCAACCAGCTATACACTAATATTTGCAATTCTGCGTAGAAATGAGGTAAAAACTTCAAAAATTCATTAAAAATACAATTCTCAATGAATCTCTCTGAAACCTTCAGAACCAATTCAGAACTGTATTATCTATGGTAAAACAAAAAAAATTACAGTTTTATTGGTAAAATTAAAAGTTTAACTTACAGTCCATCTTTGACTATTCCACGTGAAACACTGAATCTTCAATAATTCACAGTAATTACAACCTGTGATGAAATTGACACTGACATTGATTACTTTGAGAAATAAATTATTATTTTGGAATAAAAGAAGGTTTACAGATGTTACTCCTTTTATTTTTAACCATATTGGGGTTGGTAGTCATGTAAAAACATCAATTAAGTAATTATGATAATCTTACGTGACAACAGATGATGCAATAAATAATCAAAAAGGGATTATTGTTTTCTCACTCATATTTTTCAGTTTGCTCCATGGCACGCCTCTATGAGCTGTTTTTGACTTAAAAGAGGCCTCCTCTTGCTGTTTCTTCCACATCATCAAATCATCTTCTTCTCCATTTATATCATTGTTACCAACAAGTAAGTATTAGTTAAGCTATTCTTAAGTGTTTTAAGTCTTTCAGAATCAATCAGGAAGACGTCAAATCATAGAATCCAACTATATATTGTTGTAATCCTACTATAAATCATTTTGATCCCTTAAATCCACAATTCTACATCAAATTTCTCTAGTTATATCTTTCAATAAGTTCTTTGGAGTATAAGTGAGTCATTTATCTTTAATTCTTGAAGTTTTTCTCTAAAATTAGTTTTCTTCAAGAATTATCTCTATAATTATTCTTACAAAAGATAATGATATATTAAAATAATTTTATTATTTTAATAAAAGAAGTTTTTATTATTAAATTCTTCTTGTAATTGATTCTTGTACACAATTACTGCTCACTGTTAAAATCACTAGTAGTGTTTAACACGTGAAAGAAATAATTCTTTAATTATTTAATTGTGGTTATAATAATATTTTGTTATTATTTTTCATAATAACAGACATAGTACTGTTGATTAATAGTAATATTATCATCAGTTTCATAGTCAAATCTTACCGTACCACTTTCTGATGCCCATTCAGAAATTCTGAGGTTTTTCCTCCTACCTATTTCCATGAAATGGATAGGAATCTTGGCTGCTACTTCAGGGTCATAAGCTGGATTTCTTTTGAAATTTTCCAGGGGCCATTTTCTGAGGCCATCTGCATTGGTGTGGCTTTTTCTTTCTTTTTATATGATGGTCATACTGCCTCTATACTCTTGGATGGCTATTTTCCACCTCAGCATGTGTCTATTGGTAGTCCCTATGTTCAGTGAAGACTTCAAGGCTGTGCAGTCTGTGTAGACTTCAAATACTGCACCCTCCAAATAATAATGGAGTTTCTCCAGAGCCCAGAATAGACATAGGCATTCAGTCTGGGTGGCCCCATACCTAGCTTTTTAATCTATCAGTTTCCTAGAGATGTAGCATATCAATCCCTCTCTTGGTTCACCATCTACAATATGTCTCTGGTGACGGGCTGCCCCTAATCCTTGGCTACATTCTGCATCTAGGTATAACTTGAATGGTATTTCCAAGTCAGGTCAGATGAGCACAGGCACATTTGTGATTTCATGTTTGATACTCTAATATGCATCCCTCCCTTCCTTGGTAATTTCAAAAACTACATCTTTTGAACATAGCTTGTATAGACTACTAGTTATGTGGGAAACATTTCTGATGTAGTTTCTGTAGTAGCTAGCAAACCCAAGGAAAGATTGCATCTATTTGATGTTCTTTGGTACTGGTTTTAGCAGTACTCCTTCTACTTTTTCTGGTCTATGGCCAGACTAAGGCCTGACATTTGTGTCCCAGTGCCAGTAATTATTGTTGGCCAAAATTGCACTATTTAAGTGAAATTCTCATATTAATGGGTGTGCACTTACTTAATACTCTGAATATGTACTGCACAGGGTCTTCCCATGTCTCTGGATCTATAATCATGTCATCAATATATACTACCATCAAGCCTTCCAATATTTCTTCTTGAAATATTGTGTCCATCATCCTTTGGAAGTGGGCTGGTGAATTCTTGATTCAAAATAGCATCCTGGTGTACTCATATATGGCCATATGGCACATGATTCTGAGTAGTTTCTTGGAGTTTGGTTTAAATCTATTATTGTGGAAGCCTTTCATACAATCCATCTTGGTTATGTGTTTGGCTTTTGCCAGTTTGTATAGGGCATGAGGTATCCTTGGTATAGGATACCTGCCAGCTTATGTGTAGTTATTCAGAGCTCTGAAATCCCCACACAACCTTGATATGCAATCATGCCAGGTGATAAGGACAGGAGTGGTGACTTCCACTATTTCATTGTGTCCTATATTCCTGATGAAATCCATTTCTAGGAGTTCATTGATGTGTTTCTCAAGTTCCTTCCTATTTTCCAGACTTGTTGGGTATGGAGGTCTTCTCAGCATGGGTGGATAGAGTCTTTGCACATCCAGGTATAATTCTATATCACGACCTCAGATTTTGCCTAATGGTTCTTCACCAATGGCAAATTATGGTTTATTTTTCCTCAGCATCTTCAGTGAACTAAGTTTTTGTTTACTGGTGAGGGTAGTACTGAATTGGCCCTGCCTGAACTCATTCAGTATATTTCAAGCAAAAGTTTCTTTGCCTTATTTGTACCAATAGTAATATGCCTGTTTTTACTATTGTAAGTATCAATTCCATACATACTCTGGTTGTAAGGTTTGACTATGAAACAATAAGTAAAAATTACTAATTTATTACTTATTGCACTCTGAATGTCCTTATAATTGAAATAAATAAGATTAAAATAATAATAATAATAAAGAAATATTATTATTATGGCGTAAAAATATTATATTATTAAATAAATATAATAATATAATTAATATTATATGAAATTATAATATTATAAATAATATATTAATATATAATAATTAATATATTATAAAGCTCTTTATTATTGTTACCAAAAAATAATAAAGGTGTGAAAAACTTTTTTTTATAAATACAAAACAATTAATAACAATAATATTACTAATATTAAAGTTATGTATTAATATAAATACTATTTATATTAAATAAGAATTATTAAGAGTAATAATAAGAGAGAAATTATTATAATAAGATGAAATAACCTACTTTTAACACTTAAAATAATAATTTTGAGATATTTTACGCCAAAAGAATATAATACAACCTTTTCAAATTGTATTTACAATAAAAAATAAAGAAAATTACTAAATTTCTTGATTTTATGTGGAAATGAGTTTATAGAGAGATTTATGACAAAAACAATTAAAGAATTGATTTAATCACGTAAAAATAGTGATTAATATTAAGATGATCTTTGGTATTTAATAATATAAGAGTCTTATATATAAAGAATAAAGAAATTACCTTTTATTTAATTGATTTAATGTTTTTGATACGTCTGAGGGGTAAATAGAGTAAAAAGAGCTCTATTTATAGTAAATACCTCCCTCCTAGAGTCCAACAGGCTTCTAGTAGACGTGTACTGATCATATCCACTGGAATTGATCAATATTTTAAGGTTTGAGGGTGATTACATCATGATCAAACCATATTACGTCATTATTACACCATTATTTAGAGTTATCACTATAACTCTAAGTTTGATGACATCAGAGGCTTGGCAGAACCCCAAATTTCGTGGATTTTATTAGTTTTAATCATAAACTAATAGTATTCACCAATTTTATCACTCTTAAGACTGTTAAACTTAAATTAAGGTTACAGTATGTGATCATAACTGCTCAAATTAAGCTCAAACTTTGATCCTCAATAACTTTTAAGATTTACATGCTACAGCAATTCAGAGAGTGAATTCTGATAGCCTGGCATAACCCTATTATGCTTCCAAGAGCTTTTAATTACATCATCAAAACTCTAATTTTGATGATTTTTCTTGTAACTCATCTTTTCTGTCGAAATTCAATATTTTAAACTTCAAACCTTGATTTCAGGGGGTTATACCCTGAATTTAATAATAAAAATTACATCATTCTTCACGAATGAACTAGGAGAATCCAACTGTGTACTTTCTTTTAAGTTTGGAACACTTTCACAACAAAGTGGTCAACAGCTCTGTTGATTTTTATCAATAATTCATCATAGGTTTTAACCTTGTTTATAATTTGTAAAATAAAGTTCATATCTGTGTTCTTACAGTAATTACGTGGTAACTTTATTTTTGGTTCATCATTCTATCATGTATAGTTTAGAAGATATTAGCTATGATCCTTGAATATATGCGTTGACCAAAAAAGTGCATATATTCAGGATAATTCCTTAAGTATGCACATTGGAAATTGGCTTATTAATTGTTTTATGTGTGGATTTTCATGGGGAATCCACTGGTATAATTTATTTCACGTGTTGTTTCATTAGGTTTTGAGATAAATAAGGTTTTATGGTTTTTATAAGGTATTATACCTTATAATTCCTTAAGTATTGACTTTACAGATATGCCATAAAAATGGTATATGTGTATTTTTCCATGGTGAATCCAATGGTATAATTTATTTTACATGTTGATTCATTGGTTTTTAAGTTAAACCAATTTTTGTACCAATTTATGGTATTTTTTATATATTTAAGTAATTATTCTTAATGTGTAATTATTCTAAGTAATTTTAATATAATTATATTAAAGGTATAATTATTCTGAGTCTTTTTTGTGACCTTATTGGGTATGTGGTCATATCTCAAAGGCTCACATTCCCTACCACCAAAAAAGATTGTACCACAATCTGATATGTGTGATTAGGGTATCATCCACTGTCCTACCTCTTCAATAGACTTTGTTAGTCTTGAAGCTCAATAATGCTTAACTTTTTTATTTTTCAGGTTTTCTTTCATGTCTGAATCTTCTTAGTAATTTGTCAGCATTTTTTATATCTTTCTCAAGTAGCCATTCATCTTCCTGAGTTGAATTTCTATACCTTACAAGGTATTCCCTTTCTTTTTTGTTTCTTGTCCTTCTTTCTTTAAGGACTTTTACTATTTTCTTTTCCTCTCCTTCCTCCAAGGGGGGAATCTCAAGTGGGGGTTTATTTCTTAGTGGAAATAACTCCTTGTCACTTGAACTGTAAGGTTTTATCAGACTTACAGGGAAAGTTGGGTGTTTGTTCATTAGTTCACCTGTGAGTTCTAATTGCACAGCATTGGGTCCATGGAGTGCTTTTATCATAAATGGTCCTGCAAAGGAATCTTTCAATTTCTTTGGGCCTTTTATGTTATTGAAATTAAGGGTTGATACTAAAACCAAGTCTCCTATTTTGAAATCAGGTGGTTTATGACTTTTATCCCATCTTTCTTTTGCATATTTAAAAGAATCTTGCATGCATCTGTTTGCATGGTGTCTTGCTTTGTCAAGCATTATCTTGAAACTGCTTGCTGTTGGGTGTATATCCACTAAGTCCTTTTTGAGGGTGTCATAAGGAAGTCTTGGATTCCAACCTTTCTCTATCATTGCTGGTGTTTTGCCAGTAGAAGAATGGATTGATGTCTTATATGCCAGCTCAAGTGCTGGTATTAGTGTACACCAATCATGGGTAAAACCATCAGAATCTTTGAATTCTAGCCCATAAGCACAGAATCTTCTGATCATATCCTCTAGGGTCTGTATCATTCTTTCTGCTAGACCATCAGTTTGAGGATGATAAGCTGTTGAGAATGATAATTTTGTCCCAAACAAGTTATGGAGATTTGTCCATAATGCTGAAGTGAACTTTGGGTCTCTGTCACTTATAATATTTTGGAATAAGCCTGTGTGGCTAATGACTTTATTCCATATCATTATGGCTGTATCCATAGCTGTGTCATCTTTATGACATGGTAAGAACATGGGAGTTTTACTGTACCTGTCAACTAACACTAGGCATGCATTATAACTCCTGTCTCCTCCTGGAGGTAAGGCTGTTACCCAATCCATATGAACTATTTCACAAGGGGATTTTGGTTCTTGGATTTGGATCATCATTCCAAATTTCTTTCCTGTGGCTCTGTTGGCTTTTTGACATCTGTCACAGGTTTGGCAGTACTCTGCAACATCTTTCTTCCAATTTGGCCACCAAGAGCAGGTTTTCACCCTTTCTAGTGTCCTATCTTCTGAGAGATGTCCAGATGCAACATTATCATGACACTCATGTAAAATAGTGTTTATTAGTGTTCTATCTGTTAAGGCCATAACACATGTGTGTTTTGTTCTATGGTAAAGGATTCCATCAAGGAGGTGAAATCTTCCTTCATCATATGCCTTTTTCAATATTTCATCTAGTTTTGATGAAAGTGATGGATCTTTGCAGTCTTTCATTAGAAGTTGGCTTAAGATATGGCAATTTTTGTCTGTCTTGTAGCTTTCTTTAACTTGGTTAAAGAATTCTGTGCCAATGTCTGTAACACATATTCCTTCTATATGGTGCTCCTCTTGTGGTACCCATGCTGGATTGTCAGGGGTATTTGCTAGAGCCCATCTACTAAGACCATCTGCATTTTTATGAATATTCCCAGATTTATGAACAATAGTCATATTTCCTCTATATTCTTGGATAGAAATTTGCCATCTCAGCATATGTCTATTTGGAGTCTTCATATTTAATAGTGATTTCACAGCATTACAGTCTGTGATTACATCAAATACTGTGCCATCCAAATAATAATGCAGTTTTTCTAAAGCCCATACTAGGCATAAGCATTCCATTTGGCTTGCTCCATACCTTGCTTCTGTTGGCTTTATCTGCCTTGAAATGAAACAAATTGGTCCTTCCACTGGTTTGTCATTGATAATTTGTGTTTGGTGAAGTGCAGCACCTAGTCCTTCTCCACAAGCATCAATGTACAGTTTGAAGGGTAGTTTCCAATCTGGCATCAGAAGAAATGGGGCATTTGTTAAGGAATTTTTCAATTCTTGATATGCCTTGACTCTTTCTTCTGTCATCTCATAGACTGTTTGTTGGTCACATAGCTTATACAAGGATTTAGCAATCTTTGCAAAGTCCTTTATATGCTGTCTATAGTAACCAGCAAATCCTAGAAATGATTGCATTTCTTTTTTGGTTTGAGGCGTTGGCTTAAGTAGTACTGCTGCTACTTTATTTTTGTCTATGCCTAGACTAAGGCCAGATACTACATGTCCTAGTGCCTTTAATTCACTGTATGCAAAATGACATTTTTTCAAGGAAATTTTCATATTTACTTGGACTATTTTCTGTAATACCCTTTCTAGTCTTGTAAGGTGATTTTCCCAAGTTTCTGAGCAAACTATGATATCATCAATATAGATAATCAACCATCCTTCTGATAATTCTTCAGGGAATATGGTATTCATCATTCTTTGATAATGGGAAGGTGCATTTTTTATTCCAAATGGCATTCTTAAGTATTCAAAAATTCCACAATGGACTATTATTCTTAGTAGTTTCTTGGCATTGTCTGTTAAGACATTTTGATGAAAACCCTTCAGAGCATCCATAGCTGTGATGAACTTAGCTTGTGACAATTGGGTTAATGTCTCATGGATTCTGGGTATTGGATATCTGTCTGGAATGGTATAGGTATTCAGGGCTCTGAAGTCTCCTACCATCCTTGATTTTCCATTATGCCAAGTTATAATGACAGGTGTAGTAACTTCTACTTGTTCATTATGTCCAACCTTTCTTAATACTCCAAGGTCCATTAATTCTTTAATGTGCACCTCTAAGGCTTCTCTAGCTCTTGGACTGGCTGGATAAGCAGGTCTTCTTAATAAAGGTGGGTAAGGTTTTTCTACATTAAGAATTATATCCACTTCATGTCCAATTATGGCACCTAGTGGCTCTTTGTCAGTTGCAAAGGCATTTTTATACTTAAATAAGAGATCAATCAATTTTTCTTTCATTTTTTCTGTTAATTCTTGATTGAATTCTGCCTCTATGAGTTGTTCAGATATAAAAGGTTCCTTTTCTGGAATTTTTTCTTCATTCTTAATAACTGTGATTTGTTTTTTGTTATTTAAGAATCCAAAATTTTGTCTTTTGTTATCTCCTATGGTAAAATATCTATCCTTTTGGTTGGAGATATCTATACCATAGATTGATAAGTAGTCATTCCCAAGTATGAAATGATTACTAGTCCAGTTGTCCATTACTACAAACTCTACTTTAATTCTGACACATTGTGAGGGATGAGGAAAAATTAGTGTTAAATCAATTATTCCAAGGGGCTTCATGCTCTCACTTGCACTACTAAATTTGACACCTTGTATTGGCATAAGTTTTTCTTGCCAGTCTGGGACAATGGTTTTTAAATAACTTTTGCCAACACAAGTGCAATATGCTCCTGTATCCAAGTTAACCTTTCCTTCTTGGTTATCAACCATAACAATACTAATACTTGATTTTCCAGCTGTATATCCCATTCCTCTTGCAGGTTTGGTTCTATACATTTTGGCATCTTGCATGTTTGTCAGATTTGTGTCAGATGTTCCAACTTGTGGCAAGTTTGAGTTAACATCCAGTACTTCATAAATTATATCAATATTATTAATTTGTGCATTAATTATATTGATTTCATCACTTTCAGAGCTTTCTGATTCTTCTGTCTCTTTTTCAGAGTCAGATTCTTCTTCTTTGTCATTATGGTTTTCTGTTTCCACAATCTTATTAATCTTTGCTTTTTTAAGGCAATTATTGGCTAAGTGTCCAATAACTCCACATTTATGGAATTTTCTTTGCTCATTATTGTTGGATGTATTGGGCTTAAAGGATTCTTTTGATTTATCTTTTTTGATAAATGGTTTATTTGGGCTTTTAATGTCCAATTTTTTGCAAGTCCTGCCAATTTTTGTCCTTGTCACTATATCTTCTAGTGCATTTATATACTCTTCTGTGGAGCATGGTTCTATACACCTGCTTCTTAGGGCATGTTCTAGTTCCCCTCCACATTTCTTAAGTATTTTCATATGCACCATCTTCTGTGACATTTCTGGGTACAGTGCATTAAGCCTTTCAACTTGTTTTAAGAACCAAGTTAAAGGTTTATCTTTCTCTGGGTCAAAGAAAGAGGTTTCAAATGCATTTTCTATCTTATACCTCCAGGCATCATTTGCCCACTTGGTGATTATTTCATGTTTCCACCAAGACCAGGTATTTTTACCATTTGTCTGTCTTATGCCATAATACCATCTTTTTGCAGATTTCTCAAATAATGAATGTAATCTTGCAGTGATTAATTCATCTGGTATGGCATAGTCTTCTTGTAACATGTCAATTGTTTTAATAAATGACATGTGGTCATATTCACCTTCTCCCGTGAATGTTGGCCATTCCTTCAATTGAGGTGCTTCTTTCATTAAGACTTGGTTATTGTCTTGGTGACTCAAGTCTGTTATGAAAGGATTTGACAATTCCTCTTTTGTTTTAAAAAGGCTTCTTATATGAGAAAATGGTGTTGATAACTTTGGCATATTTAAATTAGCCTCATTAATTTTATCCATTTTTTCTGTAATAAGCCTTATTTCACTTTGAATATCATCTTTCAGATGCATTCTTGCTTCATCCCTTTTTTCCACATGGTCTAAAAGTAATTTTTGGTGTGATGAACTCTTTTCTTCAAATTTTTCTACAGAAATACTTAATTTATTTAATTTTTCTGTAAGATTGTCAATACTCACATCATAATTGATTGTCAAAGTCTTGTCTTTGATATCTTTTATGTATTTATACAATTCTTGTTGTCCTTGTATTAATTTTTGAGTATTGTCAATTAAATTCTTTGGTTTATTATTTTCAACAATAAACTTAATGTTGTCAATTTCTTTCTTGTTTTGCACAACAATTTTTGTTAAAGAAGATAAATTGTTATTTATTTCTTGTAGTGATAATAAACTATCTTTAATTTCTTTTAGAGGTAATATACTATTTTTAATTTCTGTTAAAGTATTTACAACATCTTTGGACAAGGTTATTTCTTTGGGAAATGAGGTTGTCTCATTCTTTGCTCTTCCTTGTCCTTGAATTCCATCAAGGTTCTGGCCATGTTTAAAACATTGTCCATGGCATCCTTTTGGATTCTTGGGATTCTGTAGCTTGGGGAATATGGTTTCCTCCAATGCTTTTTCTTGTTCTTCTTCCCTTCTTGGGGAAGTGGGTTGGCTTGAGGCTTGCTGGTAGAGGCTACTGGGGCTTCTTCCTTGGTTGCCTCCCTCTTTTTGGCATGATAATCCTTGATTTTTTTGATTTGAGGTTTGGATGACAGTGGATTCCATCCATTGGAGTATTTCACTATCTCCTCCTCTTTGAGGAACTTTTTCAGGATGTGCCAGGAGTTCATCACTCCTTGGTGTATTTGAGGCAGCATTTCCCAGTCTTTGTCCTTGTATACTGTGTAATACTGCTTGTACTGGCTCATGTAGATGTCTATTTGAGCCCTCTGAATGTGATTTGTACCTATTTGAGTTACTCATACTTAGTTCCAATTCAGGCTCAGATATCATGGGCATTTCTGGGACTTGCCTTTGGGATAAGGCACTTCCTTGTGTGGATTCTGTTCCACTGGGGATATTGCCCTTTCTTTTCCCTTTTGAGCGATCAATTCTACCTCTGAGTCCAGCTCCATCTGATTGGATGGAGTATTGGGAACCTCTTCTGGTAGTCATAATTTAAAGAATAAGAAAAAATAAAAGTATTTTAGAATAAAATTCTTTTATGGCAATTTAAAAAGAGGTGCTCACCTTCAGAGTCTTGAATGGTGGGCCCTGGAAAGTCTAATTTCTTAGCTTTCTTTCTTTTGGTGATAACTGGTGTTGGAGAACTTTGACAAGTTTCTTCCACCAATCTCTCAACAGTAGCTTGGTTGTCTTCTGTTGGGTTATCTTCAAACACTAAAAAAGACAAATAAATATAAGTCTTTTTATAAGAAGTGTTATTTTTGGCAAGATATGGCGATTTTCCACGTAGAAATTGCTTTTATATCTTTGAAAAATTGAAATAAATAAAGAAATGAATAAAAATGAATAAAAATAATCTTTTTATTTGTTTTTAATATTTTTTAATATTTTTTATATATTTTTTATTTTTAAAGAATAAGATAAAAAATGAATATGATTCTTATAAAATTAAATTATAATAAAAATTATTTTTAATTTATAGAATATCTCTTTTAATCACTAGAGTCACTCAAAGAAAGTTCTTGCAAGTCTAAGGATGTGAAAAACCACGTGTAAGACAGTACAATTGCTTTCCAAATGCCTCAATAGCTTTTAAAATCAATAAAATATAAAATTATTATATAATTTTATGATTATAAATATAATTATTATTGGATAAACCCAAATAGAATCTTTTTAAAGGTCTTTTAAGTAAATATCACGGCCAGGCCCCCAAATGTAAGGTTTGACTATGAAACAATAAGTAAAAATTACTAATTTATTACTTATTGCACTCTGAATGTCCTTATAATTGAAATAAATAAGATTAAAATAATAATAATAATAAAGAAATATTATTATTATGGCGTAAAAATATTATATTATTAAATAAATATAATAATATAATTAATAGTATATGAAATTATAATATTATAAATAATATATTAATATATAATAATTAATATATTATAAAGCTCTTTATTATTGTTACCAACAAATAATAAAGGCGTGAAAAACTGTTTTTTATAAATAAAAAACAATTAATAACAATAATATTACTAATATTAAAGTTATGTATTAATATAAATACTATTTATATTAAATAAGAATTATTAAGAGTAATAATAAGAGAGAAATTATTATAATAAGATGAAATAACCTACTTTTAACACTTGAAATAATAATTGTGAGATATTTTACGCCAAAAGAATATAATACAACCTTTTCAAATTGTATTTACAATAAAAAATAAAGAAAATTACTAAATTTCTTGATTTTACGTGGAAATGAGTTTATAGAGAGATTTATGACAAAAACAATTAAAGAATTGATTTAATCACATAAGAATAGTGATTAATATTAAGATGATCTTTTGTCTTTAATAATATAAGAGTTTTATATATAAAGAATAAAGAAATTACCTTTTATTTAATTGATTTAATGTTTTTGATACGTCTGAGGGGTAAATAGAGTAAAAAGAGCTCTATTTATAGTAAATACCTCCCTCCTAGAGTCCAACAGGCTTCTAGTAGACGTTTACTGATCATATCCACTGGAATTGATCAATATTTTAAGGTTTGAGGGTGATTACATCATGATCAAACCATATTACGTCATTATTACACCATTATTTAGAGTTATCACTATAACTCTAAGTTTGATGACATCAGAGGCTTGGCAGAACCCCAAATTTCGTGGATTTTATTAGTTTTAATCATAAACTAATAGTATTCACCAATTTTATCACTCTTAAGACTGTTAAACTTAAATTAAGGTTACAGTATGTGATCATAACTGCTCAAATTAAGCTCAAACTTTGATCCTCGATAACTTTTAAGATTTACATGCTACAGCAATTCAGAGAGTGAATTCTGATAGCCTGGCATAACCCTATTATGCTTCCAAGAGCTTTTCATTACATCATCAAAACTCTAATTTTGATGATTTTTCTTGTAACTCATCTTTTCTGTCAAAATTCAATATTTTAAACTTCAAACCTTGATTTCAGGGGGTTATACCCTGAATTTAATAATAAAAATTACATCTTTCTTCACAAATGAACTAGGAGAATCCAACTGTGTACTTTTTTTAAGTTTGGAACACTTTCACAACAAAGTGGTCAACAGCTCTGTTGATTTTTATCAATAATTCATCATAGGTTTTAACCTTGTTTATAATTTGTAAAATAAAGTTCATATCTGTGTTCTAACAGTAATTACGTGGTAACTTTATTTTTGGTTCATCATTCTATCATGTATAGTTTAGAAGATATTAGCTATGATCCTTGAATATATGCGTTGACCAAAAAAGTGCATATATTCAGGATAATTCCTTAAGTATTAACATTGGAAATTAGCTTATTAATTATTTTATGTGTGGACTTTCATGGGAAATCCACTGGTACAATTCATTTCACATGTTGTTTCATTAGGTTTTGAGATAAATAAGGTTTTATGGTTTTTATAAGGTATTATACCTTATAATTCCTTAAGTATTGACTTTACAGATATGCCATAAAAATGGTATATGTGTATTTTTCCATGGTGAATCCAATGGTATAATTTATTTTACATGTTGATTCATTGGTTTCTAAGTTAAACCAATTTTTGTACCAATTTATGGTATTTTTTGTATATTTAAGTAATTATTCTTAATGTGTAATTATTCTAAGTAATTTTAATATAAATATATTAAAGGTATAATTATTCTGAGTCTTTTTTGTGACCTTATTGGGTATGTGGTCATATCTCAAAGGCTCACACTGGTAGTCTATTCCCAGTAAAAACCCCTGTGTGTGCGCATCTTCAAAACACTTTCCTGTGGGGTATAATCATCTCTTTGATAAGTGTCCCAATGGATTTCATCTTGCCTCATGAACTTTTGAAGTTCTTTTCCTTGGCTGGAAACAGTTGTTTTTCCCAATTTGGGAAGTTATGATCCAGAAACATTGTGGCCACTATTGAGAAATGTGCTCCACTGTCAATGATCAATCGGTGTTGAGCATTGTCTATGCAAACCATCATCTTTGTGGCTTTCCCTTGTATTTATGCCATTCCTTTATTTGGTATAACTAGGAATGTTTGTGCATGTTGTGTGTGCTTATGCAAGTTTTTGTTTGCAGTGTCTTGTGGCATGCCTGCTTCTAACTGTATGTCCTTAATTTCTAGTGGTGTTTCCTCTTGGTACTCCACTAGAAATTTTTTTCTTGGGTCTTGGCCTTTGTCAGGCTGAGTGTATGATAAAAGAGTAATCAGACTATTTACAACTTTTAACTATGACTGTGACACGGTAAAATTAAAATAAAAAATATTTGATAATAAAGAATTAGGGTTTTATGTTGAATATTAAGGGCTTTACTATTATAAAATAGTGGTGGTGAGCGCTGTTGAAAGCCCTGGGTGCAGCTTTACCTGTTGGATGACAATAATAAAGACTACAATAATTAATATTATAGTTATACCTGGTTATATTCCAAGATTATAACTGTTTTTGACAGTTGTACTATGTAGGAATGTAAGAGCAGGATGAGGAAACCTTTTCTGGCTATGAAAAGCCCTCCTTTTATCCTGAAATGAGGTGGAAAGGCTGCTAGACCTTTCCACATAGAGGAAGTAAAGATTTTTTCACTCTCTGAGACTGGCTTGTGGTTTATGAAGGCCTGTATAGCCTAGATTGGGCTCAGGTGTGGTTTGGAAACCACATCTGGGAAGTTTTCACCAATACAGGGTTAAAACGTTCATCTAGGGACCACATAGACCTCTTCTGATGTGTATGACGCGTAGAATGCTGTACAGAAGCTGTATGGGACTCCAGTATTGACTGAACTATGAGGTATTGAAGTATAAAAATGCTTCTTTGTCATTTTGACACCTCATAATCATGGTTATGGGATATTATCCCATGGTAAAGCTGTATTGGTCAGAATGTGGGATTTTGACCTTAAAACAGCTATACCTTTGTCAGTTCTTGAGGTATCAACCCCAAAACTGAATTGGTGTGTAGCCCTGTATGTTTTCTACACAATGATACCTTATTTGATATGTTTATCATCAAATATGGCAAAGTTATGCCATGCACAAATGCTTTCTACACATGCATGATTTAGGCAAAAAGCTGTATTGGGATTGTTTGCCCCATAACTTCTGCTATAGTTGTGATACAAGGAAATTGATGACACCATCAGATAGCCCTGATTTTTCTCTTTCCAAAAAGACCCCACTTTACATATCTCACACTAAAACTGTAGAATTTAGATTAGAGGTGAATGTTTTGTTCAACCTTATTTGGTCTGAATTTGACCATAACTTCAGTAATATTGGTGCTAGCCCAGTTTGGCTGGTACCATTGGATAGCCCTGGCTGAGAGCTTCATCTTGAATACCCATTTGATGGGTTTAAGCATCTCATTCTGTATTCCAGATGAGAGGTGAAAATTAAGGTTTATGCTCAGCAATAACTTTGAGCAGGAATAACTTTGTTATTCTTTTTCCTATGGTGATGGGACTTATATTTTCAGAAAGAGGTGAGTTTCCCCTTTATTTTGATACCTTTTGAGCTAATTTGGCTCAGCTCCATGTTTTGGTAGTATCTTGGCTATACCATTGATTTATGGTATTTTGGCTGTCATGCTTGTGCTCTGGTTTTGAGTCATGGGCTGACAGCCTTAATCAGATTGTTCTCTGATGGCATCACCCATAGAGCCTGATTCAGAATCCTCTGTGGGGAATTCCGCCTCTGGGAATTTCTCAATGGCATTGACTTTCTTCTTTGCCTTTTGACATTTATTGGCATAATGGTCTGTTGAACCACAATTGTGACAAGAGTTCTTCTTTGTAACTTCTTGTAACGTTTTAATATGAAAATATAAGTAAGAATTACTAATATTTTACTTATTGTAATCTGAATGTCCTTATAAATAAAATAAATAAGATAAAAATAATTATTATAATCAAGGCGTAAAAATGTAATTATATTATTAAATAAATATAATCATATAATTTATATTATAAAAGTAATATAATAAATAAATATATTAATATAAAGTAATTAATATATTTAAAAGCACTTTATTATTGTTACCAACAAATAATAAAGGCATAAAAAATTGTTTTTTATTAATAAAAAACAATTAATAACAATAATATTACCAATATTAAAGTTATATATTAATATAAATACTATTTATATCAATTGAAGAATTATTAATATTGATAATAGAGATAAGGTACTATAATAAGAGAAAATAACCTACCTTTGATGCTTAATATAATAATTTTGGATGGATTTACGTCAAATAATGTAAATAAATCCTATTTTAATTGTATTTATAAGAAAAAATAAGAGAAATCACAAATTTTCTTGATTTTACGTGGAAATGAGATTTTTAAGAGAATTATAGCCAAACAGCAGAAAAATTGAAGTAATCATGTCAAAAATGATGATTATAATAAAGATTACCTTTGGTATTTGATAATATACAAGATTTATATATAAAAAAAGATTTTACCTTGTGATTTAGTTGTT
This sequence comes from Austropuccinia psidii, assembly GCA_023105745.1. NCBI lineage: Eukaryota > Fungi > Basidiomycota > Pucciniomycetes > Pucciniales > Sphaerophragmiaceae > Austropuccinia > Austropuccinia psidii. The sequence goes on from JALGQZ010000002.1 coordinate 24,696,518, forward strand.
TTAATGTTTTGATATGTCTTAGGGGAAAATACAGTAGAAAGAGCTCTATTTATAGCAAATACACCCCTTCTAGAGTCCAGTGGGATTCTAGTAGACGTGTAATGAGGGTATCTACTAGTAATGATCAGTATTTAAAGGTTTAGTGATGACTACATCTTGATCAAACAATCTTATCTCATTATTACACCATTATTTAGAATTATAACTATAAATCTAAGTTTGATTACATAATAGGCTTGGAAGAAGCCTAAACTTTGTGGATTCTTTTATTATTAATCATTATCTAATAGTATTCACCAGTTTTATCACTTATATAGCTGTTAAACTTAAAATAAGATTACAGTGAGTGCTCATAAATGATCAAATTTAAGCTTAAACTTTGATAATTAATAACTTTCAAGTTATACATGCTAAAGCTATTCTGAGAGTGGATTCTGATATCTTGGCATTTTCTTATTAAACTGCCAAGAGAACTTCCTTACATCTTCAAAACTCTATTTTTGATGATGTTTCTTGTAACTCATCTTTTCTGTTGAAATTTAATATTTTAAATTTCAAACCATGATTTAAAGGGGTTATACCTTGAATATTAGAATAACAATTAAATAATTCTTCACTTATGAGCTAGTAGAATCTGACTGTCTCCTTTTTTAAGTTTGGACCACTTTCACAACAAGGTGGTCAACAGCTCCATTGATTTTAATCAATAATCCATTAAACGTTTTAGCCTTGCTTATAAATTGTAAAATAAAGTTTATATATGTGCTATTACAGTAATTAATTGGTGACTTTATTTTTGGTTTATCTCTCCATATTTTATATTTCAAGAGATATTAGCTAAAAACCATCAATATATGCATTGACCAAAAAAGTGCATATATTCAGCTTAATTCCTTAATTATTGACTTTAGATAATGGCTTTATAATTGTTTTATGTGAGGTTTTTCATGGAGAGTCTAATGGTTCAATTCGTTTCACATGTTGTTTCATTGGTTTCTGCGTTAGATAAGGTTTTATACCTTCTTAAGGTATTATTACTTATTCTTCAGTAATTATTGACTTTTAAGATATCCCATAAAAATAACATATGTTTATTTTACCATGGGGAATCTAATGGTGTAGTTAATTTCACATGCTTCCTCATTATAATCTGAGCTTATTCAGATTTTGTAGTTATTTATGGTATTTTTACTAGTCTTTGAGATAATTATTATAAGTATAATTATTACCGAAATTTTGTTGTGACCTTTTTGGATATGTGGTCATATCTCAAAAGCTCACAGTTCTTGCAAGCTTTCTCCAGGTTTGTCTTTAAAGTACACCCCAAAAGGTTGTTTCTCTCTGAAACCACTGCTTTTGTATGGGGAATATTTCCCTATATTTGTTCTTTTCCTTACATCTTGTAAGGTGTTTGAGATGTCATCTAGAGTGAAACTGTGGTTTAATCTCCATTTTACTGCATGCTCTAGTTCTCCTGGCATTTCTTTCAGTAGTTTGTGATTCCTCATCTGAATATTCATTTGGGGAAGAATGGCTTTAAGTCTTTTAGACTGTCTGAGACACCACTCATATGGTTCTTTTTCCACAGAGTACTTGTCATTTTCAAATGACATGGTCTTCTGCCATATCCAAGTACCATTGATATACTTTTGGATGACTTGACTCTTCCACCATGGATTTCTTTCATCTCTGTGTACCAAATACTAGCATGTCCTTTGAATACTGTATTCAATCTAGCAGTAATCCACTAGTCTGGTATGCTTGGTACATCAATGAAGAGTCCAGCAATATAATCAATGAGTTTTATATGATAATGTTCTCCTGTTCCAGAGAATTTGGGCCAGATTGAGCCCTCTGGAACCTGTTTCAAGGCTGCTTTCTCAGAAGAAGACATACTATCTCCATCCTGGTATTGAGATGGAGATATTGCCTTATGCAACAATATGGAATCTGGTTTCATGTCCTCCTGATGATATGGATTACCCATAACATGGCCTTGTGGTTGGGGCTTCATGTTATGGTACAAATTAAACACTTTGTTTATGTCTTTATCCTGAAAATCCCTGTCCATTTTACTGTGTTGTTGTTCTTCAAAGACTTTATTCAGTCATTTGTTGGTCTCTTCAGAGGCTTTTCTCAATTGAGCACGTCCCTTATGAAGACCTTTGCAAATTTTATCCATGGAGGCTGTTAATGTTTTCATCCTCTCATGGCTTTCTTGAATTTCTGCAAACTTCTGTTGAGTTTTCTCAGGAAAATGGGACATTTGTAAGCACAGTGCATCACTGTTTAAGTTACTCTCAGGTGTAACAACATTATGTTCAATCTGAGTGGGGATAATATTTCTATTAATGGGAATACTGATTCTAGAATTATGTACAACTATTTCTGGTTCTTGTGTACTTCTTTCACCAAGCTCAACAGCTTCTGGATCATTGGGTCTGACTCTCTCTGCCTTTAATTGAAAGAGTTCTTGTTTTTGCCCTTGTATCCTTGTATTCTCCTGGAATCTTCCTGGGATTGTGAAGAAGGGTGACTCTTGGCCACTGATCTTCTGGTTCATTAATGGTGTGAAGTCACTGGAGAGCTGGTTTGGCCTTCTCCTTGTGAGCCTGAAGGAATCTGAGTATGCCCTGTCTGGGTCAGCTGTTCTTCTATAGCTTGGATAGTGGCTTGATTCTCCCTTATCCTGTTTTCCCCCACCTCCAGGAGTCTGAACTTCCTGGTAAGATTCCAGCCTTTGGTGATTACCATAAGGTCTTTCACGTATATCTCTTTGAGACATATTTTCTGGCAACTTGTTCCGAGTTCTGCCCAGTGGGGTGCCAAGTTGAACCTCCTTTTGTCCATGCTTCATTGAAAAAGGTCTTTGAGGAGTTGGTGAAGCTGAAGAGTTTTATCCATATCTTTTCAGTCCTCTGGTTTGAGGTTTCTTTTGAATTGGAATGTGACTGGAAGAGTGGGTATGATTTCCCTCAATCTCTTGCCATACACCATTGTGTCCAAGGTGTCCTCCTCCAGTTCTTCTGGTTCTGGACAAGCCTTCTCTGTCCTCTGCCTGGTTTCTGAGGTATACAGGTGACATATCAGTGTTTTCAAGAAGTCAACAATTTAATATTCTTAGGTTATTTACCTTTGACTGTTCCTTGTACAAATTTGATGTCTACTGCTTTTGGCAATTTTCCTTCAGAGGTTACAGCTGGGTTAATAATCTTAATCTTCCCTGTACAAGTTGTTAAGGTTGGTTTACCTTGTATTGATGTAGAGTTTTGTGGTTTTCTAATCCTTTGAGTGGCAATTGGTGTCCACGTTTTAGCCGTGATAAGGCCTTCACTGTGCCTCTTTCCTTTTCCATTGCTTCCCTCTGGTTCTGAGGGTGTCACTGGTGTGTTTGCCTGTGACTGGGTCTCAAGAGGGATGAAGCTTTCTTCCACTTAATCAAACAGGAATAAGAGGGCTTAATGTCAGCTAATACTTCATAAAAGGCTGTTTGCATGTCTAAGAATGGCACCTGGGCGATATATTGCTATATTATGCCCTTGTATTATGACAGTGCAATTGAAATTAACAATTACATGTCAGAAATACAGCTTATGAATATCTGGTACACAGCTTGTATACCAGTATCTGACATATCAACTTGTGGTTAGAAAATATAATCCAAAAAGTGGTTCTGTAAAGGGCAATTGAAGTTATCAATATACCCAACCACGCCTCTAATACTTTTGGTTTTGGAGTAAGAGGTGTCCTTTTCAATTGAAAAATGGACAGTATTGATGGCTTAAAGTGATTTAATATGTAAAACACGGCAAAAATAAGGGTTTTTGTGGTGATTAAACCATGAAACAAGGCACATAAAAACAAAAAAGCACAGTGGTATTTAACATATACCACTCAAAAAATAAATATAAGATTTGTATTGAAGTTCATTTTTTAATATAATTACACCTAAAAAAGAAGAAATGTCATAAATAAAAGAAAAATAAGAAAAAACTCACTTTTATGCATAAAAAGGTCCAAAAATTCAAAAAAACATAGCCAGGCCCCTAAAATTCCAGCCTGATTCTATGATGAGGCTTATTAATGAGTAGTTGAAAGCTTTAACTATGACTGTGACACAGTGAAAATAGTATAAAAAAGGTTGATTTAAGATAATAAGGGTTCATAACAGAATATTCAGGGCTTTACTATTGAGGAATAGTGGTGGTGAGCGCTGTTGAAATCCCTGGCTTTGGCTTTACCTGTTTGGTTACAATGATAAAAAGTAAAATAATTAAAATTATAATTATACCTGATTATTTTACAAGAGCATTACTGCTTTTGACAGTTGTACTAAATAGGAATTAAAGAGCAGGATGAGGAAACCATTTCTGGTGGATAAAAGCTCCCTTTCTATCCTAAAATTGGGTGAGAAAGGCTTCTAGACGTTTCAGCGTAGAAAAATTGAAGATTTTTCACTTCCAAGGACTGGCTTGTGGTTTTCACAAGGCCTATATAGCCTGTATTGGGCTCAAATTCTGTTTTGAAACCACATCTGGGCAGCTTTCACCAATACAGGGTTAAAATTTTCATCTGGGGACCACATAGCCCTCTCCTGGCGTGCATGAAATGTATAATTCTATAAGGAACCTTTACAGGACCCCAGTATTGACCAAACTATGAGGTATCGAAGTATAAACAGGCCTTTTTGTCTGTTTGACACCTCTTAACCATAATTATGGGAGAATATCCCACAGTAGGGCTGTACTGGTGTAAATGTTGGATTTTGACCTTAAAACTGCCATAACCTTGTCAGTTTTTGAGATATCAAGCTCAAAATTGGTTCATTTTGTAGTACTGGATGTTTTCTAAAAAATGGTACCCTATTTGATATGGTTATCATCAAATATGGCAAAGTAATGCCATGTACAACATTTTGTACATATGTATGATTTGCTCAAAATCTGTATGGAGCTTGTTTGCCCTATGCCTTTTGTTCTAGATGTTATATGGGGAAATGGATGGAACCATCAGATAGCCCTGATTTTTTGCTTTCAAAAAAAACCCACTTTTGCTATCTCACCCTAAAACTGTAGAAGTCAGATTAGAGGTGAATTATTTATTCATCCTTATTTGACCTCATTTTGGTTATACCTTCTATAGTTATGGTGCTAGCTGAACTTGGCTAGTATCATTAGATAGCCCTGAATTAGAGCTTAATTTTGAATACCAATTTTATGGGGTCAAGCGTCTTTCTCTGGATTTCAGATGAGAGGTGAAAAATAAGGTTTATGCTCAGAAACAACTTTGGGAAGGAAAAACCTTTTCATTCCTTGTCCTATGATCATGGGACTTGTATATTTGGAAAGAGTTGAGTTTCCTCCTTCTTTTGATACTTTTTAAGCTTGTTTGAATCTATGTTTTGGTGGTATCTTGGATCTACCATTTGTCTATGGTATTTGGCTTTCATGCTTGTGCTCTGGCTTTGAGTTGCAGGCTGACAGGTATTAGCAATCTTTGAGCCTGGGAAGGTATTACAATAAAGAAAAACCAGTTTTATTAGGAACTTGCTCTACTTGCTATTAGGCTGGACTATAACAAACATATTTCCTTTTGCCTAAATCAGGCTTTTATTATGTCCAGCTTTCACACCCCTGTATTTCCAAGTTATCAATGTATATATATGTAGCATGTATTATAGCTGAAAAGTTGTTCTCTATTGAATTTCTCCGTTACATTTTTTATATTACTTTTTTCTTTCTGATCAAACTATCTTTTCTGAGCATATTGAGGTATATTCTAACTTCCAATCCAGCTTCTCAGTTATCTTTCTTACAATACTTTTGATTCATTTCTTCTTGAACTACCTTTACTGAATTTCTTCAAGGATAAAATTTAGAAATTATGATATTCAATGCAAAAAAATGAGAACAGCTATCCAAGAAAGAGGTGAAACTGGGTTTATTGTCATTTGGAGGACAGAAATAGGGGGAAAAGGGAAATATTGGACTGTGGAATAAAAAAGAACTTGTCTGTGATAGTTATTTGCACTTGGATCCCCCATATCAGGCATGGAAATCCACTTGCTCTTTGGATCCTGGCCAACATCGTAATACCACTCAAGTCTGTCAAAACAAGATGATATTTAGGGTACCAAATTCATCATGGCTTCATAAAGGTCTTAATTGTTTTTAATATTCTCAGCAAAGTCACCTCTGAAATGAGCCCATTGTTCCTGAGTCTTTTGAATTTAATGGGTTATTGTTCTGTAGCCACAATTTCCATCAGCCCAGAAATTGATGGGTTTGAAGGTGTATTTCAATATGAATTTTTGCAAGTCTTCTGAGCCACTTACCCAATACAAATTGGTCAAAGAACCAATAAATATTGAAAGAAAAAAATATTTCATGATTGCTTTGGAAGTTCTCACAGGATCAGTCAATTGCATCATATATCTTCAAGTTTGTTGCTGGTTTATGAGACTCTCTTTGTGAGGTTTTGCTATCCACTGTCAATCTTCTGAACCTTCTAAGGTGAATCCTGATTTGCCATATTTATTCAATTCAGTTTCTGAGGGAAGTTAATCTGATGAAGTTATGAATTTGGATATATGAGGCCTCAAGAACCTTAGATGATTCTGCTTCCAGAATTGGAGGAGGTGCAATTGAATGTGATCTTTATGTTTCTGTGCTGGTCACTTCTTATGGGGTTCTTCCACTTCTCTTGGATTGAATTTGAATTATTTGAAATCTTGAGGTATCTCTATTATTTTTATTTTTATTTATGCCATATTGAGGTCTTCCATGGTATTTTTGCATTCTAGTGGGTATTCATAATATTGATCATCCTCTTTACTCTTGTGAATTATATCAAAAGGGACTTTTCTAGTAAAGGACTTTTTAAAATTCTGAGGAATTGGGGTTGTTTCTTCCATTGGTCTTTTAAAAAGGTCTTCAACAATATATTCAAATATTCTTTTGGCTTCATTCATTCATTCTTTCTCAACACTTTGATCATTGCCTTGATAACCAGTATGAGGGGATTATTACCAATAAAATCATTGAATATGAGAAAAAACTACAAATTTGAAGATCAAAATATACACCAAGGTAGATTCAAATGTCACTCAGGATGGAAGTCTGATATTTGTAGCCTTTGGAACCTGTAAAATTCCTATTGGGTTGTGTTCGTTCAAGGTATTCCTTGATAATTGTTGTATTTGTTGGTGCATTTATTTTGGGTGGGACATTTGGTTTTAAGATTTTCAAAGGCCATCTGCAAGGCATAATGAGACACCTTGCAAGTGGAAGGAAAATGGTTGTAAAAAGAACATTGATTTGGAGATTCTTTTTTATTATTTGAATAAATTGTCTCTTGACAGCTGTGAGCTTTAGAGTTATTTTCAGATACCCAAAAGACCACAAATAATAAAACAAGATACAATTATAAATAAAATAAATTTAATTATATTTTGAAAACAGAGATTGGAATATAAATATAAATTTATGCACAAAATTGAGGATTTAATTATAATTTGAAAATAAAATTACATTGAAATTTAAAATTGTGAAAACACATTTTTACATGAAAGGATTAAGAAAAAATCAATTTTCAAACAAAATATCAAAATTGAAATATTTTTGAAAAAAAGTTAAATAAAAACTATCATAAATTTTTATCCAAAAAATAAGCATATGAAAATTATTTCACCATTTGACTTCTTATGAAAATAAAGTGGGGTCACGTCTGGGTAGAATTTCTGTAACTCAACTTTAAATAAGCTTGAATTAAGTTTTTAGTATTTTCTGTACAAAAGGTGAAAATCCTCAAATCCTCAATTGAATTGACATCACATATGGTTTTTACCATCAATTTTTGTGTTAAAATTGAGGTGTTTTGTGTAGTTTATAAGTTATGAGGAATTGAAGTATTTTCAATGGAAATGTTCAAATGTGTGCATGTATTACATAAGTGGACTTTAATTTACATATGAGGTGTCAATTATTACATTTGTGTAGTGTAGAAGATCAATTGAATTACATATTTAAATTATAAGTATAATACATGATAAGGAATTAAAGAAAAAAGAAAATGGAAAGATTGATTCTGGGGGGAAAGGAATCTTGGCTCCAAGGGTGAGCCAGACCCCCAAATTCCTTGCTGACAGGTGTGGGATGTCAAAATACATGCAAACGTTTATCACTTTTGTCTGGGAACTGGGTAACAGGGTCTGTGTCTCAATTGATGATGAGGTTTTGATACCTACCAGTGCAGTTTTAACTGTTGCCAAGACATTAAAACTACCCTTAAGATAAAACCATTATTTCAAAAACAGTTTTGACTGGTCTTTAAATCTCTTACACACATTCTGACATGTTTTGAAGGCTTTAATCGATGTATTATTATAGAAATGGCTGATTTAAGGGTCCAGATAGCAGAAAATAGCAAAAAATGGCTGAAACCAGCACTTTTTTGGTCTAAACTAAGGTTCAATGATGCCATAATTGGCTTTTCTGTTGGGAGAGTGTTTTTCCACGACTGACAAGAGCAAATTGTAGTTTTGGAGTAACAGAATTGATGGCTATAAAAGAAAGTCTTCTTTGCCCCACTTTTCTCTTCATGTTAGAATCCTTTCCTTTATAATTAGTTTAAACATTGCTAAACCAATAAATAAACCTTACAAAAACCAATTTTAAATAATTCTCAACCTTTTAACCACATGAAAAAATGATTATAGTCAATGTTTGTAACTGTTATATTCATTTTTACTCTTAAGCCACCCCATAAGTGAATTAAAGCATCTTTTATCACTGTTAACTTTGTCACTATGTTTCCAAATTCACTCTGAGCATTTTTGGGTGTTTTTTCTCTTCAATAATCTTTTTAAAGACTTTTTCTTATATTAATTTCCTGAAGTTATTTGCTCAATTAATTTCAATTGAAATCACACTTGAACAAATTTCTTTTGTAGCTTTAAATATGTCTTGTAGATATTTTTTGGATACCTTTTTATTGTTTGTAAAACAATAAATCTTTATAATATTATTGTTTTATACTTATAGGGGTAAAAACAATGAAATCGGCATTTTTTCTCTTAAAAATATTATTTCATACTATTTTTAATGAATTTTTACCTTATACAAATTTTGAGGACAGGAAATGTACTTGACTTTTAATCAAAGTGTAATATCCACACCTTAAATTTAGGGCTCCAGCCATGATATTTTACCTGTGACATATATTTTTACGATATTTTAAACCCCTTTTCTTATATTGAAAAATTTAAAAAATCCATAAAAAAATACTTCTAATTCAAAAAATTCATAAAAAATAAAACTTTTTCATATTATAAGTGAGTCTTTATTTTTCATTTCTCTTTTGAAAAATACTTTTTTTACTCAATCAATTTCTTTCTTCATTTATTTCAGTGTCTAAAAACGTGGTAAGACAAGAAAATATTGAAAATGCATCAAGAGTTCCTAGCATTATTACTGCAATTACTGTCAATTCTGAGCATAATAGTACTGTTATCATAACTCAGAATAATCAACCAGAGCCAATTTCTTCAGAATCAATCAATTTGGACATTAGTAATACTCTCCAAAAAGCTAAAGATTTTGCAAATAGTAAGTTTTTGATGTAGAATTACTATTTTGGACCTTTTTAATCATAATAATTCCTTCAACCAGATCAGGAGCAAGCTATAACCCCTCAAGCAGCTCCAAAAAAGGTTATAGACATGATTATGGAAAAAGCCAATCAGTTACAGAAGGACAAGGGTCAGCAAATGGATCCCAAACTGAAAAATTATGCCATTCTGAAGCTGATAATCCTTTTTTACCTTAAAACATAGCTGACACCGCCACAAGAAACCTCAGTGGACATATAAAAAAGCCAGCCAGAAGGCCTACAGTAATGCATTGAAGCACAAAGAGTACCATATCCTTGCAGATCTGTGGAAAAACTGCATCAATTTTTGCCTGACTGTGAGAAAATGTTTGTGCCATTCCAACACCTGAAAGTTACCTAATTGATGGCATCCATTGATGGGAAAGAAAAAATGATGCTTTTAACAGAAGAATGGAGGCAAAACAACCCTCCACCACCCAAGCAAGTGCCAAAAACATCTGCAGTAGCCAGCAGCGGCAATTCCAATCCTAAAAATCTGCCAAACACTCAGAACAAGGGCAAATGAAAAGCACCAGCCACATCACCCAGGGCTACATAATCTCAAATATTGGGCAGGATGCCATGAAAAATGTTTTCAGATGGCCAGAACAATGATGGAATTGCAGAAAGAGGAGGGAGCCAGACTAAAATATCAGAAATGATTTCTGATATTATATATGGAATTCCAAACTTGTATATAGCCATAAATGACATGAAAAATCATATTTCTAACAGAAATCCATCAATTTGTGACAATCTTAAGATAAATAAAATAACTCTGAGCCAAATAAATGAGACAGGTATGTGTTTTGAGAAACGGTTAAGAACAATTAAAACTTCTAATAATGAAAATTCATTTGGAAATAAATTAAATGAAAAATCTGTCATTATTAAAGAATTAACAGACAGATATTCTCAATTAAATATTGAAGAAATAATTGAAACAAGAATAAAACAAGCCTTAAATATTATCAAAGAAGATAATAAGACATTCCTTTATGATATTGAAAATTTATTTACTGAAGTAAATAAATATGAAATCGCCTTGAAAAAGTCTTTTGAAACCTCACAACAAGAAGTATGAAGACTAAAAATGAAATTGAATCAAGTCAATTCTGATAGTACTAGACAGACAGAGAGATGGCCCAAATTAACACATAAGGAAGATATGTATAAAATTTAAGTAATAAATTTAATCCAAAGCTTCCAAAATGAGCTCAGATGTTCTCAAAGGTGTAGAAACAGTAAAATTAATCATATTGAACAATTACTGCACACCTTACCTAGGTTTCTACACCTCTTAATCAAAATGAGGGTGCAGATATTCCCAATCCACAAGGATTGTATGTTGAAAATTCACATCTAAAAAATGAATTTTCCACTCCTTTTCATAACTTGGAACCATCAATGGGCCAAGCACTCTCGAAGCAAGCACCAAAACTTAAAGAATGGCCTCACTTCAGTGGTGAAGGAGAGTATGACCATATGGAATTCATCAGAGGTATTTACATTATTAAAGAAGATATTGAATTACCTGACAGAGTGTTAACAGAAATATTTAACACCTTTTTTACCAGATAATCCCATGGATGGTATATCAAAATTGAGATATGCACATGGACACCAAAGTTGGACTTGGTGGAAAACCCATATTATCAACAAATGGGCCAATGATGCTTGGAGATGTAAGGTTGAAACAGCCTTTGAATCTGCCAAATTTAATGCTGAAAAAGAGAAAGATTTCCCATGGTTTGCCAACAGAAAGATAGATTAACAGCATTATATCCTGACATGTCAGAATTTATGATTCACAGAAAAATTCTAAGAAAATTTGGAGGTGACTTAGAGAATCCTGTCAAAGGCAGGACTACTGAGCAATCTTCAGCAGAAGATATCATTAATATATTGGAAGTATCCACCACAACCAGAGTTGCTTCTAGTAAGGTGAATCTCAAGAAAATATTTACTACACCTTAGAAAGATTCTGTGGACAAAAATCCCAGAGAAAATTCTAATAATATTAAGTATAAATCTGCAGATGTAATGATAAAGCGCCATATTTTCCAAAGCACCACACATTTAGCTAATACATGTCCCAAGAAGGAGAAAATCAATGAAATTGACATTGCCAAGGAACCTGGTGTTGAAAAGGATGATGTAATTGAAAACAATTCAGATGATAAATCATCAATATTCTCTGAATCTTCAAAAGATATAGATAACATCAACATCACATTTGACATCATGGAATCTTATTCCCATTTTCCACAATTGAGCAATGGTAAAATTGATTTATCAAAAATTCAAGATGCGCAACAAATCAAAAGCAAACTAAACAGGGGAAGTGTTATACAGCTGGTAACTCCTGTATGACAGAAGTGGTAATTGAAAAAAACCCACTAAACCTTTACTTGACCCAGGATCCTTCTTCTCTTGTATTGAAAAATTGTTTCTTAAGACTTGTGTACCAAATTTTGAATATAAATTTTTTCCAATTGATGGCATAAAATTTAATAGTGCCAGTAGTCCAATGAAAGCATTGGGCATATTTAAGACTACTTTAATATTTCCACACATAGAGGGAAATTTAAGAATAACTGCTGATTTTTCTGTTATGTAAACTTCCTCTAGTACCAATTTTATATTGGGAAATGACTATTTAATCATTTATGGCATAGACCTATATAACAAGGATAGATACCTTACTATTGGGGACAATAAGCATCAAAGATTTTCCTTTTTACCATTGAAAAGACAAATTACAGTAAAAAAAGTATCACCAGGAAGCTTATAGTTAGAGAAGCTCAAGTCTGAACAGTTAAATGAATCTGAAATCAGTCTTCATCTCAACTATAAACAAGAAATTGAACTTTCTGTCCTTTTATATGACCACAAAAAATCCTTTGCATCAGATAAAGAGCCACTGGGAGCAATTTTTGGTCATGAGGTTGAAATTATTCTTAATATTGAAATACCTTACCCACCACTCTTGAGAAGACCTGCATATCCACCAGCTCCTAAATCAATAGAAGCTCTGGAAATCCATATTAAAGAACTTCTAGACCTTGGGGTAATAAGAAATGTTGGCCACAATGAGGAGGTAGAAATAACTACACCAGTCATAGTGGAATGGAATAATGGAAAATCTAGAATGGCTGAAGAATTTAAAGCTCTTAATACTTACACTGTTTTGGACAGGTACCCAATACCAAAAATCCACATTTCCCTTACACAAATATCTCAAGAAGTGTATATAAGCACCATGGATGCCCTTAAGGGATTTTATCAAAATTTGGTGACACCAATGGCAAGAAAATACTTGAGAATTATTATTCATTGTGGAATGTATGATTATTTAAGGATTTCTTTTGGTATCAAGAATGAACCTTCACACTTCCAAAGAGTTATAAATGAAATCTTTCCTGAAGAACTTTCAGAAGGATGGTTAATCATTTACATTGATGACATTATTGTCTGATCCAAGACCTAGGAATAACATATTTACAGATTATTTAGAGTTTTGAACAAAATTAAATCTGTAAAGATCAAAATTTACTTAAAGAAATTTCATTTTGGATTTAAATAACTCAAAGTACTGGGACATGTAGTATCTGGTTTATCCCTTGGGATTGATAAAATCAATGTTTCAGTAGTGCTACTGAAACCTATGCCTCTGAATAAAAAGAAATTCAATCACATTTGGGGTTTCAGGATATTACAGGAAGCATATTGAAGATTTAACATCCATAGCATAACCTCTTTATAAATTATGTGATAAAGACACAGTATTTGAAATGACTGTTGACAGATTCAAAGGTTTTTAATTTTTAAGACAAGCCTTTACCACTGCTCCACTCTTACTGATTCCAGACTCTAAGCTGCCCTTTAAGCTATATATTGATGCATCAGGGGATGTGCTAGGTGCTGCACTTGATCAAGTCCAGATTATAAATTATAGACTTGTGGAAGGACCAATATTTTTCATATCCAGGAAAATATAACCAACTGAAGCTAGATATGGGAAAAGTCAGATGGAGTGTTTATGCCTTGTCTGGGCCTTATAAAAACTCAATTACTTCCTAGAAGGATGTGTTTTTGAAGTGATAACAGATTGTACTGCTGTTAAATCACTTTTGAACATGAAAACAACCAACAGGAATATGCTCAGAATGAAAACAGCCATACAGGAGTGTAGAAGTAATGTGACTATTGCTCACAAAGATGGAAATATTAATAAAAATTCAGATGGGCTGAGAAGATGGTCATTAACAAATAATATTGATAATACTGCTTATGTGCCAGAAGAACCTTCCCCACAGCTCCTAATAGAAGGAATAAGTGTTTCAGATCTGAACACAACATTCTTTGAGGAAGTAAGAAACAGCTATAATCAAAATCAGAATTGTAGCATCCTGTGCCAATTACTTACCAAAGACTGTGAAGACAACTCTTTGATACATGTCTTAGATGAAATATGGAAGAAATCATATGATGAAGGCAGATTTCACTTACTGGATGGTATAATTTACCACAGAATTAAGCATACATGTGTAATGACAGTTGTGGACAGTTCCTTAATCAATCTTGTACTGAAAGAATGCCATGATTTCCCCTTCTTGGGACATTTATCCAAGGATAAGACAAGAGAAAAGATAAAGACCTGTATATGGTGGCCAATGTGGCAGAACGAGATTGCAGAGTATTTCAAAACCAGTGATAGATTTCAAAAGGCAAATAAATCAACTGGCAAAATACCTGGAAATATGATCAAAATCCAAGAACCCAGAAAGCCTTGGGAAATTTTCCATATGGATTGGGTAAATGGCCTACCACCAGGGGGTGATAGAAGTTATAATGCAGGCCTAGTGATTTTTGACAGATTTAGTAAGACTCCAATCTTTATACCATGTCACAAGGATGATACAGCCATGCATACAGCTCTTCTAATATGGAATAGAGTAATATCATGGCCTGGAATATTCAAAAATATAATTAGTGACATAGATCCCAAATTCTCCTCAGAAATATGGAAAAACCTTTACCAATTATTTGAGAAAAAGCTGTCACTCTCTATGGCCTACCACCGACAAACTGATGCTTTGGCTGAAAGAAATTCCTATTGGGTTGTGTTCGCTCAAGGTATTCCTTGATAATTTTTGTATTTGTTGGTGCATTTATTTTGGGTGGGACATTTGGTTTTAAGATTTTCAAAGGCCATCTGCAAGGCATAATGAGACACCTTGCAAGTGGAAGGAAAATGTGAGGAGGAAAATGGTTGTAAAAAGAACATTGATTTGGAGATTCTTTTTTATTATTTGAATAAGTTGTCTCTTGAAAGCTGTGAGCTTTAGAGGTATTTTCAGATACCCAAAAGACCACAAATAGTAAAACAAGATACAATTATAAATAAAATAAGTTTAATTATATTTTGAAAACAGAAATTGAAATATAAATATAGATTTATACACAAAATTGAGAATTTAATTATAATTTAAAAATAAAATTACATTGAAATTTAAAATTGTGAAAACACATTTTTACTTGAAAGGATTAAGTAAAAATGAATTTTCAACCAAAATATCAAAATTGAAATATTTTTGGAAAAAAGCTAAATAATAATTATCATAAATTTTCATCCAACAAATAAACATATGAAAATCATTTCACCATTGTACTCGTCATAAAAACAAAGGTGGGGTCACCCCTGGGTAGAATTTCTGTAACTTAACTCTAAAAAAGCTTGAATGAAGTTTGTAGTATTTTCTGTAAAAAAGTTAAAAATCCTTTTAACCTCAACTTAATTGACATCACATATGGCGTTAACCATCAATTATTGTGTTAGAATTGAGGTGTTGTGTGTAGTTTAGAACCAATAAGGAATTGAAGTAGTTTCAATTGAAATGGCAAAATGTGTGCATGCATTACATAAGTGAGCTTTAATTTACATATGTGGTGTCAATTATTACAGTTGTTTAGTGAAGAAGCTCAATTAAATTACATATTTAAACTACAAGTATAATACATGATGAGGAATCAAAGAAAAAATTAATTGGAAAGAATGATTGTGGGTGGGAAAGAAATATTGGATCAAAGGGGGAGCCAGACCCCCGAATTCCTTGCTGACAGGCCTGAGATGTCAAAATACTTGCAAACGTTTATCACTTTTGGCCTGGAATTGAGTCACAGGGTATGTGTCTCAATTGATTATGAGGTTTTGATACCTACCAGGGCAGTTTTAACTATTGCTAAGAGGGTAAAGTTACCCTTAATATAAAACAATCATCTTGAAAACAGTTTTCACTGGTTTTGAAGCTTTTGAAACACATTCTGACGTGTTTTGAAGGCTTAAAACCAGGTATTACTATAGAAATGGCGGATTTAAGGGTCCAAAATGGCAGAAAATAGCAAAAAATGGCTGAAACCAGCACTTTTTTGGTCTAAATAAGGGTTCAATGATGCCATAATTGGCTTTTCTGTTGTGATATTATTTTAAAAAACTGACAAGAGCAAATTGTTTTTTTGGAGTAAGAGAATTGATGGCTAGAAAAGAACGTCTTCTCTTCCCCAGTTTTCTCTTCATGTTAGAATCCTTTCCTTTTATAATTAGTTTAAACACTATTAAACCAATCAATAAAAGATTCCAAAAACCCTTTTTAAGTCATTTCGAATCTTCCAACCACGTGAAAAAATCATTATAATCATTTTTTGTCACTCTTATAATCATTTTCACTCTTGAACCCCCCATGAGCAAATTAAAGGATTTTTTATCACTGTTAGCTTTATCACTTTGTTTCCAAATTCACTCTGGTCATTTTTGGGTGTTTTTTCTATTTAATAATCTTTTTAAACAATTTTTTCTTATATTGATTTCCTGCAGCTCTTTGCTCAATTAATTCCAATTATAATTTCTTTTGTAGCCTTAAATATCTCTTGTAGAATATTTTTGGATAACGTTTTATTGTTGGTAAAACAATAAATGTTTTTAATATTTTTTTTATACTCATAAAGCTAAGAAAAATGAAATTGGCGTAATTCCTCTTAAAAATATTATTTCATACTATTTTTAATCAATTTCTCCCTTATCCAATATTACAGACAGGAATAGTACTTGATTTTTGATAAACGTTTCATATCCACACCTCAAAAAAGCCATATGAAGAGCCCTAACTACCTCTTGGAAAGTATCAGTGGGTTTTTGGAGCCAAATATTAACCATGGGATGGGCACCTTCAACTCTTTAGGTGGAGCCCACACCCACCTGGCATCCATAGTTGTGCCAGGCTGACACATAATTCTCCTTTAGAGGGAGACAGGTTTTTTCCAAATATTGCAAGACTTCACAATTTTTGAACTTTTTTTGCGACTTCTTCCAATCCTTTTTGAAAGTATTTTCATTGGATGAATACATAACCTGAGAAATGAATCTAAAAGTCATTAATAAAACAATGATAAGGACACAAGTCAAACATAGAAGTATATTACTTGATTCCAAATGCCCATACATTTTTCAAAATCAGTTCCATGACCAATTTTCTTCATGCAATGGGAAGGGAAATATTTATTGATCTGCCAAATTTATAAAATGATTTTTGAGTCTAGGAAGAGCTTCTTAAGAGAATTTTTCAAGACAAAATCCCTGTCAATAACAATGATTGGAGTGGTAACACAATTGGTTTTGTTGAGAGCATTTTCTATGTATTGATTGAATGCCCAAGTATATGAGGGTTCAGTTTCATTCTTCATCAAACAAAAATCCCCATGAAATTTCTTATTTCTTGAGCTGAATCTAACAATATAAAAATGGGGATTGTTGTGCTTATTGATATTATAAGTACAATCCATAAAAATCACATGAGAAAATCCATGAAGTAGCTTTATGAAAAGGGGATGAGTGAAAAAAAAGGTGGAAATGTGTTCCTCAGCATTTCTTTAAGTGGACCACACAAAACTTTCTTTGAGGGTGTCAATAAGAGAATCAATGGGCCTTCTGCTTTGCAGTCTGTCTTTCTTTATTTTCTTTACTTGGTTGTAAATGTGTTGAAGTATCACATGCCTGTCAGTATCCCTCTGGCTGAATAATTGGGCCTGAATTTGCATTGACAGGAGCAGTGATTCAGACATTGGAGATATTTGGGAGATTTATTTGCTCATTTAATTTTCTGATAGCAGGATGTTCCATGATATTCTAAGTGGCATCATGGCTGTGTTCAGGATTTTCGACTTTAAGAGTTCAAGTGGTACTCTTTCCATATTCTCTGGAATAAAGTCTAATTGGAAAGACAAGCTTTGCTGAAGTGACTTTTTTGGAAGTGTTTTTGTAGGGATTTGGGGTCCCAGACCTGTCAAAACCTATTTCAATTTGGTTGTGGGGTATATTGGACCTAAAGGTTGACACAGCATATTCCTGTGCCCTGGAAAAATTATGCACATTCTTTCAAAGAAGCTCAAGGGTCTAAAATTAACCTTCAGTGAGGTGTTGAAGCATTTTTTAGTCAAAAATATGTATCAATCTTTTTGATAAAGGGGGATTTTGGAGATTTTGAATGAGGAAAGAACCTTTCAAAAGGTGAAAATAAAGGGATGAAAGGTTTTCAAACTTAAAAAAGTGGGAAAAGATGAAATGAAGAGGTTTCAATTCAAGAATATAAGAAGAGGGAAGGTAAAGAAGGGAAATTTAGAGCTTGGAAGCAGGTATTTTTGGAATAAAATGAAGTATTTGAGGGAAAAAGAGAAAAAAAAAGTGTGGAAAGCTTTTCAAAATTTGGTTTGTAATTCTGTTTTTCATAAAAAAGAAAATTTGTTTTGGGTGGGGATAATGTGGATTATTTCAGTGTTGGGTCCTTTTGTGAGCCTTAGAGGTATTTTTATATACCCAAAAGACCACAAATGATAAATTAAAATACAAATATAAATAAAATAAATTCATTTATATTATAAAAATAAAAATTGAAATATAAATACAAACTTTTATTGAAAATCAAAATTTAATTTTAATTTAAAAATAAAATTACAATAAAATTTAAAATTATGAAAATTCATTTTTACTTGTAAAAATTAAGTAAAAATGAATTTTTAATAAAAATTATGAAATTAAAATATTTTTGGTAAAAATGTATATAAAGTATATTATAACTTTTTATCCAAGAAATAAACATATTAAAATTATTTCACCATTTGATTCCTTATAAAAAATTAGGTGGGGTCACCTCTGAGTGAAAGTTTTGTAACTCAACTCTAAATAAGCTTAAATTAAGTTTTCAGTATCTTCAATACAAAGATTGAAAATACTCAAAATGTTGATTTGATTCACACCACATGTGGTGTTAACCATCAACTTTTGTATTAAAATTGAGGTGTTGTGTTTAGTTTAGAAGTTATGAGTAATTGAAGTATTTTCAATTGAATTCAATTGAAATATGAAAATGTGCATGTGTATTACATAAGTGAACTTTGATTTACATATGAGGTATCAATTTTCACTATATTGTACTGTACAATTCAATTGAATTTCATATGTAAGTTACAAGTATAATACATGATGAGGAATTAAAGGAAAAAATAAATTGGGGGGAAAAGGAACTCTAGCTTTAAGGGGGAGCCTGACCCCCAAAATCCTTGCTGACAGGCGTGAGATGTCAAAATTCACGCAAACGTTCATCACTTTTGGCCTGGAATTGAGTCAAAGGGTCTGTGACTCAATTGATGATGAGGTTTTGATACCAACCAGGGCAGTTTTAACTGTTGCCCAGAGGGTAAAACTACCCTTAAGTTAAAACAATGTTAGTAAGAACAGTTTTAACTGCTTTCTACGCCTCTTACACACATTTTGACGTGTTTTGAAGGCTCTAGACCAGGTATTACTATAGCAATGGCTGATTTAAGGGTCTAAAATTGCTAAAACCAGCCCTTTTTTGTCTAAACAAGGGTTCAATGATGCCATAACTGGCTTTTATGTTGTCAGACTGTTTTTCACAACTGACAAGAGTAAATTTTACTTTTTGGAGTAAGAAAATTGATGGCTATAAAAGAATGTCTCCTTTGCCCCACTTTTCCCTTCATGTTAGAATCTTTTCCTTTTATAATTAGTTTTAACATGGTTAAATAAATCAATGAAAGATTCCAACCACCTTTTTTAAATCATCTTAAGACTTTTAATCACGTGAAAAAATCATTATAATCATTGTTTGTAACTTTTATAATCATTTTTACCCCTGAACCACCCCAAAAGTGAATTAAAGCATCTTTCATCACTGTTAACTTTGTCACTTTGTTTCCAAATTCATTCTGGTCACTTTTTGGCGTTTTTTCTCTTTAATATCATTTTTAAAGACTTTTTTATTCAATTAATTTCCTGCAGTCTTTTGCTCAATTAATTCCAATTGAAATTGCTCTTGAAGAAATTTCTTTTGTAGCCTTAAATATCTCTTGTAGAGTATTTTTGGATACATTTTTATTGTTGGTAAAACAATAAATCTTTATAATATTATTTTTTTATACTAATAAAGTTATAAACAATAAAATTGGAATTTCTTCTCGTAAGAATAATATTTCTTACTATTTTTAATTGATTTTTACCTTATACAAATTTTGAGGACAGGAAAAGTACTCGATTTTTAATCAAAGTTTCATATCCACACCTTACATTTGGGAGCCCAGCAGTGATATTTTACCTGTGACATATTTTTTTTATCCTTTTTTCAACTTTTTTTATTATATTGAAAAATTTAAAAAAGATATAAAAAATACTTATAATTCAAAAAACCCATAAAAAATAAATTTTCTCATATTATAAGTGAGGCTTATATTTTTATTTATTTTTCTGAAATAGCCTTTTTTCCACTTAATTAATGGGATTTTTCATCAATTTTAGTGTCTGACAACATGTTAAGACAATAAAACATTGAAACAGCCTCAACAGTCACCAGAATTATCCCTGCCAGTACTGTTAATTCAGACCATTTTAGAACTGTTATTGTGACTCTAAATGACCAACCTGAACCAATATCTTCTGAATTGATTAACTTGGATATAAGTAATAGACTTCAGAAAGCTAAGAGTTTGGCCAATAGTAAGTTTTTGACATAAAAATAATATTTTAATCCTTTTTAATCATAAAATATGCCTTCGACTAGATCAGAAGCCAGCTATAGCCCCTCAAGCAGCTCCCAGAAAGGTAATGGATGTGATTATGGCAGAAGGCAACCAGGTAAAGAAGGAAAAGGGTCAGTTGATGACTTCCAAACAACTAAAATAGGTCATTCTGAAGCTGATAATACCATTTTACCTTCACAAAGAGCTGACACCGCCACAAGAAGCCTAAGTGGACATATACAAAGCCAGCCACAAAGCTTACAACAACACCCTGCAGTACAAGGAGTACCAGATCCTTGCAGATCTGTGAAGAAACTGCATGAATTCTTACCTGACTGTGAGAAAATTTCTGGGCCATCCCAATACTTGCAAATTGCTCAATGGATGGCATTCCTTAATGGAGAAGAAAAACATGATGCTCTTGACACTAGAATGGAGGAAAAACAACCCTCCACCACCCAAGCAAGTGCCAAAAACAGCCCCAGTGGCCAGCAGCAGCAATTCCAGCCTGAAAAAGCAGCCACAAGCTCCAAACAAGGGCAAAGGAAAGGCACCAGCCACCAAAACTTACAGCCAGGGCTACAGGATTCCAAACATTCAACAGGATGCCATGGAAAATGTGTTTCAGATGGCCAGAACAATGATGGAATTAGAAGAGAAAGAGGAGGCCAGAATAAAATATCAAAAATTATTTCTAATATTTTTGATTCTATTCCAGAGTTGTATGAAGGTATAACTGACATAAAAAGTCATCTTTATAATAAAAATACATCAATTTGTGACAATCTTAAAACACATAACTTGAGTCTGAGCCAAATCAATGAAACACTTAAATTTTTTGAAAACCTTTTAAAAACAATTAAGAATTCCAATAATGATAATTCTTTTGGCAATAAAATAAATGAACAATCTGCCATTATTAAAGAATTAACAGACAAATATTCCAAATTCAATATTGATGACATGATTGAAACAAGAATAAAACAACCCATAAATACTATCAAAGAGGATAATAAGAAAGCTCTTGATGATATTTCAAAATCATTTACTGAAGTAAAGAAACATATAATTGCCTTGAAAAAGTGTTTTGATACCTCAAAAGAGGAAATATAAAAATTAACAATAAATTCAAATGAGGCTATCTCTGATAATACTAGACAAACAGAATTATGGAATGAGCTGACATATAAAGAGGATGATCATAAAAAGAATTTAATAACCTCTATACAAAGCTTACAACATGAATTAAGAAATTCACAAAGGTGTAAAAACAGTAAAATGAATGATATTGAACAACTACTAAACACCTTACCAAGAATGTCTACACCTCTGAATCAAATGAGGGTACAGGGATTCCCAATCCACAAGTATTGTATATTGAAAATTCTCAATTAAAAAATGAATTTTCTACTTCTTTTTATAACTTGGAACCATCAATTGGCCAAGAACTCTTAAAAGAAGTTCCAAAACTTAAGGAATGGTCTCACTTCAGTGGTGAAGGAGAATATGACCATATGGAATTCATCAGAGGTATTGGCATGATGAAAGAAGACTTTGAATTACCAGACATATTGGGAACAGCCAGGTCTAACACCTTATTTACCAAATCAGCTCACAGATGGTATATCAAGCTGATACAAGCACATGGACACCAAAGTTGGACTTGTTGGAAAACCCAAATTAACAACAAATGGGCCAATGATTCTTGGAGTTTTAAAGTGGAAACAGAATTTGAAGCTTCCAAGTTTAATGCTGATAAAGACAAAGCTTTACCATGGTTTTGCCAACAAAAAGACAGATTAAAAGCATTATATCCTGAAATGTCAGAATTTATGATCCATAGAAAGATTCTGAGACAATGTGAAGGTGGCTTGGAGCATGCTGTCAAAAGAAGGACTACTGAACAATCTTCAGCAGAGGATATTATCAATATATTGGAAGAAGTAACCACCAGAACCAAAATTGGTTCTAGTAGGGTGAATCTCAAATTAAGGTTTAATACACCTTGGAAAGATTCTGTGGACAAAAACCCAAAAGAAAATTCTAATAATGTTAAGTATAAATCTGAAGATACAGTCAGAAAGTGCCATATTTGCCAAGGCACCACCTATTTAGCCAATACATGTCCAAAAAGGGGGAAAATCAATGAAATTGATATTGAAAAGGAACCTGATGTTGAAAAAGATGACATAATTGAAGACAATTCGGATGATAAGTCATCCATATTTTCTGAATCTTCAAAAGATATAGAAAATATCAATTCCACTTTTGACATCATTGAATCTTATTCCCACTGGCCACAATTGAGCAATGGTCAACTTGATTTATCAAAATTCAAGATGCACAACTTATGAAAACCAAACCAAACAGAGGGAAAGGTTATACAGCTTGTAACTCCTGTATAACAGAGGTGGTGATTGACAACAAGCCCACTAAACCTTTGCTTGACCCAGGAGCCTTCTTCTCTTTTGTTGGTAAATCCTTTCTTAAAACTTGTGTACCAAAGTTTGAATATCAGTTGTTGCCAATTGATGGAATAAAATTCAATAGTGCAAGTAAGCCAATGAAAGCATTGGGAATATTTGAAGCTAGTGTCATATTTCCACATATAAATGGAAATTTAAGAATCACTGTTGAATTTGTTGTTATGGAAAATTGGTCTAGTACCCATTTCATATTGGGAAATTATTATTTAATCATGTATGGGATATATTTACATAACAACAAGGACAGATACTTTACTATTGGAGACAATAAGCGCCAAAAATTTGCCTTTTTACCATTTAAAAGACAAATTACACTGAACAAAGTATCACCAGTCAACTTAGAGTTAGAGAAATTCAAGTCTGAACAGTTAAATTAAGCTGAAAGAAGCCTTCATCTGACTAATTCACAATAAAATGAACTCTCTAGTCTTTTATATAACCATATAGAGGCATTCGCTTCAGATAAAGAACCCCCAGGGGAAATTATTGGTCATGAAGTTAACATAATTCTTAACATTGACAGACCTTATCCACCACTCTTAAGAAGACCTGCATATCCAGCAAGTCCAAAATCAAGAGAAGCTCTAGAAATTAATATCAAAGAACTTCTGGACCTTGGGGTAATAAGAAAAGTAGGCCACAATGAAGAAGTAGAAATAACTACACCAGTCATAGTGGAATGGCATAATGGAAAATCTAGAATGGTTGGGGACTTTAGAGCTCAAAACACTTACAATGTTCCAGACAGATACCCAATACCAAAATCCAAATTGCCCTCACCCAAATATCTCAAGCAGTGTATATAACCACTATGGATGCCCTTAAAGGATTCCATCAAAATGTGGTGACACCAAGAGAAGGAAAATATTTGAGAATTATTGTTCATTGTGGAGTGTATGAATATTTAAGAATGCCCTTTTGTCAGGCTGAGTCTATATTGAAGTGGTAATAAGGGTATTTACAACTAGAATTATGACTGTGACATGTAGAAAATTGATTTAAAAGATGATTTGCAATATAATTAAGGGGTTCTACTATTGGATAATAGTGGTGGTGAGCACTATTGAGAACCCAGGGTGCAATCTTACCAGTTGGGTTACTATAATAAGAGTTACAATAATTAAATATATAATTATACCTGTTTATTACCCAAGAGTAAAACTGTTTTTGACAGTTTACTACGTAGGGTATTCAAGAGCAGGATGAGGAGACAATTCTGGCTGTGAAAAGCCTCCTTTTTATCCTGAAATGGGGTGGAAAGGGTGCTAGACCTTTCCAAGTATAGGAAGTGAAGATTTTTCACCTTCCAGGACTGGCTTGTGGTTTGCAAACAGCCTGTATAGCCTGTATTGGGCTCATATGTGGTTTTGAAACCACATCTGGGAGGTTTTCACCAATACAGGGTGAAAATTTTCATCTGGGGACCTCACAGCCTGATTCTGACGTGTATGACGCGTAGAATGCTGTACAGAAACTGTATGGGACCCCAGTATTGACTGACATATGAGGTATTGGAGTAAAAACATGCTTCTTTGTCTATTTTACACCTCATATTCATGATTATGGGATATTATCCCATGGTAAGGCTGTATATGACAGCAGGTGGGATTTTAACCTTAAAACCGCCATAACGTTTTCAATTCTTGAGATATCAACCTCAAAATTGGTTTGGTGTGTAGCCCTGTATGTGCTCTACACAATGGTACCTCATTTGATATGGGTATCATTAAATATGGAAAAGTTATCCCATGTACAAGAATTTTGTACATTTGCGTGTTTTAGGCAAAAAGCTGTATTGAGCTTGTTTGCCCCATAACTTCTGCAGTAGTTGAGATATGAGAAAGTGGATGACACCATCAGATAGCCCTGATTGTGATCTTTCCAAAAAGATCCCACTTAAGGTGTCCCACACTAAAACTGTAGAAGTTAGATGAGAGGTGAATGTTTTGTTCACCCTTATTTGGCCTGAAATTGACCATAACTCCAGTAATATTGGTGCTAGCTCAGTTTGGCTGGTACCATTGGATAGCCCTGGCTTAGAGATTCATTTTGAGTACCAATTTGATGGGGTTAAGCCTCTCCTTCTAGATTTTAGATGAGAGGTGAAAATTAAGGTTTATGCTCAGCAATAACTTTGTTATTTCTAGTCCTATGGTGATGGGACTTATATTTTCAGGAAGAGGTGAGTTTCCTCTTTCTTTTGATACCTTTTGAGCTGATTTGGCTCAGCTCCATGTTCTGGTGGTATCTTGGCTATACCATTGGTTTATGGTATTTTGGCTGTCATGCTTGTGCTCCGGTTTTGAGTCACAGGCTGACACCTTTGGTATCAAGAATGCACCCTCACACTGCCAAAGAATGATGAATGAAATCTTCCCTGAAGAACTTTCAGAGGGATGGTTAATAATTTACATTGATGACATTATTGTCTGTTCCAAGACTTGGGAAGAGCACATGTACAGATTGTCCAGAGTTTTGACAAAAATTCAATCAGTAAACATGAAAATCTCCTTGAAGAAATGCCATTTTGGATTTAAAGAACTTAAAGCACTAGGCCATGTTGTATCTGGTTTGTCCCTTGGAATTGACAAAAACAAAGTTGCAGCAGTATTGCTAAAAACTATGCCTCAGAACAAAAAGGAACTTCAGTCGTTTTTAGGTTTTGCAGGATATTACAAGAAACAAATTAAAGATTTTGCATCCATATCAAGACCACATTATAAATTGTGTGACAAAGACACAGTATTTGAAATGACTGTTGACAAAGTCAAAGCTCTTGAGTCTCTAAGAGAAGCCTTGACCACTGCTCCACTCTCACTGATGCCAGACTTTAAATTGCCTTTTAAATTGAATATTGATGCATCAGGGGATGGGCTGGGTGCTGCACTTAACCAAGTTTGGATCATAAATGATAAAACTTTAGAAGGACCCATATGTTTCATATGCAGGAAAATCAATCCAACTGAAGCCAGATATGGAGAAAGTCAAATGGAATGTCTATGCCTTGTCTGGGCCTTTGAAAAATTGAACTACTTCCTAGAGGGATGTGATTTTGAGGTGATAAATGATTGTACACCTGTTAAATCACTTTCAAACTTGAAAACACCTAACAGACATATGCTCAGATGGCAAATAGCCATACAAGAATACAGAGGCAATATGACTATTGTTCATAAGGATGGGAATATTCATAAGAATGCAGATGGACTAAGAAGATGACCATTACCAAATAATATTGATAATCCTGCTGATGTGCCAGAAGAAGCTTCACCACAAATCCCAATAGAAGGAATAAGTGTTACAGACTTGAACACCACCTTCTTTGAAGAAGTCAGAAATAGTTACACCCAAAATAAGAATTGTAGCATCTTATGACAATTACTTAACAAATACTGTAAAGACAACTCTTTAATACATGCCTTGGATGAAGTATGGAAAAATTCTATGATGATGGAAGATTTCACCTTCTGGATGGTATAATTTACCACAGCACCAAGCACACATGTGTCATGACAGTTTTGGACAGGTCATTAATCAATCTTGTACTAAAAGGATGCCATGACAGCCCCTTTTCAGGACATCTGTCTGAAGACAGAACAAGAGAGAAAGTAAAAACCTGCATATGGTGGCCAATGTGGCAGAACGATGTTGCAGAGTATTGCAAAACCTGTGACAGATGCCAAAAGGCAAATAAATCCACTGGAAAGGGACACTGGGGAATATGATAACAATCCAAGAACCCAGAAGACCTTGGGAAATTGTCCATATGGATTGGTTAACTGGCCTACCACCAGGAGGTGACAGAAGTTATAATGCTTGCCTAGTGATTGTAGACAGATTTAGTAAAACTCCAATCTTTTTACCATGTCACAAGGATAATAAAGCCATGGATACAGCTCTTCTGATATGGAATAGAGTAGTGTCATGGACTGGCATATTTATAAATATCATTAGTGATAGGGATCCCAAATTCACTTCAGCACTATGGAAAATTCTGCACCAATTATTTGGCACTAAGCTGTCCTTCTCTACAGCCTAGCACCCACAAACTGATGTTCTGGCTGAAAGGATGATCCAAGCCTTAGAGGACATGGTAAGAAGAGTTTGTGCATATGGTCTTGAATTCAAAGATTGTGATGGATTTACCCATGATTAGTGTACTCTGTTGCCAGCACTGGAATTACCATAAAAAACATCAATCCATGCCAGTACCAATCAAACTCCTGCTATCCTAGGAAAAGGATGGAACCCCAAATTACCCCAAGATTCCTTGATAAAATATTTGATTGAAATACATCCTACAGCTACTAGCTTCAAGGGAATGCTAGACAAAGCTAGAAAGCATGCAGTAAGATGCATGGAAGACTCCTTTACATATGCTAAGGACAAATTGGAAAACTCACATGCAACTCCAGATTTCAGAGTGGGGGATTTAGTTCTTGTATCCACTACTAACTTCAACAACATCAAAGGATGTAAATGTAACAACCGCTCACCAGGGGTAAGGGTATTCATCAATACACCCACTCAAGCACCTCAAATCAGCAGATCCAGTATCTGTATCAGCATTCAGTTTCAGCAATCTTCATTCTGAAACATGCATACAGCTTGGTACATCAATACAGCCTGTCCATACCTGTACAGGTTGGATTCACCCAATACAGTTTCAATACACCAGCATGAAACTGTATGATCACTCAAATACACCACACCTCTTGTAAAGGTTCTGTACAGCTGTACAGGACCTGTATTGGCCAGACGCAATTCAATAATTCAATCCTCTCATGAAAATTCTTCCTCTGGATCAGGGCTGGTGTTTCTCACATATACAAGCCCCTCTTTCTCCCCCCTGGGGACTTTTCCCCAGTTAATTACTTTAGTTTATTTATTATTTTATGCTTATTCTTATCCTTCTTTTGGGTATTATAATTATTTGATTTTAAGTTAGTCTTTGCATTTCTCTCTTTTCCTGTACAGTATGAGTTGGGTGGCCATATCCTTATTAACCCTTGTCTTTCCATTCTGACAGGTTGAAACAGTGGACTTGGACTTGTTTGTGGTTGGCTCTTCTATTGTTTTATTCTTATTCTTTTGTTTCTGCTTTCTTATATTCATTCTTTTAGTAATTCATCTTTAACAGTCTTAAGTGTATCCTTTCTTACCATATCTTTGAGCCCTCCATAAGTGAGTCCCAGTCTACTGAGTGCCAGGCCCTCTTCACTTCAAAGAGCCCCTGTGACATTACATTAATTAACTCATACTAATTCTTTCTTTCCATTATTTTATAATCATTTCTCTCATTAATCAATTATGACCTTTTAATGATCTTATGATTCTTAATGATTATGATTTTCTCTCTCATCAATTTTCATCTCATTCATTTCATTTATATGAAAATTGATTTTTTCTTCTTTCTTAATCATTGCTGACCATTTCATCACTTCATTTTATTTTTATCAAATCACATTTTTCTATGTTCTCATTCAGGTCTTATTCAGGATTTATTTATTGGTTTAAATGATTGGATTATCCATTGGGATTCATTGGGTTTATTGATTCAGCAATTCAGGATTTTTCATTTGGATTGGATTGATTGACTTTGAATTCTCAAGATATTTGATTGATCCTCAAGAATTGATTTGACTCATCAAGATATTTGAATCAATTTCTGTAGATTTTGAATTGATTGATTGATTCCTCAAGACCTTGATTCATATTGAAGACACTGATTTATTGATTGATTCATTATTAATTGAATGTTGATTGATTGTTGATTTACTCAATATTATTGATATTTGATCTGAATCTGATTTATTTTTGATTATTGATTGAATTGATTTATTATTGATTGAAGCTGATTTCACCTCAAGAATTGAATTGATTCCTCAAGACTCATCAAGATTTTATTGTGATTGATTTGGCCAAGTTTTGATTTCTGTTCTCAATACCATCAAGTTTCTTTTATTCAACTTCTGTTCATAATGCCAGTTCAGCATAGTCCCCCAGCAAAGAATGCTAGATCCCAAAAAATTCCAGCTGTTCTCACTCCTACAGCAAGGGCTCCTCTTGACCGTACACCATCAGTTCATCAACTGAGTTCAAACTTGGACAGCGGACCATCAATGGAAGGAGCAGCACCCTCAAGAAGAGGTGGAATAAAATCTAGAAGATCAAGATCCTTTTCTGGACTTTTGGGTGGCTACCCTGGCATGAAGGTGCAAGAGCAAGATTAGGGGAAGTTGAAGATAAAAAGGGGGAAGAGTCTGTGGAAGAGGAAGATTATGGGGAGACTTAAGTGGAAGATACCTTGGCAAATGCTCCAGAGGTGCCTCAGGGTTCTAATCTAGCCCTTTCTAGTCAACCTCTTGTCTCCCAAACTGATCCAAGTCTCCTCAATATGATGGAGCAGATGACTTAGTTCATGGGGCAACTCACTCAAGCAGTTGCTCCCAGGGACAATTCCAAAGCCCCTGCTTTCAAGACTCCATCCATGAAGGCACCTGATTCTTTTGATGGTACTCAAGCTCATAAATTGAGAGGATTTATCCAATCCTGTCAATTAATCTTCCATAATGATCCAGCAAATTTTTTCTCTGACAGGAAGAAAGTTCTTTACTCAACTTCTTTTCTCACTGGTAGAGCTGGAAAGTGGATTGAACCCTATCTCTCAAATATTTCCAATGAAGACCCTTCCTACCTCCTCAATAATTGGCCATTATTTGAATCTCAATTATTCACTCTATTTGGTGACCCCAATGAAGTCAGGAAAGCTGAACAAGAGTTGGACAATTTGAGGATGAAGGAAAGTGGTCATGTATCCTTGTACATTGCTGATTTCAGAATCTTAATGTCAATAATTGGAGATTGGGGGGAAAGAGCTTATATCCATGTTTACAGAAGAGGATTGGTATCAAGATTATTGGATCAGCTGGCTTCTCACCCTGGAACCTTTGATACTCTTCAAGAACTTATGGATGTCACTTTAGAGTTAGACACAAGATATCATGAGAGGCAAAAAGAAAAGGGTGGCAATCAAGAGAAAAAGCCTCCTCTCAATGGATCCAATAAATCTAGGCCTCCTCAAAACTCAGCTTCAAAGAGGCCTCACCAGAAGAAGAACAAGAAGGGCAAGCAGTTCCAATCTTCAAAGGACAAGCCTCAGGCTGCTCTCCTCAATAAGGACAATAAATTAATTGGTTCTGAAAACGAGAGGAGGATTAAAGAGGGGTTGTGTACTTATTGTGGTGGAAAGCACCCAATTGAAAAATGCTTCAAGAGACCTCAGAACAAGCCTGGGTCATCATCAAGAGGCTTCCCTAGCAAGCAGGGAAAAGCCTGAGTGGGAATCATGATGTGTTCAATGGTTCTCACTTATTTCCTTCAAGAGCACAATTGTGCACTCTGAATACTAGTGTCAAGAAATCTTTAAAATTTCTTATTTTCTCTTCTGTCTCTGATATTTTTTATAGTCTTCTCATTGATTCTGGTGCTACAAACTCCTTTATTGCAAAGAATTTTGTTCTCAAGTACTCATTGACTCTGTCAGAGCTCCATGACAATATTCCTCTTTTCATTCTGGATTCTAATGAATCCCCTGGCTTGTTCATCACCCATTATACCAAGTGGGTAGTTGACTTTCCTTCCTTCCCAAGCTTTGAATGGGACTTCTTTATCATAGATTCACCCAAGGGAGAAGACCTGATATTGGGCTATGATTTCCTTTACCAGTTTAATCCCGTTATTTATTTGAAAAGGGGATTAATCACCTATTATTCTAGTCATAAGGAATCTAGTGGTATTATTCCTTCTACTAGTAATGACTTAGCCACTGCTCTCAACAGTGTTGCTCTGTTTGGAGAACTTAAGACACCTTCCCTTTCTTCTTCTGTCCATATCCCTTCCATCATTCCCTCTCAGTCATTACTTCTATTAAGAGATGAAGTCTTCAAAGAGATAAAGGATGTTGGAGAAGATTTTGCCATATCTTCACTTGATCTCTTTCAAGGGGATATGGACCTTCCTCCTTTATCTTTTCATTCCTCCCTGGAGGAGCAGTGGGATGAGGAGGAAGAGCAAGAAGAAATTGAAACTGTGTTGAAGGTAGTCCCTACTGCTTATCACCAATTTTTGGATGTATTCTCCAAGGTGAAAGCAGAGAAACTTCCTCCACACCGCGCCTGTGATCACCATATCAAATTGGAGGGTCTTCTACCTCCAATTGGTGTTATCTACTCCTTATCAAATCAAGAGTCAGAAACACTATATGCCTACATTTCAGAGAATGTAGAGAAAGGTTTCATTAGACCAAGCTGCTCTTCAACAGGAGCACCTTTCCTTTTTTTTAAGAAAAAGGATGGAGGTCTTTGTTTGTATGTTGATTACCGCAAACTTAATGCTATCACTAGGAAGAACAGGTACCCTGTTCCTCCTATGAACCAGCTCCTTACCGTATTCAACTGTTCCACTATCTTCTCCAAGATAGACTTGCGTGGTGCATATAACCTTCTGAGAATCAAAGAGGGGGATGAGCACTTAACTGCCTTTAGAACCAAATATGGTAGTTATGAGTATTTGGTCATGCCATTTGGTTTGACCAATGCTCCTGCTGCTTTCCAGAATCTAGTAAATGATATCTTTGCAGATTTCTTGGATGTGTTTTTTGTGGTTGTTTTAGATGATATTATGATCTTTTCCAGTTCTGAGGAGGAACATGTCAAACATGTGGCCTCTGTCCTCCAAAGACTGAGGGACAATAATTTGTTTTCCAAAGCCTCCAAGTTTGTATTCCATGCCTCAAGTGTGGAATACTTGGGCTATGTTGTTTCAATTGATGGCCTCAAGATGGATTCTTCAAAGGTTCAGCAAATGCTCAATTGGCCTCAACCCAAAAACATCAAGGCCCTTCAATCCTTTCTTGGCTTTGCCAATTTTTATCATTGTTTCATTAAAAATTATTCTAAAAAAATCACTTCTCTCACTTTCCTCCTTAAAAAGGATTCTCCTTTCATCTTCAATGAGGAAGCTCTTAGTCAGCTTCAAGCACTCAAAGAAGTTTTCACCTCTGCTCCTATCTTATCTCACTTCAATCCTTCTCTACCTACTATAGTAGAGACTGATGCTTCTGATTATGCTTTGGGTGCTGTACTGAGCCAGGTGAATGACTCAGGAAAGCATCCCATTGCATTTGATAGTTGCAAGCTTCTCCCATCTGAGCTGAACTATGAAATTCATGACAAGGAACTGCTTGGCATAGTTTGGGCTCTCAAGCGCTGGAGAGCATTTCTTCTCTCTCTTTCCAATTCTTTTGAGGTCTTGACAGACCACTCTTCCTTGCAGTATTTTATTTCTTCCAAAGTTCTTACTTGCCGTCAGGCCCTCTGGGCTGCATTCCTTTCAGAATTTAACTTCACTATCACTTACCGCCCAGGCAGGCTGGCCACTTTGCCAGATGCCTTGTCACGTTGGGACAATGTGTACCCAGAGAGGGGGGTGGACTTCATCAGCAGGAATCCTCAAAATTTTCATCAATTAATCAAGCATGAAATTCAAGAGTCAAGATTCTTTATAATCAAAGTGGAAGTGTTTTCAGATTGAGTTGACAAGATTCAAAAAGAAGTATGGCAAGACAAAGACTATAAAGAAATACTCAAGCAGCTAGCAAGAGGCAAATCAATTCCAGATTATTCTCTTGAACCTCAATTCAAGTTGTTATTATTAAAGATAGAGTGGTAATCACAAGCAATGAAGAACTTCAACTCAATATTCTTCAAAAGCGTCATGACTCACCTTTGGCTGGCCATCCTGGCCAGGAGAAGACCCTCAAGCTCATCAAGAGGGATTTTTATTGGGCTGGAATGAATCAATTCATCAAGCAATATGTGTCCTCATGTCAGCAATGTTCAAGAAACAAGAACATTCATCACAAGAAGTTTGGACTACTCAAGCCTCTTCAAATTCCATCTGGTCCTTGGAATTCCTTATCAATGGACTTTATCACTCAATTGCCCTTGTCAAACAACTTTGACTCAATGCTAGTAGTTGTGGACAGGTTCTCAAAAATGGCAATCTTCATTCCAACTTATGTAGCAATCACTGCTCTGGACCTAGCTCAAATTTTTCTTAGTCATGTATTTTCCAAGCATGGCCTTCCAGTCAGTATTGTCAGTGATAGAGGATCTTCATTTGTTTCATCATTTTGGACTCAATTATGTCAGCAGCTCAAGATATCAAGAGATCTTTCAACTGCTTTTCATCCTGAAACAGATGGACAGACAGAGAGGGTAAATCAGATTCTAGAACAGTATCTTTGGATGTATGTCAGCTATCATCAAGATGACTGGTACACCTGGCTCCCTCTGGCTGAATTTGCCTATAATAATGCACAAAATTTATCCACAAAGCAATCACCTTTTTTCACCATTTATGGAAGGAATCCCAGCTTTTACTCAATTCATATTTCTCAAGATTCACCTGCTGGAAATTTATCAACAAAACTCCAATAAGTACAGAAAGCTGTCAAAGAGGAATTAGAGTCAGCAATAAGGAGATTCAAGAAGTATGCAGATAGAAATAGAGCAATTCCACCTGATTTCCAACCTGGGGACAAAGTATGGCTAGCTTCCAAGAATATCAAGACAACAAGACCCACCAAGAAATTATCAGAAAGCTGGTTGGGACCTTTTGAAGTTCTGAAGAAGATTGGCAGCCATGCATATCACCTCAAGTTGCCTCAGCAATGGAAGTCAGTTCACCCTGTATTCCATGTGTCCTTATTAGAACCGGCAAAGCATTCAACTATCCCAAATTGTCATCAATTGCCACCACCACCAGTCTTAGTGGAGGAGCAAGAAGAATGGGAAGTGGCTCAGGTTCTGGACTCAAAACTCAAAAGAGGTAAATTATGGTATCTTGTAGAGTGGAAAGGATTCAGTGAAGACCCAGAAAGAACCACTTGGGAACCAGATTCCAACCTTACCAACTCACCAGACCTTGTCAAGGATTTCCATTCATTATATCCAGACAAGCCTGGTCCAAATACCTCAAGAGTTTGATTATGGTGCTTGGTGGGGAGAAGAAGTTATGAAAGTGAGTTCCTCTCCTGGCATGCACCTTTAAGGGGGTATTCTACCCATATGTTGTTGTAAGCATCACCTTGGCCACTTTGTGAGCACTTGTCAATTCTTTGGACAGGTTCAGGAAGCATACAACAGCAATACCCTCAATTTGGACCTTATCAAGATATGGACAAATGTTTCTTTCTTTCTTTCTCTTTTTTATTTATCATTCCATTTATGCCAATCATCATAATTCAAGACATTCATTACTTCAAGTCATCTATGGCAATTCATTTCAGAAGTCATTTATGGCAATTCATGTCAGAAGTCATTTATGGCAAATTATTTCAGTTTTATGGTGCTTGGTGGGGAGTGGGAGTTATGAAAGTAAGTTCCATCTCCTGGTATGCATCCCTGAGGGTTCTACTTCTTGTAAAACATTACCTTCACCACTCTGTGAGCATCAAAGGCTTGGTTTTCATTTTTCAGACACTTCTTGGCCAGAATCAAGCAACTCACCACAAGGAGGACCAGCCATCAGGATTTTTCTTTATTTCTTTTCTTTACTCTCATTTTCTCTTCTTCTTTTATTTCTTTCTTTCTTTACTTGTATAATTTTCTCTCTTTTATTTCTTTAAAGCAGCAGCATACCCTCCCCAAATCATGTAATGGGAGGTTCCATTATGTTTTCTTCATTTTAGTATTTATAAGAGTGGGGATAGAAGTCAAACCAAACACAAACAAGGAAAAGGAAAACTAGTTATCTCTACCTAAATCATCAAAGGTTCTCTGGAAGTCATTTATCAACTAATCTTCATACCAGGCAAATTTAGCAGCCATCTCTTCAGAAGCAGTCCCTGGAGTCATTCTATCATTGGCATACATGATCACCTCTCTGCTATTTCTATCAACCCTCCTGAATAATCTGGCCAAATCATCTTGATTTTTACTTGCCGCATTGGGATCTTCTCTGGTAACTCAGATAGGCCAACGATCCCTTCTTTGAAACACTTGAGCGGCAGGAAACGGTAAAGGAGACAAACCATCCCTTCTTCTACTGGAGCTGGCCTCAGGTTGGAGTTGATGAGAGGTGGTCATGGGTGAGATTCTGGATGGTTGGACTGGTGATGGCCTTACTGCTGGATTCAAGGCAGGCCTGGAATGGGAAGTAGTTGGTGAAGGAGGAGGAACTGTGGAAGCAATGGAAGCAAGCATTGGTTGGAAGGTTCTGGCGGTACTGGGAATTACTTGGCTTTGGAATCTGTTGGCAAGAGGCTGAGCAGAGGAATTGGTGGATGGATGGTCAACTGAATGAGGAACAACTTCAACTTCTTCACCATCCAACTCATCACTCCCCTCAGCATCTGGATCAGATGGGGAATCAGAAATCCTTCTTATCTTTTTCACTACCTTCACTACTCCATTAGTATTTGTCCTTGAGATTGAGACTTCTGAGCTGTAATGTATGGGCCCTCCAACATTAGTTCACCTGGCCACATCCCTTTTCCTGGAACCAGTCACTACATCAAAATATCCATACAAATTCAATCAAGATATGCAAACCACTCACATTGAGAAAATCCTGAGGTTGCATCAGGAGTAGGTTCCTCAGAAATGGGGAATTCCTGCCCAAAACGCCCAACCTTTCTGCTCCATAAATGCCTCCTGACATTGGAAGAAGTCAACCTGGTACGACGACATGGGTTCTTTCCAATAAAGAAAAAATGGCATTTTGACAATTGGGGATTGTAATGTTGAAAGAAATCCTTACCCTTTGCCAAACATTCAGTACAGGCAGGATCAAGAACTTCAACTGCTCTGAACCCATCATAGGTTTGGGAGGGATCAAAATGACCAGAAGACGCCATGGAAGGGGAGGATAATTGACTAAAGACACCAGAACCACAAAGAACAGACGGTGGCGGTGCAGAAGGAGAAGATTCAGTGAGTTCAGTCAGTTTGGAACTCATAACTGAAGAATATGCAAGCAGAAGATTCAAGACATCATAATCAATCCACTCCAGATCAAGAACAAATTTTGACCTCAAGGAAATGGGGGCCATAACTCAATTAGGCCCCCCTCAAAGCCTCTAAGGTGAAGATTCATACCCCTTTGGGGCTGAACTCATCACCCAGGGCCTCCCCTGAAACTTTGGGGAGGCCAGGATCTTGATGGTCCTGGACCCCATCAATGGATCCAGGCCATATATGGTGAAGTTTTGGGTTTGGGCCAATTCTTGGCCCCTTGGTCACCCTGGGTCCCCAGAAAAATTGGGCCCAGGGGGCCTCCAATAGCCCCCATGGACCGCGGACCGTAGGACCCCAAAGACCAAAAATGGCCAAAAATGGCCATAAATCATAAAATCACTAAAAATCACCAAAACGCCAAAAAGGCCCAAAAGGCCATAAAATTTAAATTTATCAAGATTCATCAGGGAAGAGGCTACAGCCCAAAAAAAAACATTATAGAGGGTTGTTTGAGGCAATTTCCATGGAAAATGGGGACAAGACCACTTGGAGGAATTTTTCAAGATTTCATTTGGATTAAGCCTTGCCCAATTAGTACACTTCATATACTCATTGGGCATCATTTTTTGGGCACAAGAGCTCAGTGGCTATCATTTTGGGATATATCCCAAGGCCATACCCCAAGGGCAATATTGATTGAATCAGAAGAAAGGAAAAG
The DNA here is from genome assembly GCA_023105745.1 of Austropuccinia psidii. NCBI lineage: Eukaryota > Fungi > Basidiomycota > Pucciniomycetes > Pucciniales > Sphaerophragmiaceae > Austropuccinia > Austropuccinia psidii. The sequence continues at coordinate 24,733,483 of JALGQZ010000002.1, forward strand.
CATATTTCAAAGTGGAATACTTACTCAAAACTTGAAAGAAGGGGGGAATCAATTGAATTTGACAGAGAAGAATTGAAGAAGGATTTTCAGGATAATTTTCAAGAGGAAAAGAAAATTAAAAAGAAATTTTTTGAAAAAATGTGGGGATATTGAGATGCCACTCAACAGTGGCAGGGTATTATGGTGTTCAGGAGCCCACCAGTTTCAAGAGGGGGATACTGTAACAACCACTCACCAGGGGTAAGGGTATTCATCAATACACCCAATCAAACACCTCAAATCAGCATATCCAGTATCTGCATCAGCATTCAGTTTCAGCAATCTTCATTCTGAAACATGCATACAGCTTGGTACATCAATACAGCCTGTCAATACCTGTACAGGTTGGATTCACCCAATACATTTTCAATACACCAGCATGAAACTGTATGATCACTCAAATACACCACACCTCTTGTACAGGTTCTGTACAGCTGTACAGTGCCTGTATTGGCCAGACGCAATTCAATAATTCAATCCTCTCATGAAAATTCTTCCTCTGGATCAGGGCTGGTGTTTCTCACATATACCAGCCCCTCTTTCTCCCCCCTGGGGACTTTTCGCCAGTTAATTACTTTAGTTTATTTATCATTTTATGCTTATTCTTATCCTTATTTTGGGTATTATAATTATTTTATTTTAAGTTAGTCTTTGCATTTCTCTCTTTGCCTGTACAGTATGAGTTGGGTGGCCATATCCTTATTAACCCTTGTCTTTCCATTCTGACAGGTTGAAACAGTGGACTTGGACTTGTTTGCGGTTGGCTCTTCTATTTCTTATTCTTATTGCTTTGTTGCTGCTTTCTTATATTCATTATTTTAGTAATTCATCTTTAACACTCTTTAGTGTATCCTTTCTTACCATATCTTTGAGCCCTCCATAAGTGAGTCCCAGTCTACTGAGTGCCAGGCCCTATTCACTTCGAAGAGCCCCTGTGACAGCAAAACCCTGAAGGACTCCTTTGCAACACCTTTTGTTATCAAGTCCCTCCAGGGAGAAAATCCTGTTGAAGTAGAGTTATCTGAAGATCTTAGCACTAAGCATCCTTCATTTCCAGTGAGCTTGATAAAGCCATATAAATTTAGTGATGCTGAAAAATTCCCCTTGAGGAATAAAGTTCCCCAAGTTATACCTCCTATTGAGTCATCTGCTAGTAAGAAAATTACCAAAGCTCTCAAAGAAAGAAAATTGAGAACCAACAAAGTAAGGGAATACCTTGTTAGGTACAGTGACCCAGCTTGTGAAGATAAATGGTTAGCAGAAAAGGACATACCTGAAGCTACTCAACTCCTCAGAAGAGTCAGACATAATAGAAATAACAATATTACAAAGTAATATCCCTTTTTAGGGGGAGGGAATGTGAGCCTTAGAGGTATTTTATATACCCAAAAGACCACAAATGATAAATTAAAATACAAATATAAATAAAAGAAATTTACTTATATTATAAAAATAAAAAATTAAATATAAATACAAACTTTTATTTAAAAATCAAAATTTAATTATAATTTAAAAATAAAATTACAATAAAATTTAAAATTATGAAGATTCATTTTTACTTGTAAAAATTAAGTAAAAATGAATTTTTAATAAAAATTATGAAATTAAAATATTTTTGGTAAAAATTTAGATAAAATATATTATAGCCTTTTATCCAATAAATAAATGTATAGAAATTATTTCACCATTTGATTCCTTATAAGAAATTAGGTGGGGTCACCTCTGAGTGAAATTTTTGTAACTCAACTCTAAATAAGCTTAAATTAAGTTTTCAGTATTTTCAATAAAAAAATTGAAAGTCCTCATAAGTTTGATTTAATTCACACCACATGTGGTGTTAACCATCAATTTTTGTATTAAAATTGAGGTGTTGTGTTTAGTTTAGAAGTTATGAGTAATTGAAGTATTTTCAATTGAATTCAATTGAAATGTCAAAATTTATTTACATCTGAGGTATCAATTATTACTTTATTGTACTGTACAATTCAATTGAATTACATATGTAAATTACAAGTATAATACATGATGAGGAATTAAAGGAAAAAATAAATTGGGGGGGAAAGGAACTCTAGCTCTAAGAGGAAGCCAGACCCCCAAAATCCTTGCTGACAGGCGTGAGATGTCGAAATTCATGCAAACGTTCATCAATTTTGACCTGGAATTGAGTCAAAGGGTCTGTGACTCAATTGATGATGAGGTTTTGATACCAACCAGGGAAGTTTTAACTGTTGCCAAGAGGGTAAAACTACCCTTAAGTTAAGACAATGTTAGTAAAAACAGTTTTAACTGCTTTCTACGCCTCTTACACACATTCTAACGTGTTTTGAAGGCTCTAGACCAGGTATTACTATAGCAATGGCTAATTTAAGAGTCGAAAATGGCTAAAACCAGCGCTTTTTTGGTCTAAACCAGGGTTCAATGATGCCATAATTGACTTTTCTGTTGTCATACTGTTTTTCACAACTTAAAAGAGTAAATTTTAGTTTTGGAGTAAGAAAATTGATGGCTATAAAAGAATGTCTTCTTTGCCCCACTTTTCTCTTCATGTTAGAATCTTTTCCTTTTATAATTAGTTTAAACACTGTTAAACCAATCAATAAAAGATTCCAACCACCTGTTCCAAATCATCTTAAACCTTTTAACCACGTGAAAGAATCATTATAATAATTGTTTGTAACTCTTATAATCATTTTTACCCCTGAACCACCCCAAAAGTGAATTAAAGCATCTTTCGTCACTGTTAACTTTGTCACTTTGTTTCCAAATTCACTCTGGTCACTTTTGGGCGTGTTTTCTCTTGAATATTTTTTTTAAAGACTTTTTTCTTCAATTAATTGCCTGCAGTCCTTTGCTCAATTAATTCCAATTGAAATTGCTCTTGAAGAAATTTCTTGTGTAGCCTTAAATATCTCTTGTAGAGTATTTTTGGATAATTTTTTATTGTTGGTAAAAAAATAAATCTTTATAATATTATTTTTTTATACTAATAAAGGTATAAACAATAAAATTGGCGTGTTTTCTCTCAAGAATAATATTTTTACTATTTTTAATTGATTTTTACCTTATACAAATTTTGAGGACAGGAAAAGTACTTGATTTTTAATCAAAGTTTCATATCCACACCTTACACCTTTTTTGGGGGGGATGTTCAAAAGAAAGTCATGGGTGAGGCGTTTTTTTGGGGGGTTTGCAGGTTTTGGATCAATACATGTTTTTTGTTTCATTTTAGTATAAAAAGGGCCCAGGGCACCCCTTACTTGTTTTTTCCAAATTGCTCATGTCGGTTTACCAATAAACTAAGTAAACTTTATCAATATTTACTATCAACACCAATTTTTATCTTTTTTGAGGAGAAAGTTCCATACTGTGGATTGTTTGAAGGTGTTATTCCTCACTTCAAAAGAGAAGTAGTGGGCTTGATGCAATACAGCACCTGATACTGGAGGAAATAAATGGATCTCAAAGAAAACTACACTAAACTTCCTGTAATGACAGCTACTGTCAAATTATCAACAGTCATTGAAAATATGAAATAAGAAGCCTTTACCACACCTGTACTTTAAAACCTTCACACAAGTAAAACGTTTTACAGTCAAACAAAACATAAACTCAAAGCAAAACAAATTTAAAAATGTAATCAAAAAACTCATTAAAATTTAAAAAATAAAAGAAAAGATTAAATAATCAAAAAATAAGAAAAAAATATCAACATAAAGCATGGGCAACAAAGCTCAAAAAAATGAAATAAAAAAAGGAGAGAGCTGTTTTAAATTGTGCAAAAAGCATTTTTTCTAATTATTATCTTCAACAAAGATGAAAAAATTCATTGTAATAGTAAAAGGAAATTCAATGCACCTGTAATTAATATTCTTATTATTCATTGTTTTGAGTTAGCTCTATCATCTTTCCGGAAATATTTTTGAAAACCTTCTTTTGAAAATATTCCTTGTGGTTTTTTGTTCCTGTTTTTCTTTTTTAACAAGAAAAATAGATAATATTTATGCTTAAAAAAAATGTTGGAAACACCAATAGGAATATTTGTTGAGCTCAATATCATTCCAATAATATTAATAAGAGATCAAAATACCTTTATATTTGAATAGATAAGAACCATTTCACTTAAGAGCTATCTTCCCATAAAGCATGTTATTATGTCGAAAAAATATCAAAAAACTTGATTTTCCTTCAATTGTGATAATAGAATTTTAGTATTCTGTGAGCCTTTGAGATATGACCACATATCCAAAAAGGTCACAAAATAACTTTACAATAATTATTCTAATAACAAAAATGAAAAATTATTTTCAAAGAATTAAAAATGCAATAAACAGGCATAAACTCTTGATTACCTCAGAATCTAATGAAGAAATATTTTAAATAAATTTCACCATTACATTACCCATGGTAAAATACACATATAACATTTTTATGTCATATCTGCAAAGATAATACTTAATGTGTAATAAGAAGAAATTTCATAAAAAGTCATTAATTCTTGTTTATCTCAGAAAACAATGGAACAACCTGTGAAGTATCTGCACCATTTGATTCCCATTAAAACCTACGCATATAAAAATTTTATGTCCCATATCAGAAGTTAATACTTAAGCAAATGACATTAATATATGTACTTTTCTGATCAGTTCATATATTCATTGTTTTTAGCTTATATCTGTTGAAATATACATTATATAAAGTTTAATCAAAAATAAATTTACCGTGTAATTACTGTAAGAAGACAGATAAAAGATTTATCTGACAAGTTATAAACAAGATTATAACTTGTGGGGGTTTATTGAGCAAAATTGTTATAGCTGTTGACCACTTTGTTCTTAAAGTGGTCCAAACTTAAAAGAAGGGAAAATTAAGATTCTACTAGCTCATACATGATAAATGATGTAATTTCCATAATTATATTTAAGGTATATCCTCTTGAAATCATGGTTTGAAGTTTAAAATTGTAAATTTTGACAGAAAAGATGAGTTACAAGAAAAATCATCAAAGATAGAATTTGGATGATATAATAAAATTCCCTATTACTTTCAAATATTACATGCCAAGCTATCAGAATTCACTCTCTGAATGTCTGTGGCGTATATAAATCAAAACTCATTAATGATCAAAGTTTAATGTTAAAGTTAATCATTTATGATCACTCACTGGAATCTTAATTTAGGTTTAACAGTCATATAGGTCATAGAAGTGGGTTATACTAGTTCATATTGATTAAAACTAATAAAATCCACTAATTGTAGTCTTCTTCCAAGCCTATGGTGTCAGAAAACTGAGATTTACAGTGATAGCTCTAAGTAAGGGCATAATAATCAGATAAGATGGTTTAATTATGATATAATCATCACTAAAACTTTACCAAATGACTAATTTCAGTGGATACGATCAGTAAACGTCTACTGAAAGCCTTCTGGACTTGAGTAGGGAGGAATTTACTATATATATGTCTTTTTACCTTTATTTCTCCCTCAGATGGATTGAGAACTTTAAATTAATAAATCAAAGGGTAATAACTTTATTCTTTATATACAATTCTATCATAATATACAAGAATCAAGTTCATTTTCACTATAATCATCAATTGTGACATGATTAAACCATTATTGAATTGTTTTTTGTTGAATCTTTTTCTTAAAAATCTTTAATTCCATGGAAAATCAATAATATTTGTAATATATTTATTTTTTCTTGTAGATGAAATTTAAATAAGTTGTATTTACAATATTTTGGTGTAAATGTATTCAAAATTATTATATAAAGTGTCAAAGGTAGTTTATTTTCTCTTTTTATAATAATTTCTCTCTATTATTATTCTTAATTATTTCTTTATTAATAAAAATAGTATTTGTATTCATGCACAAGCTTAATATTGGTAATATTATTTGTATAAATTTTTGTTTATTATTAAATAACAATTTTTTACATCTTTATTATCTTTTTGTAACAATAATAAAGTGCCATAAATATATAAATTATTAAATATTAATATATTTAGGTTGTTGGTAAACACACATAAGCTTTTAGTAAGAACACATAAGCCCTTATGTGCTTTTACCAAAAACTTGCGTGTGTTTACCAGTTTATGGCCAAAACACATAACTTTATGGTAAAAACACATAAGGGACTTTATTTGTCAAAAACATTCCTCAGGATAAGTTTTGAGGTTTTTTTGCCATATTTTTCCCAACATGGGATGTCAATATCCACAAATTTTTTCATCTTTTTTTTTGGCCAATATGACAAAATGGCATATTTTTTTAGAAAATTAATTTGAAATCCTTCCACTTATTAATTTTCTTGATTTTTTTGGAATGAAGGGTTCAATATGGAGAATAAAGAACCATAATCCCATAATTTTGTGAATTTTTTTGGTGGGACAAGTGAAGGTGCAAAAAGTGTTTTTTTCAAATGTTTTTTTCCCATCTTTGTAATACCACTATTTCTAAAAAATTAATATAAAAACTTCCCACTTATGAATTTCCTTCATTTTTTTTTTAAAATGGAGCGTTAAATCTGGAAAATAAAAAACCAGAAGCCCATGAATTGGGGAATTTTTGGTGGGACAACAAGTGAAGGCGCAATAAGTGTTTTTTTTAAATGGTTTTTTCTCTTGTTTTTTATATGACTCTTTTTAAGTCAAAAAGTGCCATATGTTTGATAAAGAAGGAGACTGAGGTTGTATTTAAGTAATAAATAGGACTGAGGAGGGGGATAATTGGCATAAATTTTATATACAAAAATGAATAAATCTGAATCAACCTCCAAAATAGTTGGTATTTTCTGAGGAGGGAGGAAGATTGGACAGATATAACATCCTTTGTTTCTCAAATTTATGAGCCCACCCCAGGGCTTGTGCTTGGGAATGAAATTCCCAATTCACAGTAATGGGGGGGACTGGATAAACTTTAGAAATGATTATATCCAAAGGGAAAAAATGAGAACAGCTACTCAAGAAGCAGATGAGAATGTGGGTATTATCATTTGGAGGACAGAAATAAGGTAAAAAAGAAAAAGATTTTACTGTGGAATAAAAGAAAACTGGTCTTTGATACTTATTTGCAATTGGATCCCTCTTGTCAGGCATGGACATCCACTTGCTTTTTGGAGCCTGGCCAACATCTTCATACCATTCAATTCTTTCAAAATAAGAGGATACTGAGGGAATTAAAGTGTTCATGGCTTCATAAAGGTCTTGATTTTGCTGAATTTCTTCAGCCAAGTCACCTGTGACATAAGCCCATTGATCTTGAGTCTTGTAAATGTAGTGGGATACTGTTCTGTAGCCACAGTTTCCATCACCCTGGACAATGATGGCCTTGAAGTTGTATTTCAATATAAACCTGGGCAAGTCTTCTGATCCAGGTATCTGATAAAATACGGTCAAAAGATGAAGAAAAATCAAAATAAACAAGAGAAATATACATTAAAAAGAATCAGAAACTCACAAAAAGCTTTGAGCATTTATCACTTGTTTGATAATTGCTTTGACAATGCTCACAGGTCAAGTCAATTGCATCATATATCTTCGAAATGGTGGAAAGCTTGTATGATTTTCTTTGTGAGGTTTTGCTTCCAATTGCCAATCTTCTGGAACTTCTAAGGGTGACTTCTGATTTATTTAATTCAGTTGCTGAGGGTAGTAAATCTGATGAATTGATTGATTTTGATAATGAGGCCTCAGAATCTTAAGAACTTTCAGATGAGCCACTTCCATAATTGGAGAGGAGACATTTGACTGTGATCTTGATGTTTTTGTACTGGTCACTTTTGATGGGGGTCTTCCTCTTCTCTTGAATTGAATTGCAATAATTTCAAATCTTGATGGTTCTCTTTTGTTTTTATTTTTATTTTTATGCTTGGCTCCTTGAGGTCTTTCATGGATATTATTGCATTCTAGTGGGTCTTCATAATATTGATAATCCTCTTGAATCTTGGTAATTTGATCAAATGGAACTTTTCCAGTCAACACATCTTGAAAATGTTGAAGAATTGGGGTGATTTCTGCCATTGGTCTTTGAAAAAGGTCTTTCCCAATATCTTCAAATATTTTCTTGGATTCATTATTTCTTTTTTTTTCAACAATTTAATTTTGGGGGGGTTGGGCAAAAAAATCTGAAACAATTGCGAGTTAGAGGGGTTTGGGGGGAAGAAACCCCTTTTTAGGTATTTTTTGGCCCAATACAGGCATGGTTGTGTTTCATTTTTGATTGAAAATGGGCACAGGGCACCCTTTACGTGCTTTTACCAATTTATGGCCAAAACACATAAGCTCTTACATTTTTTTACCAATACCCTATATTTATTTTTATTATATTAATTTTTCATAATATAATTTATATTATGTGATTTATTCAATAATATTAATATTTTACGCCATAAGTATAATAATTCTTTGTTATAATAATCACATTTTATTATATTCTTTGAATTCATAATGACATTCATAGTACAATAAGTAAAATAGTGGTAGTACTTACTTATTGTTTCATAGCCAAGCCTTACAGATTCAGATGAAGTATATTGTTCTAATTTTGAAATTTTTGAAAGAATTTTGTTCAGTTTTCCAATGCATATATTTCCAAATTATCATCATATTCTCATTTATCAAACCATATAACCCATGATTAATCTCTATAATTAATATATTGTTTGTTAATAAGATTCATCCATGGGCTTGAGAATTTCTGAATAGACACTTTTCACATATTTTCATCAAAAAATAATATTAAAAGTGTCAATACCATGATAAAACTTCATCATGTCAATTGAATAATTGAAGAATTATTCATACCATTTCTTGATTATGAGTTTATATGGCTCTGAAGTGACATTTGATCCACTTAAAGCTAAATTCCCAAATTTTCATGGCTTTATTATATGTACTCCCTTTGTTTCAGGCTACTTTGGTAAATTATTTTACCCTTTAATTAAGAATAAATAACAAATCAAAACACAAAATATTCTCTTATTATGTTGCATAAATTCTTGGAAGAGCTGTATATATAATCTGTTTAACTACACTCTATGAACAGCTGGTTATTTTAAATATACCACTATTTTTGTATTGATAAATTTCTCAGAGAAATGTAACCTTCAAAAAACTACCAGAATTGCTATACACATATGTTGGGAAATAATTTCTCTAAAAGAACAAACTTCTACCACTTTATTTGTCATAATATTTAAAGCATTCCCATTAATTGAAAAAATGTAATTGAATTGTTCATTAATCTGAAGTTTCTAATTTTCTTAAATGGCTGTTAAGCCTTTTTATTAACTTAAATCATCCAGTTAATAGAAATCTATACAGGCATCCCCCATAGAGTTGGGGAAGTATTACTGTAGATAATTTGGAAAAAAATTATCTGAATGATTTTTTACAATATTAGTTTTTTATTTTGTATTATTGAAAAATTTAAAGATAGATTTTTATATACTTGAAGCTATAAACCCACCAAATTCAGATACAATTTTAAATTTTCCAGTCCAAGGAGAGCTCTCCATATATCCTGATCACATTGAAATGGGTTTATTAGAAATTAAATCATCATATAAACTTAGAGAAACTATAGAATAAAGAAAAGATGATCAAAAAAGACATTTTGTAAAAATCTCTCTTAATCATGTGTTTTTCAATGATAACATAGCTTAGGGAATTAATGTTAAGCCATATTGATACATAAAGATTGGGATTACTCAATTTTCACACAAATATCTGTATCATCAAAGCTTTATCTCATTTCTTCATATAGAAACTACCCTAATTTCCTTCAAATAACACCCCAGATGGTCTTTGCATTTCACTATTGAAGGAATTCAATAAATAATGATTGTTGAATAAGAATTTATAATTTCTCCAGAATAATATAGAAAGTAAATCTCAGTTGATATCATTTCATAAAAATATTGAATTCTCCAAAAAATTGAATTAATGCATATTTTTTACTGTTATGAAGATTTAAAACCCTTTTATCAATATTTTTTGTAGGAAAACTTCAATTGTTCCTATTTAACACCATGAAGTTGTATAATAAAAATGTCACCAATTCAATAATTGAAGCCCAATATTCCACATTGAATATTCATATTATCTGGCTATAAGTGTAAAATTCTCCTCTCAAGCAGTTGAGGGGCTGAAATAGGGGCTATAGTCTCTAAATGTATAATAAATATTTTTAGGACTCTCTTTAAAATGACTTTGTCTCATAAAGCTGGACAGATTGTTTCAATTTCAATCAGAAACTTCTTTCAAAGAGAGGAAACAATAAAGGATCAAATTTCTTACAAAATACATCTCTTAATTTGTGGTAAACAGCTCAAAGTTAGGGTCTGTTCTTTATGATATTTCTATGTTAATAAAGTCCCAGATTTTCTAAGAAATATTACATTTATGAAAAGCTTCTTTGAAACTTGAAGGGTTCTGATTTTAATATTATTTGTCTATGGTCCCTTAATTGAGCTTGAAAGAGAATTAATATTCAACTTAAATATACATATGAAAGTATAAAAAGAAGACTCAAGAAGTTGAATTTTTTGTAAATAAAATGATAAAATGTACTAAAAAAGATAAAAACAAATTATATACTTAATTATGTATGTTGATCATATATTTTTGAATTATTGAAATTTGAAAATCCCAGCCAAGAACTGCTATTGATGTAACTGAATTCATAACTTTTGCCTTGTATATGTGGCTTGAATTTCTTCCAAAACTTCTTTTTCTGAATTTAATTTCTGTCCTTTCTCAAACATTCATCAGCTCTATCCCCCATTTAAAATCCAAAATGAAACACCTGCTTTCAGGTTTAGGCACTTTGCTCATGATCAGTAATGTATAGAATATAAAAGAAATAATTAATCAATTTTTTTTTTGGATATGATAGATTTATTCATTATATTTCATAAGAATAGTCATAGTACTCTTGATCAATAGTAATATTATCAAGATTTTTATACACACATCTTACAGAACGCTTGTTTCATGTTCGCTTCCTTATTAATATTGAATTCTACTTCATGGGTGATGAGTGATGATGATTCTCTGGGTAGATATTTTTTCCTTCAACACGTTTTTTATACACTTTCTTGATTTATATTGCTACTAATCTTCTTACGTGTGATATTATAAGTTGTTATATATCAGTATTCCTTCTTTTGGGGTAAGGGAATGGATGACAGTGAGATAGACATGGCTTCAGGTTATGATAAGAAATTAGTTACTTCATCTTCAAAGTCTGCATGGAAGATGACTGGTGTATCATGAGCTTAAGGCTCATTTCAGTTGATGAAAATATTTGTTTAAAATCAGCCAATATGTTCCTTTGTCTCCTTGATATTGTTTTATAATCTTAAGGATTGTATTTGTGTGTGTTCAATTTCAGTATAGCTTCAAGAGTCCTAATGGAATTTTCAGATGACCTCATATGATTAGTGGTCAAGCTTAGTCATGGTAGCGGTATAATCCCTACTGATTATTATGGTTTGGCTTTTAGGATCAAAGATTTTAAGTGAATCTGGATACTGTTCATATAAAGGATACAGAAGAGGTGTAGACAGATTTAAAACCTTTGATTCAGCTTGTCTTTGGACAAAGACCCTTTGACTAAGTGGAACAAGAATTGTAGAATTAACACTGGCTTTATAGTTGATCTGGGATCTGATAGGATACTGACTGATGACCTCCAAGTTCAACTTTGGGATTGCAATGGAGTGAGAAAGACAAATGAAAAAAAGGCGGCTTAATCCCAGAATCTTATAACCACTTTGGATTGGGCAAGTAAAAACTTACATTTGATGAGTAGTGTGTGATTGAACTGTTCAGCTATACCATTAGTCTGAGGGCTTTTATAAGGTCCTATTTCAAATACGATTCCCACAGTATCAAATTTTTACTGGAAGTTTGTTTTTTTTAATAAAACTAACCTATTTGATTGTCGTGAATTTATGCAGGGAAATTTGGAGTCTTGTTCTTTACCTCATTGATGAATCACATAATTTTTACCTTGGAGTGAGACTTCTGAGATACGAAATATATTCTATTTAATCATAATTAATCATCCATGATGACTAAAATGTATTTCATAGAGTTCTTCTCCATCGGAGTGATTTCCAACAAATCAAATTGAATCTTTTAACACAGTGTTTTTCCAGATGTTATGGGAACATTTTGGGAAGTAGCCTTGAGTTTACACGACTCTCAAAAATGATAGTCTTCAATGATATTAATAGATAGAGTTTGTTTGATATCATTATCATGGAGACATTTCTTCAAATATTGATTTTACAGATGGCCCAGTATGATGTGCGAATGAGTAGGTTGAAAGTACAAGGCTTCTTTGAAAGTAAGATTTGAGAAAAAGTTATATTAAGATATATAAAAATTGATATTTTTCAGAAACTTTTGTATCATTATATTTCCAAAATTTAAAATGATTATTCTGCTCTGTTAAAAAGACCTCAGTCCATGAGCTTCAAGCTGCAAATCCAAGATCAAAGTTGATTTAACTTGGGACAAATAATAAAAAGGATACAATATGAATATTCAAAGGCTGAATTTTCACACAAATTTAGCTTAAATGGTTCTAGAGAAGCTTATTGTTTTTATTTTGGTAGGTTGGGTATCAGTGAGAAGTGATAGATTACAGATTTCTGATTGGGGATCTCACAAGTGGTAAATGAGTTTAGTATTTGAATTTTTGGTGAATGACATTAGCTGAGAAGGCTTGGTTGAATCCATTTTCATCTTAAGTTTTACCTTCCATACTTCTGTTTTTTGTGTTTTCTTCTTCAGCCTTGTTGGGTGATTTAAAATTTGTGTGAGCTTTAAAGGTATTTTTATATAGGCAAGATCCCTCAAATCTTTTAATAATTTACAATTAAAAATAAGATATTATCTTGGAATATGAAAATGGAGTTTAAAATAAAATATCAATAATAAATTCAGATAGATATAAAACTGCAAAAAAATTAAAAATGTTTTGAATTGCATTTATGAAGTAAAATATTTTGTTATCAAAAATATAAAATATAAAATAACTTTTTGGAAAAAGTTAATTCAAAACTTATCATAAATTCTTTTCCAATAGATAAAGATATGGAAATTATTTCAACATTGGTTTCCTCATGAAATTTTGGGTGAGGTCAACTTTGAGTGTAAATTCTCTAACTCAACTCAAAATAAGGTTAGATAAAGTTCTTAGTAGTTTCTGTATGAAAATCTCAAAATTTTTAATCCCTTAATTGCATTCACACTACATGGGGTGGTAACCATTAATTTTTGTGTTAGAATTTATTTTTGGTGTGTAATTTAGAAGTTATGGGGAAATGAAGTATTTACAATTGAAATATCAAAATGTGTATGTGTGTTACATAATTGAACTTAAATTTAAATAAGGGGAATTAATCATTAAATTTTTGTACTGGAATATTCCAATTTAACTACCTGTGTATAGCTATAAGTATAATGAATGATGTGGAATTAAATTTTGGGGGAAAAGGAATCATGGCTTTAAGAGTGCCAGAGTCCCCCAAATTATGTTCTGACAGCCATTAAATGTCAAAATTCACACAAAAGTTCTATATTTTTTGTCTTGTAATTAAATCACACAGCCTATGACTCAGTTGATGATGAGTTTTCAATACCAACCAGGGCATTTTTAGCTATTTCCAACAGGGGAAATATACCTTAAATTGGAAAAATGCAAAGACCAGTTTGAACTAATTTCAAGGTTCTTAAACATATTCTGACTTATTTTGGAGTCCTAAAACCAACTATTATTATAGCAATGGCTGGTTTAGAGGGCAAAAATGGCTTAAACAAGCCCTTTTTTGGTCAAATAAAGGGATGAATGATTCCATTACTGGCTATTATGTTGTAATTGGGTTTCTCACAACTGATGAGAGTAATTTTCAATTTTGGATGAAGCAAAAATAGTGGCTATGAAAGGACATGTTATTTTCCCCATCTTTTCTCTTCATATTGAAATATTTTCCTTTTATGGTTAGTTTTAACACTTTTAAAACAATCAATAAAACATTCAAAACAAAATTCTTAAATCACTTCAAGCTTTTTAACCACATTACAAAACCATTCTAACCATTTTTTGCAACTCTTTTAAATCATCTTACCCTTGAACCACCCCAAGAGTGACTTGAAGCATATTTCATAATTGTAAGCTTTGTTGCATTGTTTCCAAGTTCACTCTGGTCACTTTTGGGTGTTTTTTCCCCTTAATATTCTTCTTAGAGACTCTTTTCTCATATTATTTTCCTGAAGTCCTTTTCCCAATTCATTCCAATTGAAATTTTTCTTGAGGAAAAATGTCTCCTTTAGAGTATTTTTGAATAAAATTTTCTTTTTTAGAATCTAATAAAGCTCTAGAATATTATTATTTTATACTAATAAGCTCAAAAAAGGGCATTTTTTCTCTTGAAAACTGTGAAAATCACTATTTTGACATGATTTTAGCTTATACAAATTTTAATTACAATAAAAGCATTTGATTTTGACTCAAAGTGTCATATTCGCAATTTATAATTGAAGAGATATTATTTCATATATTTCTCTGTAAATTTGTGTAACTTTTATGTTAAATGAGTAGGAGTGTCCCAAGATGGAATTTGTTTATGAGATGATTGGGTATTTGAGTTTTTCTTAGAGGAACAACTGGCAGGTTTATGAATTTTGGTTTTGGCTTAATTTAAATGGGGTTGTCCATCAATGTTCTTGGAATCATTTGAGTTGAAATTGAATTCAAAAGGTCTCTTAAATCTACAACTTTCTTCAACTGATATCCTTCCGAAAACTTGTTCTAGTGAGGTGTTAAGGCCATAGGTAAGTGTGATGAGCTCAAAGAGTTTATAGAATTTGAATGTAGTTTTGGCCATGGGTCTGTGCTAAAGCATCCAAAAAGTTAAGAAAGAACTCTTTCTGAAGTCGTACTGGTTGTAGCTCTTAAGATATGGTTCATATTAGTGTGGAAATAGAAAAGGGATTTTCTTTGATGAATTACTGTGAAGTTTTGTTTGTCTCTGTGCATTTGACATCAAACAGGTTATTTTAGCCTTTGTATAAAAAAGAATATTTTCATTTCTGACACCACCAGATCCAGTTTAGAAAATTTAGCTTGACTATATTCTTTTTAGATATGGCATCACCATCGAATTCCATAGGGAAACAATTTTGGTCACTCTCTTGGGGCTCTATAATTTTGACAGCCTGTCTTTTGAGCTCTGTATGCAGTTATTATACCAAGTGAGGATATGTTGCTACCATGTGATATTAATAGGGAGTTAGGTATGTTCTATTAGCCTCTGGGGTCACTCAATTTAAGTATAGGTTGCATTTACTTGCACACAGTAGTGCTAAAGGCTTTTAATAAAAATTGAATAAAATATAATGTAGTTAGATATGCATATAGGAGTGAGAAGTTGAGAATTTGATATTGATAATAGTAGTGATGATTAAATACCTTTTCTGGCTATAAAACTCACAATAAGAATCCATTTATTTATCTGAACTACTTATTCAATTACATGATCACAGCCTGAACAAAAAGTAGAGTGGTTAATAAAACAGAACAATTACATGGGTTGAGGATAAGAGAATAAATGTATATGAATAATAATACCTCCACTGAAACTAAGTATAACCTGTAGTTGAAAGGCGGTGAATTGATTCTGTTTCTTCTCTTGGTTGTTTTTGTGGTATCAATGAAGTAAGAGTTAGATGAAGACAGAAATTAAAATTCGATTTATTTTTTGTTTCCCTTTCTCAGAATGGAAAAAGCTTGAGTTAATAAGGAAACTAGTTGACAACTCCACAGCTATGCCCCTCAAGATGATCATTACATCATAGTTGGTGATCACCGGTAAGATCATTGGTTAAGTCAGTGTGTTGGCAATAGGGTTTGTTGTTGGGTATTTTTTTTTCTTCTCTTTTACTTGTTTTTTTGCTATTGGGGTTGTTCTTTGATAGTTGTGTTTGGTGTCAGTGCATTTTGTCCTTGTCTTTGAGGGCAGTGAAGGGTTGAGTATTGTACTTGGTGGTCGAAGAAAGCTCACCTAACACTACCAACCAAGCGTCCCTGGTGTTGAAATTAGATCAAGGACTGATTTAACCAAATCACTTAGAGATTGGTAATTGAGTTTATCCAACCCATGTGATAAGATCACAGTGATCTTATCACGTGAATATCTTTAGCAGTGTATAAATAAGCACCATGTGTGATTGAGTCGCAGAGGGAAAAGAATCATTCTTTCCGACTTCTTTACTTTATCTTTATTTCGCATTTTCGACCGTATCTTAATCCTTATCAGTCACGCATTTCAGTTATCACTGAAATTAAGGTAGACCGCATATC
This sequence comes from Austropuccinia psidii, assembly GCA_023105745.1. Lineage (NCBI taxonomy): Eukaryota > Fungi > Basidiomycota > Pucciniomycetes > Pucciniales > Sphaerophragmiaceae > Austropuccinia > Austropuccinia psidii. The sequence continues at coordinate 24,749,896 of JALGQZ010000002.1, forward strand.
ACATATCCCACTACTACTCGTATCAGTAAACTAATCCATTGTTCAAACAGCTCACTCTGAAGAGCTGTTACCCGTCTGTTTGTCTCTAGCGTAAGAAGGAGATTAAGTAGACTGTTGAGGTACCTATCATTCATTCTTGTAAAACCATTGTACGCTCATTACTCACGAGTTTCTTAATTAGTATACAGTTAGTATATACCGTCATAGTGAATTAATTAAGTTGATACATATATATATATATCTAAACACAATCAGGTTAATCTCTGTTCCATCTAATCTATCCTATAACGCATGTACATGTAACTGATGTCTAGAATCTGTTAGTTATTGCTACTGGTTAACTTCTATCGCAATAGAAAGACACTATTAACTAAACTCTTGCACCTGGAAAGTAATATTAGGACAAAGGTAGAGCGTCCTCTCTAGTGCTTCGTCAGCTAAGGTGGTGGTCTTCGCTTGTTCGAGATTAGTCGATTTCTTCAGAATTTGGTGGTCTGATGGAAGGAGAGGAAAAGGGTTCGCTTCACTTTTAAATTTTACTCAGCGAGGTAGCCCATAACCTGTGATATAGTCATATTCGGTGCGTTTATTCCTGACTCCATGTCTCGTCAATTTACATATGCCATTTACATGTGGTTAATGCTTTTTGGATTATACCTCGTGTTTGTGAGATTGCTGCGTGCAGCACAATCAGGACTGCCATAAGTCGAAATATTTTCGGCATCCCGCCAACAAAAGCTTATAAACTACTTATATTTCCGCCTACTGTCTGAGGTAGTGTTATTTACATACTGTACTGTGTATTTGTTATTTTTCTAACAATACTGTACAGTAATAAGATATTTACGTCTACTTGCTGAGGGACTGAATTTGTTACGTATACCCAACCCAAGGAATGTCTTGTTTTGGTTAAGGTTATTTTGAGCTTAGATTGTTCCAACGCTGGTGGTATTTTTGTGTCATACTGTACAGAGTAGTACAGAGTCAGACTGATGGTATAAAAAAGCAAAAATAAATTTTCTGTATGATGGCTGAAGGAAGTTTTTTTACTTTTTGTTTCCCATGAGCATAGCCTTCTTTCTCCCTCAGAATCAACAAGACACAAGGACTTGGAGGACCTGGGTTGGCGTATGGCCGGCCTGATGTGGCGGTGCCAAGGTGCAAAAGAAAAGACGGAGGACAAGTTTCAGTATTAGGCGACCAAAGTAGCAGTGCTGTTGTCTGTACAAATTTAATTTGCAAATTCCAAATTCTGTCCAAAGAAGGAGACAAACACGAAGTTTCCTGGCTTTTGATAAGGGAGAATGAGTATAAAATAGGCCATGCCCTGTTCGCGACCAACACTGCTAAAGATCTAACTCGCTACTCCTATAATGTTCTCAAAAAAAGCTACACTCCAAAGCTCTGCCTTCGCACTAGCATTATGCTTCAACCTTTTCTCCCCTTCGAAACAAGACTTTCAATGCAATGTAGGCTATACTAATTCCGTCGAGAATGGGAAAATTAAACCCAAATCCTCTGCAAGTAAGCGCTCAAACTTCCCTTTGTTGAAACTTACAACTGTATGTTTCTGCCAAGCTAAATGACAATCTATATTGGTGGCAACTCCATGATCAGTCTGCTATTCCTCAGGCATGAATGTGAATGTCACCTACGATTGTGTGCTGAACTCTTGCACTCAATTGGTCCCGGATCCAAGCTGCAGGGTAGAGTTACCTCCTGGTACTTCGGTGACCAGCCGCGTATTGGAATCTTATAAGATTTCTGATACCGACCCAAACTCTTTCGGTGAGCTAATACCTCTCTCCCTTGAGAGTGCTTTTATGTTGTTGTTAAACAGGTAGATTATCTAGATATTACGGAAATAATCACACTCACAGCAGGGGCAGAACACCAAACAATGCCGGCGGGGTACAGTTGTCCACGTCTTAAAACTACACCGATTTGTGCGCCTTTCTCATTTCAAAATACTCCTAAAAATAAATTAGATGCGTCTAGTAACCACAGCTTTATCTATACAGCCTGCGCAAACTGCAAAATAAAAAATAAAGCCTGAAATTCCACATGATAGGTCCATGAGCTTCGGCGGATCTCTTTGTGATGAGGACTACGAGATTGGTGTAGTTTGCATGTTTCTGGAGAAGCCACCATAAATTATCACATTTAAAGATGAAGCTTTCACCATTTCGACCTCCAATATATAATATTCTCAGATTTTCATCATTCTTCAACATGCCTTTGATACATTCCGCTAGCTAGCATGGTAAATGAATTTAGGTTTTGTTACGACTAACATCTATTAGTAATTTTTTTCTCTGTTTTTGACCAACTGCTTTCCATCGGAATTTACCCTTAAACAATCAGTTTTAGCTTGCATTTATCATACTAAATCTCACGAGATGGGGAAAAGCCTAATTATGTTTTAGTGCAAGTGCTTGTCACAGTGGCAGGCCCCATTACAAGGAAATAAACATGCTGGTAAACGTCTTGCGCTCCCCTTTGAGATTCACAAATTATCTGTAATATTTAAAGATGCATTTCTGCTAATAAAATGTAGAAAGCTTTAAAAATATGCAATGTCCGTTTCCTGCCTTGAATCTCTATTGTTTCTGAAGTGAGTCAACATACCATAGTTTCCAAGTCAGATAACTCCTTCTGCACTCTTCATGGCATAACTTATTTCCTTCTCAAGATCTTCGTAATTTTAAAAATTGGTTTTTATCATTACTTGGAGTATGACGTTTCTTCCAATGACTTTCCACTTTGAATATGTGAGCCTTGAGGTATATTTTACATACCCAAATAGGCCACAATTATCTTAAAAAGAAATTTTGAATTATGCATAACTCATAAGTCATGCATATATCCAAAATTCATCATTTTTGATTTCAGAAAAGATGAATAACTTTTTATTGAGTAAGTAAATCCATGAATTTAAGGCCAGATTTGGATTCTACACTAAAATTCACCTAGGGCAGCTCCATAGAGTGAATAAGCTCAAATTAACTCTTTGAGGTGGTAAAATGGAAAATACTTCAATACCACATAAAAGATCCGTGAAAATTTTTGTTTTCTTAATTTCACGCCAAAATAATGGGAAAGTGAGAAATCCCATGTTACATATACACTAAGAATAGTGTTATTCATGTTTTGAGCACTTGATATCATGGTATTCTTACATGGACTTTTGGTATACCCATAGTGGATATCTCACTTTAAGCTTAAATTACTATTTTGACGTGAAAAATAGGCAAGGGGGGCAAAAGACATCAAAGAGGGCCAGGGTACACAACTTCTGAGGCCTCAGAGGCGTGGACAGCTCCAAAGCTTGGATCCATGGCTGAGCTTGGCCTAATTGGTAAACTAAAACCTTTTGGGAACTTGGTTACCATGTTACAACTACAGTAAAACTTAAAAAATAGCAAATAAGCTGCTATTTTGACGTGCCAAGGAGGTAAAGAGCTACTTAGAATCCTGAAACCATGTCAATTCTTAATGAATTTCCATGGATAAACCCCAAAAGAGTAATTAAAACCCTTTTTGGACTTGTATCCATTGATTTACCTCATAGCAACCAGTGAAACACTGATATTTGCAATTCTACGTAGAAATGAGGTAAAAACTTCAAAAATTCATTAAAAATATAATTCTTAATCAATCTTTCTGAAACTTTCAGGACTAATGGAGAACTGTATTATCGGTGGTGAAACCAAAAAGAATTACAGTTTTACTAGTAAAATTCAAAGTTTTACTTACAGTCCATTTTTGACTATTCTACGTGAAACACTGAATCTTCAAAAATTCACAGTAATTACATATTGTGATTAAATTGGCAATATCATTGATAACTTTGAGAAATCAATGATTATTTTGGAATAAAAGAAGATTTACAGATGTTACTCCTTTTATTCTTAACCATATTGGGGTTGGTAGTCACGTAAAAGCATCAATTAAGTAATTATGATAATCTTACGTGACAACAGATGATGCAATCAATAATCCAAAAAATTTTATTGTTTTCTCACTCACTGGTTTTTCAGTTTGCTCCATGGCACACCCTCGTGAGCTGTTGTTGACTTAAAAGAAGCCTCTTCTTGCTGTTTTTTCCACATCATCATCTTATTATGATTTAAATCATTATTACCAACAAGTAAGTATTAGTTATAGCTATTCTTAAGTGTTTTAAATCTTTCAGAAGCAATCAGAAAGACGTGAAATCATAGAATTCAACTATATATTGTTGTAATACTGTTATGAATTCATTTTGATCCTTAAAAATCCACAATTCTACATCAAATCTCTTTATCTTATCTTTCAATAGGTTCTTTGGAATATTAGTGAGTGATTTATTATTAATTCTTGAATTTTTTCTCTAAAATTAGTTTTCTTCAAGAATTTCCATTATAATTATTCTTGCAAAAGATAATTATATATTAAAATAATTTTATTATTTTAATAAAACAAGTTTTATTATTAAAACCTTGTAATTGATTCTTGTAGACAATTACTTACTCACTGTTAAAATCACTAGTAGTGTTTAACACGTGAAAGAAATAATTCTTTAATTATTTAATTGTGGTTATAATAACATTTTGTTATTATATTTCATAAGAAAAGTCATAGTACTGTTGATTAATAGTAATATTATCATCAGTTTCATAGACAAATCTTACATTTGGGGGCCTGGCCGTGTTTTTTGAACCTTGTACCCTTAATATATTTTTAAATTCTAAAATATATTAATTTAATAATTTTTTTCTTTCATTTTGAAGATAAAATAATTCTTATTTTTGAAATTGTTTTGGCAATATTTTTCATTGAGGAATTTGGTTTAATTTTATAATGTTTTTACACGTGGCTTTTTCACATCCAAAAACTTATAAAATTATTCTTTGAGTTACTCTGAATTAATTTTCATTCAAAATATTAAATGTTATTTTTTTTTCTTCAAAAAGAATAATTTTTTTAATATAAAAAAAAATATAAAACTTATAAAAAATCTTTACAAATATTTTAAAAAGTATAAAAAATGATTTTTTCTCGTTTATAATTTTTTCTAGTGTCTTTAATCAAATACTGTGCAGCTGGAAACAGACTCAGTAAAAGATATATCACTAGTCCAGAATCTTCAGAAGCAGAATCTGAAGACAGTATTGAGGTGAAAATTGCTAAAAGAGGCACCTTATTTAACTCAGAAAAGGCTAAATTACCACCAAAAGGTGTGTATTTTATCTTATATTTTCACCTTTTATCTTTAAATTGACATGAAAATGGTGCATACCAGAAATGGAAGCAACTATTCAGTCCAACCAGATGGATGTGGACAAGGAAGAGGCAAGACCAAATCCAGAAGTGCCAAGTCTTCCACAAGAAAGACACATTTGGAGGATTCCAGAGTTGCCCCCCATTCCCCAAGGTCTGTACCAACAGATTTTGACGTAAATTCTGAGCCTGAACTGATTCATATTTCCAGGGCTGAACAATTTTCAAGTGGCAGCAATAGAAATATATCAATGCCAGTACAAAAATTGGTTCAGAGCAGCCAAAGAAGAGGAGTGGGAAATATGCCCAAGCCTTTGGCAGGGGGCCATGAACTCCTACTTACACATCAAGAGCTTTCTGGGTCAGGAGAAGACCATAGAACTCTAAGTAGGATGGAGCCCCCTGTCTTGCAAAGACAAGGTCAAAAAGATAAAGAATTGGTTGAAGAACCAAAGTCTTTTATCCATAGACCAGAAGAAGGAACCGGAAATGACTCCAGCTTTGGAGACAGAGGCCCCAGTGGTGTCTACCAGCTCCAAACCAGCTCCAGAAGTATCCAAAGAAAAGCCCAAAGGACCTCAGAAGAAGCAGAGAGGTCCCAAGAGCCATCAAGGAAAGGGAAAAGGCAAAGCAAATTGGAACAGACCTTACCCACAAGGGTACAGGATCCCCAAATTGGAGCCTTCAGCAGTGGACAGTGTGTTCAAAATAGCCAGACCTCTCATGGAATTCACAGCCAAGGAACAAGAAAGGATGAACAGGACTTTTCCACGCAAATAATTGATGAAATAAACTTTGTTAAATCTATTATTGATGTAGAACTTGGCAAATTTGATACAAAGCTAAATAGAATCATATTGGACATAAGTGAATTAAAAATAAATGACAAAAATATACTGAATGGTATGAGTTAACAATTGCCAGATTTGATTCAATTACCAATGCTTGTAGCAGAATTGAGAGTAAATGTCGGATTCAGAATGATGAAATGGAAGATCTTTCTATTTTTAAAATGAATGATCAACTTAAGATTCTACAAAATCATGTCTTAAATATAGTTGAAAATACCAATCAGTTTGCTACACATTTAGCAAAAAGTGACAGTGAAACGCAGAAGTTAAAGAATGAAATCATAGCAAATGTAGAACAAATTCATAAGAATTATGAACCACATATGCCAAGACATTCTACATCTTTGACTGAAGAAAAACTTTCTGTTAAAGGAAGTTTTACCCCACTTCTAGGAGAAAATGTTGTCTCTGTCAAAGATATTCCCAAATTAGAAGAATGGCCAACATTCTCTGGTGAAGGAGAATATAACCATATTGAGTTCATCAGGACTATTGATATGTTACAGGAAGACTTTAATATACCAGATGAAATCATAGTGGGGAAATTACACTCTCTGTTTACCAGGACTGCAAAGAAATGGTATTACAAGATGAGGATGGATCATGGAAAACATGATTGGTCTTGGTGGAAATCTGAAGTGATTACCAAATGGGCCAACAATTCTTGGAGGTTTAAAATGGAAAATGCTTTTGAAAGTGCCATTTTTAACTCAGAGAAAGATAAACCACTTACTTGGTTCTTCAAACAAAAAGACAGATTATCTGCTTTACACCCATATATGTCTGACACTATGATTAATATGAAGATATTAACAAAGTGTGGAGGAGAACTGGAACATGCTATCAAAAGCAGATGTGTAGAACCCTGTTCAACAGAGGACTACATTAATGCAATGGAAGATATAATTACCAGCACAAGAATTGGTAAAACTTGGACTAGAATCCCTATGGAATCCAAGATGATCCCAAAGATTCCCAGAGAGGATAAGAGACCAGAAAGACCTGTCTTGAAGTGTCATAAATGTGGAAGTACTTCCCATTTAGCAAACACTTGCACCAAAAAGACAAAAATAAATGAAGTTCATGCCATTGAAGAAATTCAGTGTACTGAAGAGAAAGAAGAGTCTGATCAAGATTCTGCAGTCTCTGAAGATACACCAGTGGAGGACTATCCCATTGAAAACATTTCAGCTTTCTTTGAGGTCACAGAGGTCCATACCCACTTGCCACAGTACAGTGAGGATTGCTGCAACCTGATCAATATACAAGATGCCAGAATGTGTAAAACAAAACCTGCTAGAGGAAAGGGTTACACTGCTGGGGCATCCTGTATCACATCAGTTCTGATGAGTGATATTGAAGCCAAAGTAAATTTGGATACAGGGGCATTTTGCACTTGTGTGGGCAAATATTATCTCCAAATTATACTTCCTGAATGGAAAAACCATCTATTACCAATAGAAGGTGTGCAATTTAGTAGTTCCAGTAACAATATGTACCCCTTGGGTATATTAGACACTAATCTTGTATTTCCACACCCAGCAGGAAGTGTAAGGATGAAAACTGAGATTGTTGTAATGGATAATTGCACATCTCAGCACATCATTATTGGAAATGATTACTTGAATATCTATGGTATTGATATAAATAACCAGGAAGACAGATATTTCACAATTGGGGATAACAAGAGACAAAAATTTGCTTTTTCCAATATGCCAAAACAAATATCTGTAGTATCTTCTGTCAAGGATACTTGCAAAAATGAATTTGTGTCTAATCAACTTGTTGAAGCACAAATTAATTCATCATTGTCACCAAAAATGAGGAATGAACTTATTAATGTGTTATACACATACATAAATGCATTTGCCTCTGATAATGAACCATTAGGTGCTATAAGGGGACATGAAGTTGATATTACTCTTAATATTGACAGGCCATATCCTCCAGTACTTAGAAGACCAGCTTATCCAGCCAGTCTCAGAGCTAGAGAAGCCTTGGAAAAACATATCCAAGAGTTAATCCAACTTGGTGTACTAAGAAAAGTAGGCCATAATGAGGAAGTTGAAGTGAAAACACCTGTTATTATTGCATGGCATAATGACAAGTCAAGAATGGTTGGAGATTTCAAAGCATTGAATACCTACACAGTTCCAGATAGATATCCAATCCCTAGAATTCAAGAAACCTTGACTCAATTGTCTAAAGCCAAGTATATAACATCAATGGATGCATTGAAATGTTTCCATAAGAATGTTTTGACACCTAAAGCTAAGAAATTACTTAGAATTATCACTCACTGTGGTATTTATGAGTATCTTAGAATGCCATTTGGCATTAAAAATTCTCCATCCCATTATCAAAGAATGATGAACACAATCTTTCCCACAGAATCATTGGAAGGATGGCTTATCATTTATATTGATGATATTATCATATTCTGATTCATGGTCTTTGCACCTTGAAAGACTTGCAAGAGTACTTCACAAAGTTGCAGAAGTGAACATGAAAATTTCACTTAAGAAATGCAATTTTGGTTTTGAAGAACTCAAAGCATTAGGACATATTGTTTCTGGTTTAAGCTTGGGTATTGACAAAAACAAAGTAGCAGCAGTCTTACTTAAGCCAATACCCCAGAATAAAAAAGAAATGATGTCTTTTCTTGGGTTTGCTAGTTATTATAGGCAACACTTGAAAGACTTTGCAATTATAGCCAAGTCACTTTATAGAATCTGTGATCAACAGACTGTATTTGAGATGACACAGGAGAGAATTAAAGCTTATGAGAAGATAAGGAGAGCTCTAACAGAAGCACCTTTACTCCTTGTGCCTGACTGGAATATTCCTTTTAAATTGTACATTGATGCATGTGGAGATGGATTAGGGGCAGCCCTACATCAAGTCCAAATTATTGATGACAAACCTACAGAAGGACCAGTTTGTTACATCTCAAGGCAAATCAAACCAACAGAAGCCAGATATGGTGCAAGCCAAATAGAGTTCTTATGCTTGGTATGGGAACTTGAGAAATAACACTATTATCTTGATGGCAGTGTTTTTGAAGTGATAACTGACTGTAATGCAGTAAAATCACTTCTTAACATGAAAACTCCCAACAGACACATGTTGAGATGGCAAATAGCCATTCAGGAATATAGAGGAAACATTACTATAGTCCACAAAGCAGGAAACATTCACAAAAATGCTGATGGACTTAGCAGGTGGGCATTAGCCAACACTCCTGATAACCCAGATTATGTACCCTTGGAAGCTGAACCACATATTCCAATTGAAGGGATTAATATAACTGATATTGGGACTGAATTCTTGGAAGAGGTCAGAAAAAATTATAAGCAAGACAAGAATTTCCATATCTTGACTTCTTTATTAGATAAACACTGCAAAGATACATCTTTGGTAAATGCACTAGATGAAGTTTGGAAAAATTCCTATTCTGAAGGGAGATTTCACTTGTTTGATGGGATTATTTACCATAGAACCAAACATTCTTGTGTCATGACATTATGCAGCAGATTGCTTATCAATACAATTCTTCATGAATTCCATGATAGCATCTACTCTGGACACCTGTCAGAAGACAGAACCCTTGAAAAAGTAAAGAACTGTGCATGGTGGCCATCTTGGAGAAAAGAAACCATTGAATATTGCCACACCTGTGACAGATGCCAAAAATCAAACAGGAGTACGGGCAAGAAATTTGGACTTATGATCCATATTCAAGAACCAAAATCCCCATGGGAAGTTGTTCACATGGATTGGGTCACAGCACTTCCTCCAAGTGGTGACAAAAGTTATAATGCTTGCTTAGTCATTGTAGACAGATATAGCAAGACTACCATATTCTTACCATGTCATAAAGATGACACTGCTATTGACACAGCTCTTCTTCTATGGAGTAGAGTTATTTCTCATACAGGATTATTTAAGAATATCATAAGTGACAGAGATCCCAAGTTCACATCTGCACTTTGGACCAATCTTCATAGATTGTTTGGGACTAAGTTATCATTCTCTACAGCATATCACCCTCAGACAGATGGGCTAGCAGAGAGGATGATTCAAACTTTAGAAGACATGATCAGGAGATTTTGTGCTTATGGGTTAGAATTCAAAGACTCAGATGGCTTTACCCATGACTGGTGCACTCTGATACCGGCATTAGAATTGGCATACAAGACATCATTCCATTCTTCCACAGGACAAACTCCTGCTATGTTAGAAAAAGGATGGAATCCAAGACTCCCAGCAGACACACTGATGAAAGACTTGATTGACATTCATCCTACAGCTTCCAGCTTCAAGATAGTGCTTGATAAAGTAAAACATCATGCAAAACAAAGTATGGATGATGCTTTTGATTATGCAAAACACAAGTGGGACAAGAGTCATAAAGTACCAGACTTCAAAGTAGGGGACTTAGTTCTAGTTTCAACCTTGAATTTTAATAATATCAAAGGCCCAAAGAAACTTAAAGATTCTTATGTAGGAACTTTTGTTATTGTTGCCTTACATGGAACCAATGCTGTTCAAGTGGAATTGAGTGGTGAATTGGAAAATAAACACCCCACTTTTCCAGTCAGCTTGATAAAACCTTATCAACCAGCTGATAAAGAATTTTTTCCTTTAAGGAACCCAACTCCTTTAACTGTCCCACCAGTGTAACAGAATGAAGACAAAAAGATAAAGAAAGTCATTAAAGAAAGGAGACTTAGGGATAAAAATCAGAGAGAATATCTTTTCAGATATAGAAATCCAGTACATGAAGACAAATGGCTGGCAGAATCCGATATACCTGACTCAGATAAACTCTTGAGAAGATTTAGACATGAAAGAAGGCCACAATCCTGAATATGTCTATGAATGTGCTTTAAATTACTTGATCTGAGTCATGTAAAGAGGTTGGACAGTGGACATTAACCCCCCTTTTTCGGGATTTTTATTATTTCTATCATTGATAAAATTGTAGTACAATTTTATTTCTTGGTGGGAGGGAATGTGAGCCTTGAGGTATATTTTACATACTCAAATAGGCCACAATTATCTTAAAAAGAAAATTTGAATTATGCATAACTCATAAGTCATGCATATATCCAAAATTCATCATTTTTGATTTCAGAAAAGATGAATAACCTTTTATTGAGTAAGTAAATCCATGGATTTAAGGCCAGATTTGGATTCTACACTAAAGTTCACCTAGGGTAGCTCCATAGAGTGAATAAGCTCAAATTAACTCTTTGAGATGGTAAAATGGAAAATACTTCAATACCACATAAAAGATCCGTGAAAACTTTTGTTTTTCTTAATTTCATGCCAAAATAATGGGAAAGTGAGAAATCCCATGTTACATACACACTAAGAATAGTGTTGTGCATGTTTTGAGAACTTAATATCATGGTATTCTTACATGGGCTTTTGGTACACCCATAGTGGATATCTCACTTGAAGCTTAAATTACTATTTTGACGTGAAAAATAGGCAAGGGGGACAAAAGACATCAAAGAGAGCCAGGGTACCCAACCTCTGAGGCCTCAGAGGCATGGACAGCTCCAAAGCTTGGATCCATGGCTGATCTTGGCCTAATTGGTAAACTAAAACCTTTTGGGAACTTGGTTACCATGTTACAACTACAGTAAAACTTAAAAAATAGCAAATAAGCTGCTATTTTGACGTGCCAAGGAGGTAAAGAGCTACTTAGAATCCTGTAACCATGTCAATTATTAATGACTTTCCATGGATAAACCCCAAAAGAGTAATTAAAACCCTTTTTGGACTTTTATCCATTGATTTACCTCATGGCAACCAGTGAAACACTGATATTTGCAATTCTACGTAGAAATGAGGTAAAAACTTCAAAAATTCATTAAAAATACAATTCTGAATGGATCTTTCTGAAACGTTCAGGACTAATGGAGAACTGTATTATCTATGATAAAACCAAAAAGAATTACAGTTTTACTAGTAAAATTCAAAGTGTTACTTACAGTCCATTTTTGACTATTCTACGTGAAACACTGAATCTTCAAAAATTCACAGTAATTACATCCTGTGATGAAATTGGCAATAGCATTGATAAATTTTAGAAATCAATGATTATTTTGGAATAAAAGAAGATTTACAGATGTTACTCCTTTTATTCTTAACCATATTGGGGTTGGTAGTCACGTAAAAGCATCAATTAAGTAATTATGATAATCTTACATGACAACAAATGATGAAATCAATAATCCAAAAATTTTTATTGTTTTCTCACTCACTGATTTTTCAGTTTTCTCCATGGCACGCCTCTGTGAGCTGTTGTTGACTTAAAAGAAGCCTCTTCTTTCTGTTTTTTCCACATCATCATCTTATTATCATTTAAATCATTATTACCAACAAGTAAGTATTAATTATATCTATTCTTAAGTGTTTTAAATCTTTCAGAATCAATCAGAAAGACGTGAAATCATGGAATCCAACTATATACTGTTGTGATACTGCTATGAATTCATTTTGATCCTTAAAAATCCACTATTCTACCTAAAATCTCTCTATCTTATCTTTCAATAAGTTCTTTGGAATATTAGTGAGTGATTTATTATTAATTCTTGAAGTTTTTCTCTAAAATTAGTTTTCTTCAAGAATTGCCATTATAATTATTCTTGAAAAAGATAATTATATATTAAAATAATTGTATTATTTTAATAAAACAAGTTTTATTATTAAAATCTTCTTGTAATTGATTCTTGTAGACAATTACTTACTCACGGTTAAAATCACTAGTAGTGTTTAACACGTGAAAGAAATAATTTTTTAATTATTTGATTGTGGCTATAATAACATTTTGTTATTATATTTCATAAGAACAGTCATAGTACTGTTGATTAATAGTAATAATATCATCAGTTTCATAGACAAATCTTACAGAATATGCCCTCTTGCGGGACTCTCATTCAAGAGGCTATACTTTTAAGATATTTTGGTAATGACCACTGAGACAATAAGAGCCCACTCAAGCATACTTAGTGGTCCTTGAGACCCTCAACCACCAACTACTAAAAGAGAGAGACAAACATGCCCAAGCACTGGTGAATTGGGACTACAAAAGACTGTGTTACCTGAAAGTACAGAACATAGGGCTATAAAGCCCCTTTCCTTCTCATTACTCTATCCCCTTATCTCAGTTCTTTATTTTTCTATTTTCGTAGCTAGTTCTAAAAATACTTCTCTCTTATCCTTTTTTTCCCCTTATCTATTGCTGTTCAAATCAGTATTCCTGTGGTAAGATTACTTTAGCATGTAGCACTTGTTTCTTTTGCTAGCTATTATTACATCTTCACCATTCACAGAAGTGTACCCTGTTCTACTTTTATCTCGTGTGTTTATGTATATATATTTATTAGTGTCATTCTATCCTTTATGTATATTTCTCTTTATATTCACTCCTTTATTGTTGTGAGCCTTTGAGGTATGACCAAATATCTAAAAAGGTCACAAGAAAACTTGACACTAATTATTCTTTTAAAATAATTACCTTAAAATAAGTGAAAATTCCATAAATAGGCATAAAAGCTTAATTAACTTGGAATCTAATGAGTAAAAAGGTGAAATTAATTACACGATTAGTTTCCTCAAGATAAAATACACATATACTATTGTGATGGCATATCTATAAAGTCAATAATTAATGAATAATTAGTAAGTATAACATAGAAAAGACATAAGTTTTCATTTATCTCAGAACCCAATAAAGCAACATGTAGAATAAAATGCACCATTGGATTCCCCATGAAAAAATACACATATAAGATCTATCTGTCATATTTGTGAATTCAGTATTTAAGGAAAAAACCTGAATATATGCGTCTTCATGATTGTTTCATATATTCATGGTTTTTGTCAGCCTGTGACTCAAAACCAGAGCACAAGCATGAAAGCCAAATACCATAAATCAATGGTATAGCCAGGATACCACCAAAGCATGGAGCTGGCCAAATCAGCTCAAAAGGTATCAAAAGAAAAAGGATACTAAACCCTTTCCAAGTATACAAGTCCCATCATCATAGGAAGGAGAACAACAAAGTTATTCCTGCTCAAAGTTGTTGCTGAGCATAAACCTTAATTTTCACCCCTCATCTAAAATACGGAGTAAGAGGCTTAACCCCATCAAATGGGTATTCAAATTGAAGCTCTAAGTCAGGGCTATCCAATGGTACCAGCCGAACTGAGCTAGCACCAGGATTACAGAAGTTATGGCCAAATTCAGGCAAAATAAGGGTGAATAAAATATTCACCTCTCATCTACTACAGTTTTAGTGTGAGGTACCTAAAGTGGGGTCTTTTTGGAAGAAGCACAATCAGGGATATCTGATGGTTCCATTAAATATCACTTTATCTCATATATAACAGCAGCTATAAGGCAAACAAGCCCAATGCAGCTTTTTGCCTAAAACATGCATATGTACAAAAGTCTTGTACATGGCATGCCTTTGCCATATTTGATGATAACCATATCAAATGGGGTACAATTGTGTAGAAAACATACAGAGCTACACACTGAACTAATATTGAGGTTGATATCTCAAAAACTGACAAAGTTATGGCTGTTTTAAGGTCAAACTCCCACATTTTGGCCAATACAGCCTTACCATGGGATAATATCCCATAGCTATGATTATGAGGTGTCAAACAGATGAAGAATCTTGATTTCACTTCAATACCTCATAGTTCACTCAATACTGGGGTCCTATACAGGTTCTGTACAGCATTCTATGTGTCATACACGTCATAATCAGGCTATGTGGTCCCAAGATGAAAATTTTCATCCTGTATTGGTGAAAACTGCCAGATATGGTTTTAAAACCACATCTGAGCCCAATAAAGGCTATACAGGTCTTGTTCAAACCACAAGCCTGTTTTAGAGAGTGAAAAATCTTCACCTCCTCTATGTGAAAAGGTCTAGCAGCCTTGTAACTCCATTTCAGGATAAAAGGAGGCCTTTTCACTTCCAGAAAAGGAGTCCCCATTCTGCTCTTGAATTCCTACATAGTACAACTGTCAGAAACAGATATAATCTTGGAAAATAAACAGGTTATACTTTAAGCTTAACTATTGTAGTTCTTATTACAGTAATCCAACTGATAAGACTGCACCCAGGACTTTCAGCAGCGCTCACCAACACTATATTATTATATTAAAGCCCTTAATATCTTAATTTAACCATTTGTTATCATAAATAAAACTCTTCATAAAACTATTTTATCTGTGTCACAGTAATAGTTAAAGTTGTAATTACTATTATATACCTTTATCATAGACTCAGCCTGACATTTTGGGGGCCTGGCCATGTTTTTATAACTTTTTGGACCTTATAAGTGAGTTTTACCTTTATTTTCTTTATTCTGACAAATTGTTTTATCTTTTTAGGCATAATTCTTTAATAAATATATATATAATATATATCTTATATATATATTTACAGTGGTATATGTCATATACTACCATTATTTATCCTCTTGAATCACATTGTGGCATGGTTGATTATAATTTAATTAACACAAAAACCCTTATTCTCGGTGTGTTTTACATAAAAGAATACTTTAAGCCATTAATAAAGTACTTTTATTCAATTAAATAAGGACAGCTTTTACTGTAAAACCAACAGTTGGGGCATGGTTGGGTGTATTGTCAATTCAATTACCCTCTTACATACCACTTTTTATCAGATTACACTTGCTAATTACAAGTTAATCTGTGAGATCCTGGCATACAAACAGTGTACTAGATATCTGTAAGCTGTATTTCTGACGTGAAATTGTTAATTCAATTACACTGTCATTATACAAGGGCATATTGTAGTAACATACAAGCCCATAGGCCATTCTTAGACATGCAAACAAAATTTTAAGAAGTCTTAACTGACATTAATCCCTCTTTTCCTGTTTGATTCAGTGGAAGAAAGCTACATACCACTTGAGAACCAGTCACAGGCCAATACACCAGTGACACCCTCAGAACCAGAGGGCAGCAAGGGCAAGGGAAAGAGGCACATTGAAGGCCTGATTACAGCCAAAACGTGGACACCCATTGCCACTCAGAGGAATAGAAAACCATGAAGCTCTTCTTCAATACAAGGTAAACCAACCTTAACAACTTGTACAGGGAATATTACTATAATTAACCCAGTTGTCACCTCTAAAGGTAAATTGCCAAAATCAGCAGACAAAAAATTTGTACAAGGCGCAGTCCAAGGTAAATACCATAAGAACATAAAGTTTTTGACTTCTTTCAAACACTGATATGTCACCTGTACACCTCAGAAACCTTGGCTTCCTAATGAAGCAACCAGAGGACAGAGAAGGCTTTTCCAGAACCAGAATCCCTGGAGGTGAACACCTTGGACACAGTGGTGGATGGCAAGACACTGAGGGAAATCATACTCACCCTGAAATTCACTTTCCAATTCGACAGGAACCTCAAACCAGAGGACTGGAAAGATATGGATCAAGTTCTTCATCTCCACCAACTCCTCAAATATTTATTTCAATGGAGCATTGACCACAAGAGGTTCAACCTGGCATTCCACTGGGCAGAACTTGGAGCAAGTTTCCAGAAGATTTGTCTCAAAGAGATAGACTTAAAGGATCTCATGGTAATCACTAAAGGTTGGAATCCGACCAGGAAGCTCAGACTACTGGACTTGAGGGCAAACAGGATAAGGGAGAATCAAGCCACTATCCAAGCTATAGCAGAACAGCTGACCCAGACAGGGCATACTCAGATTCCTTCAGGCTCGCAAGGAGAAGTCCAAATAAGCTCTCCAGTGGCTTCAAACCATTCAGAAGCCAACAGATCAGTGGCCAAGAGTCACCATTCTTCACAATCCCAGGAAGTTTCTAGGAGAAGACAAGGATACAAGGGCAAAAACAAGACCACCTTCAGCCAGAGGAAGAGAGAGTCAGACCCAATGATCCAGAATCTGTTGGATTTGGTGAAAGAAGTGCACAATAGCCAGAAGTAGTTGTAAAAAACTCTAGAATTGGTAGTCCTATTATCATAAATATCACCCCCACTCAAATTGAACATAATTTTGTCACACCTGAGAGTAATCTGAACAGTGATGCAATGTGGTTACAAGCAAGCCATGAGAGGATGAAATTATTGACAGCCTGCATGGACAGAATTGTTGAAAACCTCCAAGAAGGACATTCTCAATTGAGCAAAGCCTCTGAGGAAACCAACAAAAGACTGAATCTAGTCTTTTAAGAAAAACACTTCAGAAAAAGGGACAGGGATTTTCTGGATCAAGATATAAACAAACTGTTTAATGTCTACCATAGCATGAAGCCCCAACCACAAGCCCATGTTATGGATAATCCATATCACCAAGATGACATTAAACCATATGACATGTTGATGAATAAAGCAAGATCTCCATCACAATACCAGGATGGAGAAAATATGTCTTATTCACAGAAGGAAGCCTTGAAAAAGCTTCCCAAGACCTCAAGCTGGCCCAAATTCTCTCGAACTGGAGAATATGATCATATGGAACTGAATGATTATATTGATGGACTCTTCATTGATGTACCAAGTATACCAGACTACTGGATTACTGCTAGACTTAATACAGAATTCAAAGGACATGCTAGTATATGGTACACAGAAATGAAAGAAATCCATGGAAGAAGAAACTGCCCATTGTGGAAGAGTCAAATCATCCAAAAGTACAGAAATGGTACTTGGGTATGGCAAAAGACCATGTTATTTGAAAATGACAAATACTCTGTTGACAAAGATCCATATGAGTGGTGTCTCAGACAGTCTAAAAGACTTAAAGCCATTGATACTCAAATGAACATCCAGATGAGGAATCACAAAAGTCCTGACACAAATGCCAGGAGAACGAGAGAATGCAGTGAAATGCAGATGCAACCAAAATTGCACTGCAGATGACCTTGCAAATACCTTACAAGATTTAAGCAAAAGAACTAATATAGAGCAATACACCCCATATCAAAGCAGTGGTTTCAAAGAGAAACAACCTTTCAGGGTGGAGTTCAAAGACAAACCCAGAGAAAGTGTGGCAGAAGTGACAAAGAAGAAGAATAATTGTCTGAATTGTGGTTCAACAGACCACTATGCCAACAACTGTCCAAAGGGAAAGAGAAAATTTTATTCCCTTGAGAAAGGCCCAGAGGAGAAATCCCAAACAGAGGATTCTGAATCAGACTCCATGGGAGATTCCATCAGAGAACAATCTGATGATTCCCAAGGCCCAAGAGAAGAATTTCTATTGAAATACCAAGGGCAAACCCCACTATAAATCCAAGATATAAAGTTGGAAGAAGGTATGCAACAAGATACTGCCAACAAAAACTTGTGTAACACACACAAGATGCGCAAATATTCCTTGTTACACCAACCAAAGGAATGGAATACATACATGGAACAGCCACAAAAATGGCTGTTTGTATTGAAAATGCTCAAAATCCATTAATCATTGACATTGGAGCACACTGTGCTGTAGTGGCCAGAAATTTTCTGGAAAACCACTTCCCAAACTGGGAAAGCCAGCTCTTTCCCACCAAGGCAAAGAACTTCAATAGTGCATCAAGGAAGATGAATTCCATTGGTACCATTATCAAAGAGATAATTATACCCCATAGGAAAGGAAAAATCAGACTTAACCCAGAGTTTTTTGTACTTGATTCTGCCCACATCCAAGGGTTTTTGCTGGGAAAATATTACCAAAGGATGTATGGCATAGATATTTACAATAGTAAAAACAGGCACATTACCATTGGTACCAACAAGGAAAAGGAATTTTCACTTGATATATACCAAATATCTGCCCAAGATCCTCTTGAAGAACTACTGAATAAATTCAGAGAGGGACAGAGTAGCACTACCCTCAGCAGTAAACAGAAGCTGAGCTTACTGAAATTGCTGAGAGAAAATAGACCAGCATCTGCCATTGGTGAGGGACCATTAGGCAAGATTAAAGGCCATGATATAGAACTATATCTGGATGTGGAAAGACCTTATCCACCCATGCTCAGGAGACCTCCTTACACAGAAAGTCTGGAAAATTGGAAGGAAATTGAAAAAATATCAATGAAATCCTGCACATGGATGTCATCAGAAAGATTGGACAAAATGAAATAGTGAAAATTACCACTCCTGTCCTGATCACCTGGCATGATGGCAAGTCTAGGCTGTGTGAAGATTTCACATCTCTGAACAACTACACGCAAGCTGACAGGTACCCTATACCCAGGATACCTCATGCCTTAGACAAATTGGCAAAAGCCAAATACATAACCAAAATGGATTTTATGAAACGTTTCCACCAGAATGGAGTTAAACCGAACTTCATGACATTACTCAGAATCATACGTCATATGGGCATATATGAATACACCAGGATGTCATTTGGAATGAAGAATGCACCAGCCCACTTCCAAAGGATGATGGACACCATATTTCAAGAAGAAATATTTGAAGGCTGGATGGTAGTATATATTGATGACATCATTATATACTCAGAGAAATGGGAAGACCATGTGGAATAAATAGACAGAGTGCTAACTAAATGCACACCCATAAATATGAAAATTTCACTTAAAAAGTCCAATTTTGGCCAACAAGAGCTACAAGATATAGGACATAAAGGCTCAGGTCTTAGTCTGGAAATTGACCAGAACAAAGTAGCAGAAGTACTGAGAAAGCGAGTAACAAGAAACATCAAAGGGATGCAATATTTCCTTGGGTTTGCTAGCTACTATAAAAACCACATCAAATATTTTGCCTGCATAACTAGTAGTTTATACAAGTTATGTTCAAAAGATGTAGTTTTTGAAATTACCAAGGAAGAAGGGATGCATATGAGAGGATCAAATATGATCTCACAAATGCACCTGCTCTCATCTTTCCTGACTTTGAACTAAAATTCAAGTTATACATAGATGCAGCATTTAGCCAAGGCTTAGGAGCAGCCCTTCACCAGAGACAAAGTGTAGATGGTGAAGTAAGTGAGGGAGTAATATGTTACATCTCTAGGCAGCTGAAAGATTCAAAAGCCAGGTATAGGGCGTCCCAGACTGAATGTCTATGTGTCAGGCTGAGTCTGCTATAAAAGTATTAAAATGTATTTACAGCTTTTAATTATGACTGTGACACAGTAAAAAAGGATTTAAAAGGAGATAAAGATGTTCTAACTTAAGAATAAAAGGGCTTTACTATATGAAATATAGTGGTGGTGAGCGCTGTTGAAATCCCTGGGTGCAGCTTTACCTGTTCCGTTACAATATTGAATATTATAATTATACCTGTTTATTACCCAAGAGTAAAACTGTTTTTGACAGTTTACTATGTAGGGTATTCAAGCAAAGGATGAGGAAAACCTTTCTGGAAGTGAAAAGCCCTCCTTTTATCCTGAAATGGGGTGGAAAGGCTTCTAGACCTTTCCACGTAGAGGAAGTGAAGATTTTTTTGCACGCTGAGACAGGATTGTGTTTTGCAAAGACCTGTATAGCCTGTATTGGGCTCAGATGTGGTTTTGAGACCACATCTGGCAGTTTTCACCAATACAGGGTCAAAAGTTTCATCTGGGGACTACATAGCCCTCTTCTGAGGTGTATGACGCATAGAATGCTGTACAGATACTGTATGGGACCCCAGTATTCACTTACTTATGAGGTATTGAAGTATAAACATGCTTCTTCATCAGTTTGACACCTCATAATAATGGTTATGGGACATTATCCCAGGGTAAAGCTGTATTGGTCAGAATGTGAGATTTTGACCTTAAAGCAGCTATACGTTTGTCAGTTCTTGAGATATCAACCTCAAACCTGAGCCGGTGTGTAGCCCTGTATGTAGTCTACACAATGGTACCTTATTTGATATGGCTATTATTAAATATGACAATGTTATCCCATGTAAAAGATTTTTTGTATATATGTGTGTTTTGGGCAAAAGCTGTATTGGGCTTGTTTGCCCCATACCTTTTTTTCTAGTTGAGATATGAGGAAATGGATGACACCATCAGATATCCCTGATTGTGCTCTTCCCAAAAAGACCCCACTTTAGGTATCTCACACCAAATTGTAGAAGTTAGATGAGAGGTGAATGTTTTGTTCACCCTTATTTGGCCTGAATTTGACTATAGCTTCTGTAATACTGGTGCCAGCTCAGTTTTCCTGGTACCATTGGATAGCCTTGAATTGGAGCTTCATTCTTCATACCCATTAGGTGGGGTTAAGCCTCTTGATCTGTTTTTCAGATGAGAGGTGAAAATTAAGGTTTATGCTCAGCAATAACTTTGAGCATGAATAACTTTGTTATTCTTTGTCCTATGATGATGGGACTTGTATATTTGGAAAGGGGTGAGTCTCCTGTTTTGTTTGATACCTTTTGAGCTAATTTGGCTCAGCTCCATGTTTTGGTGGTATCTTGGCTATACCATTGGTTTATGGTTTTTTGGCTGTCATGCTTGTGCTCTGGTTTTGAGTCACAGGCTGACATACCCTACCTCTAAAAAAGGCTCATCATTGATGAGACTATTCAGTCCTCTTAGAGGCTCTGAATCTCCTTAAATGAAGGTTCCCATCTGGTATGGCACCTTCTGCCAACCATCTGTCTTTATCAGCTGTTTGGTTCTTGAATCTGACTAAGTATTGTCTTTGATCCTTCCCATTAAGTCTGACCTTCCTGGCCCTGATGATTTTCCTCAGAGGTTCAGGGGAATCCTCCACTTCCACTATCTCTGGTGGTGTGGGGTTCTTCCTCCTGGAGGGGAATTTTCCCTCCTTTGTTTCAAAGTATGGCTTGACCAAACTCACTGGGAAGACTGGGTGCTTTCTGGAAAGCTCCTCTGTAAGTTTGAATTCAACTGCATTCTTCCCTATCAATTTAATGATAGTGAAGGGCCCTACAAATGAATCTCTCATTTTCTTAGGTCCTTTAAGATTATTAAAGTTCAGTGTAGAAACTAGCAGCTGGTCCCCTTCCTTAAAGTCAGGTTCCATGTGTGTCTTGTCCCACCTCTGCTTATTGTATTATTTTGCCTCACCTATGCATTTGGCAGCTGTGTCAAAAGCCGTCTTCTACATATCATAGAAGTCTTTGGCTGTGGGGTGGATGTTCAGAAGATTCTTCTTCAAGTGATCTAAAGGCAGCAGGGGATTCCACCCTTTCTCTATTAATGCAGGTGTTTTTCCTGCGGTAGAGTGCTGACTTGTATTATAAGCCAGTTGAAGTGCTGGTAGAAGGGTAACACAGTCATGGGTGTATCCCTCATGGTCCTTGTATTCCATGCCATAGGCACAGAACCTTCTAAGGATATCCTCCATTGTCTGGATCATCCTTTCAGCTAGGTCATCTGTTTGTGGATGGTAAGTCGTGGAAAATGCAAGCTTGGTGCCAAGCATGTCATATAAGTTGGTCCAAATTCAGATGTGAATTTTGGGTCCCTATCACTAATGCTTATCTTAGGGACTCCACAGGTAGATATGATGTTATTCCAGAATAACAGAGCAGTATCCATGGCTGTGTCCTCTTTATGGCATGGTAGACGCCTCATGATCTTGCTGAACCCATCAACTATGATTAAGCAGGCATTGTAGTTTTCTTTGCCCCCTGGGACAAGTCCAGTGACCCAGTCCAGATTGATGGTTTCCAATGGGTTTTTGGGTTCCTCTATATGTGGAAGTAACCCATACTTCTTCCCATGTTTCTTGTTTTCCTCTTGGCATCTTTAACAAGTGTTGATGTATTCACTCAACTCTTGTTCCCACTTGGGCCACCAAGCTGTACTTGCTACCCTCTCTCTGGTCCTGTCTTCACTCATGTGTCCCATATAGGGAAGTCATGGCATTTCTGTAGGATCAGAGAGATGTGGTCTCTTTCTACCACTGTGAGTTCACTTGTGTGCTTCTCCCTGTGGTAAAGCAGACAATCCACAAGGAAGAACTTGTTATCCTTGTAGGCCCTTAACCAGGGTCCTTCCAGCTGGGATTCCAGTTCTGGACTCCTGTACTTTTGTTTAAGGAGTTGTAGTAATATGCCACGCTGCTTGTGTTTGGCATAAGACTTCAGTACTGCACTGAAAAATTCATTGTGCAGTTCTGAGGAACTTATTCCCAGTATGGGAGTTTCTGTTCCTTCCAAATCAGTGTTCCCACTGTCAAGGGTACCACTTCCTGGTGCCAATTCAGAGAATCTGAAGTTCCTCCTCCTATCTATTTCCATGAAATGGAAAGGGATCTTGACTGAAACTTTAGGGTCATAAGCTGGATTGCTCTTGACATTATCCAGTGGCCATCTGCATTGGTATGACTTTTACCTTTGTATGTGATGGTCATATTCCCTCTATACTCTTGGATGGCTATTTGCCATCTCAGCATATGCCTATTTGTAGTCTTCATGTTCAGTAAAGACTTCAAGGCTGTGAAGTCTGTGTAGACTTCAAAGACTGCAACCTCCGGATAATAATGGATTTTTTCCAGAGCCCAGACTAAGCATAAACATTCAGTCTGGGTGGCCCCATACCTGGCTTCTGAATCTTTCAGTTTCCTAGAGATGTAACATATTACTCCCTCTCTTGGTTCACCATCCACAATTTGTCTTTGGTGAAGGGCTGCTCCTAAGCCTTGGCTACATGCTGCATCTATATATAACTTGAATGGTAGTTCAAAGTCAGGCAAGATGAGCACAGGTGCATTTGTGAGTTCATGTTTGATACTATCATATGAATCCCTTCTTTCCTTGGTAATTTCAACGGCTACATCTTTTGAACATAACTTGTATAAACTACTAGTTATGTGGGAAACATTCTTGATGTGGTTTCTCTAGTAGCTAGCAAACCCAAGGAACGATTGCATGTCTTTGATGCTCTTTGGTACCAGGTTTTGCAGTACTTCTGCTACTTTATTCTGGTCAATTGCCAGACTAATACCTGAGACTTTATGTCCCAGAGCTAGTAGCTCTTGTTGGCCAAAATTGTACTTTTTATGTGAAATTTTCAGATTTATGGGTGTACATTTACTTAGTACTCTGTCTATGTATTGCACATGGTCTTCCCACGTCTCTGAGTATATAATGATATCATCAATATATACCACCATCCAGCCTTCCAGTATTTCTTCTTGAAATATTGTGTCCATAATCCTTTGGAAATGGGCTGGTGAATTTTTGATGCCAAATGGCATCCTGGTATACTCATATATGCCCATGTGGCATATTCTTCTGAGCAATTTAATGGAGTTTGTTTTAACTCCATTTTGGTGGAAGCCTTTCATACAATCCATCTTGGTTATGTATTTGGCTTTTGCCTGTTTGTCTAGGGCATGGGATATCCTGGGTATAGGGTAACTGTCTGCTTTTGTGTAGTTATTTAGAGCTATGCAGTCTGCACACAGTCTAGACTTGCCATAATGCCAGGTGATTAGGACAGGAGTGGTGATTTCCACTATTTCATTATGTCCAATCTTCCTGATGACATCCATGTCCAGGAGTTCATTTATGTGTTTTTCCATTTCTTTCCTGGTTTCCAGGATTGCTGAATAAGAAGGTCTTCTAAACATGGGTGGATAAGGTCTTTCCACATCTAGATATAGTTCTATATCATGGCCTTTGATCTTGCCTAATGGTTCTTCACCAATGGCAAATGCTGGTCTGTTCTTCCTCAGAATCTTCAGTAAACTTGATTTTTGTTTACTGCTGAGGGTAGTGCTAAGCTGTCCCTCCCTGAATTCATTCATTAGCTCCTCCAGTGGGTCATGGGTACAGATTTGGTACAAATCAAGTGAAAATTTCTTCTCCTTATTAGTACCAATGGTAATATGCCTGTTTTTACTATTGTAAATATCTATGCCATATATCCTTTCATAATCTGTTCCCAGGAAGAACCCCTGGATGTGGGAATCATCAAGCACTACAAACTCTGGGCTTAGTCTGATATTACCTTTCCTATGGGGTATAATCATCTCTTTGATAATTGTCCCAATGGAAGTCATCTTCCCTGATGAACTTTTAAAGTTCTTTGCCTTGGTGAGAAAGAGCTAGTCTTCCCAATTTGGGAAGTGGTTGTCCAGATATTTTCTGGACACTATGGACCAGTGTGCTCCACTGTCAACAATCAGTGGATGCTGAGCATTGTCAATACAGACAGTCACTTTTGTGACTGTTCCATGTATATATGCCATCCCTTTGGTTGGTGTAACCAGGAATTTCTGTGCATCTTGTGTATGTTTGCACAAGTTTTTGTTGGCAGTATCCTGTGGCATGCCTGCTTCCAACTGTATGTCCTGAATTTCTAGTGGGGTTTCCTCTTGGTATTCCACCAGAAATTCTTCTCTTGGGTCTTGGTAATCATCAGATTGTTTTCTGATGGCATCACCCATGGAGTCTGATTCAGTATCCTATGTTGGGGATTCCTCCTCTGGGACTTTCTCAATGGCATATACTTTTCTCTTTGCCTTTGGACAGTTTTTGGAATAGTGGTCTGTTGAACCACAATTCAGACAATTATTCTTCTTCTTTGTCACTTCTGCCACACTTTCTCTGGGTTTGTCTTTCAACTCCACCCTGAGAGTTTGTTTCTCTTTGAAACTACTGCTCCTATATAGGCTGAATTTCCCTATATTGGTTCTTTTCCTTATATCTTGTAAGGGATTAGCAATGTCATCTCGAGTGCAATTTTGGTTTCATCTGCACTTTACTGCATGCTCTAGTTCTCCTGGCAGCTGTGTCAGAAGTTTGTGATTCCTCATTTGGATGTTCATCTGAGGATCAATGGCTTTAAGTCTTTTAGACTGTCTAATAAACCACTCATATGGATCTTTGTCAACAGAGTATTTGTCATTTTTGAATGACGTGGTCTTTTGCCATATCCAAGTTCCATTAATGTACTTTTGGATTGTTTGACTCTTCCACCATGGACAGTTTCTTCTGACATGGATTTCTTTCATTTTTGTGTACCATATACTAGCATAAACTTGGAATTCTGTATTTAGTCTAGCAGTAATCCAGTAATCTGGTATGCTTGGTACATCAATGAAGAGTCCATAAATATAATCAATGAGCTCCATATTATCATATTCTCCTGTTCCAGAGAATTTGGGCCAGCTTGAGGCCTCAGGAAGCTGTTTCAAGGCTTCCTTCTATGAATAAGACATGCCATCTCGATCCTGTTATGGTGATAGAGATCTTTCCTTATTCATCAATATGGTATCTGGTTTGATGTCATCTGGTTGATATGGATTATCCATAAATTGGCCTTGTGGTTGGGGCTTCAGGTTATGGTTGTAAGGTGTGGATATGAAACTTTGATTAAAAATCAAGTACTTTTCCTGTCCTCAAAATTTGTATAAGGTAAAAATCAATTAAAAATAGTAAGAAATATTATTTTCAAGAGAAAACACGCCAAATCTATTGTTTATAACTTTATTAGTATTAAACAATAATATTATAAAGATTTATCCAAAAATACTCTACAAGAGATATTTAAGGCTTTAAAAGAAATTTCTTCAAGAGAAATTTCAATTGGAATTAATTGAGCAAAGAACTGCAAGCAATTAATTAAAGAACAAAGTCTTTAAAAAGAATATTAAAGAGAAAACACGCCCATAAGCGACCAGAGTGAATTTGGAAACAAAGTGACAAAGTTTACAGTGATGAAAAATGCTTTTATTCACTTTTGGGGTGGTTCAGGGGTAAAAATGATTATAAAAGTTACAAACAATGATTATAATGATTTTTCACGTGGTTAAAAGGTTCAAAATGATTTAAAAAATGTGGTTGGAATCTTTTATTGATTGGTTTAACAGTGTTTAAACTAATTAATAAAAGGAAAAGATTCTAACATGAAGAGAAAAGTGGGGCAAAGAAGACATTGTTTTATAGCCATCAATTTTCTTACTTCTAAAAGTAAAATTTACTCTTGTCAGTCGTGAAAAACAGTCTGACAACAGAAAAGCCAATTATGGCATCATTGAACCCTGATTTAGACCAAAAAGGGCTGGTTTGAGCCATTTATAGCCATTTTAGACCCTTAAATCAGCCATTACTAGAGCAATACCTGGTCTAGAGCCTTCAAAACACGTCAGAATGTGTGTAAGAGACGTAGAAACCAGTTAAAACTGCTTTTACTATGATGGTTTTATCTTAAGGGTAGTTTTACCCTCTTGGCAACAGCTAAAACTACCCCAGTTGGTATCAAAACCTCATCATCAATTGAGTTCACAGACCCTGTAGCTCAATTCCAGGCCAAAAGTGATGAACTTTTGCGTGAATTTTGACATCCCACGCCTGTCAGCAAGGACTTTGGGGGTCTGGCTCCCCCTGAGAGCTGGAGTTCCTTTCCCCCCCCAAATTTAATCTTTCCAATTTATTGTTCCTTTAATTTCTCATCATGTATTATACTTATAATTTACATATGTAATTCAATTGAATTGTACAGTAAAATACAGTAGGAATTGATAACTCATATGCAAATCAAACTTCACTTATGTAATACATGCGCAAATTTTGACATTTCAATTGAATTCAATCCATAACTTCTAAAATATACACAACACCTCAATTTTAACACAAAAATTGATAGTTGACACCACAAGTGGTGTGAATTAAATTAAAGTTTTGAGGATTTTCAACTTTTGTATTGAAAATACTAGAAACTTAATTTAAGTTTATTTAGAGTTGAGTTACAAGAATTTCACTCAGAGGTGACCCCACCTGATTGTTTATGAGGAATCCAATGGTGAAATAATTTCTATATGTTTATTTATTGGATAAAAAGTTATAATAATTTTTATTCAACTTTTTTCCAAATTTATTTATTTTTTTACAATTTTGTTAAAATTTCATTTTTACTTAATTTTTTCAAGTATAAATGTAATTTTGTAATTAAAAAATTTAATGCAATTTTATTTTTAAATTGTAAATAATTTTTTATTTTTAATATAATTTTATATTTATATTTATATTTTTGTTTTAATAATATAAATAAATTTATTTTATTTATATTAATATGTTATTTTTGTATTTGTGGTCTTTTGGGTATATGAAATTACCTCTAAGGCTCACAATGGTAGACATTAAACAGCTTTTTCATGTCTTGATTTAGACAATACCTGTCCCTTTTTCTGTGGTGGTGTTCTTCAAAGACTAGATTCAGTCTTTTGTTGGTCTCTTCAGAGGCTTTGCTCAATTGAGCATGTCCTTCTTGAAGAGTTTTGACAATTTTATACATAGAGGCTGTTAATTTTTTCATCCTCTCATGGCTTGCTTCATGTTCTGAAAACTGTTTTTGAGTTTTCTCAGAATATTGGGACATTTGTAACCACAGTGCATCACTGTTTAAGTTGCTCTCAGGTGTGACAATATTATGTTCAATCTGAGTGGGGGTAATGTTTCTATTACTAGGACTACTGATTCTAGAGTGGTTTAAAATTACTTCTGGTTCTTGTTCACTTCTTTCACCAAATCCAACCAATTCTGGATCATGGGGTCTGACTCTGTCTGCCTTCAGCTGGAATAGGTCTTGTTTTTCCCCTTATATCCTTTTCTTCTCCTGGAAACCTCCTGGAATTGTGAAGAGTGGTGACTCCTGGTCATTGATTTGTTGGTGTCTGAATGGTGTGAAGCCACTGGAGAGCTGATTGGCCTGCTCCTTGTGAGCCTGAAGGAATCTGAGGAGGCCCTGTCTGGGTTAACTGTTCTTCTATAGCTTGGATAGTGGCTTGATTCTCCCTTATCCTCTGTTCCCTTGCTACCAGTAGTCTGAACTTCCTGGTAGGATTCTAAACTTTGGTGATTACCATGAGGTCTTTGAAGTCTATTTCTTTGAGACAGATCTTCTGGCAACTTGCTCCAAGTTCTGCCCAGTGAGATGCCAGGTTGAACCTCTTGTTGTCCATGCTCCGTTGAAACAAATCTTTGAGGAGCTGGTGGAGCTGAAGAACTTGATCCATATCCTTCCAGTCCTCTGGCTTGAGGTTCCTGTTGAATGGGAGTGTGAATGGCAGGGTTGATATTATCTCCCTCATTGTTTTGCCATCCACCACTGTGTCCAAGGTGTCCTCTTTCAGGTCTTCCTGTTCTGGACAGGCCTTCTCTGTCCTCTGGCTGGCTCCTTTGAAAGCCAAGGTCTCTGAGGTATACGGGTGACATATCAGTGAAGTGAAGATTTTTTCACTCTCTGAGACAGGCTTGTGGTTTGCAAAGACCTGTATAACCTGTATTGGGCTCAGATGTGGTTTTGAAACTGCATCTGGCAGTTTTCACCAATACAGGGTGAAAAGTTTCATCTGGGGATCACATAGCCCTCTTCTGACGTGTATGACACATAGAATTCTGTACAGAAACTGTATGGGACCCCAGTATTGACTGCCTCATCAGATATTTAAATATAAACATGGCTCTTTGTCAGTTTGACACCTCATAATCATGGTTATGGGATATTATCCCAGGGTAAAGATGTATTGGTCAGAATGTGAGATTTTGACTTTAAAGCAGCTATAGCTTTGTCAGTTCTTGAGATATAAACATAAAAACTGAACTGGTGTGTAGCCCTGTATGTGTTCTACACAATGGTACCTTATTTGATATGGTTATCATTAAATATGACAAAGTTATCCCATGTACAAGATTTTTTCTACATATACGTGTTTTGGGCAAAAGCTATATTGGGGTTGTTTGCCCCATACCTTTTGTTCCAGTTGAGATATGAGGAAATGAATGACACCATCAGATAGCCCTGATTGTGCTCTTTCCAAAAAGACCCCACTTTAGGTATCTCACACTAAAATTGTAGAAGTTAGATGATAGGTGAATGTTTTGTTCACCCTTATTTGGCCTGAATTTGACTATAGCTTCTGTAATACTGGTGCCAGCTCAGTTTGCCTGATACCATTGGATAGACTGGACTTAGGGCTCTGTTTTGCATACCCATTTGATGGGGTTAAGCCTCTTACTCTGTATTTCAGATGAGAGGTGAAAATTAAGGTTTATGCTCAGTGATAACTTTGAGCATGAATAACTTTGTTATTCTTTGTCCTATGATGATGGGACTTGTATATTTGGAAAGGCATGAGTTCCCTCTTTCTTTTGATACCTTTTGAGCTAATTTGGCTCAGCTCCATGGTTTGGTGGTATCTTGGCTATGCCATTGGTTTATGGTATTTTGCCTGTCATGCTTGTGCTCTGATTTTGAGTCACAGGCTGACACTATGCTTAGTTTGGGCTCTGGAGAAACTCCATCATTATTTGGGGGGGTAGTCTTTGAATTCTACACAGACTGCACAGCCTTGAAGTCTTTGATTAACATGAAGACTACCAATATACACATGCTGAGGTGGCAAATAGCCATCCAGGAGTATAGAGGGAATATGACCATCATATACAGAGAGAGTAAAAGTCATAACAATGCAGATGGCCTCAGTAGATGGCTACTGGATAATATCAAAAGCAACCCAGCTTATGACCCTGAAGTAGCAGCTAAAATTCCTATCCAATTCATGGAAATTGGCAGGAAGAAAACCTTCTGATTTTCTTAATGGGCACCAGAAAGTGGTACCCCAGACAGTGGAAACACTGACTCAGAAGGAACAGAAACTCCCATATTGGGAATAATTTCATCAGAAATGCACACTGAATTCTTCAATGCAGTGATGAAGACATATGCCAAACACAAACAGTGTGGAATATTGTTAAAACTCCTCCAACAAAAGTACAGGAGCGCAGAACTGGAATCCTGGTTAGAGGAACCCTGGTTGAAGGACTATAAGGACAATGAATGTTTCCTTATATATGGCCTGCTCTACCATAGAGAGGAGCACACTAGTGCACTCACAATAATAGACAGAGACCATATATCTTTGATCCTGCAGGAATGCCATGATTGCCCCTATATGGGACACATGAGTGAAGACAGAACCAATGAAAGGTTAGCAAGAACTGCTTGGTGGCCCAAATGGGAACAAGAGTTGAGTGAATAAATCAACCCTTGTGAAAGATGCCAAAAGGCAAATAGAAAATATGGGAAGAAGAATGGGTTACTTCAACACATAGAAGAACCCAAACACCCATGGGAAACCATCAATATGGACTGGGTTACAGGACTTGTCCCAGGAGGCAAAGAAAACTTCAATGCCTGCTTGATCATATTTGATAGGTTCAGCAAGAGTATGAGGTGCCTACCATGTCACAAGGAGCACACAGCCATGGATACTGATAATTTGTTCTGGAACATCATCATATCTACCTGTGGAGTACCTAAGATCATCATTGGTGATAGGGACCCAAAGTTCACATCTGAATTTTGGACAAACTTGTATGACATGCCTGGCACCACTCTTGCATTTTCCACAGCTTACCATCCAAAAAGAGATGGATGAGCTGAAAGGATTATCCAGACAATGGAGGACAGCCTTAGAAGGTTCTGTGCCTATGGCATGGAATACAAGGACCATGAAGGATACACCCATGACTGGATTGCCCTTCTACCAGCTGTCCAGCTGGCTTATAATACAAGTCAGCACTCTATCACAGGAAAAACACCTGCATTAATAGAGAAAGGGTGGAATCCCATGCTGGCTGTGGATCCCTTGAAGAATAATCTTCTGAACATCCACCCCACAGCCAAAGACTTCCATGATATGTAGAAGAGGGCTTGTGACACAGCTTCCAAATGCATAGCTGAGGCAAAAAAATATAATAATCAGAGGTGGGACAAGACACACATGGAACCTCACTTTACGGAAGGGGACCAGGTGCTAGTGTCTACACTGAACTTTAATAATCTTAAAGGACCTAAGAAAATGAGAGACTCATTTGTAGGGCCATTCAATGTCATTAAATGGATAGGGAAAAATGTGGTTGAAGGAAAACTCACAGAAGAATTTTCTAGGAAACACCCAGTCTTTCCAGTGAGCTTAGTCAAGCCATACTTCCAGAAAGAGGAGGATAAATTTGCCTCCAGGAAGAAAAACCCCAAACCACCAGAAATAGTAGAGGTGGAGGATTCCCCTGGACCAGTTAAGAAAATCACCAAGGTCAGGAAAATCAGACCTAATGGTAAGGATCACATACAGTTCTTAGTCAGAGACAAGAACCAGACAGCTGACAAAGACAAGTGGTTGGCAGAAGATGCCATACCAGATGGGAACCTTTATTTAAGGAGATTCAGGGCCTCTGAGAGGACTGAACAGTCTCATAAGTGATGAGCATTTTTTAGAGGGAGGGTATATCAGCTTGTGACTCAAACCCAGAGAACAAGCATGACAGCCAAATACCATAAATCAATGGCATAGCCAAGATACCACCAAAACATGATGCTGAGCCAAATCAGCTCAAAAGGTATAAAAAGAAAGAGGAAACTCACCCCTTTCCAAATATCCAAGTCCCATCATAATAGGACAAAGAACAACAAATTTATTCTTGCTCAAGGTTGGCGCTGAGCATAAACCTTAATTTTCACCTCCCATCTGAAATACAGAGTAAAAGGCTTAACCCCAACAAATTGGTATGCAAAATGAAGCTCTAAGTCCAGGCTATCCAATGGTACCAGCCAAACTGAGCTAGCACTAGTATTACAGAGGTTATGTCCAAATTCAGGCCAAATAAGGGTGAATAAAGTATTCACCTGTCATCTAACTTCTACCATTTTAGTGTGAGATACCTAAAGTGGGGTCTTTTTGGTTAAATCACAATTGGGGCTGTCTGA
Source organism: Austropuccinia psidii (assembly GCA_023105745.1). NCBI lineage: Eukaryota > Fungi > Basidiomycota > Pucciniomycetes > Pucciniales > Sphaerophragmiaceae > Austropuccinia > Austropuccinia psidii. The sequence continues at coordinate 24,782,734 of JALGQZ010000002.1, forward strand.
TGGTGCCATTCATTTCTCCGTATCTCATCTACAACAAAAGCTAAAAGGCAAGAAGCCCAATACAGCTTTTTGCCTAAAACACGCATATGTACAAAGATTTTGTACATCCTCAATACCACATAGTTTATTCAATACTGGGGTTAAATACAGGTTCTCTAGATCATTCTATGTGTCATACACGTCATAATCAGGATATGTGGTACCTAGATGAAAACCTTCACCCTGTATTGGTGAAAACTGCCCAGATGTGGCGTCATAACCACATCTGAGCCCAATAAAGGCTATACAGATCCTTTGAAAACCAGAAACCTGTCCCAGAGAGTGAAAAATCTTCACTTCCTCTATGTGAAATGGTCTAGCAGGGTTTTCACTCCATTTCAGGATAAAAGAACGCCTTTTCACTGCCAGAAAAGGAGTCGCCATCCTGCTCTTGGATTCCTATGTAGAACAACTGTCAAAAAAAGTTATACTCTTGGAAAATAAACAGGTTATACTTTAAACTTAAGTATTGTAGTTCTTATTTTAGTAATCCAACTGGTAAGACTGGACCCAGGGCTTTCAGCAGCACTCACCACCACTATATTATTATAGTAAAGCCCTTAATATCTTAATTTAACCATTTATTATCATAAATAAAAGTTTTTATAAAACTATTTTTGTCTGTGTCACAGTCTTGGTTAAATCTGTAATCACTATTATACACCTTTATCATATACTCAGCCTGACAGGTTTGAGCTTATGTCTCTCAAAATACACATGATAGAGAGTAAAGCCAAAGATGAAGTTACCACCTAATTACTATGTCAGTGCATATATAAGCTTTATTTGACAGGTTATAAACAAGGTTATAACTTGGAAGGGTTTATTGGATAAAGTTGCTATAGCTGTTGACCACTTTGGTGTGAAAGTTGTCCAAACTTAAAACAAAGCAGAAATTCAGTTTATACTAGTTCAAAATTATATAATTATGTTTTTTTATCATTATATTCAAGTTAAAACCCCTTGAAATCAAGGTTTAAAGTTCAAAATAATGAACTTCAACAGAAAAGATGAGTTAAAAGAAAACTCATCAAAAATATAGTATTGATGATGTAATGAAATGCTCTTGAAAAATCAGTCATGACACATTAAGAAGAAATAATTTACCCTCTAATTGGCTTTAGTGTGTATAAAGTAAAAGTAATTAATGATCAAAGCTTAAGCTTAAAATTGATCATTTATGATCACATACTGTAATCTTATTTTAAGTTCAACAGCTATATAAGTGATATAAATTGTGAATGAGATTAGATTATGATTAATAATAATAAAATCCCCAAAGATTAGGCTTCTGTCAAGCCTATCATGTCATCAAACTCAGAGTTATAATGATAACTCTCAATCATGGTGTAATAATGAGATAAGATGGGTTAATTATGATGTAATAATCACTAAACCTTGAAAGACTGATTTTGTACAGTGGATACCATCAGAAAAAGTGTGCTAGAAGCCTTCTGGACTCTAGGAGGGAATATCTTACTATAAATAGAGCTCTTTTTACTCTACTTCCCCCTCAGATGCAACAAAAACATTAGATTGCTAGACCAGATGTAAAAGCTTTCCTCTTTCTATATAAAACTGCTATATATTCAAAGAATAAAGTTAATCTCTATCATAATAATAATTTTTGATGTGATTAAATCAATTTTTGAGTGTTTTTTTGACAAATTTCTCTAAAAACAAGAATATTTGTAATTTCTTTAATTATTATTGTAAATACAATTTAAATAAGTTGTATTTATATTTTTTCACATAAAATTATTCAAAATTATTATATTGAATGCTAAAAAGAAGGTTATTTTCTTTTTTTATAATGATTTCTCTTTATTATTACTTTTTTAATAAGTCTTAAATTAATATAAATAGTATTTGTATTAATTCTAAGCCCTAATATTAGTGATATTATTGTTATGATTGTTTTTTATTATTAAAAAAATTTCCATTCCTTTATTTTTTTTTGTAACAAAAATTAAATGTGCCATAAATATATTAATATATTTATTTAATTATCTTAATATTCCTAATATATAATCTATATTATTATATTAATTGAATAATATAAATATTTCATTCCATGATTATAATAATTATCTTTCATATTATTCTTTAAATGTCATGAGGACATGCAGAGTACAATAACTGAAATATTAGTAATTTTTACTTATTGTTTCATAGTCAAAATTCACATTTGCCAGCCTGGTGGTGATATTTACTTAAAAGCCCTTTAAAAAAGATTTGAATTGGGCTTATCCCAAAATTAATCATATTTACAATTATAAAATTTTATGGTAATTTTATATTTATTAATTTTAAGAGCTATTGAGGCATTTGGAAAGCAATTATACTTTCTTGCATGTGGTTTTTCACATCATTAGACTTGCAAGAATGTTTTTGAGTTATTCTAGTGATTAAGAAAGATATTTATAAATTAGAAATAAATTTATATTATAAATTAATTCCAAAAACAATCACCTTAATTTTGTTTCATTATATAAAAAATATAAATATAAAAATAATAAAAGATAAGACAACCAACAAAAAAAATTGATTTTTAGTCTTTTTTACTCATTTCTTTTATTCATTTAAGGATATAAAAGCAATTTTTATGTGGAAATTGCCATATATTATCAAAAACAACACCTTTTAGAAAAGAGACTTATATTTATTTGTCTTTTTAGTGTTTTCAGACAACCCAACAGAGTAAAGTCAAACCAATTTTGAGAGATTGGTGGAAGAAGCTTGTCCAAGTTCTCCAACACCTTTTTTAAATAATAAAAAGAAAGATTTGAAATTAGTATTTCCAGGACCCACTATTCAGGACTCTAAAGGTAATATCTCTCTTTAAATTGCCATAAAAAGATTGTTTAGTGTCCTTAAATCTTTTTATGTTATCAATTATGACTCCTAGAAGAGGATCCCAATACTCCATACAATCAGATGAAGCTGGACTCAGAAGTAGAGCTGATCCCTCAAAAGGGAGAAGAAAAGGAAAAGTCCCCAGCGTAACAGAATCCACACAAGGAAGTGCCATATCCCAGAGGCAAGTCCCATAAAATCCCATAATATCTGAGCCAGAGTTAGAGCTAAGTATGAGTAACTCCAACAGATATAAATGACACTCAGAGGTTTCAAACAGACATTTATATGAGCCACTACAAACAGTACTACACAGTGTACAAGGACAAGGATTGGGAAATGTTGCCACAAACTCACCAAGGAGTGATGAACTCCTGGCACATCCTGGAAAAAGTCCTTAAAGAGGAGGAAATATTGAGATACTCCAATGGATGGAAGACACTATCATCCAAGACTCAAATAAAAAAAGATAAAGGAATACCATGCCAAAAAGAGGGAGGCAAGCAAGGAAGAAGACCCAGTAGCTTCTATCAATAATCCTCAAGCCAACCAATTTCCCCCAGAAGGGAAGAAGAGAAGAAAACAAACTGGAGGAAACCATATTTCCCAAGCTACAGGATCCCAAAAATCCAAAAATATGCCATGGAAAATATCTTCAACATGGCCAGAAACTTGATGGAATTCAATGACAAAGAGGAACAAATAATGAGACAACCTCATTTCCCAAAGAAATAACTTTTTCTCCTTATGTTGTAAATACCTTAACAGAAATTAAAAATAGTACTTTACCTCTTAGAGACATTAAAAATAGTTGATAATCTTCACAAGAAATAAATAATAACTTATCATCTTTAACCAAAATTGTTGAACAAAATAAAAAATAAATTGTTAAAGTCCAATTTATTGTTGAAAATAGTAAACCAAATATTTTCATTGAAAATACTCAAAAATTAATACAAGGACAATAGGAATTGTATAAATACATAAAATATATCAAAGGAAAAACTTTAAAAACTAATTATGACATGAGTATTTATAATCTTATAGAAAAATTGAACAAATTAAGTATCTATGCTGAAAAATTTGAAGAGAAAACTTCATAACATCAAACGTTACTTCCAAACCTTGTAAAAAAAAGTGATAAAGCAATAATGAATCTTAAAGATGACATTCAAAGTTAAATAAGGCTTATTACTGAAAAGATGGATAAAATAAATGAGGCTAACTTAAATATGCCAAAGTTATCAACACCATTTTATCATATATAAAGTACTGTTAAGCCAAAAGAGGAAATAAAAAAGCCATTCATAACAGACTTGAGCCATAAAGACAATAACCAAGTTTTAATGAAAGAAGAACCTCAATAAAAAGAATGGCCAACATTCACAGGTGAAGGTGAATATGACCATATGTCATTTATCAAAAAAATGACATTCTACAAGAGGATTATTCCATACCAGATGGATTAATAATTCCAGATTATATTCATTATTTGAAAAATCTGCAAGAAGATGGTATTATTGCATGAGACAAACAAATGGAAAAAATAGATGGTCTTGGTTGGAAAATGAAATAATTACCAAGTGGGAAAATGATGCCTGGAGATACAAGATAGAAAATGCATTTGAAAATTCCTTCCTTGACCCAGATAAGGATAAACCTTTGACTTGGTTCTTGAAGACAGTTGAGAGATTAAATGCACTTTATTGAGAAATGTCACGGAAAATTGTGCATATGAAAATACTCAAGAAATGTGGAGGAGAATTGGAACATTCCCTAAGAATCAGGTGTATAGAGCCATGCTCCACAGAAGAGTATATCAATGCATTAGAATATATAGTGACAAGAACAAAAATTGGAAATTAAAAGTACAAAAAAACCATTTATCAAGAAAGATAAAACAGAAGGACCTTTCAAACACAATATACCCAACACTAATGAGCAAGGAAGATGCCACAAATGTGGAGGTATTGGACACTTAGCCAATAATTGCCTCACAAAAGAAAAAATCAATGAAATTGTGGAAACAGAAGATCACAATTACTAAGAAGATGAATCTGATTCTGAGAAGGACATTGAAGATTCAGAAACCTCTGAAAGCTATGAAATTAATATAATTAATGCACAAATAAATAATATTGATTTGACATATGAAGTACTAGATCTAAATTCAAGCTTACCACCAGTTGGAAAATCTGATACAAACCTCACAAACATACAAGATTCCAAGCTGTATAGAACAAAACCAGAAAAAGGAATGGGATATAAAGCTGGAAAATCAATTATAAGTATTGTAATGGTTTAAAAACAAGAGCCAAAAGAATAATTAGATACAGGGGCATACTTTACCCGTGTTGGTAAAGATTAATGAAAAAAAGTTATACCATATTGGCAAGAAAACCTTATACCAAGACAAGGGGTTAAATTTGATAGTGCAAGTGAAATAATGAAGCCCCTCGGAATAATTGACTTAAATTTAATTTGTCCTCACCCTTCCCAATTTATGAAAGTGAAAGTAGAGTTTGGGGTAATATACAACTGTAATAGAAACCATTTTATACTTGGAAATGATTACTTTGCAATTTATGGCATAGATATCTCCAATCAAAAATACAGATATTTTTCCATAAAAGACAATAAGAGGCAGAAGTTTGGTTTTTGAAATAATAAAAAAAATTAAAGTAATAAAAAATGGAGAGAAAAGCCCAGAGAACCATTCCTTTATGAATGAACAAATTAATGAGGAAGAATTCAATCAATCATTAACAGAAAAAAAAAAGAGAAAAACTGATTGATCTCTTATTTAAATGAAAATGCCTTTGCAACTGAAAAAGAACCACTAGGTGCCATCATGGGGAATGAAGTAGACATTATTCTCAATGTGGGAAAACATTATCCACCCTTATGAAGAAGACCAGCTTACCCAGCTAGCCCAAGAGCTAGAGAATCCTTACAGGTACACATTAAAGAATTAATCGAACTTGGAGTATTAAGGAAAGTAGGACATAATGAACAAGTAGAAGGCACTACACTTGTCATTATAACTTGGAATGATGGAAAATAAAGTGTGGAAGGGGACTTTAGAGCTCCAAATACCTATAATATCCCTTTAAGATATCCAATACGCAGAATTAATGAGAAATTAACACAATTGTCACAGGCTAAGTTCATTACATCCATGGATGTTCTAATGGTTTTTCACCAAAATATTTGAACAGAAAATGCCAAAAAGCTACTGAGGATAATAGTCCACTGTGGAAAATGTAAAAATACTCAAGAATGCCATCTGGTATAAAACATGCACCTTTCCATTATCAAAGAATGATGAATATCATATTTCCCAAAGAATTATCAGAAGGATGGTTAATTATATATATTGATGATATCATAGCTTGCTCAGAAACTTGGGATAGTCACTTAACAATACTAGAGAGAGTCTTACAAAAGATAGTACAAGTAAACATGAAAATTTCTTTGAAAAAATGTCATTTTTCATACAGTGAACTCAAAGCACTAGGACATGTATCTCAACTAAAATTGGGCATAGATAAAAATAAAGTAGCAGCAGTAATACTGAAGCCAATGCCCCAAACCAAAAGGAAATGAAATTATTTCTAGGATTTTCTGGCTATTAAATAAACAATATAAAAGACTTTGCAAGAATTTTCAAATCCTTGTACAATCTTGGTGACCAACAGACTGTTATATGAAATAACTGAAGAAAGGGTTAAAGAATATGAGGAATTGAAAAATGCCCTCACAAATGCCCCATTTCTTCTAATTACAGATTTGAAACTACCTTTCAAGCTGTAAATTTTTGCTTGAGGAGAAGGACTAGGTGCTGCACTACACCAGAAACAAATCATCAATGAGAAACCTGTTGAAGGACCAATTTGCTTTATTTCAATACAGATTCACCCAACAGAGGCAAGATATGGAGAAAGCCAAATGAAATTTATTTTCCTAGTGTGGGCCTCTCAAAAGGTACACTATTATTTGGATGGAACAGTGCTTGATGTGATAACAGACTGCAATTCTGTAAAATATTTAATAAACATGAAGAAACCAAAAAGAAACATGCTGAGATGGCAAATTGCTATCCAAGAATATAGAGGAAATATTACTATAGTTCATGAATATGGAAATATTCATAAAAATGCAGATGGTCTTAGCAGATGGGACTTAGCAAATACACCTGAAAATCCAGGATGGGTACCACGGAAAGAACATCATGTAGAAGGCATATTCGTCACAGATATTGGCACAGGATTCTCTAACCAAGCTAAAGAGATATACAAGATGGACAATAACCATCATATCTTATGCCAACTTCTAATGAAAGGCTGTAAATATTTATCACTTCCATCCAAACTAGATGAAGCATGGAGAAAAGCACATGATGAAGGAAGATTCCACCTCCTTCATGTAATCCTCTATCATAGTATTAAGCATACATGTGTTATGGCTTTAACAGATAGAACTCTGATAAAAACTATACTACATGAATGTCATGATAGTGTTGCGCCTGGACATCTCTCAGAAGACAGGACACTAGAAAGGGTAAAAACCTGCTTTTGGTGGCCAAATTGGAGAAAAGATGTTGCAGAATACTTCCAAACCTGTGACAGGAAAGAAATTTGAAATGATGATCCAAATTCAAGAACCAAAATCCCCTTGGGAAATAGTTCACAGGGACTGGGTAACAGCCTTACCTCCAGGAGGAGGCAGAAGCTATAATTCATGCTTAGTATTTGTTGACGGGTACAGAAAAACTCCAATGTTCTTACCACATCACAAAAATTACATAGCTATGGACACAGCCATAATGATATGCAATAAGATTATTAGCCAGAGGACTATTCCAAAATTTCACAAGTGACAGAGACCAATGTTCACCTCAGCATTATGAAAAAACGTCCATAACATTTTTTGGGACAAATTTATCATTCTCCACATCATACTACCTTAACGCAGATGGTCTTGCAGAAATAATGATACAAAACTTAGAAGGTATTATCAGAAGATTCTGTGCTTATGGCCTAAAATTCAAAGAATCTGATGGATTTACCCATAATTGGTGTGCCTTAATACCAACTTGTCAGATGGCATATAAAAAATCAATCCATTGATCAACTGGTAAAGCACCAGCAATTTTGGAAAAATGAGGAATCCAAGACTTCCATATGACACTCTTAAAAAAGACTTAGTGAATATAAATCTAACAGAAAGCAGTTTCAAAATGTTGCTTGACAAGGAAAGAAATCATGCAAACAGATGTATGCAAGATTCTTCCAAGTATTCAAAAGAAAGATGGGATAAGAGTCATAAGCCACATAGCTTCAAAGTAGGAGTCTTGGTCTTAGTATCAACTCTGAATTTCAATAATATAAAAGGCCCAAACAAACTGAAAGATTCATGTGCAGGACCATTCATGATAAAAGAACTACATGGACCTAATGCTGTGAAACTAGAACTCACACATGAATTAATGAATAAACACCCAATGCTCCCTATAAGCCTGATATAAACTTACAGCTCAAGTTACAACGAGTTTTTTTACCTAAGAAATAAACCAACACTTGAAATTCCCCCTCTAGAAGAAGGAGAAGAAAATAAAATTGTAAAATTCCTTAAAGAAAAGAGGACTAGAAAGAAAAAAGAAAGAAATTAACTTGTGAGGTAAAGAAACCCAACTCAAGAAGATGAATGGCTACTTGAGAAAGATATAACTAATTCTGATAAACTAGTAAGAAGTTTAAGAAATGAAAAAAGGCCTAGAGAATAGAAAAGCTAAGCATTATTGAGCTTCAAGACTAAGAAAGTCTAATGAAGAGGTAGGACAGTGGATGATACCCTAATTAACTATATCAGAGTGTAGTACAATCTTCTCTGGCGGTAGGGAATGTGAGCCTTTGAGATATGACCACATATTCAAAACCGTCACAGAAAAACTTTACAATAATTATTCTTTTGAAATAATTATCTTAAAATGGGTGAAAGTTCCATAAATAGGCATAAAATCCTAATTACCATAGACTCTAATGAGTAAAAATGTTAAACAAATGAAACCATTGGATTCCCAATCATAGAATCCACATATGTCATTTTTATGGCATATTTGTAAAGTATACCATAAAAAAGACACAAATTCTTATTTATCTCAGAAATTAATAAGACAACATGTGAAATAAACTTAACCATTGGATTCCCCATGAAATACTTCACATATAACATTTTTCATTCATATTTGTAAATTCAACATTTTAGGAAATAACCTGAATATATGCACTTTTATGATTGATGAATATATTCATTGTTTTTAGCTCATATATATCAAAATACACATGATAGAGAGTTAAGCCAAAAGAAAATTACCCCACAATTACTGTATGAGTACAGATATAAGCTTTATTTGACAAGCTATAAACAAGATTATAGCTTATAAGGGTTTATTGGATAAAATTGCTATAACTGTTGACCACTTTGTTTTGAAATTAGTCCAAACTTAAAAGAAATGAGATATTCAGGTTCTACTAGCTTTTACATGAATAATGATGAATTGTTTATCATTCTATTCAAGGTAAAACCCCTTTAAATCAAGGTTTGAAGTTTAAAATAATGAATTTTCACAGAAAAGATGAGCTACAAGAAAAATCATCAAAAGTAGATTTTTGATGATGTAATCACATTTTCTTGGATATTTAATTAAGAAATGTTCATATCTAAGAATCCACCCTCTAATTGGTTGTATTACGTATAACTCAAAGGGTATTAATGATCAAAGTTTAAGCTTAAAGTTGATTATTTATGATCACATACTGTAATATTATTTTAAGTTAAAAAGTTATATAAGTGATAAACCTTGTGAATAATATCAGATTATGATTCATACTAAGAAAATACACAAAACTTAGGCTTCTCCAAAGCCTATTATGTCATCAAACTTGGAGGCATAGTGATAACTCCAAATAGTGGTGTAATAATGTGATAAGATGGTTTAATTATTATTTAATCATCACTTTACCTTAAAATACTGATCAATTCCAGTGGATACCATATGTACACATGTAATAGAAGCCTTCTGGACTATAGGAGGGAAGATATTACTATAAATAGAGCTCTTTTTACTCTATTTCACCCTCAGACACAACCAAAAACTTAAACTATTAAACAAAGGGTACAAGCTTTCTTCTTTTTATTTAAAACTGCTATATATACAAATAATCAAGTCCATCTTTATTATAATCATCATTTTTTATGTGATTAACTCAATTTTTGATTGTTTTTTGTTAAATTTCTCTAAAAATCTATAATTACAAGTAAAACAAGAATATTTGTGATCTCTTTGATTTTTAATGTAAATAAAATTTAAATAAGTTGTATTTATATATTTTTGGTGTAACATTATTCAAGATCATTATATCAAGTGTTAAAAAGTAGGTTATTTTCTCTTTTCATAAGCATTTCTCTTTATTATTACTCTTTTAATAATTCTTAAATTAATATAAATAGCATTTATATTAAGTCATAGCTTTAATATTAATAATATTATTGTTATAATTGTTTTTTATTAGTAAAAAGAACTTTTCCTGCATTTATTATTTGTTTGTAACAATAATAATAAATATTTTACACCATAATTATAATAGTTCTTCATTATTATAATTATCCTTTCTCCTATTCTTTAAATTTCATAAGGACATTTAGAGTACAAGAAGAAAATATTAGTAAATTTTACTTATTGTTTCATAGTCAAGCCTTACAATTGTATTAGCTCATCTTTCTTACTGAAATAATACTTTAGTTTACTCATTTAATTCAACATATACTTCCCATTATATTTTATGAGCTAATTTTGAGATGTTTATACATATTTTAGCTAGTATCGCAACAAAGTGATCCAGGTTCATGAGACTATCCCCAAAGATTTGCATTATGACGCATTTCAGACATTTTGAATGAATTAACCCTTAGTAGCAAAAGAAAAGAAGCTTTTGCTTTTATGATACAATTTAAAAGCTTGATGTTAATGATTTCAACCTTCTATTGTTAGAGAAAATCATTTTAGTCATGTATATAAATATCAAATTAATTACCAAAAGTTTGTTGTAGATGATCATCATAGCACTGATCTGTTGAGATCATGGTGCTATTTAATATTTGATTTACTATTTAAAGCCAGCAGAAAAACATGAGTAGTTGCTTCCCATCCAGATACTAATCTCCTTATTTTCTAACTCTTGTTTCCTGACTCCTTTCAAAGTTTGAGCATCTTTCACATGATTAATTTATTTATATGAATTGATGAATTAGAGACAATCAATTGACACTCACCAAGATTTATTCAATCTCAAGGTACTTTCAGATATATTAAATTACTTAATCAGGATATTTTTTCAAAAACATATTATGCATAGGGCTCAAACAACAAAACTTTAATCTTGTTTTTTGTCCATATGCCACACAAATTCTTCACCTTTTCCCCACTTCTTGAAAATGTGTTAAATTTATATATTCTTATAAAAATAATACTACTTGTTGATTCAAAATGATTAGATTTTGAATTGCAAAACTCGATATTTTAAGAGTAATTGACAGGAATGAAGATTGAGTGAAAAACACCCAGATTTGAATGATTTCTTAATACCATGGAATTTCTGAAGTCACTACCATTAGCACATGTATTTATAGTTATTTTTTGAGATAATTGATATTCAGATCAACAGATTTGAGTATGAAAGTGAAAAAACTATCTTCAAAATTTTATCATTTGTTTTTTCAGAATCAAAAAGTAATAATTAGGTAATTTGGACTGGGAAACATGAAGCCTCATGGTATCTATGACTGCAGCAGGCCTATCCCTTAGAGAGCCAACAATTAGGGTATTCCTAATCCTTGGTCTATTCTTGTTTTACAAATGTCTGAGCCTGAAAGGTGTTCTCCACTTTCCAAAAGACCACAAATAATGAATAAAAATGAACTTAAATTGACCTAAATCTTATGAAATGGGTTTCATATGGGACTAACAATAAATGAAGAAATAAATTGATAATCTTAAAATAGTTTGACCTAAAATTGTTTAGAAAATTAATGGAAATACCCAAATTGTAACTTTGCACTTTTACTTATAAGAATGAGGTAAAATATTTACATTATTAAAAATTAATAATGTGTAATTTTTCAAAATACCTTATAATTATTATTGAATTAGTAAATATGAGAAAGCTATATTGAATTTGTATTTTTCTGTCACAACCACTCACCAGGGGTAAGGGTATTCATTAAAACACCCACTCAAACACCTCAAATCAGCAGATCCACTATTTGCATCAGCATTCAGTTTCAGCAATCTTTCTTTCTGAAACCTGCAAACAGTCTGGTTCATCAATACAGCCTTTCAATACTTGTACAGGTTGGAACTACCCAATACAGGTTGGATACACCATTTCCAAATTGTATGATCACTTAATACTACCACTCCTCTTGTACAGGACCTGTATTGGCCAGACTCAATTCAATCATCCAATACTCTCATGAAAACTCTCTCTCTGGATCAGGGATGGTGATTCTCACATATACCAGCACCTCTTTCTCCCCCCTGGGACTTTTCCCCAGTTAATTAATTTAGTTTATTTATTATTTTATGAATATTCTTATCCTTAATTTGGGTAGAAAATGTATTTAATATTAATTTAGTCTTTTCATTTGCTTTCTTTGGCTGTACAGTATGACTTGGGTGGCCATATCCTTATTAACCCTTCTCTTTTAATTCTGACAGGTTGAAACAGTGGACTTGGACTTGCTTGTGGTTGTCTCTTCTATTTCTTACTCTTATTCTTTTGTTGCTTCTTTTCTTATATTTCTTTTATTAGTAATTCATCTCTTAACACTCTTAAGTGTATTCCTCTTTATCATATCCTTGAGCCCTCCATAAGTGAGTCCCTGTTTACTGAGTGCCAGGCCCTCCCCACTTAGAAGAGCCCCTGTGACATTGAATTATTTAGCTCATATTTGATTTTTCTCTTCATTCTTTTAAGTTCATTTCTCTCATTCATCAATTATGATTTTTCATGATTTTATGATTCTTTAATGATTATGATTTTTTCTCTCATCAATTTTCATCTCATTCATATGAAAATTGATTCTTCCTATTTTCTTTAATCATTGCTGACAATCTCAATTCATTTCATTTTTTATACTTCAATTCAAACTTCTTTTTCTTCATATTCAGGTTTTATCAGGGGTTATCAATTGGTTGATTGATTGGATCATTAATTGGGATTCATTTGGTTTATTGATTCAGCAATTCAGGATTTTATTTGGATTGGAATCATTGACTCTGAATTCTCAAGATATTTGTTTGATCCTCAAGAATTGATTTTGATTATTGATTGATTTTGACTCATCAAGACATTGAACTGATTCCTGAAGATATTGATTTGACTTATTGATTCCTCAAGACTTGGATTTTCATATTGAAGACATTTATTGATAGATTACTGATATTTGAATTTTAATTTATTGTTGATATTGGTTCAATTGAATTGATTGATTGTTGATTGAATTTGATTTCACCTCAAGACTGTTGATTGGTTCCTCAAGATTCATCAAGATTTGTATTGTGACTGATTTGGCCAAGCTTTTATTTCTGTTTTTAATACCATAAATTTATTATTCTAATTCTTCATAATGCCAGTTCAGCATAGCCCTCTAACCAATAGCAATAGATCTCAAAGAAATCCAGCTGTTCTCACTCCCACAGGAAGGGTTCCTCTTGACTGCACACCATCAGTTCATCAACTGAGTGCAAACTTGGACAGAGGACCACAAATGGAAGGAGAAGCAACCTCAAGAAGAGGGGGAATGAAATCAAGAAGATCAAGATCTTTCTCTGGACTCTTGGGTGGCTACCCCGGCATGTCTGAATGTGCAAGAGGAAGACTAGGGGAAGTTGAAGATGAAGAGGGGGAAGAGTCTGTGGAAGAGGAAGATTCTGAGGAGACTGAAGTGGCAGATTCTTTGGCAAATGCTCCAGAGGTGCCTCAGGGTTCTAATCTAGCCCTTTCTAATCAACCTCTTGTCTCTCAGACTGAACCAAGCCTCATCAAGATTATGGAGAAAATGACTCAATTCATAGGGCAACTCACTCAAGCAGTTACCCCCAGGGACAATTCCAAAAGCCCCTTCTTTCAAGACTCCATCCATGAAGGCACCCAATTATTTTGATGGTACTAAAGCTCATAAATTGAGAGAATTTATCCAATCCTCTCAATTAATCTTCCATAATGACCCAGCAAATTTCTTCTCTGACAGGAAGAAAGCTCTTTACTCAGCTTCTTTTCTCACTGGTAGAGCTGGAAAGTGGATTGAACCCTATCTCTCAAATATTTCCAATGAAAACCCTTCCTACCTCCTCAATAATTGGAAGTTATTTGAAACTAAATTATTCACTCTGTTTGGTGACCCCAATGAAGTCAGAAAGGCTGAACAGGAGTTGGATAATTTGAGGATGAAGAAAAGTGGTCATGTATCCTTGTACATTGCTGATTTCAGAAGCTTAATGTCAAGAATTGGAGATTGAGGGGAAAGAGCTTATATCCATGTTTACAGAAGAGGATTGGCATCAAGATTATTGGATCAGCTGGCTCCTCACCCTGGAACCTTTGACACTCTTCAAGAACTTATGAATGTCACTTTAGAATTAGACACAAGATATCATGAGAGGCAAAAAGAAAAGTGTGGAAATAAAGGGAAGAAGCCTCCTGCTACTGGGTTCAATCAATCTAGGCCTCCTCAGAACTCATCTTCAAAGAGGCGTCATCAAAAGAAGAATAAGAAGGGCAAGCAATTTCAATCTTCAAAGGACAAGCCCCATGCTGCTCTCCTCAATAAGGACAATAGATTAATTGGTTCTGAAAAGGAGAGGAAGATTAAAGAGGGGCTGTGTACTTATTGTAGTGGAAGGCACCCAATTGCAAAATGCTTCAAGAGACCTCAGAACAATCCTGGGTCATCAAGAGGCTTCCTTGGCAAGCAGGGATCAGCCTGAGTGGGGATCATGATGTCCTCAATGGTTCTCACTTTTTTCTTTCAAGAGCACAATTGTGCAGTCTGAATACTAGTGTCAACAAATCTTCAAAGTTTCTTATTTTTTCTTCTGTCTCTGATATTTTTTATAGTATTCTCATTGATTCTGGTGCTACAAACTCTTTTATTGCAAATAATTTTGTTCTCAAGTACTCATTGACTCTGTCAAAGCTCCCTGAAGAGATTCCTCTTTTCATTCTGGATTCAAATGAATCCCCTGCCTTGTTCATCACCCACTATACCAAGTGAGTAGTTGACTTGCCCTCCTTCCCAAGCTTTGATGGGACTTTTTTATCATAGATTCACCCAAAGAGAAGACCTGATATTGGGCTATGATTTCCTTTATCATTTCAATCCCAATATTGATTGGAAAAATGGATTGATCACCTATGATTCTAGTCATAAGGATTCTAGTGGTATTCTTCCTTCTGCTAGTCATAACTTTGCCACTTCTATCAACAGTGTTTCTTTGGTTGGTGAACTCAAGACACCTTCCCTTCCTTCTTCTGTCCATATCCCTTCCATCATTCTGTCTCAGTCATTACTTCCATTAAGAGATGAAGTCTTCAAAGAGATAAAAGATGTTGGAGGAGATGTTGCTATATCTTCACTTCATCTCTTTCAAGGGGATATGGACCTTTCTCCTTTATCTGTTCATTCCTCCCTGGAGGAGCAGTGGGATGAGGAGGAAGATCCAGAAGTGATTCAAACTGTATTGAAGGTAGTCCCTCCTGCTTATCACCAATATTTAGATGTATTCTCCAAGGTGAAAGCAGAGAAACTTCCTCCACACCATGCCTGTGATCATCATATTGAATTGGAGGGTCTTCTACCTCCAATTGGTATTATCTACTCATTATCAAACCAAGAGTCAGAAACACTGCGGGCCTACATTTCAGAGAATGTAGAGAAAGGTTTCATAAGACCTAGCTCCTCTTCAACAGGGGCACCTGTCCTTTTAGTCAAGAATAAGGATGGAGGTCTTTGTTTGTGTGTTGACCACCGCAAACTCAATGCTGTCACTAGGAAGAACAGGTATCCTGTTCCTCCTATCAACCAGCTCCTTACCATATTCTGCAAGATATACCTGTGTGGTGCTTATAACCTTCTGAGAATCAAGGAGGGGGATGAGCAATTAACTGCTTTTAGGACCAAGTATGCTAGTTATTAGTATTTGGTCATGCCATTTGGCTTGACCAATGCTCCAGCGGCTTTCCAGAATCTAGTGAATGATATATTTGCAGATTTTTTGGAGGTGTTTGTTGTGGTTTATCTAGATGATATTATGGTTTTCTCCAGTTCTGAGGAAGAACATGTCAAAAATGTGACCTCTGTCCTCCAAAGGCTGAGAGAGAATAATTTGTTTGCTAAAGCCTCCAAGTGTGTATTCCCTGCTTAAAGTGTGGAATACTTGGGCTATGTTGTTTCAAGTGAAGGCCTCAAGATGGATTCTTCAAAAGTTCAGCAAATCCTCAATTGGCCTCAGCCCAGAAACATCACACCAGGGCAAATCTCGTGTCAATCATTGGCGATTGACTTCACGTCAAGCAGGATAAAAGTCGAGCTCACGTCAAGCAAAAATCAAGCGAACGTCAAGCACACGTCCTACTCTTGTCTTACACCAAGTCCTGTGACATCCACCAATATTGGTTCCCCTGTGCCTTCAACTCAGATTCCTCACCACCTGATCATTCCGCAACCGTCCAATGGTTGGTAAAAATTACACAAGACCCGCCTGTTTGCACAAACACACATCAAAGAGGTCCTTCAGCCAGTCTTGATGTAGGCAGGGGGTTTGACTTCACCAGGTCATCCATAAAAGGACTCCACCTGAGTGGGATTGTCGTTTTGCAGGTGACACTGATAGAGCCCGCCGCACAATACCGCGTGTGCGGGTGTGCTTGCGTGTGCATTGGCGTGTGCGGGTGTGGGTGCGCAAGGGCCGCTTCCCCTTCGAACATGATGATGGCGCAGTTAGAAATTTTGGATGCTGTGAAAGGTGAGTGTGTGGGTCATTTGATCATTGAACTTGGCTTATTCACACTGTACCCAATGTAAAAATAGTAAGTTCTTTGTGGCAATGTGAAATAATGGGCTTTGCTTGTCACAATGGCATGTCTCTGTCACTAAATTTTGAAGCAGTTATTTCACTAGCAAAATTGCTAATGAATCTGAGAGATTTGCATTTCTGTAGACTAAATTTCATGAAATAACGGCTTTATCATTACAAGGAGTCCACATGACAGAACTTTGTTATCATACAATCCACATTTACCTTCTATTTCTTCTTCAGATATAATCAAGTGTCCATCATTAAAACCAACAGCTTTATAAATATTGAGATGCGGCCAATCTGGTAAGAAATTCACATCAATCTTCAAAGTTTTTAAGATCAGAAAGTTATTGTTCAGTATGCTAGATGGCTCAGAGACTTTAAAAATGCTATTAATAATACCAAATCGTCGTTAGTTGGCCCTCAGAAAACATATCACACTGTTGCTGACATTTTTGGATTCAGTTGAAAATATATTGTTCCCAATATTAATGTTTGAAGCTGTAAAATACCAAGGTGAGACAATCCTTGAAGTGGGACGACTTTTGGATTTCATGGTAGTGTCTAAGCTGATCCAATCAACTATTTCCCTTGTTGCATGAAAATTCTGTAAGTACTCAACCAGGCAATCATAAGTTTCTTGGTCATGGCGGGATGGTTTGTTATATTTATGGTGATTGAACAGGGCAGGTGGCTGTGATTTGAAAAGCTGTTTTATTTCACATGGCACGGATGGGGATTTCAGGAGAGAGGAAAGGTTGGAACATCGACAGATATGTTGAAGTAAGGTTTTATCTATATCATCTATTCAGAGTTGCAAGAAGTTAGTCTTATTCAGTTCAGGTGTTTGATCAATGTGAATATATTGATGTTATTAATTGGCGTGCATATTTTGTTATTTGTTGGCATTTTTGCAAATACTCCAATCAAGCACTCATAACCCCATGTGGCTGAGGCTTGTGCTGGGCCCCAACGTTGGAAGAGTTCCGGAATATGATCAGCAAAATGATGATTTGGTTTACTTTTCTGTTTTGGGAACAGGAGTTGATTGGAAAGGCAGAATTTTTTCCAATGTTCAGCAAATGCAGTCGCATCATCTATTGAAACAGTCCAACTTGTGGCAATGTTGATAGCACTAATCAAATGGAATGTATTCTTGGTTAGTTCATTTGCAAGTTCTTCTGACTGACCCATTTTTCTTTGAATGTTGGCGGATTGGTGTACATCTAATGACATCTGTTGACTGAGCATTAAAAATGGAATATAGACCTTATATAAGAGAGCCCATTCAGCGGCTTTTAAGCTACCATGAGAGGGGGAACCCATGTTGCGAGGTACTCTTGTCCATGATGAGGGAATTATCGTCTCAGATATGATTTTTCGGAGATGCTCCAGAGCCTCACCCTTGATCTGGTGATCACTCAGTGCAGTGATATCCAATTCAGAGGGGATTTCAGAAGTGGGGATGTAATCGGCATCAAATGAAGGAATCTCCGCAGAATCACTAGATGGATGTTCCGTGTGAGGGGTGGGCATTGGGAAGTAGTGGGGAGTGGCTCATTTATTATTTTTGCTGCGTCTCTTCTCAGGGAGCGGGCCTCTCTCAATGTGATTTTATCAAGAGAGCTGTTGGAGGTCATGAAATCTGAGTCTGAACTGTCGGTGTCATTGGATTTCCTGCGGGACCTGAGGTAAATTTTTGATTTGGACTCTGGAATGCACAATTTGAAAGTTGCATGATCCTTCAAAATTCCAAGTATTAAATTATGCATTATGTCAAGATTAACCATTCTGGTTGCATCCCAATACGGAAGGTCTTCTAAAATTGAATGTCACACTCCATACTCAGAGAAAATTGCTTGTCTTTGTTGTGGGGTTGCCCGAAGCCATTTGGCAATGGTTGATTTATGATTTTGATATGAGCGTGTGTAGTGAAATTGAGGACCAATTTCTTCAATTTGAGCTTTGTGAATGGTGCAAAAATTACGAAAGTGGTTGCCTGAATGTGAAATAAATCCAGTAAGCTTGCGCATGGCAACCACATCCGCAATGGCTGTGAGAATGGCAACACGGATAAAGGATCCTGAAGGACCTGTTGAGGTGGGTGAAAAATGGTAACCATGCCATAGCTCTTTGAGCTCGCTGATGAGTGGCATTAATAAATAATTAAATTGAAGGGAAGTTGGCTCCTTCGGACCAGGGATGATTCCTGCAACATAGACATTTTCTGGCTTCAATCTTTCACTTGGGGGGAGATTAAGACAAATAAGCATGATAGGTCCAATGCTGGCCAACCGGGTGGACTTTCCATGTGCATTAAACCAGTCCACATAAATGGAGAAGGCCAATGCACCAGGAATGGACATGAATGGGGGGTCATGGATATTTCTAGTGCCAGTGAAGCGTCTCCAGATCAATCCACCCCAGATGTCACATTTTGGGGAACCTTCGGGAGTTTGGGAGTGTTGATGTTGATGCAGAATGTCAATAATTCCAGCCCGCTGGAGAAATCTGGCAAGCCAATTTTTGAATGGTTTATAAATGAAATGTTTTGTTGGTATAAATTTTTGCTTCATGTTGGTGGTGTTTTGGGTGTGGGCTTCAAAAGAATAGATGAATTTGCCTAATGATTGTGTGCAAGGGGGATCATGATCATTTGGGTCATTATGGCATTGACAGTGGGGTTGGTCAGTTGTGACTGATTCAGTAAGGCCATTAAGAGAGAAACATTGAGGAAAACATATATAGTTTTGAATCACTGGCTCCAATTGGAGATGTTCAAATATGGTACTCAGATCTTGAGGTATATGGAATGCAGGAATGGGGGGACCACCGGAGCTTGACATTCTGGACTTGATCAGCAGGTTTAGGGTGGGATTTAGAATGCGTGAAGCCATGCAGGGTATATTATACCTTAATGATAGAATTGCAGATATTATCATTCCAAGGTCTTGTGGAGGAAGGGTTTGACTGCTGCTGTATGGTTTCTATGAAATTGAATTGAGCCCCGGTGCTGTGGAGAAGGTGCTTTGGGCCCATGGTTAATAATCAGCTGGGAATATTTGATCCAATAGAAGTTGTGGGCACTTGGATCCTGATGCAGAAGTAGGGATGTTTGGAAGAGATTTGGGTGCAATGGTTGATTTGAGCTTTTTAATGTGCTGTTTATATTGGAAAGGTGTGAAGGCAACTCCAGGCCTATCACCCTCAGGGGAAGAGTGTGTTTGAGTTGAGCAGTGTTGACACATGCATATACGCATTGAGGAATAGCGGCGGGTTGTCATTGTTGCAGGAATTGGGAGTACGGTTGGTTTGTGTATAAATATCTATGGCTGATGTGAAAGTGTTTAGGAGTGTTATTAATTGGCAAAAAAATTGAGTGATTATTTATGAAGGGGGAGATGATTTGAGCCAGCTGAGAATTTTATCCCATTTGTAATGGTGTGTGAGCTGCAGCTGATGGAGTGTAACATGTCTCATCTGGATGGCGGAATTGGTTAGGAGTTTAATTGGGTAAAATGCCATGCTGCTCAATGCTCATACATATTCTATTTTATTTACACATGGCGATACTGCGGTTTTGACCCTTGAGGAGTGTTCCAATAAGGATGTGTCAACATTGATTTGGGGGGATTGACATTCAAACCATGTACGCTGGCACGCCATCGTACATGGCTTAAACCTTATTACAGACATAACAATATAACTCTATTACATAAGGGGTTGGAGTGCAGCTAAAGTCTTGGTATTTGGTTTGAGTGCAGCAGGCTTTTAATTGGTTGGAATGTGATTTGGATTGTCTTGCCTTTCTTGAAAAGGTGATGTCTCTTTTGTGGGTAAATCCTTCATGAATATACCCCTTTACAGATGTACAATGCTGTGGAATTTCAATGCATATATTGGCAGTTTGGATAATTCACAAAATGTGACAATGGGGAGGCGGAGATGTTACCAAATATGATTACTTATGGATCATGGGTCCTCTTTGAGATCAAGGGAATATTACATTATATGGTGGTAGGCCGTGCCGGGTGGTTTCCGACAAAAGCGGAGGAGCTCAAGAGGAGGCAGGGAGGATTCTCCTAAAAAGAGGCTTATTGGACTTCCACGCAACAATTAGTTCCAACTATTCATAGAATTTCTCTATTCTAAATTTGAAAAGATTTCATCTCATATCACTCTACTTTATCATAATACTGAGGTGTTTTATCTAGTTAAAAATATTACTGTACTTTTTCGGCCCTTATGTCATCTTCCAAGTCAGATAAATCCCGTTCAGGTTCTGTTCATGACTCAGATAGTGAATCTAGCATAGAATATCTTCAAACACAGTCACCATTGAGTCCCAACATTCCTCTCACAACCCCTATTGCATCCTCAATGAATGTATCAGGTCTTAACATTAATGTGGGCAATCCAAAGGCTCCAACTTCAAGCACTTGGTCAATCCCAAATATTTCTGTTACTCCAATTCCCCTGAATCGCACTAATACACAAACGCATGTGTCTCAGGGGCCAGAAGGCACACCTCAAATCTCATGACACGCTAATCCCCAATCAAAATTTCCACGTGAGTTCCTCCTTAATCCCGGTCGGAATCCAGTCGCATCCCAGGATCCCTTTGGCCAAAGTAAACAGCCAACCCTCAATATTCCATCAGGATCTCAGGTTCATGTGGGTGATGAAAGGCGCGTGGATGGGGGGCGACGAAAAAGACCATTGGAGAATGTAACTTGGAGTGGTCTGTCAGAGGGAAATCCAGGATTGATGCTTCATAAAAGTAAGTCATTTTAGTTTCGGAGTATAACCTTTTTCACAATTTGATATTTTTGTTTCATGGGTTAGATATGGCACCTAAAGGCAAGTCAGTCCGATCTCAGGAGCCAATTGAAGATTGTGAGTATGACCAGTCTTCATTAATTTTTTGATGTGTTAACTGATGATGTGCATGGCAGGTGATGAACTTTATGCATCTTCACCTCTGGTCCATAAAGAGAAAGTCACTGGACGTCATCATCCATATGCCTCCAAACCAAGAACAGCTCATTCCAGTTCATCAAGAGAAAAAATGGTGGATGATGAGGATGAGAACATGTCTCCAACTCAAATGGAAACAAATTATGAATCAAGGAGGGACAATTTCATGGCGCATGAGCATTGCACTCAGTCAAATAATGAGTTCACCCATCCTCAAATGGGCCTTGCCCAGAGTATGCTTGAACAATCCGAGGTCAGACAGCAAAGGAACCAGGCTCGTAAAGCTCACAATGTGGCGAAACGTGCAAGCCAGAAGGAGCAACAAAAATGGCTGAAAGCAGAACTTCCAGAGAATGTCCATGGAATGAGATCAGCAGTACATTCACATTGCCTGTTCCTACTCAAAGTTAGGGATATGGATTTTTCCTCACTACCAGCACCACCAAGCACAGAAGAGCGTGAAATTGCAATTCAAGTGGCTGGTCATCTCGGATATGTCCCCAAGGATGTTTTCAATGAGCCATCAACACAGGTTCAGTCTCAGGGTTTCCAAAGCTACTGCGAAAATGAGCTCCACAAGCTAGGACTAAAGTGATTCACTTGGGACTGGGAGAGCTCATGGCAACATCCATTCAATGAGCTGATGTCTATGGTGTTTTACCGCACATTCCGTCTTGCACTGGTCAGCACCGAGCATCATCATTACTGTTGGAACAAGGATCATAATAACTATGGGGTCGTGGCAGCTTTAATGGAGCAATATTTCACTTATTTGAAAAGAGAATGGAAGTCTATTCAAAAGGATGCCGAGTATTTGGTTAGAAAGAAGGAGAATCAAAAGCTCGCAAAGATTCGTCAAAGGGTTAGTTAATGTATCTCTTCTTCATTGTGAGCAAAGACTGATGATGATCTACTTGATTATTTGCAGACCTGTGAGGGCCGTCGTGAATGGTGTGATATGGCTAAATTTCCCATTCTAGCATCACAATTCAATGACCCTTGAGTATGTTCAGATACTGAGGAGGTACTGGAAAATGGCCGTCAAGTTTACCACAAAGTGGGATTACGCTGGCGCTCGCAGTTATTTAATGAATTGGTATTAAAAATGGATCAAGACATAGAGTTTTGTAATCGCATTAAAAAAAAGGGTAAAAAAACTATTGATAGATTGCCAGAATTACGATCAACAGATGATGGTGATATTCCGGAAGGCTTATCATTTCAGGTATTTGATCAAGATTGGCTCAAAGGCTGTAGTAAGATGCAGACTAGCGCCCTCAAAATACTTGACATGCCAGTTATTAGGCCGAATGGTGATGCTCTGCAATAACTTAGTAATATAAATGTATAGCACCATTACAAATTAACATTTTGTGAATTATTTGTGCAGGTGTAATACAATCTGAGTATTATTTCTTAAATATTCAACAACATGCTAAATATGCCAGAATATAGACAATATTAATTGGAATGTATCACCGTCTCCCTTAGAAATAAGACTCTATTGCTCATTTTCATTGAGGAAATATTGGAGGAGTTTGATCCAACTCATGGTGTTCATAATTGTGTACCTATGCCAGGGTGAACAAGAGTTATCAACTTGGTCAAACACAAATTATATAATATCAGTAAGGCTCACGCAGTTAATGATTTTTTCTTTTCTTGGACCTATTGGTGTTTGGAAAATGGCATTTCCATAAGGAAGAATTTTAGAATAGCAATACAATTAGGGTCAAAGATGATCTTGAAAGGTACCTTCCGCATGTTGACCTCAACTGAATGAGGAGTGATATAGTGGATGACCTTTACAGGTTGTTGTTGGCCAATACAATGGAGTCGATCAACAGCCTGAGCCTCAATGGCTGGGTTCCAATTGGGCTCCTGGAAATGTGGATGTCAGGGGCCGCAAATCAGGGCAGAATTTTGGGGGTCCCCTCACCATTAAATAGACCGTATTAGCACAAGTTATATTGAGGTCAGTTCCAGCTGCAGCAATGGATGCAATCAGTACTTCACATTCAGGATTATTGAAGAAATTCTCCAGTGCCTTCTCCTGTGCTCGTGCTGTAATTGTTCCATCAATTCATGCTGAAAGGATAGAGTGATGGGCAAGTGCAATACCAATTCTACAATATGAAAAATTCAGATGGATTCAATTGGTAATGGATGCATATTAGAATTAACGCACAAATCTAGAAATTGGGTCCATTGGGTATAAACCACTGATTTGTTTGGACCAGACCTTGTTTGTTTGTTCTTCATTAAGCTTTGTAGTAGGTGTGCAACTTTACTACTCATCATGCATTTTTCCACATCCACAATAGTTTGTGTGATTGTTGGCGAGTTATCCTGAGTTCTCCTGCCCTCGGGGTCTTCCAAATCCGCCTCCGCAATTGTGTTAAGCATGATGTGATGGTTACAACATATTCGCAGCTTATTAATATTTCTGAAAAATTCTGCTGGTCCTTTGCTTTTGGATGATAGGAATTCTTCATATAATATGGAATATTCTTGCTGCATGGTCGGGTTGAGTGGGAGCAGCTCATAATGATGGCTAACAGTGGGGAGGGATTTGAGATGTGTGGTTTTGGTGCGGCGCAAACTTAAATGCCGCAATGCCAAATGCAAGATATCATTGCAACCTTTGGAAAGACTACTAAGGATGAATGGTGACCAGTTATCTTGATCGGCGCTCTGGGATTGAGTGATGAATGATATTATGCCCAAAAGGTCATAAATGGTGTTGTGAATAGGTGTTCCCGTTAAACAAATTCGACGGGATGAAAGGAGGCTATTAATGGCACGGTGAGTGGCAGTGTATTGAGAGCGAATATAGCTATAAGATGGGGCAAGGATTATTGGATATAAAAGGTAATTTGAATCATTTAAGATCAGACACTAACTGTGCTTCATCCAAAATTATATGATGCCACTTGATTTGAAAAATGAATGATGTAGAGGTATTGGTTTGCTTAAATTCTTGGGTGATAGTATTGTAAGAAGTGATGATGATATCATATTTTAAGATGCTGGCTTGGGATAATGAGTGATGAGTGGGACCATGGTAGATTTTGGAATGTAGCGCTCCAGCCTGAGCATGCTTGGATATTTCTGATTGCCAGTTGGTAATTAAGCGAGGGGGGCAGATGATCATGGTGGGCGTGGAGCAATGGGGGTTTGCAATCATCCACTCCTTGGAGGTACCAATTAGAGCAATGGCCTGAATGGTTTTACCTAATCCCATATCATCCGCAAGCAGTCCTCCAAGAAGGGTATTGGTCGAAAGGGATTAAAATGAGCTAACGACCTTGTTTGTAATGATGTGCCTGGCATTGAAAGTGGATCCTCGGGGTGAGGTGGCCCAAAGGTTACGGGCTGATTGGCCATTGCGGATTTCTCGATCCCAGAGAAAAGCTAGTCCGGTCTTTTGATGAGGGAGGAGGGGGGTTTGAATAATGGCATGGGGAGGTCTGATCCACTGGGTAATTGTATCAGTTTTTGCTTGGAAATCAATTATGAAACAGCAGGATATGAAGCTGGCGTCGAGTTTGAAGCGGGAAATGTTGGAGTAAAGAGTTGACATTGACTATGAGTATTGAAGTCATATTCTTTGGGAATTTTAAGCTTGAAATCTTGTGTTCAAAAGCTTTCCATTATGAATAAAATGTTTGGATACCATGTGAAGAACATCAATGCTAGATTGGGTTTCTGAGATGAGGAGGGATCATTTGCATCAGTCATAAATACTCCCTCAACAAATAATATTTGAGTAGGATTGGATTGGCAATTTTCAATCCATGCCCCACCAGGACCACAGTGCATGAAAGTTTTTGGTGCCCCAAGGAATGGTATCAACGTTTTGGAAAGGGTTTCAGGTAGAGAGCCAATAGCATGCTGGTGATTGGGGAGATAAACAAATATGTTGTGTTGATTGTGCCATATGATAATCCAAGAAGCTAAGTGGGAATTCTCAGGATTTAAGGTTATATCACTATTTATTTGAATACGAATCTTAATCATCCCAATCCAAAGTGGCTGTGAAGGGGTTGACATGATAGCTATTTTAAATTATTTGGGGATAGTCGGAAATTATATGATCGGGAAGGGTTAGCTAAACGGAATGAAGACGGATAAGCACAGGTGGGGAGCTTATATGAGAGGCAGCAATGGGGTCAAGGGGGGATGGCCTGTGGTTACGTACATGGACTTGATGGGGGTGGGCCTCTTGGGATGATAATTTTCATATCCAATTTGGGGCATATATCAAGGCAAGGTGGCGAAAATGTGGGTGCACCAATATGACTGCTGGATCTGCAGCAAGTTACAAAACCTTTGGTGGAACAAGGTTGACATTAGCATATCCGAGATTGGGTGGGTTGTAGCAACTTATTGTGGAGGGGCATATTAGAGGCATGCGGCTATGTCCGCTGGTGTAACAGCAAACAATGAGCGTATCATCCCCAGGTTAACTGTTGCACAGGGACCTACTAGGCAATGTTGGCGGTTTCAAAGGGCAATCTCACTGTGGGGATGTTTGTGTGTGGGTGGGTGAGATATGTTCGGTGGCATGCCATTGAACATGAGTTTGATTTTGCGTGAAGTTTTTTGATGACTGATGCCAACTAGGCTTCAGGGGGGGATGTGTGGCATGATCAAACGAGGCACCGACCGTGAGGCGTGATCCACATATACATTCACCCCTATTGCGTTTGAGGAGGCTACTAATCCCCCGAGATTGGGATCACGGTCTTTGCCTCACGCATGTACAAAACTCCGGAGAAAGAGGCCACAAGCCAGGTGCCACAACTTGTGCGGGGCGTGTAAGAACGTGAAGAAAATGAACCGCGGTGGGAGATACCCACGCAAACATGACCATCCTCAGCAATGATAGGCTGGGATTATTATAATGTGGATGAGGCTGAAGCAAATCCACACTGATTGGCCTCAGGTTTCCACGCGCAAGCAGGTGAGCGTCTGCAGTCAAGCTGACAAACCGACCAAGAAAATAGGCAGTAAAATGTCCTCCAGGCGTGTGAAAGTTACCTGTGTATGACCCGTTGGGGGTGCGTATGAAAGCGTGTGGCTGCCCGACAATGAGAATGCGGGATGAACAAGTGCGGCCAGTCAAAGTTTGCCCCGACAATGGCACCGGAGCGAATCCACTGTTTGTGTATGACCCAAATAATAAGTCATCCCATTATGACCCACTTACATTAACTTTTGTTACATGCACATCTGTGCCATAGTTAGGCAAAGCTGTCCAGCAAGGTGCATGAAAGGGATGCAGTTGAGATGTATGACTCGATGGCTTGACGTGATTGGATGTTAAATTGTTGAACAGCTTTTGCTCTGCCCTGCAGCATACTTTTACAAAGGTGTACTGCGTACTACAGTGTTGGCTGCACAGATTAGGAAGGTGTAATACTACTTGAGCCTGCATGCATACAGCGAATGTGCATGCACCTTCCGATCGTTTGCATATACGTAGCTCATGTGCCACATGCTCAGCATTGCGTTTCACCCGATTTGCACATGCAAGCTGAGCATGTCATGGTCAAATGCACCGTGTGGAAGTGCTCAGTAAAGCCATGGAATGAACTATTTTTGCAATAGTTCATTGGAAGGCTCAGTTTGGAGCACTTCACCAAAGCGTGTGAAATGCTGCACCTGGCTGAAATGTCATCCAATGCTGTGCCAAATGCTCAGAGTGTGTGCATACTAAAACGACTGAGCCATGGCTCAGCATGGTGCATTTGATATTGTTATATCTATAATTCAATCACTGTGCAATTAAAATGTTCAGCCACTGAGCATTTCAATTATGACCCAAAAGCAAACCTGAGCAATGGGTCGAGGCAAGCTCACGCTGTATTCACTTGTGTTACAGCCCCTCCCTTTGTTCACATACTATTACCAGGCCATACGGCCGGTAATCTTGCCGCCGTCACTTGTGACCAAATGCACCAGGTGCATTTCTGCATGGGTCACTTGTGCATTGCACCCACAATGCACATTCAACAAGGGCCTCACGACCACCCTCCTGGGTGATCGGGTGGCTATTTAAGGAAACAAAGGGGATTTGACTGAGCTTGACAATTCAATCAATAGCAATACTCAGCCAGAACCCCATTGTTGTTCTGCCTCACACCAGCATTTCCCTTCTCAGTTGCAGCATTCACTGAGACTCAGCTTCAATTTTGCCCACACGCCTTGAAGCTGAGACTTTTGCGGGTGCTGCAACTGCTGAGATCGTCTCAGCTTCACCATGGTATAAAAGACCATCTTCACACAACACGCACTTCAATTTCTTTCTCACCCGCTCCACTTCGTTTAACCTCACCCATGTTTGTCCTTCTTGTACGTATTCCCCTTTGTCTTCCTGCCTTTCTACTTTTGTCTTTCGCACTCCACTAAACCCACTTCCCTTGCTTTTGCCTGTTTGTTTATTCTTCTGATCCGTTCAGAACCTCACTTCTATCCACCTTGTGCGTTACCTCTTTTTTAAACTTTTGTCGACATTACATACCAATATTAATACTTATTTTTCTTCACGACTCTCTTCCAGACTTTTAAAACCTTCTGAGTAGAGTTCTTTATTTTGTTAACACTTTAAATTTATAATTCATCATACGCCTTCATTTTCTTTCTTGATTGTTTACTTTGTATGCAGTTACTAACCTCAATTGTTTTGTTTTTAGATGTTGTGCACTTTATGCACCAAGCGGGGTATCCCCTGCATTCGTTCCTCGACGACGAAAGATGCTTGTGATGCTTGCCAACAAGCACACAAGAAATGTTTGTTTGTTGTCCGCCCCTTCCGACCACGAGGCCAGAGGAGTTCCCGCCCAAGACACCCTTGCGAGGACTCCTTTGTGGTCAACAATGATGAAACCATTTCCGAGCGTGAATGGACGCTGGGCCCCCAAACAGGCCGACGGGAACAATTCCGGACAATTAGCCCTGTCCCCTCCCCCTCCTAGGCCACCATCCGATGGTCACTTCACTCCTCGACCGGAGCGAAGTGATTATCCGGCCGATGAAGGATGGCGATGGCGAGAGGACATTTGAGCTTGGGCTGATCGTCACTGATGGGATTCAAACGCCAAAGTAAGTTTTCTTTCTCCTCCTTATCTCATTTCTCTTCACGCAATAATACTGACTTTTTTCCATTACTCATAGAGCAAAACCCCCCAAATCCCCCCCAACAAGACTCTCCCGTTCCTAGTTTGCCTTGCAAGCAAACCCCCCGGCAACCCACTCCAGGCCCGAGTGGCACCTGATGGTCTGAGGAATTATTCCGCGGTAAGCAGCCAAAGTTTTATTTCATTTTCATTTTCACTTTCGATTTGAGTGAACTGACTCTTACTCCTTTTTTAGAACCCTCCCAAACCAAAGAGCCACCTATTCCTGGCCCGAGTCCATCGTCCCAACCACCTGAAGATGATAGGACTCGTGAGCCAGAACCTGAGGTGGCTCCTACACAATCCACGGAGGAACCTTATGGTAAGTCACCCCTTCTTTCTCTTTGATCCATATCCACTTTTCCTCATTTTTTCTTCAACCGTCTCCAGCTCGTCCCACCACTCCTTGCTCCATAATCATCATCGACGATACGCCCGTCGGATCACCCCCTCCCCCTTCTTCTTACCCGACTCGCCCACCTTCCCCTTCCGTTCCCCCCCCTCCACTCCAACCCAGGTTCCCTCCCCAGAGATCTCTTCCAGTGCCCCCGAGAACCCCAACGCCTCCTCCCCCCCAGTGCAAAGCCCCTCTCATTCCCACGATGACGCTTGCCAGTAATTCACTGACTTACGACCAACTTTAATGATTCCTTGAGCCATCGTCCACAAATCGATCAACCGAATCTTGTTGGAGCATCGCTGCTTGCTCCACATGATTCCTTTCGTGGATGCAACTCATCAAAATGAGATGCACCGGGAATTCCGGCAGGAACTAAATTCCCTGCTTGCCCAGGCACTGGAGGATTATCCAAAGGAGGACATAACCGGGATAGTCTCCAAATTCTTAGAAAAATAAAAATTCCAAAAAAATTATCTCATTATTTCCACTTTTTATAATTTGTAATACTTTCTTTTAAATAAATTATTTGTATTCAATTATTATTATGTTCAATTTCTTATACATTCTTTGTAAACGTAAAAATTACTTATTTCTTCCTTAGAGAAAAACCCTGATTGCGTGAGAATTATTTTTGTAAGTGCCCCACCAAGAGTTTGAGTGAGTATTTGTTTTTGTGAACCTCTTTTTCCCAAAATGCGCCAATAGTTGCCGTTACCATCTCCTATATTTTCTTCTTCCATGGTTTAGAGCCATATCCATTCTTAACTGTAAAAAAGCGGGAGCTTCCCGCATGTGAGCAATCCACTCCATATTTGTGAAACATGGCCTTTCCTATGGTCACACGCTATTAATCTTACTCATGTATTGAATTGTTTAAATTGTCTGGAACCTTCACAAGCCTAAGGATTGGCGTGTGACTTGTCTGGAGCCTGCACAGGCGTGAGGATTGGCGTGTGAATTGTTGGGAGCCTGCACAGGCGTAAGGATTGGCGTGTGAATTGTTGGGAGCCTGCACAGGCCTAAGAATTGGCGTATGAATTCTCGGGATCCTGCACAGGCCAAGAAATTTTCAGCATTGTGGGGAACCTTCACAAGCGTAAGGATTGGCGTGTAAATTTTTGAGAGCCTGCACAGGCGTAAGGATTGGCGTGTGTAGCATCGGCACCCCGCATAGGTGTAAGGAACTTTTAGCATTGTCGGAACCTGCACAAGCATAAGTATTCGCGTGTGAAGCATTGGCATCCTGGACAATAGCAACAAACCAGGACAGATGTACGATGGCATGCCACTGTACATAATCCACTTCACCCCTTTTTCATGTGAGACACCCCATCTCCCGCACTTGAATCAATCCAATCCTGGTGTCTATTGTTACCTACCTTACCCCACCATTATTTACCCAACACACATTCAAATCTCCTCATTCTTTGAATTGGCATGAGATTGTATTACCATCCCTGATTTGATAGCCCGCTCTCTCACCAATCTCATAATAGCCATGGCTTTTTTGGCACATTCTTTTGCTAACCTGCTTGAGCATTGTGCGGACATACCCACTAGTGTCATGCTTTCGTTGACCTGTGCTGGATCAGTATAATGAACAAATGTACTACTGGCCCACACTACCTGAATGAGCCCATGACATACGGATAGATCAATCCAAAAATGCTCATTTGGGAAAATCAATTTTCCCCCTGTACACCGCTTTGACGCATCTCTTTGAATTTGGCCGGTCCGCTTATCAGCTTGAAACCACCATCCCGAAGCATACAGTGATGCATCCTTATCAACATGAGGTGCGTTTTCGAATCCATTCATGGTGAAAGTGAGTGTGGAAGCAAACTTGAATGCACCCTGATTTGCCGGAATATTGCCTTCATAGTTGACTTGATCAAAAGATGGAACCCCCAATGAATTATAGAAATTTTGAATATTCTCAAATAAATTATCCCCAACATATTGTAAGGATTGACCTAGAATGCAACCCACCGAGCTAAGATTGGGACCTCGGTTCTGCCATTCATCTTTTTCGTTTTCAATTTTCCCAACACTTCCATACAGACCAAATTGTTCATTCTTCGTGCTGCATTTGCGCCACCCAATCGTGAACATAAATCCCTCCAGTAATGCTCCATTGGTTGCAATTGGGTCGGTGAATCTCTTTTCGCAAAATAAGAATTGTGATGATTCATCCCATTGATTGACCTCGACTTCACTCATTGTTGTGAATGGTCGGAATTTGACAAGGGCAATGAGTAATCCGGTTGAAGAGAAAATTGCCACATGGCCAAAGTGAATGCGTTTGATCTGATTGACATCCACAACCCTCTGAATTTCACTTGGGGTGATATTTGCTGATACTGGCATTGATATTTGTGCTGTTGGGCGAGAGGAGGAAAGCAACCTATTCATTCGGGTTGTTTTGCGCTCATTTGTCTTTTGGGATCTGCTACTATTCCCGAGTGGTTGAGGGATCACTATGTGTTGAAGCACACAAGATATCAGATACTGCCAAGGAGCTTTCTTTGGAACACATCCTTTGACTTCCCTGTTGGAGCCCACATGACATTGGCACAATCTGAACCAACTAAAGCCAATGTGCTTCCGTGGGGCCCAATGAGGGTGCCACATAAATGTGGAAGCATATATATATATCTATATATATACACTGAGATTAAGCGAGCAACTCACACTTTCCTTCCTCAGCCCGACGCTTTCTCGCGAGTTCCCTTTTATGCTCTTTTCCTTTTTTCGTGAATGGCATGCTTTCAGCAGAAAATGAAATGAAACCGAATGATTACTGATTTATTAATATCACCTAAATTGAATTGCGGTTGATGAATATTTTTTAATTGCGGCTAAAAAGAAAGATCACACCTGACCTTTGCAAATTCGCGATCTCAAATACCTGAACCTGAAAATTGCGGTGGATAGTGCATGATCCAATTTTACATATTGATGTTCCCATGCAATCACTTTCCAATCCAACCATTTGGAATATTGCAAGAACATGCAAATGCAATATGCATCCTTCTGCGGATCCCTAGCTATCCTAGTCCTCTTGAAGACACAGGAACATTTGGCCTATTATGGGCTGGCGGGAGGTGATAAACGCGACTTTCCGCAATGCCCCCGCGTGTGTTACTCGCATGCACAACTGCCTGACTCAGCTTGCGTCTTGTCGGAGTCTTTTCAATGATGTACGGAGGCATGCCGCCGTACAATTACTATTGGTATTCAGACTGTGGCATCCGGGCAGTAGTAGGATTGGAAGTCATGATTATTAAATTCATAAATCACTTTGCAAAATTCAATTACAATCTATCTAGTACAAAGCTAATCTAAAACGGGTCAATCCTGGTTGTGAGTTTAGCTGACCTGGGTACAGTCAAGGTGACCTCATCACTTGAACCAAGACTGCGTTTCGCCACCCAGGCATCACCAAAGTCTAATACTAAGCATTGTGCAAATTCAAATCTTAGAGGTACAGTGGGGTTAAAAGACTCTGATGAGAAGAAACTTTTATTCAGTAAATTACATATATACTTATTAGTACGTACCCACACTGGCTCCACTAGATTTTTACCCTCTGAAAGTTTTGCGGAAATGTCAATTAGTGATAAAGCCCCTTTAACTGAGCTTGTTCTCCAGTCATCTGAGCATACCATCAAACCACAAACCCCCGCCGCACAGAATGCCGCTAATATACCATAGCAAATTCGATTTATTCTGAGATTCTTGTGACACGCCAAAAGATCTTTGATGGCCTCATTTTTTTTTGAGTTTGTGAGTTTGCCTTTGATGCCATTAACTTTGACCTTTGTATGTGCACGTACCATGTTGTACGCAATCATCAAATGGATAACTGTATCCATTAGATCCTCCAGGTTCTCGTGCAGCTTTGTGGATATCTCATTGTCAGCCCCGCCACCTTCAATGCTGAGCTGGGTTGCACGTTGCTTTGATTTACTCAAGCAGGAGGCAAGGTATTCAACTGCCCCCCATTCGAGTCCAAGAGGATCGGTCAAATTTGATGTTGGTGCAACATATGGTTTGGGTGCAATCACATTGTATGAGACTAAACTAATGGATTCAAACATAACATTTGCCCAAAAATGTTTAACTGGATTGGCGGGGTAAAGAAGGCTCTGAACCATTTTGAATAAGGAGTGTTCAGATTTTGGGAGATTCTCTGGAGGTTTAGCTGATTCCTTCATCAATTTGAGATTCCAAATGTTGTGATCAAAAAATGCTTCTGTTTCGGTTGGCTTAAAAAAATCTAACCCTGTATATTGCAATTTATATCAACAGTCAACAGCCAATAAACATGTATCATGCACAAAGATAAAACTCACCTGCCATCTCAAGGTCCTCCAGCCAGGCCAATATTTTAAGCTCTCGGTTACTGATCACCTTAATACCAACAGGCAGGAATGTATGAGCATCTTTTGTTGGTAAATTGTCCCATTGATTTTTGTAAATACTATTGATATTATCAAGCCCCCTTTTCCATGATTGTTGAGTAATATTGGAATGATAATTCAAAATGCCTGCAAACTCTTCCATGCGGGATAAAAATATTCCTTGAAAATTAGCAGACGATGACACTTCAGGCTCAGGGTCAGGAACTATATCAGTCATATCTTGTCCCATTGTATCATGTTTAATTGTTTCCCTTTCTTGAAAGGCTTGAATATTCCGAGGAGAAGCGGGAGGGGTTGCATCATGCATTGTTTCATTGGGTATCGGGGGGCTTTCAGTATGTGGAGGTTCATCATGGATTGTTTCATTGAGTATTGGGGGGGGGTTCAGTATGCGGAGGTTGATTATCAATATGGTCCCCTTCAACATTGATAATTTCATGACCTTGATCGCGAGAATCGTTTGCGGCTTCAAAGGTACGGTGTTTTTTGTTTGTTTTTTTGGTCGCATGTATATTTGGTCTTTTTCCTAATCCTTTGCCTGGAAATCCAATGACGACTCGAGATCCTTCAGGTAGAGATTCTCCCACCTCCACACCTGCCCATATATTGTAAGCAGCTATTTTTATCAACTTTGTTTTGAATTAGTAATGGACTTACGGTTCAAATCCATTTTGAGCAGGCTCATGGCTTCAGCAATCTTTTGACACACATAATCAGGAATTTTACTATCATTTTGGATTTTTATGAGCCTTGGGATTGTTTGAGCAATGTTGGAGACAAATTGTTCCTTGGATATAATTTCCATCTCCCCACTGAAAATTACATCATCTTGCCCATCATCTTCTATTGGTGCACAAGGTTCAACAGTCTTTTCCTTCTCATAACTTTTAAAATTTGGTTTCTGAGAGCTTGGAGGCTGACCTGAAATAAAGTCTATGACACAATATCAGGTTTTGGGAGATTAGAAATATTCAAGATGGATGCATACTCACATTCTGGAAGAACTGGTGGATCTTGATTATCTTCATGAGACTGGCTCTCTACTTCAATGCCTGATTCACGACTACTGGCAATATCAGAGATTTCACTTCCACTCTCTGGGGCTGAAGTTGGTTGTTCATTGAATTCAGTTGAATTCCCCAGGTTTGGGCCATAGCGGAGGTAGTTTATTAAGCAAATAGATGGTGACGAGTTGATTGATAACTTGTTTGAAAATTTTTGAATAAAAAGATCCAAATTGAAGAAAAAAGGTGCAAGTAAAATAATCGCATTTGCAAAATGCGATTTGTTGGGAAATTGAAGGAGGCAATGTTTTTCAAATTATTTCATATCATGAAAATGAAATCACTTCCCTGTGAGACATTGAATAAAGTTGACTAGTGAGAAACCTACTAAAGTCAACTTTTGAACTATTCAACGCTCATGAGGTAAGGACTAAGCAAAGTGTTCCATTTGAATGATATGAAATAAAATGGTTTTGTCGGCGAAACAGGAGACACAATTCTTGTCTTAAATAGTACACTTATCAGGTTTTAATTTATGAGTCTCATGATTTAAACCCTAACCACAACATTGTGAATATACTGACCAATTTCCCCATAGGTCCTGTTGGCAGAGAAGGCCACTCAGCATATTTCGGCAATTGCGTTCATTGTGTATGCTAACAAGCCACCGTACACTATGGATGTAGTACGGAAGCGTAAGGATAAGTCGTGTCTGGATCATGTTGAGAGGCACTCTGCAAGCGTAAGGATAAGTGGTGTTGGGAGCATGTCGGGAGGGCACCACACAAGCGTAAGGATAAGTGGTGTCGGGAGGGCACTACACAAGCGTAAGGATAAGTGGTGTCGGGAGCATGTCGGGAGTGCACTCCGCAAGCGTAAGGATGATAAGCAGTGTCGGGAGGGCACTACACGAGCGTAAGGATAATTGGTGTCGGGAGCATGTCGGGAGTGCACTCCGCGAGCGTAAGGATCGTAAGCAGTGTTGGGAGGGCACTTGAGCGAGCGTAAGGATAAGTGATGTTGGGAGCATGTCGGGAGTTCACCACATGAGCATAAAGATGGTATGGGCGGGGGTGTGAAAGCGTAAGGAGTGGTGAGGACGGAGATGGGGGGGAAGTGTCAGAGTCTCATCTGGAGGGCGGTGCGGGCTCGTAAGCATGCAAAGCATCGGGGCGGAAGCCAATGAGGTGAAATTACCCAAACATTGTGAATAGTGTTGAAATGGGTTTGGGCTTTGAGTGACATTCTCATGTGACACATGTGACAATTGACGTTGTCTTGACGCTGACGTGAGGTGACCCACTAAATCCAGTGACTATAAAGTGACACTAACGCGACTGAAGCAAGATTTTATACTGACAGCGGTGCGACATGAAGTCAATCGCCAACGATTGACGTGAGATTCGCCCTGGTGTCAGGGCTCTTCAATCCTTTCTTGGCTTTGCCAATTTCTATTGTTGTTTCATAAAAAATTACTCTAAAAATCACTTCTCTCACTTCCCTTCTCAAAAAATACTGTCCCTTTATCTTCAATGAGGAAGCTCTTAGGCAGTTTCAAATTCTCAAAGAAGCATTAAATACTGCACCTATCCTTGCTCATTTCAATCCTTCTCTACCAACTATAGTGGATACTGATGCTTCTGATTATGCTTTGGGTGCTGTACTGAGTCAGGTGAATGATTCAGGAAAGCATCCCATTGAATTTGATAATAGCAAGCTGCTTCCAGCTGAGCTCAACTATGAAATTAATGACAAGGAACTCCTTGGCATAGTTTGGGCTCTCAAGCGCTGGAGAGCCTTCCTTCTTTCTCTTTCCAATCCTTTTGAGGTCTTGACAGACCACTCTGCCCTTCAGTATTTCATGTCTTCTAAATTCCTTGCTTGTTGTCAGGCCC
Organism: Austropuccinia psidii; assembly: GCA_023105745.1. Lineage (NCBI taxonomy): Eukaryota > Fungi > Basidiomycota > Pucciniomycetes > Pucciniales > Sphaerophragmiaceae > Austropuccinia > Austropuccinia psidii. The sequence goes on from JALGQZ010000002.1 coordinate 24,819,650, forward strand.
ATTGGGCTGAATTTCTTTCTGAGTTCCATTACTTACCACCCTGGCAGGCTGCCTACTTTACCAGATCCCTTGTCGCGTTGGGACAATGTGTACCCAGACAGGGGGGTGGACTTCATCAGTAAGAATACTCATAATTTTCATCAAGTAATCAAGAAAGATGGAATTCAAGAGTCAAGATTCTTCTCAATCAAAGTGGAAATATTCTCAGATTTAGTTGACAAGATTCAAAAAGAAGTATGGCAAGACAATGATTATAAAGAAATACTCAAGCAACTAGCAGGAGGTGAATCAGTTCCAGATTATTCTCTTGAATCTCAAGCCAAGTTATCATTATTCAAAGATATAGTGGTAATTGCAAGCAATGATAAAACTCAACTCAATATTCTTCAAAAGTGTCATGACTCACCATTGGCTGGCCATCCTGGCAGGAGAAGGCCCTCAAGCTCATCAAGAGGGATTTTCATTGGGCTGGCAGGAATCAATTCATTAAGGACTATGTGTCCTCATGCCAGCAATGTTCAAGAAACAAGAACATTAATCATAAGAAGTTTTCATTACTCAAGCCTTTTTCAATTCCCTCTGGTCCATGGAATTTATTATCAATGGACTGTATCACTCAATTGCCACTGTCAAATAACGTTGATTCAATTTTAGTAGTTGTGGACAGATTCTCAAAAATGGAAATCTTCATTCCAAATTATGGAACAATCACTTCCCTGGACTTAGCTCAAAACTTTATTAGTCATGTATTTTCCAAAAATGGCCTTCAAGCCAGTATTGTTAGTGATAGAGGTTCTTTATTTGTTTCATCATTCTGGACTCAATTATTTCAGCAGCTCAAGATATCAAAACATATTTCAACTGAATTTAATCCTGAAACAGATGGACAGACAGAGAGGGTAAATCAGATTCTAGAACAGTATCTTAGGATGTATGTCAGTTACCATCAAGATTACTGGCACACCTGGCTCCCTCTGGCTGAACTTGCCTATAATAATGCAGAAAATTCATCAACAAAGCAATCAAATTTTTTCACCATTTATGGAAGAAATCCCCGCTTTGACTCAATCCATGTTTCTCAAGACTCACCTGCTGGAAAGATATCAAAAAAACTCCAATCAGTACAGCAAGTTGTCAAAGAAGAATTAGAGTCAGCAATAAGGAGGTTCAAGAAGTATGCAGATAGAAATAGAGCGATTCCACCTGATTTCCAATCTGGGGATAAGGTATGGATAGCTTCCAAGAACATCATGACTACAAGACCCACCAAGAAACTTTCAGAAAGATGGCTGGGACCATTTGAAGTCATTAAGAAGATTGGAAGTCATGCATACCACCTCAAGCTGCCTTAACAATGGAAATCAGTTCACCCTATATTCCATGTGTCCTTATTAGAACCAGTGAAGCAATCAGCTATCCCAAATCAACATTAATTGCCACCACCACCAGTCCTAGTGGAGGAGCAAGAAGAATGTGAAGTGGCTCAGGTTCTGGGCTCCAAACTCAAGAGAGGTAAATTATGGTATCTTGTAGAGTGGAAAGGATTCAGTGAATACCCAGAAAGAACAAGCTGGGGACCAGCTTCCAACCTTTCCAACTCACCAGACCTTTTCAAGGATTTCCACTTATTGTATCCTGGTAAGCCTGGTCCAAATACCTCAAGAGTTTGACTTATGGTGCTTGGTGGGGAGAAGAAGTTATGAAAGTAAGTTCCTCTCCTGGCATGCACCTTTAAGGGGGTATTCTACCCATATGTTGTTGTAAGCATCACCTTGGCCACTTTGTGAGCACTTGTCAATTTTTTGGACAGATTCAGGAAGGATGCAACAAAAATACCCTCCAATTTGGACCTTATCCAGACATGGTCCAATCTCTTCTTTCTGTTTTCTTCTCTTTTCTCTTTAAAAATATTTCAATTTATGCCAATCATCATTATTAAAGACTTTCATTACTTCAAGTCATTTATGGCAATTCGTTACATGTTACGGTGCTTGGTGGGTAGTGGGAGTTATTAAAGTAAGTTCAATCTCCTGGTATGCATACCTGAGAGTTCTCCTTCTTTTGAAACAAAAACCTTGGCCAGTCTGTGAGCATCAAATTCTTGGTTTTCATTTTCAGATATTCTTGGGTAAAATCAAGCAACTCATTACAAGAAGGACAAACCATCAGGGACTTCTTTATTTCTTTTTCTCTACTCTCTTTTTCTCTCATTTTATTTCTTTTCTTTACTTTTATAATTTTGTTTTCTTTTATTTCTTTAAAGCAGCAGCATCCCCTCCCAAGTCATGTATTGAGAGGTTCCATTTATTTTTTCATTTTCAGTAGTTATAAGAGTGGGGACAGAAGTCAAACCAAACACAAACAAAGACAAGGAAACTAGTTATCTCTACCTAACTCATCAAAGGCTCTCTGAAAGTAATTTATCAACCCATCTTCATACCAGGAAAATTTTGCATCCATCTCTTCTGAAGCAGTACCCAGAATAGTTCTATAATTTGCATACATAATCACCTCTCTGCTATTTATATCAACTCCACTGAATAACCTGGAAACAGATTCTTGGTTTTCACTCACCGCTTTTGGATCTTCTCTGGTAATTTGGTCAGGCCAAGGATCCCTTCTTTGAAAGACTTGAGCGGCAGGAAATGGAAAAGGAGACAATCCATCCCTTCTTCTACTGGAACTAGCCATAGGTTGGAGTTGTTGAGAGGTGGTTATGGGTGAGTTCGTGGGTTGCTGGTTGGGTGATGGTCTTACTTCTTGATTCAAGGCAGGCCTGGCATGGGAAGGACTTGGTGAAGCAGGAGGAAGGGAAGTAGGAATGGAAGCAAGAACAGCTTGGAAAGTTCTGGGAGTACTGGGAATAACTTGGCTTTGGAATCTGTTGGCAACAGGCTGAGAAGAGGAAGTGCTGGATTGGTGGTCAACTCAATGAGAAACAACTAAAACTTCTTCACCATCCAACTCATCAATACCTTCAGCCACTGGATCAGTTGTGGAATCATAAATCCTTCCTATCCTTTTCACTACCCCTTCAGTATTGATCCTGGAGATTGGGACTTCTGAGCTGGAATATATTGGCCTACCACCAACTAGAATTGGCCCTCCAACATTAGTCCACCTTGCCACATCCCTCTGCCTAGAACCAGTCACTACATCAAGAATATCAGTACCAATTTTAATCAAGGTATTCAAGTTACTAACAATGGGAATACCCTGAATTTCCATCAGGAGTAGGTGCCTCAGGAACTGGGAGCTCTTTCCCAAAAGGCCCATCTTTCCTACTCCATAAATACCTCCTGACATTAGAAGCTGGCACCCCGGTACGACAACATGGACTCTTTCCAATGAAACAGTAATGGCAATTTGTATATCAAGGATTGTAGTGTTGAAAGCAATCATTGCCCCTGGCCAAACACTCAGTACAAGCAGGATCAAGGACCTTCATTGCCTTGTAGCCATCATATGTTTGGGAAGGATCAAAATGTCCAGAAGACATGGAGGGTGAAGAAAATCGACTGAAGATGCCAGAACCACAAAGGAAAAATGGTGGAGGCATGGAAGGAGAAGATTCAGTGAGTTCAGTCAGTTTGGAACTCATGGCTGAAGAATATGCAAGCAGAAGATTCAATATGTCAGAATGATTCCACTCCAAGTCAAAGACAAACGACCTCAAGGAAATGGGGCGTAACTCAATTATGCCCCCCTGTCAAAGCCTCCAAGGTGAAGATTCAAGACCCCTTTGGGGCTGAATTCATCACCCAGGACCTCCCCTGCAATTTTGGGGTGGCCAGGACATTGAGGGTCCTGGAGCCTCTCAATGGGTCCAGGCCATGTAGGTGAAATATGGGTCCATGGCATCCCTGGCTCCCCAGCAAAATTGGTGCCAGGGGGCCTCCAATAGCCCCCATGGACCACGGACCGTAGGACCCCCAAAAAAAAGAAAAGGCCAAAAAAGGCCATAGAAGGAAAAACACCCATTTTCACCCAAGACCCAAAAAAGGCCCAAACTCCCATAAAATCAATATTCATCAAGAATTAGCTTTGCAAGGGCCAAGGCCCAAAAGACTATGGTAAGGCCAGGGGAAGGTATTTCCAAGACAAATGGGGACAAGACCCCTTGAAGACTTTTTCAACAACATTTTCAGCTGGGCAAGAAGGGTCTAACATCAGTTTGGCCCTTGACAATTGAGTATACCTTCATATACTCATTTTGCATCATGTTTTCAGCAGAAGAGCTCAGTGACCATCATTTTGGGATACAACCCAAGGCCATGCCCCAAGAAGAAAGACTCATTGAATCAGAAGAAGAAGAAAGACATATTTCGAAGTAGAAGACTTACTCTAGTTATAAGAAAAGGGGAATCAAATTAATTTTGCAGGGAAGAATTGAAAGGGGATTTTCAGGATAATGGTCAAGAGGAAATGAAAATTGAAAAGAGAATTTTTTGATAAAATGTGGGGATATTGAGATGACACTCAACAGTGGCAGGGTATTATGGTGTTCAGGAGCCCACCAGTTTCAAGAGGGGGATACTGTAACAACCACTCACCAGGGGTAAGGGTATTCATTAATACACCCACTCAACCACCTCAAATCAGCAGATGCACTATTTGCATCAGCATTCAGCTTCAGCAATCTGTCTTTCTGAAACATGCATACAGTCTGGTTCATCAATACAGCCTGTCAATACTTGTACAGGTTAGAATTACCCAATACAGTTTGGATACACCATTTCCCAACTTTATGATCACTCAATAATACCACTCCTCTTTTACAGGCCATGTACAGCTGTACAGGACCTGTATTGGCCAGACTCAATTCAATCATCCAATCCTCTCATGGAAATTCTGTCTCTGGATCAGGGCTGGTGATTCTCACATATACCAGCCCCTCTTTCTCCCCCCTGGGGTCTTTTCCCAAGTTAATTAATTTAGTTTATTTATTATTTTATGAATATTCTTATCCTTATTTTTGGTATTATATTTATTTAATATTAATTTAGTCTTTGCATTTTCTTTCTTTGCCTGTACAGTATGAGTTGGGTGGCCATATCCTTATTAGCCCTTCTCTTTTCATTCTGACAGGTTGAAACAGTGGACTTGTTCTTGTTTGTGGTTGGCTCTTCTATTTCTTACTCTTATTCTTTTTTTGCTGCTTTTCTTATATTTCTTTTGTTAGTAATTCATCTCTTAACCCTCTTAAGTGTATTCCTCTCTATCATAGCCTTGAACCCTCCATAGGTGTGTCCCTGTTTACTGAGTGCCAGGCCCTCTTCAGTTAGAAGAGCCCCTGTGACATTTTCATGAAAAAAAACCCTGGTTCAGACTTGGGTAAAGATCTTGTGCCTCAGCAATTTCAAGCTTTGGAGTAAAAAAGAGAGAATTCCACTTAAAAACTGTAAACTAATTCACTTTTACTGTTTTTCACACCGTATATGGTGTTAACCATGAACATGTGTGTAGCTTTGGTCTAGGGTTAGTTAGGGTATAATGACCTCAGGTCACTTTAGGGAAGTATAGTATATTATATTTTCACAGACAGGCAGTAGTAATAAAGCTATTGGTTAAAACATTTTAAGGTATGTGTTAGACAGAAGTTAAAGTAATGACATGGATTGATAATTTAAATACCTTTATTGACTACTCCACTAATATTAGGAACTAATTGCCTACAGAAATGCTAACTTTTCAAGTACTTAAAGTACAGCCTGTTGCATTCACAGAATTTCATCAGGTTCAAAAAAAGGTTAGATACTTAAATGGTTTGATTAGAGGAAATTAAAGGGGTTAAATTCTATATTTTTACCTCCACGCCACTTCAGTATCACCCGCAGTACTTTTTGTCATTATTTCTCGCTCTATGGTTGTGTTCATCGTACTCAATAGTTGTTCACAATTGTTTGTTGGTTAGTTAATATATAGAAAATAATTGAAAGAAACTAATAATAATTTGAGAGTTCAATTAAACCGTCTGAGAGTTCGTGGGAGAGTTCCAATTAAATAGTAGGGATGTGGCCGTTGCGTATCAGATTAGGTCACAAAGTCTGATGTCATCCTCCTTGCCCTGAATTAAGATCAATTTTTACGTCAATTTGGGCGTAAAATGTGGCTTTTTATGTATCTCAAGAACCATGAGCAATTCAATTATATTCAATTAAATCATGTGAATGCATTACAAAAGTGAAGTTCAAGCTTAAAATGAAATGTGGATTTACAAGTTTGTGAAATCAAAAAACTGAATGAAATAACAGTCCTGGTATCAGATTTTTTCTAAAACTGGATGAATAAAAGAAATTTCAGTTGGAAAAATTAGATTTTAGGGGGAAAAAAATTCATGGCTAGGAAGGTGCTAGAGATCACCCAATATCCTTGTCTCTGGATGTGGACAGTTAATATTCTATAATTAAAACTTCCGACTAAATGATTTATTTCAGTAAATTAAAATCAACATAAATAGTAACATAGTGAAAATGGGAGTCCCCAAAGAATAGAAGTATTATGGAAAATACTTTAAATATAAAAGGTGCAAGATCATTTAAGGAACACTGATAAAAGATTAGAAAATTTTGTACTAGTGAGTGGAAACATAGATGAGAATTCAAAAGGTACGTTATGAACAGTAACCTTACCATGGTAGCAAATAATAACTAAGAATAAGTAGAAAGGAATAAATGAGGAAGTAATAATGAGTGATGAGCAGAAAGAAAGGGTTAAGCTGGAATTCACAAGAGAAATTAATGATTTGGAAGGGCTTTTCATCTTGAAAACTGTTAATATCATAATTTTGGACATAAGGGATGCATGTAGGTCATTGACCCTTAGGGCCACTAGCTGTGATTGAGAAGCTAATAGTATCTTAAATAGCCCAAAAGGTACTCAGTGATTATTATAGAGTGGAGTTAGATGGTTTTACCAATGAACTGAGTGAGAAATTTTTCATTCATTAGAGGAGTAAAGATGTATTTTAAATAGAGTGTTATATTTAGCATGTGTTTGGATTCAAAATTTATAGATGGATACCTTAAGGAGAAATATCTATTTCTCCATTGTTGTCATAAAATAGATGAGGTTGACTGCTTTCGATATTAATTCTCTTGAGTAATTGGGTGAGCCAGAGAACTGCTTTGGAAGTCTCTGAAAGTGAGTTGGATTCGGCCTGTGCTGTTTAATGTGACACTATTGATTTTTCCTTTGTGTTCCATTAGATGAGATGTTCATTGTTAATAATAGTGTAGCCTACTTTTGATCTTCTGTCAATCACGGATTTCCCCAAATCTGTGTCTTCATGAACTAAATTCCCAGAAATTTTTTCATTGGTAAAATGTAGGTCCAAGATTTTATAGTACTTTGAGGCATGTATCCCAGTGTATTGCTCGTGGGTTCTCCAAGAACTTCAATACGGGGCTTACCAAAAGCTTAATATTGGCCTGAATATTGATACTAATCTAATTTAGGGCTTTTATTTCATTTTTATAGTTGATTTCAAGTTTTTTGAATTAACTTACTTCATCTTCAGTGGCATGTTGGAGTTGTATTTTTGGCTTTAGAGTAGTATTTTCAGGTATAGTTTGTTAAGCTCATACTCTGCAAAATTTCTTGAATTATTATTCTTGAGATAGCAAGAGCCCATCTCTGAAATTTGAAATTTTCACACCTAGTAATAAATCCGCTCTCCCTATATCCTTATCAAATTTTTGATTGATCTTGCTTTCAAATTGGGAAAGGGAGGGTCCAAATATAGCTACTAAATCATCTACATGAGCAAAGGCTATATAGGGAGCTTTTTGGGCCTATAAAAAATGAAAGGGTCTTGAAATGCACTTTAGAAACCTGAATCTCTTGACCACAATTCTAAGCCCTTTTTTGAGAATTATTTAGGATGTAACTAGGCATTACCTGGAGGGGGAATTACAATTTAACAGCTTTTAATTCCTGTTTAGGAACTGTAACCCTTTCTCTTCTCCAGTGTTAGAATAATATATACTTCCCTTCCTGGTGATGTGGAGTTATCTTGACTTGAGTTCTACAATCAATTTATTTATTTTATGGAGGCTATTTCAGAAAATTCTACACAACAAGATCTGATCAGACTTTGCTTGCTATTAGAACAATGGTCAACTAAAACATTAAAAAATTATTTATTATAAAATAAAACCTGAGTGAATTTTAACAATAGTTACTAAAATAAACTTCATATATGGGATACCCTTCAAACCACTGCAAATTTATGAACCTAATTCAAGGATACTAGAATACATAGTTGATAAAGAAAACTACTTTTGATAATTGTTTTAGGATTTTGAACTATTTTTTTTAGGATAGACCTACTTTAATTATGATGTAGCTGAAAAACTCTTTGAGAAATAGAGTAAATTTCTGATAACTTGTTAATAAAATGTAATACCCATTTGATTAATGAAAACACTCAGTAATAGAGTTCTTCTAATTATTGGACAATAATAAATAAAGTTTTTCTTTTAAAAAGGAATAAGCATAATATATTTTTCAAAAATCATTTATAAGATTAATCTCAAATCAAAATTTGACTATTCAATGAAAATTACATTTATTTACAGTAATATGTATACTAATCTTAGCTACAGATTATATATAAACCAATTAATAAATAAAAAAAACTACAGCATAAATCTTAAATTAGGGTGGACTACCTTTTACTACCACTTCCTTTGAAAAACCTATGATTCAAATAGCTCAACCTACTATCATGTTTTCTTCTCAAATAATGGTGACTTTATTTTTAGACCCATAATCACAAGAAAAAATATGAATAGAAGTTCAGTTTTGATGATGAAGAAAGCATTGGGAAAGGAGGAGAAAAGAATCAGATGTTGGGAGGAGGGTCTCTATTCATAGCCTTTGGGCTCTCAATGAGAGGTGTAAAACAGGGGACTAACAAATTTTCAGATATATGGTTACATGACACAAGGTTTGAATTATGACCAATCACATTATTCCGTTTGATTTTACCTCTTTAGGGGTACTGAAATAACTCAAAACATGATCTTAATTCAATTGAAATATGAATTTGTGGGGAAACGTTAATGGTTTGTCATTGTTATCAACTAAATTGCATACCAATTAGCTTAATTGAGTTATCAAAAGAGTCAATAATCTGCTCCTTTTAATTAGAAGATTTCTGGATACCATCTACAAATTATTAATCTCCAACTACATCCCTTCTGCTATTGTACATTTCATTTTTGAATATCATTTCAATGTTTCTGGCCTCTTGGGAATAAAATGAGTGGCCTGGAACTCAGGAATCAAGAACTCACTTGGAGGGCTCAATGGAATGAAGAAATAGCTTGAGAAAATATTTCTTTCACAAATAATAAGAGCAAGTAAAGATATGCAGAAGATAATAAGAAAGAAGCCAAAGGCCTAAGATCCAACCAAATGAATATTCCATTCACTGTTTAAACCTTCCAGGAATGACAATGGAATTAGTAAAGAATATTACCACCAATATCTGCTGACAGGTGAAGAAGAAGGTGCAAATTACTGAATTATGAATATAAGTATTCAATTCCAAAAAATAAAAAAATCCAATAGATTGATTAACTGGGGAAAAAGTCCCCAGGGATTGAGAGGGGGTCTAATATATGTGAAAGGTTGGAATACTGATCCTGGAGGGTTGAGAACCCAGATTTCTAGTTACTATACAGCTGTACTGATTATTTTGGGAAAGTAAAGCTTTTCCTCCTTGAGAAAAGAACTGCATCTACTGAATCCCCACAATGTATAAATGAATTGATACAAAATGTGTATGCCACACAGGTTTATTGAATAAATCCTGTATGGATCAATTGACTTTTCCAAGGATCTCTAGAGTTCTTCATTCCTTGAAAACTTATTTTTAAGAAAACAACCCCTTGAATTTACCTGGCAAAAATCCTTGGCCAGTATTCCCTTGGGGGTTTACTGTTGGTGTGAAAATGTCACAGCCACTAATGAGGGGTAAGGGTATGTGATCTTAGCCCCACTAAAGCTTATCAAACCAGAAATTCAGTACATGTGTCATTAATTAGTTTCAGAAAATATTCTTTCTGAAACATGCATATGTCACAACCACTCTCAGGGGTAGGGGTATTCAACCTCAAACCCACTAATACTCATCAAACAAGAAAATCCAGTATGTGTATCAGTAATCAGTTTCAGGAAATTTTCTTTCTGAAACATGAATTCAGCTTTGTTGATTAATAGAGCCTGTAAACACTTGTACATTCTGGATTCACAAGTCTGAAAATGTATGATCACACAACTCCACCACACCTCTTGTACATATTCTGTACATCCATACAGGGGCTGTATTATTCAAATCAACTCAAATTAATATTACCCTCAATAAGCTTGACTCTTTGGATCAGGGCCTGTGCATTCTCACATATGCCAGCCCTTCTTTATCTCCGTGGGGACTTTTCCCCAGTTGATTAATATAGTTGATTTATTACTTAATAAATACTCTTATTATTTATTTAAAGTATTATATTTATTGTCTTGACCATTTGTTCAGTGGAGTTGTGGTGGCCATACTGTTATTAATTCTTCTCTTTCTTTCTGACAGGTTGAAACAGTGGACTTGTAATTGTTTGTGGTTGGCTCTTCTATTTTTTACTCTTATTAGTTTTTTTTGTTTTTTTATATTTTTATTTTATTAGAAATTCTATCCTTATTACAATATTGAGTGTATTCCATCTTGTCCAATCCTGAGCCCTCAATAAGTGAGTTCCAGCTTACTGAATGCCAGGACCTCTTCAAATAGAAGATCCCCTATAACATTATATGAATTAACTCACAATATCTTCTTTCTTTTGATTAACTTATATCAATTTTTCTCATTTATCGATTGTGAATTCTCATGATTTTATGACTTTATGATCTTCCATGATCTCATTATTCTCATCAATTTTCATCTCATTCATTTTATTCATATGAAGATTGATCTTTTTACTCATTTATTAAGTTTATGACCTCTTAAATTCACTCTTGATTCTTAATCAATTCTCAATTACTTTGTTTCTCAAATAAGGAGTTTTTCAGTTTTTGATTGATTGGAATTCATTGGAGAATTGATTCAGAAATTCAGGATTTTTTATTGGATTTGGATTGATTGTTCTTTTATCCTGAATTCCTCAAGAATTTCTTTGTTCTTTTTTGATTGGGAATCCTCAAGATATTCATTTTCACTTCAAGATTTAATTGGTTTTATTTTATTGATTTATTTGAAAGTAATACTTCATGATGGCTGATTAATCCTAAAGACTTGATTTGATTGATTAATATGAATTTGATTTCTCATGATATTTACTGATTTACTGAATTACTCAATATATAATTGATTCTGACTTAGAACTGAGCTTATTAAGTTGATTTTTTTGTTGATTGGCATTTATTGAAGTTCTTTGAGATATTGATTTCACCTCAAGATTTTGATATATTCCACAAGATTCTCATTTTTTGGTCTCAAAGTAACAAATAGTTTATTTTTACTGTTGAAATAATGCCTGTTCAGCATATTTATCCAGCCAAGAATACAAGATCCCAAAGAAATCAATCTGTTATCACTCCTACAGAAAGGGCTTCTATTGACTGGACAGCATCATTTCATCAACTGAGTGCAAGTTTGGACAGAGGACCACCAATAGAAGGAGAAGCATCCCCTAAAAGAGGAGGTATTAACTCAATAATATCAAGATCATTCTCTGTCTTATTGGGTGGCTATACTGAAATTTCTCAAGGGACTAGAAGCAAATTACAAGATGTTGAATATGAAGCGCGGGAGGGGTCGGTGGAATAGGAAGATTCTGAGGAAAATAAACTGACAGCTGCTTTGGCAGGTTCTCCTGAGGCATCTGAAGCTCCAAATATAGCCTTTTCCAATGTACCTCTTGTCTCTCAAGCTGAACCAAACTTTATCAAAGTGATGGAGCAAATGCCTCAATTCATGGGACAATTTACTCCAGCAGTTGCCCCAGGGAAAATTCAATACTCCTTGAATGAAGGCACCTGATTCTTTTGATGGTGCTCAAGCCCATAACTTGAGAGTATTTATCCAATCCTGTCAATTCATCTTCCATAATGACCCAGAAAGATTCTTCTTTGACAAGAAGAAGTTCTTTACTCAACTTTTTTTCTCACTGGTAGACCTGGAAAATGGATTGAACCATATCTCTCAAATATCTCAAATGAAGACCCATCCTACCTCCTCAATAATGGGAAGTTGTTTGAAATCTAGCTATTCACTCTGTTTGGTGACCACAATGGAGTCAGAAAAGCTGAACAAGAGATGGATAATCTCAGTATTAAGGAAATTGGTCATGACTCATTCTACATTTCTCATTTCAGAAGCTTAATTTCAAGAATAGGGGATTGGGTAGAAAGGGCCTATATTCATTCTTATAGAAGTGGCTTGGCATCAAGGCTATTGGATCAATTGGCTTCTCACCCTTTTAATTTTGATAGCCTTCAAGAAATAATGGATATTTTTTGGAATGAGATACCAGGTACCATGAGAGGGAGAATGAAAGGGGTAGTCTTCAAGAGAATAATCCTTCAGTCAGAGGATCCAATTCCTTCAGGCCTCCTCAGGAGTCATCTTCCAAGAAGCCTCATCACAAGAAGAGTAAGAAGGGGAAGAATTTTCAAGTTTCAAAGAATAGGCCTCATGCTGCTTGCCTCAATAACGACAATAAATTCATTGGTTCTGAAATGGAGAGGAGGATTAAATAAGGTTTATGAACTTATTGTGGTGGAAAGCACCCACTTGAGAATTGCTGCAAGAGGCCTCAGCATAGGCCAGGTTCTTCAAGAGGCTTCCCTTGCAAGCAGGGAGACACCTGAGTGGGAATCATGATGTGCCTAATGGTTCGCACTTTTTTCCTTCAAGCGCACCATTGTGCACTCAGAATACTAGTGACAAGAAACCATTAAAGTTTCTTATTTTTTCTTCCGTATCTGATTGCTTTTATAGTATCCTCATTGATTTTGGTGCTACAAACTCATTTATTGCAAAGAAGTTTGTTCTCAAGTACTCATGGTCTATTTCAGAGCTCCCTAAAAATATTCCTTCTTTCATTTTGGATTCAAATGAATAAAATTCCTTTTTCATCACCCCTCATGCCAAATGGGTTTTTTACTTACCTTCCTTCCCAAACTTTTTATGGGTCTTCTCTATCAAAGATTCCCCCAAGGGAGAAGACCTCATATTGGGCTATGATTTCCTTTAAAATTTTAAAACCATTATTTATGATAAAAATGGATTTATCACCAAATTTTACAGTCATAAGGAATTTAGTGGTATTATTCCTTCTGCTAGTAATGACTTTGCCACTACTTTCAACAGTGTTTCTCGGGTTGGTGAATTTAAGACACCTTCCCTGCCTTCTTCTATCCATATTCTGCTGGTCATTACCTTGCAGCCATTACTTCCATCAAGAGATGAAGTCTTCAATGAGATTAAGGATGTTGGAGAAGATTTTGTTATACCTTCACTTCATCTCTTTCAAGGGGATATGGGCCTTCCTCCCTGCAGGCAGTGTGGGATGAGGAGTAACAACCAGAAGAAATTGAAACTGTGCTGAACGTAGTCCCTCCTGCTTATCAATAATATTTGGATTTCTTCTCCAAGGTTAAAGCAGGAAAACTTCCTCCAAACCTGCCTGAAATAATTATATTGAACTTGAGGGGTCTCTACCTCTAATTTTTATTATCTACTCTTTATCAAATCATAAGCCAGAAACAATATGGGCCTACATTTCAGGTAATGCAGAGAAAACTTTAATCAGGCCAAGCTCTTCTTCAATAGTAGCACCTGTCCTTTTTGTTAAGAAAGAGGATGGTGGTTTTTTTTGTGTGTTGAATACTGCAAACACAATGCTGTCACTAATAAGGACAGGAATCCTGTTCCTCCTATGAACTAGCCTCTTACAATATTTAACTGTTCCACTATCTTCTGCAAGATAGATCTCCATGGTTCTTATAATCTCATGAGACTTCAAGAGGGGGATGAGCACTTAACTGCCTTTAGAACAGAATATTGTAGTTATTAGTACTTGGTTATGCCATTTGGCTTAAACAATGCTTGCGCTTCATTCCAGAATCTTGTAAATTATATTTTGGCATATTTCTTGCATATTTTTGTAGTAGTTTATTGAGAAAAAATTATGGTCTCCTAAATAACTGAGGGGCAGAATGTAAAACATGTGGCCTCTGTACTACAAATGCTGTGGGACAATAATTGGCTTGCCAAAGCCTGAAAGTGTGTATTTCATGCCTAAAGTGTGGAATACTCAGGCTATGTTGTTTCACATGATGTCCTCAAGATGGATTCTTCAAAGTTTCAGAAAGTCCTCAATTGGCCTCAGCCCAAGAAAATGAAAGCTCTTCAACTATTTTTTGCTTTGCCAATTTTCATTGTTTTTTAATTAAAATTATCCCAAAAAACTTACTCTTGTCAATATATAAAGAGATCTTTCAACTGTTTTCCATCCTGAAAATATGGACAGACAGAGAGGGTAAATCTCATGTCAGAACAGTATCTTCTGATATATTTCAGTTAACATCAAGATTACTGGCACATCTGGCTGTCTCTGGCTGAATTTTCCAATAATAATGCAGAAAATTAATCAACAATGCAATCACTTTTTTTCACAATTTATGGAAGAAATATCAGTTTTGACTCAATTCAAATTCCTGAAGACACACCTGCTGGAAAGGTATCAAAGAACTACAATAAGTACAGAAAGTAGTCGGAGAACAATCACAGTGAACAATAAGGCCTTTAAGAAGTATGCAGAAAGAGATAGGACAATTCCACCTGATTTCCAACCTGGGGAAAACGTATGGCTATCCTCAAAGGATATCAACACTATGAGACCCACCAAGAAGCTTTCAGAAAGATGGTAAGGACCCTTTGAAGTCTTGAAGAAGATTAGCAGCCATGCATATCACCTCAAGTTCCCTCAACAAACAAAAAAAGTTCACCCTGTATTCCATGTTTCCTTAAATGAACCAGTCAAGAAATCAAATATTACAAACCAACATAAATTGCCATCACCACCAGTCATAGTGGAGGAGTAAGAGGAATGGAAGTGGCTCAGGGTCTGGACTAAAAACTCAAGAGAGGAAAGTTTTGCTACCTTTTAGAGTGGAAGGAAGTCAATTAATACCCAGAAAGACAGCTTGGGAACCAGCTTCCAACCACACCAAATCACCAGACCTTTTATCCTGACAAACCTGGCCCAAAGGCCTCAAGAGGTTTCTTCTATCATGCTTGGTGGGAGTAAAAGCTATGAAATTAAATTCCTCTCCTGGAATGGACATTTAAGGCAGTATTCTGCCCAAAAGTGCTGTCAGCTTCACAATGGCTACTTTGTGAGCACTTGTCAATTATTTGGACAGACTCAAAAGGCCTTGCAACATCAATACCCCCTAGTTTGGAACTTTCATCAAGATATGGCCAAACTCCTTTTTTTTTGTCTTTTCTAATTTATTCCAATAATCAATATTCATTACATTTCTTACATCAAGTCAAGTTATGGCAGAAGCTTTCTGTTCTTTCATTGTGCTTGGCGGGGAGTGGAAGTTATTAAAGTAAGTTAAATCTCCTGTTATGCATCTCTCAGGGTCTTTACCTCTTCTAAAAAACGCCTTGGAAACTATGTGAACATGAAATCCTTAGTTTTAATTTTCAGGAAAATTTACGGCCAAAATGAAGCAACTCACCACAAGAAGGACACCTCTCAGAATTTTCTTTACTCTCCTTTTCTCTTAATTATTATTTTGTTTTCTTTTCTTTAGTTTAATAATTATTTTTTCTTTTTATTTCTTCTATAAAGCAGCAACATCCCCTCCCATATCATGTATTGGGAGGTTTCATTTATGTAGAATTTATAAGAGTCGGGATAAAAGACAAAAAAACACAAACAAGGACAATAAGCTAGTTATCTCTACCCAACTCATTGAAATTTCTTTGAAAATTATTAAACAACTAATCTTCATACCATAAAAATTTAGCATCCATCTCTTGAGAAGCAGTACAAGAAAATATTCAATCATTAGCATATGAAATCACCTCTACTGTTTCTGTCAACTCTTCTAAAAAATCTGGCCACAGCATCTTGGCCTTCATTTTCCATATTGGGATCGTCTCTGGTGACCCATTCAGGCCAATATTATCTTCTTTGAAATACTTGAGAGGCAGGGAATGGCAAAGGTGATCAATCCTCTCTTCTTCTTCTAGAGCTGGACACAGTTTGTAGCTGTTGGAAGGTGACCATTGTCAACTTTCTGGGATTTTGAATAGGAGATGATCTCAGTGGTGAAGCCAGGGCAGGCCTTTTGATGGATGGATTTGGTGAAGCAGGAGGAATGGTGGACAAGATAGGCTGGAAATTTCTGAGGGTACTGGGAATGACTGAAATTTGGAATCTTTTGTTGCAGGCTGGGAAGGTTAAGTACTTAAGTTATGGCCAATGAAAGGATTTACAACCTCAGCTTCTTCACCATCCAATTAACCACCCCATTCAGCATCTGTATTGGTGGGAGAATTAGAAATTTTTCTTATTCTCTTCACAAAACCCTGGTTGTTGATCCTTGAGATGGGGACCTCTGAGCTGGAGTAAATGGGCCTTTCGCTGGTGAGAATTGGCCCACCAACATTGGCCCACCTTGCCACATTCCTCTGCCTGGATCCAGTCACTAAAACAAGACATCAGCATCTCATTAGACAAAGAAGATGAAAAAACTTGAATTTGGAATTTACTGAAGTATGATCAAGGGTAGGGTTTTCAGAGAATTGGAATTCTTTCCCAAAAGGCCAATCATTTTTGCTTCATAAATACCTCCAGACATTCAAAAGTGGCCCCCTGGATGTTGATAAGGCTTCTTCCCAACAAAGTAATGATGGTACTTGGAGGACCTTGGGTTATAGTTTTAGAAACACTTTCTTCTCTTCTTCAAGAACTCAGTAGAAGAAGTAGCAAGAGCTTCAACTGACTTGTACTCATCATAAATCTGGGAAGGATCAAAATTTCTGAAGAAGCCATTCACCAAGGTGCACCCAATTGACTGAAGATGCCAGAGCCACAAAGGATAGAATTTGTCAGTAAGGAAAGGGAAGATTCAATTATTTCAGTCAGTTTTGAGCTCATTTCTGGAATATGGAAGCAAAAGAGTCAATATTTTCAGATATGCATATCAATTCCTAAAGGTTATCAAGGCTCTGAGGCCATGACAACAGTTGCCACCCCATTAAGAAATGAAGGACCTCCCTCTTCCATGGTCCTGGACTGCTCTCTGAAGTTCTAGGCCATATGGCCAAATATGGGCCTCTGAAAACCCCTTCAAATTCAGTTTCAGGGGGATATCAACTGCCCCATGGATCTCATACCATGGCATACAGGCCATGAACTACTGAGTGTGGTGTGCGTACAATAGACCCAAAAAATCTCAAAAGGGCCAAAATGGCCAGAAATGGCCATAAAACAACCCAAATCAATATTTTTTCATAGAATGCCAGGGACCAAATGAACTCAAAAGGCCAGTTGAGCCCTTTTTTCGAGATTCTAGGGAAAAGACCCCCTTTCAAGAGATGTGTTTCAAGGAAATTTGGCACAAGAAAACGCCTCAACACAATATGCCCAATCCTTGTAATGGTTATACATTCATATAGCCATTATTCACCATTTTTCAAGCTGAAAACAATGTTTGCCTTCAATATTGGATTTAGCCCATAGCAATCGACAAGAAGTGGTTTCAAGAAGCAAAAGGACACAAAGTGACAATTACTGAAGAAATGACAATATTTTACTTAGTTTAAGAAGGGGGAAATTACATAATGAGGAAAGTTATGAAGATGAAAATTCAGGAGAATATTCAAGAGAAAAGAAGATTTGAATTTATTCATTTTTTAGAAAAAATGTGCGGATTTGGGGATGCAATGGAAGAGTGGCAGGATATTATGGTTTTCAGGAGGCCACCAGTCTCATGAGGGGCATACTGTCACAGTCACTATCAAGGGTAAGGGTATTCAACCTTAATCCCACTCCAACAAATTAAACTGGCTAATCCAGTATGTTTATCAGTAATCAATTTCAGAAAATATTCTTTCTTAAAAATTCATACAGCTTTTTTCATCAATACAGCGTGTCAACACTTGTACAGACTGCATTCACCAAATACAGTTTTGGGTTCACAACTCTGAAGCTTTATTGTCACCCAGCTCCACCACACCTTTTGTACAGACCCTGTACAGCCATACATGGGCTTTATTATTGAACTCAATTAAAATAAAGATTCCTCTGAAGAAAATTCACTTTTTGGATAAGGCATGGTGGATTCACATATATACCAGCCCCTCTTTCTCCCCCTAAGGACCTTTCCCCAGTTGATTAATGTAATTGATATATTAACTAATAAATATTCTTATTCTTTATTTTGGAGTATTATATTTATTGGTATTAAGCTGGTTTTGGAATTTCCTCACCTGTTTGGTGGAGTTGTGGTGGGCATATTCTTATTAACCCTTCTCTTTCATTCTGACAGGTTCAAACAATGGACTTGGTCTTGTTTGTGGTTGGATCTTGTATTCTTTACTCTTATTTTTATTCTTTCTGATTTCTTGTATTTATTTCACTAGCAATTCTACCTTATTACACTATTAGGTGTATTCCATCATATCCCATCCTGAGCCCTCCATAAGTGAGTTCCATCTTACTGAGTGCCAGGCACTCTTCAATTAAAAAAGCCCCCTGACAGCATACAGATTGGCTCATAAATACATCAGTTCAACACTTGTACAGGCTGTACTCACCAAATACAGCTTTGGATTCAAAATTCTCAAGCTGTATGATCACCCAACTCCACCACACCTCTTGTACAGACGTTTTACATCCATACAGGGGCTTCATTATCCAAATCAATTTTAATTAAGATTCCTCTCAAGAAAATTCACTCTTTGCATCAGGGCTACTGGATTCTCACATATACCAGCCCCTCCTTCTCACCCTGGGGACTTTTCCCGAGTTAATTAATACAGATGATTTGATTACCTAATAAAGATTCTTATTCTGTATTTGGAGTATTATATTCATAGGCTGTAAGGCGGCCTTTGTATTTTCTCACCCGTTCAGTGGAGTTGTGGTGGCCATATTCTTATTTGAATCTTTTTTGGTTTTCTCTTCCATTATTTACCCTTATTCTTATTTTTGCTGATTTCTTATTTTCATTTTATTACCAACTCTATCCTTCTTATTCTCTTGAGTGTATTCTAGCTTATCCCATCCTGAGCCATCCATAAGTGAGTTCTTGCTTACTGAGTGCAATTCTCTCTTCACTTAGAAGAGCCCCTGTGAGATTATATTAATCAAATAAAAGAAATATCTTTCTTTCCATTCATTTATATTCATTTCTCTCATTCATCAGTTATGACTTTATGATATTTTATGATTTTATCATTCTCATCAATTTTCATCTCATTAATTTTATTCATATGACAATTGACCCTCTTTATTATTTATTCATAATTTCTGACCTTTTTATTTCACTCTTGATTCTTAATCAATCCTAAATTTCTTTTTTTCTGTCTGGATTTTGGTGTTTTTCAGGTCTTGATTGACCTGAATTCATTTGATAATTGAATCACTGATTGAGCCTTTTTCATTTGATTTGTATTAATTATTATTTTCTTTAAATTCTCAATAATTGATTGTTTATCTTGTGATTGGAAATCCTAAAGATATTAATTTTAATTTCACAAGTGAATTGATTTGATACATTGACTTGAGTTGGACCTCTCAGGAAAGCTGATTTATGCTCAACATCTGATTTGATTTATTGATATGAATCTGAGTCCTCAAGCTATTTAATTGACTTTTGAAGATATTAACTGATTGACTGAATTACTCAAGAAATACTTTATTTTGATTTTGAATTGATTTGATCCAATTAATTAATTTATTGATTATTTCATTGATTGACATTGATGTCCATTCTTCAAAATATTGATTTAACCTCAGAATTTTGATTTATTCCTCAAGATTCTCATTTGGTTTGAATTGGTGCATACTCTCTTCTTCTTATTAAAGTATTTTGAAGTATATTTTCACTTTTGAATTGACACTAATTTAGCATATCCCTCCAACCAAGAATATAAGACCCCACAGAATTGAAGCTAGGTGTTCTAACTCCTACATAAAGTGATCCTCTTGACCCCACATCATCAATTCATAAACTGAGTGCAAATATGGACAGAGGATCACCAATGGAAGAAGGAGCACCCTCCAGAAGAGGAGGTATGAAATCAAGAAGAGTCAGGATCATTCTCTGGCTTGTTGCGTGGTTATCTTGCCATCTCTAAAGGGCCTAAAAGGGGATTAGGGGAAGCTGAAGATGAAGAGGGGGAGGAGTCTGTGCGACAGAAAGGGTCTGAGGAAACTGAGGTGGAAACCGCCTTGGTGGATGCCCCTGAATGTTATGAAGCTCCAAATATAGCCCTTTTTGATCAAAGTTCTTTATCTCAAGATGATGGAGAAAATGACCCAATTCATGGTAAAACTCACTCAACAAGTTTCTCCCAGGGAAATTTCAAGAGTCCAAGCATTCAAGACTCCATCAATGAAGGAACCTCATTATTTTTATGGTACTCAAGCCCATAAAGCAAGAGGATTTATCCAATCCTGTCAATTAATCTTCCATAATTACCCAGAAAGCTTGGTCTCTTACAGGAAAAAGGTTGTTTACTAAGCGTCTTTTTTCACTGGTACAGCTGGAGAGTTGATTGAACCATATCTCTCAAATATCTTCAATGAAGACCCATCCTATATCCTCAATAACTGGCAATCGTTTGAAAGCCAGTTATTCACTCTTTTCATGACACCAAGGAAGTAAGAAAGGCTGAAAAAGGTTTGATTAATCTCAGGATGAAGGAAAGTGGTCATGCCTCATTTTACATTGATGATTTCAGAAGCTTAATGTCAAGAATTGGGGAGTGGGGAGAAAGGGAATATATTCATATATTAAGGTTGATAGAAGAGCGTTGGAATAAGGGCTATTATATTAATTGGCTTCTAACCCTGGTAATATCTATAGCCTTAAGGAACTCATGTATATCACTTTATAATTGGATACCAGGTACCCTTAGAGGCAGAAGTAAAAGGGTAGTCATCAAGAGAAGAAGCCTCAAGTCACAGGAAAAAAAATTTCAGGCCTCCTCAAATTTCATCTTCCAAGAAGCCTCATCACACAAGAAAAGGA
This sequence comes from Austropuccinia psidii, assembly GCA_023105745.1. Classification (NCBI taxonomy): domain Eukaryota; kingdom Fungi; phylum Basidiomycota; class Pucciniomycetes; order Pucciniales; family Sphaerophragmiaceae; genus Austropuccinia; species Austropuccinia psidii. Next base: position 24,840,926 of record JALGQZ010000002.1, read on the forward strand.
AGGGGAAGAATTTTCAAGTTTCTAAGAATAGGCCTCATGCTGCTCTCCACAAAAAGGAGAATGAGCGAATGATTTCTGAAAAGGAGAGGAGGATTGAAGAAGGTTTATGCACCTATAGTGGTGGAAAGCACCCAATTGAAAATGCTTCAAGCACCCTCAGAATAGAAAAGGGTCATCAAAGGGCTTTTTTAGCAATCAGGGGAAAGATTGAGTGGTAATCACGATGTGTTAAATGTTTCTCACTTGTTTCCTTCAAGAGAACAATTGTGCACTCTGAATAATAGGGTCAAGAAATCTTGAAATTTCTCATTTTTCCTTCTTTCTTGAATCTATTTTATTGTATTCTCATTGTTTCTGGTTCTACAAACTCCTTTATTGCAAAGATCTTTATTATAAAGTACTCATTGAGTATGTAAGAGCTCCCTGAAAAGATTTCTCCTTTTATTGTGCATCCAAATGAATCAAGTTCCTTGTTCATAACCCATTATACCAAGTTGCTTTTTGACTTTGCTTCTGTCCAAACCTTTGAATGAGACTTCCTTATCATGGATTCCCCAAGGGACAAGCCCTCATATTGATATATGATTTTCTTTACCATTTTAATCCCATTATTGATTGAAAAAATGTATTTATCACCTATGACTCTAGTCATAAAGATTCCAGTGGTATTATTCTTTCTACTAGTGATTCCTTTTCCACTGCTGTCAACAGTGTTTCTCTGGTCGGTGAACTTAAGACACCTTCACTTCCTTGTTCTGTTCATATTCCTCCCACCATTCCCTCCCAGTCATTACTTACATCAAGAGATGAATTCTTCAAAGAGATAAAAGAGCTCAGAGGAGGTGTTTCTATGACTTCACTTCATCACTTTCAAGGGGATATGGACCTTCCTCCTTTATCTTTTCATGCCTCCCTGGAGGAGCAGTGGGACAAGGAGGAAGAGCCAGAAGAAATTGAAGCTGTTGTAAAGGTAGTCCCTCCTGCCTAATACCAATATTAAAATGTATTCTCCAGAGTGAAAGCAGAGAAACTTCCTCTAAAACACGTCTATGATCATCATATCAAGCTGGAGGGGTCTCTACCTCCAGTTGGTTTTATTTACTCCTTATCAAATCATGAGTCAGAATTAATATGAGCCTAAATTTCAGAGAATGTAGAGAAAGGTTTAATCAGGTCAAGCTCCTCTGCAACAGGAGAACCTTTCCTTTTTGTTAAGAGAAAGTATGGTAGCCTTTGATTGTGTGTTGACTACCACAAAATCAATTATTTCACTAGGAAGAACGGGTATCCTGTTCCTTCTATGAACCAGCTTCTAACTTTACTTAATGTTACCACTATACTTTCCAAGATAGATCTGCATGTTGCTTATAATCTCTTGATAATATAAGAGTAGGATAAGCACTTAACTGCTCTTACAACCAAATGTGGTATTTATGAGTACTTGTTTATGCAATTTGGCTTAAACAATGCTCCTGCTTCATTCCAGAATCCTGCAAATGATATATTTGCAGATTTCTTGGATATTCTTTTGTAGTGTATTTAGAAAATTTCATGGTCTTCTCAAGCACTGAGGAGGAAAATGTCGAACATGTCACCTCTATCCTCCAAAAGCTGAGGGACGACAATTTTTTTTCCAAATACTGAAAGTGTGTTTTCCATACCTCAAGTGTGGAATACCTGGGATTTTTGGTTACAAGTGATGATTTCAAGATGGATTCTTCAAAGTTTCAGCAAATCCTCCATTGGCCTCAGCCCAAGAAAATGAAAGATATTCAATCCTTTCTTGGCTTTTCCAATTTTTATTGTTTTTTCATCAAAATTATTCCAAAAAAGTCACTTCCTTCATTTGTCATCTTAAAAAAGGACTCTCTATTTATCTTCAATGAGAAAGGATTTGGTCACTGTCAATTACTGGAAGAATCCTTCACCACTGCTCCTATTCTATCTCATTTCATTCCTTCCCAATCAACTAATCTGGAAGATGATGCTTCTGATAATGCCTTGGGTGCTGTACTGAGTAAGGTGAATGACTCAGGAGATAATCCCATTGCATTTGATACTTGCAACCTTCTTCCAGATGAGCTCAACTATGAAATTAATGACAAGGAGCTTTATGGCATAGTTTGGGCTCTCAATTGCTGGAGAGCTTTTCTACTTTCTCTTTCTCATTCCTTTGAAGTCTTCACAGACCATTCTTCCCTGAAGTACTTTATTTCTTCCAATTTCCTTACTTGTTGTCAAGCCCGCTGGGCTGAATTTTTCTCTGATTTTCATTCCACTATTACTTACTTCGCAGGCATGCTGGCCACTCTACCAGATGCCTTGTCACATTGGGATTGTGTGTATCCAGAGAGGGGTCACTTCATAAGCAATCATCAGCAAACTTCTCATCAACTTCTTCAGAAAGATGCAATTCAATAATCACAATTTTCCTCAATAAAGCTAAAAGTGTTCTCTGATTTAGTTTACTAATTTCAAAAAGAAGTATGGCAAGAAAAATATTATAAAGAAGTACTCAAAAAATTAGCAAGAGGTTAATCAATAGCCGATTATTCTCTTGAACCTCAAGCCAAGTTATTATTATTCAAAGATAGAGTTGTAATTGCAAGAAATCAAGAAATTCAATTGTATGTTGTTCCAAAGCTTCATGACTCACCATTGGCCTGCCACCCTGGCCAGGAGAAGACCCCCAAGCCCATAAATAGGGATTTTTATTAGGCTGGAATGAATCAAATCATCATTTACTATCTGTTCTCATGTCAGAAATGTTCAAGAAACAAGAACATTCCTCATAATAAGCTTGGATTACTCAAACCTGTTCAAATTCCATCCAGTCCTTAGAATTCCTTATTAATGGACTTTATCAATTAATTTCCCCTGTCCAGAAACTTTGATTCAATTTTACTAGTTATGGATAGATTCTCAAGAATGGAAATATTCATTTCAACTTATTCAATAACTAATTCCTTGGACATATTTCAAACTTTTATAAGTCATATCTTTTCCAGTCATGGCCTTCCAATCAGCATTGTTGGTGATAGTGGATATTTCTTTGTTCAATCAATCTGGACCCAATTATGCCAGGAGCTCAAGATATAAACAGATCTTTCAACTGGTTTCCATCCTGAAATAGCTGGACATACAGAGAGAGTAAATCAGACTATAGAACAGTATCTCCTGATGTATTTCAGCTAATATGAAGATGACTGCCACATCTGGCTCCATCTGGCTGAATTTTCCTATAATAATGCAGATCATCAAGCAACAAATCACTTACCTTTTTACACCATTAATGGTAGAAATCACATTTTTGAATCAATCCACATTTCTGCAGACATGACTTCTGGAAATTTATCAAAAAAATCCAATCAGTACAAAAAGTATTCAAAAAAGAATTAGAGTCAGAAATAAGGCATTATCAGAAGTATGCAGATAAAAATAGGAAAATTCCACCTGATTTCCAAACTGGGGACAAAGTGTGGCTATCCTCAAAGAATATCAAAACCACAAGACCCACCAAGAAGCTTTGAAAAAGATGTTTGGGACCCTTTGAAGTCTTCAAGAATATTGGAAGCCATGAATATCACCTCAAGTTGCCTCAACAATGGAACTCAGTTCACCCTGTATTCCATTTGTCCTTATTAGAGCCAAGCAAGCAAGCAACTATACCAAACAAACATCAATTTCCACCAAAACCAGTTAAAGTGGAGGAGCAAGAGAAATTGGAGGTGGCTCAGCTTCTGGACTAAAAACTCAAGAGAGGTAGATAATGGTATCTTGTAGGGTGTAAAACATTCAGTTAATACCCGGAAAGAACTTGGGAACCAGATTCCAACCTTACCAACCCACCAGACCTTGTTAAGCACTTCCAAAGCTTGTATCCTGACAAGCCTTCTCCAAATACCTTAATAGTTTGATTTTAAGTTTCTTGGTGGAGAGTAGAAGTTATGAAAGTGAGTTCCTATCCTGGAATGGACCTTTAAGGGGGTATTCTACTCAAAATTGGCTTAATCATCACCTTGGCCCCCTTTTTATCACTTTCAATTCTTTGTACAGATTCAAAAGGCCTTGCAACATCAATACCCTCAAGTTTGGACTTTTAAGCAAGATATGGCTAAATTCCATTTTCATTTTTTTTATTTTATTATTGATTTCATTAATCATTAATCAAGAGATTCCTTACATCAAGTCAATTTATGGTGAATTCTTCCTTTTATTGTATGGTGCTTGGTGGGTATTGGAATTGATGAAAATAACTTCCATCTCCTGGTATGCATCTATAAGGGTTTCTCCCTCTTTTTAAGAAACATCTTTGCCAATCTTTTGCAATCAAATGCTTGGTTTTATCTTTTAGGAAGGTTCATGGCCAAAATCAAGTAATTTACCACAAAAGGGGCACCTCTCCAAAGTTGCTTTATTTGCCTTTTTAGTGACTCTATTTTTCTCTTAATTCTTATTTTATTTTATTTTCTTTACTTTTAGAATTCTTGTTCCATTTTATTCTTTTATGAAGAAGAAGCATCCCCTCCCATATCACGTATTGGGAGTTTCCCTTATTTTTTATTATTTTGTATCAATAAGAGTAGGGATAGAAGATAACCAAACACAAAAAAAGCCAAAGAACCTGTTATCCTTACCAAGCTCATCAAAGGTCCTCTGGAATTGTAAGGTTTGACTATGAAACAATAAGTAAAAATTACTAATTTATTACTTATTGTACTCTGAATGTCCTTATAATTGAAATAAATAAGATTAAAATAATAATAATAATAAAGAAATATTATTATTATGGCGTAAAAATATTATATTATTAAATAAATATAATAATATAATTAATATTATATGAAATTATAATATTGTAAATAATATATTAATATAAAATAATTAATATATTATAAATCTCTTTATTATTGTTACCAACAAATAATAAAGGCGTAAAAAACTGTTTTTTATAAATAAAAAACAATTAAAAACAATAATATTACCAATATTAAAGTTATATATTAATATAAATACTATTTATATTAATTAAGAATTATTAAGAGTAATAATAAGAGAGAAGTTATTATAATAAGATGAAATAACCTACTTTTAACACTTAAAATAATAATTTTGAGATATTTTACGCCAAAAGAATATAAAACAACCTTTTCAAATTGTAGTTACAATAAAAATAAAGAAAATTTACTAAATTTCTTGATTTTACGTGGAAATGAGTTTATAGAGAGATTTATGACAAAAACAATGAAAGAATTGATTTAATCACACAAAAATAGTGATTAATATTAAGATGGTATTTGGTCTTTAATAATATAAGAGTTTTATATATAAAGAATAAAGAAATTACCTTTTATTTAATTGATTTAATGTTTTTGATGCGTCTGAGGGGAAAATAGAGTAAAAAGAGCTCTATTTATAGTAAATACCTCCCTCCTAGAGTCCAACAGGCTTCTAGTAGACGTGTACTGATCATATCCACTGGAATTGATCAATATTTTAAGGTTTGGAGATGATTACATCATTATCAAACCATATTACATCATTATTACACCATTATTTAGAGTTATCACTATAACTCTAAAGTTGATGACATCAGAGGCTTGGCAGAACCCCAAATTTCGTGGATTTTATTAGTTTTAATCATAAACTAATAGTATTCACCAATTTTATCACTCTTAAGACTGTTAAACTTAAATTAAGGTTACAGTGTGTGATCATAACTGCTCAAATTAAGCTCAAACCTTTATCCTCAATAACGTTTAAGATTTACACGCTACAGCAATTCAGAGAGTGAATCCTGACAGCCTGGCATAACCTTATTATGCTGCCAAGAGGCTTTCATTACATAATCAAAACTCTAATTTTGATGATTTTTCTTGTAACTCATCTTTTCTGTCGAAATTCAATATTTTAAACTTCAAACCTTGATTTCAGGGTGTTATACCCTGAATTTAATAATACAAATTACATCATTCTTCACGCATGAACTAGTAGAATCCAAATGTATACTTTTTTTTAAGTTTGGAGCACTTTCACAACAAAGTGGTCAACAGCTCTGTTGATTTTTATCAATATTTCATCATAGGTTTTAACCTTGTTTATAATTTGTAAAATAAAGTTCATATCTGTGTTCTTACACTAATTACGTGGTAACTTTATTTTTGGTTCATCATTCTATCATGTATAGTTTAGAAGATATTAGCTATGATCCTTGAATATATGCGTTGACCAAAAAAGTGCATATATTCAGGTTAATTCCTTAAGTATTAACATTGGAAATTAGCTTATTAATTGTTTTATGTGTGGATTTTCATGGGGAATCCACTGGTACAATTTATTTCACATGTTGTTTCATTAGTTCTTAAGATAAATAAGGTTTTATGGTTTTTATAAGGTATTATACCTTATAATTCCTTAAATATTGACTTTACAGATATGCCATAAAAATGATATATGTGTATTTTTCCATGTGAAATCCAATGGTATAATTTATTTCACAAGTTGATTCATTGGTTTTTAAGTTAAACCAATTTTTGTACCAATTTATGGTATTTTTTGTATGTTTAAGTAATTATTCTTAATGTATAATTATTCTAAGTAATTTTAATATAATTATATTAAAGGTATAATTATTCTGAGTTTTTTTTGTGACCTTATTGGGTATGTGGTCATATCTCAAAGGCTCACAGGAATTCATTTATCAATTCATCTTCATGCCAGGAAAACTTGGCAGAAATCTCTTCAGAAGCATTAACAGGAACCATCATATCATTAGAATGTACATTCACCACCCTACTATTTTTATCAACCCTTTTAAACAATATTTCCACAGAGTCTTGACTGTTATTCACCACATTTGGATCTGCTCTGGTAACCCTGATTGGCCAATGCTCCCAATTTTCAAATACTTGAGCTGTGTGGAATGGCAAAGGTGAGTGATATTTTCTTCTTTGGCTGGTGCTGGCCACAGCTTGTAATTGGTGGGAGGTTAGGGCCGGTGACATAGTGGGCTGTGGGACAGGAGATGACCCCATTTTGGAAGTCAGGATATGCTTGGAAGTGGAAGTTCTTGGTGAAGCAGGTGGAAATGAGGATTGAAGTGAAGACAGGGAGGCTGGAGACTTCATGGATTACTGGGAATAAGGTGACTATTGAATTCTTTGGAAGGAGGGTGAGTGAATGAAGAACATGAAGGGTGGCCAACCAATGGATTAATAAGCTCAACTTCTTCACCATCCAATTTATCACTGCCTTTGGCATCTGGATTGGTTGGTGAATCAGAAAGTTTCCTCATTCTTTTCATAACCCCTTGGTTATTGATCCTGGAGATTAGAACCTCTGAACTGGAGTCAATTGGCCCTCCAACATTGCTCCACCTTGAAACCTCCCTCTTCTTGGATCCACTCACTAATTTAATTCCCACACAAAAATCAAAGCTCTTACAACTGGAATAGTCTGAAGTATCATGTCAAGTAGGACTCTCAGAGACTTGAAAAATTTCCCAAAAGCAACATCATTCTTGTTTCACAGGTATTTCTTGAAGGTGGAAAGTCGAACTCTTGGACATCAACATGGCTCCTTTCTAACAATGGAATAATGGAATTTTGAAGACCTTGGGTTCAAATGTTGGAAACATTCAATACCCCTCATCAAAACCTCAGAAAAAGGTGGATGCAAGATTTAAACTGCCTTTTACCCATCATAAGTTTGATGAGGATCAAAATTTGGTGAAGAAGCCATGGACCAGGGCAAGCCCAATCCACTGAAGACACCAACCCCACAAATAACAGAACATGGAGGCAAAGAAGGAGAAGATACAGTGAGTTCAGTCAGTTAGGATCTCATTTCTAGATTCATGAAAGCAAAAGAAGTCATTTCAGTCAGATATGCATATCAAAATTCTGAAGGTCATCAAGATTTGGGGCCATAAGTTTGTTTTTCACCCCTCAAGGTCCTGTCTTGGGCCCCAATTAACAAGCCAGAACCTCCCATTCAGCTCTGGGGAGGTCATCTTCTTTATGGTCCTGAACCACCATCAAGGGGTCCACCCCATATTCTCCCTTGGACCCCTTGGAACCCCAGGGAAATTGGGCTTGGGGCACTAAAACAGCCCCCACAGACCATCAACCATGAGACCCACAAATAGCCAAAAAGGCCAAAATTTAAGCAAAATCAAGAATTGGCAATAGAATGGCCGGAAACCAAAATGACTTCAAAAAGAATTTTGAACCTATTACTCAGGGATTATGGGGACAAGACCCCTCCTTTCAAGACAATAAGGATATGCAAGATCAAGACTCACTGCAATAAAAGACCATAGAAGGAAATTGGGCCAATTCATGAAGGCATATTTGTTCATATAGACATTCTTCCTCAGATTATGTGCTGAAGAATGTGGTGTCATTTATTCTGGGAGAAATCCCATGGCCAATGCACAAAAACAAAAACTGAATGAAAGATGACTCAAAGCAAGAATTACTCAAAGAAATAGCAAAATTTCACTTACTTGAGGAAGGGGGAAATTGAAGAAAGGAGAAAGAACAAAGAATTGAAGAAGGAGCTTCAGGATAATAATCAAGATGACTGGAGATTCATTTTAAAGATTTTAAAAAATAATGTGGGGATTTGGTGTTACACACAACAGTGGAAACATATTATGGTGTTTCGGAGCCCACCAGTCTCAAGAGGGGGAAACTGTCACAGCCACTGCTCAGAGGTAAGGGTATTCAATCTTAGCTCAACTAAATCTCATGGAACCGTCAATTTGGTATTTGTATCAGTAATTAGTCTCAGAAAATATCCTTCCTGAAAAATTCCTACATCTTGGTTCATCAATACAGCCTGTAAACACGTTTCAGGTTGGACTCACCAAATAAAGTTTTGGATTCAAAAGTCTAAAAATGTATGATAACCCTGCTCCACCAAACCTCTTGTACAGACCCGGTCAATCCATGTAGGGGATGTATTATCCAAGTCAATTTAAATGATGCTCCTTCTGAAAAAAATTTACTCTTTTGATCAGGGCTGGTGGATTCTCACACATACCAGGCCCACTTTCTGCCCCTGGGGACCTTTCCCCAGTTAAGTAGTATAGTTGATTTTTTATTTAATAAATATTATTATTCTTTCTTTTGGGGTATTATGATTATTTGTATTAAGTTGGTATTTGAACTTACTCACCTGTTCAGTAGAGTTGTGGTGGCCATATCCTTAATAACCCTTCTCTTTCTTTCTGACAGGCCAAAACAGTGTACTTGGAGTTGTTTGTGGTTTTCTCTTTTATTCTTTAATCTGATCCATATTGTTTCTTCTATATTATATTTATTCCACTAGGAATTCTATCTTATTACACTATTAGATGTATTCCATCTTATCCCATCCTGAGCCCTCCATGAGTGGGTTCCAGGCCCTCTTCACTTAGAAAATTCCCCTGTCACAGAATTCAGCTTGTTTGCTGAGTACAGCCTGGACTCATAAAATACATTTTTGGATTCACAATTATGAACCTGTATGATCACTCAACTGCACCCCACCTCTTTTACAGACCCTGTACATCCATGCAGGGAATGTATTATCAAAATCAATGTAAATGAATATTTCTCTAAAGAAAACTAGCCCATTGGATCAGGGATGGTAGATTCTCACATATACCAGCCCCTCCTTCTCCCCTGGGGATGTTTCCCCAGTTAATTCACTTAGTTGACTTATTATTTAATGAATATTCTTATTCTTTATGTGAATTATTATATTTACTCGCTTAAAGTTGGTGTTTAAGTTTCCTTAGCTGTTCATTGGAGTTGTGGTGGAAATATCCTAATTAACCCTTCTCTTTCTTCCTGAGAGGTTGAAAAGGTGGACTGCAACTTGTTTTTGGTAGGGCCTTTTATTCTTTACTCTTATTCTTATTGTTTCTGCTTTCTTATTTTAATTTTATTAGCAATTCTATCCTTATTACACTTTCCAGTGTATTCTATCTTATCCCATCCTGAGCCCTCCATCAATGAGTTCCAGGCACTCTCCACTTAGAAGAGGCCCTGTGAAATTATATTAATTAACTCACAACCTTTTATTTGTTTCCATTAATTAATATTCATTTCTCTCATTCATCAATTATTACTTCTCATGATTTTATGATTCTCATCAATTTTCATCTCATTCATTTTATTAATATGCAACTTATCCTTTTCATCATTTCTTCATTTGATTACCTTTTTAATTATCTCTAAATTCGTAATCCATTATAAATTACTTTTCTTTCTGCATTCAGGCTTTTTTGATATTTTGATTGATTAGAATTCATTGGATAATTGATTCAGAAATTCAGGATTTTCATTGGATTTTGATTGATTGTTATTTGATTTGAAATTCCGAATTAATTGGTTAGTTATTTTTTGATTGGGAAGCCTCAAGATATTAATTATCACTTCAAGGTTTTTTAGTTGATTTTATTGTTTGATTTGAATTGAATTCCCCAAGATAGCTCATGACTCCTCAAGACTTGATTTGAATTTTATTCCTCAAGATATTTGATTGACTTTTGAAGATATTTACTGATTGACTTAATTTTTCAAGACATAATTCATTCTGACTTTGAACCTAATTGATTGATTTATTTATTGAAATTTATTGAAGTTCTCCAAGATATTTATTTCACCTCAAGACTTCTATTTATTCCTCATGATTTTCATTTGTCTTGAATTGGTCCAGCCTCATTTTTTGTTCTCAAAGTATCTTCAAGTTTCTTTTTACTTGTGAAAAAATGCATGAGCCTGAAAGGTATATATGACATACCCATAAGGCAAAAATAAATTTATATACAGCTGATTCAATCTTGAACAGAATTTTCAGTTTAAATTAAAATGAAAAAAACCAAAAACTGATTATAAAGCTTGTTTGGATAAACAAAATTATAATTATTACATCATTTTTTGGATTCTACACCAAAAATAATGTGAGGTGCACCCAAGAATGCTTATTTTATAAGTTATTGGAAGAATTAAGAATCTCACAGTACTAATGTAACTTTTTTAACATTTTTTGAAATAGTTGAATTTAAGCTTGAATAAGCTTAAATTTAAGCTTTCATAAAGTTTTGGCAAACTTACCAAGATTTTAGTTAAAATAATGGTGTTGTGTATATTTACTGAATTGGCTAAGGATTTGCCATACAGAATGTAAATCATGCATGAGCTCAATTTAAAAGTGTTGAAGGCTATAGTATGGTATTAAATAAATAAAAGGGCAAAATCCACGCAAAAAGGTGGGACAAAGGAAAAAGACCAAACAGAGCTGGGGTACCCAACTTCTTGGATCTGCAAAGATTAAATTAAGGTTTTCCACCTGTATTGGAGGATTTTCAACATTATTTAGACTTCAAGATTAGACTTTGGTCTAACCTTGAAGTTTAAGCTGTTTTTATCCCAATTTGAACAGGAATTTTAAGCAGCCAAAGGATCAATCACAATATTTAAGGTTGAAATAAACTTTTTGAGACCTGTAAAGGCTTAAATAAGCTTAAAAATTTAAATTTACATGCATTAAAAACTTATCAAAAGCTAAGGGTTAGTGTGTATTGCTATTTTATGTGGAAAAATAGCAATAACTTTAAAAATTCATTAAAAATCCAAATATGTATGGATTTGCTTGGAAATTTCACAAATCTTACCATTCAATGTTATCTGTGTATTAATAATATTTTAAGTATCTTTTTAAACAGTTTTTATTGGAAATCAGCCTGGGATATTACTCTTTCAATTATACTCAGAGAAAATTAAGATCTCCTTAAAAATTAATTAAAAATTGAGCTTAAGAGATTTTTGCCTGAAATTTTATTTTTAAGTTGTTGATGTGATGAGCTTTAATATAAATAAACACATTTTATATTGAAGCTTATGATAATTAGCTTAAATTAGGATTAATGTTACTTGGAGTTAAGAATAACACCAGTAACTTCAAATTGGAATTAAAAATAAGCTACCTTAAGCTAAGAACCTTGTTTTGAAGAATAGTTTTTCATTTTTGACCTGAGCACGCCCTCTATATCCATTATGAATCATGAGAGCTGCTCTTCAGCTATAAAAAGAGTCTATTCATCACTGTTTTTGTCAATCAATTCAAGCCAATCCAAATATATTAGACATTTTAAAAAGTAAAGCTTTATTATATATAAAATCTTATTCTTAAAGTATTTCTTAAGTATTTTATTGTTTATAAATCTCAAATTAAAAAATTGAAATGATAAAAATTAGATTATTGTTGTAATCCTTAATAATACATTTTATTCTATAAAACTATTTTTTTAAAATATCTCTCAAAAACCACAAATTCCTCTTAAAAACTCTTTAATAATATTTTTTATTATAAAAAGTTGTTTTATCTCTTAAAATATTGATTTTTGGCATTTTGAAACTTATAATAATCACTTAATATAATAACTGTTGTATTTTACTTCTTTCATTAAATATATATTATAAGTAAGTTTTCTTGACAATTCTATATTTCTTTTATCTATTATTAGTCTTTATAGAATTATATTTGCACAGTGTCTGTTCTAATTTCTTTTTTATAAATAATATTTATATTATTTATAAGTGTTAAATATTTATATTTTCCACATGTAATTGTCTCATTAAGATCTTTACACCTCTTCTTTTTAGAACTGTCAGTGACTATGACAATAATAGAATAATTATAATATATTATAATTATTTAAGTTTTTCATTATTATATTATATAATAATAATGGATTTTTTTTAATATGATTATTTTTTAATAATTCTATTTAATTTTTGGTTATAATATTTTGATATATTATATTTTTCTACTGAGGACAGTCATAGTACTCTTGATATTGTTACTATTATCAATACTCTCATGGAAAAACCTTACATTTGGGGGCCTGGCCATGATGTTAACCAATTTTTGGGAAATGAATCATATTCTAGACCTTATTGTACTCTTTTTTTGAAAGGAAATTGCCATACCTATCTTAATATTGGCTTTTTTGGGATTTATTCCTCATAAACAATCTTTATAATATTAATAAAGTTATTTTTTCTTGAGAATATTGTTTGAAAAAATATACTATTGAGTGACTTGGAATAAATTTCTTTTGTCTAAGAAGTGGCTTTTTCACATTGCAGACTTGAAATTTATTCTTCGAGTTACTCTAGTATAAAGTGAATAATAATACAGTTTTGATTAATAACTTATTAATTGCATAACCATTATTTCTTGAAAGAAAATATAAAATCAAATGAAAAACTTACAAATATTTATTAAATTTTTTTTATCTTTAGACATTTTTCTTAATTTCAATGTAATTTGCCATAAATTACATTAAAACAATTTTATTCAATAAGTTGAGTTTATAAGTTATTTTTATTGTTGGATGAAATAACTTATATTTTTATTTTTCTCTAGTGTCATCCATCAGAAAACGTTCTTCAGACTCTGAGGCATCAGAATCTATTATTGAAATTCAAACCAGACCAGCAACAAGGGGTTTAATTACTAAAGAACCCATTAAAGGTCCAGAAGGTGAATTCAATTCATTTCTTAGTCCATTTGTTCTTAAAATTGAAGTGAAATGATTCCTTCTATAAGTGGAAGCAATTACTCCATCCAATCAAATGGATCTGGACCAGGATATTCAAGTCCAAAGTTGTCAGCCTGTGACTCAAAACCAGAGCACAAGCATGACAGCCAAAATACCATAAACCAATGGTATAGCCAAAATACCACCAAAACATGGAACTGAGCCAAATCAGATCAAAAGGTATCAAACGAAAGAGGAAACTCACCTCTTTCTGAAAATATAAGTCCCATCACCATAGGACAAGAAATAACAAAGTTATTCCTGCTCAAAGTTATTGCTGAGCATAAACCTTAATTTTCACCTCTCATCTAAAATCTAGAAGGAGAGGCTTAACCCCATCAAATGGGTATTCAAAATGAAGCTCTAAGCCAGGGCTATCTAATGGTACTAGCCAAACTGAGCTAGCACCAGTATTACTTGAGTTATGGTCAAATTCAGACCAAATAAGGGTGAATAAAACATTCACCTCTCATCTAACTTTTACAGTTTTAGTGTGAGATACCTAAAGTGGGGTCTTTTTGGAAAGAGAACAATCAGGGCTATCTGATGGTGCCATCCATTTCCTCATAGCTCAACGACAACAGAAGTTATTGGCCAAACAAGCTTAATACAGCTTTTGCCCAGACCACGCCAATGTACAAAAATACTTGTACATGGGATAACTTTGTCATATTTAATGATGACCATGTCAGGTTGGGTACCATTGTGTAGAGCTCATACAGAGCTATTCAATGAACCAACTTTGAGCTTGATATCTCAAACACTTACAGAGTTATGACCATTTTAAGGTCAAAATTCCACCTGCTGTCAGATACAGCCTTACCATGGGATAATATCCCATAACCATGAATATGAGGTGTCAAATAGACAAAGAAGAATGTTTTTACTTCAATACCTCATATGTCAGTCAATACTGGGGTCCCATACAGGTTCTGTACAGCATTCTACGCGTCATACACGACAGAATCAGGCTGTGAGGTCCCCAGATGAAAATTTTCACCCTGTATTGGTGAAAACCGCCCAGATGTTGTTTCAAAACCACATCTGAGCCCAATACAGGGTATACAGGCTGTTTGCAAACCACAAGCCTGTCATAGAGAGTGAAAAATCTTCACTTCCTCTACGTAAAAAGGTCTAGCAGCCTTTCCACCTCAATTTCAGGATAAAAGGAGGGCTTTTCACAGCCAAAAGCCTTTCCTCATCCTGCTCTTGAATACCCTACGTAGTAAACTGTCAAAAACAGTTTTACTCTTGGGTAATAAACAGGTATAATTATATATTCAATTATTGTAACTCTTATTATAGTAACCCAACTGGTAAGATTGCACCCTGGGTTCTCAATAGCGCTCACCACCACTATTCTTCAATAGTAGAACCCTTTAAATATATTATAAATCATCTTTTAAATCAAAAACACTTATTTTTAATCAATTTTCTACGTGTCACAGTCATAATTCTAGTTGTAAAAACTCTTATTACCACTTCAATATAGACTCAGCCTGACATTTTGGGGGCCTGGCCGTGTTTTAAATCTTTTTTTGGACCTTATAAGTAAGTCTTTTCTCTCTTTATGACTTATTAACAAGTGTTTTATCCTTTTTTAGGCGTAATTTCTCTATTTAAATATATATTTTATATATATTTATCCTTTTTTATATATATACTCATATTATAAGAGTATTTTTCACGTGGCTAACACCCACTTAATATGACTATTTTTGGCGTGTTTTGTATATAAAAATACATAAGCCATCAATAAGTCCTGTATTCTTGACTGAATAAGGACACCTCTGACTGAAAAACCATCAGTTGAGGCGTGGATTAAGTGTATTGTTAACTCAATAACACTTATACAAACCACTTGTACAGAATACACTTGAAAACCACAAGTTTATCTGTGGGATACTGGCACACAAACAGTGTGACAGGGTACCAAAAGCTGTAATTCTGAAGTGGAATTGTTGATTCAATTACACTGTCATTATACAGGGCACATTGTAGTAACATACAAGCCCAGAGGCCAATCTTAGACGTGCAAAACCAGCATTTTTAAGAAGTCTTAACTGACATAAGTCCTCCCTTTTCTGCCTTGATTTCAGTGGAAGAAAATTACATCCCACTTGAGACCCAGTCACAGGACAACACACCAGTGACACCCTCAGAACCAGAGGGCAGCAAGGGCAAAGGAAAGAGGCACAGTGAAGGTCTAATCACAGCCAAGAAGTGGACACCAATAGCCACTCAGAGAAGTAGAAAACCACAAAACTCTGCATCCATACAAGGTAAACCAACCTTAACCACTTGTACAGGAAAGATTACAATTATTAACCCAGTTGTAACTTCCAAAGGCAAACTGCCCAAGTCAGCAGACAGTAAATTTGTACAAGGCACAGTCAAAGGTAAATACCCTAAGAACATAAAGTTTTTGACTGCTTGCAAACACTGATATGTCCCCTGTATACCTCAGAGACCTTGGCTTCCAAAGGAACCAGCCAGAGGATAGAGGAGGATTGTCCAGAACCAGAAGACCTGAAAGAGGACACCCTGGACACAGTGGTGGATGGCAAAACAATGAGGGAGATAATATCAACCTTTCCATTCACACTCCAATTCAACAGAAACCTCAAACCAGAGGACTGGAAGGATATGGATCAAGTTCTTCAGATCCACCAACTCCTCAAAGATTTATTTCAATGGAGCATGGACAACAAGAGGTTCAACCTAGCAACTCACTGGGCAGAACTGGGATCAAGTTGCCAGAAGATCTGTCTCAAAGAGATAGACTTCAAAGACCTTCTGGTAATCACCAAAGGTTGGAATCCTACCAGGCAGCACAGACTCCTGGAGGCAAGGGCACAGATGATAAGGGAGAATCAAGCCACTATCCTAGCTATAGAAGAACAGTTGACCCAGACAGGGCCTACTCAGATTCCTTCAGGTTCACAAGGAGCAGGCCAAATCAACTCTCCAGTGGCTTCACACCATTCAGACACCAGCAGATCAGTGGCCAAGAGTCACCATTCTTCACAATTCCAGGAAGTTTCCAGGAGAAGACAAGGAAACAAGGGCAAGAACAAAACCTCCTTCAACCAGAGGAGGAAAGAGTCAGACCCCATGATCCAGAAGCTGTTGGATTTGGTAAAGGAAGTACACAAGAACTAGAAGTAGTTGTAAACCACTCTAGAATCAGTAGTCCTAGTAATAGAAACATCACCCCCACTCAGACTGAAAATAACCTTGTCACATCTGAGAGTAACATCAACAGTGATACACTGTGGTTACAAGTGTCCCAATATGTTGAACAATCTGCAAAGCAATTTGCAGAAATTAGAGCTAGCCAAGAGAGGATGAGACAAACTAAAGCCTCCTTGGAACAAATAGATAAGAATCTTCAAGAAAGATATGCTCAACTGAGCAAAGCCTCTGAATAATCCAACAAAAGACTGAACCAAGTCTTTGAAGAACAACACCACAGCACAAGGGACAGGGAGTGTCTGGATCAAGACATTAACAAATTGTTTAATGCCTATCATAGCTTAAAGCCCCAACCACAAGGCCAAGCTATGGAGAATCCATATCAACCAGATTACATCAAACCAGATTCCATAATGTTGAATAAGGCAAGATCTCCATCACAATACCAGGATGGAGATGGCATGTCTTATTCAGAGAAGGAATCCTTGAAACAGCTTCCTGAGGCCTCAAACTGGCCCAAATTCTCTGGATCAGGAGAATATGATCATATGGAACTCATACATTATATTGATGGACTCTTCATTGATGTACCAAGCATACCAGACTACTGGATTACTGCTAGATTGAATACTGCATTTAAAGGTCATGCAAGTATATGGTATACAGAAATGAAAGAAATCCATGGCATAAGAAACTGGCCATGGTGGAAGAGTCAAATAATCCAAAAGTACAGTAATGGAACTTGGATATGGCAAAAGGCCATGTCATTTGAAAATGACAAATACTCTTTGGACAAAGATCTATATGAGTGGTGTCTCAGACAGTCTAAAAGACTTAAAGCCATTGATCCTCAGATGAACATCCAGATGAGGAATCACAAACTTCTGACACAACTGCCAGGAGAATTAATGCATGCAGTGAAATGCAGATGCAACAAAAATTGCACTCTAGATGACATAGCCAATACCTTACAAGACATAAGGAAGAGGACAAATATAGGGAAATTCACCCCATATAGAAGCAGTAGTTTCAAGGAGAAACAACCTTTCAGGGTGGAGTTTAAAGACAAACCCAGAGAAAGAGTGGCAGAAGTGGCAAAGAAGAAGAATTCTTGTCACAATTGTGGTTCAACAGACCACTATGCTAACAACTGTCCAAAAGCAAAGAAAAAAGTCTATGCTATAGAAAAAGTCCCTGAAGAAGAACCGCCAACAGAGGATTCTGAATCAGACTCTATGGGAGATGCCATCAGAGAACCATCTGATGATGATCAAGACCCAAGAGAGGAATTTCTAGTGGAATACCAAGAGGAAACCCCATTGGAAATCCAGGATATACAGTTGGAAGCAGGCATGCCACAGGACACTGCCAACAAGAACTTGTGCAAACACACACAAGATGCACAAACATTCCTGGTTACACCAACCAACGGAATGGCATATATACATGGAACAGCCACAAAAATGACTGTATGTATTGACAATGCTGATCAGCACCCACTGATCATTGACAGTGGAGCACATTGCTCCATAGTGGCCAGAAATTATCTGGATAACCACTTCCCAAACTGGGAAAAGCAGCTCTTGCCCACTAAGGCAAGTAACTTCAAAAGTGCATCAGGGAAGATGACTTCCATTGGGACAATTATCAAAGAGATAATTATACCCCACAGGAAGGGTAATATCAGACTCAACCCAGAGTTTGTAGTGCTTGAAGATGCCCACATCCAAGGGTTTTTACTGGGAACAGATTACCAGAGGATGTATGGCATAGATATTTACAACAGTAAAAACAGGCACATTACCATTGGTACCAACAAGGAAAAGAAATTTTCACTTGACATATACCACATATCTTCACAGGATCCACTAGAAGAACTCTTTAAGGAATTCAAGGAGGGACAGTTTAGCACTACCCTCACCAGTAAACAAAAACTAAGTTTACTAAAGATGCTGAGGAAGAACAGACCAGCATTTGCCATTCGTGAAGAGCCACTAGGCAAGATTAAAGGACATGATATAGAACTATATCTGGATGTGGAAAGACCTTATCCACCCATGCTGAGGAGACCTCCTTATCCAGCAAGTCTGGAAACCAGGAAAGAAATTGAAAAACACATCAATGAACTCCTGGACATGGATGTCATCAGGAAGATTGGACATAATGAAATAGTGGAAATCACCACTCCTGTCCTGATCACCTGGCATGATAGCAAGTCTAGATTGTGTGGAGACTTCAGAGCCCTGAATAACTACACAAAAGCAGACAGGTACCCTATACCAAGGATACCTCATGCCTTGGATAAGCTGGCCAAAGCCAAATACATAACCAAGATGGATTGTATGAAAGGTTTCCACCAAAATGGAGTTAAACCAAACTCCATGAAGTTGCTCAGAATAATATTCCATATGGGCATATATGAGTACACCAGGATGCCATTTGGCATCAAGAATGCACCAGCCCACTTCCAAAGGATGATGGACACCATATTTCAAGAAGAAATAATGGAAGTCTGGATGGTAGTATATATTGATGATATCATTATATACTCAGAGACATGGGAAGACCATGTACAATACATAGACAGAGTGCTAAGTAAATGTACACCCATCAATCTGAAAATTTCACTTAAAAAGTGTAATTTTGGCCAACAAGAGCTACTAGCTCTAGGACACAAAGTCTCAGGCCTTAGTGTGGCAATTGACCAGAACAAAGTAGCAGCAGTACTTCAAAAGCCAGTACCAAAGAACATCAAAGAGATGCAATCTTTCCTTGGATTTGCTAGCTACTATAGAAACCACATCAAAAACTTTGCCCACATAACTAGTAGTTTATACAAGTTATGCTCAAAGGATGTAGTTTTTGAAATAACCAAGGAAAGGAGGGATGCATATGAGAGGATAAAATATGAACTCACAAATGCACCTGTGCTCATCTTGCCTGACTTTGAACTACCATTCAAGTTATATATAGATGCAGCATGCAGCCAAGGCTTGGGAGCAGCCCTTCACCAAAGACAAATTGTGGATGGTGAACCAAGAGAAGGTGTAATATGTTACATCTCCAGGCAGCTGAAAGATTCAGAAGCCAGGTATGGGGCCACCCAGACAGAATGTCTATGTCTAGTCTGGGCTCTAGAAAAACTCCATTATTATTTGGAGGGTGCAGTCTTTGAAGTCTACACAGCCTGCACAGCCTTGAAGTCTTTTCTAAACATGAGGACTACTAATAGACACATGCTGAGATGGCAAATAGCCATCCAGGAGTATAGAGGGAACATGACCATCATATACAAGGAAGGTAAAAGCCATACCAATGCAGATGGCCTTAGCAGATGGCCACTGGACAATGTCAAAAGCAATCCAGCTTATGACCCTGAAGTTGCTGAAAAAATTCCTATCCATTTTATGGAAATAAATAGGAAGAAGAACTTCAGATTCTCTGAATGGGCACCAAGGAGTGGTACCCTTGACAGTGGAAACACTGATTCAGAAGGGACAGAAACCCCCATACTGGGAATAAGTTCCTCAGAACTGCACAATGAATTTTTCAATGCAGTACTGAAATCTTATGCTAAACACAAACAGTGTAGCATACTAATCCAACTCCTTCAACAAAAATACAGGAGCCCAGAACTGGAAACCCAGCTGGAGGAACCCTGGTTGAGGGCCTATAAGGACAATAAATTCTTCCTTATAGATGGCCTGATTTATCACAGAGAAAAGCACACCAGTGCACTCACAGTGATAGACAGAGACCACATCTCTTTAATCCTGCAGGAATGCCCTGACTGCCCCTATATGGGACACATGAGTGAGGACAGGACTAAAGAGAGGGTAGCAAGCACAGGTTGGTGGCCCAAGTGGGAGCAAGAGTTGAGTGAATAAATCAACACTTGCAAAAGATGCCAAAAGGCAAATAGAAAACATGGGAAGAAATATGGGTTGCTTCAAGACATAGAAGAACCCAAACACCCATGGGAAACCATCAACATGGACTGGGTCACAGGACTTGTCCCAGGAGGCAAAGAAAACTACAATTCCTGCTTAATCATAGTTGATAGGTTCAGCAAGAGCATGAGATGTCTACCATGCCATAAAGAGGACACAGCCATGGACACTGCTCTGTTATTTTGGAATAACATCATATCCACCTGTGGAGTCCCTAAGACCATAATTAGTGACAGGGACCCAAAATTGACATCTGAATTTTGGACCAATTTATATGACATGCTTGGCACCAAGCTTGCTTTTTCCACAGCTTACCATCCACAAACAGATGACCTAGCTGAGAGGATGATTCAAACAATGGAGGACATCCTCAGGAGGTTCTGTGCCTATGGCATGGAATACAAGGACCATGAGGGATACACCCATGATTGGGTCACCCTCTTACCAGCAGTCCAACTGGCTTATAATACAAGCCAACACTCTACCACAGGAAAAACACCTGCACTGGTAGAGAAAGGGTGGAATCCGCTGTTACCTGTGGATCACTTGAAGAAAAATCTTCTGACCATCCACCCCACAGCCAAAGACTTCCATGATATGTGGAAGAAAGCCTGTGATACTGCTGCTAAATGCATAGCTGAGGCCAAAGAGTATAACAAGCAGAGGTGGGACAAATCACATATGGAACCTGACTTCAAGGAAGGGGACCAGGTGTTAGTGTCTACACTGAACTTTAACAATCTCAAAGGACCCAAGAAAATGAGAGACTCATTTGTAGGGCCCTTCACTATCATTAAGTTGATAGGGAAGAATGCAGTAGAGGTCAAGCTCACTGAGGAGTTTTCTAGGAAACACCCAGTCTTTCCAGTAAGCCTGGTCAAACCATACTTCCAAACAGAGGAGGATAAATTCCCCTCCAGGAAGAAAAACATCACTCCGCCAGAAATAGTGGAAGTAGAAGACTCTCCTGGACCTGTGAGTAAAATCATCAGGGCCAGAAAAGTCAGACTTAATGGGAAGGATCAGAGACAATATCTAGTCAGATTCAAGAACCAGACAGATGACAAAGACAAATGGTTGGCAGAGGATGCCATACCAGATGGAAACCTTCATCTAAGGAGATTCAGAGCCTCTAGGAGGACTGAACAGTCTCATCCATGATGAGCCTTTTTTTAGAGGGAGGGTATGTCAGCCTGTGACTCAAAACCAGAGCACAAGCATGACAGCCAAAATACCATAAACCAATGGTATAGCCAAAATACCACCAAAACATGGAGCTGAGCCAAATCAGCTCAAAAGGTATCAAAGGAAAGAGGAAACTCACCTCTTTCTGAAAATATAAGTCCCATTACCATAGGACAAGAAATAACAAAGTTATACCTGCTCAAAGTTATTGCTGAGCATAAACCTTAATTTTCACCTCTCATCTAAAATCTAGAAGGAGAGGCTTAACCCCATCAAATGGGTATTCAAAATGAAGCTCTAAGCCAGGGCTATCTAATGGTACTAGCCAAACTGAGCTATTTCAGACCTGAATCATTTCCAGCAGGAAGCAATATAGATATACAAGTATCAGTACAAGAACCGGTTTATGGCTGCAAAGCAGCAGGATTGGGAACTTCTGCTAAGTCTTTGGATATGCACAATGAACTCTTATATTCAAATGAAGAAGTTCATAGGCCCAAAAAAGACCCAAAGAACTTCTGAGGGGTTGGAAACCCATGTCTTGCAAGGGAAAGGTCCAACAGATAAAAGCTTGGTTGAAAACCCAAAGCATGTTGTCAGAGGACCAGAAGAAGAAGTTGGCCCAAGGAAAGGGCAACAGCCCAGTGGAAGCTCCCCAAGCCTCCACAAGCAAAAATCCACTTCAAAAAGTGCCAAAAAAGAACAATCAAACCCCAAAGGGCAATCAAAAGGTAAACGGAAAGGAAAAATCCAAGTGGAACAAACCTTACCCATAGAATTACAGAATTCCAAAGAGAGAGAAGATAGCCAGCCATGGACAATGTGTTCAATATGGCAAGAGCTCTGATGGTATTCAAAAACAAGGAGGAGAAAATATTGAACCAATCATTTCCAAAGAAGTAGACCTTGTAAAGCCTGTAGCTCATTTTGAAACTTGTAATAAAGAAATTTTAGCAACGTTTAATAATGTTTAGTATATCCAACAGAAGTTGGGTAGGGAGATATTCCAAGTAAAGGAGTAACAAAAGACCGTAATTGGTCTATAAAATGTGAATAATGACAATATCTTGTCTTTGATGCAAATCTGTGCAAGAACTGAGTCTAAAGCTACCTTACTTAATCAACCAGATGAAAATTCTATTTTTTTTATAGGTAGAAAGTTGAAAGAAGTAAGAATATAAGTTCAGAACATGGAAAGCTCAACTGGCCAGAATGCAGCTCTTTTGCAAGAACAATTTGAAAAAAGCGATAAATAAAGAATTTAATTAAAAGCAGATATTCAATCAAGTAATAATAATATATCACTGAAGAATGATTTTACAAGACAGTCCACACCAATTCTTGACATAAATGTGCTAAACTTGAATAATGACTTACATCATACAATTTCAAGTAATGCTGAAGACTGCTTGTAATTTTGAAGACATTCCAAGATTAGAGCAATGGCCAACCTTCAGCGGTGAAGGAGAATATAATAATATGGAATTTATGAAAACAATTGTTATGTTTAAAGAAGTCTTTAAGATACCAGACTAATACATAAGTGCCAGATTACACTCATTGTTTACCAAATCAGCAAAGAAATGGTATTATAAAGTGAAACAAGACCATGGTCAACATTCTTGGCCTTGGTTGAAATAAGAAATTATTTCCAAATGGGAAAATGATTCCTGGAGATTTAAAATGGAAAATCTTTTTGAAGAAGCCCCTTTTAATATTGAAAGGGACAGGCCCCTGTCTTGATTTCTTAAACAAAAAGACAGGTTAACTGCTCTTCATCCTGATATGTCTGAAACAATGATTCATAAAAGGATATTAAGAAAATGTGGTGGTGATCCTGAGCATGCTATAAAAAGCATATGTATTGAGCCTTGCTCTACAGAAGATTATATCAATTCCATGGAAGATATCACAACTAGGACAAAGATTTGAAGTAATTGGTATAAATCCCCAATGGATAACAAAACCAGTTGGAAACCAATTTCAAACGACAATAAGCCACATGAAAAAGCTCCTTTTAAATGTCATAAATGTGGAAGGAAATCTCATTTCGCAAACACTTGTCCCAAAAAGAAAAGAATAAATCAGATAGAAATAAATAAAGTTTAAGATACAAAAGAAACAAATAATTTATCTTTACATGACAGTGATTCTGAGCCTTCTGAAGAAGAGGAGGCACCAGATAAACTTAGTATAGAAAATATTAATGTTTCCTTTGAAGTCACAAAGTACATACTCACTTACCACAGTACAGTGATGAATGTATGGATCTCACACATGTACAAGATGCTAAAATGCAGGAAACCAAACCTGCCAGAGGTAAAGGTTATACAGATGGAGCATCTTGTATCACTAAAATTGTGATAAACAACAGAGAATCCAAGTTACATCTTGACTCAGGTGTGTTTTGTACTTGTGTTGGAAACAATTACCTTGACAGGATTTATACCAATTGAAAATGAATCTTAATGCCAATTGAAGGTATAAAATTCAGAATTGCTAGCCAAGATATGCACCCCAAGGGCATTTTTGAAGCAGCAATGATATTCCCTCATCCTTCAGGAAGTATCAGATTAAAATTTAAATTTGTTGTTATCAATAATTGTAATTCAAAAGAATTTATAATTGGAAATGATTATCTCAATATTTATACAATTGATATTAAGAATCATAAAGACATATATTTCACTATAGGAGAAAATAAAAGGCAAAAATTTGTGTTTCCTTTAGAAAAAAAAGAGATAACTGTCATGAGACAAGTGAAAAATGTTAATAAAGAGAAATTTTTGTCAGATCAGTTAATTGAAGCACAAATTAGTACTGAACTAACATTAGAAATGAAGGAAGAACTTATTGAAATTTTGTTTCAATACAGAGAGGACTTTGATTCCAATAATGAACTACTTGGGGCTATCAAAGGCCATGAAGTGGACATTATGCTCAATGTGGAAAGACCTTATCCTCCACTATTAAGAAGACCAGTTTACCCAGCTAGCCCCAGTGCTAGAGAAGCATTGGAAAGTGATATCAATGAGCTAATGAAACTGGGAGCTCTTAGAAAGGTTGGCCACAATGAAGAAGTAGAGTTCACAATGCCTGTGATCACTACTTTTCATAATGATAAATCAAGGATGCTTGGTGATTTGAGAGCATTGAATACTTACACTATTCCAGTCAGGTATCCAATCCCTAAGTTCCATGAGAATTTGACTCAATTATCCAAAGAAAAGCTTATGACTTCTTTGAATGCTCTTAAGGGTTTTGATCTGAATGTTTTAACACCTCATTCTAGGAAATTATTTAGAATTATTGCTCATGGTGGTATTTATGAATACTTGAGAATACCTTTTGGTCTTAAAAATGCACCCTCTCATTATCAAAGAATGATGAATACCATTTTCCCACATGAGTTATCAGATGGATGGTTAATCATTTATATTGATGACATTATTATCTGTCCAGAAACCTGGAAGTTGAACTTGTAGAGACTTTCATTAGTACTTAGAAAAGTTCTTCAAGTGAACATGAAAACATCTCTTCAAAAATTTAATTTTGGGTTTCATGAGATGAAAGCTCTAGGACATGTAGCATCAGGACTGAGGCTTGGTGTTGATAAAAACAAGGTTGCTGATGTTTTACTGAAACAAGTGCCCCAGAACAAAAAAGAAATGATGTCTTTCTTTAGGGCTTGACAGTTATCACATACAAAACCTTAGAGATTTTGCAATCAATGCCAAATCATTGTACAGAAATTGTGATCAACAACCTTTCTTCAAGATGACACAGGAGAGAATTCAAGAATATGAAAAAATCAAGTATGCCATGACTAATGCACCATTATTATTGATGCCATATTGGAAGCTTCCTTACAAGCTGTATATTGATGCATATGGTGAAGGCCTAGGTGCAGCTCTTCATCAAGTTCAAATTGTCAATGGCAAGCCTCATGATGGTCCAATTTGTTCTATCTTAAGACAAATAAAACCTTGTGAACCTTTGAGATATGACCACATACCCAAAAAGGTCACAAGAAATATTTAATATAATTATACATTAAAATTAAGTACCTTAAAACTACAAAAATATCATAAATAGGTATAAAACTTGGTTTAACTTAAAAACCAATGAATAAACATTTGAAATAAATTATACCATTGGATTCTCCATGGTAAAATACACATATACAATTTTTATGGCATATCTGTAAAGTCAATATTTAATAAGTTATAAGTAATAATACCTTATAAAAAACACAAATCCTTATTTATTTCAAACGCCAATGAGACAGCATGTAAAATAAATTGTATAATTGGATTCTCCATGAAAATACACACATAAAACAATTAATAAGCTAAGCTTCAAAATCAATACTTAAGGAATTAACCTGAATATATGCACTTTTTTGGTCAACGCATATATTCAAGGATTTTAGCTAATATCTCTTGAATTATGCATGATAGAGTGATGAACCAAAAATAAAGTCATCACGTAATTACTGTAGAAATACAGAAATGAAGTTTATTTCACAAGCTATAAACAAGGTTAAAATCTGTTAGGAATTATTGATTAAAATCAACAGAGCTGTTGACCACTTTGTTGTGAAAGTGGCCAAACTTAAAAAAAGTAGACAGTTGGATTCTACTAGTTCATTTGTGAAGAATTATGTATTTGTTATTATAATATTCAAGGTATAACCCCTTGAAATCATGGTTTGAAGTTTAAAATATTAAATTTCGACAGAAAAGATGAGCTACAAGAAAAATCATCAAACATAGAGTTTTGATGATGTAATGAAATGCTCTTGGAAGCATAATAAGGTTATGCCAAGCTATTAGAATCCACTCTCTGAATTGCTTTAGCGTGTAAATCTTAAGAGTTATTAAGGATCAAAGTTTGAGCTTAATTTGATCATTTATGATCACTCACTGTAACCTTAAATTAAGTTTAACAGTCATATAAGTGATAAAATTGGTGAATACTATTAGTTTATGATTAAAAATAAGAAAATCCACGAATTTTGGGGTTCTGCCAAGCCTTTGAAGTCATCAAACTTAGAGTTATAGTGATAACTCTAAATAATGGCATAATAATGATGTAATGTGGTTTGATCATGATGTAATCATCACCAAACCTTAAGATATTGATCAATTCCAGTGGATATAATCAGTACACGTCTACTAGAAGCCTGTTGGACTCTAGGAAGGAGGTATTTACTATAAATAGAGCTCTTTTTACTCTGTTTTCCCCTCAGATGCATCAAAAACATTAAATCAATACAATCAAAAAGGTAATATCTTTATTCTTTATATATAAAGCTTTTATATTATTAAATACCAAAGATAATCTTATTATAATCATCAATTTTGAAGTGATTAAACCATTTGTTTAATTGTTTTTGTTAAAAATCTCTCTAAAACTCATTTCCACGTAAAAATCAAGAATATTTGTAATTTTCTCTATTTTTTATTGTTAACAACAATTTGGATAAGCTGTATTTACATTATTTGGCGTAAAATATCTCAAAATTATCATATTAAGTATTAAAAGTAGTTTATTTTCTCTTATTATAATGATTTTCTCTATATTATTCTTTTACTAATTCTTTAATTAATATAAATAGTATTTATATTAATTTATAGCTTTAATATTGGTAATATTATTGTTATTAATTGTTTTTTATTAATATAAAACAATTTTTTATGCCTTTATTATTTGTTTGTAACAATAATAAAGTGCCATTAAATATATTAATTATTTTGAATTTATATATTTATTTTATTATATTATCATATTTTATTGATAATATACTTATTTTTACGCCATAATAAAAATAATTCTTTATTATAATTATTTTTATCTTATTTATTTCATTTATAAGGACATTCATAGTACAATAAGTAAGATATTAGTAATTTTTACTTATTGTTTCATAGTCAAACCTTACTAACCTACTGAGGCTAGATATGGAGCTGGCCAAATGAAGTGCCTTTCCCTCGTTTGGGCTGTGGAAAAGCTTCATTATTATCTTGATTGTAGTTTGTTTGAAGTAATTACTGATTGTCATGCAGTAAAATCACTCCTTAACATGAATACTCCTAACAGACAAATGTTAATATGGCAGATTGCTATTCAGGAGTATAGAGGCAATATGACTATAGTACACAAAGATGGAAATATTCAAAACAATTCTGATGTCTTGAGTAGATGGGCATTGCCCAATACACCTGACAATCCTGACTATGTTCCTAGAAGTGCAGAACCTCAAATTACAATTGAAAGAATTAACATCACAAATGTGGGACAGAATGCTTTGAAGAAGTTAGAGAAAGCTATAAGCAAGATAAGAATTGTCATATTCTTACTGCTCTACTTGAAAAATATCTCAAAGATACATCCTTGACTAATTCTCTGGATGATATTTGGAAAACATCTTATGACAATGGAAGATTCCATTTTTTTGATGGTATCTTATATCATACGTCTAACCACATATGTGTCATGGTTGTATGTAGTAGAATGTTGATCAACACTATACTACTGGAATGCCATAATAAAATTGTTTTTGGGAATTTTTTTGAAGACAGAACAATTGAAAGAATTAAGACATGTGCCTGGTGGCCATCTTGGAGAAAAGATGTCATTGAGTACTTTCATAGTTGTGATAGATGCCAGAAAGCCAACAAAGCTACTGGTAAAAGATTTGGACTAATGATTCATATCCAAGAACAAAGTACCCCATGGGAAGTGGCTCATATGGATTAGGTAACTTCCTGACCACCTGGAGGTGATAAAGGTTACAATGCATGTCTTGTCATTGTTGACAGATATAGCAAAACCCCAATCTTTTTACCATGTCATAAAAATGACACAGCTATGGATAAAGCTCTTTTGATTTGGAACAAGGTTATATCTCATACTGGTCCCTTGAAAATATTATTAGTGATAGACACCCAAAATTTACATCAGCCTTATGGACTAATCTACATAAGCTTTTGGGTACAAAACTATCATTCTCAACAGAATAACATCCACAAACAGATGGGCTAGCAGAAAGAACGATTCAAACCGTTGAGGACATGATCAGAAGATTTTGTACTTATGGCCTGGAGTTAAAAGATTCTGATTGCTTCACCCATAATTGGTGCACTCTTATACTAGCATTGGAATTAGCCTATAAGACTTCTATCCATGCTTCAACAGGCACAACTCCTGCAATGTTGGAAGAAGGATGGAACCCTAAGCTTCCAGTTGATACTTTGAAGAAAGAATTAGTTGATATTTATCCAACTGCTTCAAGCTTCAAATCATTGCTTGATAAAATGAGGAATCATGCAAAGAAAAGCATGAATAATGCCTTTGAATATACTGACCAGAAATGGGACAAAATTCATAAACACCCAAAATTCAAAGTAGGGGACTTTATACTAGTCTCAACCTTGACCTTTAATAATATAAAATGTCCAAATAAATTGAAAGATTCCTTTGCAGGACCATTTATTATTAAAGCCCTTAATGGGACAAATGCAGTACAAGTAGAACTTTCAGGAGAATTGGAAAACAAATATCCAACTTTTCCTGTTAATCTAGTAAAGCATTACACTTCAAGTGATAAGGAATTATATCCTTTGAGAAATGTAACACCCTTAGAAGTACCTCCACTTGATAAAAGTGAAGAGAAAAAAGTACTAAAAGTCTTTAAAGAAAGAATACTTAGTGGAAAAGATGAAAGAGAATACTTGGTCAGGCTCAAAAATCCACAACATGAAGATGAATGGATTGTAGCAGACAAGAAACCTGATTCTCAAAAGTTTCTCAGAGGATTCAGACATGAGAGAATACCAATTCCTGAACAAAACATCTGAATCGGGTGCTTTACATACATAAAAGTATAAGTAGAGAGGTTGGAAAGTGGATGATACCCCCCCAATTGACTTGGGGGTATACTACTAAAAAAAATTGTGGTATAATTCTTTTGGTGGTAGGGAATGTGAGGGTGTGAGGTATATATGACATACCCATAAGGCCACAAATAACTTTATATACAGCCAATTCAGTCTTGAACAGACTTTTCAGTTGAAGTTAAAATGAAAAATAACAAAAAATAAGTATAACTTTTGTTTGGATGAAGAAAGTTATAATTATAATGTAATTTTTGGATTCTACACCAAAAATAGCTTAGGTCACACCCATAGGGTGTTATACCCAAAAAAATCTTATTTCTTAAGTTATTGGAACATTTAAGAATCTCACAGTATTAATGTAACTTTTTTTAAAAAAAAATACAATTGTCAAATTTAAAGTTGCATAAGGTTTATGCAAACTTACCAACATTTGGGTTAAGATTGAGGTGTTATTTATATTTACTGAATTGGCTAAGGATTTGCTATACATAATTTAAATCCCGCATGAGCTTAATTTAAAAGTGTGTAAGGCAATAGTATGGCTCTAAATAAATGAAAGGGCAAAATCCATGCAAAAAGGTGGGACAAAGGAAAAAGACCAAACAGAGGTTGGGTACCCAAATTTTTGGATATGCAAGGATTCAATTAAGTTTTTTGACCTGTATTGGAGGATTTTCAACCTAATTTAAACTTTAAGACTAGACTTTGATAAAACCTTAAAGTTTAAACTGTTTTCATCTCAATTTGGACAGGAATTTCAAGCTGCCAAAGGGTAAATTGCAATATGCAACCTTGAAATTAAAGCTTTGAGACCTGTCAAAGCTTAAATAAGCTTAAAACTACAAAGCTACAAGCATTAAAACCTTATCAAAAGTTCAGGTTTGGTGTGTATTGCTATTTTACATGGAAAAATAGCAATAACTTCAAATATTCATTGAAAATTCAAATCTTAATAGATTTGCTTGAAAAATTCACACAGCTTACAATCAAATTTCATCAGTGTATACATTAAATTTTAAGTATCTTTTATAAAAAGGTTTTATTAGTAATTAGCCTGGAAAATGACTCTTTTAATTATACTTAGAGAAAATTAAGATTTCTTTAAAAATGAAATAAAAATTGAGTTAAGAGATTTTTGCTTGAAACTTTAGTTTTAAATTTTGCATGTGATGAGCTTTAATATAAATAGACTTATTTCATATTAAAACTTAAAATCATTTACTTAAATGAGGATTAAAGTTACGTGGAATTACAAATAACACCAGTGACTTTAAATTGGAATTAAAAATAAGCGACCTTAAGTTAAGAACCATATTTCTAAGCATGGTTTTTCAGTTTTGACCTTAGCACGCCCTCTATATCCATTATTAATCATCAGAGCTGCTCTGAAGACATAATAAGAGTCTATCCATCACTACTTTTTTTAATCAACTCAATCCAATCCAAATATATTAGACATTTCAAACAGGTAAAGTTTTATTATATATAAAATCTTATTATTAAAGTATTTCTTAAGTATTTAATTCTTGAAAAATCTTAAATTAATCAATTAAAATCATAGAAATTAGATTCTTTCAACTTATAATAATCACTTAATTTAATAACTGTTGTATTTTACTTATTATATTAAATATATATTATAAGTAAGGTTTCTTTATAATTCTATATTTTTTATCTATTATTAGTTTTTTATATAATGTTTTTTCATAATAATTATATCTGCACAGTGTCTTTTAATTATTTTTTTATCAATACTATTTATATTATTTATAAGTGGTTAAATATCTATATTTTCCATGTGTAATTGTGCCATTATAAGTTTACACTTCTTATTGCTATAACTTTCAGTGACTATAACAATAATAGAATAATTATAATTTATTATAATTATTAAAACTTTTATTATTATATTATATTATTATAATTAAATTTATCTTTTATTAATTTTATTTAATTTGTGGTTATAATATTTTGTTATATTATATTTTTCTACTGAGGACAGTCATAGTACTCTTGATATTGTTACTATTATCAAGAGTTCCATAGACAAACCTTACATAATTCCTGTTCAGCATAGCCCTCTAGCCAAGAATACCAGATCCCAAATTAATCAAGCTGTTTGCACACCATTCAGCTAACTTGGTATAAATCGCGATTCTTGATGTTTTGGGTAATTTTGGCCCTAAGGAGTTGAGAGGCCAAAATGTGCCTTTAGAACCATCTGGGATTAAGGGCCAGAGGTATTGCCTTATGGAATTCGGTCCAGAAGGGAACTAAATGGGTTCATGGTCCACAGGCCATACAGGGCCTAAATGTCCCAAAAAGACCATTTAGACCCACAACCCCCTAGTGAAACATGGTAGGCCAAAGGTGCTGAATATAGTTGAAGGGGCCATAGGCCCCTGGAGGACTGAGAAGACCCCCCAGCACCAATTTCAGTGGGATGTCCTGAGGGAAAAAGGTTGTAGAATTGAGACAAAAGGCTAGGAAACCAGGAGATGGCCTATGGGTCATAAATGATGATTGAGGCTATAAATAGCCAGGGATAGTGGGTGTGGCCCAGAGGCCACTAAACACCACAAGGGCAACAATTGAGCATTAATTCGATATTAACCTCATTTGGCCATAAAATAGTTAAGGAAAATCATTTCCATAAACACCAATTGGGGGGAATTTTATGTGGTTGTGACACCTTTCTTATCTTCATCAATTAAAATGACTACATTAGCTTGATGCTCAAATGCGACCCATACCATATGATGTAATGCCTTTCAAAATATAAGCTTCATTAATTTTACTTGCTATTATTGACATGTAATCCATTTCTATTTCAATTTTTTAGAAATTCCATCACATGACAATACAATTTTCATTATCATATAATTGTCATGGTAATACACTTGTCGTTATAATAACTTCCTATGAGTATAAATTAAGTTATTAATCATAATATTAGCCCTATGATTCTATACTTCTCCCTTTCAATGTCAATTTTATGCATCCTCATTATAACTCCTACCCTTTGTGATGTAGCATTCTTTTTTACTACCCACATATAATTAAAGGTTATATAAATAAATGCTTAAAAAAAGAGGCTCAAAAAAGAATCATTTGGGAAAACAAATTCTCTAAAGATTATTTATGAACATAGGGTGGCACAGTGAGGTTTCATATCAAGATTCAATCATTGTTTACACTCCACTTGAGGAAAATGATCTGAATTGTTGATCCTTATTGTCTTAATTTTCTTTTTAAAAAACATGAATCTTAGTTAATTAAATTGATATCTTACTAGAAGAATAAAAAATTGATTTCTCAGTAAGCCAATCTGGTATTGTAAATCCACAACATAAATAGCTTTATTAAGTTTCAGAACCCCGTTCATTCTACAGAGTGGTATACCACCTGAGATTGCTAGGAAGATGTATTTAAAAAGGGGTGGAATTAGAAATGCACTCCTGACATCCATTTGTTGGAATTCATGGCAGTTACTGTAGCATTGTACCTCAGAGCTCTTGAGAAGCTAATCTTCCCTGTTGATGAAAAGGCTTGTAAAGAGTTGATTACCTTAATTTGATGAAATCCTTGAGCAAGGAACTGAGATTAATGTTCAGATATTTCATTTTGTTTCAATTTTCATACCCATGTCATTTTGATAGGCATATAAGCTGCTTTTGCCTCTTGTTTGGACCAGAATTTCAATTTCTCCATATTTCCCAATTATTTTTTGTAGCCTTTAGCCATTCTTCCCTTTAAGTTATTGATACCTTTCTTTTGTATTTTCTAGTTGTGCTTTAATCTTTTTCTGATTTTTTTGTGTGCTTTCCTATCGTATGGCAATATATTTTCAGATCTGATGTCACTGGAGTTGAGTATTTGGTGGCAGGGCCTGATAACTATTATCTGCTTAACCAGGGGTTCTTTTCAGGCCCCTTTACATTAATTTGGGTGTTAACATTTTCTGTTTCAGAGAAATTTGATACAGGAAATTCAGAATGGGAGCTTTTTGAGAAGTAGAGGAAAGTGAATGAAAACATAATTTATTAAATCTGAAATACCTGCCTACCACTAATAATTTGTGTATGATACTTGGAACTCATTATTCCAAATTTTCATCTGAATATCCTAGGAAGATTCCTTCCCAGGCCATGTACCCTGATTTTTCAGTCCTGTTCACTTCTGGAATTATTACCCAGGCTGTTCACCAAAATGAATTTAGGTTTTTTATTGGTGTTAGTTTCTAATGAAATAGCTAAAAGGGGGCTTTATCCCTCCTTCCTTCTAGATTCCATAGCAGAGTCACTAGTGTCGCGGTTTCTTCCCAATATTGAGGGGGGATTTGGATTGTAGCAACAGAGAATTAATTTTCTTAATTACTGATTGGTTTCCCCTTTCAGAAATTTCATTGAGTTTCTGAATTTAAGGTTTTTTTACAGTGTGGTTCATTCCATGCTCTTATTCTAATCCTTTAAATGCTCCATTCACAAATGTTTCTCCCCCATCCAAAAGAATATTGTGTATTTTTTGGCAAAATTTCTTCTTGAACTTTATTTTGTCTTTTCAGAAGTTGGATAAGGAATCCCCTTTGATTTTCAGGAATTTCATGTTGATATATCCAGTCAACTACTTTGCGAGTATCATAAAGTACATAGCACCCCCTATTAATGGAATTTGTATTAGCGACATAGTATCTTTTCTCGCTGTTGAGTTGCATCTTTGAGGAAAATAAGTGAATGGAAATTTTGGGATTTTTTTTTTAGCACATATGTCCCAAGGATTTATATCTTCTTCAAATTCTAGATAAAGACTTTGTATTCCTATTTCTTGCATGTGGCCTACTCTTTTTTTCCACACGTTGTCAGTGCTCGTGAGTGGTCTTTTTCGCAGTAAATTAATTTTGGTTTCTTTTTAGCAGATAAAGTCCGCCTGCGCGTGCTTGTACGGAAAGAGATTGACGTCACTACCATTGATTTTGATAGCTACTTATTTGTTTTCTGGCCGAGCTAAGGCTATTACGTTGGTTGATAATTGAGGGACATATAAAGAGCTTTTCAAATACCACACCTTTCAATTTTTATCCCTTTTGACATCTACTCATTTTCTCTTGGATGATAGTATTAATTTGTCTCAGCCAGTGGAGAATTTTAATTAAATGTCAAATTTTAGGTCTATGAAGAAGAATTTTTGTTAAGAATGTAGCCTGATCCACCCGTTTTCAACAGAATTGTTGTTGAGGAACTTTCCAAGACAGTTCTCAAAGCCCTGTCAGAAGTCTAATTAATCTTTGCATCTCTTTTATCCCTATTTAGTCTCTCAGGTCTCAACTTCCAGTAATGTTCAGAAGAGTGGCTAGATATATTATTGTGTCCTCCATCTCTGTAGTAGTGAGTTCTTTTTGAGCTAAAGACTTCACTATTCAGGGTTATTTATTTGCTAGCTTGTTGGTTTAATGCCCCCGGTTTGAGAGAGACATCATTGAGTAAGTTTGTCATGGTATTTAGGTTTCCAGGCGGCTCAGTATTAGCTGTGACCTTCTTGAAAACATTGTGGAATATTTTAGTAAGAATATTTGGGATGGTAAGCATTAAATGTTTCAATCCAACCTCTGAATTTACAATGGTAGCTTCATTGATAGAGTGCCAGTTCTCTGTTATGAAATTGCATAGGTTTACAATGTATGAGATTATGCAGAATAACCTCCATATTTGATCCCGATTATTGAATCTTGATGAGGAAAAATTAGAGGTGAGTTTTTCCCACAATAAGTATTTTTTCATCATCAAAGATTTCTGAAAATGTTGATGAGTCCAGCGTTCCAGCTATTAGGTTTCAGATTTATGCATTAGTTCCAATGATCTTGTTTTCAGAAGATGTTGGAAAAGGGTCACTTCTGATGGTTGGCACTGTTTGTTGTGTCAAGTTATGGTTCAGTTCTTTGTGTTTGAGCACCATTGAAATCATCTTTATCCATTTAGGGTAATTAATTTCTGTCAATTTTAGGGGAGGTGTGGTTTTCAATATTCATTTTTTCCATCCGATTCCATGGCTCTATCCTTTAGCTGTGTGAAAGAAGTACATTTCTCATTTGGAGACTATAAATGTGCAAAATCAAAATATTCATTTCAGTAAGTTAAAAACAAAATAAATAGTAACATAGTAAAGATAGAAATACCCAAAGGATAAAACTATAATAATAATACTATACATACAGAAGGTACAATATAAAATAGGGAACATGTCTGGAGGCTAGGAAAATTTAGTAATAGGTAATTGCAACATATATGAGAATGCAAGAGGTAAAGTATTCATAGGAACCTTACTACAGGAACTAATAATAACTAAGAATAAGTATGAAACAAGCAGAAAGTAATAATTAAGGAGGTAATAATAAGTGAGAATAAGAAAGAAGGGGGAAAGCTGAAAGGAATGAGAGAAAGTAGAGCTAGGTATATTTATTTTTATTATTTTCATCATTAATTATTTTTCAGGGATTTTTATCTCAAAAACCAGGAAGATCTGAATTTTGGACTTAGGGAATTGATGGGGGCCATTGACCTTGGGCTACAGTAAGGACTTTGGGGTCACTAATTGTGGTTGAGCAGTTAATAGTAGCTTGAATAACCACAGAGGTACTTAGTGTTTATTTAACAAATATTTTAACAGAAATCCATCCAACTTTCATTAACCTTCCCCTGAAATCGGATCTTTAGGTATTTTATGAAAATGATTAATTAGCTGTGATGAAATCCGGGGTAGTTGAAACTGGCTTAAACAACTCCTTAGTCACTCCAAATATAAAAAAGAAATTCAATAAAACATTTTGCCATCAAAACAAATGTTGAAAGGGTTAAGGATAGTAAAAAGAGAAAAAATCTGATTTTCTATGAATAAAAATGGGTCTCAATATTTACATAATTCAACCTTATATTTACAGTATTACTCTCATATAATTTGAGGTTAGTTTCAAGATGGGTCAATGAAACTGTTGATAATATTACTATTGATCAACAGTACTATGACTGTTCTTATGAAATATTATAATAAGAATTATTATGACCCCCCTTAATCAATTAATTATTTCTTTTACTTGTTATATACTACTGGTGAGTATAATAGTAAGCAGTAATTGTCTACTAGAATCAATTAGAAGAAGTATTTAATAATAAAACTTCTTTATTAAAATAATAAAATTATTTCAATATATAATTATCTTTTTCAAGAATAATTATAAACATAATTCTTAAAGAAAACAATTACTAGAGAAAAACTTTAAGAATTAAGATAAATCACTCACTAATACTCCAAAGAACTTATTAATGATAAAGGTAGAGAAATTTGATGGATAATTGTGGATTTAAAACATCAAAATGGATTTTTATCAGTATTACAACAATATATAGTTTATCTCTATTATTTAACGTCTTTCTGATTGATTCTGAAAGGATAAAACACTTAAGAAAAAGTTTTTAACTAATACTTACTTGCTGGTAATAAAGGTATAATTGAATCATGTGATGATTTGGAAAAAACAGCAAGAGGAGGCCTCTTTTAAGTCAAAAGCCATTCACAGAGGTGTGCCATTGAGAAAATGAAAGCCAGTGAGTAAGAAAAAAATAAACCTTCTTGGGTTATTGATTGCATCATCTGTTGTCATGTAAGATTATCATAATTACTTAGTTGAATCTTTTACGTGACTACCAACCTATTTAAGGTTAAGAATAAAAGGGGGAACAACTGTAAATCTTACTTTATTCTAAAATAATCATTCATTCCTCAAAGTTATCAATTTTATTGGAAGTTTAATCACAGAGTGTATTTTCTGTGAATTTTTAAAGATTCAGTGTTTCACCTGGAATCATCAAAAATGGACTGTAAGTAAAACTTTGAATTTAACTCATAAAAGTATAATTATTTCTGGTTTTTATATGAATCATACAGTTTTGATTGGTACTGAAAGGTTCAGAAAGATTCATCAAGAATTGTCTTTGTAATGAATTTTTGAAGTTTTTACCTCATTTCTACATAGAATTGCAAATAGAACTATATGGCTGGCTGCTATGAGGTAAATCAATTGACACTAGTCCAAAAAGGGTTTTAATTACTCTTTTAGTGTTTATCCATGTAAAAACATTAAGAATTGACATGGTTACAGCAGTCTAAGTTTCTGTTTACCTCCTTGGCACATCAAAATAGCAGCTTATTTGCTATTTTCTTATGATATAATGAAGATTTGACTTGGTAACCAAGTTCCCAAAAGGTTTTAGTTTACTAATTGGGCCAAGATCAGCCATGGATTGAAGATTTGGAGCTGTCCAGGCCTCAGAGGCCTCAGAAGTTGGGTACCCTGGCTCTCTTTGATGTCTTTTTCCCCCCTCGACTATTTTTTACATCAAAAACAGAAATTCAGGCTTCAAGTGAGATATCCACTATAGGTGTACCAGACGTGTATGTAATAATACCAGAGTATTAAGTTCTAAAAACATGCATAACACTATTCTTAGTGTAGATGTAACATGGTATTTCTCACATTCCCATTATTTTGGTGTGAAATTGAGAAAAACAAAACTTTTCATGTATCTTTTATGTGGTATTGAAGTATTTTCCATATTGCCACCTCAAAGAGTTTATTTAAGATTATTCACTCTATGGAGCTACCCTAGGTGAAGTTTGGTGTAGAATTCAAATCTGGCCTCAACTCCATGGATTTACTTACTCAATAAAAAGGTATTCATATTTTCTGAAATCAAAAATGATGGATTTTGAATATATGCATGACTTATGGGTTATGCATAGTTCTTATTTTTTTTAAGATAATTGTGGCCTATTTGGGTATGTAAAATATACCTCAAGGCTCACATTCCCTCCCACCAAAAAACATAATTGTACTACAATTTTAACAATGGTATCAAGAAGAAAAAGCCCCAAAGGGGGTTAATGTCCATTTTCCAACCTCTTTACATTGCTCAGATAAAGTAAATTATAGCCCACTTATAGACATATTCAGGCTTGTGGCCTTCTTTCCTGTCTAAATCCTCTTAAGAGTTTATCTGATTCAGGTATTTCTGATTCTTCCAGCCATTCACCTTCATGTACTGGATTTCTATATCTGACAAGATATTCTCTTTGATTTTTTCCCCTAAGTCTCCTTTCTTCAATGACTTTCTTTATCTTTTTTTCCTCATTCTGTTACACTTTTGGTACATTCAAAGGAGCTGGGTTCCTTGGAGGGAACATTTCTTTGTCAGCTGGTTGATAAGGTTTTATCAAGCTGACTGGAAAAGTGGGGTGTTTATTTTCTAATTCACCACTCAATTCCACTTTAACTGCATTGGTTCCATGTAAGGCAACAATAACTAAGGGTCTTACATAAGAATCTTTAATTTTGTTTGGGCCTTTGATATTATCAAAATTCAAGGTTGAAACTAGAACTAAGTCCCCTACTTTGAAGTCTAGTACTTTGTCACTCTTGTCCCACTTCTGTTTTGCATATGTAAAAT
Organism: Austropuccinia psidii; assembly: GCA_023105745.1. Taxonomy (NCBI): domain Eukaryota; kingdom Fungi; phylum Basidiomycota; class Pucciniomycetes; order Pucciniales; family Sphaerophragmiaceae; genus Austropuccinia; species Austropuccinia psidii. The sequence continues at coordinate 24,880,251 of JALGQZ010000002.1, forward strand.
GATTTTTATATATTAAGGCTTTGAATCCAAAAGAAATTTATAGATAAATGGTTTGCAATAAGGGGAATCTGTTACATGGGTCAATGCTTCTAAGTAGAAAACACAATTCAACTCGTTGGAATTACTTCAAATATCTCTGTAATGAAGCTGTATTTACCTATGATGAATAATATTAATTCAATAATTGATTGTGTTGGTAAATGGTGTATATTCAATTTATGAGTAAACAAAAAAAGCTTATTGTAAATTTTCAATATTCTATTCCAATTGACAAAAACTTCAAAAATCCAAACCTGTGGCTGAAACTATCTCCATAAATATTCCATCATTAGAGCCAAGGATGAGACTCAGGTTGGAGCTGGGTTTCACCTACCACCGCACTGGCAGGGGTAGCCTTTTTTCTTGGTGCCTTCTAGTTCAGTGATAGTTTTTCTCATTAAATTTGCTTTATTTTTCCATTATTCTTGAGAGATTGAAGGAGAGGACCTCTTTTTATACCTTTTGGGCCTCCAAAGAGCTTTCCAAAGAAAAGGAATTGTAAAAGTTAGTGGTGTGACCTTTTAGCTAATCATCATTATAATTTGTTTGATAAATTTGACATGTCCACCCAGCTCCAAAGAAATGAAATTGGACTATCACATACCCAATTCTGACCAATGAGATATTGTTTTGGTGACTTTTCTAAATGTTTGATGGAAGAATTATGATAGTGGTTCTTTTTTTATCTGAGATATATGATTTGCTTTGGCTAAAAATTCTGGTAATAATTTCTTTTTCTCGTGAAAGTGAACAAAATACAGCTTCTGGTTATGGAACTGAAATTTGGTCTTATGATTTTATAAAGATAATTAAGTTTCTGTTCTTTCTTTCCAGTGGAGAAAGTGGACAAAGTATGTATTTATTTTTGATTGTTTTGGTTTCAATATTTATACTTTTTATTAATTGCAGCTTTTATACACAGCCTTGAAATAAATATTCTGGTGATTTCCTTTGAGGTTTGTGTACTTTCATATTATAACTACATCATTCTTGTGGTTAATGATTAAATTTGACATGTTTTAATTTTACTAAGAGAAAAATTGTTCTTGAAACCTCAATGAATATTTCTGTTGATATCCTTCAGTTATTTCTTTTAATTGAATTGAGGTGGTTAAAATACATTTCTGGTAATTTTCTGAATTTTAATATATTCTTATGGAGAATATTTCTTCTGGATTGTGGAATTTTGTTTTCCATGATATGGAAAGGTGTAGAGCTTTTTTTGATCCTTTCCTTTTTTAGTTTTATGGTCATAGCTGAGTCTAGTTATTCTTTTATTCTTAGGTTCAAATCCCTTTTCACAAACTTTCTGAAAGAAGGCTGTCATATAAAAATGGGTGTTGGTAAGCACATGTAATCTTATAGTAAAAACACGTAATCCCTGATGTGTTTTTACCAATTTATGGCCAAAACACGTAATTGTATGGTAAAAACATGTAAGTGACTTATTTTTTTGAAACAAATTCCTCAGGCTCAGTTTTGAGCATTTTTATAATTTTTTTTGCCATATTTTTTTCTGACATGGGTTGTGAAGTTCCCCAGATTATTTCAATTTTTTTTCCCAATTTCTCAATTTTGGCCAATTTGAAAAAATGTCCTATTTTTTGAAAAAAAATCATTAAATATGTTCCCACTTATGAATTTCCATAATTTCTTTTATAAAATAAAGGGCAGAATCTTGAGAATAAAAAACCAGAAGCTCAAAATTTTGAGATTTTTATTTCCAAGACAATTGTAAGCCCAAAAAGTGCCTTTTTTCACGTTTTTTTGTTCAGTTTTCTTATTAAATTTGGAATGCTATTTGTGACATAAATTGAATTCAAAACATAATTTATGATTAGTGGAAGCTAAAATTCTATTTTTGGAATCAAAAGTGCCATAAATGGTATCAAGAATGACATACAGATGCCATTTATTGCCATAAAATTGGCATAAATGGAATTACAACAATTCTATAAATGTAATTGTATGGCATTAACAATGCCATAAATGGCCTCAACAATGGCTTTAACAATACTATAAGTGGAATTAACAATTCTGTTGGTGGAAATAATTAATAATGCCATAATTGGAATTAATAATGCAGTTTTTGGAATTAGGAATTCCATTTGTGGCATTAAAAATGCCATTTATGGCATTAATAATGCCCTTTATTGCATTGATAATGCCATAAATAGCCATATTCCATTTAAAAACTACCCCTTATGTGTTTTTACCATAAAATTACATGTTTTTACCAATGGATGGAAAAATCACATAAGGTGTTAGTAAAAACACATAAGAGCTTATGTGGGTTTACCAACACACATAAAAATTTAATTTATAATGGATGTTATAATATGCAGAAATTCTGCCATTTAACTTTTTGAATTGAAATCATTTTTTTAAAGAATGTGCATCCCAGAATCCCATGCTTCTTTGTATTCCCCTGTACATCCCTAAAACCAATCTCCTCTATCTCCCTCAGAGCTCAACAATTTGAATTTTCATAACTCTAGAGGTTAATGGCTTTGATTAATAATTTCTCAAGTCCTTTAATTTTGATTTCCATAGCTCCATAGTACTATGATTTTTTGTTCAACTATCTCTGTATTTCCGAAATTTTGATTTTCACACCTTAAAAGCACCATATGTTCTACTTTTATAACTCTGGAGTTCTATAGTCTCAAATTTGCTGAAATTTTATTATCAAATCTGGTAAGAATGAGCATGGTGCTATTGGTGTGATATAACACAGAATTCTTATGTTTCATTTCCTCATTAGACACTAGATATATATGCAGCTGATTGGTATAGCTATGATATAATTCATTTAAAAAAATGGAGCCCTTATCTCCATTATTACCCAGTTTTTAAATTGATTCCTAGGACTATTATCTCCTGCATTAGCTCCTTTTATTGTGGGAATTCTTGTTTCCATGGCTATGTAGAGCTGCACAACTATTTTAAATAAGTCAAATTTTATTTTTCCTGAACAGCTCTCTCCCTGTTACACATAGCTATTACTTTCATAATGTAAAATGTAATCCAAAAATACTTAAAAATACTGGAAATTTCTGTAATCATTTTTCATGTAGCTGTACATTTATGACAGTAAATCTTTGTTGAAGTAATTTATAACTGTTCTGAACATTCAATTATAAGGCTTTGAAGCTTCAACTCTCTAATTCCTTCTTGATAGCTTGTTCTTTCCACCTTCATCACTATTATAGCCTTTCTTTAATCCTTAAAGCTTTAGTTCATTTATTCTAACACCAAATCCTCCACCTCATCCTGGTGCTAAAATTTCAACACTCTTCTTATATACTTCCAATACCAATATTAACGGGATCCAATTCCTCACAGGAAGTCATAAAACACAATGTACTTGTACTGGGTTTTTAATGATCTTTTGCATGTATATGAGATATATTCCTAAATGTTTAGCTTAAAATAAATATTTTATTCCTCCAGAAAAGATACTTTAACGCCTCATTTTCTTTCAAACACAAAATTATGCCTAATTTATTAATAAATTGATATTTTTTATTTCTTACAGCCCCTGCTTGATCACAAATTATCCCTGAAATATATCATAATTTCTAATCATTGTAACTAAGACCTCTTGTGGCTATATATATGTAACTACCGTTGGTATTTGATAAAATTCAAATCAAAAACTTATCCCTGAAATATATCTTCATTTCTACTTATTGTAACTAATACATCTTGTGTCTATATGTATATATATAACTAACCAGGGTTCTTGATTAAATTTGACTTTCAAAATCAAAAAGGAGTGGTTCACTTTATCTTATATTCAAGGGTCTTTAATCTTCATATACCTCTGAGAAAGAGTAGAGCAACTTATATAAAAAAAAATACTAAGAAGTATGGAAAATATACTTTCATATTTCTCAGCTAATACAGACAGGAGCAGGTATACCACAAAATTAGTGACTTCCTCTGGAATAATATTCTTCTCAGTGGGTATTGGTGGAATTTATTCAACATTCCAAGTTTGTTTCAATTTTTGTGAATGTATCCAATACTGAGGCTTCTATTTTTAATTATGAGTCTTTTCCCCCATGGAGCCTCAGTTATTATGGTTAATTAAAATACCTCCCTTTTGTGTCTAATGGAAAAATTAAGTTTCTCAATTTTCTAGTTTTTTTTTGATGATAAAGAAGCCAATAACTTGGGATATATATGTAAAATTGACCTCAGAAGTTTTCCCTAAGATAAAACATTTCAGGTATTCAATGTTTTTGTCAGGCTGAGTCTATGATGAACCTAATAAATACTAAATAAAGGCTTTAACTATGACTGTGAAATGGTGAAAATGATTGAAAAGGTTTTTTTTGATGATAATAAGGGTTGACAATGAGGTATACAGGGCTTTACTATTGAGCAATAGTGGTGGTGAGTGCTGTTGAAAGCCCTGGGTCCAATAATTATCAGTTTGTTTCCTATACTAACTACTAAAATCATTAATAGTATAGTTGTAACCTGATTATTTTCCAAGAGTATAACGAAAAGGCCCATTTTTATGCTAAACTTGGGTGAAAAAGTCTTCTAGACCTTTCCGCATAGAGGAAGGGAATATTTTTCACTTCAAAAAACTAGCTATTGGCTTTCAAAAGGCTTTCATAGCCTGTATTGGGCTCAAATGTGGCTTTGAAACCACATCTGGGCAGCGTTCACCAATACAGGGTGAAACATTTCATCTGGGGACCACATAGCCCTCTTCTGACATGTATTACATGTAGAATGCTGTAATGAACCTGTACGGGACCCCAGTATTGGCCAAAATATGAGTTATTGAAGTATAAACAAGCTTATTTGTCTTTTTGACACCTCATAATCATAGTTATGGCATATTATCCCACAGTAAGGCTGTATTGGGCTAAATGTTGGGTTTTGACCTTAAAACTGCCATAACTTTGTCTGTTTTTGAGATATCAAGCTAAAAGGTGATTAATTGTGTATCCCTGGATGTGTTCTACACAATGGGACCTCATTTGATATGGCTATCATTCATTATGGCAAGATTATGCCAAGTACATGATTTTTGTACATATGTATGATTTGGTTAAAATCTGTATGGAGCTTGTTTGCCCCAAAACCTTTGTGCTAGATGAGATATGGGGAAATTGATGGCACCATCAGATAGCTCTAATTATGCTCCTTTCAAAAAGACCCCACTTTATGTATCTCACACTAAAACTGTAGAAGTTAGATGGGAGGTGAATATTTTATTCACCCTTATTTGACCTTATTTTGGCCATAACTCCTGTCGTTCTGGTGTAGCTCAATTTGTCTAGTACCATTGAATATCCCTGACTTAGAGCTTCAATTTGAATACAAATTTTATGCGGTTAAGCCTCTTCCTCTCAATTTCAGATGAGAGGGGAAAAATAAGGTTTATGCTCAGCAACAACTTTGAGCAGGAGTAACTTTGTTATTCCTTCTCCTATGGTCATGGGACTTGTGTATTTGGAAATTGGTGAGTTTCCTCTTTCTTTTGATACATTTTGAGCTGATTTGGCTCAGCTCCATGTTTTGGTGTTGTCTTGGCTTTAGCATTGGTTTATGGTATTTGGCTGTCATGCTTTTGCTCTGGTTTTGAATCACAGGCTGACAGTTTGAATATATTTTTCTCCAGTTGAAGAGGTGAATATTTTAAATTGGGAGGAATCAGGAGGAGAAGCATTGTGAACTGAATCCAGAAGAGTCTTAACCTGTGAATTAGGTTAGTAATCTAAGCTAATCAAATGATAAAGGATTATCATTTCTCATATCATTTTAATAAGTTTTATTATCAAAAACTCTTGGGATTTATTCTAGTAGACAATTAACTCTTACTTTTATAATTGCTAGTAGTGTGTAAAAGTAAAAGAAGTACTTAAGCAATTAACAAATTATTATATTTCAAAAGAAAAGGCATAGTACTGTTGATTCATAGTAATATGATCAAGAGTTCCATAAACACATTTTACATTTGGGTGCCTTTCCCTGTTTTTTGAGCCTTTATCCCTTAAAAAATATGCTTTTGAGCATAAAATTATATTCCTTTAATTATTTCCTTTCTTCCTTTTAAACAAAAATAGTCTCCATTTTTTGAAAAATTTATGAAACTCCTTCTTCATTTGGGAATTTGTATTCATTATATACTGTTTTACACATGTGGCTTTAGCAGCCAAAAACCTATCATATTATTCTTTGAGTAATGATGGATTATCTTTGATTCAAAATCCTAAAATGTTACTTTTTTCTCTTAAAGAATATTTTTCTCATATGAAATCAAAAACTTATCAAAAATCTTCCAAAAATATTTGAAGTAGAACAAAGATTTTCTTTATTTTCCAAATTTCCATTTTTAGTGTCTTTAATTCAATATGTTTCAGCTGGTAATAAGCATAGTAAAAGATTTATTACCAGCCCAGAATCTTCAGAAGAGCCTAAAGAAAGGTTCAAATTTCATATATCCAAGAAAGCCAATTTGTTCACAATGGATTTACAAAAACAACCACAAAAATGGGTGTGTTTTATTGTTATCATCCTGAAATATCTCATATTGATGTGAAAATTGTGCATACCAGGAAAAGAAATATTCAGTCTAATAAGGGGTATCTGAAAAAGGAGGAAGAGGTATGACAAGGGAAAAACCTCGGATTGTTTTCTCAAGGAGGTAATATTTGGAGAATTCCAGCGTTTCCCCCAATTCTCCAAGGTCCACACCAAGCAATTTTGATTTGAATTCTGAACCAGAACTCACTCATAATACTGTCTTTAGGGCTGAACCATTTCTAAGTGGAAGCCATATATATATTAGTCCTAGTACAAATCCTGGTTTAGAGATGCCAAAGAGAAGAACAGGAAACATTCCCAAGCCTTTGGCAGGGGTCCAAAAGGTTCTAATTACACATCAAGAGCTTAATATGTCAGGAGAAGATCATAGATCTATCAGGAGGTGGGATCCCCATGTCTTGAAATAAAGAGGTCAAGAAGATAAATAATTGGTTCAAGAACAAAGGCCTTTTCTAAGTAGACCAGAGAAAAAAACTGGAGATAAGCCCAGATTTGGAAAAAAAGGACCACTAGTGTCAACCAGGTCTAAACCAGCTCCACAACTTCCCAAAGGAAAGCCCAGGGACCTCAGAGAAAACAAAAAAGGTCTTAGAAAGAATAAGTCCAGGGGGAAAGGAAAAGCCAGTTGGCTCAGACCTTCCACAAAAGGGTACAGGATTCCCAAATTCAATCCTTTACCTATGGCATTATCACCAGGGAAAATGTTGCATCAATCATTGGCAATTGACTTCATTTCAAGCAAAAGTCAAGCAAATGTTGAGCCTGCGTCACACTCTGTTCTTACACCAAATCCTGTGACATCAACCAATATTGGTTCCTCTGTGCCTTCAACCAAGATTCCTCACCACCTGATCCTCCTGCAACCATCCTAAGGTTGGTAAAAATTACCCAAGACCCGCCTGTTTCCACACACACACATCAAAGAGCTCCTTCAGCCAGTCTTGATGTAGAGAAGTGGTGTGTGACTTCCCAGGTCATCCATGAAAGGACTCCACCTTAGTGGGTGACACTGGTGGAGCCAGCCGCACAATACCGCAGGTGCATGGGTGTGACACATGCACACAAAGGAAAATAATGTGTGGGCCTAATGTCAAGTGGCATCAACCATTTGGAGCCCCTTGCAGGGGGTGCAGGTGCATTTGCATGTGCTTGCGCAGTGGCAGGTGTGGGTGTGGTTGCATTTGCAGATGCTTGTGAAGTGGTGGGGGCAGGTGCGTAAGTGTGAGACATGTGCAAGAAAGCAAGAGCATGTGCAGATGTACTTTTCTGAAACCTAACTGCACAAAGAACTCATTGGGGCATGTGACCAGCTCCATGAAACTTACAAACATCCAAACTATCATGGATGCAATTTAATTCTGAGGCCCACTTGGATGATGTGCCTCTTCCCCTTTCAACTTGATGATGGTGCAGTTGTGTCATTTTAGATCCTGTGATTTGTTAGTGTTTGGGTCATTTGATTATTGCAATTGTCTGACTCACACCGTACCCAATGTCAAAGTAGTAATTTCTTTGTTGAAATGTGAAATAATTGGATTTTCTTGTCACAATGACATGTCACTTTCACCAAATTTTCATTCAGTTATTTCTCTAGCAAAATTCCTAATGAATTGGAGATATTTGCATCTTTTTTCACTATATTTTCAGAAAAAAGTGGAGACTAAATATCAATAAATAATGGTTTTAGCATTACAAGCAGCCCACATGACATCACTTTGTTATCATACAATCCCCAGTGACGCTCTATTTTTTCTTCAGATATAATCAGGTGTCCATCATCAAAACCAACAGCCTTATAAAGATTGAGATGCGGCCAGTCTGGTAAGAAATTCACATCAATCTTCAATTTTTTTAAGATCAGAAAGTTGTTCTTCAGCATGCAAGATGGCTCAGAGAATTTAAAAATGCTATTAATAATACCGAATTGTTGTGAGTTGTCCCTCAGAGAACATATTACACTGTTGCTAACAATTTTGGATTCAGTTGAAAATATAGTGTTCCCAATATTAATGTTTGAAACTGGAAAATACCAAGGTTAGACAATCCTTGAAGTGGGATGACTTGTGGATTGGACAATAGTTTCTAAGCTGATCCATTCAACTATTTCCCTTGTTGAATGAAAATTCTGTGAGTACTCAACCAGGAAATCATAACTTTGTTGGTCATTGTGGGATGGCTTGTTATATTTTTGGTTATTGGACGGGGAAGGTGGCTGTGATTCAAAAAGCTGTTTTGTTTCACATGGGATGGATGGGGATTTCAGGAGAATGGAAAGGTTGGAACATTGACAGATATGTTGAATTAAGGTTTTATCTATATCATCTATTCAGAGTTTCAAAAAGTTATTCTTATTCAGTTCATGTGTTTAATCAATATTAATATATTTCTCTTATTAATAAACATACATATTTTGTTATTTGTTGGCATCTTTGCTAACACTCAAATCAAGCACTCATAAACTCATGTGGCTGAGGCTTGTGCTGGGCCCCAATGTTGGAAGAGTTCTGGAATACAATCAGAAAAATGATGATTTGGTTTATTTTTCTGTTTTGGGAACAGGTGTTTATTGGAAAGGCCAAATTGTTTCCAATGTTCAGTAAATGCAGTCGCATCATCCATTGAAACAGTCCAACTTGTGGCAATGTTGATAGCACTAATCAAATGGAATGTATTCTTGGTTCGTTCATTTGCAAGTTCTCCTGATTGACCCATTTTTCTTTGAGTTTTGGGGGAGTTGTGTTCATCTAATGACATCTGTTTACTGAGAATTGAAAATGGAATATAGACCTTGTATAAGAGAACCCATTCAGTGTCTTTTAAACTACCATGAGAGGGGGAGCTCATTTTGCGGGGTACTCTTGTCCATGATGAGGGACTTATGGTATCAGATATGATTTTTCAGAGATGCTCCGAATTCTCACCCTTGATCTGGTGATCACTCAGTGCACTGATATCCAATTCAGAGGGGATTTTGGAAGTGAAGATGTAATCCCCATCAAATGAGGGAACCTCCACAAAAGCACTAGATGGATGTTGCATGTGAGGGGTGGGCATTGGGACGTAATTTTTTTCGGTGGAAGTAGTCAATGTGATTTAATCAAGAGAGCTGTTGGAGGTCATGGAATCTGAGTCTGACCTGTTGGTGTTATTGGATTTCCTGCGGGATCTGAATTTAATTTTAAATTTGGACTCTGAAATGCATAATTTTAAAGTTGCATGATCCTTTAAAATTCCAAGTATTAAATTATGCATCATGTCAAGATTAACCATTCTGGTTGCATCCCGATATGGCAGGTCTTCCAAAGTTGAATATTGCACCCCATACTCAGTCAAAGATGCTTGTCTTTGTTGTGCGGATACCCAAAGCCATTTCACAATGGTTGATTCATGATCTTGGTATCAGCCTGTGTAGTGAAATTGAGGACCAATTTCTTCAATTTGACCTTTGTGAATTTGCAGGTGTGGATATGAAACTTTGAAAAACCATCAAGTAGTTTTCCTGTCCTCAAAATTTGTATAAGGTAAAAAAATGATTGAAAATAATATGAAATGGTATTTTAAAGGGAAAACACACCAATTTTATTGTTTTTAATGTTATAAGTATAAAACAACAATATCATAAAGATTTACTGTTTTATCAACAATAAAAATGTTTGCAAAAATACTCCACAAGAGATATTCAAGGCTACAAAACAAATTTCTTGAAGAGCAATTTCAATTGGAGTTAATTGAGAAAGGAACTGCTAGGAATTAATTAAAGAACAAAGTCTTTAAAAAGATATTTACAGAAAAAACATGCCCAAAACTGACCAGAGTGAATTTGGAAACAAAGTGACAAAGTTCACAGTGATGAAAGATGCTTTAATTCACTCATGGGGTGGTTCAGGGGTAAAAATGATTATAATAATATTTTAACGTGGTTAAAAGGTATAAAATGATATAAAAAAGGTGTTTGGAATCTTTTATTGATTGGTTTAACTGTGTTTAAACTAATTATAAAAGGAAAATACTCTAACATGAAGAGAAAAGTGGGTCGAAGAAGACATTCTTTTATGGCCATCAATTTTTATACTCCAAAAGTACTACTTACTTTTTTCAGTCGTGAAAACACTCTCACAACATAAAATCCAATTAAGGAATAATTGAAACCTGGTTTAGACTGCAAAAACACTGGTTTTAGCCATTTTAGACCTTTGAATCAGCCATTACTATTTTAATACCTGGTATAGAGCCTCAAAAACACATTATAATGTGTGTAAGAGACGTAGAAACCATTTAAACCTGTTTATATCATGATTGTTTCAGCTTAAGGGTAGTTTTACCCTTTTGGCAACAGTCAAACCTGCCCTAATTGGAATCAAAACCTCATCATCAATTGAGTCACAGACCCTGTGACTCCATTCCAGGCCAAAGTTGATGAACTTTTGCATGAATTTTGACATCTCGCGCCTGTCAGCATGGATTTTGGGGGTCTGGCTCCCCCTTAAAGCTAGAGCTCCTTCCCCCCCCAAATTAGTCTTTCCAATTCATTTTTGCTTCAATTCCTCATCATGTATTATACTTGTAATTTACATATGTAATTAAATTGAGTTTTTCAATACACTTACTGTAATAATTTATACCTCCTATGTAAATTAAAGTTCACTTATGTAATACACGTGCACATTTTGACATTTCAATTGAAAATACTTCAATTCCTCATAACTTCTAAACTACACACAACACCTCAATTTCAACACAAAAATTGATGGTTAACACCAAATGTGGTGGGAATTAAATGAAGGTTTTGAGAGTTTTCCCCTTTCGTACAGAAAATACCAAAAGCTTAATTTAAGCTTATTTAGAGTTGAGTTACAGAAATTCTACTCAGAGGTGTCCCCACCTTATTTTTTATGAAGATTCCAATGGTGAAGTAGTTCTCTTATTTTTATTTATTGGATAAAAACTTATAATATATTTTATGAAACTTTTTACCAAAAATATTTCAATTTCATTAATTTTATTAAAAATTCATTTTTACTTAGTTTTTTCAAGTAAAAATGTATTTTCATAATTTTAATTTTTAATGTAATTTTTATTTTAAATTATATTTAAATTTTCTTTTTGTATATTAATTTTTATTTATATTTCAATTTTTATTTTGATAATATAAATAAATTAATTTTATTTATATTTGTTTCTTATTTTTTTATTTGTGGTCTTTTGGGTATATCAAAATACCTCTCAGGATCACATTCCCTCCCCCTAAAGAAAGAATATTACTTTGAAATATTGGTACTTCTAGTGTGTCTGAACCACCCTGAGAAGTTTAGTAGCTTCAGGTATGTCCTTTTCTGCTAACGATTCATCTTCACAAGTTGGGTCACTGTACCTTATGTGGTATTCTCTTCCTTTATTGGTTCTCAACCTTCTTTCTTTGACAACTTTGGTAATTTTCTCAATACAAGATGATTCAATAGGAGATACAACTTGGGGAACTTTATTCCTCAAAGGAAATTTTTCAGCTGTCTTATATGCCAATTCCAGTGCTGGTAAAGCAGTACACCAATCATGGGTAAATCCATCACAATCTTCAAGCTCAAGGCCATATGCACAAAATCTTCTTACTGTTTCTTACAAGGTTTGGATCGTCTTTTCAGCCAGACCATCAGTTTGTGGGTGATAGGCTTTAGAGAAGGATAATTTTGTCCCACATAGTTGATGAAGATTTGTCCATAGTGCTGAGGTGAATTTGGGATCTCTGTCACTGATGATGCTTTTGAATATTCCAGTCCATGATACTACTCCATTCCATATCAGAAGAGCTGTATCCATGGCTGTATCATCCTTGTGACATGGTAGAAATATCAGAGTCTTACTAAATCTGTCAACAATCACTAGGCAAGAATTATAACTTCTATCACCCCCTGGTGGTATGCCAGTTGCCCGATCCATATGGACAATTTCCCAAGGTCTTCTGGGTTCTTGGATATTGATCATATTTCCAAGTCTTTTGCCAGTGGATTTATTTGCCTTTTGACATCTGTCACAAGTTTTGCAATACTCTGGAACATCCTTCTGCCACATTGGCCACCATGTTCTGTCTTCAGACAGATGTCCTGAGAAAGGGCTTTCATGGCATTCTTTAAGTTAAAGATTGATTAAGGACCTGTCCACAACTGTCATGACACATGTATGCTTAGTTGCGTGGTAAATTATACCATCCAGTAAGTATAATCTTCCTTCATCATATGATTCTTCCATATCTCATCTAAGGCATGTATAAAAGAATTGTCTTTAAAGTCTTTATTAAGTTATTGGAATAAGATGCTACAATTTTTATCCTGAGTATAACTGCTTCTTGCCTCTTTGAATGAAGTGGTGTTCAGGTCTGTAACACTGATTCCTTCTATGGGGATCTGTGGGGAAGCTTCTTCTGGTACATAAGGATTATCAATATTATTTGGTAGGGGCAATCTGCTCAGTCCATCTGCATTTTTATGAATATTCCCATCTTTGTGAACAATAGTCATTTTGCCCCTATACTCTTGTATGGCTATTTGCCATCTGAACATGTGTCTGTTAGGTTGCTTCATGTTTGAAAGTGATTTAACAGTGGTAAAATCTGTTATCACTTCAAAAGCACATCCCTCCAAGAAGTAATTTAATTTTTTCAAGGCCCAGACACAAGGCATAAACACTCCATGTGACTTACTCCATATCTGGCTTCAGTTGGTTTTATTTTCCTGGATATGAAACATATGGGTCCTTCTGCAGGTTTATCATTTATAATCTGGACTTGATGAAGTGCATCACCCAGCCCATCCCCTGATGCAACAATATACAATTTAAAAGGCATTTTAAAGTCTGGAATCAGTAAGAGTGGAGCAGTGGTGAAGGCTTGTCTCAAGTATTCAAAGGCTTTGACTCTGTAAACAGTCATTTCAAATACTGTGTCTTTGTCACATAATTTATAAAGAGGTCTTGCTATGGATGTAAGATCTTTAATATGTTTCCTGTAATATTCTGAAAACCCCAAAAATTACTTAATTTCTTTTTTGTTCTGAGGCATGGGTTTCAGCAATACTGCTGCAACCTTGTTTTTATCAATTACAAGGGATAAACCAGAGACTACATGTCCCAGTGCTTTGAGTTCTTTAAATTGAAAATGACATTTCTATACGGAAATTTTCATATTTACAGATTGAATTTTGTTAAAAACTCTGGATAATCTGTATATATGCTCTTCCCAGGTCTTGGAATAGACAATAATGTCATCAATGTAAATGATTAACCATCCTTCTGGAAGTTCTTCAGGGAAGATTTCATTCATCATTCTTTGGAAGTGTGAAGGTGCATTATTGATACCAAAAGGAATCCTCAAATACTCATATACTCCACAATGAACACTTATTCTCAAGTATTTCCTAGCCCTTGGTGTCACCACTTCCTGATGAAATCCTGTAAGGCCATCCATATTTCCTATATACACTGCTTGAGATATCTGGGTAGGGGCAATTTGGATTTTTGGTATTGGGTACCTGTCTGGAACAGTATACGTTTTCAGAGCTCTAAAGTCCCCAACCATTTTAGATTTTCCATTAATCCATTCCACTATGACTGGTGTAGTTATTTATACTTCCTCATGATGGACAACCCTTCGCATTACACCAAGTTCTAGAAGTTCTTTAATATGAATTTCCAGAGCTTCTCTTGATTTGGGACTTGATTGATATGCAGGTCTTCTTAAGAGTGGTGGATAAGGTATCTCAATAATAAGGATAATGTCAACTTCATCACCAATGATTGCCCCCAAAGGTTCTTTTTCTGATGCAAATGCTTCTCTGTGGTCATATAAAAGGGAAGAAAGTTCATTTTCCTGTTTATCAGTCAGATGAAGTCTTATTTAAGCTTCATTTAACTGTTTGGATTTGAATTTCTCCAACTCCATGTTGACCAGTGCTACTTTCCTGACTGTAATTTGTCTTTGAAATGGTAAAAAGGCAAATTTTTGATGCTTATTGTCTCCAATAGTAAAGTATCTGTCCTTGTTTGTATTCATGTCTATGCCATAAATGATAAAATAGTCATTTCCCAATATAAAATTGGTACTAGAGCAATTTTCCATAACAACAAATTCAACAGTGATTCTTAAATTTTCATTAATATGTGGAAATATGATAGTGGTCTCAAAGATTCCCAATGCTTTCATTTGATTACTTGCACTATTGAGTTATATGCCATCAATTGGTAACAATTGGTATTCCAAATTTGGTACACAAGTTTTAAGAAAAGATTTGCCAACACAAGAGCAGAAGGCTCCGGGGTCAATTAAACAATTAGTGGGTTTTTTGTTAATTACCACTTCTGTTATACAGGAGTTCCCAGCTGTATAACCTTTTCACCTGTTTGGTTTGGTCTTCATAAGTTGTGAATCTTGAATTTTTGACAAATAAATTTGACCATTACTTAATTGTGGCAAGTGGGAATAAGATTACATTATTTCAAAGGTGGCATTGATATTTTCTATATCTTTGGAATATTCAGAAAATATTGATGACTTATCATCTGAATTCTCTTCAATCATATTATCATCTTTTTCAACATCAGGTTCTTTTTGAATGTCAATTTCATTGATTTATCCCTTTCTTGAACATGTATTGGCTATGTGGGTGGTGCTTTTGCAGATATTGCACTTTCTGATTATATCTGCAGATTCATACTTAATATTATAACAATTTTCTTTGGGATTTTTTTCCATAGGATCTTTCCAAGATATATTAAATCTTGTTTTAAGATTCACCCTACTAGAACCAATCCTGCTTCTTCTGGTTACTTCTTCTAATATATTAACAATATCTTCTGCTGAAGATTGTTCAGTAGTCCTGCTTTTGACAGCATGCTCTAAGTCACCACCACATTGTCTCAGAATCTTTCTGTGGATCATAAATTCTGACATGTCAGGATACAATGCTGTTAATAGGTCCTTTTTGTGGAAAAACCATGGTAAAGCTTTATCTTTATCAGAATTAAATTTGGCAGATTCAGAGGATGTTTTTACTTCAAACATCCAAGAATCATTGGCCCATTTTGTCAGGATGAAACTATGATAAAGGTGTAAATAGGCTAGTTACAGCTTTAACTATGTTTGTGACACGGTAAAAATGGTTAAAAAAGATTTATAAGAGTTCAAGATGATTTGATTTAAGATTAAAGGGGCTTTAATATATGTAATATAGTGGTGGTGAGTGCTGTTGAAAGCCCTGGGTGCAGCTTTATCTTTTGGGTTACAATAATAAAAGACTACAATAATTAAAATTTATAATTATACCTGATTATTAACCAAGAGTAAAACTGTTTTTGACATTTTACTATGTAGGTTATTCAAGAGCAGGATTAGGAGACAATTCTGGCTGTGAAAAGCCTCCTTTTTATCCTGAAATGGGGTGGAAAGGGTGCTAGACCTTTCCACGTAGAGGAAGTGAAGATTTTTCACTCTCTAGTACTGGCTTGTGGTTTGCAAACAGCCTTTACAACCTGTAATGGGCTCAGATGTGGCTTTGAAACCACATCTGGGCATTTTTCACCAATACAGGGTGAAAATTTTCATCTGGGGACCTCGCAGCCTGATTCTGAGGTGCATGACGCATAGAATGTTGTACAAAAGCTGTATGGGACCCCAGTATTGACTGACATATGAGGTATTGAAGTAAAAACAAGCTTCTTCATCTATTTGACACCTCATATTCATGGTTATGGGATATTATCCCATGGTAAGGGTGTATTGGTAAGAATGTGGGATTTTGACCTTAAAACAGCTATAACTTTGTCAGTTCTTGAGATATCAACCCCAAAACTGAAACATTGTTTAGCCCTGTATGTGCTCTACCCAATGGTACCTTATTTTATATGGTTATTATTAATTATGGCAAAGTTATGCCATGTACAAGATCTTTGTACATATATGTGTTTTAGGCAAAAAGCTGTATTGAGCTTGTTTGCCCCATAACTTGTGCTGTAGTTGAGATATGGGGAAGTGGATGACACTTTCAGATATCTCTGATTGTGCTCTTTCCAAAAAGATCCCACTTCAGGTATCTCACACTAAAATTGTAGAAGTTAGGTGAGAGGTGAATGTTTTGTTCACCCTTATTTGGCCTGAAATTGACCATAACTCCAGTAATATTGGTGCTAGCTCAGTTTGGCTGGGACCATTGGATAGCCCTGGCTTAGAGATTCATTTTGAGTACCCATTTGATGGGGTTAAGCCTCTCCTTCTAGATTTTAGATGAGAGGTGAAAATTAAGGTTTATGCTCAGAAATAACTTTGTTATTCTTTGTCCTATGGTGATGGGACTTATATTTTCAGAAAGGGGTGAGTTTCCTCTTTCTTTTGATACATCTTGAGCTGATTTGGCTCAGCTCCATGTTTTGGTGGTATCTTGGCTATACCATTGGTTTATGGTATTTTGGCTGTCATGCTTGTGCTCTGGTTTTGAGTCACAGGCTGACAAATTTGTTGATAATTTATGTTTCCAACCAAGTCCAACTTTGGTGTCCACGTTCTTGTCTTAATTTGATATACCATCTGTGGGCTGATCTGGTAAACAAGGTTTTAAATCTTTCTGTTACCAATCTGTCTGGTAATTCAAAGTCTTCTTTGATCATTTCAATACCTCTGATGAATTCCATATGGTCATACTCTCCTTCATCACTGAAGTGAGGCCATTATTTAAGTTCTGGTACTTCTTTTAAGAGTGCTTGGCCCATTGATGGTTCCAAGTTATGAAAAGAAGTGGAAAATTCATTAATTAACTGTGAATTTTCAACATCCAATACTTGTGGATTGGAAACTCCTGTACCCTCATTGTGATTCAGAGGTGTAGACATTCTTGGTAAGGTGTTCAGTATCTGTTCAATATGTTTCATTTTACTGTTGCTACACCTTTGGGAATTACTGAATTGATGGTGGAAGGCTTGTATTAAATTTATTACTTGAATTTTATAAATGTCTTATTTATGTGTTAGTTCTTGCCATAACTCTGTTTGTCTTGAATTATCAGCGGTGACTTGATTCAATCTCATTGTTAATTTTGATACTTCTCCTTGTGAAGCATCAAAACAGTTTTTCAAGGCAATTGCTATGTAATTACTTCTGTAAATGAATTTGAAATGTCATCAAGGACTTTCATGTTATCTGTCTTAATGATATTTATGGCTTTTTGAATTCTTGTTCTAATTGTGTCATCAATATTGAATTTAGAATGTTTGTCTGTCAATTTTTTGATAATGGCAGATTGCTCATTTATCTTATTGCCAAAAGAATCATCTTTATTAGAAGTTTTAAGTGTTCTTAAAACTCTTTCAAAACACATAAGTGTTTCATTAATTTTTCTCAGACTTGAGTTGTTTGTTTTAGGATTGTTACAAATGGATGAATCCTTATCAGAAACATGACTTTTTACCTCATTTATAGCTTCATACAGCTCTGGGATAGCATCAAAAATGTCAGAAATCATTTTTGACGTTTTAATTTGGCTTCCTCCTTTTTCTGTAATTCAATCTTTGTTCTTGCCATCTGGAATACATGTTCCACGGCATCTTGCGGAATCCTTCGGATTCTGCAACCCTGGCTGTAGGGTTTGTGGCTGGTGCATTGCCTTTGCCCCTGTTCTGAGTTTGTGGCTGCTTTTTCACATTTGAATTTCTGCTGCTGGCTACTGGGGATGTTTTTGGCACTTGCTTGGGTGGGGGAGGGTTGTTTTTCCTCCATTCTGCTGTTAAAAGTATTATTTTCTTCTTTTCCATCAATTGATGCCATCCATTGAGTAACTTGCAAGTGTTGGGATGGCCCAGGAAGTTTCTTACCGTCAGGTAAGAATTCATGCAGTTTTTCCACATATCTGCAAGGATCTGGTACTCTTTTTTTGCTGCACTTCATTGCTGTAAGTTCTCAGGCTGGCTTTCTATATGTCCACTGAGGCTTCTTGTGGCGGTGTCAGCTCTGTTTGAAGGTAAAACAGTATTATCAGCTTCAGAATGACATCATTTATTAATTTGGAAGTAATCAACTGACCCTTGTCCTTCTGTAACTGATTGGCTTGTGCCATAATCACGTCTATGACCTTCTTCGGAGCTGCTTGAGGGATTATATCTGACTGCTGATCTGGTTGAAGGCATATTTTATGATTAATAGATTAAAATAGTGATTTTACATCAAAAAACTTACTATTTGCCAAATTCTTTGCTTTTTGAAGGGTATTCCTTATATCCAAGTTAATTAATTCAGACAAAGTTGGTTCTGGTTGATTATTTTGGGATAGCACAGCTGTACTATTATGGTCAGAATTCACAGGACTTGTAGGAATAATGCTTGTTACTGTTGAGGCTATTTCAATATTTTCTTGTCTTACCATGTTGTCAGACACTAAGATTGATGAAAAAGCCAATTGATTAATTAAAAAAAAGTTTCCTCAAAAGAGAAATGAAAAATAAAGCCTCACTTATAAAATGAAAAAAAATATTTTTTCATGCATTTTTTAAATTACAAGTATTTTTTATATGTTTTTACATTTTTCAATAGAAGGAAAAAGATTTGAAAATAGTAAAAATTTATGTCACAGGTAGAATATCACAGCTGGGCCCCCAAATGTAAGGTGTGGATATGAAAATTTGATAAAAAATAAAGTACTTTCCTGTCCTCAAAATTTGTATAAGGTAAAAAATGATTAAAAATAGTATGAAATGGTATTTTGAAGAGAAAACACACTAATTTCATTTTTTTAGATTTATAAGTATAAAAAACCAATATTATGAAGATTTGCTGTTTTGCCAACAATAAACATTTATCCAAAAATACTCTACAGGAGATATTTAAGGCTACAAAAGAAATTTCTTCAAGAAAAATTTCAATTGAAATTAATTGAGCAAAGAACTGCTAGCAATTCATTAAAGAACAAATTATTTAAAAGGATATTTAAAGGGAAAACACCCACAAAAGTGACCAGAGTGAAGGTGGAAACAAATTGACAAAGCTTAAAGTGATGAAAGATGCTTTAATTCACTTATAGGGTGGTTCATGGGTAAAAATGATTACGAGAGTTACAAGAAATGATTATGATTATTTTTTGGGTGGCTAAAAGGTTTAAAGTCATATAAAAGAAGGTGGTTGGAATCTTTTATTGATTGGTTTAACAGTGTTTAAACTAATGATACAAGAAAAAGATTCTCACATGAAGAGAAAAGTGGGTCAAAGAAGACATTCTTTTATAGCCATCAATTTTCTTACTTAAAAAGTAAACTTTACTCTTTTCAGTCATTGAAAACACCTTGACAACAGAAAAGCAGATTATGGAATCATTGAACCCTGATTTAGACTAAAAAAGGTCTTGTTTTAGCCATTTTAGACCCTTAAATCCGCCATTACTAGACTGATACCTGGTCTAGAGCCTTTAGAACACGTCAAAATGTGTGTAAGAGATGTAGAACCCAGTTAAAACTGTTTTTACTAACAATTTTCAAGCTCAAGGTTAGTTTTACCCTCTTGGCAACAGTTAAAACTGCCTTGGCTGGTATCAAAACCTCATCATTGGTTGACTCACAGACCCTGTGACTCAATTCCAGGCCAAAAGTGATAGACTTTTGCATGAATTTGGAAATCTCACACCTGTCAGCAAGGATTTTGGGGGTCTGGCTCCCCCTTAGAGCTAGAGTTCCTTTCCCCTCCCAAATTAATCTTTCCAATTTATTTTTCCTTTAGTTCCTCATCATGTATTATACTTGTAATTTACATATGTAATTCAATTGAGTTTTACAATACACTTACTGCAATAATTGATACATCATATGTAAATTAAAGTTCACTTATGTAATACACATGCACATTTTGACATTTCAATTGAAAATACTTCAATTCCTCATAACTTCTAAGCTACACACAACACCTCAATTTCAACACAAAAATTGATTGTTAGCACCACATGTGGTGGGAATAAAATTAAGGTTTTGAGAATTTTCAAATTTTGTACAGAAAATACCAAAAACTTAATTTAAGCTTCTTTAGAGTTGAGTTACAGAAATTTTACTCAGGGGTGACCCCACCTTATTTTTTATGAAGAATCCAATGGTGAAGTAATTTTCTTATGCTTATTTATTGGAGAAAAAGTCTTAATATATTTCATGTAACTTTTTACCAAAAATATTTTAATTTCATTAATTTTATTAAAAATTCATTTTTACTTAGATTTTTCAAGTAAAAATGTATTTTCACAATTTTAAAGTTTGATGTATTTTATATTTTAAATTATAATCAAATTCTTATTTTTGTATATAAATTTGTATATATATTTCAATTTTTATTTTGATAATATAAATTAACTCATTTTATTTATATTTGTATCTTATTTTGTTATTTGTGGTATTTTGGGTATATGAAAATACCTGTAAGGCTCACATGAATAGTGCAAAACTTACAAAAGTGGTTTCCTGAATGAGAAATTAATCCAGTAAGCTTGTGCATGGCAACCACATCCGTAATGGCCATGAGGATGGCAACATGGATAAAAGATCCTGAAGTACCTGTTGAGGTGGGTGAAAAATGGTCACCTTGCCATAGCTCTTTGAGCTCCTTGATGAATGGTATTAATAGGTAATTCAATTGAAGTGCAGTTGGCTCCTTTGGACCAGAGATTATTCCTTAAACATAGATATTCTCTGGCTTCAATCTTTCACTTGAGGGGAGATTAAGACAAATAAGAATGATAGGTCCAATGCTGGCCAACCAGGTTGACTTTCCATATGCATTAAACCAGTCCACATAAATGGAGAAACCCAATGCACTGGGAATGTACATGAATGGGAGGTCATTTATATTTATATTGCCAGTGAAGCGTATCCAGACCAATCCATCCCAGATGTCACATTTGGGGGAACCTTTGGGAATTTGGGATTGTTGATGTTGATGCAGAATTTCCATAATTCCAGCCCACTGGAGAAATCTGGAATGCCAATTTTTGAATGGTTGATAAATGAAATGTTTTGTTGGGATAAATGTTTGCTTCATGTTGGTTGTGTTTTGAATGTGGGATGCAAATGAATTGATGAATTTGCCTAATGATTGTGTGCAAGGGGGATCATGATCATTTGGGTCATTATGGTGTTGAAAGTGGGGTTGGTCAGTTGTGACAGATTCAGCAAGGCTATTAAGAAAAAAACATCAAAGACAACATATATAGTTTTCAATCACTGGCTCCAATTTGAGATATTCAAATATGGTGCTGAGATCTTGAGGTATATGGAATGCAGTTGTGGGGTGACCACCTGAGCTTGATATACTGGACTTGATCAGCAGGTTCAGGGTGGGGTAGAGAATGTGTGGATCCCTGCAGGGTATATTATACCTTAATGATAGAATTGCAGATATAATAATTCCAAGGTCTTGTGGGGGAAGGTTCGGACAACCACTGTATAGTTTCTGTGCAGTTGAAGTGAGACCTGGTGGTGTGGAGAATTTGCTTTGGGTCAATTGAGAAAAATCAGCTGGGAAAATTTGATCCAATAAAATTGGCGGGCACTCAGATGTTGATGCAGAAGTAGGGATGTTTGGAAGAGATTTGAGTGCAATGGCTTATTTCAGCTTTTTAATGTGCTGTTTTTATTGGAAAGGTGTGGAGGCCACTCCCTGCCTATCACCCTCAGGGGAAGTGTGTGTTTGAGCTGAGAAGTTTTGACACATGCATATACGCATTGAGGAATAGCGGCGGGTTGACATTGTTGTGGGAATTGTGAATAAGGTTGGTTTATTCATAAATATCTATGGTTGATGTGCAAGTTCTTTGGAGTTTGATCAATTGGGAAAAAAATTGAGTGATTATTTATGAAGGGGGAGATGATTTGGCCCATTTGAGGATTTTACCCCATTTGTAATGGTGGCTGAGTGGCAGGGTATAAAGTGTAACATGTCTCATCTGGATGGGGTAATTGGTTAGGAACTTACTTGTGTAAAATGCCATGCTGCTCAATTCTCATATATATTCTAGTTTATTTATACATGGTGATACTGCAGGTTTGACCCTTTAGTGGTGTTCCATTAGTGATGTTTCAACATTGAACTGAGGGGATTCATATTTAAACCATGTATGCTTGCACGCCATCTTACATGGCTTAAACCTTATTACAGACATAAAAATGTAAGTCTATTACACAAGCGTTTGGATTGGAGCTAAAGTCCTGGTATTTGGTGTGAGTGAAGTGGGCTTTGAATTGGTTGGAATGTGATTTGGATTGTCTTGCCTTTCTTGAAAAGGTGATCTCTCTTTTGTGGGTCAATCCTTCAATAATATACCCCTATACAGATATAGGATGCTGGAGAATTTTGATACATATATCGGAAGTTTGGATAGTTCACACAATGTGACAATGGGGAGGGGGAAATGCTTTTTGAATCTTATTATTTATGGATAATAGGTTCCCTTTGAGATCAAAGAAATATCACATTATATGCTGGTAGGCTGTGCAGTTTGGTTTCCGACAAAAGCAGAGGAGCTCGAGAGTAGGCAGGGAGAATTCTCCTAAAAATGGTCTTATTAGGCATCCACAAGAGACTTGGTTCCCACTATTCATAGAATTTGTCTATTATAAATTCGAAAATCTTTCATCTCATATCATTCCATTTTATCATAATACTGAGCTGTTTCATCAAGTTGAAAACATGACTGTAGTTTTTTAGCCCTTATGTCATCTTCCAAGCCACGTAAATCCAATTCAGGTTCTTTTCTTGATGCAGATAGTGAATCTAGCATAGAATATTTTCAAACACAGTCACCAATGTGTCCCAACCTTCCACTCACTACCCCTATTGCATTCTCAATGAATGTATCAGGTCTCAACATTGATGTGGGAAATCCAACGGCTTGAACTTCAACCACTGGGACAATGCCAAATATTTCCGTCCATCAAATTCCCCCAAAATGCACTAATACACAAATACATGTTTCTGAGAGGGCAGGAAGCACACCTGAAATCTCATCAAAGGCTGATCCCCAATCAAAATTTCCATGTGACTTCCTCCTTAATCCTGGTCAGAATCCAGTTGCGTCTCAGGAACCCTTTGGGAAAAGTAAACAGCCAACCCTCAATATTCTATCAGGATCTCAGGTTCATGTGGGAAATGAAAAGCAGGTTGATGGGTGGTGACAAAAAAGACCATTGGAAAATTTTACTCAGAATAATCTGTTGGAGGGAAATCTGGGATTGACGCTTCATCAAAGTAAGTCATTTTGATGTCGGAGTATAAACTTTTTCACAATTTGATATGTTTGTTTCATGGGTTAGATATGGCACCTAAAGGCAAGTCAGTACCGTCTCAGGAGACAATTGAAGGTTGTGAGTATGACCAGTCCTTATTGATCTTTTGATTTGTTAACTGATGTTTTGCATGGAAAGTGATGAACTTTATTCATCTTTGCCTCTGGTCCATAAAGAAAACGTCACTCAATATCATCATCCATATGCCTCCAAACCAAGAACAGCTCATGACAGTTCATCAAGAGAAAAAATAGTGGATGATGAGGATGAGAACATGTCTCCCAATCACAGTGAAACAAATGATGAGCCAAGGAGGGAAAATTTCATGGCACATGAGGAGGGCACCAAGTCAAATAGTGAGTTCACCCACCCTCAAATGCCCCTTGCCCAGAGTATTACTGAGCAATCCGAGATCAGACAGCAAAAGAACCAGGCTTGCAAAGCTCACCATGTGGCAAAACATGCAAGCCAGAACAAGCAACAAAGATGGCTGAAAGCAGAGCTTCCAGAAAATGTCCATGGGATGAGATAAGCCATACATGCCCATTGCCTCCTCCTACTCAAAGTTAGGGATAAGGATTTGTTCTCACTACCAGCACCACCCAGCACAGAAGAGTGTGAAATTTCAATTCAAGTTTCTGGTAATCTGGGATATCTTCCCAAGGATGTTTTTAATGAGCCATCAACACAGGTTCAGTATAAGGGTTTCCAAAGCTACTGCAAAAATGAACTCCATAAGCTAGGTCTAAAGCAATGCACTTGGGACTGGGAGAGCTTGTGGCAACATCCATTCAACGAGTAAATGTCGATGGTGTTTTACTGTACCTTCCGTCTCGCACTTGTCAGCACCAAGTATCATCATTACTGTCGGAACAAGGATCATAATAATTATGGGGTTGTGGCAGCTTTAATGGAGCAATATTTCCCTTATTTGAAAAGAGAATGGAAGTCTGTCAGCCTGTGACTCAAAACCAGAGCACAAGCATGACAGCCAAAATACCATAAACCAATGGTATAGCCAAGATACCACCAAAACATGGAACTGAGCCAAATCAGCCAAAAGGTATCAAAAGAAGGAGGAAACTCACCTATTCCTGAAAATATAAGTCCCATCACCATAGGACTAGAAATAATAAAGTTATTCCTGCTCAAAGTTATTGCTGAGCATAAACCTTAATTTTCACCTCTCATCTAAAATCTAGAAGGAGAGGCTTAACCACATCAAATGGGTACTCAAAATAAAGCTCTAAGCCAGGGCTATCCAATGGTACCAGCCAAACTGAGCTAGCACCAATATTACTGGAGTTATGGTCAATTTCAGGCCAAATAAGGGTGAACAAAACATTCACCTCTCATCTAACTTCTACAGTTTTAGTGTGGGATACCTGAAGTGAGGTCTTTTTGGAAAGAGCACAATCAGGGCTATCTGATGGTGTCATCCACGTCCTCATATCTCAACTACTGCAGAAGGTATGGGGCAAACAAGCTCAATACAGCTTTTTGCCTAAAACATGCAAATGTACAAAAATCTTGTACATGGGATAACTTTGCCATATTTAATGATACCCTTATCAAATGAGGTATCATTGTGTAGAGCACATACAGGGCTACACACTGAACCAATTTTGAGGTTGATATCTCAATAATTGACAACGTTATGGCTGTTTTAAGGTTAAAATCCCACCTGCTGTCATATACAGCCTTACCATGGGATAATATCCCATAATCATGAATATGAGGTGTCAAATAGACGAAGAAGCATGTTTTTACTTCAATACCTCATATGTCAGTCAATAATGGGGTCCCATACAGTTTCTGTACAGCATTCTACGCGTCATACACGTCCGAATCAGGTTGTGAGGTCCCCAGATGAAAGTTTTCACCCTGTATTGGTGAAAACCGCCCAGATGTGGTTTCAAAACCTCATCTGAGCCCAGTACAGGATATAAAGGCTGTTTACAAGCCACAAACCAGTACTAGAAAGTGAAAAAATCTTCACTTCCTCTACGTGGAAAGGTCTAGCACCCTTTCCACCCCATTTCAGGATAAAAAGGAGGCTTTTCACAGCCAGAACTTTCTCCTCATCCTGCTCTTGAATACCCTACGTAGTAAACTGTCAAAAACAGTTTTACTCTTGGGTAATAAACAGGTATAATTATATACTTAATTATTGTAACTCTTATTATAGTAACCCAACTGGTAAGATTGCACCCTGGGTTCTCAATAGCGCTCACCACCACTATTATCCAATAGTAGAACCCCTTAACTATATTATAAATCATCTTTAAAAACCCAAAAACCCTTATTTTAAATCAATTTTCTACGTGTCACAGTCATAATTCTAGTTGTAAATACCCTTATTACCACTTCAATATAGACTCAGCCTGACAAAGTCTATTCAAAAGGATGTGGAGTATTTGGTAAAAAAGAAGGAGAATCAAAAGCTGACAAGGATTTGTCAAAGGGTTAGTTACTGTATCTCTTCTTCATTTTGAAGTAAGTGTGATCCTTGAGGTATATTTTACATACTCAAATAGGCCACAATTATCTTAAAAATAAATTCTGAACTATACGTAACCCATAAGTCATGCAAATATTCAAAATTCATCATTTTTGACTTCAGAAAAGATGAATAACGCTTTATTGAGTAAGTAAATCCATGAATTGAAGGCCAGACTTGGATTCTACACAAAATTTCACCTAAGGTAGCTCTATAGAGTGAATAAGCTCAAATCAACTCTTTGAGGTGGTAATATGGAAAATACTTCAATACCACATAAAAGATCTGTGAAATTTTTTTGTTTTTCTCAATTTCACACCAGAATAATGGGAATGTGAGAAATAAAATGTTAAATATACATTACAAATAGTGTTATGCATGTTTGTGGAACTTAATATTATGGTATTCTTACATACACCTTTGGTACACCCATAGTGGATATCTCACTTTAAGCCTAAATTTCTATTTTTGATGTAAAAGATAGTCAAGGGGGACAAAAGACATTGAAGGGAGCCAGGGTACCCAACTTCCGAGGCCTCTGAGGCATGGACTGCTCCATAGCTTGGATCCATGGCTGATTTTGGCCCAATTATTAAACTAAAACCTTTTGGGAAATTGGTTACCAAGTCAAAACTTCATTATATCGTAAGAAGATAGAAAATAAGCTGCTATTTTGATGTGACGAGGAGGTAA
Organism: Austropuccinia psidii; assembly: GCA_023105745.1. Taxonomy (NCBI): domain Eukaryota; kingdom Fungi; phylum Basidiomycota; class Pucciniomycetes; order Pucciniales; family Sphaerophragmiaceae; genus Austropuccinia; species Austropuccinia psidii. The sequence continues at coordinate 24,907,336 of JALGQZ010000002.1, forward strand.
AGAGCAGTTTAGACTCCTGTAACCATGTCAATTCTGAATTATTTTCCATGAATAAACCCTAAAATAGTAATTGAAACCCTTCTTTGGACTAGTATCCATTTATTTACCTCATAGCAACCAGCCATATAGTGCTATTTGCGATTCTATGTAGAAATGAGGTAAAAACTTCAAAAATTCATTAAAAATACAATTCTTGATGAGTCTTTATGAAAAGCTCAGGACCAATTACAAACTGTATTATTCATATAAAACCCAGAAATAATTTTACTTTATAAGCAAAATTCAAAGTTTCACTTACATTCCATTTTTGATGATTCCATGTGAAACACTGAATTTTAGAAAATTTACACAAAATACACTCTGTGAAGAAATTTCCAGTAAAATTGATAGCTTTGAGAAATCAATGATTATTTTGGAATAAAAGAAGGTTTACATTTGTTACTCTTTTTATTCTTAAATATTAATGGGTTGGTACTCACCTAAAAGCATCAACTAAGTAATTATGATAATCTTACATGACAACAGATGATGAAATCAATAATCCAAAGAAAGGTTCATTGTTTTCTCACTGACTAGTTTTTCAGCTTGCTTGATAGTATGCCTATGTGAGCTGTTTTTGACTTAAAAGAGGCTTCCTCTTGCTGTTTCTTTCCAAATCATCACATTATTCAATTATAGCTTTATTACCAACAACTAAGTATTAGTTCAAACTTTTATTAAGTGTTTTATTCTTTCAGAATCAATCAGAAAGAATTGAAAACATAGAAATCAACTATATATTGTTTTAATGCTGCTATAAATCCATTTTGATCTTTTAAATCCACAATTATACGTCAAATTTGTCTGCTATTATCATTAATACGTTCTTTGGAGTATTAATGACTGATTTATCTTAATGCTTCAAGTTTTTCTCTAGTAATTGTTTTCTTAAAGGATTATCTCTATAATTATTCTTCAATAAAGATAATTATATATTGTAATAATTTTATTATTAAATACTTCTTGTAATTTATTCCAGTAGACAATTACTGCTTACTGTTATAATCACTAGTAGTGTATAACAAGGAAAAGCAATAATCAATTAATTATTTATTTATTTAATTGTGGTTATAATAAGTTTTATTATCATATTTCATAAGAAAAGTGGTATTACTGTTAATTAAAAGTAATATTATCAACAGCTTCATAAACACATCTTACAGTGAGTCTGATGATAAAGTAATTGATGATGTGCAGTGTGAGCCTTTGAGATATGACCACATACCCAATAAGGTCACAAAAAGACTCAGAACGATTATACCTTTAATATAATTATATTAAAATTACTTAGAATAATTATACATTAAGAATAATTACTTAAATATACAAAAAATACCATAAATTGGTACAAAAATTGGTTTAACTTAAAAACCAATGAATAAACATGTAAAATACATTGTACCATTGGATTCCCCATGGAAAAATACACATATACCATTTTTATGGCATATCTGTAAAGTCAATACTTAAGGAATTATAAGGTATAATACCTTATAAAAGCCATAAAACCTTATTTATCTCAAATCCTAATGAAACACCATGTGAAATAAATTGTACCAGTGGATTCCCCATGCCAATCCACACATAAAACAATTAATAAGCCAATTTCCAATGTTAATACTTAAGGAATTATCCTGAATATATGCACTTTTTTGGTCAACGCATATATTCAAGGATCATAGCTAATATCTTCTAAACTATACATGATAGAATGATAAACCAAAAATAAAGTTACCACGTAATTACTGTAAGAACACAGATATGAACTTTATTTTAAAAATTATAAACAAGGTTGAAACCTATGATGAATTATTGATAAAAATCAACAGAGCTGTTGACCACTTTGTTGTGAAAGTGTTCCAAACTTAAAAAAAAGTACACAGTTGGATTCTTCTAGTTCATTCGTGAAGAATGATGTAATTTGTATTATTAAATTCAGGGTATAACCCCCTGAAATCAAGGTTTGAAGTTTAAAATATTGAATTTTGACAGAAAAGATGAGTTACAAGAAAAATCATCAAAATTAGAGTTTTGATGATGTAATGAAAGGCTCTTGGCAGCATAATAAGGTTATGCCAGGCTATCAGAATTCACTCTCTGAATTGCTGTAGCATGTAAATCTTAAAAGTTATTGAGGATCAAAGTTTGAGCTTAATTTGAGCAGTTATGATCACATACTGTAACCTTAATTTAAGTTTAACAGTCTTAAGAGTGATAAAATTGGTGAATACTATTAGTTTATGATTAAAACTAATAAAATACACGAAATTTGGGGTTCTGCCAAGCCTCTGATGTCATCAAACTTAGAGTTATAGTGATAACTCTAAATAATGGTGTAATAATGATGTAATATGGTTTGATCATGATGTAATCACCCTCAAACCTTAAAATATTGATCAATTCCAGTGGATATGATCAGTACACGTCTACTAGAAGCCTGTTGGACTCTAGGAGGGAGGTATTTACTATAAATAGAGCTCTTTTTACTCTATTTTCCCCTCAGACGCATCAAAAACATTAAATCAATTAAATAAAAGGTAATTTCTTTATTCTTTATATATAAAACTCTTATATTATTAAAGACCAAAGACCATCTTAATATTAATCACTATTTTTATGTGATTAAATCAATTCTTTAATTGTTTTTGTTATAAATCTCTCTATAAACTCATTTCCACGTAAAAATCAAGAATTTTAGTAATTTTCTTTATTTTTTATTGTAAATACAATTTGAAAAGGTTGTATTGTATTCTTTTGGCGTAAAATATCTCAAAATTATTATTTTAAGTGTTAAAAGTAGGTTATTTCATCTTATTATAATAATTTCTCTCTTATTATTACTCTTAATAATTATTATTTAATATAAATAGTATTTATATTAATATATAACTTTAATATTAGTAATATTATTGTTATTAATTGTTTTTTATTTATAAAAAACAGTTTTTTACGCCTTTATTATTTGTTGGTAACAATAATAAAGAGCTTTATAATATATTAAATATTTTATATTAATATATTATTTATAATATTATAATTTCATATAATATTAATTATATTATTATATTTACTTAATAATATAATATTTTTACGCCATAATAATAATATTTCTTTATTATTATTATTATTTTAAGCTTATTTATTTCAATTATAAGGACATTCAGAGTACAATAAGTAATAAATTAGTAATTTTTTACTTATTGTTTCATAGTCAAACCTTACATGCAGACATGTGAGCGCCATTGTGAATGGTGTGATACGGCTAAACTTCCCATTCTAGCATCACAATTCAATGACCCTCAATTATGCTCTGATACTGAGGAGATAGCAGAAAATAGACATCAAGTTTACCACAGAGTAGGATTATGCTGGCACTCACACTTATTTAATGAATTGGTATTAAAAATGGATAAAGACATAGAGTATTGAAATTGGATTAAGAAAAGGGTAAAAAGACTATTGGTAGATTGCCAGAAATACAATTGACAGATGATGGTGATATTCCAGGAGGCCTATCTTTTCAGGTATTTGATGAAGAGTGGCTCGAACGCTGTATTAAGATGCAGAGTATTTCCCTAAAAGTACTTGACCTTCCAGTTATTAGTGCAAATTGAGATTCTCTGAAATAACTTAGTAGTATAAATGTATAGCACAGTTGCATATTAAGGTTTTGTGAATTGTTTGTGTGGGTGTAATACAGGCTGATTATTATTTCTTAAATATGCATTGACTTTCCAGATAAGCTAGAATATAAACAAGATGATCTTTTATGTACCATTGTGTCCCTTATTAAGATTTGTCTATTTCTCAATTTCATTGAAGAAATATTGAAGAAGTTAAATCCAGCTCATTGCGTTCATAATTGTGGACCTGTGACGGGGTGAAAAGGAGTTATCAGCTTTGTCAAACACAAATTAGATAATATTAGGAAGACTCACACAGTTAATGAGTTTTTCTTTTCTTGGATCTATTGGTGATTGGAATATGGGATTCCCATAAAGAAATATTTCAGAGTAGTAATTGTCACAGGGGCTCTTCTAATTGAAGAGGGCCTGGCACTCAGTAAACCGGGACTCACTTATGGAGGGCTCAAGGATATGGAAAGAGTGAATACACTTAAGAGTGTAAAGAATGAATTACTATAATAAAACATATGAGAAAAGCAGCAACAAAGAAATAAGAATAATAAATAGAAGAGCCAACCACAAACAAGTCCAAGTCCACTGTTTCAACCTGTCAGAATGGAAAGAGAAGGGTCAATAAGGATATGGCCACCCAACTCATACTGTACAGGCAAAGAGAGAAAATGCAAATACTAACTTAAAATTAAATAATTATAATACCCAAAGTAAGGATAAGAATAATTATGAAATAATAAATAAACTAAATTAATTAACTGGGGAAAAGTCCCCAGGGGGGAGAAAGAGGGGCTGGTATATGTGAGAATCACCAGCCCTGATCCAGAGGAAGAATTTTCATGAGAATAATTGATGATTGAATTGAGTCTGGCCAATACAGGTCCTGTACAAGAGGTGTGGTGTATTAGAGTGATCATACAGTTTCATACTGGTGTATTGAAACTGTATTGGGTGAATCCAATCTGTACAGGTATTGACAGGCTGTATTGATGTACCAAGCTGTATGCATGTTTCAGAATGAAGATTGCTGAAACTGAATGCTGATGCAGATACTGGATTTTCTGATTTGAGGTGTTTGAGTGAGTATGTGAATGAATACCCTTACCCCGGATGGATGGTTGTTACAGTAATACAATCAGGGACAAAGATGAGCTTGAAAGGTACCTTCTGCATGTTTACCTCAACTGAATGACCTTCACAGGTAGTTGTTGGCCAATACAATGGAGTTGATCAACGGCCAGAGTCTCAATTTCTGGGTTCCAATTGGGCTCCTGGAAAGGGATGTTAGAGTCCAAAAATTGGGTTAGAACTTTGGGGGTCCCCTAACCATTAAATATACAATATTAGTGCAAGTTATTTTGAGGCCAATTCCAGCTGCGGCAATGGATGCAATAAGTACTTCACATTCAGGATTATTGAAGAAGTTCTCCAGAGCCTTCTCCTGCACTTGTGCTGTAATTGTTCCATCAATTCTTGCTGAAAGGATAGAGTGATTGGCAAATGCAATACCAATTCTACCATAAAAAACCAGCCAGATGGATTCAAGTGGTAATTGATGCATATTAGAATTAACTCACAAATCAAGAAATTTGGTTCCTTGGGTGTAAACCACCAATATGGTTGGACCACACTTTGATTGTTTGTTCTTTGGTAAGCTTTTTGGAGGTGTGCAATTTTACTACTAATTATGCATGTTTCCACATCCACATTAGTTTGGGTGATTGTTGAGGAGTTATCCTGAGTGCTCCTACCCTCATGGTCTTCCAAATCTGCAACCATCATATAATGCTTTGAAGTATTATATGATGGCTACAGCATATTCGCAGATTATTAATATTTCTGAAAAATTCTCCTGGTCCTTTGCTTTTGGATTATAGGAATTCTTTGTATAATTTGGAATATTCTTGCTGCATTTTTGGGTTATGTGGGAGCAGTTCATAGTGATGGCTAATAGTGGGGAGGGATTGGAGATGTGTGGTTTTGGTTCAGTGCAAGCTTAAATGCCGCAATGCCAAATTCAAAATATCATTTCTACCTTTGGAAAGACTACTCAGGATTAATGGTGACCAGTTATCTTCATCTGAGCTCTGCGGTTGTGTGATGATTGATATTATGCCCGAAAGGTCATGAAGAGTGTTGTGAATACATGTGCCCGTTAAACATGTTTGACAGGATGATAGCTTGCTATTGATGGCATGGTGAGTGGCAGTGTCTTGAGAGAAAATATAGCTATAAGATGGGGGAAGGTTTATTGGATATAATAGGTAATTTGAATCATTAAAAGATCAGACACTCACTGTGCTTCATCCAAAATTATACCATGCCAATTGATTATAAAAATGCATGATGTAGGGGTATTGTTTTGTTTAAATTCTTGGGTGATAGTATTGTAAGAAGTGATGATGGTATCACATTGTAAGATGGTTGCCTTTGATAATGAGTGATGAGTGGGGCCATGGTAGATTTTGGCTTGCAGTGATCCAGCCTGAGCATGCTTGGATATTTCTTATTTCCAGTTGGTGATTACACAAGGTGGGAAGATGATAATGGTGGGCTTTGAGCATTGGGGGCTTGTAAGTATCCACTCCTTGGAGGTACCAATTAGGGCAATGGTCTGAATGGTTTTACCTAATCCCATATCATACGCAAGCAGTCCTCCAAGAGGGGTATTGGTCAAAAGGGATTTGAATGAGCTGACAACCTTTTTTGTATTTATGTGCCTGGAATTAAAAGTAGATCCAGGGGGTGAGGTGGCCCAAAGGTTATGGGTGGATTTCCCATTGGGGATTTCTCTATCCCAGAGAAAAGCTAGTCCAGGTTTTTGATGAGGGAGGAGGGGTGTTTTACTCATGGAATGGGGCAGGGTCATCATGGGAAGGTCTGATCCACCGGGTAATTTTATCAGTTTCTGCTTGGAATTCAATGAAAAGAAAGTGGGATATGAGGGTGGTGTCAAGTTTGAAGCCGGGAATTGGGAGTTAAAAGTTGACATTAACTATGAGCATTACAGTCATATTCGTTAGGCATTTCAAGATTGAAGTCTTGTTTTTGAAAACTTTCAATGATGAATAGAATGTTCAGATACCATGTGAAGAACATCAATGCTAGATTAAGTTTCTGAGATGAGGAAGGATCATTCGGATCAGTCATAAATACTCCCTCAACAAATAATTTTTGAGTAGAATTGGATTGGAAATTTTCAATCCATGCCCCACCAGGACCGCAGTGCATGAAAGTTTGTGGTGCCCCAATGAATGGTATCAACAGGTTGGAAAGGGTTCCAGGGAGAGAGCCAATAGTATGCTGGTAATTGGGGAGATATACAAATATGTTGTGTTTATTGTTCCACAGGATAATCCAATAATCTAAGTGGGAATTATCAATTTTTGAGTTTATATCACTATTTATTTGAATACAAATATCAATCATCCCAATTCAAAGTGGTTGTGAAGGGATTGAAATTATGGCTATTATGAATGATTTGGGAATGGTGGGAAATGATATGATCAGGAAGGGTTAGCTAAAGGGAATGAAGACCAATAAGCGAATGTGGGGAGCTTATATGAGAGGAAGCAATGGGCTCAAAGGGGGATGGCCTGTGGTTACATGCATGGTTGTTAGGAAGATGGGCCTCTTGGACTTATAATTTTCATATCTGATTTGGGGAATATATCAAGGCAAGGTGGCAAGAATGTGGGTGAATCAATATGACTTCTGGATCTGCCACATATTATGCAAGGATTGGTGGTACAATGCTCACATTAACATATCCCAAAGTGGGTGGGTTGCTGCAAGTTCTTTTGCAGTGGCAAGCAGCAATTCTTTTTGGTGTGACAGCAAACAGTAAGTGTATCTTCCCCAGGTTAATTGTCGTACAGTGGCCTACTGGGAAATGGTGTTGGTGGAAAGGAAAATTTCACTGTGGGGTTCTTTTTGTGTGGGCAGGTGAGGTATGTATGGTGGCATGCCACCAAACATGAGTTTGTGTTTGTGTGAAAATTGTTGTGGACTGATGCCTACTGGGATTGCAGGGGGGAATTTTTGACTTGATCAAAAGTGGCACCGGCCGTCAGCCATGATCCACTTACATATTCACCCCTATTGAGTTTGTGGCTGTTACTAATCCACACAGATTTGCATCATGCATTTTCCCTCACACGTGTGAGCATTTCCAGAGAAATAGGCCACCCACCCAAGGTAATTTTTGGCTGGAATACAGGCACCAAAAGTTCCGTGGAGCATGTGATAATGTCCAGCATATGACCCACAGTGGCGGATCCCCGCGCGAAAATATCCAGCCTCAGGGATCATAGGCGGGGGTTATTCTAATGCATATGAGTCTCAAGCAAATCCATGCTTATTGGCCTCAGGTTTCTGCGTTCAAGCGGGTGAGCATCTGCAGCTAAGCAGGCCACCCGCACAAGCAAATAGCTGGTTGGAAGACAGGCCATAAAAGGTCTTCCAGGAGTGTGAAAATTGCCTGTGTATGACCCATGGGGGGTGCATATGAAAGCATGTGGCAGCGCAACAATGTCCAGGCATAAAAATCATAAGCGGGCGCCAGTCATAGTTTGCCCCAGCCTTGGAACCAGAGTGAATCCACCATTTGTATATGACCCAAATCATTACTCATCCCAATATGCACCCCTTACCATAACCTGGAATACACAAGCATCTGTGCGGTAGTTAGGAAGAGCTCTCCAACAAGGTGCATCAAAGGGATGCATTTGAGAAATTTTACTCAATGGCTTGGCATGATTTCATGTTACACTCTTGTACAGCTTCTTCTCGGCCCCGCAGCATACATGTACAAAGGTGTAGGTACTAAAATTTTGGGTGTACAAATTAGGATGGTTTAATACTACTTCAGCCTGCATTCATATTGCCATTGGTATCCACCTTCCAATTTCTTGAATACGTCTAGCTCATGTGCCACATTAGCTCAGCATGTCATTCTCAAAAGCTCCCTACAGAAGATTTTTGGAATTGCATGATTGGAGGACTTTTCACAATAGTTGATCAGAAAGCCCACTTCTGTGCACTTGACCTGAGTGCATGAAATGCTCATCCTGGCCAAAATGCCTTCTGATGTTGTGCAAAATACTCAGGATGCGTGCTTACAAAGATTAAATAGCAATTGCTCAGAAGGGGTGCATTTGATATTGTTATATCAATAGCTCAACAGCTATGTAATTCAAATGTTCAGCCACTGAGCATTTCAATTATGACCTCAAATCAGACCTGCGCAATGGGTCCACCCAAGCTCATCCTGTATTCAATTGTCATACAGCTGCTCAACCCTTTTTTCACACTCTATCACCTGGCCAGGATGCTGGTATGCTTTTCACAGTCACATGTGACCAAATGCCCCACATCCTTTCCTGCATGGGGTATTTGTAGATTGCACTCACCATGTGCATTCAACAATGCCCTCACAAAAGCCCTCCTGAGCGATCGGGTGGCTATTTAAGGCAAAAAAGGGGATCTGACTGAGTCTGACAATTCAATCAATAGCAATACTCAGCCAGAACCCCTTTGTTCCTCTGTCTCACATGGGAATTCCCCTTCTCAGCTGCAGCATTGGCTGCGCCTGAGCTTTAATTTTTCCAACACACCTTGAAGCTGAGACTTTTTTGGGTGCTGCAACTGCTGAAAATGGTCAGCCTTACCATGGTATAAGAGACCATCTTTGCCCAACACACCCTTCACTTTTTTTCTCACCCGCTCCACATTCTTCCAGTTCACACACTCTTGTCATTCCTGTGCATATTCCCCTTGTTCTTCCTCCCTTTCCACTCATTTCTATTGCACCAAACTAACCACTCCCCTCACTCCCCTTTCACTGTTTTGTTCCAATTCTAATTTCAGAAACTCCCTTCTATCTACATTGTGCATAATATTCTCCATTGAACAGTTTTGTCCATGTTATGTTCCGCTCTTGATACTAAATCTAAATCATGACTTTCTGTCACAGGCGCTCTTGGACAGAAAAACAAGAATGGCCTGGCACTCATCAATCAGGGAACCCACTTGGAAGACTACAAAAGAATAAATAAAATAAAATAAAACAATAAATTTCTCTAAGAAGGATACAAGTAAAAAGATGAGATGCAACAAGAGAAATGAGAAGCCAAATAGCCAAAGAGCCAACCAAGTAAGTCCTTAATCACTGTTTCAACCTGCCAAAATGAACAATGGAATTAGTAAGGATATGACCACCAAATATCCATTGACAGGCAAAGAAAGAAAATAGAAAAGGTGCTAAATGACTGACTTGATAATATCAGTATTGACTTAACAAAAATGATAAGATAAATAAAGATAAAATAAAATCAAAATATATTAATTAACTGGGGGAAAACCCCCCAGGGTCAAAGGAGGCTGGTATATGTGAAAAGCTGAGAGCTTGACTCCTTCAGGCTAGGAGTGGTCCTGTGTTGAATACTGTAAGCTGTATTGATTGTCTGATGGAGTGTATACCTTGCCAGATTGGGAAATGAACTGTGTTGAATGATCTTCCCATAATGTATGATTGAAAATACAGGTCTTGATGAATTAAGACTGTACTGAATGAATTGGGTTGCCAGGGTGGATTGGTGGAGCATTGACCCTTCACACATTGGTTTGGAACTGCCTCTTGAATATTCCTTGAGAATGAACAGCCAGTATTCCCTTGAAGGAATACTGTGAGTCAGAATAACCATTGATTGCTTGATGGCGTCATTGGTATTTGTGATTATGACACTTCCCCTTGAGCGTTGATAAATCCTCTGGAAGGTTTGCCTTGATGACCTGTTGAAAAGTATAAATAACCATTTGTAATTGCCGCCATTGGGTTGCTGCTGAAAAAAGATGCATAATGGTGTATAACACCATATTTGGCACTTTTGGTTATTGAAGGTTGAAATGGGCCAAAGGTCTTTTGCAATGATGCCAGGAGGATATGAATGAAATTTGGTTTTTGCAAGCTTCAGAAGTCACAAAGTGGTTTTTGGGGGATTTGGCCATTTTTGGGCTTTTGGCCAAATAAAGCTAATACAGCTTAAAAACTGTATTTGCGCAAAGTGCACAAAATTTGCAAAATGCACAAAAATGCACAAAATGCACAAAACTGGCATTTAAGCACCCAAAGGCCTGATATGGCCTTTTGGGAATATTTCTCATAATACATGAGAAATATGGCCTTTTGGGAATATTTCTCATAATACATGAGAAATATGGCCTAAATGACAAAATACAGCCAAATGCTCAAAAAGTGCACAAACTGTATTTAAAGCTTAAAGAGCCAAAAACAGGCTTTTGGGATGTATTTTCCCTATTTCATGGAAAATACCCAAGATGCCCAAAAGGAAAGAGACAGCCTGGAATGGCTTGATGATGGTGAAGGGGCCAGGTTGGCCCCAGATGATAAAATGACCATTAAGGCCATAAGATATGACAATGGCCAATTTGGCCAATGATTATGGATATGGCCAAATTGCCATATATTGGATATGGCATGGATATGCCATATATATTGAGGTCCAAGAGGGTGCATTTCCATGGTTGTGACACTTTCTTACAGACTTTTCAACACCTCACCCTAGAGCTTTTATATTATTTTGATCACGTTTTGAATTTTAATTCATTTTATGTCTTCCTTTTTGCTTCAAATTTTACTTTCTATATGGATACTAACATAATTTGATTTTTTTAGATGTTGTGCACTTTGTGTGCTAAGGGGGGTATCCCCTGTATCTGCTCCTCCACAACAAATGACGCTTGTGATGCTTGCCAACAAGCACACAAAAAATTCTTGTTTGTTGTGTGAACCTTCTGACCACACAGCCAGAGGAGTTCCCGCCCAAGACCCCCTCATAACGGCTCCTTTGTGTTCAATGATGATGAAAGCATTCCTGAGCTGGAATGGACACCAGGACCCCAAACAGGCAGACAGCAACAATTCCGGATGATTAGCCTGGCTCCATCTAGTATTGATTTGTCCACCAACCAATGGTCACTTCACTCCTTGACCAGAGCAAAGTTAAAGGATGGAAATGGCAAGAGGAAATTCATGCTTGGGCCAATTTTTACCATGTCTTGTCACCTGTGGGATTCAAATGCCAAAGTAAGTTTTCTTTTTCCTCCTTAATTCATTTCTCTTCACGCAATCATACTGACTTTTTTCCATTACACATAGAACAAAACCAACCAAATCCCCTGCAACAAGACTCTCCTGTTCCTAGTTTGCCTTGTGAGCAAACTCCGCAGCAACCGACTCCATCCCTGGGTGGCACCTGATGATCAGAGGACTTATTCCACTGTAAGCAGCCAAAGATTCCTTTTCTAATTTAAACTTTTGACTCAAGTGAACTGACTCTTCCTCCTTTTATAGAACCCTTCCAACCCAATGAGACACCTATTCCAGGCCCAAGTCAACCCTCAGAACCACATGAGGACGCTTTGACTCGTGAGCCTGAACCTGAGGTGGCTCCAACGCAATCCATGGAGGAACCTTTTTGTAAGTTCCCACTTCACTTTTTTCACTCTTCTCAACTTTTCCTCACCCCTGCTTTGCCCATCTCCAGCTTGTCCTACTAAACCTGCCTCTATAATCATCATTGACGATCTGCCCATTGGATCCCCCCTCCACTCCTACCCCGGAGATCCCCCCCAGAGCCAAGCTCCCCTCATTCCCACGATGAGGCTCGGCAGGAATTTATGGACTTGCGACTAACCCTCATGATTCCTTAAGCAATTGTTCACAAATCAATCAACCAAATATTGTTGGAGCATTGCCAATTGCTCTACATGATTCCCTTTGTGGATGTGACACATTGAAATGAGATGCACCGGGAATTCCGGGAGGAACTAAACTCCCTCCTTGGCCAGGCACTGGAGGCTTATCTAAAGGAGGACATCACTGGGATAGTCTTAAGATTCGTCAAAAAAAAGCACATTGCTTTCACTTTTTACCTTTTGTAATACAATCCTTTAAATAAGTTATTTTTATTTAATGAAATATTTTTCAAATTTTCATTACATTATTTGTTCACGTGAAAATATCTTATTTCCTCAATAGTGCAAATCACCTATTGTGTGAGAATAACTTTTGTAAGTGCCCCACCAAATGTTTCAGTCAGTATTTCTTTGTGTGAACCTCTTTTGCAGAAAATGTGCAAATAGTCACCATTACCACCTACTATATTTTCTTCTTCCATGGTTTACAACCATATCAGATCTTAACTGTAAAAATGAGGGGGTTCCCCGCATGTGAGCAATCCACCAGAGATTCATGTGTCATTGCATTTCCTATGCTCACATGCTATTAATATTAGTAGTGTAAGGAATATTTAGAATTGTCAGGAACCTGTACAAGCGTAAGGATTTGCATGTGAAGCATTGAGAACCTGGACAAGCACAAGTATTTTTGTGCAAAGAAGAGCAAGCAACCATGCCAAGCATATGGTGGCATGCCATTTTACATGAGCCATTTCACCCCTTTTCATGTGAGCCACTGTATAACCCCAATTCCAACCCATCAAAACCAGGTGTATACTGTCCTGCGCATTATCACACCTTTATTCTCCAATCACCGTCTAACTCCCAAATGCATACAAATTCCCTCATTCTTTTAATAGAGATGAGATTGTATTACCATCCCTAATGTGATAGCCCGCTCCCTTTCCAATCTCATAATAGCAGTGGCTTTTCTGCCACATTGTTTTTGCTAACCTCCTTGAGCATTGTGGAGACATACCCACTAGTGTTGTGCTTTTGTTGTCCTGTGCTGGATCAGTATAATGAAAAAATGTACTACTGGCCCACACTACCTGAATGAGCCCATAACATTTTGATAGATCAATCCATAAATGCTCATTTGGGAAAATAAATTTTCCCCCTGTACACCACTTTGACACATCTCTTTGAATTTGGCCTGTCCACCTATCAGCTTGAAACCACCATCCTGAATCATACAAAGATGGATCCTTATCAACATGAGGCAATTTTTTGAATCCATTAATGGTGAAAGTGAGTGCAGAAGCAAATTCAAATACCCCCTGATTTGAAGAAATATTGGCTTCATAGTTTACTTGATCAAAGAATGGAACCCCCAATGACTTGTAGCAAGTTCCAATATTTTGAAATAATTTATCCCCAACATATTGTAAGGATTCACCTAGAATGGAACCCACTGAGCTAAGATTTGCACCTTGGTTCCCCTATTCATCTTTTGTGTCTTCAATTCTCCCAAGTCTTCTGTAAATCCCAAATTGTTTGTTCTTCATGCTGCATTTGTGCCACCCAATTGAAAAAAAAATCCCTCCAGTAATGCCCCACTTGTTGCAATTGGGTTGGCAAATTTTCTTTTGCATAAAAAGAATTGTGATAATTCATCCCATTGATTGACCTTGACTTCTCTCATTGTTGTGAATGGTCTTAATTTAACAAGGGCAATCACCACAGAAAAAGACTGGGGACTTGCATACAGGTCCTTTACAGTATCTTCAGCTTATGTCTGAGTGTATCTCTGGAAGTATCCCTAGTTTAACTCACATTCATTGTATTCTGAGATTTTTACTCCCCCTTTAATTTTTATTACTATTTTCTCAACCCATTATATACACTGGCAACAAATATAGGTAATGAATATTATTCAATTTTTGAATTGTGAGAACATTGAAATTCCCTCATGATGCTTATAGTTAGTAGAATAATCTTCAAATCCTCTCATCAATTGAGCTCCTTACAAGTCACTTCATGAATGCTTGTGGATTTTGAAAGTTCATCCAGTTATATGGGGAGCCTTGAAAAGGAATTCTTTGATACTTGTAGCATTAATTGCTTCTTTGATTTTATTGTCATTCCACTGCCTTGATTCTTGAATTTATTTGAGTTTAATTTATCTTTCATGTTGGCTTAAAGAATGAGGATAACTTAAGAATTAAGAAATTCTATTTACCAGAATTCTTGTTTTCAGATGAATCAAAAATTAAGCTTGAATTGATTTCACACAATGATAATAATAAGTAATGATGAATTTGAAAATTATAATGGTAATTATTTTGAGGGAATCCTGTCCAAATTTAAATTAAAAATGGGTATTCCTCCTTAAAATTATGAATGTTTTGGAAAAATAAGATCTAATAATTTTATAATAAGTAAAATACCTCTCCTTGAGTGATGATTATCATCATAGAAATTGGTGAAAATTATTGGAAAAGATGTTTCCATACAAATTAATATTAATTTATTAGAATAATCTTTGAAAATAAAATATGGATAAATAATAAACTTGAAGCTCTTCAAATAGTGAGCCAATGGCCTTCAACATGATTTAATGAATACCTTTGAAATTAGATTCTTGAGAATTTCTGCAAGGGAAAAATAAACAAAGTATAGGAATAATTTGATGAATTAAAAAAGAGTTGGAAAGGTGTTGCATGGGCCACATGTGAGAAATTTTGTCCAGTGCTGGATATATCTTGGAGGGAATTCCACATTTGGGAAGGAACTTGTCTCCTCATAGATAATTTCTTTTACAATCAAAATCCAAGAATTTTGGACAACAGTAATGAGAAATTTAATTGATCTGCAGATTTGGAATATATTTATGTCCATTAATAAACTAAGTTTCAAAATATAATTCATTTTTTACACTATCAAGAACAATTCAGGGGCTAAATCTTTAGCTTATCAAAATCACTTACAAACTCCCCGGGGTCTTTCCACTATATAACCCATGCAATCCTATCATTTAGTTTCCATTTGTCCTATAAATTCATATCACACTGATATATTAAATTTTCATTCTAAAAATTTACAGTATGATTTCAATATTTTGTCTTGGGTTTTTTATTATTCAAATTGAAAAAAAAATTGATATTGAACAATCCTTTCCAA
Organism: Austropuccinia psidii; assembly: GCA_023105745.1. NCBI lineage: Eukaryota > Fungi > Basidiomycota > Pucciniomycetes > Pucciniales > Sphaerophragmiaceae > Austropuccinia > Austropuccinia psidii. The sequence goes on from JALGQZ010000002.1 coordinate 24,922,896, forward strand.
CCTCTCTGAGCTCAGTAATATTCAGAAGAGTATTTAATTCTATTCATATACTATTAGAATCTGACTTAAGTCATATTGGGAGCCTTAATTCTTTCCAGAGTTTCCATCTGGGTCCACTGCTTGACATTTTTGGAGGAGTGGCTGAAGGCTTGAATCCTGAAACATATAAAAAATACAAAAACAATAATAAAGTGCTTTTTATAAATTCTTTCATAAATTTCAAGAATAAAGATAAAAATATTCTATTACATGGATGTGTTTTTGTGGATAAAGGGAATATTTTCCAAACAAGAGAGGCTTTCAAGAATGCAAACATGGCTCTGAGACATATTGGAAACTATAGCTCACCTTTATTTATTGATATTCCTCAAGATTGTGATCTTTATCAAGCTTCCAACAATACAAGTTTAACTAGTTCTGTTACTTCAATACCTAATTGTCAAACCAATCTTTCATTGCACCAAATCCAGGGTATTTCCTTTCTTTTAAATATTGAAAATAATATGGAAAAAATTTGTGAAAATCTATGGAAACATCCAGATAATTTGTGGATTAAAAAAGTGTTTTCTAATGCGGTTGAAAATGGGCTGATACCACAAGATATTGGGTGCAAAAGTAGGGGTGGAATATTGGCTGATGATATGGGACTTGGAAAATCGTTGACAACTTTATGCTTGATTAAAAAAACACAAAATGAAGCATTAAAGTACTCAGCAATATCTAAGGACCATGTCCCAGCTACTTTGATCATTGTACCACTTTCTACTTTGCATAACTGGGAGAATGAAATAAGACTACATTTTCATGCTGGTAGTTTACCATATTCAATATTCCATGGTTCCAATCGTAATTTCATTTCATTCCAAAATTTGAAGCAGAATGCAATTATCATCACCACATATGATGTTATTGCTGGTTATAATGTTGATAATGTTCATGGGATGAGAATAAATCCACTTTTGGTGAATTGGTTCAGAATAGTGTTGGATGAAGCACAGTAAGCTTCTCTTTGTGATTCTTAAATAAAAAAGTACTGAAATTTTTACATCAATTAGCTACATAAAGGAACAATCTACTCATAGAGCATTCACAATATTGAATTTAAAATCTGAAAGAAAGTTATGCCTTACAGGAACACCATTACAAAACAATCTTTGGGATCTACATAGTCTGTTGAGGTTTTTACAAGTAGAACCATGGAATCTCAAGCCTTTATGGGAAAATTGCATAATCAAACAAATATCATCTGGGAATCAAATGGCAATCCAATCATTACAGCTTATAATGCAAACACTCACCTTGAGAAGATTGAAAGCCAACCTACTGGATCTTCCCAATAAAGTGCAACATGGAGTTGGAATTGAGATCTATGAGCCATGGAAAACACTTTATTTCAAAAAGCATGAAGAGTTTAGTGCATTGTATGGAAAACAGAGGTCCAAAGCCGTTCAATGGGATTCATCAGAATTTTTCTCCAGATTATCAGATTTGAGGCAGCTTTGCAATCATCCAGCACTAATAGAAAGGGAAGAAGGGGGAAGGAGATATACCTGGAAAGAAGGATCCAAAGTGGTTCATCTTGTTAGCCATCTCAAGGAGTTTTTTCAGAAGGAGCCAGGCTTAAGATATCCCAAAGCAGTTGTTTTTTCAGAATACAAAAGGTTTCTTGATATGTGAGCTCAAATCCTTCTACTACCTGTCATTTGAATGATTTTATTGATTAAATATTGTAAAAAGTATTGAAATTGCACTGGATGAAAGTGGAATATCCAATTTGATGATGCATGGAATGCTCAAAAATGATCAAAGGATACAAATCCTTGAAGAATTCAGAAAAAATCCAAAATCTCAAGTTCTTCTTACAACAAAAGGCACAGGTGGTGTTGGTATTGATCTAAGATGTGCTCAAAATGTCTACATAATGGTAAGACAGTATTTTGATACACTTGAAGCTTAATCTAATATTATTCCAATTACTTAAATTAGGAACCAGGTTGGAACCCTTCAACTGATGATCAAGCAGTTGATAGGCTTTATCGGCTAGGTCAAAAGAACAAAGTTCATGTATTTCATTATATAACTGTTGGTAGTATTGAGGTGAATATTCAGCAAGTTAGAAGGAAGAAACAGCAGCTTCAGATGTAAAATATTTTATACTCAACCAATATTTATCTTTTTGAGTAGCTAAAATTTTTTTATTTCATTTCAGGTTGAGCATTGGACATTTAGGTACTGTGGATCATGAATTGGAAAAATTGATTGTGGAAACAATAGAGAAATCATGAATTATTTTTTTAGGTTTCAGATAGTTGAAGTAAATTATGAATATCTATACATGGCTTTGATTGTAACATTAGCTTCTCATCATTAGTAAGCTTGGAAATATAATCATCTGAATAAAGATTTTCTGGAAGTCCAATTGGAACTTTGGCATCTTTCTCAAAAATCCCACTTTGTACTCTTCTACTTTCCAAGACATTTGGAATTCTATTGAATTTACTTTTTTGTATTTGCTTTTGAATTAATAGAGAATCTAATTGACTTGCTAACTTTGAGAATAAAGCTGACCTCCAAGGGGACTTTAGTTTTATTAATGATCCATTTTCATCTTCAGTATCAGAGCAGCATCGTGGCTCATCAAATATGGAAGCTTCATCTTGATTAATGTTGAATGATAGCAATGTCTCTGAGCGATTTGACGATAACTGAATATTAAATAACATCAATTGGTGTAAAAATCAATCATAAATAAAATAAAAACATACTTTTTTACGCCACCTTGATTTCTGCTTCTGACTGGCTTTTTTTGAAAGTGCTTCAGGAACCAATTTATCATTCTTAAGATCCTCTTGCTTCCCTCTGAACCAGCGCATTAGTATTAAAGACTTATTATTATGTGTATTATCATTTGGATTTATCAGGAATATTTTCAATTCTCCTTGTTGGTGTAGATAGTTCCAGTGCTTGAGAACAAATTTTGCAAATATTTGATTCCATTTTGATTCCCAACATTGATTCCAAGCAAAGGTTGACATTGGGAAACCTGATTTGAAGAGATCCTCTAGAAAAATAGTTTTGTACATTGGTGAAATTAATATTCTGGGGTTAATAGACGGTCTATCCTCTCCTGAGCTGTGATTATGGGGATTTGTAATTGGATTATCAGTGCAAGAAAAGGGTAATTTCTCAACAATTTTGAGACTTTCTTCTGATGGAAGAGATTTCCAACTATTTATATCAGATGAAGATTGGAAATAGTTGATTTCCATGATCAACCAGCATAATTGATGTATGGATCTTGATATTGCACTGGTAGGTAGTGGGATGATGGGATGTAATATCTTGTTGATAGTCCTGTTTGATTGGGGTATAGAGGTCTCAAAAAAGTAATGTGAAGCTTTAGGCATAGTAAAACAGGTTAATTAAAGTCAGATTTCTGGGTATAGGTGGAAGAATCAAGAGAAAGGCTCCTATTTATCATAAATGATAGGATTCTGGAGCCCAGTAGTTATTTCTTACAGTTGGAATGGGCCTGAAAAAAGCCATCTTGTGTAAAAGGAGCTTATTTGGGAAAGTTAGAAATGAGGTATCAGGTGAAGCAAAGTAATCTTAGCAAACTCAAACATGATTTGAATAAAAATCACCCTTTTTTGAAAGAATAAAATTAAATTAAAGAAAAAACTGATCAAATTAATAAGGTGTTTATATTGGCTTTATCAGGGAGATCTAGTACAGGTTGTCCTTCTATGGTATTTTTTTCAAGCCATGCCTCACTGAAGTCCAATACTAAACATTTTGCCACTTCCAATTTTTTTGGAGCAGTGGGAACAAATTCATGGGTTTTTGAGAAAAATGCCTTGTTAAAAATATCCAAAATATATGCATTTGTTCTCTTCCAAATAGGCTCATAAGGCCTTTCCTTAGCAATAACACTATCAGTAACTTCAATCATCTGCAATGCTCCCTTAGCTGAGCTTTTTCTCCAATCTCTTGAGCAAACCATTAAGCCTCTTACCCCAGAAGCAAGAAATGAAGCTAAAATATGATAGCAGGGCTTAACTAAGCCTATTTTTGATTGTAGCTCTGATAAGGTCTTAAGGTGCTCTTTGGACCTTTTATGAGTGAGCACAAATCCATCAGGAATATTGACTGGAAGAACTTTTGAATGTGCTAGTATCAGGACATATGAGATCATAAGATGTAAAATGGAATCATTGAAAGATATTAAGCTATTCATTCCATAATGAATTGGCTGGTTTTCCTCCTTTTCATCAAGGGTATTTTCAATTTGAGCTGAATGGGATGGTCTTGTGCTGAGGCAGGACACTAGAAATTCCAGGCTGAGTCTTTGAACTAACAAGGGATCATCTTCTGTTGATTTCGTGATTTCAAACTTTTCAGGTTGTATGAGATCTTGTGCAGAAACCGATATTGACTCCAGTATTAGATTGGCCCAGAACTGTTTCTTTTGAAGATTAGGGACAAAGAGGGATTGTGCCAATTGAAAGAGTGGTTGATGTGATTTGGGAATTTTTTGCATTGAGATTGTAGAATCCAAAGTAAAGATAGGGACATTCCAAGCATCAGGATCATTGAAAGGATCATATTTCTTTGGTGAAAAGATATCTAATCCTGAAAAAAGCAAGTAAATATCAATGTTCTGGATGAAACATGAATGAATGTCTTTTGTATTTACCAGATTTATCCAAATCCACTAGCCATTTGGTAATGCTAAGAGATCCAAGACTTTGAAAGTGTATTCCTTTGGGTAGTTTGGTAGAAAATGGCCTTTGGGGAATTTCCTGGAATCGTTCTCTTACTAGATTTTCAACATTAACCTGGCATTTCTTCCATGAGGATACAGAAAGTGGCTGATAATGGCTGATTTTTTCTTCAAAGTGATCTGAGTGAATGGGATTGAATAATCCGGATTGAGGAAGCTTTTTCTTCTTTTGAGATGCTGAAGGCTCTTCATTACTGATTTGCTTTAATTTTGAGGTTGATGGGTTGTTATCTAGAAGTATGAAATCGGAGTTAGGTTTTTCTTTTGAGTGTTTGGTAGATGTAGGTTGTATCAAGGGCTCCTCTATTTTTGATTTTGCTTTTTTTCTCATGGTGGAAGCTGGATAAATTTGTATATTTGATTGATCATTTTGAGAAATACTATTGACTTCAGGGCTGGAATTTGACGTGGATAGGGCTTTTTCAAAATCATTTTGAGGTTGGAATAGTCCTGGTTCTAGATTTTGAGAATCTGACTGGTTTTGTGGGTGTGATTTCTCAGTATCATAATGGCATTCCAATTTCTAAGAAAGAAATGATTCAGGGAATATAGTTTAATCTTTGAGTAAAGCCTAAATAAAATATTGAAACATACTTCTTGATTCTTTTCCTTTACACTTTGATAAATTTTGGCCTTTTTATTACTCATACTAGAAGAAGATATGAAATACCTCTTTATTGATGTTTGAGAGGATGCTGAAATAACAACCTTGGCTTCAGGGGGTAATGATCCACCTAGCTGTACACCTAAATTATGATTTGAATTCCAATCAAAAATGGCTCCATATGGGGAAAAGCTGGAAAAACATACGATACAGATCATCTTCAAGTATTTTGGAGACCTCTTGAATTTTTTTTCTTGCATATTCAGGAAAGTGAGTATCGCAGGTAGCAAGCTTGAGAGAAGGAAGAAATTTGGAGATTTTGGATATGAATTCTGATTTTTCAACTTGCTTTGGCTCTATTTCAAGTAATGGATCCATTTTGGAGCAGTGATTATTTGAAATTGACTGAGGGTTAATTATTATAATTAAGTTTTTAAATTTATTTTTAAAATGAAATTGAAAAAAATAGAAGGTGGGCGTTCTTTATAGTGTTCAAGACAGATTGTACTATTATGGAATGTAGGATTTTGGGAAGGCATATATAATGATAACTTTGGATAAATGTCAATATTTTTGTTTGAGCATTTCTCAATGTATAATAGCTTGGGGACAAATGAAAACCAAAGCAGGCATATATAAGAGGCTTATATATTAAATAATGTTGAGAACCTATAGCACAGTTCAGCTTTGAAAACATTAAATAAATAACAAATTTATGACTGATGGCCATAATTGTGAAAACCCACATTGTGGCTAAATTATAAATTCTGACAATGGGTGACTTTTTAAAATATTTTAAATCATGTTTTCTTTTGAATTACATTTATTACTAAACTCTAAGCTTGGCAAACATATAGGAAACTTCAGCTCTCAAATACACTACAAAGATACTCATTTTATGACTGCCAGTCATTATTTTGAAAGGCATCTTTTGAATTAATTATCAGTTCACTCAATTGGTGAATGGTTAAAATAATTTATCTATAATTATATTTCGGAGTACATCTATTACAAAACTCTAAGCTTGGATACAAAAAGGGACTAGCCATTATTCAGGATTCATACGATTATGACTACTTGAACCAGCTTCAATTCCACTGAGAGAAGATCTTCCTGGCCTCTGTATGATGTGACGTCCCCTTTTTGTCTTGGCCTCAATCTCTAATAAAATATTTTGGAGTCCAATCGGTTCTTTTACCAGTAAGTGGTTTCTTTCAACTTCTGAAATTGTGTTTAAGTATATTGAGGAATAACAATCTAAAGGTAAGCAATGTGGGACATTAGTTAAATCAGAATTATAGTCTAATTTCTCTCCATCCCTATGAAGCATACGTTGAACTCTATTCTTTTCAAGCTGGGTTTTGGCACCAAGGGTCATTGCTAGATCCAATTGCCTTGTACACAAGGTCAAAGCTTCACTACGCCAAACTGGAACAAGTCTTTTGGGTGCTTTTCCAAAGTCAGAATTATCCTCTACATCGGAAGTTGCTTTTATATCAGTATATATTGCAGAGAAATCGTTGTTTTGAGGAAATAATTGACGTGCTATTTTGAAACGGGCAGCTGTCACCTAAATATAAAAGTAATATTAGAGTTTGGTGTATGTCTAACTAAAGAATAAGCACGTACATTCTACCTCCCTCTAGTGTTTTTGGATTTCTTAGCTTTTTGAAATTTAACCTCCTCTGCAGCCTGGCCAAGTTTTGAAAGCTTTTTCATTTCTTTACCCCTTCCATTAACCCAACGTTCAATTAATAGGTTTAGTTGATCAGGATGGGTGATATTTAAGCTGGGTTGAGTCTGGCTCCAATTGAAAAAATGTTTGGAGATAATTTCGGCTATGGCTGCATTCCAAGTGGAGTTATTGAATGCGGTCCCCCATTGGAAGGTAATTCTCTTGAGGCCTACTAGCTGGCATTCCTTTTCACAAGCACGCTTTTCAACTATGGAGACCTTGATCTTGTTATTGAGAACATCACAACTTTGTTTAAATTCAGGTGGCTGCAATCGTTGAGATATAGAGGTGATTTCTTGTTTGACCAGAATTTGGCGCTCACTAATTGGACGATCTCTCAGTCCATATTCAAAGGTTTCCAAATGGGTCTTGATGTGTTTAGCTCGGTTTTTGACCCAATGAATGTGAAATTCCTCTTCATCATTGGTAGGATTGGGTGGGAAGTGATCTACAGAAGGTGGCATACCCATTAAGAAGTAGATAAATTCTCGCAGGTGGACTGATTCAGTGGATGCCTGACTTGGAAGATTGTTCTTTGTTACCAATCTTGTAATGCGGTTATTTCTCTGTTGCAATATTTTCTTATTATTTCTAGCCCTCTGTTGGTCCTCTTCTTGTTGAATCCTGAATTCAACTCCAACAACTGAAAACCAAATCAGTTAGTAATTTTCAATCAGCTTTGGGAAAGATACTCACCTGCGGATGTTATTTCCTCTTGTCCCTCCTGACTGGCATTCTGTGAAACAGCATCCTCTATTCCAAGTCTTTCCAAATCTTGCAGAAAGATGGATTTCTGTCCAGTAGAGTCAGTATGGATGCTTTCGTGGTTTTCTTCATCTGAGTGAATTATTGAGTCACCCTCTGTTGGTGGGTTTTGTGATGAGGATCCAGAATTTTCTCTGTGGAATGCAGAGGGGGAACCACCCAGTGCATGGGAAGACATTGTAATATCAATTTAAACAAGTGGAGTTAAATTGAGGAAAATGAGGTAATTATATTAATGAAAATTTGAGTATGTTAAACAGAGTTGGAGTAAGAACTCAACATATGATAATGAACTTGGTGGATGAGAAAGCTCAGGAAAACTTAAAGCAGTTTGGTGAAGTGGAAATACAGACATTTTGGTGGAGAAGAGATAGTTTATATACACATTTGTTCAAACCTGTTCTATCCAGCACCAAAAAGCCAAATTATGTCTTGAAAGATGTTTGAGAGGCTTAAATATGGTAGATTGACAATTTAAATCTCTTTTAAAAGGGATTGGAGTGAATTTTTCTAAAAAAAACTTCATTTAATAGCATATAACAATATCAACAAAGGAAAAAGTATTGTTTTTCCTCCAAAGAAATATTTAGTGCGCATTGATGAGGAAACCTAAGGCTGAAAGGGGTGCGGTGCTTCAATCACCTATCCATTGCTGGCAAGGTTTGAAAGGGAATGGTAAGAAACTGTTAAAATATATGAGATAATGAGTGGCAGTCCATGGAATCACTTACTGATGAATGTAGAGATACCAAGCAGAGTGTAGCCTGATCAATTCCAAAGCTTCCAGGAGGATTCTTTAGGCTTGCAGCATGACCCAAAACTGATTGGGAGTTGATGATTATGGCATCCTCTGTCTGGTCTAATAGAATAGAACAATTGAGATCTGGAAAAGGATGGAAAGGGTCTTTTTCTATTTCATTATTTTCAAGCTTCTTGAAAGGTTTGATTATTAGCCACCATATGTCAGGATCACCTCCAACTAATGTGACAATATTATCAATATGGCCCAATGATTTCTCATTATTAATGCTATACTCTATGATACTGTCTTCAACATGTGATTTTACATTACAATACCTTTTTTTTTCAAAAATTATTGACTTTTTGCATTCAAAGAGGTTTACAACATCCCTTAAATCTCTTGAAACTAGTAGTTTCCACTGTTGGAAAATATCATCATGCAATTGAATTGTATGACTGGGACTGAGATTTGGTGATTGATTCAGAGAAATGAGGGGATTGTTCCTACCAACTCTTTGTTGAAGATTAGGCAAATTTGAAATCCATTGATATTGTACTTTAGATATCCATCTTTTCAGTATTGTTTGGGAGATCTCAGCTACAATTGGTTAGATGTGGGTAAGTATTGTGAGGGTGATTTTTTGACATAAAAATATATAATTCAAACTCAACATGGCTTATTATTCCGTGGTATGTCCCCAAATGTACGGTTCATTCTTTCGTATGCCCACACAGCTAAGCTTCTTGGTGGCCCTAGCTCCTTTATAACCTTTGGTAAATGTTGTGTTAGGTGTAGATTAGGTTTCGAGTTTATCATGGACCAACCCAAACGAAGTGTTTGACGATAGATCTTTGTAGTACTTTCAATCTTATCTAGGTCTTCTTCATGAATGCTTTTTCTGAGTAACATGTTTGTTAATGTAACTAATGAAATTAGCGATTTGAGTAGAAGATCCTTATGGAGATAGTTCCCTGGGCATTTGACCCTTTCCTCCCTGTGAGGTATTAGTGAACTCCATAGTGGTACAAGTGCCAAAGGTAAATACAATGTCATCAAGATTTGCCACTCCGCTGCTTTGAGTGTCTGAAAGTTTTTGAAACCAAATTTTCTGGGTAGACGAGAAAGCCATGACGGGACTCTTGTTTGATTGATGACTTTTTGAAGTACCTCTAATTCGTCTTTTTTTAATCTTGGAGTTTCATCCCCCATTGGATTTAAATACTGATTATCATCAGAAGATAAATCAGAGGGGACCAATGAATCACTACCATGTGTAAAAGGTAATAAGTTGAGTACTGTAGATGTGGTTGTCTGGGATCTAAGGGAATACCTGGAGTTTGAAGTTCTGTTGCTTTTTGCAGTTTGATCACTTTTGGTCCTGGAGGCTTCACTAGAGCCTTTGTGCCTTTGGGATGTACGAGGTCGAATGCGGGCAAGGTTAGCTCTTGTAAGGTTTTGTTTCTTGGGTCTACTTGTTTTTTCAGAATCATTGTCATCTTCATTTTTCCTTTTTCTTGGTCTCCCCAATAAACAAAAAGGATTTTTGGATTGATTTGAGGGTGCCAAAAAACTTTGCTTTTTCCTTTGAACCTCTAACTCATGACCAGCCAACCCCACCTTGAGGAATGATATGCAATAGTCTTTGATATCCCCTAAAATCAAACAATGCATAATATCTATGCCACAAAAGTCAATTGGTCTCCAGTAATCTAGCTTATTTAGAATACTCCACCGGACACCATGTGATTTTACAAATTCATCTTGTTCCTTTTTGGTTTGAAGTTGGAGCCATTCATTTGCCTTGGAAATATGGTTTTCATGTGTTCTTGTTTCAAATTTTAAAAAATCTATTTCATTGATGTCCACCCTTGTAATATTACAAAAGGAGCAAAATCGATTGGCTGAATGAGAGGCAAATCCAGCCACTTTACGTAGAGCAGGAAGATCTGCTATTAAAGGTAATAAAGCCACTCTAATAAGTCTACCCTGTGGAAAGTCGTGGGTATTGGAAAACCAAATACCATTCCATAGCATTTGAAGCTCAATCACAAGAGGCTCCAAGATTGAATTCATTTGATCAAGAGATGGCTCTTTGGGACCAGGAATTATGGCATATAAAAACATGTTCTCCTCTTTGTGACGTTCACTTGGAGGCAGATTCAAACAAGTGAGAATAATTGACCCAATTGAGATGGATTTTGCAGCCCCTTTGTTACTGAATGGATTGAACCAATCTACGTATAAGCTAAATATCAAATTACCTGTTCTATTGGTGAAAGCTTGTTTACTACGTGGGGAAGATTTGAATGTGTGCCAAATTTTGCTATGCCAAATATCAGAAATAACTTTAGGGTCTGCTTGAGAATTATGGGTATGGTGAGCATTTAATAGCTTTTCAAAGCCAGGAATCCACATATGGGAGGCCAACCATTTTTTCAAGGATTGATATGTAAAGGTACAGATTGGTTTTTGAAGTAAAGTATCATTCTTGTCATCAGTTTTAAATAAAAGAGAACCACATTCTTTTCTTGCAAGAGATCCTAATTTGACAATGGAGGAAGGAAAAGGTTGAATAAATTTGGATGTACACTGTTTGTTGATGTGCCCCGTTTCAGTCAGATCATACAAGCTGAAGCATTCTGGAAAGCAAATCTTTTTTTCAAAGTCCATGGATATGCCCAGCTGAACAAAAATAGTTTCAATTGAAAGTGGAATTTCTTTAGAAATGGATAATCCATCAAAATTGAATTTGTCTCCAAGGCTGGTTATCTTTTCCCTTTCTGATAGAAGAAATTGTTTGATACTATCTCTGGACATTCCATTTTTGAGGTATAGGCTGGAAGCTTGAACCAAAACTTTAAGAGCATGAGAGTCAATGAATTTGAAGGTCTTGTTTTCATATTTTTTGGTATCAAAAAGTAAATTTCTTTCATTATTCTGATGACATATCTGTTCAATTTGAGAGAATCCAGGGGTTTTCTGTGTTGGCTGCACCGAAGGATTGTGGAAAATTAGATGTAAGTAATGATGAATAATTGTAATGGGGGAGGGAAAGAGTCCTTACATTTTTGCTATTTTGGGCTAAAAACATCTGATCAACCAAAGTCTGGGGTCTCCTGAGTTTTGCTAGTTCCAATTGATGTGTCTTCCAAGCTGGGTCAGACATAGGTTTTCCATGCTGAACAATATTGTTCAAATCTTCATAATATTGATTGCAACAGCCAAGCTCATGACAAGTACAAATTTTTTTGGGGCGACCCATTTTTTGCACCATGGAAATTTGTGGGGAATGAGCAAAAAGGGCCCAGAAATTGATATGGAGTAGGGCGGTTATGAGGAATGCTTTGGGGGGCAAAGTGAACTCAAAAGATCTTTCAAGTGGACACAAGCATAGCTTTATTTATATTTGAGCATCTTTGATTTTGCAAACATAGAAGCCAATTACACCCCTATAGACCTCATTGATAATAAAGTTTTGTCTGTATCTGAGTGGGTCTGACAAAATTTCCAAGAGACAAACCAATTACGGCCGTAATTGGTTTGCATATGGTACAAATTATGACCAGCGGTCATAATTTGACCACCTGTGTACACTTACAGCCCAAGCTGTATTTTCAGTGGACCTCATTAAGATACAGTTTTTTCTGTATCTGTGTGGGTCTGACAAAATTGCAAAGAGACAAACCAATTACGGCCGTAATTGGTTTGCATATGGTACAAATTATGACCGGCGGTCATAATTTGACCACCTTTGTATGATTACAGCCAAAGATTCATTGTGGCTGGACCTCATTCAGATACAGTTTTTTCTGTATCTGAGTGGGTCTGACAAAATTTCCAAGAGACAAACCAATTATGGCCGTAATTGGTTTGCATATGGTACAAATTATGACCGGCGGTCATAATTTGACCACCTGTGTACACTTACACCCCAAGCTGTATTGTCAGTGGACCTCATTCAGATACAGTTTTTTCTGTACCTGAGTGGGTCTGACAAAATTTCCAAGAGACAAACCAATTACGGCCGTAATTGGTTTGCAAGTGGTACAAATTATGACCGGCGGTCATAATTTGACCACCTGTGTACACTTACAGCCAAAGCTGTATTTTCAGTGGACCTCATTAAGATACAGTTTTTTCTGTATCTGAGTGGGTCTGACAAAATTGCAAAGAGAAAAACCAATTACGGCCGTAATTGGTTTGCAAGTGGTACAAATTATGACCGGCAGTCATAATTTGACCACCTGTGTACACTTACAGCCCAAGCTGTATTTTCAGTGGACCCCATTCAGATACAGTTTTTTCTGTATCTGAGTGGGTCTGACAAAATTTCCAAGACACAAACCAATTACGGCCGTAATTGGTTTGCAAGTGGTACAAATTATGACCGGCGGTCATAATTTGACCACCTTTGTATGATTACAGCCAAAGATTCATTGTGGCTGGACCTCATTCAGATACAGTTTTTTCTGTATCTTAGTGGGTCTCCTTACAGCCCAAGCTGTATTGTCAGTGGACCTCATTCAGATACAGAAAAAACTGTATCTGTGTGGGTCTGACAAAATTTCCAAGACACAAACCAATTACGGCCGTAATTGGTTTGCATATGGTACAAATTATGACCGGCGGTCATAATTTGACCACCTGTGTACACTTACACCCCAAGCTGTATTGTCAGTGGACCTCATTCAGATACAGTTTTTTCTGTATCTGAGTGGGTCTGACAAAATTTCCAAGAGACAAACCAATTACGGCCGTAATTGGTTTGCATATGGTACAAATTATGACCGGCGGTCATAATTTGACCACCTGTGTACACTTACAGCCCAAGCTGTATTTTCAGTGGACCTCATTCAGATACAGTTTTTTCTGTATCTGAGTGGGTCTGACAAACCAATTACGGCCGTAATTGGTTTGCATATGGTACAAATTATGACCGGCGGTCATAATTTGACCACCTTTGTATGATTACAGCCAAAGATTCATTGTGGCTGGACCTCATTCAGATACAGTTTTTTCTGTATCTGAGTGGGTCTGACAAAATTTCCAAGAGACAAACCAATTACGGCCGTAATTGGTTTGCATATGGTACAAATTATGACCGGCGGTCATAATTTGACCACCTGTGTACACTTACACCCCAAGCTGTATTTTCAGTGGACCTCATTCAGATACAGTTTTTTCTGTATCTGAGTGGGTCTGACAAACCAATTACGGCCGTAATTGGTTTGCATATGGTACAAATTATGACCGGCGGTCATAATTTGACCACCTTTGTATGATTACAGCCAAAGATTCATTGTGGCTGGACCTCATTCAGATACAGTTTTTTCTGTATCTGAGTGGGTCTGACAAAATTTCCAAGAGACAAACCAATTACGGCCGTAATTGGTTTGCATATGGTACAAATTATGACCGGCGGTCATAATTTGACCACCTGTGTACACTTACACCCCAAGCTGTATTGTCAGTGGACCTCATTCAGATACAGTTTTTTCTGTATCTGAGTGGGTCTGGCAAAATTGCAAAGAGAAAAACCAATTACGGCCGTAATTGGTTTGCAAGTGGTAAAAATTATGACCGGAGGTCATAATTTGACCACCTGTGTACACTTACAGCCCAAGCTGTATTTTCAGTGGACCCCATTCAGATACAGTTTTTTCTGTATCTGAGTGGGTCTGACAAAATTTCCAAGACACAAACCAATTACGGCCGTAATTGGTTTGCAAGTGGTACAAATTATGACCGGCGGTCATAATTTGACCACCTTTGTATCATTACAGCCAAAGATTCATTGTGGCTGGACCTCATTCAGATACAGTTTTTTATGTATCTTAGTGGGTCTCCTTACAGCCCAAGCTGTATTGTCAGTGGACCTCATTCAGATACAGAAAAAACTGTATCTGTGTGGGTCTGACAAAATTTCCAAGACACAAACCAATTACGGCCATAATTGGTTTGCAAGTAGTACAAATTATGACCGGCGGTCATAATTTGACCACCTTTGTATGATTACAGCCAAAGATTCATTGTGGCTGGACCTCATTCAGATACAGTTTTTTCTGTATCTTAGTGGGTCTCATTACAGCCCAAGCTGTATTGTCAGTGGACTTCATTCAGATACAGTTTTTTCTGTATCTGAGTGGGTCTGACAAAATTTCCAAGAGACAAACCAATTACGGCCGTAATTGGTTTGCATATGGTACCTATTATGACCGGCGGTCATAATTTGACCACCTGTGTACACTTACACCCCAAGCTGTATTGTCAGTGGACCTCATTCAGATACAGTTTTTTCTGTATCTGAGTGGGTCTGACAAAATTTCCAAGAGACAAACCAATTACGGCCGTAATTGGTTTGCAAGTGGTACAAATTATGACCGGCGGTCATAATTTGACCACCTGTGTACACTTACACCCCAAGCTGTATTGTCAGTGGACTTCATTCAGATACAGTTTTTTCTGTATCTGAGTGGGTCTGACAAAATTTCCAAGAGACAAACCAATTACGGCCGTAATTGGTTTGCATATGGTACCTATTATGACCGGCGGTCATAATTTGACCACCTGTGTACACTTACACCCCAAGCTGTATTGTCAGTGGACCTCATTCAGATACAGTTTTTTCTGTATCTGAGTGGGTCTGACAAAATTTCCAAGAGACAAACCAATTACGGCCGTAATTGGTTTGCAAGTGGTACAAATTATGACCGGCGGTCATAATTTGACCACCTGTGTACACTTACACCCCAAGCTGTATTGTCAGTGGACTTCATTCAGATACAGTTTTTTCTGTATCTGAGTGGGTCTGACAAAATTTCCAAGAGACAAACCAATTACGGCCGTAATTGGTTTGCATATGGTACCTATTATGACCGGCGGTCATAATTTGACCACCTGTGTACACTTACACCCCAAGCTGTATTTTCAGTGGACCCCATTCAGATACAGTTTTTTCTGTATCTGAGTGGGTCTGACAAAATTTCCAAGACACAAACCAATTACGGCCATAATTGGTTTGCAAGTGGTACAAATTATGACCGGCGGTCATAATTTGACCACCTTTGTATCATTACAGCCAAAGATTCATTGTGGCTGGACCTCATTCAGATACAGTTTTTTATGTATCTTAGTGGGTCTCCTTACAGCCCAAGCTGTATTGTCAGTGGACCTCATTCAGATACAGAAAAAACTGTATCTGTGTGGGTCTGACAAAATTTCCAAGACACAAACCAATTACGGCCGTAATTGGTTTGCAAGTAGTACAAATTATGACCGGCGGTCATAATTTGACCACCTTTGTATGATTACAGCCAAAGATTCATTGTGGCTGGACCTCATTCAGATACAGTTTTTTCTGTATCTTAGTGGGTCTCATTACAGCCCAAGCTGTATTGTCAGTGGACTTCATTCAGATACAGTTTTTTCTGTATCTGAGTGGGTCTGACAAAATTTCCAAGAGACAAACCAATTACGGCCGTAATTGGTTTGCATATGGTACCTATTATGACCGGCGGTCATAATTTGACCACCTGTGTACACTTACACCCCAAGCTGTATTGTCAGTGGACCTCATTCAGATACAGTTTTTTCTGTATCTGAGTGGGTCTGACAAAATTTCCAAGAGACAAACCAATTACGGCCGTAATTGGTTTGCAAGTGGTACAAATTATGACCGGCGGTCATAATTTGACCACCTGTGTACACTTACACCCAAAGCTGTATTTTCAGTGGACCTCATTAAGATACAGTTTTTTCTGTATCTGAGTGGGTCTGACAAAATTGCAAAGAGAAAAACCAATTACGGCCGTAATTGGTTTGCAAGTGGTACAAATTATGACCGGCGGTCATAATTTGACCACCTGTGTACACTTACAGCCAAAGCTGTATTTTCAGTGGACCTCATTAAGATACAGTTTTTTCTGTATCTGAGTGGGTCTGACAAAATTTCCAAGACACAAACCAATTACGGCCGTAATTGGTTTGCATATGGTACAAATTATGACCGGCGGTCATAATTTGACCACCTGTGTACACTTACACCCCAAGCTGTATTGTCAGTGGACCTCATTCAGATACAGTTTTTTCTGTATCTGAGTGGGTCTGACAAAATTTCCAAGAGACAAACCAATTATGGCCGTAATTGGTTTGCATATGGTACAAATTATGACCGGCGGTCATAATTTGACCACCTGTGTACACTTACACCCCAAGCTGTATTGTCAGTGGACCTCATTCAGATACAGTTTTTTCTGTATCTGAGTGGGTCTGACAAAATTTCCAAGAGACAAACCAATTACGGCCGTAATTGGTTTGCATATGGTACAAATTATGACCGGCGGTCATAATTTGACCACCTGTGTACACTTACAGCCCAAGCTGTATTTTCAGTGGACCTCATTCAGATACAGTTTTTTCTGTATCTGAGTGGGTCTGACAAACCAATTACGGCCGTAATTGGTTTGCATATGGTACCTATTATGACCGGCGGTCATAATTTGACCACCTGTGTACACTTACACCCCAAGCTGTATTGTCAGTGGACCTCATTCAGATACAGTTTTTTCTGTATCTGAGTGGGTCTGACAAAATTTCCAAGAGACAAACCAATTACGGCCGTAATTGGTTTGCAAGTGGTACAAATTATGACCGGCGGTCATAATTTGACCACCTGTGTACACTTACACCCCAAGCTGTATTGTCAGTGGACCTCATTCAGATACAGTTTTTTCTGTATCTGAGTGGGTCTGACTAAATTTCCAAGAGACAAACCAATTACGGCCGTAATTGGTTTGCATATGGTACCTATTATGACCGGCGGTCATAATTTGACCACCTGTGTACACTTACACCCCAAGCTGTATTTTCAGTGGACCCCATTCAGATACAGTTTTTTCTGTATCTGAGTGGGTCTGACAGAATTTCCAAGACACAAACCAATTACGGCCATAATTGGTTTGCAAGTGGTACAAATTATGACCGGCGGTCATAATTTGACCACCTTTGTATCATTACAGCCAAAGATTCATTGTGGCTGGACCTCATTCAGATACAGTTTTTTATGTATCTTAGTGGGTCTCCTTACAGCCCAAGCTGTATTGTCAGTGGACCTCATTCAGATACAGAAAAAACTGTATCTGTGTGGGTCTGACAAAATTTCCAAGACACAAACCAATTACGGCAGTAATTGGTTTGCAAGTAGTACAAATTATGACCGGCGGTCATAATTTGACCACCTTTGTATGATTACAGCCAAAGATTCATTGTGGCTGGACCTCATTCAGATACAGTTTTTTCTGTATCTTAGTGGGTCTCATTACAGCCCAAGCTGTATTGTCAGTGGACTTCATTCAGATACAGTTTTTTCTGTATCTGAGTGGGTCTGACAAAATTTCCAAGAGACAAACCAATTACGGCCGTAATTGGTTTGCATATGGTACCTATTATGACCGGCGGTCATAATTTGACCACCTGTGTACACTTACACCCCAAGCTGTATTGTCAGTGGACCTCATTCAGATACAGTTTTTTCTGTATCTGAGTGGGTCTGACAAAATTTCCAAGAGACAAACCAATTACGGCCGTAATTGGTTTGCAAGTGGTACAAATTATGACCGGCGGTCATAATTTGACCACCTGTGTACACTTACACCCAAAGCTGTATTTTCAGTGGACCTCATTAAGATACAGTTTTTTCTGTATCTGAGTGGGTCTGACAAAATTGCAAAGAGAAAAACCAATTACGGCCGTAATTGGTTTGCAAGTGGTACAAATTATGACCGGCGGTCATAATTTGACCACCTGTGTACACTTACAGCCAAAGCTGTATTTTCAGTGGACCTCATTAAGATACAGTTTTTTCTGTATCTGAGTGGGTCTGACAAAATTTCCAAGACACAAACCAATTACGGCCGTAATTGGTTTGCATATGGTACAAATTATGACCGGCGGTCATAATTTGACCACCTGTGTACACTTACACCCCAAGCTGTATTGTCAGTGGACCTCATTCAGATACAGTTTTTTCTGTATCTGAGTGGGTCTGACAAAATTTCCAAGAGACAAACCAATTATGGCCGTAATTGGTTTGCATATGGTACAAATTATGACCGGCGGTCATAATTTGACCACCTGTGTACACTTACACCCCAAGCTGTATTGTCAGTGGACCTCATTCAGATACAGTTTTTTCTGTATCTGAGTGGGTCTGACAAAATTTCCAAGAGACAAACCAATTACGGCCGTAATTGGTTTGCATATGGTACAAATTATGACCGGCGGTCATAATTTGACCACCTGTGTACACTTACAGCCGAAGCTGTATTTTCAGTGGACCTCATTCAGATACAGTTTTTTCTGTATCTGAGTGGGTCTGACAAACCAATTACGGCCGTAATTGGTTTGCATATGGTACCTATTATGACCGGCGGTCATAATTTGACCACCTGTGTACACTTACACCCCAAGCTGTATTGTCAGTGGACCTCATTCAGATACAGTTTTTTCTGTATCTGAGTGGGTCTGACAAAATTTCCAAGAGACAAACCAATTACGGCCGTAATTGGTTTGCAAGTGGTACAAATTATGACCGGCGGTCATAATTTGACCACCTGTGTACACTTACACCCCAAGCTGTATTGTCAGTGGACCTCATTCAGATACAGTTTTTTCTGTATCTGAGTGGGTCTGGCAAAATTGCAAAGAGAAAAACCAATTACGGCCGTAATTGGTTTGCAAGTGGTAAAAATTATGACCGGCGGTCATAATTTGACCACCTGTGTACACTTACAGCCCAAGCTGTATTTTCAGTGGACCCCATTCAGATACAGTTTTTTCTGTATCTGAGTGGGTCTGACAAAATTTCCAAGACACAAACCAATTACGGCCGTAATTGGTTTGCAAGTGGTACAAATTATGACCGGCGGTCATAATTTGACCACCTTTGTATCATTACAGCCAAAGATTCATTGTGGCTGGACCTCATTCAGATACAGTTTTTTATGTATCTTAGTGGGTCTCCTTACAGCCCAAGCTGTATTGTCAGTGGACCTCATTCAGATACAGAAAAAACTGTATCTGTGTGGGTCTGACAAAATTTCCAAGACACAAACCAATTACGGCCGTAATTGGTTTGCAAGTAGTACAAATTATGACCGGCGGTCATAATTTGACCACCTTTGTATGATTACAGCCAAAGATTCATTGTGGCTGGACCTCATTCAGATACAGTTTTTTCTGTATCTTAGTGGGTCTCATTACAGCCCAAGCTGTATTGTCAGTGGACTTCATTCAGATACAGTTTTTTCTGTATCTGAGTGGGTCTGACAAAATTTCCAAGAGACAAACCAATTACGGCCGTAATTGGTTTGCATATGGTACCTATTATGACCGGCGGTCATAATTTGACCACCTGTGTACACTTACACCCCAAGCTGTATTGTCAGTGGACCTCATTCAGATACAGTTTTTTCTGTATCTGAGTGGGTCTGACAAAATTTCCAAGAGACAAACCAATTACGGCCGTAATTGGTTTGCAAGTGGTACAAATTATGACCGGCGGTCATAATTTGACCACCTGTGTACACTTACACCCAAAGCTGTATTTTCAGTGGACCTCATTAAGATACAGTTTTTTCTGTATCTGAGTGGGTCTGACAAAATTGCAAAGAGAAAAACCAATTACGGCCGTAATTGGTTTGCAAGTGGTACAAATTATGACCGGCGGTCATAATTTGACCACCTGTGTACACTTACAGCCAAAGCTGTATTTTCAGTGGACCTCATTAAGATACAGTTTTTTCTGTATCTGAGTGGGTCTGACAAAATTTCCAAGACACAAACCAATTACGGCCGTAATTGGTTTGCATATGGTACAAATTATGACCGGCGGTCATAATTTGACCACCTGTGTACACTTACACCCCAAGCTGTATTGTCAGTGGACCTCATTCAGATACAGTTTTTTCTGTATCTGAGTGGGTCTGACAAAATTTCCAAGAGACAAACCAATTATGGCCGTAATTGGTTTGCATATGGTACAAATTATGACCGGCGGTCATAATTTGACCACCTGTGTACACTTACACCCCAAGCTGTATTGTCAGTGGACCTCATTCAGATACAGTTTTTTCTGTATCTGAGTGGGTCTGACAAAATTTCCAAGAGACAAACCAATTACGGCCGTAATTGGTTTGCATATGGTACAAATTATGACCGGCGGTCATAATTTGACCACCTGTGTACACTTACAGCCCAAGCTGTATTTTCAGTGGACCTCATTCAGATACAGTTTTTTCTGTATCTGAGTGGGTCTGACAAACCAATTACGGCCGTAATTGGTTTGCATATGGTACCTATTATGACCGGCGGTCATAATTTGACCACCTGTGTACACTTACACCCCAAGCTGTATTGTCAGTGGACCTCATTCAGATACAGTTTTTTCTGTATCTGAGTGGGTCTGACAAAATTTCCAAGAGACAAACCAATTACGGCCGTAATTGGTTTGCAAGTGGTACAAATTATGACCGGCGGTCATAATTTGACCACCTGTGTACACTTACACCCCAAGCTGTATTGTCAGTGGACCTCATTCAGATACAGTTTTTTCTGTATCTGAGTGGGTCTGGCAAAATTGCAAAGAGAAAAACCAATTACGGCCGTAATTGGTTTGCAAGTGGTAAAAATTATGACCGGCGGTCATAATTTGACCACCTGTGTACACTTACAGCCCAAGCTGTATTTTCAGTGGACCCCATTCAGATACAGTTTTTTCTGTATCTGAGTGGGTCTGACAAAATTTCCAAGACACAAACCAATTACGGCCGTAATTGGTTTGCAAGTGGTACAAATTATGACCGGCGGTCATAATTTGACCACCTTTGTATCATTACAGCCAAAGATTCATTGTGGCTGGACCTCATTCAGATACAGTTTTTTATGTATCTTAGTGGGTCTCCTTACAGCCCAAGCTGTATTGTCAGTGGACCTCATTCAGATACAGAAAAAACTGTATCTGTGTGGGTCTGACAAAATTTCCAAGACACAAACCAATTACGGCCGTAATTGGTTTGCAAGTAGTACAAATTATGACCGGCGGTCATAATTTGACCACCTTTGTATGATTACAGCCAAAGATTCATTGTGGCTGGACCTCATTCAGATACAGTTTTTTCTGTATCTTAGTGGGTCTCATTACAGCCCAAGCTGTATTGTCAGTGGACTTCATTCAGATACAGTTTTTTCTGTATCTGAGTGGGTCTGACAAAATTTCCAAGAGACAAACCAATTACGGCCGTAATTGGTTTGCATATGGTACCTATTATGACCGGCGGTCATAATTTGACCACCTGTGTACACTTACACCCCAAGCTGTATTTTCAGTGGACCCCATTCAGATACAGTTTTTTCTGTATCTGAGTGGGTCTGACAAAATTTCCAAGACACAAACCAATTACGGCCGTAATTGGTTTGCAAGTGGTACAAATTATGACCGGCGGTCATAATTTGACCACCTTTGTATCATTACAGCCAAAGATTCATTGTGGCTGGACCTCATTCAGATACAGTTTTTTATGTATCTTAGTGGGTCTCCTTACAGCCCAAGCTGTATTGTCAGTGGACCTCATTCAGATACAGAAAAAACTGTATCTGTGTGGGTCTGACAAAATTTCCAAGACACAAACCAATTACGGCCATAATTGGTTTGCAAGTAGTACAAATTATGACCGGCGGTCATAATTTGACCACCTTTGTATGATTACAGCCAAAGATTCATTGTGGCTGGACCTCATTCAGATACAGTTTTTTCTGTATCTTAGTGGGTCTCATTACAGCCCAAGCTGTATTGTCAGTGGACTTCATTCAGATACAGTTTTTTCTGTATCTGAGTGGGTCTGACAAAATTTCCAAGAGTCAAACCAATTACGGCCGTAACCAATTACAGCTGTAATTGGTTTGCAAATGGTACAAATTATGACCGGCAGTCATAATTTGACCACCTTTGTATGATTACAGCCAAACATGCATTGTGGCTGGACTCCATTCAGATACAGTTCTTGCTGTATCTCAATGGGTCTGATTGAATTTCAAGGAGCCTAGTGGTACGGATTATGACTAGAACTCATAATCTCACTCTGATGACATTCTGTGGACACAAATTTATTGCAGTCATAATTGATTTACATTTTGAATAAATTATTACTGGTGGGCTAAATCTCTCACCCACCTACAGGTGTGACTGTACCATCTAACCTAATCACCCATGTATTTGAAGGAGTATTCTAAAGATACACATATCCTGACACACAATTCTTTGCTAAATGTGTAATTGTGTTTTATGTCTAGAGGATCTGCAGCTTTCTTTCCTTTGAAACCACCAAACTCATTTCTGCTCTATTTCAATGGGCTACACCCCCACTTCATTTCATTGGGACCTGCAATATAAATAGAGCTGTTTTTCCTGTGTTTTCCCTAAGTTCCTCTGTTTTTAACTTCTGTTGGCCATTTAAATCCCTCTCCCCCCAATATAATACCCAATACTATGAATCCACCCCAACCACCTGATTCCGATGTCTCATTTGATGAAATGTTTCATAGGTTTTTTTCAAATAACACAGATTTGAATTCATCTTTATCTTCTCAAAATGAGGCACCATCTCATTCATCCATCAATTCATTGTCCACTCCAAACCAAAGTGCTGAACCCCAGGAATGTTACGATCTTTTTCACTACCTCAATTCTCCCAATATAGTCCCACCAGCTCCCATTAGTCATCCTCACATCTTGCCCTGCCCCCCACCAAACAACATAAATAGAAGCCCCTTTCAACTTGGTAAATTTTTTCTTCCCCACGTAATCTCATCCCCAACCTTTATTAATAATATATTTTTGCAAAAATTTCTTAGATATCATAAACACACCAAACATGAGTTTATGTAACCCACCCCCAAATACTCCACGAACCCTTCCACCCCCCTCATTCATAGAATTCGACATGAATAACCCACCAGCTCAAGTACACTCTATCTCACCAATTCTTTCTTCTGAGATAACTCGCCTCTCCCGTGAAGAATTTTCTCTCAATCACCACCGTATCAAGAAAATTCTCAATAATGCCCTTTCCGAAGCTGAAAAGAATCCTGTCTCAATTGAGATTAAGGATTATTTGAAAAAGGGCCTTACATTGATTTCTCAAAAAGAACATGGTAATTATTATTCTTCATGTCTGTCCTCAATTCTGTATTAATTTCATCTCCCTTCTTGTAGAATTGTCTTCATCGCAAGCAATTGGTCTCATAGATGGCAATGTTGAAGTTATTGAGAGAGAAGTTCCTTCCATACGCTCATCCCAATCATCCTCTTTGGAGGAGGTTGTTCCTGATGGAAATCACAAGAAAAAACGGAAAATTCAAAACAAACCACCACCAAATATTCGTAGGTTTATGCAGCAAACTGTTAGCTTTAATAATACTCAAGACGTAGTTTCCATGAATATGTCTTCTACTACATCAAACCTTCGTACCAATTCTACCCCCCCTGAAACGATCAACCCCCAATTGTTATTGAACACCCAATCAAATGACCTCCCCTATTCTTTACCATCTACCATTGTCGAACCCCCTGTTCCCTCAACCATCCCACTTGAGACTCCCACCACCCCCCCAGTTATTACTGAGGAACAAATGCCCGAACATCCACCAAATGTCACCCCCAGCAGATCTCCACAACGTGAATCTCCTCATTTCAACAATGACCACTCTTTGGAAGTACCAGCCAATAACATCCCCGATTCTCCAGCTCAGGTTCATCCACCGACTCCAACAAATGAAATTATTCAAGAAGAATTACATGTTTCAATAGCAGAAAATAATAGTAGTCCAAATGTTCCTTCCCAAATGCCTTCAAATACACCCACTCCAATTAATGCCACGACACCCCATGTTGTATCGTCACCAATCCAAATTAACCATGTAAAAAGCTCCCATACACTATCTGCTCCTCATCTTGAAAATCCAGAAAACAATCATCCGACCTCTCAATCAAATCCATCTACACCATCTCATGCTCCAACTCCTGGAATTAGGGACCCATCTAATCATCTCTGCCATGTGGGCCCATCTCCACCCGTTTTGCATGAACCTCACCAAAATCCTCCTTTGTCACTCATGCCTGCAGAACCACAGCCTCTTGACTCCCCCAATGATCAATTCTCTATTTTCACTGATGAATTTCGATCAAAATTTTATGAGATTTTCAAAACATTCACCCATGGACGCCCCACCCAGGCCAAATACCAAACCACATTTGAAGCAATTGACTCACTCGTTTCCTGGCGCCACCAAAACTTGGGCTCCGAACAGCCTGCAAAGGGGAATTTCAATTTTAAACAGTGCTCTTCCTCATATAGCAAATGGATTGATGAACTCTGCGATAATAGTCAGTTTAAAATTATACTACTCCCATGAACTAATGCTTATAATAAATTTCTCCAGGTGCCCCATTTCTCAATGCCACTAAAGAAGAATTTTATGTTACATCCTCAATCTTTAAGATGCCGATCTTTGACCAAGTCACTGCGCCTGAAATTCAGATTTCACTACCATTTTCACCTGACCCCAGCATTCGTAATGAAAAGCACCCTGAAACTCATTTTGTGCGTCATCTAATCTATATGTCGCAGCCCAGATCATTCACCATCACTGCTTGGGCA
This sequence comes from Austropuccinia psidii, assembly GCA_023105745.1. Classification (NCBI taxonomy): domain Eukaryota; kingdom Fungi; phylum Basidiomycota; class Pucciniomycetes; order Pucciniales; family Sphaerophragmiaceae; genus Austropuccinia; species Austropuccinia psidii. Next base: position 24,948,237 of record JALGQZ010000002.1, read on the forward strand.
AAAGTCATAGCAGCTTCAGTCTCAGCAACCATGGATGAATTTTGCATACCAAAACCTCCTGTACCCCCTCAAGCACAAATTGATGAGGTCAACATTTATCTGGACATGATTTCATACTTCGAAGGCCTCAAAAGACCCTCAATTTCACCGATGGAACTGATTTCCATGGCACATCAAAGTCCAGGTGGCTCAAACAATGCTCAAGAATCATACAATATTTCCTCCGACTCAGATCAACAGTTAAAGATTTTTCAAGACCTCATTTTAGATGTCATGATTTCGTATGTGATATTCAAAGCACAAGCCTCCCTTGACGATGTTTCCCCTAACCACACTGAACAATCTAAACGTGTCAAAAGAAGAAAGGCCCTCCGTTCTAATAACCAAATCTCTTCCGTAATAATTCACTCAGCTCCTCAAGCGGTAACCTCTAATACTGACAATGATCTCCAAGTTGAAACTGCCAAGAAGAAGTTGGTTGAATACCGTAGCCGTCATAATTTCCTTCCTTTTGTTTACTATTTGATATTAGGTGTCAAGGGATTATTCACTGCACAAAAGGATCATCGGAATTTTTCAATTTCCAATGCCATGCTCATACTATGCTCCTTTCATCTTATTCACCAACATGTTAAGCCACCTCCACCCGAAGATCCAGTTTGGAAAAATCTATCTTTTCATCTTAAATCTTTTTTTTCTAAGGGCATGAAACCATTCACTGATGTCCAACTTGTTCACCCACCTTCACGACATCAATTGGCTCAATATCTTACAAGTGATTTTTTAAACCAATGGGAAGCACAAGCCACTGTGACATCACTCCTTCCACCCTCACAAATCTGATGCTTTACCTCCTGTTTCTAATTTACTTACACATGATAATCGAACCATTGTAATTAATTTCCTATTCCAAGAACCTGTTAAATCTTTTTTGGTTTTATAATGTCCATGCTTTTAATTTTAGAATAGTTTTATTTTGAAACTACCTTTTCATTCATTAGCTATGGCATTTGTTCTTAAATAAGACTTGACTCAGTGCAACAAGAAAATCCTGTGTTTTCAACATTCCTCAACAACTCAAATCAAAAATATTATCCTTCACTACAATATACTCATACTAATAACATCCTCACTGTCCTTATTTTCAATTGCCATCCAAAAAACTTGTCTTTTATAATGACAATACCATGCATACTTGACTTGCATGATTGCCAATAAGTTAAGTTAATTTCATGCTTATGTTTATTTACTCTGTAGGAAAAACTATATTCCCATCTAATATTTCTTGCTATTAAATCTTTACCCTCTTTTCAATATCTTACTCCACATTTTCCAACCCCAAATCAACTTCCAAATAAACTCTGAAATACACCTGTAATTTTTTTGCGTCTAACATTTATTTTCAATAAATCATTAGTACTTTCTCATTTTAAAACAGTTTATTATCATTTTCTTTTAATTAGACCATTAATTTATAATATCTAAAAAATTTTCAATTTTGTTTAAAAAACCATAATGAAACTATTAGTATGATTACTTTAAGTTTATAACAACTCAAATTCATAAATTTAGCATTTCACATAATCAATTCATTTAATTTTTGAATTAATAAATTTAATGAACTCACTTCAATAATTTAAATTAATCCATTTTGATTTAATTTGAATTGTAATGCTCCATTAAATCAATTTATAAAATTTCCTTTTCACATACCCAATTTTTTTTTCAATTACTTACATTTCATTTTCAATTGTTAAATTTCATTTCCAAATAATTAAATTTGATTCTCAATGAATCAATTTAATTACTTAATTGATTTCTTGAAATTAATTAATTAAATTACTTGATTGATTCATTGAAATTAATTAATTAATTGATTGATTCAATGAAATTCATCAATTAATTAAATTAATTGATTGATTCATTGAAATGAATTAATTGATTCATTGAAATTCATTAAGTAATTAAATTAATTGATTGATTCATTGAAATGAATTAATTAAATCCATTAATTAATAGATTCATTGATTTATTCATTGAAATGAATTAATTGATTCATTGAAATTAATTAATTAAATCAATTAATTAATTGATTCATTGAAATGAATTAATTGATTCATTGAAATTCATTAATTAATTAAATTAATTGATTGATTCATTGAAATTCATTAATTAATTAATTGATTGATTCAATGAAATTCATCAATTAATTAAATTAATTGATTGATTCATTGAAATGAATTAATTGATTTATTGAAATTCATTAATTAATTAAATTAATTGATTGATTCATTGAAATGAATTAATTGATTCATTGAAATTCATTAATTAATTGAATTAATTGATTGATTAATTGAAATGACTTAATTGATTCATTGAAATTCATTAATTAATTAAATTAATTGCTTGATTCAGTGAAATGAATTAATTGATTCATTGAAATTAATTAATTAAATCAATTAATTAATTGATTCATTAAAATTAATTAAGTAAATTAATTAATTGCTTCATTGAGATTAATTCATTAATTAAATTGATTAATTGATTTATTGAAATTAATTAATTCATTTTGAAATTTATCTAATTAATTAACTTATTTGATTTAATACAATTTCAAATTGATTGAATTAATTCTATCAATTCAATTTAAAATTAATACATGTTTGTTATTTCTTTTGGGTTGCTGTATCACCAGTCAGCCAATTTCAGAATATATTTTTTTCTTCAAAACAATACAGTCACCTGGGGCTTGTTACAGACCCTCCAGGCATGTTTTACAGCCCCCCACTGCCAAAGACAGTCATACAGAGCAGTGGGGGCCCCTGGAATTCAATTGAGGTATGGTTTCATCATTTTGAAGCTCCGGTGATGACCGCCACCTCAGAACTAACAGATTTCGCACCAAATCATCTTTTTGTGCTATTTCCACCAAATCCACTGCTTCTCTTTGATTTTCAGCCTTCCTACTAGCAAAAAATACTTTTCAACTCATTTCTTAATTAATTACTACAATAATATTCATTAAATAAATTTTTTAAAACTGAATGGATGCGTGCTTGTCAAAGATTGGCTAAACTCATAATTTTATGAGGCTATAAGATCGTTATTCAGCTTTTTTAAAATTTATTTTTTGAATTTTATTACTCTCTTCAAATTTCAAAATGCCTAGAGCAATGAAATCAAATAGATATCTCAAAAAAAATTTAAACAATTCTCAGAAATCTCATCAACTCCACCGTCAAAATAAAAAAAATAAATTAGGATGTAGTTATGAAACTCCTTATTTCAGAACATGTAATTTTTTACATGAATCTTTCTTTGATCCAATTCCTCATAATGATTTTGATAGAAAAACTTTAAGACCAATTTTTTTAACAAAAACTCACTCTTACAGAACTTATATTAAAAAAAAATATTTTTCTATAAATTTTGGATTTACAATTTTAGATGATAAATCACTTCTTCATTCACCTGATAAAACTTTTGCAATAATCCAATTTATTCCTTTTAGAAACCTGAATGATTATGAAAAATCTCAAATAAACTTTTTATCCACTTTTTTATTTAAATATAAACTTTTTCTTAACAAATTACAAGAATCTGGAAACAAGATCACCGGTTCCATGTATGCAATTGGATGGAGACCACCTCGACTTGGTGACTTTACGATTGGGCGTTATATCAATTCCACTTCTATTTCTAATAACCCAGAACTTTATAATTCTTTATCACTTCAACTCTCTCAATTACAAATTATTATTCAAAATCTCTTTCAAAAATTATCATCAACAGTTTTCGAAATGAATTCAAATCAAATGAAACAATTCAACATTCCAGGATTTGAGATTTTAGACTTTACTGATTTTTATTCTTCTTCATTTGCAAATCAATTAACATTTACTTTAAATAACTTTTCTAACTTTCCTCATATTGATCAAACAGACTCTTCGGAGTTTGCTTATTTTCTTTCAATCCCAATTTCTACAAGTGATGGCACCTTAATCTTTGATAACTTTGATTTATTTAATGAATTTTTTGTCTTTCCAGACCACTCTATTAATATTGATTTAACAGGTAAAGAACCTGGTATTGTACAAATGGTCTGGAAAGCAAAAAGCACTCGACATTTTACTCTTTATCCAGATGGCGGTGATAGTAACTCTTTTACCAGATTATCCATGTCATTACAAATTTCAAAAAAAGCCTACAACTTATTCAAAAACTTACAAAATGGTAAGATTGATAAATTTACAGTAGATGATCATACTTCTATCCTCAACAGGCTTGCTTCCACTTCTAAATAGTCAAAATCATTTTTTTCTTCTTACATTAATCTAATTCTCAATATTGGTTCTTCAAAAATTCTTAAAAAAATTCAAATTAATTTTTAATATGATGAAAAAAAAATATTAATTTTGGTCATCTAAATCTCTTCATTCAACTTCAAATTAAAATACAAAAAGCTTCAAAAATAATAATAAAAATAAAAATAATAAAAACAATATGAATTAAGATTCCTTATATTTAAAATTTTATTTTATAATTACCATCTATATTGTTTTAATTTTAAAACCCAAAGATTTCGACGAAAATTAGAAAATGTAAATCCAATTATCAATTGGATCTACAAGATTTAGATTTTCATACCTTTAGTTCACTTTTTCTAATCAAAATTAATCTAAATACAAATTTTCCGCTTAATTTTTGATGTTAAACCCTCATCCTCAAACATTAAGTCTTTGATGCTCCATTCAATCCATCCATAGTATTAAAAACCCAGAATTCTTTTTTTTTCAATATTTTTATAATTTTTAAACAATTTAATCTTAAAAATCATAGCTTCACGACTCAAATGCTTTTTCAACTAAACTCATCATGTTTACACTCAACCTCTACTCAACTTTCAATCACTCCTTTCCTTCAAACTCAATTCAACTCAATCTTTTTACATCATTGTCAATGGTTTTTCTTTTGGTTTAAACAATACATTCCATTTGGTTAACAACATGAAGCTCGATCTTAATCAATGGTCATTCTTTATCATTAAATCAAATAATTTGGATATCTCTGGATAAGTGAGTCATCAAATTAATATTTCTATTTTGAAATTTTAAATATCATCTTCATCTTTGATTTGATGTCCATCTTTTTCTAATTCCTTTATTGTTTTTGGATTTTTTAGATCAATTTTACCCAATTATAATCTAATTCAATTCAATAATGATCATAATCAAATCGATTCAATCAAAATTTCAAATCAATTTTTACTCTCTCGTGTTAGTCTACTAACTTTTTAAGCTTACTAAATTATCAATTCATTCACTTGAGTACTACTCTCAATTTAAAATATAATTTCTCATTCAATCACTATTTTACTCACTATACTCTACACTGTACATGTATGTCTACAGCACAATCAAACTAATCTTTATTTTATTTCAAAACTCTCGGAAAGCCTTAGCACTTATGGCTTCACAACTAGTTTTGGTGCTTCTGCTACAACGTGCACTGCTTCCACAAATAAAATTCAAGTTTCAATCATAGAAAATCTTTTGGCTGGTTTCACATCCCTCGATTTCACTAAAACATCCGTTCAATCTATCTCTCCACCTCAAAATTTATCACATCCTTTAACTCATCATATCATACTCAAATCCATAGTAAGAGCCGCTATCCTTAATCGAATTGATACTTTAGCTTGGTATGCTCAATTTAATTCACTTTAAAAATCTTCATATTGTCAACCTTTCATTCTGATCTACATCTTTTTTCTTTTTTTTAGTGGTCATTTGGCTGTTGATTTAGAACTTTGAAATGGCTTAATCCCACTCTTGTCAAATTCTATCACTCCAATCATCCCTCTTTGTGGTACAATTAGTGCTTCCGGTGATCTATCACCAGTTAAGCCTTATTATCTTTTCATCTATCAAACTCTATCTATTTGCTTAATTCTTCTTTAATAATCCTTTTAATTTAGGTAGATTATATTGCTGGTGCTGTAATTGGTCATTACGATGTGTTTGTCATTGATTGCAGGTGGGTCATCAAGTGGAAAACACTTTAATATTGATTCAGGCTCATACCACGCCACTAGTCCTTAGAATTTTGTACAGAGACTTTTTATTAATATATTCAGTTTACTGTAAAGCCCTTGATTTCTCGCACGCACCTCACCAAGGAAAAAACCAAAAGGATTCAACGCCCACAACACCCAAAACCATTTTCAAAAGCTTGTCACCTCGCTCCCCATTGAAATGTGTGTCGTTGATAATGCGGACTCCATCATACGCCAGCCCTACAACATTGGTAAATGCTGATGTTTTTTTGTCAACTTTTTCAACACACTAATTATGAATTCATCAATGATATTTCCTGGTGGCTTATGTTCTGTACCCATTGAGGCGGCATATCATCAAAGAATCAAAATTCGGCCCGATCGTCAGTTCTCACATGGCGATTTTTATAATAAAGATTGCTGAGTGATATTCAATGTCTGTATCAGCTGGATTTGGCTTTAAGTGGTGCAAAGAAGCATTGACTTGGAAAGACCTAGTGAAACATCCAGTCCGCACCATAACATGTCAATCTATCGACCTTGAAGAACCTGCCTGGTGTTTTACTGCTGCTACCATTTATGATGAAGAAGATAGCACTGTTCGGTGAGCAATTTTCAAAACTTAAGCCTCTCATTTTACCTGCAAAACTAAGTAGAAATTGATAGGTACTATCTGAAAATCACTTTGTAATTGCAGGCTCCGATTGAAATTGAAAATTTGCTACCGTTTAATATTCAATCTTATGTATACATGACCACGCAAGAGCATACATATGCAAATTTTTTGAGAAGAGGAGTCTCATCTCCAGTTCATATTGTGGATACAATGGATCTCTTATTACTGGGGGTTGAATTCCAGGATGATGGTTTTGTGGGCTTGAAGCACAGTGAATATGCCATTGTCAATACAAACAACCCTGAAGGTTTCCCTGTAGAGAATCGGTTGATAATGGAAGATGAAGATGGCCTCAAAATTAAATTAGGCCTTCACTGTATGTTGGTTCCCTTATGTCACAGTATCTACATGATCCAATGCTGACTATTCGTTCGTTTTTGGGGCTGTTTAGGCATTATCCCCTCTCAGGAGGTGCTTTTAAGATCCAAATTTATTGCCCTTATGTAATTATTAGTAAGCACCTATGCTCCTATTTTTATCTGTCTGTTTCTTGGTATTTGTTTATTTGACATGGGTTGTGGCAATTTTTTTAGATAAAACGGGGCTCGATTCTTCAATAAGTTCTAAGCCTCTTATGCGTTCGCCCAAAAGCGTAGCTGATCATAACTTATGTGGCAGTAAGCGCAATTCCGCTCATTGAAGAGATGCCAAAAATGTTATAAAAGACATTGATACTGCTTGCCATAGATGCCAGCCGTCGTAAAGAGCCGCTTCCTTTTCTATTTTCGCATCTAGAAGACGACAAAAGGAATTGAGCTGTTTTGCGAGTGGGAGATTCCAACTGGTCAAAGGTTGGCGGGCTATTTTGATAAACAAAAACTATTTAATCACCTACTTTTAATCAAACAGGCTATTAACTTTGACGTTGTGGGAGCAAATCAGCAAGTTACGATGCAAACTTCAACTAAAACGTCAGAGTACCGTGTTTGGCTTGAATGTTTCGGACCGACTTGGAAAGGTAAGCGAGGCTTAGCGCATTACTTTTCGCAAAATTTTGTTGTATCAAGGGATATGACCATTTCTTGCTTTTAGTATAATCTCACAAAAGTTGTCATCATTTATCCTCGATTTATCACTGAAACATCTTCCTACTAGAGAGCTTTGGCAACGGCGGTACAACATATCTATTAACAACTAAAGCAAGGTTCCCATATCAAGCTCGATTATTAAAGACTGCCAATGTTCATGTCATGATTCAAATACCTTCAAGCTCAATCAATTGTGGCTCTAATCATACCATTCATTTTGTTGCCGCGGCTTCTTTTCCAAAATCTGATACATTGTCTTTTAATTATCATACATTGAATCCTCAAGGTTTAGTGGAAGCAAGAATGCTATTAGAAGGATGGATCATGGAAACTTTGGATTCTTATTCTTCAAGCTCTCATGAAATACCCTTGACGCGATGTACTTATTTCAACTCAATTGATTATGGAGGCTCAATTCCAGTTGCCTTCAACTCATTACTTGATTCAAGTTTTCCACAAGTTATCAAGGCAATGGCTCAACTTACAAAATCACCTGGACCTTTACCCAAACTCTGCCGACCAATCTTTGGACTTTGAATGGACAACTCACTGGGAGCTCATGAATTTGATGATTGGAAATGGAAATTGAGCAAGCCTGAGTGCTCAAGCATTGTCATATTGATTGATGCGGCTCATCAAATGGATTTTCAAACCATCTTTTTAGTGCAGAAGGGAGCCAATGAAATTGGTTTTAATAACTCGCCCACATCAGTAAAGGGATCAGTCAGTTCAACAAATACTCAACCTACACCTAGGCATGAAAACGTTTGACAATTAGGGGGTTCACCCATGATGTTGCAGGAAGCTCGACATTTGTAAGAAGATGTTAATGAAGTTGGAGAATCAGAAGTAGTGGGAATAAAGAATCAAGATGGTTTAACCAACATTTTGGTAAGCTATAATTAAAAGGCAGAAAGATTAACAAATAATATTATTGACGTAAGTTAAATTTGGCATGCAATAGACTCTAGACGTAAATAATCAAATCAAAAATAATAGATTAGACTGGGTTTTTAAAGACATTTTACAAAATGAAAAATTAAAAAGGACTTTAATGAATTTTACGTTTATAAAACAATTAAAGACAATTAGAACTAGAACTTATAAAGCTGAAAATTTAATTTTAATAAGTTTAATTTCGTTTCTGTTGGGCTCCATATTGAGATCATTTTTACTTCCGAATGATTTTATCATATTTATACCCTCATCAGCATCATCGCCAACATTAAAACAATTAAATGCTCATGATGAAGACTCGTTATCATCAGAAACCAAGTTCAATCAAATTTTATTAGAAAGAAATAATTGGAAAAATATTAAAAGACTAATTGAGCTCAAAATTAAATTGAAAAATTTAAATGTAAACTGGAATATTAGAAATTAATGTGGTATATTTAATATTGATTTGATTTGTTTGTTTATAATCAAAACCTTTGTCAAGTTGACCAGATATATACATATACATATGTATCGTATAAAACATAAGGTTTTTTGTTTTGCTTACAAGAAATTATTTACCAATTTCAAACGTTTTGATTATACTTTCTGCCCTTTGTAAAATTTTGTTGCTATTACTATTAAAATCATGAGAAAACTCATTGCCCAGTGAAATAATTGATTGCAGAACTTTTTCATCACGTTTTGTTTAATTTTTTATCATTGTCTTTTATTGTTGTTTTTTTTGTACCATCTCATATCACATTTTGTCATTGGGTGTTCTTAACCTATGGAATCATGACTGAAAATTGAGTTAACTTGAGCTCAGCCATTTATTTATTCATTTATTTCAAAAATCCTTATATACTTATATGAAAGACAAAAAAACAAGTTAACCAATTTCAATAATGATGAAGATAAAGATAATAGTGAGGGTCTCAAGTTTTTGCTTAAAAGGAGAAAACTTTAATATGTATATATAATTAATAAAAAAAACTAAAAATTTTATTTTATTTTTTCCATTATTTATTTATTGTTTTCATGCAATAAAAAAGATTAAAATATGTATATATTGAAAATAAAAGAATAAATAAAGATGATAAGTCTTAAAAACTTCAAGAAGAGATCAATTTGAAACAGAAATAATCATAAAATTATCGTACAAATTAATTGATTCATAAAATTCACATGAGGAAGTCCTTGTTTGCTATTTCAATTGAAAATAGGGAAAATAAAGAATAATAAACTATATTTCTCCCCCTCCCACCTTGCAAAAAGAGCAGGAAAAGAACTAAAAAAAAATCTCTAAAAAGCCCAAGCCCAAGATTCAAACATTTCATTTTATTCATTTTAAATTACTCAATTTTTTTTCATTCCAAATTACTACTGTACACTTATTCCCTCCCATATTTTCTCCATGTGCCCTTTTGTTTTTTTGCACTCAAAAGTCTTTCATCACTCAATAAAAATTCAATCCAACTCATTTTCCAACACATTTTACCACCCTTTAACTCTCTTTTATTTTATTTATTTTCTCATAAATATTTTTCAACCATCCTTTTTAAATTTACAAAATGTTTTTTTTTGTGGGGTATTTTGTTAAGTTTACAAATATTAACTATATTTTTTTGTTTTATTTGATGTTTGATCTAATTTGAATTAAATAATTTGACTTAAAAACACTGCTTTTCATTACAATAAAATTTTTGACTTATTTTCCTATAATAGAACTAATGAGGGGTTTTTGAGGGTAATTCAAATTAAATTTAATAAAAATGAAATAATTATCTACTTTATATTTGACTAATTAATATGTCTTTAAATTAGATTTGGTTTATGGGAATGATACTAAATAAAACTCCTTATCTATTTTTTTAGGGTAAAAACCAATATAGACAGAATAATTTTTTCATATTCCTAACCAATCCAGGATTACTTACTTAAATGAATTTTCTTTTTTTTTAAAAAAAAAAATAAATTCAATTGACCAATTTTGGCATGAAAAAATGTTTAAGGTTATTTTCTCATTTTATGTGATTTGAATAATAATTAAATTGTTTTTTTTAATAAAAATTGAAAAATTAATTATGTTAATAAATTTTCAATTTTTTGAGTAATTTCATTTAGAGTTAAAGAGATAATTAAACTGTGAAAGGAATCTCAAAAGAATCAAATTAGATTTATTCCTGACCCATGCATGAAGGTAGAAACCAAAATATATGGGTTATTACATTTGACCTTCCCTAACACATATTCCCTTGCTAACCCATAGGCTATGGGCTGAAAATATGTCTTTTTCTCATGGTTCATTAAGGAAATCTCCATAGAGATAATTTTAACATGATATATTTCTCCAAAATAAGGTTCACAGTACTACTATACAATGTAGTAATAAAAGGAAATAATATGAAGTAAAGTATCAACCTTAGCCATTAGGAAGAATTTTCAGCTCAAAAAATATCATTAATTATAATTTTTGAGAATTTACCATTTAAAAGAAGTCTAGCTCACAAAAATAAAGTTCAAGAAAATTATGAATCTGTCTGGTCTGGTTGACTTGAGCTCTCATTGTTTAGATAATTTATCAGAAATGATATCTCCTTCTGAGACTATTTTTCTTTTAACTTGAGAGCTCAACCATCCACCTCAGTTTCTTCATGGGAACCATTCAAGTATTCTTGAAGTGAGATTCTATTTTCTTCTAAATTAATCTCAAATATTTCATCAGGAGGTCATTTTTCAAAAAAATTTCACACATTGTGGATTAAGAATTTTTTCCAAGATAATCATATTCTTTGAATTGATAGTATCTAGATTTAGAAGATTAGTAAGTTCCAATTCATCTTCTTTCACAGCTTGTGAGATTTTTTTGGTCTAGAATTGACTGTTCATCTGTTGTATTTAAAAAGGTAGGAAGAATATTTGTATGATTACCATAGTTGGCAATTGTATATGACAAAATAGAAGCTCAAGAAAGTCTGAAATTTTATTTCTGGTAGCTGGCTGAAATTTAAGCTTTTTAAAGGTTGTTTTGAACTGAAAAAGATAGGAATAAGAATTGATAATGGGCCTTGAACATTCTTATAATCCCATCATTATTCCATCAATGAGTGGTTGAATATGAGCTGTCAAGTTTTTTGAACAAAAGTTTACACAGATATTGGTGATACCTTCTGATAAAATCTTACCCTTCAAGGTATTGAAATGCATAACAATTGTTTTCCTGGAGCCATGTAGACTAGTGGCTTACATCCTTTAGAGTCTAGAGTACCTGAAATTATTGTTGCCAGATTATCACTTGATATTAAATTAGTAAATTAGCTGGTGAAGGATTCTCCAAAGTGGAATTAGATCTTATATATAAGATTCAATATTGATTGAATAGGAAAATAGAAAAAATAAATCCTTATCATCTTAAATAGTAATGATAAATATCTCCCATAGATTTTTCTGGTGTCTATTTATTATCTATTGGTTTCATTAGTGTATTATAAATTGAAAGAATCATGGGGTTTATTTGAGCTCATTGAGTGAATTTTTGAGTGATCTATTTAAGGAGGTTTATTATTTATAAACTAAGGCTTGAAGATAAGGAACAAAAAGGTACAGATTCTAAAAGGTTATAGAGATTTTTTTGAGAACAACTTAAGAAATAAAAATAAAATCTAAAATTTACTGCAAGAATCATGTAGAATGAGATTTAGCTTGGTTTGTATTATTAATATCTTGATGGCTCTTTATTTAATATTTGTAATGAATATAATATAAATAGAATTTTGGAAGGTTTTATCTTTCTTTGATTATAAAACCACATCTCCAAGAATTCAAGACAAAAAAGCTTAAAAATTGCAGATATTTGTAATTTTACAATATGGTCCCAATTTAAACAAAAACCTTTTGATGATTTCCAAATTTTAATTCACTGTGAGTATTAATTAATAAAATAATCTTAAGTAAATATAATCTCTGTATAAACAAAAACTAATGTACACTTAGAAAGTTTATACTCAAAAGAGTTGATATTCAGTTCCTTTGTATATTTACAATAAAGGTTTGACCAAGTAATGAATCAAAATAAATATTTTTAAAAATTATAAATCAAAAAAGCACACTTAATAAGAAAGAACATCAATCAATATGGCATGGTACTATGTGTATTTGATCTGGAGAATATTTTTTTATCATAATAACTATTAAATTTATATAATTGTCTCTTGAAGCTATATTTAATGAAGGCAGAAATCTTATCACCTGAATATAAGAGTTCATATAATGTGAAGGTATATGGAAGGATTCATTTATTCTGTTAAAATAAATATTCTAATGTCTCTTTGATGTGACTCAGTATTATTTGACAATGGATGAGAAATTTGAAGCTCTTTAATAACAAAAATAGAAATAAAAACTTTAATATAGCTCCATGAAATGATTTTGATTAATTTTCAGATTAAATGGAGATACAGGCTCAGAGAAAGTGGAAAAATCCTTGAATCAAGCTTGTAATAAATATAAAGATCTCATTTCCTAAATTTTCATTTTCATGGAAGATATCTGTTAGTATTATTTTTGTATAGTAGGGAAAACGCACCCTAATCCTTTGGCTTCTAAGTAGAGAATGGGTAAAAATTCCATCTCAAGTTGAGATATTAATTAAGTTAAGAAAGAGTTACTTTGAAGATACATATGGAGATATTAATGAAGTTAATGATTAGTTGGCTTTGATTTAAACATAAAGATATTTTGTGAGTTAATGCTGAGTTAACTTGGAGACATCAGCCAAGATCCTTGTAAGGGACCTGCAGGCAAGTCCAAGTCAAATCCCCCCAGTGAATGAGTAATCTGCTTGAAGAGAAAATTTCCACACTGCCAAAGTGAATGCGTTTGATCTGATTAACATCCACAACCCTCTGAGTTTCACTTGGGGTAATATTTGCTGATACTGGTGTTTATATTTGTGCTGTTGGTCGAGTGGAGAAAAAAAACCCTATTCTTTCAGGCTATTTTGGCCTCATTTGTCTTTTGGGATGTCCCACTATTCTGGAGTTATTTAGGGATCATTTTTTGTTGCAGTAGACAAGATATCAGATACTGCTTCCTCCTATTTGAATCCAGGATGGTGCCCAATGCCCAATGAGATTTATTCGGCACACATCTTTGACTTCCCTGTTGGAGCCCACATGGCATTGGCTCAATCTAAACCAACTAAAGCCAATGTTCTTTTTCTTGCAGAAGACAAGATATCAGATACTGCTTCCTCCTATTTGAATCCAGAATGGTGCCCAATGCCCAATGAGATTTATTCGGCACACATCTTTGACTTCCCTGTAGGAGCCCACATGGCATTGGCTCAATCTAAACCAACTAAAGCCAATTTCTTTCCATGCGTCCCAATGAGGGTGCCATATGAATGCAGAAGCATATATATATCTATATATATATGGTGAGAACAAGTGAGCCACTCACACTTTCCTTCCTCACCACAACACTTTCCCGTGAGTTCCCATTTACGCTCCTTTCCTTTCTTTTGTGAATTGCATTCTTGCACAGGAAAATGAAATGAAACCAAAGGATTAGTGACTGTTGTGTGAATTCTTAATGTCACCTAAATTTGATTTTGGTCAATGAATGTTTTTTTGTTGCCACTAAAAAAGAAAGATTACATCCAGCTTTTGCAAATTGGATATCTCAAGTACCTGAGCCGGAAATAATGCAGTGGATACTGCATTATTTGATTTGATATATTTATGTTCCCATTCAATGAGTTTCAAATCCAACTATGTGGAATTTTTCAAGAACGTGTGAATGCAATATTCACTCCTCTTCATATCCCTAATCATCCTACTCCTCTTGGAAGAACTGGTGCCATTTGGCCTATTATGAGCTGGTGGAAAGTTATAAAACCCACTTCCCACAATGCCCCTGCATATGCTAATTTTGGGAACAACCGCCTGACTCAGTTTGCATCTTGTCGGAGTATTTTCAATGGTGTATGGAGGAATGTCTCCGTACAAAGATAGTTATTATTGGCATTCATACTGAGGCATCTGGGAACCAGTAGGATAGGTAGTCACAATTGTTCAATTCATACATCACTTTTTAAAATTAAATTACAATCTATCTGATACAAAGCTAATCTAAAACTGGTCAATCCTGTTTGTAAGTTTAGCTGACCTGGGTACAGTCAATGTGACCTCATCACTTGAACCAAGACTGTCCTTTTCCACACAGGAATCACCAAAGTCTAATACCAAGCATTGTGCAAATTCAAATCTCAGAGGTACAGTGGGGTTAAAAGACTTTGATGAGAAGAAACTCTTATTCAGTAAATTACATATATACTTATTAGTATGTAGCCACACAGGCTCCACTAGATTTTTACCCTCTGAACGTCTTTTGGAAATGTCAATGAGTGATAAAGCCCCTTTCACTGAGCTTGTTCTCCATTCATCTGAGCATACCATCAAACCACGAACCCCCTCCGCACAGAATGCCGCTAATATACCATAGCAAATTCAATTTATTCCAAGATTCTTGTGACACTCCAAAAGATCTTTGATAGCCTCATTTTTTTGAGCTCATCAGTTTGCCTTTCATTCTATAGACTTGAAACTTTGTATTTGCATGTAACATCTTGTATGAAATCATCAAGTAGATAACTGTATCCATTAGATCCTCCAGGTTCCTGTGTAGCTTTTTCAATATCTCATTGTCAGCCCCACTACCTTCAATTCTATGTTGTGTTGCATGTTTCTTTGATTTGCTCAAGCAGGAGGCAAGGCATTCAACTGCTCCCCATTCAATTCCAATAGTATCAGCAGCATTTGCTGTTGGTGTCACATATAGTTTGGGTGCAATCACATTGTATGAGACTAAACTAATGGATTCAAACATAACATTTGCCCAAAAATGTTTAATTGGATTGGAGGTGTAAAGAAGGCTCTGAACCATTTTGAAGAAGGAGTGTTCAAATTTTGGGAGAGTATCTGGAGGTTTTTCTGATTCCTTCATCAATTTGAGATTCCAAATTTTATTATTAAAAAATGCTTCTTTTTCTGTTGGCTTAAGAAAATCTAACCTTATATATATTGCAATTTGTCTTGCATGAGTCATCAGCCAAATCATATTGTATCATTCACAAAGATAAAAATCACCTGCAATCTCAAGCCACGCCAACATTTTAGGCTCTTGGTTACTGATCACCTTAATACGAATGGGCAGGAATATATCAGCATCAGTTGTTGGTAAATTGTCACATTTATTTTTGTTAAGACTATTGATATTATCAAGCCCCCTTTTTCATGATTTTTGAGTAATATTGGAATGATAATTTAAAATTTCTCCAAAGTCTTCAATGCAGGATAAGAATATTCCTTGAAAATTTGCGGAGGATGAGACTTTGGGCTCAGGATCAGGCATTATATCAGTGATATCTTGACCCATTGTATCATATTTAATTGTCTCCCTTTGTTGAGAAACTTTAATATTTTGAGGAGAGGCAGGAGGGGTTTCATCATGGATTGTTTCATTTAGTATGGGGGTCTTTCAGTATGCAAAGGTTCATTATCAATATGGTCCACTTCAACATTGATCATTTCATCACGTTGATCCTTGGAATCTTTTTCTGCTTCAAAAGTACGGCTTTTTTTGTTGGTTTTTTTGGTGGCATTTATATTTGGTCTTTTTCCTAAATCTTTTCCTGGAACTCCAATTAACATTTGAGATCCTTCAGGTAGAGATTCTCCCACCTCCACACCTGCCCATTTATTGTAAGCAGTCATTTTTAAAGTTTTTGTATTGAATTAGTAATGGACTTGTGGTTAAAATCCATCCTTAGGAGGCTCATTTCTTCAGCAATCTTTTGATGTACATAATCAGGAATTTTACTATCATTTTGAATTTTTTCCAGCCTTGGGACTGTTTGAGCAATGTTTTATACTAATTGCTCCTGGGATATACTTTCTACCGCCCCACTGAAAATTACATCATCTTGCCCGGCATCTTCTGTTGGTGAACAAGGTTCAACAGTCTTTTCCTTCTCCTAGATTGTAAAATTCAGTTTCTGAGAGCTTGGAGGCTGAGCTGAAATAAAGGATATGACAAAACTATCAGGTTTGGAGAGATTACAGATATTCAAGATTAATCTATGCTCACATTGTGGAAGAACTGGTGGATCTGGATTACTTTCATGTGCCAGGCTCTTTACTTCAATGCCTAATTCATGACTACTGACCATATCAGATATTTCACTTTCACTCTCTGGGGATGGAGTTCGTAGTTCATTGAATTCGGTTGAATTTCCTGGGGTTTGGGGCATAGGGGAGGTAGTTTATTGAGTAAAGAGATGGAGACAGGTTGATGGATAACTTGGTTGAAATTCTTTGAAGAAAAAGATCAAAATTGACAAAAAAAGGCAGGAGTTCTGAAAGTGGTGGAAGTAAAATAAGCTTAAGATAATTGATTCTTTTTTAGGTAATATCAACATTGGAGAATTTTGGAAAGCTTGAAAGAAGTTCAATATAAATTTCAATTATTTCAATAGTTGGTGAATCTTCTGAAAAAAGACTTTCTAGAACCACAAGCTGACCAAAAGAAACCTTCCCATCAACAGCCTTGGAGCCTTCAATCAATATCTATTGAGCTTGTGATGCATTTGCAAAATATGATTTGTTGGGAAATTCAGGGAGGTGATGTGTTGCAAATTATTTCATATCATTCAAATGAAATCACTTCCCTGTGAGAAACTTAATAAAGTTGACTAGAGAAAAACCTACTAAAGTCAACTTTTGAACCGTTCAATGCTCATGAGGTAAGGACTAAGCAAAGTGTTCCATTTGAATGACATTAAATACAATGGTTTTGTTGCAAAAACAGAAGATGCAATTTGGGTTTTAAATACTCCACTTATTAGGTTTTAATTTTTGAGCCTCATGATTTAAACCCCAACCACAACATTATGAATATCCCCACCAATTTTCCCCCAGAACCTGTTGGCCAAGAAGGCCACTCGGCATATTTCTGTGATTGCGCTCATAATGTGAGCCTTTGAGATCTGACCACATACCCAATAAGGTAACAAAAAAGACTCAGAATAATTATACCTTTAATACAATTATATTAAAATTACTTAGAATAATTATACATTAAAAATAATTACTTAAATATACAAAAAATACCATAAATTGGTACAAAAATTGGTTTAACTTAAAAACCAATGAATCAACATGTAAAATAAATTACACCATTGGATTCCCCATGGTAAAATACACATATACCATTTTTATGGCATATCTGTAAAGTCAATACTTAATGAATTATAAGGTATAATACCTTATAAAACCCATAAAACCTTCTTTATCTCAGAACCTAATGAAACAACATGTGAAATAAAATGTACCATTGGATTCCCCACAAAAGTCCACACATAAAACAATTAATAAGCTAATTTCCAAAGTTAATACTTAAGGAATTAACCTGAATATATGCACTTTTTTGGTCAACGCATATATTCAAGGATCATAGCTAATATCTCTTAAGCTATACATGATAGAATAATGAACCAAAAATGAAGTTACCACGTAATTACTGTACAAATACAGATATGAACTTTATTTTACAAATTATAAACAAGGTTAAAACTTATAATGAAATATTGATAAAAATCAACAGAGCTGTTGACCACTTTGTTGTGAAAGTGTTCCAAAGTTAAAAAAAGTATACAGTTGGATTCAACTAGTTCATTCGTGAAGAATGATGTAATTTTTATTATTAAATTCAGGGTATAACCCCCTGAAATCAAGGTTTGAAGTTTAAAATATTGAATTTCGACAGAAAAGATGAGTTACAAGAAAAATCATCAAAATTAGAGTTTTGATGATGTAATGAAAGGCTCTTGGCAGCATAATAAGGTTATGCCAGGCTATCAGAATTCACTCTCTGAATTGCTGTAGCGTGTAAATCTTAAAAGTTATTGAGGATCAAAGTTTGAGCTTAATTTGAGCAGTTATGATCACTCACAGTAACCTTAATTTAAGTTTAACAGTCTTAAGAGTGATAAAATTGGTGAATACTATTAGTTTATGATTAAAACTAATAAAATACACGAAATTTGGGGTTCTGCCAAGCCTCTGATGTCATCAATTTTTGAGTTATAGTGATAACTCTAAATAATGGTGTAATAATGATGTAATATGGTTTGATAATGATGTAATCATCTCCAAACCTTAAAATATTGATCAATTCCAGTGGATATGATCAGTACACGTCTACTAGAAGCCTGTTGGATTCTAGGAGGGAGGTATTTACTATAAATAGAGCTCTTTTTACTCTATTTTCCCCTCAGACGCATCAAAAACATTAAATTAATTAAATCAAAGGTAATTTCTTTATTCTTTATATATAAAACTATTATATTATTAAAGACCAAAGACCACCTTATTATAATCATCTATTTTGATTTGATTAAATTATTTATTTAATTGTTTTTGTTAAAAATATCTCTAAAAACTCATTTCCACGTAAAAATCCAGAATAATTTGTAATTTTTCTTTATTTTTATTGTAAATACAATTTGAAAAGGTTGTATTTATATTTTTTGGTGTAAAATATTTCAAAATTATTATATTAAGTGTTAAAAGTAGGTTATCTTCTCTTATTATAATAATTTCTCTATTATTACTCTCTTAATAATTCTCTTATTAATATAAATAGTATTTATATTAATTCATAACTTTAATATTAGTAATATTATTGTTATTAATTGTTTTTTATTAATAAAAAGCAATTTTTTGCGCCTTTATTATTTGTTGGTAACAATAATAAAGAGCTTTTTAAATATATTAATTATTTTATATTAATATGTTTATTTATTATATTATATTTTGATAATATAAATTATATTATTATATTTATTTGATAATATAATTATTTTGTGCATAATAATAATAATTATTTATTATTATTATATTTTTAATCTTATTTATTCAATTCATAAGGACATTCAGAGTACAATAAGTAATAAATTAGTAATTTTTACTTATTGTTTCATAGTCAAACCTTACATTTGGGGGCCTGGCCGTGATATTTACTTAAAAGACCTTTAAAAAGATTCTAATTGGGTTTATCCAATAATAAATTATACTTATAATCATAAAATTATATAATAATTTTATATTTTATTGATTTTAAAAGCTATTGAGGCATTTGGAAAGCAATTGTACTGTCTTACACGTGGTTTTTCACATTCTTAGACTTGCAAGAACTTTCTTTGAGTGACTCTAGTGATTAAAAAAGTTAATTTATAAATTAAAAATAATTTTTTATAATTTAATTTTGTAAAAGAATCATATTCATTTTTTTATTTTATTCTTTAAAAATAAAAATATAAAAAATATTAAAAAATATTAAAAAATATTAAAAACCAATAAAAAAAGTTATTTTTATTCATTTTTATTTATTTCTTTATTCATTTCAATTTTTTAAAGATATATAAGCAATTTCTACGTGGAAAATTGCCATATCTTGCCAAAAAATAACACTTCTTATAAAAAGACTTATATTTATTTGTCTTTTTTAGTGTTTGAAGATAACCCAACAGAAGACAACCAAACTACTGTTGAGAGATTGGTGGAAGAAACTTGTCAAAGTTCTCCAACACCAGTTATCACCAAAAGAAAGAAAGCTAAGAAATTAGACTTTCCAGGACCCACCATTCAAGACTCTGAAGGTGAGCACCTCTTTTATAATTGCCATAAAAAGAATTTTTATTCTAAAATACTTTTATTTTTCTTATTTTCTTAAATTATGACTACCAGAAGAGGTTCCCAATACTCCATCCAATCAGATGGAGCTGGACTCAGAGGTAGAATTGATCCCTCAAAAGGGAAAAGAAAGCGCAATATCCCCAGTGGAACAGAATCCACACAAGGAAGTGCCTTATCCCAAAGGCAAGTCCCAGAAATGCCCATGATATCTGAGTCTGAATTGGAACTAAGTATGAGTAACTCAAATAGGTACAAATCACATTCAGAGGGCTCAAATAGACATCTACATGAGCCAGTACAAGCAGTATTACACAGTGTACAAGGACAAAGATTGGGAAATGCTGCCTCAAATACACCAAGGAGTGATGAACTCCTGGCACATCCTGAAAAAGTTTCTCAAAGAGGAGGAGATAGTGAAATACTCCAATGGATGGAATCCACTGTCATCCAAACCTCAAATCAAAAAAATCAAGGATTACCACGCCAAAAAGAGGGAGGCAACCAAGGAAGAAGCCCCAGTAGCTTCTACCAGCAAGCCCCAAGCCAGCCCACTTCCCCAAGAAGGGAAGAAGAACAAGAAAAAGCATTGGAGGAAACCATATTCCCCAAGCTACAGGATCCCAAGAATTCAAAAGGATGCCATGGACAATGTTTTCAACATGGCCAGAACCTTGATGGAATTCAAGGACAAGGAAGAGCAAAGAATGAGACAACCTCATTTCCCAAAGAAATAACCTTGTCCAAAGATGTTGTAAATACTTTAACAGAAATTAAAAATATTATATTACCTCTAAAAGAAATTAAAGATAGTTTATTATCACTACAAGAAATAAATAACAATTTATCTTCTTTAACAAAAATTGTTGTGCAAAACAAGAAAGAAATTGACAACATTAATTTTATTGTTGAAAATAATAAACCAAAGAATTTAATTGACAATACTCAAAAATTAATACAAGGACAACAAGAAGTGTATAAATACATAAAAGATATCAAAGACAAGACTTTGACAATCAATTATGATGTGAGTATTGACAATCTTACAGAAAAATTAAATAAATTAAGTATTTCTGTAGAAAAATTTGAAGAAAAGACTTCATCACACCAAAAATTACTTTTGGACCATGTGGAAAAAAGTGATGAAGCAAGAATGCATCTGAAAGATGATATTCAAAGTGAAATAAGGCTTATTACAGAAAAAATGGATAAAATTAATGAGGCTAATTTAAATATGCCAAAGTTATCAACACCATTTTCTCATATAAGAAGCCCTGTTAAAACAAAAGAGGAATTGTCAAATCCTTTCATAACAGACTTGAGTCACCAAGATAATAACCAAGTCTTAATGAAGGAAGCACCTCAACTGAAAGAATGGCCAACATTCACAGGAGAAGGTGAATATGACCACATGTCATTTATTAAAACAATTGACATGTTACAAGAAGACTATGCCATACCAGATGAATTAATCACTGCAAGATTACATTCATTGTTTGAGAAATCTGCAAAAAGATGGTACTATGGCATAAGACAAACAAATGGTAAAAATACCTGGTCTTGGTGGAAACAAGAAATAATCACCAAGTGGGAAAATGATGCCTGGAGGTATAAGATAGAAAATGCATTTGAAAACTCTTTCTTTGACCCAGAGAAAGACAAACCTTTAACTTGGTTCTTGAAACAAGTTGAAAGGCTTAACGCACTGTACCCAGAAATGTCACAAAAGATGGTGCACATGAAAATACTTAAAAAATGTGGAGGGTAACTAGAACATGCCCTAAGAAGCAGGTTTATAGAACCATGCTCCACAGAAGAGTATATAAATGCACTAGAAGATATAGTGACAAGAACAAAAATTGGCAGGACTTGGAAAAAATTGGACATTAAAAGCCCAAATAAACCATTTATCAAAAAATATAAATCAAAAGAATCCTTTAAGCCCAATACATCCAACAATAATGAACAAAGAAAATGCCATAAATGTGGAGGTATTGGACACTTAGCCAATAATTGCCTTAAGAAAGCAAAGATTAATGAAATTGTGGAAACAGAAAACCACAATGACAAAGAAGAGGAATCTGACTCTGAAAAAGAGACAGAAGAGTCAGAAAGCTCTGAAAGTGATGAAATCAATATAATTAATGCACAAATTAATAATATTGATATAATTTATGAAGTACTGGATGTTAATTCAAACTTACCACAAGTTGGAACACCTGACACAAACCTGACAAACATACAAGATGCCAAAATGTATAGAACCAAACCTGCAAGAGGAATGGGATATACAGCTGGAAAATCAAGTATAAGTATTGTTATGGTTGATAACCAAGAAGGAAAAGTTAACTTGGATACAGGAGCATATTGCACTTGTGTTGGCAAAAGTTATTTGAAAACCATTATCCCAAACTGGCAAGAAAAACTTATGCCAATACAAGGTGTCAAATTTAGTAGTGCAAGTGAGAGCATGAAGCCCCTTGGAATAATTCATTTAACACTAATTTTTCCTCATCCCTCACAATGTGTCAGAATTAAAGTAGAGTTTGTAGTAATGGACAACTGTACTAGTAATCATTTCATACTTGGGAATGACTACTTATCAATCTATGGTATAGATATCTACAACCAAAAAGATAGATATTTTACCATAGGAGATAACAAAAGACAAAATTTTGGCTTCTTAAATAAGAAAAAACAAATCACAGTTATTAAGAAGGAAGAAAAAATTCCAGAAAAGGAACTTTTTATATCTGAACAACTTAAAGAGGCAGAATTCAATGAAGAATTAACAGAAAAAATAAAAGAAAAATTGATTGACCTCTTATTTAAGTATAAAAATGCCTTTGCAACTGACAAAGAGCCACTAGGTGCCATAATTGGACATGAAGTGGATATAATTTTTAATGTACAAAAGCCTTACCCACCTTTATTAAGAAGACCTGCTTATCCAGCCAGCCCAAGGGCTAGAGAAGCCTTAGAAGTGCACATTAAAGAATTAATGGACCTTGGAGTATTAAGAAAGGTTGGACATAATGAACAAGTAGAAGTTACTACACCTGTAATTATAACTTGGAATAATGGAAAATCAAGGATGGTAGGAGACTTCAGAGCCCTGAACACCTATACCATTCCAGACAGATATCCAATACCTAGAATCCATGAGACATTGACCCAATTGTCACAAGCTAAGTTCATCACAGCTATGGATGCTCTTAAGGGTTTTCATCAAAATGTCTTAACAGACAATGCCAAGAAGCTACTAAGAATAATAGTCCATTGTGGAATTTTTGAATACTTAAGAATGCCATTTGGGATAAAAAATGCACCTTCCCATTATCAAAGAATGATGAATACCATATTCCCTGAAGAATTATCAGAAGGATGGTTAATTATATATATTGATGATATCATAGTTTGCTCAGAAACTTGGGAAAATCACCTTACAAGACTAGAAAGGGTACTACAAAAAATAGTCCAAGTGAATATGAAAATTTCCTTGAAAAAGTGTCATTTTGCATATAGTGAATTAAAAGCACTAGGACATGTTGTATCTGGACTTAGTCTAGGCATAGACAAAAATAAAGTAGCAGCAGTACTACTCAAACCAATGCCTCAAACCAAAAAAGAAATGCAATCATTTTTAGGATTTGCTGGTTACTATAGACAGCATATAAAGGACCTTGCAAAAATTGCCAAATCCTTATATAAATTATGTGACCAACAAACAGTTTATGACATGACTGAAGAAAGGGTCAAGGCATATGAAGAATTGAAAAATTCACTAACAAATGCCCCATTTCTTCTAATGCCAGATTGGAAACTACCTTTCAAACTATACATTGATGCTTGTGGAGAAGGATTAGGTGCTGCACTTCACCAAACACAAATTATCAATGATAAACCAGTGGAAGGACCAATTTGTTTCATTTCAAGGCAAATAAAGCCAACAGAAGCAAGGTATGGAGCAAGCCAAATGGAATGCTTATGCCTAGTGTGGGCTTTAGAAAAACTGCATTATTGTTTGGATGGCACAGTATTTGATGTAATCACAGACTGTAATGCTGTGAAATCACTATTAAATATGAAGACTCCAAATAGACATATGCTGAGATGTCAAATTGCTATCCAAGAATATAGAGGAAATATGACTATTGTACATAAATCTGGAAATATTCATAAAAATGCAGATGGTCTTAGCAGATGGGCTTTAGCAAATACCCCTGACAATCCAGCATGGGTACCACAAGAAGAGCACCATATAGAAGGAATATGTGTCACAGACATAGGCACAGAATTCTTTAACCAAGTTAAAGAAAGCTATACGACAGACAAGAATTGCCATATCTTAAGCCAACTTCTAATGAAAGACTGCAAAGATCCATCACTTTCATCAAAACTAGATGAAATATGGAAAAAGGCATATGATGAAGGAAGATTCCACCTCCTTGATGGAATCCTTTACCATAGAACAAAACACACATGTGTTATGGCCTTAACAGATAGAACACTAATAAACACTATTTTACATGAGTGTCATGATAGTGTTGCATCTGGACATCTCTCAGAAGATAGGACACTAGAGAGGGTGAAAACCTGCTCTTGGTGGCCAAATTGGAAGAAAGATGTTGCAGAGTACTGCCAAACCTGTGACAGATGTCAAAAAGCCAACAGAGCCACAGGAAAGAAATTTGGAATGATGATCCAAATCCAAGAACCAAAATCCCCATGGGAAATAGTTCATATGGATTGGGTAACAGCACTACCTCCAGGAGGAGACAGGAGCTATAATGCATGTCTAGTGTTAGTTGACAGGTACAGTAAAACTCCCATGTTCTTACCATGTCATAAAGATGACACAGCTATGGATACAGCCATAATGATATGGAATAAAGTCATTAGCCACACAGGCTTATTCCAAAATATTATAAGTGACAGAGACCCAAAGTTCACTTCAGCATTATGGACAAATCTCCATAACTTATTTGGGACAAAGCTATCATTCTCAACAGCTTACCATCCCCAAACTGATGGTTTAGCAGAAAGAATGATACAGACCTTAGAGGACATGATCAGAAGATTCTGTGCTTATGGGCTAGAATTCAAAGATTCTGATGGATTTACCCATGATTGGTGTACACTAATACCAGCACTTGAACTGCCATATAAGACATCAATCCATTCTTCTACTGGCAAAACACCAGCAATGCTAGAGAAAGGTTGGAATCCAAGACTTCCTTATGATACCCTCAAAAAGGACTTAGTGGACATACATCCAACAGCAAGAAGTTTTAAGATAATGCTTGACAAAGCAAGACACCATGCAAACAGATGCATGCAAGAATCTTTCAAATATGCAAAAGAAAGATGGGACAAAAGTCATAAACCACCTGTCTTCAAAATAGGAGATTTGGTATTAGTATCAACTCTTAACTTTAATAACATAAAAGGACCAAAGAAATTGAAAGATTCCTTTGCAGGACCATTTATGGTAAAAGCAATTCATGGACCCAATGCTGTACAATTGGAACTCACAGGTGATTTAATGAATAAACACCCAACTTTCCCTGTAAGTCTTATAAAACCTTACAGCTCAAGTGACAAAGAATTATTTCCACTAAGAAATAAACCCCCACTTGAAACTCCCCCTTTGGAAGAAGGAGAAGAAAAAAGAATTGTAAAAGTCCTTAAAGAAAGAAAGACAAGAAACAAAAAAGAAAGAGAATACCTTGTAAGGTATAGAAATCCAACTCAAGAAGATGAATGGCTACTTGAGAAAGATATAAAAAATGCAGATAAACTACTGAGGAGGTTTAGAAATGAAAGAAAACCTAAAGAATAACAAAATCAAGCATTATTGAGCTTCAAGACTGATAAAGTCTAATGAAGAGGTAGGACAGTGGATGATACCCTAATCACACATATCAGATTGTGGTACAATCTTTTTTGGTGGTAGGGGATGTGAGCCTTTGAGATATGACCACATACCCAATAAGGTCACAAAAAAGACTCAGAATAATTATACCTTTAATACAATTATATTAAAAGTACTTAGAATAATTATACATTAAAAATAATTACTTAAATATACAAAAAATACCATAAATTGGTACAAAAATTGGTTTAACTTAAAAACCAATGAATCAACATGTGAAAGAAATTACACCATTGGATTCCCCATGGTAAAATACACATATACCATTTTTATGGAATATCTGTAAAGTCAATACTTAATGAATTATAAGGTATAATACCTTATAAAAACCATAAAGCCTTATTTATCTCAGAACCTAATGAAACAACATGTAAAATAAATTGTACCAGTGGATTCCCCACAAATATCCACACATAAAACAATTAATAAGCTAATTTCCAAAGTTAATACTTAAGGAATTAACCTGAATATATGCACTTTTTTGGTCAACGCATATATTCAAGGATCATAGCTAATATCTCTTAAACTATACATGATAGAATAATGAACCAAAAATAAAGTTACCACGTAATTACTGTAAGAATACAGATATGAACTTTATTTTACAGACTATAAACAAGGTTAAAACTTATAATGAAATATTGATAAAAATCAACAGAGCTGTTGACCACTTTGTTGTGAAAGTGTTCCAAACTTGAAAAAAATTATAAATTTGGATTCTACTAGTTCATTCGTGAAGAATGATGTAATTTTTATTATTAAATTCAGGGTATAACCCCCTGAAATCAAGGTTTGAAGTTTGAAATATTGAATTTCGACAGAAAAGATGAGTTACAAGAAAAATCATCAAAATTAGACTTTTGATTATGTAATGAAAAGCTCTTGGCAGAATAATAAGGTTATGCCAGGCTATCAGAATTCACTCTCTGAATTCCTGTAGCGTGTAAATCTCAAAAGTTATTGAGGATCAAAGTTTGAGCTTAATTTGAGCAGTTATGATCACTCACAGTAACCTTAATTTAAGTTTAACAGTCTTAAGAGTGATAAAACTGGTGAATACTATTAGTTTATGATTAAAACTAATAAAATACACGAAATTTGGGGTTCTGCCAAGCCTCTGATGTCATCAATTTTAGAGTTATAATGATAACTCTAAATAATGGTGTAATAATGATGTAATATGGTTTGATAATGATGTAATCATCTCCAAACCTTAAAATATTGATCAATTCCAGTGGATATGATCAGTAAACGTCTACTAGAAGCCTGTTGGACTCTAGGAGGGAGGTATTTACTATAAATAGAGCTCTTTTTACTCTATTTTCCCCTCAGACGCATCAAAAACATTAAATCAATTAAATCAAAGGTAATTTCTTTATTCTTCATATATAAAACTATTATATTATTAAAGACCAAAGACCACCTTATTATAATCATCTATTTTGACGTGATTAAATCATTTATTTAATTGTTTTTGTTAAAAATCTCTCTAAAAACTCTTTTCCACGTAAAAATCCAGAATAATTTGTAATTTTTCTTTATTTTTATTGTAAATACAATTTGAAAAGGTTGTATTTATATTTTTTGGCGTAAAATATTTCAAAATTATTATATTAAGTGTTAAAAGTAGGTTATTTTCTCTTATTATAATAATTTCTCTATTATTACTCTCTTAATAATTCTCTTATTAATATAAATAGTATTTATATTAATTCATAACTTTAATATTAGTAATATTATTGTTATTAATTGTTTTTTATTAATAAAAAGCAATTTTTTACGCCTTTATTATTTGTTGGTAACAATAATAAAGAGCTTTTTAAATATATTAATTATTTTATATTAATATATTTATTTATTATATTATATTTTCATAATATAAATTATATTATTATATTTATTTAATAATATAATTATTTTACGCCGTAATAATAATAATTATTTATTATTATTATATTTTTAATCTTATTTATTCAATTCATAAGGACATTCAGAGTACAATAAGTAATAAATTAGTAATTTTTACTTATTGTTTCATAGTCAAACCTTACACATAATGTATGCCAACAAGCCACTGTACCCTATGAATCTAATACATGAGCTTAAGCATGGTAAGCAGCAGAGAGGAGGCATAAGGGGGGTTGAGGTAAGTGTCAGAGGCATATCTTGAGGGCGCCACGGGAGCGTAAGGATTGTAAGCGGTGGGGGTGGGTGTAAGGTTTTTCTATGAAACTCTTGATAATAGTAACAATATCAAGAGTACTATGACTGTCCTCAGTAGAAAAATATAATATAATAAAATATTACAACCACAAATTTAAATATAATTATTAAAAATAATTATATATAAAAAAAATAATTTAATTATTATTATAATAATATAATAATAAAAAAAAAATAATTATAATAAATTATGATTATTCTATTATTGTTATAGTCACTGACAGTTATAACAATAAGAAGTGTAAAGCTCTTAATGAGACAATTACACGTGGAAAATATGAATATTAACCACTTATAAATAATATAATTATTATTTATAAAAAGAATTAAACACACACTGTGCAGAAATAATTCTTTTAGAATAAAAATTCTATATAAAAAAACTAATATTTAGATAAAAAAAAATATAGAACTTTAAAGAAAACTTACTTATAAGATTTATTTAATACAACAAGTCTAATACAACAGTTATTATACTAAATAAAGGTTATAAGTTAAAAAACACGTCAAAAATCAATAAATTTAAAGATAAAACAACTTTTTATAATATAAATTATGATTAAAGAGTTTTTGAGAGGAATTTGTGGATTTCAAAAGATATTTAAAATGATAATTTTATATAATAAAATATATTATTGGTGATTACAACAATAATCTAAATTCTATGACTTCAATTCTTTTAATTTTAATAAATAAAGAATAAGAATAACTTAAGAATTACTTTTAATAATAAGATTTTATATTTAATAAAACTTTACCTGTTTAAATTTCTAATATGATTGGATTGATAATGAATGATGGACAAAAACAGTGATGAAAAGACTCTTTTTGTGTCTTCAGAGCAGCTCTCATGATTCATAATGGATGTAGAGGGCGTGCTCAGGTCAAAACTGAAAAACCATGCTTAAAAATAAAGTTCTTAACTTAAGGCAACTTATTTTTACTTCCAATTTAAAGTTACCAGTGTTATTCTTAACTCCATGTAACTTTAATCCTCATTTAAACTAATTATTTTAAGTTTTTTAATATAAATAAACTTATTTATATTAAAGTTCATCACATGAGCAACTTAAAAATAGAGTTTCAAGTAGAAATCTCTTAAACTCAAATTTTAATTAATTTTTAAAGAAATCATAAATTTCTTTGAGTTTAATTAAAAGAGTAAATTTCCAGGCTAATTACCCAGGAAATTTATGTATAAAAGATACTTAAAATTTAATTTATATATTGATAATATTAAATTCTAAGTTGTGTGAAATTTTCAAGCAAATCCATTAAGAATTGGATTTTGAATGAATTTTTGAAGTTATGGCTATTTTTCCATGTAAAATAGCAAAACACATCAAACCTTAAGTTCTGATAAGGTTTTAATGCTTGAAACTTTAAAGTTTTAAGCTTATTTAAGGTTTTTAAGCTTAATTAAGCTCTGACATTTCTTAAAACCTTGATTTCAAGCCTGCATATTGGGATTTACCCTTTGGCAGCTTGAAATTCCTGTCCAAATTGGGATAAAACCAGTTTAAACCTTAAGGTTGGATCAAAGTCTGATCTTAAAGTTTAAATAAGGTTGAAAATCCTCCAATACAGGTGGACAACCTTAATTGAATCATTGCAGATCCAAAAAGTTGGGTACCCCAGCTCTATCTGGTCTTTTTCCTTTGTCCCACCTTTTTGCATGGATTTTGCCCTTTTATTTATTTAAAGCCATACCATGGCTTTAAACCCTTTTAAATTGAGCTCACACAGGATTTACATTCTGTATGGCAAATCCTTAGCCAATTCAGTAAATATACACCACACCTCAATTTTAACTAAAATTTTGGTAAGTTTGCATTAACCTTATGCAACTTTAAATTTAAGCTTATTTAAGCTTAAATTTAACAATTTTAAAAAATGTTAAAAAAGTTACATTAGTACTGTGAGATTCTTAAATCTTCCAATAACACAAGAAACAAGTGTTTTTGGGTATAACACCCTATGGGTGTACCCTAGGTTATTTTTGGTGTAGAATCCAAAAATGACATAATAATTATAACTTTGTTTATCCAAAAAAAAGTTATACTTATTTTTTGTTATTTTTTATTTTAAATTCAATTAAAAAGTCTGTTTAAGACAAAATTAACTGTCTATAAAATCATTTGTGGCCTTATGGGTATGTTATACATACCTCACAGGCTCACAGTGGGGAGGGCAGAGATGGAGGGGTGACATCATAGTCTCATCTTGAGGGCACTCCAGGAGCATAAGGATGGTAAGCAGCATTGAGGATTACGCTGGTGTGAGGGTGGCATCGGAGGCATGTCTGGAGGGCACTACACAAGCATAAGGATGGTAAGGGGCAGAGAGGATTAGGCAGGTGGAAGAAGGCATAAGGGGGGTTGAGGGAAGCATCAAAGGCATATCTTGAGGGTGCCCCAGGAGCATAAGGATTGTAAGCGGCAGAGAGGATGAGGCAGGTGTGCGGAAGTGTGAGGAGTGGTGAGGGCAGAGATGGGGGGCAGCATCATAGTGTCATCTTGAGGGGGCTACAGGAGCATAAGGATGGTAGGTGGTGTTGAGGATGAGGCCGGTGTGAGGTTGGTGTCGTAGGCATGTTGGGAGGGCACTACACAAGCATAAGGATGGTAAGCATTGGAGAGGATTAGGTGGGTGGTAGAAGGTGTAATGAGGGGTAAGGGCAGCGTCGGAGGCATATCTTGAGGGTGCCGTGGGAGCATTAGCATGTTAAGTGGCGGAGGTGTGATAGCATAAGGAGTGGTGAGGGTGGAGATGGGGGGCAGTGTTAGAGTCACATTTGGAGGGCGGTGCGGGCACGTAAGCATGCTAAGGGTCAGAGAATATTGGGCAGGGATGCTGAAGCCAATACATGTGTGAGAGTAGGAATGGTAAAGGGGTTCAATGATCAGGCGGTGGGGCAGAAGTCTTCTCATGCCAAACTGCTTCCTTGCACCATGAGGTGTAATTTCCCGAACCTTGCAAATAGTGTTGAAATGGGTTTGGGCTTTGAGTAACATTTTCATGTGACACATGTGACAATTGATATTGTCTTGATGCAGATGTGATGTGACCCACTAAATCTAGTGGCTTTAATGTGACACTTATGTGACTTAAGCAAGATTTTATACTGACTGCAGTGCAACGTAAAGTCAATTGCCGGCAATTGACGCGACATTCACCCTGGTGTATGCTCAATATGGCCAGGACCCTTATGGATCTCATAGCCAAGGAACAAGAAAGGATTAACAGGAACTTTCTATGCAAATGATGGTTGAAATAAAACATATTCATCCCCCTAATAATGTAAAAAGTATTAGTTTTGATCATGACTTTAACAAATTAACATCAAATATCAAGGGAATCAAAAACCATTACAGAAAATTCACTGGATGGTGTAAAGTTAAATCTGTAGAAACTGAGTCTATTCCTCACACCTGTAACAGAACTGAGATTAAAATTGAGGTACACAATGAGGAAATGAATAATATTTCAATTAATTATTTTAATGATCAGCCCATGAATTTGAAATATCATTCTCTAGAGATAGCTCATAACACAAATCTTTTCACCACACATTTATATTGAAGTGATACTGAGAGAAAGAAGTTGTAAGAGGAAATAATTGCACAAGTGAATCAAATTCATAGGATTTATCAATAAGATGCACATATGCAAAATATTTCTACCCCTTGAGCTAAAGGAAGATTATCTCTAAAGGGAAGTTTCAATTGACTTCCATGAAATGCTCCTGGATAAATTACATACTCTGCAAAGAATATTCCAACATTCTCTGGTGAAGGAGAACAAAACCATATTTGATTTATAAGAATGGTGGATATGCTACAGGAATACTTTACCATACCAGACGGATTAGTAGTGGAAAAATTTATTCTTCTCTTTCCAAGACTTCCAAGAAGTGGCACTATAGAGTGAGGAAAGATAATGGAAGGACCAATTGGATTTGGAGGAAATCTGAGATAATCACCAAGTGGGACAATAGTTACTGGAGATTTAAAATGGGGAATCATTTTTAAACTTTCATATTTAGTTCTGAAAAGGACAAGCCACTCACTTAGTTTTTCAAAAGGAAAGACGTACTATCTGCTTTCCAGCCCAATATGTCTGACTCAATGATTAACATGAAGATATCAAGGAAACATGGCGTTGAATTAAAACATGCTATCAAATGCAGATTCATAAGCTATTTTTCAAAATAGGAATACATTAATGAAATGGAATATATCATTACTAGAACCATAATTGGTAAAATCTTGACTAGGAACCCAAGTGAGCACATAGTTATGCCAAATAACTCAAGAGAGGAAAAGGAATCTGAGAAAATGGTCTTGAAATTTCATAAATGTGGAAGCACTTTCAATTTGGCCATTACCGTTACCAAAAAGACATAAATAAATGAAGTACAAGTTGCTGAAGAAAGAGAGAAATATGACCAAGTTTCTGCATTTTCTGATGATACACCAGTGGAAGAGTGTCATATACAAAATATCACCACAGTCCTGAAGATACTGAAGTTCATTCTCACTTACCATGGTACAGTGAGAACCATAATACCTTGATAAAGATCCAATATGCCAGAATGTCTAGAATCAAACCTGCTAGAGGGAAAGGCTATAATGCTGGAGCATCATATATTGCATCACTTTTGATATATGATGTAGAACCCAAAGGTAAACTAGACACAGGATCCTTTTGCACTTGTGTAGAAAACAGCTATCTGCATATTATTTCACATCAATGGAAATACTATATGCTTCCAATAGAAGGTGTGCAGCTTATCAGTGCTAGTAACAATTTTTACCCACCATGTATAATGGATACTAACCTGGTATTCCCACAATAAGAAGTAAGTATGTGAATGATCTCATAGATAGTAGCTATGGGTAGCTGTACTTTTCAACACATCATCCTTTGTAATGACTGTTTCAGAATTTATTGTATTGAAATCAGTAACCATGAAACAGATATTTTACAATTGGATATAATATAAGAATGAAATTTGCTTTTTCAATATGACACATAAATATCCTTGATATGTTGAAAGAAAGATAAGTATAATGATGAATTTGTGTCAAATCAGCTTATTTAAGTACAAATTGATTCATACTTATACCCAAAAATGAAGCAAGAGCTTTATAATTTTTTGTGCAGATATAAAAATTCCATTACTTCAAAAAATCAGCAATTAGGAAAAATAAGAGGGAATGAATTATTCTAATCTAATTCCCCATGGCTAATTCGATTAGAACTCTCATTGATATTCCCTTCTTTATGAGCTCTTTTCATAATTGCTCTATATCATTTTATGGCATTTTGCCATCTCACCAACTGTCTGTTGGATGTTTGCATGTTTAGAAGTTATTTTACAGAATTGAAGACAGTTATCACCTTAAAAACACTTTCATGAAGATAATAGTATATTTTTTCAAGTACCCATACCAAATATAATCATTGCATCTCGCTTGAACCATATCTGGCTTTTGTTGGTGTAATTTGTTTTGAAACAAAACAGACTGGTTCTTCTGTTGGTTTGTAATCAATAATTTGGACTTGGTGTGGGCCTGCCCTAATCTGTCTCCACATGAATTAATTTACAGCTTGAAGGGTAGATTTAAATAAGGAATGAGAGGTGAATTTGCTTCCATAAGGGATATCCATACTTTCCCATATGCTCTAATTCTTTCTTGTTTAATATGAGATAATTTCTATTGATCACATCTTATATGGAGATACTTGGCTAGAATTAAAAAATCTTTCAGGTGTTGTCCATAACAATGACAAATCCAAGGAAAGATATCATTTCTTTCTTATTCTGAGGTGTGGGCTTAAGTAAAACTGCTACTAGTTTGTTTTTGTCAATACCAAACATTTATCCTGAATGAAGTTGTCCAAGTACTTTGAGTTTTTGAAAAAAAAACTGCAATTTATTAGTGAAAGTTTCATGTAAACTTCTTCAGGCTTGTTGAGTACTCTTGAAAGTCCTTAAAGGTGAAATGAACATGAGGCTGAAAATATAATTATATTATAAATGTAAATAATGATCAGTCCTTCGGAAACCTCTGTGGGTAAGTGGGATTAATCATCCTTTGATGGTGAGATGGAGAATTGTTAATCCCAAAGGGGATTATCACATAATAGTAAATACTACAGTGAGTGATAGCTATAAATAACTTCTTGGCTGTAGTTGTCAAGAAATTCAGATGAAAACCTTGCAATGCATCCTTTGAGGCTATATACTAGGATTTAAAAAGGGGTTCCAAGGGTTCTTTTATTATAGTAAGTGTGTACCTGTGTGCAGCTGTGTAGAAATTCAACTCCCTGAAACATCCAACTATTATTTTTTTTCATTTTTTCAAGAAATAATGACTGGAGCTGCAACTTCAACTTCTTCATTATGGCCTATATTCGTTAATAAAACAATTTGGGTAGCTCTTGTATATCTTTTTGAAAGCTTCCCTAGCTCTTAGGCTTTATGGTTAAGCTGGTCTTCATACCACTTGTGGGTATGGTCTGTCAATTTTAATATTAATATCCAGTTCATGCACTCTGCTCGCACCTAATTGTTCATTATCTTAATCAAAGGCATCTTTATACATGTACAACACATTGATAAGTTTCTCCTTTATTTTTGGTGATACATATGTATTGAGTTGTGCTTCACTAAGATTAATTGACAGAAATTCCTTTTCATTATTATCTTTTGAAGATATTATTGATTTTTTTTCTGGGAATATATTCAATTGTAAATGCTGGGTTATCTCTTGTATATTTTTTCCCCAAGCTTCCCTAGCTCTTGGGCTTGCTGATAAATCTGATA
This sequence comes from Austropuccinia psidii, assembly GCA_023105745.1. Classification (NCBI taxonomy): domain Eukaryota; kingdom Fungi; phylum Basidiomycota; class Pucciniomycetes; order Pucciniales; family Sphaerophragmiaceae; genus Austropuccinia; species Austropuccinia psidii. The sequence continues at coordinate 24,983,678 of JALGQZ010000002.1, forward strand.
TATGTAGCACTGGTGGGTATGGTCTGGCAATATTAAGATTAATATTTACTTCATTCCCTCTTATTTTCCCTAATGGTTGATTTTTTGAAGAAATGGAATTTTTATATCTGCACAAAAAATTATAAAGCTCTTGCTTCATTTTTGGGTATAAGTATGCATCAATTTGTACTTAAATAAGCTGATTTGACACAAATTCTTCTTTATACTTATCTTTCTTTCAACATATCAAGGATATTTATGTGGCATATTGAAAAAGCAAATTTCATTCTTATATCATCGCCAATTTAGCAGATAAATCTTATAACCCGCAACATGTACCTCTAAAAGCAGAACCACAAACCCTAAATGAAGTAATCAACATAATCTAAATTGGTACTGAATCCTCTCTAGAATTTGGAGAGTCATACAATCAAAACAACAATTGCAATATATCAACATCCACACTAGACAAAGACTTAAAAAAACACATATTTGGTTCATTTATTAGATGAGTTATGCAAATTTCTTCTTTTTAAGGAAGTTCCAACTTTTCTTTATTTCATAATCTATCATAGAAATAAACCTTCCTGTGGAATGGAATTATGCAGTAGATTTTTAATCAATACCATTCTCCATGAATAAAGTTATAACATATATTGTTGACACCAAGCTGAGGAAAGTACAATTAAAAGAGTCAAGAAATGTGGGTGCTGGCCATCTTGGAGAACATAGAGAATTGAATTTTTGAATACTTGTGACAGATTTCCAAAAGCAAATATAAGCACAGGAAATACCTTTTAACTTATTATTCATATTCAAGAGCCAAGATCAGTTTGGGGAATAGCTTACATGGATTAGGTAACAGGAATATCGCCAAATGGGGAAAAGAGTTATAGCTCTTGCTTAGTCATAGTAGACAGATATAGCAAAACTCCCATATTCATACCATTTCATAACAATCACACTGCTATGGATACAGGTCTTCTCCAGTGGAACAGAGTTATCTCTCACACAGGCTTATTCAAGAAGTTTCTAAGTGAAAGACCCCCAGCTTCACATCTTCTGTAAGGTTTGTGTATCCAACTCTTGATAATAGTAACAATATCAAGATTACTATGACTGTCCTCAGTAAAAAAGTATAATATAATAAAGTATTATAACCACAAATTTGAATATAATTATTAAAAATAATTATATAAAGAATTAAATTTTATTATTATTATATAAAATAATAATAAGAAGAAATACAATAATTATAATAAATTATAATTATTCTATTATTGTTATAGTCACTGACAATTATAACAATAAGAAGTGTAAAGCTCTTAATGAGACAATTACACATGTAAAATAGAAATATTTAACCACTTATCAATAATATATAAATATTCTTTATAAAAGAATTAAAATACACACTGTGCAGAAATAATTCTTATAGAAAAATTCTATATAAAAAAACTAAGAATAGATAGAAAAATATAGAACTTTAGAGAAAACTTACTTATAATATAAATTTAATACAACAAGTCAAACAACAACAGTTATTATATTAAATAATTATTATGAGTTGAAACCACGCCAAAAATCAATATTTTCACAGATGAAAAACCTTTTCATAATAAAGATTACTATTAAAGAGTTTTTGAGAGGAATTTGTGGATTTTAAAAGGTATTTTTGTAAGGTTTGAACTATGAATGTCCTTATAAATAAAACAAATAAAATAAAGAATGATTATAATAATAAAGAATTATTATAATTATGGTGTAAAAATAATTATATTATTAAATAAATATAATAATATAATTTATATTATAAAAAAATTTATATAATAAATAAATATATCAATATGAGATAATTAATATAGGGTGTTGGTAAAAACACGTAAGAGCTTACGTGTTTTTACTAAAATCTTACGTGTTTTTACCATCCATTGGTAAAAACAAGTAATTTTATGGTAAAACACATAAGGGGTGTTTTTTGAATAAAATTTAGCTATTTTTTCCATTTCTGAAGCCATTGATGCCACTTATGGCATCAGAAAATCCATTTATGGAATTAAAAATCCCATAAATGGCATCTTCAAGGCCACAAATGACATTGTTAATGCCATAAATGGCATTTTAAGGCCATTTATGGCATTTTTAAGTTCATGAATACCTATTCTTAAGGCCATTTATTGCATGACTGGCCTTACCAATTGCTTTGTTGATTCCATAAATGCAACTTTTAATTCCATAAATGGCATTTTTAGAGCCATTCATAGCATTGTTGAAGCCATAAATGACCATTTTTAATTCCATTCATGGAATTTTTAATGCCATTGATGGCATTGTTGGGGACATAAATGGCATTCTTGAGGCCATAAATGGGAATTGTCAAGGCTTCAATTGGCCATTGTTAAGTCCATTTATGGCATTTTTGAGGCCATTTATTGCATTTTTGAAGCCATTTATGGCATTGTTAAGGCCATACAATGCCATTTATAGCATTTTTGTAATGCCATTTATGGCATATATATAGTTCTTGATTCCATTTATGGCACTTTTGATTCCATTTATGGCATTATTATGTCATTTGTGATGCCATTTAAAGCACTTTTAATGCCATAAATGGCACTTTTAATGCCATAAATGGAACTGTTAATTCCACAAATAAAATTTTTAAATCCCACTAATGTCATAAATTAAATTTTTAATTGAATTGTTGTCATAAATAATATTTTCAGCTTAATTACAGACATGAACAAAAAAACAGAAAAAAGGAACTTTTTGGGCCTACAATTGTCCTGGCAAAAAAAATCCCAAAGTTTTTGGCCTCTGGGTTTTTATTCTCAAAATTCTCACCTTCATTTCAAAAAAAAATTATGGAAATTCATAAGTGGGAACATTTTTGATGATTTTTTTCAAAAAAATGGGCCATTTTGCCAAATTGCCCAAAATAGAGAAATTGGGCAAAAAAAAAAATTGAAAAAAGTTGGGAACTTCACATCCCATGTTAGAAAAAATATGGCAAAAAAAAATGTTAAAAATTCTCAAAACTGAGCCTGAGGAATTTTTATAAAAAAAACAAAAATGAAATTATAAATAGAAAATTTAAGTTTTAATTATAATTTAAAAATAAAATTACTTTGAAATTTAAAATAGTAAAAACACCTTTTTACTTGAAAAAACTAAATAAAAATGAATTTTCATCAAAAATATTAAAATAAAGATATTTTTGGGAAAACATTAAATGAAAATTATCATAACTTTTTATAAAATTCATATAAATATAAAAATTATTTCACCATTGGATTCCTCATAAAAAATAAGGTGGGGTCGATTCTGGGTGAAATTTCTGTAATTCAACTTTAAAGAAGCTTAAATCAAGTTTTAGTATTTTCTGTACAAAAATTGAAAAAACTCAAAACCTTAATATAATTGACATCATATATGGTGTTTACCATCATTTTTTGTGTTAAAATGAGGGTTTTGTATGTATTCTATAAGCTATGAGGAATTGAAGTATTTTCAATTGAAATGTCAAAATGTGCATGTGTATTACATAATCTAACTTTAATTTACATATGAGGTATCAATGATTACAGTTGTTTACTGTCAAAACTCAATTGAATTACATATGTAACTTACAATTATAATACATGATGAGGAATCAAAGATAAATTAATTGCAAAGATTAATTCTAGGGGGGGAAGAAATCTTGGCTTCAAGGGTGCCAGACTCTCCAAAATTCTTTTCTGACAGGCCTGAGATGTCAAAATTAATGCAAAAGCTGATCAATTTTGGTCTGGAATGCAGTCACAGGGTCTGTGACTTGATTGATGATGAGGTTTAGATACCAACCAGGGCAGTTTTAACTTTTTCCAAGAGGGTAAAACTACCCTTAACTTAAAAAAATCTTATTAAAAAAACCTTTAACTGCTTTTGACGTCTTGTACACACATTCTTACCTGTTTTGAAGGCTTAAGCCTAGGTGTTACTACAGCAAGGGCCGATTTCAGGGTCCAAAATGGCTGAAAACCAGCCCTTTTTTGGTCTAAACCAGGGTTCAGTGATTCCATAATTGGCTTTTATGTTTTTATAGTGTTTCCACGATTGAAAAGAGTAAATTTTGCTTTTGGAGTAAGAAAATTTGTGGCTATAAAATAATTTCTTCTTTGCCCCATTTTTCTCTTCATGTTAGAACTGTTTCCTTTTATAATTAGTTTAAACACTTTGAAAAATCAATAAAACATCCCGAAAACCCTATTGAAATCATTTTAAACCCTTTAACTACGTGAAGAAATCATTATAATCATCTTTTGGAACCCTTATCATTATTTTACCCTTGAACCACCCCATAAGTGAATTAAAGCATCTTTCATCACTGTTAGCTTTGTCACTTTGTTTCCAAATTCACTCCAGTCACTTTTTTGGAATTTTTTCTTTTTGATATTCTTCTTAAAGACTCTTTTCTTATATTAATTTCCTAAAGTTACTTCCTCAATTAATTCCAATTGAAAATTCTCTTGAAGAAATTTCTTTTGCAGCCTTAAATATCTCTTGTAGAGTAGTTTGGATAAATTTTTATTGTTGGTAAAACAATGAATCTTTATATTATTATTTTTTCATACTTATAAAGTTACAAGTGATAATCTTGGTTTGTTTTATCTTAAAAATCTTAAATATTAACATTCTTAATCATATTGTACCTTTTACAGATTTTGAGGCTAAAAAAATTACTTGATTTTTGATCAAAGCTTCATATCTACACCTTACATATCCCTTGTCTGAAATACCTGGTAAGATGGGTATGGTAAAGGGGACCTGTCCACCCTTTTTCAGCTGGTGGATGTCCTGACACCAGTTTAAATTATTTGATCAGTGGCACGGGGTATGGTCTTTTGGATGAAGACCTGGGTTGTGGTGGCCTAGTTGTTCAAAGTCTGGTGATGTTCTAGGAGAAGAGGCTGGTATGGCTGAAACTCTTGGTTGGCAGGGCAGGAGAGTAATTTGGGAGACTTGAATTTGGAATTTTTTGGCAGCTTTATTAGTGGGGGAAAATGCAATGTTGGCCACTTGATTTATTCACAACCTCAACGTCTTCACCATGCAGCTCATCACTTCCTTCAGCATCAGGATCATTTGGAGAATTGAAGATTCTTCTTATCCTTTTTACCACACCTTGGTTTTTGGTTCTGGAATTAGGATCTTGGGAGCTGGAAGAAATGTTCCTGATACCAATGACAATGGCCACTCCTACAGTTTTACAACCTTCAACAGCCCTTTGCCTGAAACCAGCCCCTAAATCTTAACTGTCAGTATCAATCAATTCAGGAAATTTATGGAACTTACAATTAGAGTATCCTGAAGTAACATCAGTAGTTGGAGCTTCAGACACTGGATACTCCCTGACAAATGGAACATCCCTTTTTTCCCATAAATATTGCTTCAAATTTGGAACAGGGGATAAAGTTTGATGCCATGGTTTCTTCCAGAAAAGCAGCTATGGAACTTTGAAGAAATGGCATTCCAATGGGAAAAACAAAATTTTCCCTTCTTCAAGCACTCAGTGCAGGAAGGATCAAGGACTTCAACTGCCTTTTAATAACCATACTCCTGGGTGATATTGAGGATGGCAGAAGAAGGCATGGACCAAAGAGATCCCAATTTGCTATAGAATGCAGACCCACACAGAACAGAGGGTGGTGGTACAGGAGGAGAATATTCTGGGGAATATCTATTGATTGGATTCATTTTGGAACTCATCCTAGAAGAGGCGACAAATTTAACTTTAAAGTAAGAGAAAGTTGTCAAAATTCTTTTAATAAAGTCATCAAAATTTGGGACCAGAGCACTTAATATGGCCCCATTAATTTCATCATTTTGGTTCCCAAGACTCATGGCTTTGGGACCCCTCCAGCAGGCCAGAGACTTCCCCAATTTATCTGGGAAGACCCAACAAAAGGCCTCTGGGGCCATTCAATAACCCCCATGGGACCCTATCAATTTTGATCCCAGGGGCCTCCAGTGGCCCCTACGGACTGTGGCCTGTGGGCTATATGCATAAAAAATCAAAATTGGCCCTAAAGACCCAAATGGCCATTATTTGAGGGAATTTGAGGACAAGACCTCTTATCTCAAAGCTCAAATAATTTCTTTCAGCCTTTTCAAGTGGGAACCACCTTCAGCCTGGTCCAAAAGGGCCAAGGGGGTGGAATATGGCCATTTCAAGACCCATGACCTCCATATAGCCATTCTGCATCATTTTTGATTTTGAATTTAAGGTTTGACTATTTAACAATAAATAAAAATTATTAATATTGTACTTATTGTACTCTGAATATCCTAGTTTAAATGGATAAGAAAGTAACTATTATAATAATGGTGTAAATATATTTATATTTTTGAAAGAAATAAAGTAATATGAATCATATTATAAGAATAATAGAATAAGATAAATATGTAAATATTTGACAATAAATGTATATTCATTTAAATTCATTATTGTTACCAAAAAATGATGAACACATCATAAATTGTTATTTAATAATAAGAAACAATTTAGAGCAATAATATTACTAATATTAAGGTTATATATTAATATAAATACCATTTATATTAATCAGAGAATTTTTAATATGAATAATAGGGAGAAAATAAACGACTTCTAAAGCTTTCTATAATGATTTCAAATGAATTTATTCCTAAGAATATAAATACAACTTTTTAAAATTGTATTTTATAATAAAAAATAGAATAAATTACAAATTTTGCTATTTTTACATGGAAATAGAGATTTTAACAGAAACTAACAAATGAAAATAAAAAATTTACTTAAGAAAACATAAAATATTTATTACTATGAGATACAACTTTTTTCTTTAATAATATGAGAGTTTTATATGAAATGAAATGGAAGTTTAGCTCTTATTATATTTTTTGTGTCTGAGGGGCAAACATAGGAAGAAGAGGTCCTTTTATAGTGAAGATCCTTCCTTCCAATTACCAAAGACCTTCTGGTAGATGTTTACTGATTTTATCCCCTGTATTTGAGAAGCTTCTTGGGGTTTGGTGAGAATTACATTATTATTTAACCTTTTTATTTCATCATTATGCCATTTTTTAAGGTTATCACTATAGCTTTAATTTGATGACATAATAAGCTTGGGAAATGATTTTGTCAGCCTGTGACTCAAAACCAGAGCACAAGCATGACAGCCAAAATACCATAAACCAATGGTATAGCCAAGATACCACCAAAACATGGAGCTGAGCCAAATTAGCTCAAAAGGTATCAAAAGTAAGAGGAAACTCACCTCTTTCTGAAAATATAAGTCCCATCACCATAGGACAAGAAATAACAAAGTTATTCCTGCTCAAAGTTATTGCTGAGCATAAACCTTAATTTTCACCTCTCATCTAAAATCTAGAAGGAGAGGCTTAACCCCATCAGATGGGTATTCAAAATGAAGCTCTAAGCCAGGGCTATCTAATGGTGCTAGCCAAACTGAGCTAGCACCAGTATTACTTGAGTTATGGTCAAATTCAGACCAAATAAGGGTGAACAAAACATTCACCTCTCATCTAGCTTTTACAGTTTTAGTGTGAGATACCTAAAGTGGGGTCTTTTTGGAAAGAGCACAATCAGGGCTATCTGATGGTGCCATCCATTTCCTCATAGCTCAACTACAACAGAAGTTATTGGCCAAACAAGCTTAATACAGCTTTTGCCCGGACCACGCCAATGTACAAAAATACTTGTACATGGGATAACTTTGTAATATTTAATGATAACCATGTCAAGTTGGGTACCATTGTGTAGAGCTCATACAGAGCTATTCAATGAACCAATTTTGAGCTTGATATCTCAAAAACGGACAGAGTTATGACCATTTTAAGGTTAAAATCCCACCTGCTGTCATATACAGCCTTACCATGGGATAATATCCCATAACCATGAATATGAGGTGTCAAATAGACAAAGAAGCTTGTTTTTACTTCAATACCTCATATTTCAGTCAATACTGGGGTCCCATACAGTTTCTGTACAGCATTCTACGTGTCATACACGTCAGAATCAGGCTGTGAGGTCCCCATATGAAAATTTTCACCCTGTATTGGTGAAAACCGCCCAGATGTGGTTTCAAAACCACATCTGAGCCCAATACAGGGTATACAGGCTGTTTGCAAACCACAAGTCTGTCCTAGAGAGTGAAAAATCTTCACTTCCTCTACGTGGAAAGGTCTAGCAGCCTTTCCACCTCAATTTCAGGATAAAAGGAGGGCTTTTCACAGCCAAAATCACTTCCTCATCCTGCTCTTGAATAACCTACGTAGTAAACTGTCAAAAACAGTTTTACTCTTGGTTAATAATCAGGTATAATTATAAGTTTTAATTATTGTAGTCTTTTATTATTGTAACCCAACAGATAAAGCTGCACACAGGGCTTTCAACAGCGCTCACCACCACTATAACCACTATAGTAAAGCCCTTTAAATTTATTCTTAATCATCTCAAAACCTTCTTAAAAGCATTTTTACCGTGTCACAAACATAGTTTGAGTTGTGAATAGCCTACATTACCACTCTTTCATAGTTTCATCCTGACATTTTGGGGGCCTGGCCGTGTTTTTTTAACCTTTTTTGGACCTTATAAAGTAAGTCTTTTCTCTTTTTATGACTTATTGATAAGTGTTTTATCTTTTTTAGGCGTAATTTCTCTATTTAAATATATATTTTATATATATTTATCCTTTTTTATATATATACTCATATTATAAGAGTATTATTCACATGGTTAATACCCACTGAAAATAACTATTTTTGGCGTGTTTTGTATATAAAAACACATAAGCCATCAATAAGTCCTGTATTCTTTACTGAATAAGGACACCTCTGACTGAAAAACCATCAGTTGAGGCATGGATTAAGTGTATTGTTAACTCAATAACACTTATACAAAGCCACTTGTGGAGAATACACTTGAAAACCACAAGTGTATCTGTGGGATACTGGCACACAAACAGTGTGACAGGGTACCAAAAGCTGTAATTCTGACGTGGAGTTGTTGATTCAATTACTGTCATTATACAGGGCACATTGTAGTAACATACAAGCCCAGAGGCCAATCTTAGACGTGCAAAATCAGCACTTTTAAGAAGTCTTAACTGACATAAGCCCTCCCTTTTCTGCCTTGATTTCAGTGGAAGAAAATTATATCCCACTTGAGACCCAGTCACAGGCCAACACACCAGTGACACCCTCAGAACCAGAGGTCAGCAAGGGCAAAGGAAAGAGGCACAGTGAAGGTCTCATCACAGCCAAGAAGTGGACACCAATAGCCACTCAGAGAAGTAGAAAACCATGAAACTCTGCATCCATACAAGGTCAACCAACCTTAACCACTTGTACAGGAAAGATTACAATTATTAACCCAGTTGTAACTTCCAAAGGCAAACTGCCCAAGTCAGCAGACAATATATTTGTACAAGGCACAGTCAAAGGTAAATACCCTAAGAACATAAAGTTTTTGACTGCTTGCAAACACTGATATGTCCCCTGTATACCTCAGAGACCTTGGCTTCCAAAGGAACCAGCCAGAGGATAGAGGAGGATTGTCCAGAACCAGAAGACCTGAAAGAGGACACCCTGGACACAGTGGTGGATGGCAAAACAATGAGGGAGATAATATCAACCTCGCCATTCACACTCCAATTCAACAGAAACCTCAAACCAGAGGACTGGAAGGATATGGATCAAGTTCTTCAGATCCACCAACTCCTCAAAGATTTATTTCAATGGAGCATGGACAACAGGAGGTTCAACCTAGCAACTCACTGGGCAGAACTGGGATCAAGTTGCCAGAATATCTGTCTCAAAGAGATAGACTTCAAAGACCTTATGGTAATCACCAAGGGTTGGAATCCTACCAGGCAGCACAGACTCCTGGAGGCAAGGGCACAGAGGATAAGGGAGAATCAAGCCACTATCCTAGCTATAGAAGAACAGTTGACCCAGACAGGGCCTACTCAGATTCCTTCAGGTTCACAAGGAGCAGGCCAAATCAGCTCTCCAGTGGCTTCACACCATTCAGAAACCAGCAGATCAGTGGCCAAGAGTCACCATTCTTCACAATTCCAGGAAGTTTCCAGGAGAAGACAAGGAAACAAGGGCAAGAAAAAAACCTCCTTCAACCAGAGGAGGAAAGAGTAAGACCCCATGATCCAGAAGCTGTTGGATTTGGTAAAGGAAGTACACAAGAACCAGAAGTAGTTGTAAACCACTCTAGAATCAGTAGTCCTAGTAATAGAAACATTACCCCCACTCAGACTGAAAATAACATTGTCACATCTGAGAGTAACATCAACAGTGATACACTGTGGTTACAAGTGTCCCAATATGCTGAACAATCTGCCAAGCAATTTTCAGAAATTAAAGCCAGCCAAGAGAGGATGAGACAAACTCAAGCCTCCTTGGAACAAATAGTTAAGAATCTTCAAGAAGGATATGCTCAACTGAGCAAAGCCTCTGAAGAATCCAACAAAAGACTGAACCAAGTCTTTGAAGAACAACACCACAGCACAAGGGACAGGGAGTGTCTGGATCAAGACATTGACAAATTGTTTAATGCCTATCATAGCTTAAAGCCCCAACCACAAGGCCAAGCTATGGATAATCCATATCAACCAGATGACATCAAACCAGATGCCATGATGTTGAATAAGGCAAGATCTCCATCACAATACCAGGATGGAGATGGCATGTCTTATTCAGAGAAGGAAGCCTTGAAACAGCTTCCTGAGGCCTCAAACTGGCCCAAATTCCCTGGATCAGGAGAATATGATCATATGGAACTCATAGATTATATTGATGGACTCTTCATTCATGTACCCAGTATACCAGATTACTGGATTACTGCTAGACTGAATACTGCATTTAAAGGTCATGCAAGTATATGGTACACAGAAATGAAAGAAATCCATGGTGGAAGAGTCAAATAATCCAAAAGTACAGTAATGGAACTTGGATATGGCAAACGACCATGTCATTTGAAAATGACAAATACTCTGTGGACAAAGATCCATATGAGTGGTGTCTCAGACAGTCTAAAAGACTTAAAGCCATTGATCCTCAGATGAACATCCAGATGAGGAATCACAAACTTCTGACACAACTTCCAGGAGAATTAGAGCATGCGGTGAAATGCAGATGCAACCAAAATTGCACTCTAGATGACATAGCCAATACCTTACAAGACATAAGGAAAAGGACAAATATAGGGAAATTCACCCCATATAAGAGCAGTGGTTTCAAAGAGAAACAACCTTTCAGGGTGGAGTTTAAGAACAAACCCAGAGAAAGAGTGGAAGAAGTGGCAAGGAAAAAGAATTCTTGTCACAATTGTGGTTCAACAGACCACTATGCCAACAACTGTCCAAAAGCAAATAAAAAGGTCTATGCTATAGAAAAAGTCCCTGAAGAAGAACCTCCAACAGAGGATTCTGAATCAGACTCTATGGGAGATGCCATCAGAGAACCATCTGATGATTATCAAGACCCAAGAGAGGAATTTCTAGTGGAATACCAAGAGGAAACCCCATTGGAAATCCAGGATATACAGTTGGAAGCAGGCATGCCACAGGACACTGCCAACAAGAACTTGTGCAAACACACACAAGATGCACAAACATTCCTGGTTACACCAACCAAAGGAATGGCTTATATACATGGAACAGCTGCAAAAATGACTGTATGTATTGACAATGCTCAGCACCCACTGATCATTGACAGTGGAGCACATTGCTCCATAGTGGCCAGAAATTATCTGTATAACCACTTCCCAAACTGGGAAAAACAGCTCTTGCCCACTAAGGCAAAGAGCTTTAAGAGTGCATCAGGGAAGATGAATTCCATTGGGACAATTATCAAAGTGATAATTATACCCCACAGGAAGGGTAATATCAGACTCAACCCAGAGTTTGTAGTGCTTGAAGATGCCCACATCCAAGGGTTTTTACTGGGAACAGATTACCAGAGGATGTATGGTATAGATATTTACAACAGTAAAAACAGGCACATTACCATTGGTACCAACAAGGAAAAGAAATTTTCACTTGATATATACCACATATCTTCACAAGATCCACTAGAAGAACTCTTGAAGGAATTCAAGGAGGGACAGTTTAGCACTACCCTCACCAGTAAACAAAAACTAAGCTTACTGAAGATTCTGAGGAAGAACAGACCAGCATTTGCCATTGGTGAAGAACCACTAGGCAAGATTAAAGGCCATGATATAGAACTATATCTGGATGTGGAAAGACCTTATCCACCCATGCTGAGGAGACCTCCTTATCCAGAAAGTCTGGAAACCAGGAAAGAAATTGAAAAACACATCAATGAACTCCTGGACATGGATGTCATCAGGAAGATTGGACATAATGAAATAGTGGAAATCACCACTCCTGTCCTGATCACCTGGCATGATGGCAAGTCTAGATTGTGTGGAGACTTCAGAGCCCTGAACAACTACACAAAAGCAGACAGGTACCCTATACCAAGGATACCTCATGCCTTGGATAAGCTGGCCAAAGCCAAATACATAACCAAGATGGATTGTATGAAAGGCTTCTACCAAAATGGAGTTAAACCAAACTCTATGAAGTTGCTCAGAATAATATGCCATATGCGCATATATGAGTACACCAGGATGCCATTTGGCATCAAGAATGCACCAGCCCACTTCCAAAGGATGATGGAAACCATATTTCAAGAAGAAATAATGGAAGGCTGGATGGTAGTATATATTGATGATATCATTATATACTCAGAGACATGGGAAGACCATGTACAATACATAGACAGAGTGCTAAGTAAATGTACACCCATCAATCTGAACATTTCACTTAAAAAGTGTAATTTTGGCCAACAAGAGCTACTAGCTCTAGGACACAAAGTCTCAGGCCTTAGTCTGGCAATTGACCAGAACAAAGTAGCAGCAGTACTGCAAAAGCCAGTACCAAAGAATATCAAAGAGATGCAATCTTTCCTTGGATTTGCTAGCTACTATAGAAACCACATCAAAAACTTTGCCCACATAACTAGTAGTTTATACAAGTTATGCTCAAAGGATGTAGTTTTTGAAATAACCAAGGAAAGGAGGGATGCATATGAGAGGATCAAATATGAACTCACAAATGCACCTGTGCTCATATTGCCTGATTTTGAACTACCATTCAGGTTATATATAGATGCAGCATGCAGTCAAGGCTTGGGAGCAGCCCTTCACCAAAGACAAATTGTGGATGGTTAACCAAGAGAAGATGTAATATGTTACATCTCCAGGCAGCTGAAATATTCAGAAGCCAGGTATGGGGCCACCCAGACAGAATGTCTATGTCTAGTCTGGGCTCTAGAAAAAACTCCATTATTATTTGGAGGGTGCAGTCTTTGAAGTCTACACAGACTTCACAGCCTTGAAGTCTTTACTAAACATGAAGACTACTAATAGACACATGCTGAGATAGCAAATAGCCATCCAGGAGTATAGAGGGAAAATGACCATCATATACAAGGAAGGTAAAAGCCACACCAATGCAGATGGCCTTAGAAGATGGCCACTGGACAATGTCAAAAGCAATCCAGCTTATGACCCTGAAGTTGCTGCAAAAATTCCTATCCATTTTATGGAAATAAATAGGAAGAAGAACTTCAGATTCTCTGAATGGGCACCAAGGAGTGGTACCCTTGACAGTGGAAACACTGATTCAGAGGGGACAGAAACCCCCATACTGGGAATAAGTTCCTCAGAACTGCACAATGAATTTTTCAATGCAGTACTGAAATCTTATGCTAAACACAAACAGTGTAGCATACTACTCCAACTCCTTCAAAAAAAATACAGGAGCCCAGAACTGGAAACCCAGCTGGAGGAACCCTGGTTGAGGGCCTATAAGGACAATAAATTCTTCCTTATAGATGGCGTGATTTATCACAGAGAAAAGCACACCAGTGCACTCAAAGTGATAGACAGAGACCACATCTCTTTAATCCTGCAGGAATGCCATGACTGCCCCTATATGGGACACATGAGTGAGGACAGGACTAAAGAGAGGGTAGCAAGCACAGCTTGGTGGCCCAAGTGGGAGCAACAGTTGAGTGAATACATCAACACTTTTGAAAGATGCCAAAAGGCAAATAGAAAACATGTGAAGAAATATGGGTTGCTTCAACATATAGAAGAACCCAAACACCCATGGGAAACCATCAACATGGACTGGGTCACAGGACTTGTCCCAGGAGGCAAAGAAAACTACAATGCCTGATTAATCATAGTTGATAGGTTCAGCAAGAGCATGAGATGTCTACCATGCCATAAAGAGGACACAGCCATGGACACTGCTCTGTTATTTTGGAATAACATCATATCCACCTGTGGAGTCCCTAAGATCATAATCAGTGACAGGGACCCAAAATTCACATCTGAATTTTGGACCAATTTATATGACATGCTTGGCACCAAGCTTGCTTTTTCCACAGCTTACCATCCAAAAACAGATGGCCTGGCTGAGAGGATGATCCAAACAATGGAGGACATTCTCAGGAGGTTCTGTGCCTATGGCATGGAATACAAGGACCATGAGGGATACACCCATGATTGGGTCACCCTCTTACCAGCAGTCCAACTGGCTTATAATACAAGCCAGCACTCTACCACAGGAAAAACACCTTCACTGGTAGAGAAAGGGTGGAATCCCCTGTTACCTGTGGATCACTTGAAGAAAAATCTTCTGACTATCCACCCCACAGCCAAAGACTTCCATGATATGTGGAAGAAAGCCTGTGATACTGCTGCCAAATGCATAGCTGAGGCCAAAGAGTATAACAAGCAAAGGTGGGACAAATCACATATGGAACCTGACTTCAAGGAAGGGGACCAGGAGTTAGTGTCTACACTGAACTTTAAAAATCTCAAAGGACCCAAGAAAATGAGAGACTCATTTGTAGGGCCCTTCACTATCATTAAGTTGATAGGGAAGAATGCAGTAGAGGTCAAGCTCACTGAGGAGTTTTCTAGGAAACACCCAGTCTTTCCAGTGAGCCTGGTCAAACCATACTTCCAAACAGAAGAGGATAAATTCCCCTCCAGGAAGAAAAACATCACCCCACCAGAAATAGTGGAAGTAGAAGACTCTCCTGGACCTGTGAGTAAAATCATCAGGGCCAGAAAAATCAGACTTAATGGGAAGGATCAGAGACAATATCTAGCCAGATTCAAGAACCAGACAGCTGACAAAGACAAATGGTTGGTAGAGGATGCCATACCAGATGGGAACCTTCATCTAAGGAGATTCAGAGCCTCTAGGAGGACTGAACAGTCTCATCAATGATGAGCCTTTTTTAGAGGGAGGGTATGTCAGCCTGTGACTCAAAACCAGAGAACAAGCATGACAGCCAAAATACCATAAACCAATGGTATAGCCAAGATACCACCAAAACATGGAGCTGAGCCAAATTAGCTCAAGAGGTATCAAAAGTAAGAGGAAACTCACCTCTTTCTGAAAATATAAGTCCCATCACCATAGGACAAGAAATAACAAAGTTATTCCTGCTCAAAGTTATTGCTGAGCATAAACCTTAATTTTCACCTCTCATCTAAAATCTAGAAGGAGAGGCTTAACCCCATCAAATGGGTATTCAAAATGAAGCTCTAAGCCAGGGCTATCTAATGGTGCTAGCCAAACTGAGCTAGCACCAGTATTACTTGAGTTATGGTCAAATTCAGACCAAATAAGGGTGAACAAAACATTCACCTCTCATCTAACTTTTACAGTTTTAGTGTGAGATACCTAAAGTGGGGTCTTTTTGGAAAGAGCACAATCAGGGCTATCTGATGGTGCAATCCATTTCCTCATAGCTCAACTACAACAGAAGTTATTGGCCAAACAAGCTTAATACAGCTTTTGCCCAGACCACGCCAATGTACAAAAATACTTGTACATGGGATAACTTTGTCATATTTAATGATAACCATGTCAAGTTGGGTACCATTGTGTAGAGCCCAAACAGAGCTATTCAATGAACCAATTTTGAGCTTGATATCTCAAAAACTGACAGAGTTATGACCATTTTAAGGTTAAAATCCCACCTGCTGTCATATACAGCCTTACCATGGGATAATATCCCATAACCATGAATATGAGGTGTCAAATAGACAAAGAAGCATGTTTTTACTTCAATACCTCATATGTCAGTCAATACTGGGGTCCCATACAGTTTCTGTACAGCATTCTACGTGTCATACACGTCAGAATCAGGCTGTGAGGTCCCCAGATGAAAATTTTCACCCTGTATTGGTGAAAACTGCCCAGATGTGGTTTCAAAACCACATCTGAGCCCAATACAGGGTATACAGGCTGTTTGCAAACCACAAGTCTGTCCTAGAGAGTGAAAAATCTTCACTTCCTCTACGTGGAAAGGTCTAGCAGCCTTTCCACCTCAATTTCAGGATAAAAGGAGGGCTTTTCACAGCCAAAATCACTTCCTCATCCTGCTCTTGAATAACCTACGTAGTAAACTGTCAAAAACAGTTTTACTCTTGCTCAATAATCAGGTATAATTATAAGTTTTAATTATTGTAGTCTTTTATTATTGTAACCCAACAGATAAAGCTGCACACAGGGCTTTCAACAGCGCTCACCACCACTATAACCACTATAGTAAAGCCCTTTAAATTTATTCTTAATCATCTCAAAACCTTCTTAAAAGCATTTTTACCGTGTCACAAACATAGTTTGAGTTGTAAATAGTCTACATTACCACTCTTTCATAGTTTCATCCTGACAGATTTATTGTTGTGAACTATAGTATTTTTAATCATAAAGTACTATTATACACCATTTTTATCTCTTATTCATCTGTTA
Source organism: Austropuccinia psidii (assembly GCA_023105745.1). Classification (NCBI taxonomy): domain Eukaryota; kingdom Fungi; phylum Basidiomycota; class Pucciniomycetes; order Pucciniales; family Sphaerophragmiaceae; genus Austropuccinia; species Austropuccinia psidii. The sequence continues at coordinate 25,000,561 of JALGQZ010000002.1, forward strand.
AGCTTAAAATAATATTGGAGTTATTGATTATAAATGATTGTTTTTAAGCCTTGAATTTAATCATTGATAACTTTTAAGTTTGTCATTCTACAGAGATTAAGGGATTAAATTATCATATCTTTGGGCTCCCTTGATAAGCTTCCGAGAGGACTTCCTACATCATCAAAACTCTATTTTTGAAACTTTTTCTTGTAGCTTTTCTTTTCAGTCAAAATTGACAATTTTGGACTTCAAACCATGATTTAATAGGGCTTTACCTTGAATATCATGATAAATATTACATCATTCTTCACATATGAGCCATTAGAATCCAAATATCTACTTTTTTTAATTTGTAACACTTTTAATTTGAAGTGGTCAACAGCTATAACTACTTTGCCCAATATCCCCTTATACCTTTTAACCTTTTTTATAGCTTTCCAAATAAATCTTTTATCTTCATTTCTAAAGCCAATTTGTTTTAAATTTATTCTTTAATCAACCCTCTATCATTTTTAATTCAAAATCTATGAAATAAAACCATGAATATCTGCACTGATCCTAAAAGTGCATGTATTCAGGTTATCTCAGTAAGTATTGGATCTAGATATATGGAATAAAGATTTAATATATGTAGTTTTCAGTTAATAATCTAATGGTTTAATTCATTTTTCATTTTTATCTGTTTGTGTATGAGATGATCATGAATTTATGCCTTTTTATGGCATTTTTACTTATTTTAAGATTATAATTTCAATTCTTCTTGTTAAAAAAATCTTGTAAAGTTTTTTGGTGAACATTTTTTATATGTGGGCATATATAAAGGACTCACACTGAACAATCATATGATATCCATTGTTGGGATCTGTCCCATTTTATAATAATACTTCAAGAAACTTCATAACAGAGGAAACCAAGACACAATTAAGATTATACAAAAGAAAGACTTTCTGAATTTTAATATAAGAATTTAAGATCATTGAGGAGTATTAAAAGATTTTAATATGAAAGTATTTCCAGGATAATAATCAAGATGAGGAAAAACTCAAGAAATTTAAAATTTGAGAAAATGTGGGGAAAAGAGGACACAATTCAAGAGTGGCAGATTATTATGGTTTTCAGGAGCTTTAAAATGTGTCTATTAATATTTTGATATCATTACTATTAGTTTTCTTGTGAAATATAATAAGTAGATTCATTATAACCACAATTAAATAATTAATTACTTGATTATTTCTTTTACTTGCTATACAATTCTATTTATTATGACAGTAAGAAGTAATTGTCTAGAAGAATCAATTACAAGAATTATTTAATAATAAAACTTATTCATTAAATTGATAAAATCATTTTAATATGTATAACTATCTTTCTCAAGAACAATTATAAAGCTAATTCTTGAAGAAAACTATTACTAGAGAAAAAATTCAAGAATTAATTAAATCATTCAGTAATACTCCAATAAAATCTTGAAAAGAATTGATGGAGATATTTTATGGATGAATTGTGGATTTAAAAGATCAAAATTTCTTAATAACAATCATACAACAATATAATATCTAAATACTATATGAAATATTATATTTATACAATTTCACATCTTTATAATTTATTTGGAAATATTTAAAGCACTTAAGAAAAGAACTAACTACTACTTACTTGTTGGTACTAGCAATATAATTGGATGATAATATTTTTTGGAAAAAACATCAATAGGATGCCTCTTTCAATTCTATAGCAGCTCAAAGAGGCATTCCATGGAGCAAACTTAAAAACTAGTGACTGAGAAGCCAATCATACTCTTTTAATTATTGATTGCATCATCTGTTGTCACATAACATTATCACAATTACTTAATTAAGTCGTTTATGTGACCACCAAGCCATTCATGGTTGAGAACAAAAGGATTCACAACTTTGAATCTTCTTTTATCAATTTTATTGTAAATTTTATGACACATTGTATTTTCTGTGACATTTTCAAGTTTCAGTGTTTGATGTGGAATCATCAAAAATGGACTGTAAGTAAAACTTTAAATTTTAATTATCAAGTCATAAATATTTTTGGTTTATTTATGGCTCATATCATTCTCTATTCTTCCTAAAAGCTTTGGAAGTATTGGTAATAATTGTATTTTGAATAAATTTTTGAGCTTTTTACCTTACTCCTATGAAGAATTGCAAATAGCCCAGTATAGCTGGTTGTCATGAGGTCAATGGATGGATACTAGTTCAAAATTGATTTTAATTACTCTTTCAAGGTTTATAAATGGAAAATAACTATGAATTCACATGTTTATAGGAGTCAGAGCTTCCCTTTACCTCCTTGTCACATCTAAATAGCAGCTTATCTGCAATTTTCTTATGATTTAATAGGACTTTAACTTGGTAACCAAGTTCCCAAAAGGCTTTAGTGTAATAATTGCGCTATTATCATCTATTAATCCAAGCTTTGGAGCTTTCCATGCTTCAGAGGCCTCAGAAGCTGGGTACTGTGGCTCTCATTGATGTCTTTTGTCCCCCTTAGCTATTTTTACATTAAGAATATTAATTCAGTCTTAAAGACTGATATCCACTATGGGTGTACCAAACCTGTATGTAAGAATACTATGTTCTTAAGTGCCACAAACATGAATAACACTAATCTTAGTGTATATGTAACATGGGATTTCTCTCATTCCCATCATTTTGGCATGAAATCAAGAAGAAAAAAAGTTTCACAAATCTTTTTATGTGGCATTGATGATGTGGTGTTTAAGTATTTTCAATATTAAAGCCTCATAGAGTTAATTTAAGCCCTCTTCACTCTATGTAGCTACCCTAGGTAGCGTTTTTTTTGTAGAATCCGAATATGGCTTTAAATCCATGGATTTACTTACTCACAAAAAAGTTCTTCATATTTTCTTAAATCAAAAATGATGAATTTTGGATATATTCATGACTTATGGGTTATGCATAGTTCATAATCTATTTTAATATTAATTTTGTCTATTTGGGTATGTAAAGTATACCCCAAGGCTCACAGGAGCCAAGCAGTTTCAAGAGGAGGATACCATTACAGCCATTATGTGAGCCTTAGAGGTATTTTCATATACCCAAAAGACCACAAAAGATAAATTGAGATACAAATATAAATAAAATAAATTTCATTATATTATAAAAGAAAAAATTGAAATATAAATACAAATTTATATTTAAAAATCAAAATTTAATTATAATTTAAAAATAAAATTACAATAAAATTTAAAATTATGAAATTATATTTTTACTTGTAAAAATTAAGGAAAAATGAATTTTCAATAAAATTTGTGAAATTGAAATATTTTTGGTAAAAAGTTATATAAAATATAATATAGCTTTTTATACAATAAACCAACATAAAAAAATTATCACACCATGGGATTCCTCATAAAAATAAAGTGTGATCACCTCTGGATGAAATTTCTGTAACTCAACTCTACATAAGCTTAAATTAAATTTTAAGTATTTTCAATACAGAAATTGAAAATCCTCAAAACTTTAATTTAATTCACACCACATGTGGTGTTAACCATCCATCTTTGTGTTAAAATTGAGGTGTTGTGTTTAGCTTAGGAGTTATGAGGAATTGAAGTATTTTCAATTGAATTCAATTGAAAGGTCAAAATGTGCGCATGTATTACATAAGTGAACTTTTATTTACATATGAGGTATCAATTATTACTGTATTGTACTGTACAATTCAATTGAATTACATATGTAAACTACAAGTATAATACATGATGAGGAATTAAAGGAAAAAATAAATTGAAAAGATTAAAATTGGGGGGGAAAGGAACTCTAGCTCTAACGGGGAGCCAGACCCCAAAATCCTTGCTGACTGGCGTGGGATGTCAAAATCCACACAAAGGTTCATTAATTTTGGCCTGGAATTGAGTCAAAGGGTCTGTGACTCAATTGATGATGAGGTTTTGATACCAACCAGAGTGGTTTTAACTGCTGCCAAGAGGGTAAAACTACCCTAAAGTTGAAACAATGTTAGTAAAAACAGCTTTAGCTGGCTTCTACGCCTCTTAAACACATTCCCACGTGTGTTGAAGGCTCTATACCAGGTATTGCTATAGTAATGGCTGATTTAAGGGTCTAAAATGGCTAAAAATGGCTTAAACCAGCCCTTCTTTGGTCTAAACCAGGGTTCAGTGATTCCATAATTGGCTTTTCTGTTTTCAGACTGTTTTTCACGACTGACAAGAGTAAACTTTACTTTTGGAGTAAGAAAATTGATGGCTATAAAAGAATTTCTTCTTTGCCCCACTTTTCTCTTCATGTTAGAATCTTTTCCTTTTATAATTATTTTAAACACTGTTAAACCAATCAATAAAATATTCCAACCACCTTTCTTAAGTAATTATAAACCTTTTAGCCACGTGAAAAAATCATTATAATCATTTTTTGTAACTCTTATAATCATTTTTTAACCCTGAACCACCCCAAAAGTGAATTGGAGCATCTTTCATCACTGTTAGCTTTGTCACTTTGTTTCCAAATTCACTCTGGTCACTTTTGGGCGTGTTTTCTCTTTAATATTCTTTTTAAAGACTTTGTTCTTTAATTAATTTCTTGCAGTTCTTTGCTCAATTAATTCCAATTGAAATTGCTCTTGAAGGAATTTCCTTTGTAGCCTTAAAATATCTCTTGTAGAGTATTTTTTGGATAAATTTTTATTGTTGGTAAAACAATAAGTCTTCATAGTATTATTGTTTTATACTAATAAAGCTATAAACAATAGAATTGGCGTGTTTTCTCTTAAAAATAATATTTCTTACTATTTTTAATTGATTTTTACCTTATACAAATTTTGAGGACAGGAAAAGTACTTGATTTTTAATCAAAGTTTCATATTGACACCTTACACATTAGCAGGGGTGCAGGCATTTGACCTTAGCCCTACTCAAACTCACCAAATCAGAAAATCCTTGCTGTGTATGGGGGTTCAGCTTAAAAAAATTGTTTTGAAACATTTTATAGTCTGTAAATCCTTGTAGAAACTGGATTCACGAATACAGTTGAGAACTCACCAATTTGAAACTGTATGATCACTCACTCTTCTCACACTTCTTGTACAGACCCTGTGCATTTATACTGGGCCTTCACAATTCAAATCTATTCCTATTTCAGAAATTCTTACTATTATGACCTAAAATGGAGGATTCTAACATATATCATCCCCTCTTCCTCCCTCTGAGGACTTTCTCCCAGAGAATTAACATATTAAATTTATTATCAATAAGTATTTTATTTTTACTCATTCAAATATTGTATTTATCAATTTTGGTTATTCTTTGCATCTTTTCTCACCTGTTCAGTAGAGCTGTGGCGGAAATGTTCTTATTAACCCCTCTCTTTCATTCTGACAGGATGAAACAGTGGTCTTGGACTTGTTTTTGGCTGTCTCCTTTCTTTCCTTTTACTTATCATTTGTTTCTAATTCCTCATTTCTTTCTTAAGATTAATCTTATCTTATTCACACCAATAAGTGTCTTTCTGCTTATCTTCTCTGAGGCCTCTGCAAGTGAGTTCTGGGCCCTCTTCACTTAGAAGAGTCCCTGTGACAATCTCCCGGATTTTTGCAATTTGATACAAAATGTCCTTGACCTTGGAATATAAAATAATCAAATTCAAATTTCTAAATTAATGTTTTAACTAATGATTATTAATAGTTTTCCCACTATTCGTATGATTATACAAAAATACATCCTCCTCTTGAACTCCTCAGCCAATATTTGATGAAGATAGCTTCTTTAAAGGTGGCAGTTTCTACTTTGGAAGTTTATAAAAAACCTAATCAGTCATTATTCACACTAAGCTTGGTAATTATAATTCAACCACTTAAAAATAACTGATATATTCGATTTCTTTGAATTTAAAGTAATCAACTTATATCGTTTGGAGTCTTCAGTAAATAGGGCTAGAGTCAAGTGTATCTGGTTAAACAAATAAGAAAGTGCGGCTTGATTTGAAATTTAATGTATTTGTATTTTCAATTGGTATTGGTAATTTAATATTTGAATAGTGACTTGAATGTTATATATTCAAATGTGTTCTTTTGAATTTTTGTTTCTTTTGATTATTAGTGATAGGTATTTTTTCCGGGTTATGGATTATAATAGTAATAACAATTGGATTAAAAAACTCTTATTGAGAAAACTGATATCACTAGTTTATATAATGCTACAAAAGGGAAAAAAATAACTGAAAGAGTGATTTCAGATTATTACTAATTCAATAGCTCTAATTTTTGAGATACTGATCTGTTGAGCTAATTTCAATAATAATAGAAAATTAATCCTTTGAAAGTGAGATAAACTTCATATATAAAGGAGAGCTTCTGTTAGCTACTATTGACAATGAGTAATGAAATTTGAGATGGTTAATTTATAATATGAGCAGAACTTCTTTTAACAACTATAAATCATCAGTAACTTTTTATATGCCACTGACCTTTGAGTACTGTAGTAATTATTAGTTGAAATTCTGATCCAGGGATGATAATTGTTTCACTTTTTTATACAATTATGAGTATGAGGAAAGAAAGGAACAGTCAAGAGAAAGGGATCTCTTTATTTGAAATGAAATATTTATATTTCTGCATGGGAGCTTAACTTAATCTTACTGGGAATCTGAGTTTTTTCCTGAAGGTGATCTTGCTAGTGTGCATGTTTCTAATCCAGTTGATGTGGTTCAGATACTGCAATGATCTAGTAAGCTTTAAAATACATTAAGAGTTAATTCTAGTGAATATTTTTTTGAATGTTCAGGTGACTTTGGATTTTGTGGGGAATATCTTGAATGGTTTCATGTGAATTTGATATGAGTTAAGATTTTTATGTGCATAAATTTTGTTTTTCATATGATTTTCTTATTTTTGAAATTATTTCATCATGTGTAGTATAAGCTGGTAATAATGACCGTATACTTATTCAGGTGACCTGAATTTACTTGAAAGAGATTTCTAAGGAGGTGATTTAATTATTTTGTTGGAATCTTCAGCTTATACAGGTGATGACAATATGAAAATGGATTATTAATTTAATTCCTATTTTATTGCTTGAGCTCTACGGTGTGCTTCTATTGAGGCTGTGTAATTCTGTACAGTTTCTTCTAGGTCAAGTGTACTATGTATCTCTGTTACCACATGCTTGAGAGAGGGTGTGTAGCTGTATTAACAAGATTTGTTCTTCAAATTTGAGTGGAGAAAGGTGGTTGAATTGGTGTTTCATGTATTGAGAGGAGGTTGAGCAGCTTTTTTTGAAGGAGTTTTTAGCTTAATTTTGAATGAAGGTTGATGTTATTATTTCTTTCTGGGTAATCTTTGAGGGTTATTAGCTGTGTTTAGTTTGTTTGTGGAGTTAGAGTGTAGATAAAACTACCATTGATCGATCACTTGATTACTAAAATGGTGTTTCTTCCTGCAACTTGAAGATTTTGCAGTAATTTCAATGTTTTGAGGACCTTCTGTGTGAAATTAGTCCTTTAATCGCATAATGTGCTAGTTCTAATTACTCTTAACTGAGCTCTTGATGATCTAAAGCATTTTCTTTTAATTCTTACTGATGGTTTTCATTTTAGTGACAAATTTTGCTGAGTGGTGCTTTGAAAAAAAGTATATTTTCTCACTGTGGCGGGCCTGAAATCAAAAACCAGGCATGGAATACCACAATATGTCTAATATGAAATGTGTTCAACAGCATGCCATGGCATTGCCATTTCGACCCCTATACATGCTACATTGAGTCTTTTACAAAAGCTTGCCTCTTGCATTGTGATTAGGACTTCAATTTATCTGAATCTTCACAAAGCACATTATTATTCCACCCAGAAAACTTATCTCTCACCAAAATTTGTCTTTTTCTCTGATAAAAAATCAAATACATTGAAGAAAAATGGGTCAATTTTATAAAATAAATTTGGGTCGAAGATAAAGTAGAAGATTTAAACGTAATTTTTTCTTCTTCCTTTTCTTAAGTCTGCCACTAAAAAGGGCATTTATATTCCAACACATGTAGAATTATCAACATCAGGTAGAACGTATTCAAAAGGAGTTCTGCCAGCAGTATGAAACAGGTGCGGACAAGCCGAAAAAAATTCGAAAGATGGAAGTAGTAACAACACAACACGAGCTTCTTCTACTATACCTACCAATTGGAGTGAGCAGAGCAAGTTTAAATGAGTGTGAAATTGCATGGTGAAGACTGTTGAGAAAAAATGCAAGTAATAGGGTAAAGTGCCCACGGGGCAAAAGTGTTGAAAGCTGCGTCCCAAAGTTATGATTGTGGTGGCGAGCTGTAAGTTCAAGTGAACGAGAAAAAGTTAAACTTGTTTTCAGCAAAAGAATGCGGCTCCAAATGATGTACTGATAATCCGTCAGATGAGGACACCAGCTTTCAACGACTAGTAACACTTGGCGCAGGCTGAATGATAGAGGCTGTGGTCACTAGAAGCATCGAGGTGATCTTTCAATAGTATTTAAAATGATAAATGCGCACAAATAACTCCAGTGTTAGCAACCGGACACTCGTACATGACCGAAAACGTTGTTGCGAGACGCCCTCCTGAGACGGTGTACACGACAGTAGGATCTAAAAAAATCCATGTTCAAAAAACAGATGAGAGCATTGTCAAGCAAGAAAAATTGGCCCACATAAGATAGATTTATCCAAAGGAGACTGTTTATAAGATTGTAAGACAGCGTCGATCACCTGGACATCAGAAAAGTGCCGTTTGTAGATCTTGCAGCCTTGGGGCATGTTATTCAATGCGCCGCAGGAACTAATGCTACATCGATATTGAGTGTTTGGCTGGGGGTGGGAAGATGTGCAGTCTGACGATGGAAATCAGTCTGCGGTTGAGTTTGACAGAAAGACACAGTTTTAAGTTCCACAAAAACTGAAAGCAAGCACTCACTTGAAAAGGAGCCGACCGTGTATTGCCCAAAGCGGACGTCATGTTGAATGGCTATATCACATTGAACTGCTTGACCGGCTGATTTGTCTGGTTTGTCTGGCATATATGTAGAGACAAGATTGAAGCACAATGCCAGTATGGCTACGCAACTTTGGAGGGTAAAATATTTTGAAAACATTTTGAAAAGAATGAACTGAAAAATTTGATGATGGTGCAAATACAGATGTCCCGGCGGAAATGGAGATAGCCCATTTTATAGATTCAGTCCTCAGGATGAGCCATCCTGGCTTGGACTTGCAGTCTCAAGTTAGTCTCGACTGTAGGGGGGGCCGGTGGCCATTGCATCATTGTCATTTGAAATGGTTGATCTGTCAGATCTGAGCTCTCATCCGTATCGATGGAAAGTTTGGCCATTTTTGGCCTCTATGACTGTCGTTTGCGATTTCTTCCTACTCATCTTGGGCCCTCTTATCCTGTACAAGTGAAGTCGTGAGCTATTCGCCACCCGAGCTTGCTGATACGTGCCCAATTCATCAGATTGTGGCGACTCTACAAGCTGAGTACGATTATATCCGATTTAATACTAGGATATCTGGTGGCGAAGCTGCTCTCTGGCCCACAATCAGGTATGTTGTAGTTTTGAATTCTGGTTAGGATACCCGACATTTACAATTGTGGCTTATGGTTCTCGTGGAAAAACTGGGCTTTGCTTGTAGTAAATCTCAAAATGATCCAAGTGGCCATTCCTGACGGTTCTGAACATATATGGCCTAATCTTAGTATTACCTGCGTGCCTATTGAGAAATCATATTGTCGTGCTCCTTTCTTGCTTTTGAATAGCACACCTATTAATTGGATCGGATGTTTTTGGTGAAATTAGTACAAAGGGGTCTGTATTGACTTTTAACCCCATAATCATGAATGCACGTTTCAATATTCCAATTCCCATTATTTTGCTTTTTTTTTGAAATTATGTTTAAAAAAATGGAATCCTTTTTGAGCTAGTATGAGGTCCCTGGATGTGTAAGCGAGTATTGGCCTTTTACATTTCTGAGGCAATAAGATCCCGTCCAAAGACATCAAACTACAAGATCAGCAGTTTGTTTTATTAAAGTAGATAAATCGTATGAGGGAATTAAAAATCATATTTAATTAAAATTTGCTAATTTTGCTAAAAATATATTAAAAAAACTAAATGAAATCTTTTGAAGTAACTAATTTAATTTGAGCTTAATAGGGGCGCTCAGTCAAGCTAGTTTGTTTGCTGATTTCTGATTTGGTACCCAAAACCCCCCTGGGAAACCATCATATATATCAGGTGCAAAGAAGGAATCTGGCAAACCTCCCCCTGAAAAAATTCCACCCATGGACTCAGTATTTGAATATTTTTCAAAAAATTTAGATTTTCTCTCTCAACCAAACCATTTTACCCCTTGTTGGGAAGCCCCAACACCATTTTCTTCTCAAAATATTTCACCCTTTATCTATTTTTCTTCAGGCATATGGTTTTTTGTGCCTTGGGTGACCCAGCCCAGAATACTTTTCTAGGGGGGACTGGTCTGCTTGCATGACACTGGGATATCTGAATAGTTAGCATTCTTGATTTTAAAATCATTCAAGCAAGTTTGGTGATATCCCAGTAGCATTTTTGGCCAGCATGGAGGAACCCTAAGAATGGTTCCACAAAGATGATGTAAGGTTTGACTATGAAACAATAAGTAAAAATTACTAATATTTTACTTATTGTACTATGAATGTCCTTATAAATAAGATAAAAACAATTATAATAATAAAGAATTATTATAATTATGGCGTAAAAATAATCATATTATTAATAAAATATGATAATATAATTTATATTATAAAATATAATATAATAAAATTAATATATTAATATAAAATAGTTAATATATTTAATAGCACTTTATTATTGTTACAAACAAATAATAAAGGCGTAAAAAATTGTTTTTTATTAATAAAAAACAATTAATAACAATAATATTACCAATATTAAAGTTATAAATTAATATAAATACTATTTATATTAATTAAAGAATTATTAAAAGAGTAATAATAGAGAAAAATTATTATAATAAGAGAAAATAACCTACTTTTAATACTTAATATAATCATTTTGAGATATTTTACGCCAAATAATATAAATACAACTTATACAAATTGTATTTACAATAAAAAGTAGAGAAATTACAAATATTCTTGATTTTTTACGTGGAAATGAGTTTTAGAGAGATTTTTAACAAAAACAATTAAACAAATGATTTAATCACGTCAAAATTTATGATTATAATAAGATGATCTTTGGTCTTTAATAATATAAATGTTTTATATATAAAGAATAAAGAAATTACCTTTTTAATTGTATTGATTTAATGTTTTTGATGCGTCTGAGGGGAAAACAGAGCAAAAAGAGCTCTATTTATAGTAAATACCTCCCTCCCAAAGTCCAACAGGCTTCTAGTAGACGTGTACTGATCATATCCACTGGAATTGATCAATATTTTAAGGTTTGGTGATGATTACATCATTATTATGCCATTATTTAGAGTTATCACTATAACTCTAAGTTTGATGACGTCAAAGGCTTGGCAGAACCCCAAATTTCTTGGATTTTATTATTTTTAATCATAAACTAATAGTATTCACCAACTTTATCACTTATATGACTGTTAAACCTAATTTAAAGTTACAGTGAGTGATCATAAATGATCAAATTAAGCTCAAACTTTGATCCTTAATAACTTTGAATATTTACACGCTACAGAAATTCAGAGAGTAAATTCTGATAGCTTGGCATAACCTTATTATGCTGCCAAGAGCATTTCATTACATCATCAAAACTCTATTTTTGATGATTTTTCTTGTAACTCATCTTTTCTGTTGAAATTTAATATTTTGAACTTCAAACTATGATTTCAAGGGGTTATACCCTGAATATTATAATAAAAAATACATCATTCTTCACGAATGAACTAGTAGAATCCAACTTTCTACTTTTTTTTAAGTTTGGACCACTTTAACAACAAAGTGGTCAACAGCTCTGTTGATTTTAATCAATAATTCCTTACAGGTTTTAACCTTGTTTATAACTTGTGAAATAAACTTCATTTCTGTATTCCTACAGTAATCACGTGATGACTTTATTTTTTGTTCATCACTCTATCATGCATAATTCAAGAGATATTAGCTAAATTCCTTGAATATATGCGTTGACCAAAAAGGTGCATATATTCAGGTTAATTCCTTAAGTATTGGTTTTGAAGCTTAGCTTATTAATTGTTTTATGTGTGCAATTTTATGGAGAATCCAATGGTACCATTTATTTCACATGTTGCTTCATTGGTTGTTGAAATAAATAAGGATTTGTGTCTTTTATAAGGTATTATTACTTATAACTTATTAAATATTGACTTTACAGATATGCCATAAAAATGGTATATGTGTATTTCACCATTGGGAATCCAATGGTGTAATTTATTTCACATGTTTATCCATTGGCGTTCAAGTTAAACCAAGTTTTATACCAATTTATGGTATTTTTGTAGTTTTAAGGTACTTAGTTTTAATGTATAATTATATTAAATATTTCTTGTGACCTTTATGGGTATGTTTTCATATCTCAAAGGTTCACAGATGAGGAATCACAAGCTACTGGTTGAATTACTAGGGGACTTGGAGAATGCATTCAAATGTAGATGATAAAAAGGGTGCAAACTGGATGATATTTCAAATAACCTTGAAGAATTCTGGAATAGGACTTCCATTGGGAGATGCATATTCAGAGGAGAACCTAAGCTTGGACCAGAGTGAAGGAAAAAGCTTATCAACAAAGGGAAAGAAGCACTAAAGAAGAGGAAAATTTACCACAATTTGTGAGTACCAGACCACTATGTAAATAATTGAAATAAAAAAAAAATGGAAATATAATATATAGATGAAGAGGACTCAGAAGAGGAGGAGAAAACTGACTCTGAAAGAATAGGGAATGGCTAACAGGATGAATCACATAGTGAGGAAAAACCTATAGAGTATATAGTGGATTTGTTTAAGGTGTGGATATGAAACCTTGATAAAGAATCATATACTTTTCCTTTACTAAAAGCTTTAAGAAGGTAAAATTATTCACAAATCCTAATTGTAGGAGTTTTAAAATGGAACATTCTAGGATTATTATTTCTAACTTCATTAGTATAGAACAATAATATTGTAAGATTTCTTTTGTTAGCAACAATAAAGGCTTACCCAAAAATACTCTACAAGAGATATTTATGGCAGAAAAACAAACCTCTTCAAGAGAGAGTGATTTAAATTGATTGAGAAAAGAACTGTACAAAATTGATACTTGAACAGAGTCTCCAAGATGAATACTCAAAAAAAATTCCCAAAAATGACCGGAGGGAATTTGGAAGCAAAGTGACAAATTTCAAAGTGAGAAAAGATGCTTTAGTTGAATTTTGAGGTGGTTGAAGGTTAAAAAGGATTATGAGGTGTAAAAAAATATGATGATAATAACTTTTTCACTTAGTTAAAAGGCTTCAAAAAATTTGGAAAGGACTTTTGGAATCCTTTTTTGATTGGTTTAACAATGTTCAAAGTGATTATAAAAGGAAAATATTCCAAAATTCAAAGTGTGAGCCTTTGAGATATGACCAGATATCCAAAAAGGGTCACAAAAAAACTTTAAAAACCTTAATTTAATAATAATAATTGACATTATAATCTTAATATAAGCAAAAATACCATAAAAAGGCATAACTTATTGATTATCTCAAAATCCAATGCATAAACATTTAAATCAAATTACACAATTGTATTTTCAATCAATCTGTGAGCCTTAGAGGTAATTTCATATACCCAAAAGACCACAAACACAAAATTAATATATAAATATAAATAAAATAAATTTATTTATATTATTGAAATAAAAATATAAATATAAAATTATATTCAAAATAAAAAATTTAATTACAATTTAAAAATGAAATTACATTAAATTTTGGAATTATAAAATTACATTTATACTTGAAAAAATTAAGTAAAAATGAAATTTTAACAAAATTGTAAAAAAAGAAATAAATTTGGAAAAAAGTTAAATAAAAATTATTATAACTTTTTATCCAATAAATAAACATATAAAAATTATTTCACCATTGGATTCCTCATAAAAATCAGGTGGGGTCACCTCTGAGTGAAATTCTTGTAACTCACCTCTAAATAAGCTTAAATTAAGTTTTTAGTATTTTCAATACAAAAGTTGAAAATCATCAAAACTTTAATTTAATTCACACCACATGTGGTGTTAACCATCAATTTTTGTGTTAAAATTGAGGTATTGTGTTTAGTTTAGAAGTTACGAGGAATTGAAGTATTTTCAATTGAATTCAATTGAAATGTCAAAATGTGCGCATGTATTACATAAGTGAACTTTGATTTACATATGAGGTATCAATTATTACTGTATTGTACTGTACAATTCAATTGAATTACGTATGTAAATTATAAGTATAATACATGATGAGGAATTAAAGGAAAAATAAATTGGAAAGATTAAATTTGGGGGGGTAAAGGAACTCCAGCTCTAAGGGGGAGCTATACCCCCAAAATCCTTGCTGACAGGCGTGGGATGTCAAAATTCACGCAAAAGTTCATCACTTTTGGCCTGTAATTGAGTTACAGGGTCTGTGGACTCAATTGATGATGAGGTTTTGATACCAACTGGGGTACTTTTAGCTGTTGCCAAGAGGGTAAAACTACCCTTAAGATAAAACAATCATAGTAAAAACAGTTTTAACTGGTTTCTAAGCCTCTTAAACACATTCTGACGTGTTTTAAAGGCTCTAGGCAAGGTATTGCTATAGTAATGGCTGATTTAAGCGTCTAAAATGGCTAAAAATGGCTAAAAATGGCTTAAACAAGCCCTTATTGGTCTAAACCAGGGTTCAATGATGCCATAATTAACTTTTCTGTTGTCATACTGTTTTTCACGACTGACAAGAGTAAACTTTACTTTTGGAGTAAGAGAATTGATGGCTATAAAAGAATTTCTTCTTTGCCCCACTTTTCTCTTCATGTTAGAATCTTTTCCTTTTATTAATTAGTTTAAACACTGTTAAACCAATCAATAAAAGATTTCAACCACCTTTTTTAAATCATTTTAAACCTTTTAACCACGTGAAAAAAATCATTATAATCATTGTTTGTAACTCTCATAATCATTTTTACCCCTCAACCACCCCAAAAGTGAATTAAAGCATCTTTCACCACTGTAAACTTTGTCACTTTGTTTCCAAATTCACTCTGGTCACTTTTGGGTGTGTTTTCTCTTTAATATTCTTTTTAAAGACTTTTTTCTTTAATTAATTGCTTGTAGTTCTTTGCTCAATTAATTCCAATTGAAATTGCTCTTGAAGAAATTTCTTTTGTAGCCTTAAATACCTCTTGTAGAGTATTTTTGGATAAATATTTATTGGTAAAAAAAATATATCTTTATAATATTATTGTTTTATACTAATAGAGCTATAAACAATAAATTTGGCGTGTTTTCTCTTAAAAATAATATTCCTTACTATTTTTAATTGAATTTTACCTTATACAAATTTTGAGGACAGGAAAAGTACTTGATTTTCAATCAAAGTTTCATATCCACACCTTACACAATCCCTATATATATAACTCCTTTATTTCATATTTGAAAATACAATTCTTACTGAGATAACCTGGATACATAAGCTTTTATGATCAGTGGATATATTTGTAAGATTTATCTATGAAACTGTTGATTACATTACTATGAATCAACAGTACTAGGACTGTTCTTATGAAATATAATAATAACATTATTATAACCACAATTAAATAAATAAATAATTATTTATTTCTTTTACTTTTTATACACTAGTAGTGATTATAACAGTAAGCAGTAATTGTCTAAAAGAATCAATTACAAGAAGCATTTAATAATAAAACTTCTTTATTAAAATAATTTCATTATTTTAATATATAATTCTCTTTTTCAAGAATAATTCTTGAAGAAAACTATTACTAGAGAAAACATTTGAAGAATTAATAATAAATCACTGACTGATACTCCAATGAACCTTTAAAAAGAGATTGGTAGAGAGATTTGATGTTTAATTGTGGATTTAAAGGATCAAAATTGATTTATAACAATATTAAAACAATATATAGTTTATTTATATGATTCCACGTCTTTCTGATTGATTCTGAAAGAATCAAAACACTCAAGAAAATATTTTAACTAATACTTACTTGTTGGTAATAAATATATAATTGGAAAAAACAGCAAGAGAAGGCCTCTTTTAAGTCTAAGAAAGCTCACAAAGGCGTGCCATGGAGCAAACTGAAATAAAAGTGAGTGAGAAAACAATAATACTTTCTTGGATTAATGATTGCATAATATGTTGTCATGTAAGATTATCATAATTACTTAATTAATGCTTTTACATGACTACGAACCCAAATATGATTAAGAATAAAAGGAGTAACAACTGGAAATGTTCTTTTATTTCAAAATAAACATCAATTTCTCAAGGTTTGCAATGTTATTTGAAATTTCATCACAGGTTGTATTTTCTGTGAATATTTGAAGATTCAGTATTTCACGTGAAATTATCAAAAATGGACTGTAAGTAAAGCTTTGAATTTTACTTATTAAACTGTAATTCTTTTACCTTGCTTCATGGATAATACTGTTCTCCATTGGTCCTGAAAGTTTCAGAAAGATTCATCAAGAATTGGATTTTTAATGAATTTTTGAAGGTTTTACCTCATTTCTACGTAGAATTGCAAATAACACTATATAGCAGGTTGCTATGAGGTAAATCAATGGATACTAGTCCAAAAAGGGTTTTAATTAATCTTTTGAGGCTTATCTATGGAAAATCATTAAGAATTAACATGGTTACAGGAGTCTAAGTTGCTCTTTACCTCTGTGTCATGTCAAAATAGTAGCTTATTTGGAATTTTCTTTTGATTTAATGAGACTTTAGCTTGGTAACTAGGTTCCCAAAAGGTTTTAGTATACTAATTGGGCCAATATCAGCCATGGATCCAAGCTTTAGAGCTATCCATGCCTCAGAGGCCTCTGAAGTTGGGTCCCCTGGCTCTCTTTAATGTGTTTTGTCCCCTTTGGCTATTTTCATGTCAAAAATAGAAATTCAGGCTTTGAGTGAGATATCAACTATAGGTGTACCAAAGGTGCATGTAAGAATACCATAATATTAAGTGCCCAAAACATGCATAACACTATCCTTAGTGTATATGTAACATGGGATTTCTCACATTCCCATTATTTTGGCATGAAATTGAGAAACACAAAAAGTTTCCTGGATCTTTTATGTGGTATTGATGATATGGTATTGAAGTATTTTCCATATTACCACCTCAAAGAGTTGATTTGAGCTTATTCACACTATGGAGCTACCCTGGGTGAAATTTTGTGTAGAATCCAAATCTGGCCTTAAATACATGGACTTACTTACTCAATAGAAAGCTATTCATTATTTCTGAAATCAAAAAAGATGAATTTTGAATATACGCATGACTTATGGGTTATTCATAGTTCAGAATTTATTTTTAAAATAATTGTGGCCTATTTGGGTATGTAAAATATAACTCAAGGCTAAAATTCCCTCCCACCAAAAAACAAAGTTTTATTACAATTTTATCAATGGTGTAAGGTTTGTCTATAAAACTCTCGATAATAGTATCAATATCAAGACTACTATGACTGTACTCAGTAGAAAAATATAACATATTGTAATATTATAACCACAAAGTTAAATATAATTATTAAAAATAACTATATAAAAAAAAGAAATTTAATTATTATTATATAAGATAATAATAAAAAATATAACAATTATAAAAAATTATAATTATTCTATTATTGTTATAGTCACTGAAATTTATAACAATAAGAAGTGTAAAGCTCTTAATGAGACAATTACACATGGAAAATAGAAATATTTAACCACTTATAAATAATATATAAATATTATTCATAAAAGAATTAAAACACTGTCAGCCTGTGAATCAAAACCAGAGCACAAGCATGACAGCCAAAATACCATAAACCAATGGTATAGCCAAGATACCACCAAAACATGGAGCTGAGCCAAATCAGCTCAAAAAGTATCAAAATAAAGAGGAACCTCACCTCTTTCTGAAAATATAAGTCCCATCACCATAGAACAAGAAATAACAAAGTTATTCCTGCTCAAAGTTATTGCTGAGCATAAACCTTAATTTTCACCTCTCATCTAAAATCTGGAAGGAGAGGCTTAACCCCATCAAATGGGTACTCAAAGTGAAGCTCTAAGCCAGGGCTATCCAATGGTACCAGCCAAACTGAGCTAGCACCAATATTACTGGAGTTATGGTCAATTTCAGGCCAAAGAAGGGTGAACAAAACATTCACCTCTCATCTAACTTCTACAGTTTTAGTGTGAGATACTTGCAGTGGGGTCTTTTTGGAAAGAGAACAATCAGGGCTATCTGATGGCCTCATCCATTTCCCCATAGCTCAACTGGAACAAAAGTTATGGGGCAAATAAGCTCAATACAGCTTTTTGCCTATACCATGCAAATGTACAAATATCTTGTGCATGGGATAACTTTACCATGTTTAATGATACCCATATCAAATGAGGTACCGTTGTGTAGAGCACATACAGGGCTACACACTGAACCAATTTTGAGGTTGATATCTCAATAATTGACAAAGGTATGGCTGTTTTAAGGTAAGATTCCCACCTGCTGTCATATACAGCCTTGCCATGGGATAATATCCCATAACCATGAATATGAGGTGTCAAATACCCAAAGAAGCTTGTTTTTACTTCAATACCTCATATGTCATTCAATACTGGGATCCCATACAGTTTCTGTACAGCATTCTAGGTGTCATACACATCAGAATCAGGCTGTGAGGTCCCCAGATGAAAGTTTTCACCCTGTATTGGTGAAAACTGCCCAGATGTGGTTTCAAAACCACATCTGAGCCCAATACAGGCTATACAGGATGTCTTAAAACCACAAGCCAGTACTAGAGAGTGAAAAATCTTCACTTCCTCTATGTGGAAAGGTCTAGCACCCTTTCCACCCCATTTCAGGATAAAAAGGAGGCTTTTCACAGCCACAATTGTCTCCTCATCCTGCTCTTGAATACCCTACGTAGTAAACTATCAAAAACAGTTTTACTCTTGGGTAATAATCAGGGTATAATTATAATTTTGATTCTTGTAGTTCTTATTATAGTAATCCAACTGGGAAGACTGCACCCAGGGTTCTCAATAGCGCTCACCACCACTATTTCTCAATAATAGAACCCTGTTATTATATTATAAACCATTTTATTATATTAAAACTCTTATTTTAAAAATTGTTTCCACGCGTCACAGTCATAGTTCTAGTTGTAAATAGCCTAATTACTGCTTCAAAATAGACTCCAGCTGACATTTTGGGGGCCTGGCCGTGTTTTGAACCTTTTTTTTGAACCTTTATAAGTGAGTTTTTCTCTTATTTCTCACTTTCTGACATTTTTTTATTCTTTTTAGGCGTAATATTTCTTAAAAATATACATATTATATATATATTTTTCCTTTTTTGGTACATATACCACCTTTTTACTCATATTTTAAGAGTACCTGTCACGTGGCTAATAGCCACAAGACCCTTATTTTTGGCGTGGTTTACATATAAAAACACTCAAGCCATTAATACAGTCTCATTTTTTAATTAAAATAAGACACCTCATACTGATAAACCCACAGTTGAGGCGTGGTTGGACATATTGTTAACTCAATTGCCCTGTTACACACCACTTTTTGACAGTTTACACTTGCTAATTACAAGTTATTCTGTGAGATATTGGTATACAAACAGTATACCAAATATCAGTAAGCTGTATTTCTGATGTGGAATTGTTAATTCAATCACACTGTCATTGTACAAGGGCACATTGTAATAATATACAAGCCCAGAGGCCATTCTTAGATGTGCAAAACCAGCATTTTTTGAGAAGTCTTAGCTGACATAAGCCCTCTTTTGCCTGTTTTGATTCAGTGGAAGATAACTTCATACCACTTGAAAGCCAGTCACAGGCCAACACACCAGTGACACCCTCAGAACCAGAGGGCAGCAAAGGCAAAGGAAAGAGGCACAGTGAAGGCCTGATAACAGCAAGGAAGTGGACACCCATTGCCATACAGAAGAGTAGGAAACCACGAAATTCTGCTTCAATACAAGGTAAACCAACCTTGATAACTTGTACAGGGAAAATTACTACAATTAACCCAGTTGTAACCTCTAAAGGCAAATTGCCCAATTCAGTAGACAACAAATTTGTACAAGGCACAGTCAAAGGTAAATACCCTAAGAACATAAAGTTTTTGACTGCTTGCAAACACTGATATGTCCCCTGCATACATCAGAGACCTTGGCTTCCAAAGGAACCAACCAGAGGACAGAGAAAGCTTGTCCAGAACCAGAAGACCTGGAAGAAGACACTTTGGACACAGTGGTGGATGGCAAAACAATGAGGGAGATAATATAACCTTGCCATTCACACTCCAATTCAACAGGAACCTCAAACCAGAGAACTGGAAGGATATGGATCAAGTTCTTCAGCTCCACCAACTCCTCAAAGACTTATTTCAATGGACCATGGACAACAAGAGGTTCAACCTGGCAAGTCACTGGGCAGAACTTGGAGCAAGTTGCCAGAAGATCTGTCTCAAAGAGATAGACTTCAAAGACCTGATGGTAATCACCAAAGGTTGGAATCCTACCAGGCAGTTCAGACTCCTGGAGGCAAGGGCACAGAGGATAAGGGAGAACCAAGCCACTATCCAAGCTCTAGAAGAACAGTTAACCCAGATAGGGCCGACTCATATTCCTTCAGGCTCACAAGGAGCAGGCCAAATCAGCTCTCCAGTGGCTTCACACCATTCATAAACCAGAAGATCAGTGGCCAAGAGTCACCATTCTTCACAATTCCAGGAAGCTTCCAGGATAAGACAAGGAAACAAGGGCAAGAACAAAACCTCCTTCAACCAGAGGAGGAAAGAGTCAGACCCTATGATTCAGAAGCTTTTGGATTTGGTAAAAGAAGTGCACAAGAACCAGAAGTAGTTGTAAACCACTCTAGAATCAGTAGTCCTAGTAATAGAAACATTACCCCCACTCAGACTGAACATAACATTGTCACATCTGAGAGTAACATCAACAGTTATACACTGTGGTTACAAATGTCCCAATATGCTGAACAATCTGCAAAGCAGTTTGCAGAAATTGAAGCTGGCCAAGAGAGGATGAAAAAAACACAAGCCTCCTTGGAACAGATAGTTGAGAATCTTCAAGAAGGATATGCTCAACTGAGCAAAGCCTCTGAAGAAACCAACAAAAGACTGAATCTAGTCTTTGAAGAGCAACACCACAGCAAAAGGGACAGGGATTGTCTGGACCAAGACATAAACAAATTGTTTAATGCCTGCCATAACTTGAAGCCCCAACCACAAGGCCAAGTTATGGAGAATCCATATCAACCAGATGCCATGTTGATGAATAAGGCAAGATCTCCATCACAATACCAGGATGGAGATGGAATGTCTTATTCAGAGAATGAAGCCTTGAAACAGCTTCCTGAGGCCTCAAGCTGGCCTGAATTCTCTGGATCAGGAGAATATGATCATATGGAACTCATAGATTATATTGATGAACTCTTCATTGATGTACCAAGCATACCAGACTACTGGATTACTGCTAGATTTAATACTGCATTTAAAGGTCATGCTAGTATATGGTACAAAGAAATGAAAGAAATCCATGGCAGAAGAAACTGGCCATGGTGGAAGAGTCAAATCATCCAAAAGTACAGTAATGGAACTTGGATATGGAAGAAGATAATGTCATTTGAAAATGAAAAATACTCAGTGGACAAAGATCCATATGAGTGGTGTCTTAGACAGTCTAAAAGACTTAAAGCCATTGATCCTCAGATGAACATCCAAATGAGGAATCACAAGCTTCTGACACAACTGCAAGGAGAACTAGAGCATGCAGTAAAATGCAGATGCAACCAAAATTGCACTCTAGATGACATTGCCAACACCTTAAAAGACATAAGGAAAAGGACTAATATAGGGAAATTCACCCCATATAAGAGCAGTAGTTTCAAAGAGAAACAACCTTTCAGGGTATAGTTTAAAGACAAACCCAAATAAAGAGTGGCAGAAGTGGCAAAGAAGAGGAATTCTTGTCACAATTGTGGTTCAACAGACCACTATGCCAAAAACTGTCCAAAGGCAAAGAAAAAAGTCTATGCCATTGAGAAATTCCCAGAGGAAGAATCTCCAACAGAGGATTCTGAATCAGACTCCATGGGTGATGCCATCAGAGAGCCATCTGATGATGATCAAGACCCAAGAGAGGAATTTCTAGTGGAATACCAAGAGGAAACTCCACTAGAAATTCAGGACATCCAGTTGGAAGCAGGCATGCCACAGGACACTGCTAACAAAAACTTGTGCAAACACACACAAGATGCACAAACATTCCTGGTTACACCAACCAAAGGAATGGCATATATACATGGGACAGCCACAAAAATGACTGTTTGCATTGACAATGCTCAGAATCCACTTATCATTGATAGTGGAGCACACTGCTCCATAGTGGCCAGAAACTATCTGGATAACCACTTCCCAAAATGGGAAAAACAGCTCTTGCCCACTAAGGCAAAAAACTTTAAAAGTGCATCAGGGAAGATGACTTTCATTGGGACAATTATCAAAGAGATAATTATACCCCACAGGAAGGGTAATATCAGACTCAACCCAGAGTTTGTAGTGCTTGATGACGCCCACATCCAAGGGTTTTTACTGGGAACAGATTACCAGAGGATGTATGGAATAGACATTTACAACAGTAAAAATAGGCACATCATCATTGGTACTAACAAGGAAAAGAAATTTTCACTTGATATATACCAGATATTTTCTCAAAATCCACTAGAAGAACTTCTGAAGGAATTCAGAGAGGGACAGTTTAGCACTACCCTCACCAGTAAACAAAAACTAAGTTTACTGAAGATTCTGAGAAAGAACAGACCAGCATTTGCCATTGGTGAAGAACCATTAGGCAAGATCAAAGGCCATGATATAGAACTATATCTGGATGGGGAAAGGCCTTATCCACCCATGCTTAGGAGACCTCCTTATCCAGAAAGCCTGGAAACCAGGAAAGAAATTGAGAAACATATCAATGAACTCCTGGATATGGATGTCATCAGGAAGATTGGACATAATGAAATAGTGGAAATCACCACCCCTGTCCTAATCACCTGGCATGATGGCAAGTCTAGATTGTGTGGAGATTTCCGAGCTCTGAATAACTACAAAAAAGCAGACAGGTACCCTATACCCAGGATACCTCATGCCTTGGATAAACTGGCAAAAGCAAAATACATAACCAAAATGGATTGTATGAAAGGCTTCCACCAAAATGGAGTTAAACCAAACTCCATGAAATTACTCAGAATAATATGCCATATGGGCATATAGGAGTATACCACAATGCCATTTGGCATCAAAAATGCACCAGCCCATTTCCAAAGGATGATGGACACAATATTTCAAGAAGAAATACTGGAAGGCTGGATGTCAGTATATATTGATGATATAATTATAAACTCAGAGACATGGGAAGACCATGTGCAATACATAGACAGAGCACTAAGTAAATGCACACCCATGAATCTGAAAATTTCACTTAAAAAGTGCAATTTTGGCCAACAAGAGTTACTGGCTCTAGGACAAAAAGTCTCAGGTCTTAGTCTGGCAATTGACCAGAATAAATTAGCAGCAGTACTGCAAAAGCCAGTACCAAAGAACATCAAAGAGATGCAATCTTTCCTTGGGTTTGCCAGCTACTATAGAAACCACATCAACAAATTTTCACACATAACTAGTAGTTTATACAAGTTATGTTCAAAAGATGTAGTTTTTGAAATAACCAAGGAAAGGAGGGATGCATATGAGAGGATCAAATATGAACTAACAAATGCACCTGTCCTCATGTTACCTGACTTTGAACTACCATTCAAGTTATATATAGATGCAGCATGCAGTCAAGGCCTAGGATAAGCCCTGAACCAAAGACAAATTGTGGATGGTGAACCAAGAGAAGGAGTAATTTGCTACATCTCAAGGCAGCTGAAAGATTCAGAAGCCAAGTATGGGGCCACCCAGACTGATTTTCTATGTCTAGTCTGGGCTCTAGAAAAATTCCATTATTATCTGGAGGGCGCAGTCTTTGAAGTCTACACAGACTGCACAGCCTTGAAGTCTTTACTGAACATGAAGACTACAAATAGACACATGCTGAGATGGCAAATAGCCATCCAGGAGTATAGAGGGAACATGACCATCATATACAAAGAAGGTAGAAGTCATACCAATTCAGATGGCCTTAGCAGATGGCCACTGGATAATGTCAAGAGCAATCCAGCTTATGACCCTGAAGCTTCAGCCAAAATCCCTATTGATTTCATGGAAATAGATAGGAGGAAGAACTTCAGATTTTCTGAATGGGCACCAGAAAGTGGTACCCCTGACAGTGGAAACACTGATTCAGAGGGGGCAGAAACTCCCATATTGGGAATAAGCTTCTCTGAACTGCACAATGAATTTTTTAGTGCAGTACCAAAGTCTTATGCCAAACACAAACAGTGTGGCATACTACTACAACTCCTTCAACAAAAACAAAGGAGTCCAGAACTGGAATCCCAGCTGGAAGAACCCTGGTTGAGGGCCTATAAGGATAACAAGTTCTTCCTTATAGATTGCCTGCTCTACCACAGAGAGAAACACACAAGTGCACTCACAGTGGTAGACAGAGACCGCATCTCCTTGATCCTGCAAGAATGCCATGACTGCCCCTATATGGGACACATGAGTGAAGACAGGACCAAAGAGAGGGTAGCAAGCACAACTTGGTGGCCCAAGTGGGAACAAGAGTTGGGAGAATACATCAACACTTGTGAAAGATGCCAAAAGGCAAATAGGAAACATGGGAAGAAGTATGGGTTACTTCAACATATAGAAGAACCCAAACACCCATGGGAAACCATAAACATGGACTGGGTCACAGGACTTGTCCCAGGAGGAAAAGAAAACTACAATTCCTGCTTGATCATAGTTGATAGGTTCAGAAAGAGCATGAGGTGTCTACCATGCCACAAGGAGGACACAGCCATGGATACTGCCCCGTTATTTTGGAATAACATCATATCTACCTGTGGAGTCCCTAAAATCATCATTAGTGATAGGGACCCAAAATTCACATCCGAATTTTGGACCAACTTGTATGACATGCTTGGAACCAAGCTTGCTTTTTCCACAGCTTACCATCCTCAAACAGATGGCCTAGCTGAGAGGATAATCCAGACTATGGAAGACATCCTTAGAAGGTTCTGTGCCTATGGAATGGAATACAAGGACCATGAAGGATACACCCATGACTGGGTTACCCTTCTACCAGCTGTCCAACTGGCTTATAATACAAGTCAGCACTCTACCACAGGAAAAACACCTGCAGTGGTAGAGAAAGGGTGGAATCCCCTGTTGCCTGTGGATCACTTAAAGAAGAATCTTCTGACCATCCACCCCACAGCCAAAGACTTCCATGACATGTGGAAAAGGGCTTGTGACACTTCTTCAAAATGCATAGCTGAGGCAAAAGAATATAATAAACAGAGGTGGGACAAGACACACATGGAACCTGACTTTAAGGAAGGGGACCAGGTGCTAGTGTCTACACTGAGCTTTAATAATATTAAAGGACCCAAGAAGATGAGGGACTCATTTGTAGGGACTTTCACTATCATTAGGTTGATAGGAAAGAATTCAGCGGAAGTCAAACTTACAGAGGAATTTTCCTGGAAGCACCCAGTCTTCCCAGTAAGTTTGATCAAACCATACTTCCAAACAGAGGAGGATAAATTCCCCTCCAGGAAGAAGAACCGCACACAGCCTGATATAGTGGAATTGGAGGACTCCCCAGGGCCTGTGAGTAAGATAATCAGGGCCACGAAGATCAGACTTAATGGGAAGGATCAAAGACAATACTTAGTCAGATTCAAGCACCAAACAGCTGATAAAGACAAATGGTTGGCAGAAGATGGCATACCAGATGGGAACCTTCATCTAAGGAGATTCAGGGCCTCTAGGAGGACTGAACAGTCTCATAAATGATGAGCCTTTTTTAGAGGGAGGGTATGACAGCCTGTGACTCAAACCAGAGCACAAGCATGACAGCCAAAATACCATAAACCAATGGTATAGCCAAGATACCACCAAAACATGGAGCTGAGCCAAATCAGCTCAAAAGGTATCAAAAAAAAGAGGAAACTCACCTCTTTCTGAAAATATAAGTCCCATCACCATAGGACAAAGAATAACAAAGTTATTCCTGCTCAAAGTTATTGCTGAGCATAAACCTTAATTTTCACCTCTCATCTAAAATGTAGAAGGAGAGGCTTAACCCAATCAAATGGGTACTAAAAATGAAGCTCTAAGCTAGGGCTATCCAATGGTACCAGCCAAACTGAGCTAGCACCAATATTACTGGAGTTATGATCAATTTCAGGCCGAAGAAGGGTAAACAAAACATTCACCTCTCATCTAACTTCTACAGTTTTAGTGTGAGATACTTGAAGTGGGGTCTTTTTGGAAAGAGAACAATCAGGGCTATCTGATGGTGTCATTCATTTCCCCATAGCTCAACTAGAACAAAAGTTATGGGGCACATAAGCTCAATACAGCTTTTCGCCTATACCCCACAAATGTACAAAAGTCTTGTACATGGGATAGCTTTGCCATATTTAATGATACCCATATCAAATGAGGTACCATTGTATAGAGAACATATAGGGCTACACACTGAACCAATTTTGAGGTTGATATCTCAAGAATTGACAAACCTATGGCTCTTTTAAGGTCAGATTCCCACCTGCTGTCATATACAGCCTTGCCATGGGATAATATCCCATAACCATGAATATGAGGTGTCAAATAGACAAAGAAGCTTGTTTTTACTTCAATACCTCATATTTCAGTAAATACTGGGGTCCCATACAGTTTTTGTACAGCATTCTACGCGTCATACATGTGAGAATCAGGCTGTGAGGTCCCCAGATGAATGTTTTCACCCTGTATTGGTGAAAACTGCCCAGATGTGGTTTCAAAACCACATCTGAGCGCAATACAGGCTATACAGGCTGTTTGAAAACCACAATTCAGTACTAGAGAGTGAAAAATCTTCACTTCCTCTATGTGCAAAGGTCTAGCACCCTTTCCCCCCCATTTCAGGAAAAAAGGAGGCTTTTCACAGCCAGAATTGTCTCCTCATCCTGCTCTTGAATACCCTATGTAGTAAACTATCAAAAACAGTTTTACTCTTGGGTAATAATCAGGGTATAATTATAATTTTAATTGTTGTAGCTCTTATTATAGTAATCCAACTGGGAAGACTCCACCCAGGGTTCTCAATAGCGCTCACCACCACTATTTCTCAATAATAGAACCCTGTTATTATATTATAAACCATTTTATTATATTAAAACTCTTATTTTAAAAATTATTTCCACGTGTCACGGTCATAAATCTAGTTGTAAATAGCCTAATTACTGCTTCAACAT
The DNA here is from genome assembly GCA_023105745.1 of Austropuccinia psidii. Lineage (NCBI taxonomy): Eukaryota > Fungi > Basidiomycota > Pucciniomycetes > Pucciniales > Sphaerophragmiaceae > Austropuccinia > Austropuccinia psidii. Next base: position 25,028,218 of record JALGQZ010000002.1, read on the forward strand.
AGACTCCAGCTGACAAACACACACTGTGCAGAAATAATTCTTATAGAAAACTCTTTATAAAAAAACTAATAATAGATAAAAAGATATAGAATTATAGAGAAAACTTACTTATAATATTTATTTAATACAACAAGTCAAACAACAGTTATTAGATTAAATAATAATTATAAGTTAAAAAAATGCCAAAAAACAATGATTTAAAAGATAAAACAACTTTTTATAACAAAAATATTATTAAAGAGTTTTTGAATGGAATTTGTGGATTTTAAAAGATATTTTAAAGAAAATAATTTTAAAGAATAAAATATATTATTGGTTATTACAACAATAATCTAATTTCTCTAATTTCAACTCTTTAATTCAAGATTTATAAATAATAAGCTGCTTAAGAAATATTTCAATAATAAGATTTTATACATAATGAATCCTTACCTGTTTAAATGTCTGTGTGAGCCTTTGAGATATGACCACATATCCAATAAGGTCACAAAAAGGATTAATAATAATTATACCTTTAATATAATTATATTAAAATTAATTAGAATAATTATACACTAAAAATAATTACTCAAATATACAAAAAATACCATAAATTGGTACTAAAATTGGTTTAACTTAAAAACCAATGAATGAACATGTGAAATAAATTATACCATTGGATTCCCCATGGAAAAATACACATATACCACTTTTATGGCATATCTGTAAAGTCAATATTTAAGGAATTATAAGGTATAATACCTCATAAAAACCATAAAACCTTATTTATCTCAGAAACTAATGAAACAACATGTGAAATAAATTGTACCAGTGGATTCCCCACAAAAATCCACATATAAAACAATTAATAAGCTAATTCCCAAAATCAATACTTAAGGAATTATCCTGAATATATGCACTTTTTTGGTCAACGCATATATTCAGTGATCATAGCTAATATCTTCTAAAATATACATGATAGAATGATGAACCAAAAATAAAGTTACCACGTAATTACTGTAAGAACACAGATATGAACTTTATTTTACAAGTTATAAACTAGGTTAAAACCTATGATGAAATATTGATAAAAATCAGCAGAGCTGTTGACCACTTTGTTGTGAAAGTGCTCCAAACTTAAAAAAAAGTACACAGTTGGATTCTACTAGTTCATTCGTGAAGAATGATGTAATTTTTATTATTAAATTCAGGGTATAACCCCCTGAAATCAAGGTTTGAAGTTTAAAATATTGAATTTCGACAGAAAAGATGAGTTACAAGAAAAATCATCAAAATTAGAGTTTTGATGATGTAATGAAAAGCTCTTGGCAGCATAATAAGGTTATGTCAGGCTATCAGAATTCACTCTCTGAATTGCTGTAGCGTGAAAACCTTAAAAGTTATTGAGGTTCAAAGTTTGAGCTTAAATTGAGCTGTTATGATCACATACTGTAACCTTAAATTAAGTTTAACAGTCTTAAGAGTGATAAAATTGGTGAATACTATTAGTTTATGATTAAAACTAATAAAATCCACGAAATTTGGGGTTCTGCCAAGCCTCTGATGTCATCACACTTAGAGTTACAGTGATAACTCTAAATAATGGTGCAATAATGATGTAATATGGTTTGATCATGGTGTAATCACCCTCAAACCTTAAAATATTGATCAATTCCAGTGGATATGATCAGTACACGTCTACTAGAAGCCTGTTGGACTCTAGGAGGGAGGTATTTACTATAAATAGAGCTCTTTTTACTCTGTTTTCCCCTCAGACGCATCAAAAACATTAAATCAATTAAATCAAAGGTAATTTCTTTATTCTTTATATATAAAACTGTTATATTATTAAAGACCAAAGACCACCTTGCTATAATCATCTCTTTTGACGTGGTTAAATCATTTATTTAATTGTTTTTGTTAAAAATCTCTCTAAAACTCATTTCCACGTAAAAATCCAGAATAATTTGTAATTTTCTTTATTTTTATTGTAAATACAATTTGAAAAGGTTGTATTTATATATTTTTTGGCGTAAAATACTTCAAAATTATTATATTAAGTGTTAAAAGTAGGTTATTTTCTCTTATTATAATAATTTCTCTATTATTACTCTTTTAATAATTCTTTAATTAATATAAATAGTATTTATATTAATTCATAACTTTAATATTGGTAATATTATTGTTATTAATTGTTTTTTATCAATAAAAAACAATTTTTTACGCCTTTATTATTTGTTGGTAACAATAATAAAGAGCTTTTTAATATATTAATTATTTTATATTAATATATTTATTTATTATATTATATTTTCATAATATAAATTATATTATTATATTTATTTAATAATATAATTATTTTACGCCATAATAATAATAATTATTCATTATTATTATACTTTTAATCTTATTTATTCAATTTATAAGGACATTCAGAGTACAATAAGTAATAAATTAGTAATTTTTACTTATTGTTTCATAGTCAAACCTTACATTTGGGGGCCTGGCCGTGATATTTACTTAAAAGACCTTTAAAAAAAGATTCTATTTGGGTTTATCCATAATAAATTATATTTATAATCATAAAATTATATAATAATTTTATATTTTATTGATTTTAAAAGCTATTGAGGCATTTGGAAAGCAATTGTACTGTCTTACACGTGGTTTTTCACATCCTTAGACTTGCAAGAACTTTCTTTGAGTGACTCTAGTGATTAAAAAAGATAATTTATAAATTAAAAATAATTTTTATTATAATTTAATTTTATAAGAATCATATTTATTTTTTATTTTATTCTTTAAAAATAAAAATATATATAAAAAATATTAAAAAATATTAAAAACCAATAAAAAAAGTTATTTTTATTCATTTTTATTCATTTCTTTATTTATTTCATTTTTTTTAAGATATAAAAGCAATTTCTACGTGGAAAATTGCCATATCTTGCCAAAAATAACACTTATTATAAAAAGACTTATATTTATTTGTCTTTTTTAGTGTTTGAAGATAACCCAACAGAAGACAACCAAGCTACTGTTGAGAGATTGGTGGAAGAAACTTGTCAAAGTTCTCCTACACCAGTTATCACCAAAAGAAAGAAAGCTAAGAAATTAGACTTTCCAGGGCCCACCATTCAAGACTCTGAAGGTGAGCACCTCTTTTTAAATTGCCATAAAAGAATTTTATTCTAAAATACTTTTATTTTTTCTTATTCTTTAATTATGACTACCAGAAGAGGTTCCCAATACTCCATCCAATCAGATGGAGCTGGACTCAGAAGTAGAATTGATCCCTCAAAAGGGAAAAGAAAGGGCAATATCCCCAGTGGAACAGAATCCACACAAGGAAGTGCCTTATCCCAAAGGCAAGTCCCAGAAATGCCCATGATATCTGAGCCTGAATTGGAACTAAGTATGAGTAACTCAAACAGGTACAAATCACATTCAGAGGGCTCAGATAGACATCTACATGAGCCAGTACAAGCAGTATTACACAGTTTACAAGGACAAAGACTGGGAAATGCTGCCTCAAATACACCAAGGAGTGATGAACTCCTGGCACATCCTGAAAAAGTTCCTCAAAGAGGAGGAGATAGTGAAATACTCCAATGGATGGAATCCACTGTCATCCAAACCTCAAATCAAAAAAATCAAGGATTATCATGCCAAAAAGAGAGAGGCAACCAAGGAAGAAGCCCCAGTAGCTTCTACCAGCAAGCCTCAAGCCAACCCACTTCCCCAAGAAGGGAAGAAGAACAAGAAAAAGTATTGGAGGAAACCATATTCCCCAAGCTACAGAATCCCAAGAATCCAAAAGGATGCCATGGACAATGTCTTCAACATGGCCAGAACCTTGATGGAATTCAAGGACAAGGAAGAGCAAAGAATGAGACAACCTCATTTCCCAAAGAAATAACCTTGTCCAAAGATGTTGTAAATACTTTAACAGAAATTAAAAATAGTATATTACCTCTAAAAGAAATTAAAGACAGTTTATTATCACTACAAGAAATAAATAACAATTTATCTTCTTTAACAAAAATTGTTGTACAAAACAAGAAAGAAATTGACAACATTAAGTTTATTGTTGAAAATAATAAACCAAAAAATTTAACTGACAATACTCAAAAATTAATACAAGGACAACAAGAATTGTATAAATACATAAAAGATATCAAAGATAAGACTTTGACAATCAATTATGATGTGAGTATTGACAATCTTACAGAAAAATTAAATAAATTAAGTATTTCTGTAGAAAAATTTGAAGAAAAGACTTCATCACACCAAAAATTACTTTTGGACCATGTAGAAAAAAGTGATGAAGCAAGAATGCATCTGAAAGATGATATTCAAAGTGAAATAAGGCTTATTACTGAAAAAATGGATAAAATTAATGAGGCTAATTTAAATATGCCAAAGTTATCAACACCATTTTCTCATATAAGAAGCCCTGTTAAAACAAAAGAGGAATTGTCAAATCCTTTCATAACAGACTTGAGTCACCAAGACAATAACCAAGTCTTAATGAAAAAAGCACCTCAATTGAAAGAATGGCCAACATTCACAGGAGAAGGTGAATATGACCACATGTCATTTATTAAAACAATTGACATGTTACAAGAAGACTATGCCATACCAGATGAATTAATCACTGCAAGATTACATCCATTATTTGAGAAATCTGCAAAAAAATGGTATTATGGCATAAGACAGACAAATGGTAAAAATACCTGGTCTTGGTGGAAACAAGAAATAATCACCAAGTGGGCAAATGATGCCTGGAGGTATAAGATAGAAAATGCATTTGAAAACTCTTTCTTTGACCCAGAGAAAGATAAACCTTTAACTTGGTTCTTAAAACAAGTTGAAAGGCTTAATGCACTGTACCCAGAAATGTCACAGAAGATGGTGCATATGAAAATACTTAAAAAATGTGGAGGGGAACTAGAACATGCCCTAAGAAGCAGGTGTATAGAACCATGCTCCACAGAAGAGTATATAAATGCACTAGAAGATATAGTGACAAGGACAAAAATTGGCAGGGCTTAGAAAAAATTGGACATTAAAAGCCCAAATAAACCATTTATCAAGAAAGATAAATCAAAAGAATCCTTTAAACCCAATACATCCAACAATAATGAGCAAAGAAAATGCCATAAATGTGGAGGTATTGGACACTTAGCCAATAATTGCCTTAAAAAAGCAAAGATCAATGAAATTGTGGAAACAGAAAACCACAATGACAAAGAAGAGGAATCTGACTCTGAAAAAGAGACAGAAGAGTCAGAGAGCTCTGAAAGTGATGAAATCAATATAATTAATGCACAAATTAATAATATTGATATAATTTATGAAGTACTGGATGTTAACTCAAACTTGCCACAAGTTGGAACATCTGACACAAATCTGACAAACATACAAGATGCCAAAATGTATAGAACCAAACCTGCAAGAGGAATGGGATATACAGCTGGAAAATCAAGTATAAGTATTGTTATGGTTGATAACCAAGAAGGAAAGATTAACTTGGATACAGGAGCATGCTGCACTTGTGTTGGCAAAAGTTATCTAAAAACCATTGTCCCAGACTGGCAAGAAAAACTTATGCCAATACAAGGTGTCAAATTTAGTAGTGCAAGTGAGAGCATGAAGCCCCTTGGAATAATTGATTTAACACTAATTTTCCCTCATCCCTCACAATGTGTCAGAATCAAAGTAGAGTTTGTAGTAATGGACAACTGTACTAGTAATCATTTCATACTTGGAAATGACTACTTATCAATCTATGGTATAGATATATCCAACCAAAAGGATAGATATTTTACCATAGGAGATAATAAAAGACAAAAATTTGGATTCTTAAATAACAAAAAACAAATCACAGTTATTAAGAATGAGGAAAAAATTCCAGAAAAAGAACTTTTCATATCTGAACAACTCAGAGAGGCAGAATTCAATCAAGAGCTAACAGAAAAAATGAAAGAAAAATTGATTGACCTCTTATTTAAGTATAAAAATGCCTTTGCAACTGACAAAGAGCCACTAGGTGCCATAATTGGACATGAAGTGGATATAATTCTTAATGTAGAAAAACCTTACCCACCTTTATTAAGAAGACCTGCTTATCCAGCCAGCCCAAGAGCTAGAGAAGCCTTAGAGGTGCACATTGAAGAATTAATGGACCTTGGAGTATTAAGAAAGGTTGGACATAATGAGCAAGTAGAAGTTACTACACCTGTCATTATAACTTGGCATAATGGAAAATCAAGGATGGTAGGAGACTTCAGAGCCCTGAATACCTATACCATTCCAGACAGATATCCAATACCCAGAATCCATGAGACATTAACCCAATTGTCACAAGCTAAGTTCATCACAGCTATGGATGCTCTTAAGGGTTTTCATCAAAATGTCTTAACAGACAATGCCAAGAAACTACTAAGAATAATAGTCCATTGTGGAATTTTTGAATACTTAAGAATGCCATTTGGGATAAAAAATGCACCTTCCCATTATCAAAGAATGATGAATACCATATTTCCTGAAGAATTATCAGAAGGATGGTTAATAATCTACATTGATGATATCATAGTTTGCTCAGAAACTTGGGAAAATCACCTGACAAGACTAGAAAGGGTACTACAGAAAATAGTCCAAGTAAATATGAAAATTTCATTGAAAAAGTGTCATTTTGCATATAGTGAATTAAAAGCCCTAGGACATGTAGTATCTGGACTTAGTCTAGGCATAGACAAAAATAAAGTAGCAGCAGTACTACTTAAACCAATGCCTCAAACTAAAAAAGAAATGCAATCATTTCTAGGATTTGCTGGTTACTATAGACAGCATATAAAGGACTTTGCAAAGATTGCTAAATCCTTGTATAAGCTATGTGACCAACAAACAGTCTATGAGATGACAGAAGAAAGAGTCAAAGCATATGAAGAATTGAAAAATTCTTTAACAAATGCCCCATTTCTTCTAATGCCAGATTGGAAACTACCTTTCAAACTGTACATTGATGCTTGTGGAGAAGGACTAGGTGCTGCACTTCACCAAACACAAATTATCAATGACAAACCAGTGGAAGGACCAATTTGTTTCATTTCAAGGCAGATAAAGCCAACAGAAGCAAGGTATGGAGCAAGCCAAATGGAATGCTTATGCCTAGTATGGGCTTTAGAAAAACTGCACTATTATTTGGATGGCACAGTATTTGATGTAATCACAGACTGTAATGCTGTGAAATCACTATTAAATATGAAGACTCCAAATAGACATATGCTGAGATGGCAAATTGCTATCCAAGAATATAGAGGAAATATGACTATTGTTCATAAATCTGGAAATATACATTAAAAATGCAGATGGTCTTAGCAGATGGGCTCTAGCAAATACCCCTGACAATCCAGCATGGGTACCACAAGAAGAGCACCATATAGAAGGAATATGTGTTACAGACATTGGCACAGAATTCTTTAACCAAGTTAAAGAAAGCTATAAGACAGACAAAAATTGCCATATCTTAAGCCAACTTCTAAGGAAAGACTGCAAAGATCCATCACTTTCATCAAAACTAGATGAAATATGGAAAAAGGCATATGATGAAGGAAGATTTCACCTCCTTGATGGAATCCTTTACCATAGAACAAAACACACATGTGTTATGGCCTTAACAGATAGAACACTAATAAACACTATTTTACATGAGTGTCATGATAGTGTTGCATCTGGACATCTCTCAGAAGATAGGACACTAGAGAGGGTGAAAACCTGCTCTTGGTGGCCAAATTGGAAGAAAGATGTTGCAGAGTACTGCCAAACCTGTGACAGATGTCAAAAAGCCAACAGAGCCACAGGAAAGAAATTTGGAATGATGATCCAAATCCAAGAACCAAAATCCCCATGGGAAATAGTTCATATGGATTGGGTAACAGCCTTACCTCCAGGAGGAGACAGGAGTTATAATGCATGTCTAGTGTTAGTTGACAGGTACAGTAAAACTCCCATGTTCTTACCATGTCATAAAGATGACACAGCTATGGATACAGCCATAATGATATGGAATAAAGTCATTAGCCACACAGGCTTATTCCAAAATATTATAAGTGACAGAGACCCAAAGTTCACTTCAGCATTATGGACAAACCTCCATAACTTGTTTGGGACAAAGTTATCATTCTCAACAGCTTATCATCCTCAAACTGATGGTTTAGCAGAAAGAATGATACAGACCCTAGAAGATATGATCAGAAGATTCTGTGCTTATGGGCTAGAATTCAAAGATTCTGATGGTTTTACCCATGATTGGTGTACACTAATACCAGCACTTGAACTGGCATATAAGACATCAATCCATTCTTCTACTGGCAAAACACCAGCAATGCTAGAGAAAGGTTGGAATACAAGACTTCCTTATGATACCCTCAAAAAGGACTTAGTGGATATACATCCAACAGCAAGCAGTTTCAAGATAATGCTTGACAAAGCAAGACACCATGCAAACAGATGCATGCAAGATTCTTTTAAATATGCAAAAGAAAAATGGGATAAAAGTCATAAACCACCTGACTTCAAAATAGGGGACTTGGTTTTAGTATCAACCCTTAATTTCAATAACATAAAAGGCCCAAAGAAATTGAAAGATTCCTTTGCAGGACCATTTATGATAAAAGCACTTCATGGACCCAATGCTGTGCAATTAGAACTCACAGGTGAACTAATGAACAAACACCCAACTTTCCCTGTAAGTCTGATAAAACCTTACAGTTCAAGTGACAAGGAGTTATTTCCACTAAGAAATAAACCCCCACTTGAAATTCCCCCCTTGGAAGAAGGAGAGGAAAAGAAAATAGTAAAAGTCCTTAAAGAAAGAAGGACAAGAAACAAAAAAGAAAGGGAATACCTTGTGAGGTATAGAAATTCAACTCAAGAAGATGAATGGCTACTTGAGAAAGATATAACAAATGCTGATAAACTACTAAGAAGGTTCAGACATGAAAGAAAACCTGAAAAATAAAAAGTTAAGCATTATTGAGCTTCAAGACTAACAAAGTCTATTGAAGAGGTAGGACAGTGGATGATACCCTAATCACATATATCAGATTGTGGTACAATCTTTTTTTTGGTGGTAGGGAATGTGAGCCTTTGAGATATGACCACATATCCAATAAGGTCACAAAAAGGATTAATAATAATTATACCTTTAATATAATTATATTAAAATTAATTAGAATAATTATACACTAAAAATAATTACTCAAATATACAAAAAATACCATAAATTGGTACTAAAATTGGTTTAACTTAAAAACCAATGAATGAACATGTGAAATAAATTATACCATTGGATTCCCCATGGAAAAATACACATATACCACTTTTATGGCATATCTGTAAAGTCAATATTTAAGGAATTATAAGGTATAATACCTCATAAAAACCATAAAACCTTATTTATCTCAGAAACTAATGAAACAACATGTGAAATAAATTGTATCAGTGGATTCCCCACAAAAATCCACATATAAAACAATTAATAAGCTAATTCCCAAAATCAATACTTAAGGAATTATCCTGAATATATGCACTTTTTTGGTCAACGCATATATTCAGTGATCATAGCTAATATCTTCTAAAATATACATGATAGAATGATGAACCAAAAATAAAGTTACCACGTAATTACTGTAAGAACACAGATATGAACTTTATTTTACAAGTTATAAACTAGGTTAAAACCTATGATGAAATATTGATAAAAATCAGCAGAGCTGTTGACCACTTTGTTGTGAAAGTGCTCCAAACTTAAAAAAAAGTACACAGTTGGATTCTACTAGTTCATTCGTGAAGAATGATGTAATTTGTATTATTAAATTCAGGGTATAACCCCCTGAAATCAAGGTTTGAAGTTTAAAATATTGAATTTCGACAGAAAAGATGAGTTACAAGAAAAATCATCAAAATTAGAGTTTTGATGATGTAATGAAAAGCTCTTGGCAGCATAATAAGGTTATGTCAGGCTATCAGAATTCACTCTCTGAATTGCTGTAGCGTGAAAACCTTAAAAGTTATTGAGGTTCAAAGTTTGAGCTTAAATTGAGCTGTTATGATCACATACTGTAACCTTAAATTAAGTTTAACAGTCTTAAGAGTGATAAAATTGGTGAATACTATTAGTTTATGATTAAAACTAATAAAATCCACGAAATTTGGGGTTCTGCCAAGCCTCTGATGTCATCACACTTAGAGTTACAGTGATAACTCTAAATAATGGTGCAATAATGATGTAATATGGTTTGATCATGGTGTAATCACCCTCAAACCTTAAAATATTGATCAATTCCAGTGGATATGATCAGTACACGTCTACTAGAAGCCTGTTGGACTCTAGGAGGGAGGTATTTACTATAAATAGAGCTCTTTTTACTCTGTTTTCCCCTCAGACGCATCAAAAACATTAAATCAATTAAATCAAAGGTAATTTCTTTATTCTTTATATATAAAACTGTTATATTATTAAAGACCAAAGACCACCTTGCTATAATCATCTCTTTTGACGTGGTTAAATCATTTATTTAATTGTTTTTGTTAAAAATCTCTCTAAAACTCATTTCCACGTAAAAATCCAGAATAATTTGTAATTTTCTTTATTTTTATTGTAAATACAATTTGAAAAGGTTGTATTTATATATTTTTTGGCGTAAAATACTTCAAAATTATTATATTAAGTGTTAAAAGTAGGTTATTTTCTCTTATTATAATAATTTCTCTATTATTACTCTTTTAATAATTCTTTAATTAATATAAATAGTATTTATATTAATTCATAACTTTAATATTGGTAATATTATTGTTATTAATTGTTTTTTATTAATAAAAAACAATTTTTTACGCCTTTATTATTTGTTGGTAACAATAATAAAGAGCTTTTTAATATATTAATTATTTTATATTAATATATTTATTTATTATATTATATTTTCATAATATAAATTATATTATTATATTTATTTAATAATATAATTATTTTACGCCATAATAATAATAATTATTCATTATTATTATATTTTTAATCTTATTTATTCAATTTATAAGGACATTCAGAGTACAATAAGTAATAAATTAGTAATTTTTACTTATTGTTTCATAGTCAAACCTTACAGTCTGATATGATTGGATTGATAATTGATGATTGATAAAAACAGTGATGAAAAGACTCTTTTTATGTCTACAGAGCAGCTCTCATTATTCATAATGGATATAGAGGGCGTGCTCAGGTCAAAATGGAAAAACCATGCTTAAAAATGAGGTTCTCAACTTAAGGTAACTTCTTTTTAATTCCAATTTAAACTTACCAGTGTTATTCCTAACTCCAAGGAGCTTTAATCCTCATTTAAGTTGGTTATTTTAAGCTTTAATATAAAATAATTTTATTCATATCAAAGTTAATCACATGAACAACTTAAAAATAGAGCTTCAAGCAGAAATCTCTTAAACTCAATTTCTAATTAATTTTTAAAGAAATCTTAATTTACTTCAAGTACAATTAAAAGAGGAAATTTCCAGGCTAATTACCCAGGAAATCTATTTATAAAAGAAACTTCAAATTTAATTTATATGTAGATAATATTAAATTGTAAGCTGTGTGAAATGTTCAAGAAAATCAATTGACAATTGGATTTTTAATGAATTTTGAAGCTATTGCTATTTTTCCACGTAAAATAGCAATCCACACTAAACCTTCACTTTTGATAAGGTTTTAATGCTTGTAAATTTGAATTTTTAAGCTTATTTAAGCTTTGACAGGTCTCAAAACTTCAATTTCAACCCTGCATATTGGGATTTACCCTTTGGCAGCTTGAAATTCCCGTCCAAATTGGGTTAAAACCAGTTTAAACATTAAGGTTGGATCAAAGTCTAATTTCAAAGTTTAAATAAGGTTGCAAATCCTCCAATACAGGTGGAAAACCTTAATTGAATCATTGCACATCCAAAACGTTGGGTACCCCAGCTCTGTTTGGTCTTTTTCCTTTGTCCCACCTTTTTGTGTGGACTTTTCCCTTTTATTTATTTAAAGCCATACTATTGCCTTAAACCCTTTTAAATTGAGCTCACACAGTATTTACATTCTGTATGGCAAATCCTTAGCCAATTCAGTAAATATACACCGCACCTCAATTTTAACTAAAATTTTGGTAAGTTTGCATAAACCTTAGGCAACCTTAAATTGAAGCTTATTTAAGCTTGAATTTAACAATTTTAAAAGAATGTTAGAAAAGTTACATTAGTACTTTGAGATTCTTAAATATTTCAATAACATAAGAAATAAGCATTTTTGGGTATAACACCCTATGGTTTTACCCCAAGTCATTTTTGATGAAGAAACCAAAAATGACATAATATTTATAGCTTTGTTTATCCAAAAAAGAAGTTCTGCTTATTTTTTATTATTTTTTATTTTAAATTCAATTGAAAAGTCTATCAAACACTAAATCAAGTGTATGTAAAGTCTTTTGTGGCCTTATGGGTATGCTATACATACCTCACAGGCTCACAAGTGGTATAAAGAAGAATAAAGCCCCAAAGGGGGCTGATGTCAACTTTCAAACCTCTTTACATTACTCAGATCAAGTATTTTAAAGCACATTTATAGACATATTCAGGCTTGGGGCCTTCTTTCATGTCTAAATCTTCTTAAGAGTTTATCTGAGTCAGGTATTTCTGATTCTGCCAGACATTCATCTTCATGTACTGTATTTCCATATCTGACAAGATATTCTCTTTGATTTTTACCCCTAAGTCTCCTTTCTTTAATTACTTTCTTTATTGTTTTGTCTTGATTCTGTTCCACTGGTGGTACAGTCAAAGGAGTTGGGTTCCTTAAAGGAAACAATTCTTTGTCAGCTGGTTGATCAGTTTTTATCAAGCTGACTGGAAAAGTGGGGTGTTTATTTTCCAATTCACCACTTAATTCCACTTGAACTGCATTGGTTCCATGTAAGGCAACAATAATAAAAGGTCCTACATAAGAATCTTTAAGTTTCTTTGAGCCTTTGATATTATTAGAATTCAAGGTTTATACCAAACCTAATTCCCCTACTTTGCAGTCTGGTACTTTGTGACTCTTGTCCCACTTCTGATTTGCATAGTAAAAAGCATCATTCATACTCTGTTTTGTATGATGTTTCACTTTATCAAGCATTATCTTGAATCTGAAAGCTGTAGGATGAATGTCAATCAAGTCCTTCCTCAGTGTGTCTGCTGGGAGTCTTGGATTCCATCCTTTTTCTAACATAGCAGGCGTTTGACCTGTGGAAGAATGGACTGATGTCTTATATGCCAATTCCAATGCCGGTATCAGAGTGCACCAGTAATGGGTAAAGCCATCTGAGTCTTTGAATTCTAATTCATAAGCACAAAATCTCCTGATCCTGTCTTCTAAATTTTGTATCATTCTCTCTGCTAGCCCATCTGCTTGAGGGTGATATGCTGTATAAAATAATAACTTAGTCCCAAACAATCTATAAATATCGGTCCAAAGTGCAGATTTGAATTTGGGATCTATGTCACTTATGATATTTTTCAATAACCCTGTATGAGAAATAACTCTAATACGTAGAAGAAGAGCTGTATCCATAGTAGATTCATCTTTATGACATGGTAAGAATATGGAGGTTTTTCTGTATTTGTCTACAATGACTAAAAAGGAATTATAGCTTCTGTCACCACTTTAAAGAAGTGCTGTGACCCAATCCATGTGAACAACCTCCCAAGGGTATTCTGGTTCTTGAATATGAATCATAAGTCCAAATTTCTTGCCTGTACTCCTCTTGGCGTTTTGGCATCTATCACAGGTATGTCAATATTCAATTGTATCATTTCTCCAAGATGGCCACCATGCACAGTTCTTTACTTTTACAAGTGTTCTGTCTTCTGACAGATGTCCATAGTAGATGCTATCATGGCATTCATGAAGAATGGTATTGATAAGAAGTCTGCTACATAATGTCATTACACAAGAATGTTTGGTTCTGTGGTGAATAATCCCATAAAACAAGTGAAATATTCCATCAGAATAGAAATTCTTCCATTCTTCATCCAGTGCATTGTCTAATAATGTATCTTTGCAGTATTTATCTAATAAGGAAGTCAAGATATGTCAATTCTTGTCTTGCTTATAAGATTCTCTGACTTCTTCAAAGAACTCAGTCCCAACATTAGTTATGTTAATTCCTTTGATTGGAATCTGTGGTTCTGCTTCCAAACGTACATAAGCTGGGTTATCAGGAGTATTGGCTAATTCCCACCTGCTAAGTCCATCAGCCTTCTTGTGGATGTTTCCTGCTTTATGAACTATAGTCATATTTCCCCTATATTCCTGAATGGCTATTTGCCATATCAAAATATGTCTTTTGGGAGTTTTCATGTTAAGAAGTGATTTCATGGCATTACAGTCAGTTTCCACTTCAAAAACACTGCCATCAAGATAATAGTGTGATGTCTCAAGTGCCCATACCAAACATAAGCACTCCATCTGGCTTCTGCTGGTTTGATTTGTCTTGAGATGTAACAAACTGGTCCTTCTGTAGGTTTATCATCAATAATTGGGACTTGATGTAGGGCTGCCCCTTATCCATCTCCACGTGAAGCAATGTACAATTTAAAAGGTATATTCCAGTCAGGAATGAGGAGTAAAGGTGCTTCTGTAAGAGTTTTCCTTATCTTATCATAAGCTTCAATTCTCTCCTTTGTCATCTCAAATACTGTCTGTTGATCACAGATTCTATAGAGTGACTTGGCCAGAATCTCAAAGTCTTTCAAGTGTTGCCTATAATAACTTGCAAATACCAGGAAAGACATCATTTATTTTTTATTCTGGGTTATTGACTTAAGTAACACTGCTGCCACTTTATTTTTGTCAATACCAAATCTTAAACCAGAAACAATATGTCCTAATGCTTTGAGCTCTTCAAAACCAAAATTGCATTTCTTTAGTGAAATTTTCATATTCACTTCTGCAGCTTTGTGAAGTACTCTTTCAAGTCTTTCAAGGTTAAAAGACCATGAATCAGAACATATGATGATATCATCAATATAAATGATAAGCCATCCTTCAGATAATTCTGCGGGGAAGATGGTATTCATCATTCCTTGATAATGAGATGGAGCATTCTTAATACCAAATGACATCCTAAGATACTTATAAATACCACAGTGAGTGATAATTCTAATTAATTTCTTAGCTTTAGGTGTCACAACATTTTGATGAAAGCCTTTCAATACATCCATGGATTTTATATACTTGGCTTTAGATAATTGGGTCAAGGCTTCTTGAATTATAGAAATTGAATACCTATCTGTAACTGTGTAGGTATTCAATGCTCTATAATCTCCAACCATCTTTGAATTATCATTATGCCAACCAATAATAACAGGTGTTGTCACTTCAACCTCTCCATTTTGGCCTACTCTCCTTAGTACACCAAGTTGGATCAACTCTTGGATATGTTTTTCCAAGGCCTCTCTAGTTCTGGGACTGGCTGTATAAGCTGGTCCTCTAAGTACTGGCAGGTATGGTCTTTCAATAACAAGAGTAAAATCAACTTCATGCCCTTCAATAGCGCCTAATGGTTCATTATCAGAAGCAAAGGCATTCTTATATATGTATAACACATCAATAAGATAATGCCTCATTTTTGGTGATAATGATGGATTAATTTGTGCTTCAGCATGTTAATTAGCTACAAATTCTTCCTTATAAGTATCTTTAACAGAAGATACCACAGATATTTGTTTTGGCATATTGGAGCAAGCCAATTTTTGTCTTTTATTTTTTCCAATTGTCAAATATCTGTCTTTATGGTTATTGATGTCAATACCATAAATATTCAAGTAATCATTTCCTAGAATAATGTGCTTAGATGTGCAATTGTCCATTACTACTATCTTAGTTCTTATTCTTACACTTCCTGCTGGATGTGGAAATACAAGATTAGTGTCCAATATGCCCAAGGGGTACATATTATTTCTGGCACTACTAAATTGTACACCCTCTATTGGTAATAGATGGTTTTTCTATGCAGAGAGTATGGCTTGAAGATGATCTTTGCCTAGACAAGTAAAAAATTGCGCTGTATCAAAATTGACTTTAGCTTCAATATCATTAATCAGGATTTATGTGATACAAGATGCTCCAGCAGTAAATCCTTTACCTCTAGCAGGTTTGGTTTTACACATTCTGGCATCCTGGATATTGATCAGGTTATGACAATCCTCACTGTACTGTGGCAAGTGAGTATGGACTTCTGTGACCTCAAAGAAGGCTGTAATGTTTTCAATGGGATAGTCCTTGCCTGGTGTATCCTCAGGGACTGAAGAATCTAGGTCAGATTCTTCTATCTCTTCAGTACACTGAACTTCTTCAATGACTTGAGCTTCACTAATCTTTGTCTTTTTGGTGCAATTGTTGGCTAAATTGGAAGTACTTCCACATTTATGACACTTCAAGACAGGTTTCTCAGGTCTTCTGTCCTCTGTGGAAATCTTTGGGACCATTTTGAACTCCATAGGCATTTTAGTCCAAGTTTTACCAATTATTGTTCTAGTAATAATATCTTCCATCGCATCAATGTAGTCCTCTGTTGAACAGGGCTCTACACATCTTCACTTGATAGCATGTTCCAGTTCTCCTCCACATTTTCTTAATATTTTCATATTAATCATAGTGTCAGACATATCTGGGTGTAAAGCAAATAATCTGTCTTTTTGCTTGAAGAACCAAGCAAGTTGTTTATCTTTTTCTGAGTT
Source organism: Austropuccinia psidii (assembly GCA_023105745.1). Lineage (NCBI taxonomy): Eukaryota > Fungi > Basidiomycota > Pucciniomycetes > Pucciniales > Sphaerophragmiaceae > Austropuccinia > Austropuccinia psidii. The sequence continues at coordinate 25,045,012 of JALGQZ010000002.1, forward strand.
AAAAATGGCACTTTCAAAAGAATTCCCCATTTTAAACCTCCAAGAATTATTTGCCCATTTGATAATCACTTCAGATTTCCACCAAGACCAATCATGTTTTCCATGATCTTGTCTCATCTTGTAATACCATTTCTTTGCAGTTCTGATAAACAGAGAGGGTAATTTGCCCACTACAATTTCATCAGGTATGTGAAACTCTTCTTGCAGCATATCAATAGTTCTGATGAGCTTAATAGGGTTGTATTCACCTTAACCATAGAATGTTGGCCATTCTTCCAATTTGGGAATATCTTTTGCAGAGATAACATTTTCTCCTAGAAAAGGGGTAAGACTTTCTTTAACAGAAAGCTTTTCTTCAGTCAAAGGTGTGGAATGTCTTGGCATATGTGGATTTGATTTGTAATTCTTATGAATTTTCTCCACTTTTGCAAGTATTTCCTCTTATAATTTCTTCCTTTCACTGTCACTTCTTGCCAAATTCGTGGCAAATTGACTTGTATTTTCAGCCACTGCCAATACATAGTCTTTCAGAACTCTAAGTTGATCATTGATGTTTCTTGTGGAAAAATATTCCATTTCATCATTTTGGACATGATATTTACTCTCAATTATGTCACATGTATTGGTAAGTAATTCAAGTTTGGCAATTACATACTTATGCATTTCAGAAGAATTTTTGTCATTATTTTTCAAGTCATTGATGTCCAAAGTCATTTTAGTTAACTTTGCATCAATTTTACCAATTTCTACATTAATACTAGTTTTAACAAAATTTATTTCTTTTATTATTTCCTTGGAAAGGTTTTGTTCATCCTTTTGTGCTCCTTGGCTGTGAATTCCATAAGAGTCCTGGCCATATTGAAGACACTTTCCACAGCTGAAAGCTCCAGTTTGGAGATCCTGTACCCTTTTGGGTAAGGTCTGCGCCAATTGTCTTTGCCTTTTCCCTTGCCTTGATGGTTCTTGGGACCTTTCTGCTTCTCCTGAGGTCGTTTGGGCTGGTCTTTGGACACTTCTGGAGATGGTTTGGAGCTTTTAGATGCCACTGGGCCTTCTGTCTCCAAAGCTGGAGTCCTTTCCAACTCCTTCTTCTGGTCTATGGATAAAAGACTTTGGTTATTCAACCGTTTTTTTATCTTTGTGACTTTGTTTTTGCAAGACAATGGGCTCCAACCTCCTAACAGTTCTATGGTCTTCTCCTGACCCATAAATCTCTTGATGTGTAAGTAGGAGTTCCTGGCCCTCTGCCAAACGCTTGGGCATATTTCCCACTCCTCTTCTTTGGCTGCTCTGAACCAATTTTTGTATTGGCATTGATAAATTTTTATTTCTGCCACTTGACAGTGGTTCAGCCCTTAAAATATTATTATGAATCAGTCCAGATTCAGAATTCACGTCAAGGTTTGTGGGTACAGACCTTGGGGAATGGGGAGAAGCTCTGGCATTCTCCATATGTGTCTTTCTTGAGGAAGATTTGACACTTCTGTTTTTTGTCTTACCTCTTCCTTGTCCACATCCATCTGGTTGGAGTGAAGAGTTGCTTCCATTTCTGGTATGCAACATTTTTACATAAAATCAAAAGAAAAAGTGAAATAAAAGTACAGAACCACACACACCTTTTGATGGTAATTTAGCTTCTTCTGTTCTGAATAAAGTGCCTCTTTTAGCAATTTGCACTTCAATTCTCTCTTAAGATTCTGGACTAGTAATGTATCTCTTACTGAGCTTATTAGCAGCTGCACTATATTTTATTAAAGACACTAGAGAGAAATTTATAAAAGAGAAAAAATTATTTTCATGCTTTTTAAAATATTTTTGAATATTTTTATAAGTTTTATTATTTTTTTTGATATTAAAAATTATTCTTTTCAAAGAAAAAAAAATGAAAATTCAAGATTTTTCTTTAAAATTAATTCAGAGTAACTCAAAGAAAAATTTTATAGGTTTTTGGATGTGAAAAAGCCACCTGTAAAACAATATAAAATTAAACCAAATTCCTCAATAAAAATTATTTTAACTTCAAATTGAAAAAAAATCAATATATATTAGAACTTCAAAATATATTAATTAAGGGTACAAGGTTCAAAAAATATTGCCAGGCCCCCAAATGTGAGATGTGTCTATGAAACGTTTTGATAATATTGGTATCAATCAATGGTACTATGACTGTTCTTATGAAATATAATAATAATAATTATTATAACCACAGTTAAATAATTAATCTATCAATTGTTTCTTTTACTTGTTATACACTACTGGTGATTATAACAGTCAGCAGTAATTTTCTACAAGAATCAATTACAAAAAGAATGTAATAATAAAAACTTCTTTATGAAAATAATAAAATTATGTGAATATATAATTATTATTTACAAGAATACTTATAGAAATGAACCTTGAGGAGAACTATTACTAGAGAAAAACTTTAAGAATTAAGACAAAACACTCACTAATACTCCAAAGAACTTATTAAAGATAATAGTAGAAAATTTGATAAGTAATTGTGGATTTAAAGGATTAAAATTGATTTGTAACAGGATTACAACAGTATATAGTTGATTTATATGATTTCACGTGTTTCTGATTGATTCTGAAAGAAGAAAAAACACTTAAGAAAAGCTTAACTAATACTTACTTGTTAGTAATAAGGGTATAATTGAATAATGTGATGATTTGGAAAAAACAGAAAGAGGAGGCCTCTTTTTAGTCTAAGACAGCTTACAAAGTCGTGCCATGGAGAAAACTGAAAAGCCAGCGAGTGAGAAAACAATAAAAGTTTTTGGATTATTGATTGCATCATCTGTTATCACATAAGATTATCATAATTACTTAATTGAGGCTTTTATGTGACTACCAACCCATTTATGGCTAAGAAGAAAGGAGTAAAAGCTGTAAATCTTCTTTTATTCCAGAATAATTATTGATTTCTCAAAGTTATCAATGTTATTGGAAATTTCATCACATAATTTGTTTTCTGTAAATTTTTAAAGATTCTGTGTTTCATGTGGAAGCATCAAAAATGGACTGTGGGTAAAACATTTCATTTTACTTATATAAGTATAATTATTTTTGGTTTTATATGAATTATCAAGGTTTTAATTGGTCCTCAAAGCTTCATAAAGATTCATCAAGAATTGTATTTTTAATGAATTTTTGAAGTTTTTACCTCATTTCTACACAAAATTGCAAATAGCAGTATATGGCTGGTTGCTATGAGGTAAATCAATGGATATTAGTCCAAAAAGGTTTTTAATTAATCTTTTGGGGTTTATGCATGAAAATTAATTAATAATTGACATTGTTACAGGAGTCTAAGTTGGTTTTTACCTCCTTGGCACGTCAAAATAGCAGCTTATTTGCAATTATCTTATGACATACTGAAGCTGTGAGCCTTAGAGGTAATTTCATATACCCAAAAGACCACAAATACAAAATTAACATATAAATATAAATAAAATAAATTTATTTATATTAGTAAAATGAAAATGAAAATATAAATATAAAATTATATTCACAATTAAAAATTTAATTACAATTTAAAAATAAAATTACATTAAATTTTGAAATCATAAAATTACATTTATACTTGAAAAAATTAATTAAAGATGAATTTTCAACAAAATTGTAAAAAAATAAATAAATTCGGAAAAAAGTTAAATAAAAATTATTATAACTTTTCATCCAATAAATAAACATATAAAAATTATTTCACCATTGGATTCCTCATCAAAAATCAGGTGGGGTCACCTCTGAGTGAACATTTTGTAACTCAACTCTAAATAAGCTTAAATTAAGTTTTTAGTATTTTCTGTATGAAAATTGAGAATCCTCAAAACTTTAATTTAATTCACATCACATGTAATGTTAATCACCAAAATTTGTGTTAAAATTGAGGTGTTGTGTATATTTTAGAAGTTATGAGGAATTAAAGTATTTTCAATAGAATTCAATTGAAATGTCAAAATGTGCACATGTATTACATAAGTGAACTTTGATTTACATATGAGGTATCAATTATTACTGTATTGAACTGTACACCTCAATTGAATTGCATATGTAAATTATAAGTATAATACATGATGAGGAATTAAAGGAAAAATAAATTGGAAAGATTAAATTTGGGGGGGCAAAGGAACTCCAGCTCTAAGGGGGAGCTAGACCCCCAAAATCCTTGCTGACAGGCGTGTGGTGTCAAAATTCACGCAAAAGCTCATTACTTTTGGCCTGGAATTGAGTTACAGGGTCTGTGGACTCAATTTATGATGAGGTTTTGATACCAACTGGGGTAGTTTTAGCTGTTGCCAAGAGGGTAAAACTACCCTTAAGATAAAACAATCATAGTAAGGACAGTTTGAACTGGTTTCTACGTCTCTTACACACATTCTGACCTTTTTTGAAGGATCTATACCCGGTATTGCTATAGTAATGGCTGATTTAAGGGTCTAAAATGGCTGAAAATGGCTTAAACCAGCCCTTTTTTAGTCTAAACCAGGGTTCAATGATGCCATAGTTGGCTTCTCTGTTGTCAGACTGTTTTTCACGACTGACAAGAGTAAATCCTACTTTTGGAGTCGGAAAATTGATGGCTATAAAAGAATGTCTTCTTTGCCCCACTTTTCTCTTCATGTTAGAATCATTTCCTTTTATAATTGGTTTAAACATTGTTAAACCAATCAATAAAAGATTCCAACCACCTTTCTTAAATCATTTTAAAACTTTTAACCATGTGAAAAAATCATTATAATTGATGTTTGTATCTCTTATAATCATTTTTACCCCTGAACCACCCCAAAAGTGAATTCAAGCATCTTTCATCACTGTAAACTTTGTCACTTTGTTTCTGGAATCACTCTGGTCACTTTTGGGCGTGTTTTCTCTTTAATATTCTTTTTAAATACTTTTTTCTTTAATTAATTTCTTGCAATTCTTTGCTCAATTAATTCCAATTGAAATTGCTCTTGAAAAAATTTCTTTTGTAGCCTTAAATATCTCTTGTAGAATATTTTTGGATAAATTTTTATTGTTGGTAAAACAATAGATCTTTATAATATTATTGTTTTATACTAATAAAGTTATAAACAATAAAATTGGCGTGTTTTCTCTCAAAAATAATATTTCTTACTATTTTTAATTGATTTTTCCCTTATACAAATTTTTAGGACAGCAAAAGTACTTGATTTTTTAATCAAATTTTCATATCCACACCTTACATTTGGGGGCCCAGCCATGATATTTTACCTGTGAAATATTTTTTCAATCTTTTTTAATCTTTTTTTCTTATATTGAAAAATTCAAAAACATATAAAAAATACTTATAATTTAAAAAATCAATAAAAAAATATTTTTTTTGATATTATAAGTGAGGCTTATATTTTAATTTCTCTTTTGAAATATTCTTTTTTTACTTAATTAATTGGTTTTTTTTCATTAATTTTAGTGTCTGACAATGTGGTAAGACAAGAAAACATTGAAACAGCATCAACAGTAACCAGCATTATTCCTGCCAGTACTGTTAATTCTGATCATAATAGTACTATTATTGTGACTCAGAATATCCAACCAGAGCCAATTTCTTCTGAATTAGTCAACTTGGAAATAAGTAATACTCTTCAGAAAGCCAAAGATTTGGCCAATAGTAAGTTTTTTGATGTAAAATTACTATTTTAAGCCTTTTTAACCATAATTATGCCTTCAACCAGATCAGGAGCCAGCTATAACCCCTCAAGCAGCTCCCAGAAAGGTAATAGACATGATTATGGCAGAGGCCAAACAGTTACAGAAGGAAAAGGGTCAGTTGATGACTTCCAAACATTTAAAATGGGTCATTCTGAAGCTGATAATACCATTTTACCTTCAAAAAGAGCTGACACCGCCACAACAAGCCTCAGTGGACATATAAAAAGCCAGCCACAGTGCATACAACAATGCACTGCAGTACAAAGAGTACCAGATCCTTGCAGACCTGTGGAAGAATTGCATGAATTCTTACCTGACTGTGAGAAAATTCCTGGGCCATCCCAATACTTGCAAATTGCTCAATGGATGGCATCCATTGATGTAGAAGAAAAACATGATTCTTTGGACACTAGAATGCAGGAAAAACAACCCTCAACCACCCAAACCAGTGCCAAAAACAGCCCCAGTGGCCAGCAGCAGCAATTTCAACATGAAAAAGTAGCCACAAACTCCAAACAAGGGCAAAGGGAAGGCACCAGCCCCAAATTTACAGCCAGGGCTACAGAATCCCAAGATTCAACAGGATGCCATGGAAAATGTATTTCAGATGGCCAGAACCATGATGGAATTACAAAAGAAGGAGGAAGCCAGATTAAAATATCAAAAATGATTTCTGATACTTTTGATTGTATTCCAGAGTTGTATAAAGCTATTTCTGACGTAAAAAGTAATCTTTCTGATAAAAATACATCAATTTGTGACAATCTTAAAACAAATAACTTGAGTCTGAGCCAAATAAATGATACACTTAAATGCTTTGAAAGAGTTTTAAGAACAATCAAAACTTCCAATAATGATAATTCTTTTGGCATTAAGATAAATGAACAATCTGCCATTATTAAAGAATTAACAGACAAATATTCTAAATTCAATATTGATGACATAATTGAGACAAGAATAAAACAAGCCATAAGCACTATCAAAGAAGATAATAAAAAATCTCTTGATGATATTTCAAAATCATTTGCTGAAGTAAAGACAAATATAGTTGCCCTGAAAAAGAATTTTGATACCTCAAGAGAGGAAATATCAAAATTAACAATAAAGTTAAATGAAGTTATATCTGATAATACTAAACAAACAGAATTATGGAATGCGTTAACATATGAAGAGGATGATCATAAAAAGAATGTCATAAACTTTATACAAAACTTGCAACATGAATTAAGAAATTCACAAAGGTGTAACAACAGTAAAATGAATGATATTTAACAACTGCTAAACACTTTACCAAGAATTTCTACACCTCTGAATCAAAATGAAGATGCAAGAATTCCCAATCCGCAAGTATTGGATATTGAAAATTCACAGTTAAAAAATGAATTTTCTACTTCTTTTCATAACTTAGAACCATCAATGGGCCAAGAACTCTTGAAAGAAGTTCCAAAACTTGAAGAATGGCCTCACTTCAGTGGTGAAGGAGAGTATGACCATATGGAATTCATTAGAGGTATTGACATTATCAAAGAGGATTTTGAATTACCAGACAGATTGGTAACAGCCAGATTTATTACCTTGTTTACCAAATCAGCTCACAGATGGTACATCAAAATAAGACAAGCAAATGGACACCAGAGTTGGACTTGGTGGAAAACCCAAATCATTAACAAATGGGCAAATGATGCTTGGAGGCTTAAAGTCAAAACAGCCTTTGAATATTCCAAGTTTAATGCTGATAAAGACAAAGCTTTACCATGGTTTTGCCAATAAAAAGAAAGATTAACAGCATTATATCCTGACATGTTAGAATTTATGATCCATAGAAAAATTCTGAGACAATGTGGAGGTGACTTAGAGCATGCTATCAAAAGCAGGACTACTGAACAATCTTCAGCAGAGGATATTATCAATATATTAGAAGAAGTAACCACCAGAACCAAAATTGGTTCTAGTAGGGTGAATCTCAAAACAAGGTTTAATACACCTTGGAAAGATTCTGTGGACAAAACCCCAAAGAAAATTCTAATAATATTAAGTATAAATCTGCAGATACAGTCATAAAGTTCCATATTTGCCAAAGCACCACCCATTTAGCCAATACATGTCCAAAGAAGGGAAAAATCAATGAAATTGATATTGAAAAGGAACCTGATGTTGAAAAAAATGACATAATTGAAGAAAATTCAGAAGATAAGTCATCAATATTTTCTGAATCTTCAAAAGATATAGAAAATATCAATGCCACTTATGACATCATGGAATCTTATTCCCACTTGCCACAATCGAGCAATGGTAAACTTGATTTATCAAAAGTTCAAGATGCACAACTTATGAAAACAAAATCAAACAGGGGAAAAGGTTATACAGCTGGTAACTCCTGTATAACAGAAGTGGTGATTGACAACAAGCCCACCAAACTTTTGCTTGACCCAGGAGCCTTCTGCTCTTGTGTTGGAAAATCTTTTCTTAAGACTTTTGTACCAAATTTTGAAGATCAATTGTTACCAATTGATGGTATAAGATTCAACAGTGCAAGTAATCCAATGAAAGCATTAGGAATTTTTGAGACCAATGTCATATTCCCACACATAAATGGGCATTTAAGAATCACAGTTGAATTTTTTGTTATGCAAAATTGCTCTAGTACGCATTTTATATTGGGAAATGACTATTTAATCATGTATGGGATAGATTTGCATAACAACAAAGACAGATACTTTACTATTGGAGACAATAAGCGCCAAATATTTGCCTTTTTACCATTTAAAAGAAAAATTACAGTAAACAAAGTATCACCAGTCAACTAATAGTTAGAGAAATTCAAGTCTTAACAGTTAAATGAGGCTGAAATAAGCCTTCATCTGACTGATAAACAAGAAAATGAACTTTCTTCCCTTTTGTATGACCACAGAGGAGCATTTGCTTAAGACAAAGAACCTCTAGGAGCAATTATTGGTCATGAAGCTGACATCATTCTTAACATTGAGAGACCTTATCCACAACTCTTAAGAAGACCTGCATATCCAGAAAGTCCAAAATCAAGAGAAGCTCTAGAAATTCATATCAAAGAACTTCTGGACCTTGGTGTAATAATAAAAGGAGGCCACAATGAAGAAGTAGAAATAACTACACCAGTCATAGTGGCATGACATAATGGAAAATCCAGAATGGTTGGGGACTTTAGGCCTCTGAACACTTACACTGTTCCAGATAGATACCCAATACCAAAAATCCACATTTCCCTTATTCAAATATCTCAAGCAGTGTATATAACCACTATGAATGCCCTTAAAGGATTCCATCAAAATTTGGTGATACCAAGAGCAAGAAAATACTTGAGAATCATTGATCATTGTGGAGTGTATGAATACTTGAGGATGCCCTTTGGTATCAAAAATGCACCTTCACACTTCCAAAGAATAATTAATGAAATCTTCCCTGAAGAACTCTCAGAGGGATGGTTAATCATTTACATTGATGACATTATTGTCTGTTCCAAGACTTGGGAGGAGCACATGTACAGATTGTCCAGAGTTTTGACAAAAATTCAATCGGTAAACATGAAAATCTCCTTGAAGAAATGCCATTTTGGATTTAAGGAACTTAAAGCACTAGGACATGTTGTATCTGGTTTGTCCCTTGGAATTGACAAAAGCAAAGTTGCAGCAGTATTGCTAAAGCCCATGCCTCAGAACAAGAAGCAAATTCAGTCATTCTTAGGTTTTGCAGGATATTACAGGCAACACATTAAAGATTTTGCAGCCATAGCAAGACCACTTTATAAATTGTGTGACAAAGACACAGTATTTGAAATGACTGTTGACAGAGTCAAAGCTTTTGAGTTTCTGAGAGAAGCCTTGACCACTGCTCCACTCTTAATGATGCCAGACTTTAAATTTCCTTTCAAATTGTATATTGATGCATCAGGGGATGGACTGGGTGCTGCACTTCACCAAGTTCAGATCATAAATGATAAACCTGTAGAAGGACCCATATGTTTCATATCCAGGCAAATCACACCAACTGAAGCCAGATATGGAGCAAGTCAAATGGAATGTCTATGCCTTGTCTAAGCCTTGGAAAAATTAAACTACTTCTTGGAGGGATGTGTTTTTGAGGTGATAACACATTGTACAGCTGTCAAATCAGTCTTAAACATGAAAACACCCAATAGACATATGCTCAGATGGCAAATAGCCATACAAGAATACAGAGGCAATATGACTATTGTTCATAAGGATGGGAATATTCATAAGAATGCATATGGACTAAGCAGATGGCCATTACCAAATAATATTGATAATCCTGCTTATGTGCCAGAAGAAGCTTCACCACAGATCCCAGTAGAAGGAATAAGTGTTAAAGACTTAAACACCACCTTCTTTGAAGAAGTCAGAAGTAGTTACAATCAAGATAAGAATTGTAGCATCTTATGCCAATTACTCAACAAAGACTGTAAATACAACTCTCTAATACATGCCTTGGATGAAGTATGGAAAAAATCTTATGATGAAGGAATATTTCACCTACTGGATGGTATAATTTACCACAGAACCAAGCACACATGTGTCATGACAGTTTTAGACAGGTCATTAATCAATCTTCTACTGAAAGAATGGCATGATAGCCCCTTTTCAGGACATCTGTCTGAAGACAGAACAAGAGAGAAAGTAAAGACCTGCATATGGTGGCCAATGTGGCAGAAAGATGTTGCAGAATATTGCAAGACCTGTGACAGATGCCAAAAGGCAAATAAATCCACTGGCAAGAGACTTGGAAATATGATAAAAATCCAAGAACCAAGAAGACCTTGGGAAATTGTCCCTATGGATTGGGTAACTGGCCTACCACCAGGATGTGACAGAAGCTATAATGCTTACCTAGTAATTGTGGACAGATTCAGTAAAACTCCAATCTTTTTACCATGTCACAAGGATGATACAGCCATGGATACAGCTCTTCTGATATGGAATAGAGTAGTGTCATGGACTGGGATATTTACAAATATCATTAGTGATAGGGATCCCACATTTACTTCAGCACTATGGACAAATCTTCACCAATTATTTGGCACTAAACTGTCTTTCTCTGCAGCCTACCACCCACAACTTGATGGCTTGGCTGAAAGGATGATCCAAACCTTGGAGGACATGGTAAGAAGATTTTGTGCATATTGCCTTGAATTTAAAGATAGTGATGGTTTCACCCATGATTGGTGTACCCTTCTACCTGCACTGGAGCTGGCATACAAAACCTCGATTCATGCCAGTACCAATGAGACTCCTGCTATTTTGGAAAAAGGATGGAATCCCAGATTACCCCAACATTTTTTGAGGAAATATTTGGTTGAAATAAATCCTACAGCTGCCAGCTTCAAAGGAATTCCAGAAAGAGCCAGAAAGCATGCAGTAAAATGCATGGAAGACTCATTTGCATATGCTAAAGATAAATGGGACAAATCTCATGCCACTCCAGATTTCAAGGTAGGGGATTTAGTACTAGTATCCACCACCAACTTCAATAACATCAAAGGATGTAAAAAGCTCAAAGACTCCTTTTCAGGACCTTTTGTTATTAAAGCCCTCCATGGAGAAAATGCTGTTGAAGCAGAATTATCTGAAGAACTTAGTAATAAGCATCCTCCATTTCCAGTGAGCTTGGTAAAACCATATTAATCTAGTGATGCTTGGAAATTTCCCTTGAGGAATAAGATTCCCCAAGTTATACCTCCTATTGAGACATCTGGTACTAAGAAAATTACCAAAGTTCTTAAGGAAAGAAAATTAAGAACCAAGAAAGTAAGGGAATACCTTGTTAGGTATATTGACCCAACTTGTGAAGATGAATGGTTAGGAGAAAAAGATATACCAGAAGCTACCAAACTCCTCAGGAGATTCAGACACACTAGAAATACCAATATTACAAAGTAATATTCTTTTTTAGGGGGAGGGAATGTGAGCCTTAGAGGTAATTTCATATACCCAAAAGACCACAAATACAAAATTAACATATAAATATAAATAAAATAAATTTATTTATATTAGTAAAATGAAAATCAAAATATAAATATAAAATTATATTCACAATAAAAAATTTAATTACAATTTAAAAATAAAATTACATTAAATTTTGAAATTATAAAATTACATTTATACTTGAAAAAATTAAGTAAACATAAATTTTTAACAAAATTGTAAAAAAATAAATAAATTTGGAAAAAAGTTAAATGAAAATTATTATAAATTTTTATGCAATAAAAGTAAACATAAATTTTTAACAAAATTGTAAAAAAATAAATAAATTTGGAAAAAAGTTAAATGAAAATTATTATAAATTTTTATCCAATAAATCAACATATAAAAATTATTTCACCATTGGATTCCTCATTAAAAATCAGGTGGGGTCACCTCTGAGTGAAAATTTTGTAACTCAACTCTAAATAAGCTTAAATTAAGTTTTTAGTATTTTCTGTATGAAAATTGAAAATCCTCAAAACTTCAATTGAATTCACATCAAATGTAGTGTTAATCACCAAAATTTGTGTTAAAATTGAGGTGTTGTGTATATTTTAGAAGTTATGAGGAATTAAAGTATTTTTAATAGAATTCAATTGAAATGTCAAAATGTGCGCGTGTATTGCATAAGTGAGCTTTGATTTACATATGAGGTATCAGATATTACTGTATTGAACTGTACAACTCAATTTAATTACATATGTAAAGTATAAGTATAATACATGATGAGGAATTAAAGGAAAAACAAATTGGAAAGATTAAATTTGGGGGGGCAAAGGAACTCCAGCTCTAAGGGGGAGCTAGACCCCCAAATTCCTTCCTGACAGGCGTGTGGTGTCAAAATTCCAGCAAAAGATCATTACTTTTTGGCCTGGAATTGAGTTACAGGGTCTGTGTACTCAATTGATGATGAGGTTTTGATACCAACTGGGGTAGTTTTAGCTGTTGCCAAGAGGGTAAAACTACCCTTAAGATAAAACAATCATATTAAAAACAGTTTTAACTGGTTTCTACGTCTCTTACACACATTATGACGTGTTTTGAAGGCTATAGACCAGGTATTGCTATAGTAATGGCTGATTTAAGGGTCTAAAATGGCTAAAAATGGCTTAAACCAGCGCTTTTTTGGTCTAAACCAGGGTTCAATGATGCCATAGTTGGCTTTTCTGTTTTCAGACTGTTTTCACGACTGACAAGAGTAAATTCTACTTTTGAAGTAAGAAAATTGATGGCTATTAAAGAATGTCTTCTTTGCCCCACTTTTCTCTTCATGTTAGAATCATTTCCTTTTATAATTAGTTTAAACATTGTTAAACCAATCAATAAAAGATGCCAACCACCTTTCTTAAATCATTTTAAAACTTTTAACCATGTAAAAAAACCATTATAATCATTTTTTGTAACTCTTATAATCATTTTTACCCCTGAACCACCCCAAAAGTGAATTAAAGCATCTTTCATCATTGTAAACTTTGACACTTTGTTTCCAAATTCACTCTGGTCACTTTTGGGTGTGTTTTCTCTTTAATATTCTTTTTAAAGACTTTGTTCTTTAATTAATTGCTTGCAGTTTTTTGCTCAATTAATTCCAATTGAAATTGCTCTTGAAAAAATTTCTTTTGTAGCCTTAAATATCTCTTGTAGAGTATTTTTGGATAAGTTTTTATTGTTGGTAAAACAATAAATCTTTATAATATTATTGTTTTATACTAATAAAGCTATAAACAATAAAATTGGTGTGTTTTCTCTTAAAAATAATGTTTCTTACTATTTTTAATTGATTTTTACCTTATACAAATTTTGAGGACAGGAAAAGTACTTGATTTTTTAATCAAAGTTTCATATTCACACCTTACAGAAGTTGTGACATGGTAACCAAGTTCCCAAAAGGTTTTGATTTACTAATTGGTCCAAGATCAGCCATGGAATCAAGCTTTAGGGCTTTCCACGCCTTAGAGGCCTCAGAAGTTGGGTACCCTGGCTCTCTTTGATGTCTTTTGTCCCCCTTGACTATTTTTCACTTCAATAATAGAAATTCATGCTTCAAGTGAGATATCCACTATGGGTGTACGAAAAGTGCATGTAAGAATACCATAATATTAAGTGCCCAAAACATGCATAACACTATTCTTAGTGTATATGTAACATGGGATTTGTCACATTCCCATTACTTTGGCACAAAATGGAGAAAGACAAACATTTTCACGGATCTTTTATGTGGTATTTCAGTATTTTCCATATTACCACCTCAAAGAGTTGCTTTGAGCTTATTAGCTCTATGGAGCTACCCTAGGTGAAATTTTGTGTAGAATCCAAATCGTTCCTTAAATCCATGGATTTACTTACTAAATGAAAAGTTATTCATCTTTTCTGAAATCAAAAAAGATGAATTTTGAATATATGCATGACTTATGGGTTATGCATAGTTCAGAATTTATTTTTAACATAATTTTGGCCTATTTGGGTATGTAAAATATACCTCAAGGCTCACAGAATATTACTTACAAAGATTGATCAAAATTAAATATATACACATATATCATTCAATTGTAATATTTGTTCAATTTTCAATTAAATTTCTTATAAATTGGATCTTGAATGGATGCTTGAAGTTATTGCTATTTTTCCATGTAAAAAGAGAAATACATACTAAACCTTAGCTTTTAATAAGTTTTAAGTCCTTTTAACTTCAATTTTAAGCTTATTTATACTTATCTAAACTCAATAAAGCTCTTACAGCTCTCAGAACCTTGATTCCAAGTCTGCATATAAGTATTTACCCTTTTGAAGCTTGTAACTCCTGTCCAAAAGGAGGAAAAACCTGATTAAACTTCAATACTCATTTCAATTCTAATTTTGAAGCTTAAATAAGGTTTAAAATCTCTCAATAAATGAGGAAAACGTTATTTGGGCAGTTTCAGATCCCAAAAGTTGGGTACCCTGGCACCTTTTGCCCCTTCTTCCCCCACCTTTTTGTGTGAATTTTTCCCTTTTATTTATTCAAATCCATGAAATGGCTTTAAACCAATTAAAATTAAGCCCAAAATAATTCAAGGACTGTGCAGCAAATTCTTAGTCAATTCAGTAAATATACACAACACCTCAATTTTGACTAAATATTTGCAATTTTGCATAAACCTTATGCAACTTTAAATTCAAGCTTAAATCTAACAAGTCAAAAATCTTAGTAAAAATTTTTAAATTGAGAAATTGTACTGTCAGATGATTAAATGTTCCAATAACACTAGAAATAGAGATTCTTGGGTATAACACCCTATGGGTCTACCCTAAGTTACTTTTTGGTGTAGTATGCAAAAATGAAATAATAGTTGTAACTTTGTTTACCAAAAATAATGCTATACTTATTTTTTGTTATTTTTAATTTTGAGTTCATCTGATGAGTCAGTTCATGACTAAATGAAAATGTATCAAAATTCATTTGTGGCCTTATGGGTATTTCATACATATCTCACAGGCTCACATTCCTTAGCACCAAAACAAATTTTACTATAATTTTTCATTAAATAGTATAAAACACTTTGAATCCTCCCTACTGATATTATTAAATTATGTAAAGCACACAATAAAAATTTGTTGAGGAATTGGTCTTCTATCTTGTTTGAATCTTCTGAGAAAGGTTTGGGAATCAGGTATTTGATTTTCAGAAAGCCAAACATCTTCATGTTGTGAAGTCTTATACCTAACTAAGTATTTGTACATGCTTTCCTCTGAGTCTTGTTTCTTTTAAGACTTCAAGTACCTTATTCACCTAACTTTAATCAATTTGTGGTAATTCCAAGGGTGTTTCATCTCTCAAGGGAAATGATTCCCTATCACTTGAAGTATAATTCATTACTAGCTTAACAGGGAAGGTTAGATTTTTATTTTCCAATTATTCTGTTAGTTCTACTTGTACTTCATGTGTCCCATGAACGTTATTGATAATTATTGGTCCTGTAAAGGAATATTTGAATTTCTTTGGGCCTTAAATATTATTAAATTTTAAAGTTGAGATTATTTTTAAGTCCCTTACTTTTAATTCTGGGGTCTTATGAGTTTTGTCCCATTTCTTATTAGAATATGCAAAAGCATCAAAAGCATCAATGATGCTTTTGTTTACATGATGGCTCAATTATTGAAGAATTGATTTGAAGCTCAATGAAGTTGGATTAATATGGACAAAGTCTTTCTTTAAAGTAGCAACTGGAAATTTGGAGTTCCATCCTTTTCCCAGCATTTCAGGAGTTTTTACTGTTTAAGCATGGATAGAAATCTTGTATGACAATTCTAATTCTGGTATGAAGGTACGCCAGTCATGGGTAAAGCCATCAGAGTCCTCAAGATCTAGTACTTAAGCACAAAATCTTCTGATCATTTCCTCAAGGGTCCAAATCATTCTTTCATATAATCCATCAGTTTGTGGATGATACAATGTTGAAAGTAATAGCTTAGTGCCCAAAAGCTAGCTTTTTCCATGAGGCTGAATTAAGTTTTGGGTAACTATAGCTAACAATATTTTTGAAGACACCAGTACAAGATATAACTGTATTTCAACTTAAAAGGGCTGTATGAATAGCGGTGTCATCTTCATGACATGGTAAATGTTGGAATTTAGCTGTAACTGTCCACAATGACAAGACATTCATTGCAATTTTTTTCACCACCAGTTGGTAAAGAAGTCACCCAATCAATATGAACCACTTCCCATGGGGTAACTGGCTCTTGGACATGAATCATCAAGCCAAATACTTTACCAGTAGTTTTGTTGTATTTTTGACACCTGTCAAAACTATGAAAGTACTCAATGACATCTTTTCTCCAAGATGGTGACCAAGCACATGTTTTAATTATTTCAATTGTTCTGTCTTCAGAAAGATTCCCAGAATAAACACTTTCATGGAAGGCTAATAATATTTTTCAATTAATATCATACAACATAAGACCATTAAACATGTGTTCTTAGGCCTATGATATAAGATACCATAAAATAAATGAAATCTTCCATTATAATATGATGTTTTCTATATATCATCCAAAGAATTAGCTAAAGCTGAATCTTTTCAATCTTTTCAAGTATAGAAGTAATAATATCTCAGTTCTTGTATTGCTTGTAACTTTCTCTACCTTCCTCAAAGAATTCTGTTCCTACATATGCAATGTTATTTCCTTTAATTTAAATTTGAGATTATGCATTTTAAGGGACATGGGAAGGATTTTAAGGCTTATTGGGTAATACCCATTCATTCAATAAATCATAGTTATTATTAATATTTCCACCTTCATGTAGTTTGGTCATATTGTCCTTATACTCCTGTATAGAAAGATACCATCTTAACATGTGTCTGTTCAGAGGTTTAATGTTAGGAAGGAATTTGACAGAATTAAAATCAGTAATGACCTCAAGCAGACTAAAATAAACATAATAATGAAGTTTTTACAGGGCCAATATAAGGGAAAGGCACTTCATTTGGCTTGCTCCATACTTAGCCTCAGTAGGTCTTATTTGTCTTGAGATAAAAACTGTACTTTCATAAGGATTGCCATTTACAATTTGAAATTGATGAAGATATGCACCTAAACCTTCACCACATGAATCAATATATAGGTTGAAAGGAATTTTACAGTCTGGCATCAATGATAATGGTGCATTGGTCAAGGAATACCTAATTTTTCCAAATGCCTGGATTATTTCTTGTGTCATTAAAAAGACAGTTTGCCAGTTTGTGGATCACAAATTCTGTACAATGATCTGGAATGGATTGAAAAATATCTAAGGTATTTCCTGTAATAACTAGAAAGGCCTATCAAAAACATCATTTATTTTTTGTTCTGGGGAAGTTGTTTCAGTAAGACTGAGGCCACTTTATATTTAGAAACACAAATGCTTGGTCCTGAAACTACATGTCCCACAGTTTTTAGCTCATGAAAGCCAAAATTAAAGATTTTAAGAGAGTTTTTTATGTTCACTTGAAAAACTTTCTTAAGTACCAATGAAACTCTCACTAAATGCAATTTCCAGTTTTTTGAGAAAATGATAATGTCAACAACAGATATATGATTGACCATCCCTCTGATAATTCATGTGGGAAAATGCTATTCATTACTCCTTGACAACGAGAGGGTTCATTTTTAATTCCAAAAGGAATCCTAAAATATTCATAAATTCCACAATTTGCAATTATTTTGAATAATTTCCTAGCATGAGGTGTCAAAAGGTTCAATGATAAACTTCAAGTCAATCCATAGAATTGATTAATCTTGCTTTGGGTAGTTGAGTCAAAGTTTCCTTTACTGTATGAATTTTATACCTGTCAGAAATGGTATAGTTATTTAATTCTCAAACATCAACAACCCTCCTTAATTTATCATTATTCCAAGTAATGATTAAAGGGATTGTAGCTTCTACTTCCTCATTATGTCCAGCGTTTCTGCAAACACCCTGTTTCATTAGCTCATTAATACGAGACTCTTATGCTTCTATAGCTCTAGAGATAGCTTGGTAAGATGGTTTTATTAATGGTTGAGGATACAGTATTTCCACATAAAGCATAATATCCACGTCATGGCCTTTGGTAGCCCTAGTGGATCATTATCAGAAGCAAAGGCTTCCCTATATTGAAATAGAATTCCAATATGGTATTCCTTCATTTCTGATATAGAGTCAGGACTAATTTGTGCTTCAATTAATTAATCAGTCACATATTTATCCTTATTAAAATTCTTTACTTGTCTTATGACAGTATTCATTTTTTTGTTGAGTAAAATCATATTTTTTGTCTTTTTTTCCCCTAGTTTGAAATATCTGTTTTTATGATGATTAATATGCATACCATAAGTATTAAGATAATAATTCCCAAGTATCATATTCTGTGAGATTCAAATATTTATTTTAATAACATAGCACTACTGAATTTTATACCTTGAATTGGAATAAATTTCTCTTGCCAATTGGTAGAAATTTTATCAAGATAAGTCTTACCAACCTGAGTGCAGAAAGAACCTAAGTTAAGATGAATCTTTCCTTTATGTTTTTTATCAAAATATCAGTAATAAAAGATGATCCTTCTGTATAGAATTTATCTCTGGCAGGTTTTGTTTTTCTGAATCTTGGCATCTTGCACATGTATGAGATCCATACATTCATCACTATATTGGGGTAAGTGAGTATGCACCTCTGTGACCTCAAAGTATACATTGATTTTTTTCTATACTAAGCTCATCTTGTTAATATTCTTCTTCAGAAGGTTCCAAATAGCTTTCTTGCACAGTAACTTCATTGTTTCCATGGTTTTCTTGAGTTTTTTCAAGTTCTATCTCATTAATTCTTGTTTTCTTAGGATGAGTATTAGCAAAATGGGATTTACTTCCACACTTATGACATTTCAAAGGAGATCTTTCTTGTGGTTTACTTAATATTTCTCTATAAATTGGTTCCCACTACTCTGATTGTCTGTTGGGGGTTTATAAACATTTCTACCAATCTTTTCTCTGGTAGTTATGTCTTCCATGGGATTGATATAGTCTTCTTTAGAGAAATTTTAATTAAATCTGCTTCTTATAGCATTCTATTTTCACCAGAAAATTTCCTTAATCTACTTTTATTTCCTATTGTTTCAGACATATCAGGATGGAGGTCATTTATTCTGTCTTTCTTTTTAAAAAGCCCAAAAATGGGCCTGTCCCTCTCAATATTGAAAATGGCTTCCTAAAATGAATTTTTCATTCTAAATCTCCCGTAGTCATTACCCCATTTGGAAATTATTTGTTCTTTCCACTAAGGCCAGAAATGTCTACCCAGGTCTTGTCCCATTTTTTGGATGATTTGGTAAATGATGTGTGTAATATGGCATATATGGTTTCATCGGGTATGCTCAAGTCTACTTTAAGAATATTGATTGTTTTCATGAATTATATATTATTATATTCTCCTTAACCACTGAAGGTAGGAACTTTATCCAATCTTTTAAGGTAATCATAGTTAAAGGCAGTTTCCACTTCCAAATCACTTCAAATTGTATTATGATTTAAATCATTTTTATTCAATTTCAACATATTTCTATCTAAAATCTGTGTAGACTGTCTTAGTAGCTCATTTTTCAATGATTTAATACCTTCATTAGATTCAAGTCTTGCTTTATCACATTTTTCCAATTTTTCTTGACAAAGAGCTGCATTTGGACCAGTCAAATTTTCCAAGTTTTGAGCATGTATTCTTAATTATTTCAATTGTTTAGTGATAAAATAAGTACCATTATCCTCTGGATAATTAAGAAATTTAAGCTTGGTTTCTATCCTCCCACAAATATGTGTCAAATAAATAATATTTTCTTAATTTAAAGTTTTCATACCCATAAAGTGCTTTTGTGACTCTTTTACTTGTAAAAGTTCTCTACCCAACTTCTGTTGGATATACTCAAAATTGCTAAGATTTGTTTGCATTTCTTTATCAAAAGCTTCAAATTAAGATAAAATCTTTGAAAATTATATTTCCTTGGGAAGGATTGATTGATTCTTTCCTGCTCCTTTTTTTTGAATTCCATCAAAGTTCTTTCTATATTGATCACATTTTACATGGCTCACTTTTCTATCTTTGGAGCTCCATAATTCTGAGGGTACGTTTTTCTTCATTGTGACTTACCCTTTACCTTCTGGTTGTTCTTTGGGGCTTGTCTGTCTATTTTTGGTTCTTGTGGAGGCTTGGGAAGCTTCCACAGGGGTGTTTTCCTCCTCTTATAATATGCTTTGGTTTTCCAACCGAGATTTTATATTTTTGATTTGTCCTTTGCAGAAAAATAGTGTCCAACCTTTCAAAGGCTCTTGTGTCTTTTCTGGAACCAAAAATTTACTTACTTGAAGGTAGGAGTTCATTGTTACTATTGACAATCTGGGGATAGGTTCTCACTCCTGCTGCTTTGCTTCCAGAAACCAGTTACTTTACTGATAGTGGTATATCTCCACTGCTTCTTCCTGGAGTTCTTTCAGATCTTATGAAGGGAATAGCATTAATGTCAGCTTCTGGAATCTCAAGAATAGTTTCAAAGTTTCGGGCTAATTTTTAGGAACTGGTGGAAGTTCTGGCAACATCCAGATGTGCCTGTCCTCTTGTATGGAACTATTGTTTTTTGAATTCAAGACTTGATTTATTATTTTTATATCCATCTGATTTTATGAAGTAGTTGCTTCCACTTTTGGTACTAGTCCTTTCACATGAGTTCAAATTGAAATTAATCAATAAATTGATGAAGTTGACCTGTTGGGTTTTTAAAGGGCTCTTTTGTAATTAATCCTTTGGTCTTTGGCCTGATTTGAATTCAACACCAGACTCTTAAATGCTAGAGTCAGAAGGACATTCTCTGAAGGATGACAATAGAACAAAAATGTAAGTTATTTCATTCTTAAATCAATTAATAAGAAGAACTCAATAGCCCAGATCTTGGAATAAATTTGTTTGAAAATTAATTTATGGAAAATGATGTTGAAAATGAAGGAAAGTGTTTAAGAGCAGAAAAAAAATTAATAAAACATTCTCAATTTGTTTTTTTATTAATTTCCTTTAAATAAACAATAATTATGGAATTAAGAAGTAATTAATCAAAATTACAATATCTTTCACTTCATACTAGAATGAATCCAAGAATAAATTTCAAGTCTGTGATTTGAAGAAGCCACTAGTTAGAAAATAGAAATTTATTCCAAATAACCCAATAGTATATTGTTTTAAACACCCTGCTTAAGAAAAATAGCTTACATAATATTGTGAAGATTATTTATAATTTATAAGTCCCAAAAATTGCAAATATAAGTAAATGTTGCAATTTTACATCAAAATAGAGTAAAATAAGATCTAGAAAATTCTTTATGTCCCAAAAATTGGTTAAATACAAGTCCAGGCCCCCAAATGTAAGTTGTTTCTATGAAGTTTTTGATAATTTTAATAAAATTCATAAGGACTATGACTTTCCTAAGTAGAAAAACATAATATAATTACATATTATAACCAAAAATTAATATAATCATAAAAATAATCATATAAAAAAGGAGAAATTAATATTTCTTGAATGATTGAATAATAATAAGAATTCTTAAATACTACAATGAATTATAAGTATCCTATTATTATTATAGTCACTGACAGTTATAATAATAAGAAATATAAAATCTCTTAATGATAAAATTATATGTGGAAAATAATGATATCAACCACTTATAAAAAACACAAATATTGTTTATAAAAGTAATATCACACACAATGTGCAGAGATAAATTTTATGGAGAAATTGTATATAAAAACCTGATACTAGATAAAACTTATATAGGAATTAAGAGAAAAACTTACTTATAATATTTACTTAATACAATAAGTCAAACAACAACAGTCATAGTACTAGATAAATTTTATAAGCTAAAGAATATTCCAAAGAATCAAGAACGTAAATAATGAAGCAAACTTTTGAGATAAAATAATATTTTAAGGATTTCTATAGAAATTGGTGGAACTTAAAAGATATTTAAAACAATAATTGCATAAAATAAAATCAATTATTTGTAATTACAACAAGAAAATCCAAATTCTATTATTTTAATTCTTTATTTAAATCTAATGAAGAATTAAATAAATTCATAATTACTTTAATAAAAGATGTTTTTTATATGAAATAAAAAATTACCTGTTTGAAATTTCTGATTGATTATGATGATGACAGACAAAAACAGGGATGTTAAGGCTCCTTTTATTCCTCAAGACCAGCTCTCATGATAAAAGAATTTATTTGGAGGGCATACTCAGATAAAATATGAAGCAACCATACACAAAAAGAAGGTTCTTACTTTAAGGTCACTTTTTTAATCTAAATTTGAATTTACCAGTGTTATTATTAACCCCAAGTAGCTTTTTTATACAGATCATCTAACAACACCACCTACAGATAATAGGCTTGTTATATAGACAGTTTTTAGGAAGTGAATTTGGTAACCAAAAATGGGGGACAGGTTTCAAACTTCTGCCTCTTGATAATCTGCTCTAATAGATCCCCACCACACAGGATTTGTCAGCCTGTGACTCAAAACCAGAGCACAAGAATGACAGCCAAAATACCATAAAGCAATGGTATAGCCAAGATACCACCAAAACATGGAGCTGAGCCAAATCAGCTCAAAAAGTATCAAACGAAAGAGGAAACTAACCTCTTTCTTAAAATATAAGTCCCATCACCATAGGACAAAGAATAACAAACTTATTCCTACTCAAAGTTATTGCTGAGCATAAACCTTAATTTTCACCTCTCATCTAAAATCTAGAAGGAGAGGCTTAACCCCATCAAATGGGTACTAAAAATGAAGCTCTAAGCCAGGGCTATCCAATGGTACCAGCCAAACTGAGCTAGAACCAATATTACTGGAGTTATGGTCAATTTCAGGCCAAATAAGGGTGAACAAAACATTCACCTCTCATCTAGCTTCTACAGTTTTAGTGTGAGATACTTGAAGTGGGGTCTTTTTGAAAAGAGCACAATCAGTGCTATCTTATGGTGTCATCCACTTCCCCATATCTCAACTACAGCAGAAGGTATGGGGCAAACAAGCTCAATACAGCTTTTTGCCTAAAACACGCATATGTACAAAAATCTTGTACATGGCATAACTTTGCCTTATTTAATGATAACCATATTAAATAAGGAACCATTGTGTAGAACGCATACAGGGATACACACTGGTTCAGTTTTGAGGTTGATATCTCAAGCACCAACAATGTTATAGCTGTTTTAAGGTCAAAATCCCACATTCTGACCAATACAGCCTTATCATGGGATAATATCCCATAACTATGTATATGAGGTGTCAAATAGACAAAGAAGCTTGTTTTTACTTCAATACCTCATATGTCAGTCAATACTGGGGTCCCATACAGCTTCTGTACAGCATTCTACGCGTCATACACATCAGAATCAGGCTGTGAGGTCCCCAGATGAAATTTTCACCCTGTATTGGTAAAAACTTCCCAGATGTGGTTTCAAAGCCACATCTGAGCCCAATACAGGTTATACAGGCTGTTTGCAAACCACAAGCCAGTACTAGAGAGTGAAAAAATCTTTACTTCCTCTACATGGAAAGGTCTAGCACCCTTTCCACCCCATTTCAGGATAAAAAGGAGGCTTTTCACAGCCAGAATTGTTTCCTCATCCTGCTCTTGAATAACCTACGTAGTAAACTGTCAAAAACAGTTTTACTCTTGGTTAATAATCAGGTATAATTCTAAATATTAATTATTGTAGTCTTTTATTATTGTAACCCAACAGATAAAGCTGCACCCAGGGCTTTCAACAGCACTCACCACCACTATATTATATATAGTAAAGCCCTTTTAATCTTAAATCAAATCATTTTCAACCCTTATAAACCTTTTTTTTAACCATTTTTACCATGTCACAAACATATTTAAAGCTGTAACTAGCCTATTTACACCTTTATCATAGTTCCATCCTGACAGGATTTCCCTGGTAAACACTCCCTCCATCATCCTACCCCTTCCAGAGTAAGATTCTGCAATGCCATTTGGCCTCTCAATCCCTTTTTAATATAAGAACTTTAATTTTTAATAGAAAATAAATTTATTTATATCAAGTTTTATTATTGAAACAACCTAAAGATAAGCTTCCATGCAAAAAATTAAAATAATACTTTAAATTAAATTTTAAAGAAATATTAGTTTTCCTCAAGAATAATTAAAATGGTATTTTCAAGGCTAAATACCAAATATTCTTACTAATAAAGATACTAAAAATTGAATTTCTACATGTATATAGTAAATTGTAAGTTGTGTGAAAATATGAAGTAAATTTATTAAAAATTGGATTTCTGATACATTTTTGAAGTTATTGCTATTTTTCCACATAAAAATAGCAATACACACAAAAACTTAGCTTTTAATAAGGTCTCAATGATTTTATTTTTGATATTAAGCTTATTTCATCTTATTTGAACTTGATCAAGCTTTGACAGCTCTTAAAACCTTGATTGAAAGTATGCATATAGGGATTTACCCTTTGTAGGCTTGTAACTCCTGTAAAAAAAACTTTAATATTCAATTAAAGTCTGATTTAAAAATTTAAATAAGTTTTATAATCCTTCAGTAAAGGAGATAAATATTATTTGGGCTCTTTCAGATCCCAAATTCTGGGCACCCTGGAACCTTTAGCCCTTTTTCCTTTGTCCCCCCCTTTTGCATGGAGTTTGCCCTTTTACTTATTTAGAGCCATAAAATGGCTTTAAGCCCATTGAAATTGAGCCAATGAATTATTTAAAGAATTTACAGAAAATCCTTTTCCAAATCAGTATAAATACACAAAACCTCAATTTTAACTAAATTTTTGTAATTTTGCATAAATCTTATTCAACTTTAAGTTTAAGTTCAAATCTAAAAATTCAAAATTTTTAGTAATAATATTTGAATTGAGAAATTTTGATTTGAAATTCTTAAATCTTCCAGTAACACTAGAAATAGTTATCTTTGGGTATAACACCCCATTGGTCCTCCCTCAGTTTGTTTTGGTATAGACTCAAAAAGTGATATGATATTTACAAATTTGGTCCTCAAAAATAAAATTATACTTTTTTTGTTTTTGATGCATCTTATGAGCTGGTTTATTACTAAATTAAATTTATAAAGCTTCATTTGTGGCCTTATGAGTATGTCATATATACCTCACAGGCTCAATGACCTGTACTTCCTATATTTGTCTTAAAAATCCCAGAAGTTTAACTTTCCCAAAATGCTCAGCTTTAAGTGTGTCCTTCATGTCGCTTGAGCATAGGACATTCCTACTACAGTTCTTCAAAGCTAAAGGTCCTCCTTACCAACCCCTGGGGGGAAAAGGTTGTGCTGTCTCTTAAAATAAACCCCTGACTCCCTATTGAGGTGTAAGCTAAGTGACTCTTCTGAAATTAATTCTTGGTAGATCAACATAAAAAAGAAGTCCCATTTATTTTTTCCTTTGTAATTTCTCATTGAAAATCAACCAAACAAATTCCTTTCATAAATATCAGGAATCAGCTGGATCAACTATGCCATTTTTTAAACATGAATTATTCCTTTGAGGATGTTTTTCATTTTAAAATCAAACTTTCCTTGGATTAAGTACTAGGTTAAGACATTTATTCAGATTAATTATCTCACATGCAATCAGTTTAATCCACAGTTCTTTCTAAAATTCTTTCAATTCCATCTCTTATTTTCATATATTTTTCTCCTTCATATTGCTTTTGAATTGTGAATATGGAAAGCTATAGTTATGATCCTTTTTCAACTAGAAGCTCTTGTGGAATCAAAATCACAAACCTCCAAGATTAAATTTCTTCCAGGGATGAAGTCATCAATTTTATCTTGCAAAAGGTAGAAGTTCTGGAGATCAAGTCAAGTGCTCACATTCATAGAAAATGTTTTCAAAAAGGTAAAAAAAGGAAATCCAACAGAAAAGTCAAAGATCACTCCATCAAAGAAATCCACTATATAAATCAAAAAAAGACCAGTCCAACAAATCACCATTGACAAGGACAAACAGCTTCCACTCCACTAATTAAGTGTAGTCCAGCTCAAAGCTAGTTTTTGAGGTACCAGAAGACTTTATTCATGAAATAGTAAGTGCCATTAAAGCTAGGAAATACTCAATGACTTACGTTTTGAAATATTTATCATGCAGGAGGTGCTTTATGCCCACATAATAATCTTGTGGGTCATGCTTGAAAAAGACTCACCTCCGCCATAACCACATCGCTTGCTTCTAAAAGCCTTTTATGAACATTTTCTATTAGTGAACAAATTCTTAATGTTTCACAGTTTAATACAGGAGCTAACCTTATCAGTGAAAAAAACCACGATACTTTGTGAGGCACATTCCAGATCTATCAAAGCTGGAAATAATATCATTCACCTTGAAGAATTTTACATTCTTTATATCCATACAGTTCTTGAAAATCTTTTTAGATAGAAGCTCTTATAAATTCTAGGCAGGTTTTAAGTAGTTGGGCTTATATATATAGAAGAGCTCCATTGGGTTACTTCAACAACCTCCACTTTCTGAAAATGGCATAAAACGATTTTCTCAATTATTCAATGGCTGAATTTAATAAGGTAGAAAAAAAGAGGCTGAAAAGATGGTATGTGATAAGGATAAGTGGGTTGCTCAGAAACAAAGGCAGAAATTAAGTAATTAGTTCAAATTATTTCATATTTATAAATTTGTAGTTTAACAAATATTGCATTTGAACCAGTTTTGTAATGGACATTCCCAATTTATAGTATCAAAAAAGTTTCCTAACCAATACCTCAAGGAATTGAATGAGGTGAATGCTCAAATCAATGAAAGGTTTGATTCAATATCAGAAGTCTATTTAAATAATAATCTACCATATTTATAAGAGAGTAAAAATTCAGTTTTTCTTTTGAAATTTGGACAAAATAATCAAGAAATCCAATAAGCTTGTACATCAAAAGAATCAAAAATATCCATGATCTCTACCATCTAAATAAACTGTTTCTGAAATTGGTAAAGCTCCATTTGAGAGCCCAGTCAGTTTTTATACTCCAGAGCTATTCAATAGTCAATATTATACCCTACAATCCTTGGTTGCACAAAAAATAATTTTTGTGTTCATTCAAATTAAAGATATTTCTACCAACATGAAGCCCAATTTAGATAAAAAAATCAGTGATGAAGGCTTCAGTAGAAAGTACTAGGCCTCAGTGACCAAGCCTTATTACTTTTATAATAAGGTTATCCATAGTAGTGATGATGAAAAATTTGAATGAGTTCTTTGATGGTGATGTTTTTGAGCCTCAATACTTGAATGATGAGTGCAATGAAGAAGATACCAAAAGTGAAGACTCAGTGGAAATTGAAAATAAGGAAAAATCTAAAGGACTCCTGATCTCAATGATGAAATGAAAGATTTTTTCAAGAAAGAAATAATAAGAATGGAAACTAACTATTCAATTATGAATTTGGGTGAAAGGTTTGGGGTTTAATTTCTGATTACAATTTCTTACATATAGATTTTTTAATGATACAGAGTTTGTAGATAAATAATGGTTTTTTAAACTGCATTTTTGTGCTGAGTTTATTCTTTTACATATAAGCTTTGATTATTGTGACTGATAAAGATTTCTGTAGATTTTATCTCATTTTGTGAATATTATTGTCATTATTAGACTTTTCTGACTTATAATATTAATTTTCTTTTATCACTCTCAAAGAACCTAGGTGCTTTAATATCAAAATAATAAGTTTGCGCTCCAAAAATTACAGGTATCCTTTTGGAACGAGGTATTTTTGAAAAAAGAAAGATATAATGAATTTCCAATCTGAATGGGAACCTTGATTTCAAAATCACAAAACTGAATTTTGCTTGTAAATGTTTAATAATTATTTCTTTCCTGTATTCTGAGGTTTCTCTAAGAAGTTACATTATTCAAAAACACTCGTGTTACTTTTTTCAATGAAATTCTTATTTAACAAATAATTTTGATTGAAGACTTAAAGAAATTTTTAAATTAAGAATATTAAAGAATGTTTCGCAGACAAAACTTTCATCTTGTTTTAAATGAAGTTGCCTTTTTAATTTTCAAAATTTGGTCCTGATAAACAATGGAAGGTAGATTCAAAAAGAACAAATGTCAGTACACTAAGAAAATCTTGGGAAATACACTGGTAAGATTTAGTACTGGAAAACTTTAGCTGAACCCTTACAAACCCAAAACATTAACACAATCAAGATTCTTATAATTAATAAGATTAATCCTCTTACCAGTGTTCTAACGATTTCATACAGCTTTTATTTTAATAAAAAACTACTCCTAGGCAGTTTTTCTGAACCAACCTTCCTATTTATGGGTTCAACATCAAAAAACAAAATTCATATACACTTCCCCCATAAGAAAACAAGCGATAATTTGAAAGGTAGCTGAAACGTTTTTTGAAAGTGACTTTCATCATTATTTTCCTAAGTTGAAATTAATTAACAGAAATTTTTTCTAATTTCAGCCTTGATGGATGATTACCCTTTGAAGAACAAATTGTATAAAAATCCATTTCTAATTGCAATGCATCCGTCTTTTTGGGAGAGATCTAAAATTAATAATCTTGAGGATTCTTCAGCACTTGTTATCACAACTCTTGGAAAAAAAGATCCAGGTAAGCTCATTTAATGGAATAAACCTAGAGGGAAAAATAAATTGGTCAATTATGAACAGAGTTATCAAAATTCAAATTAATTAAAGGAAGCTTACAAAATTAATGCACTTATTGAAATTATTGATAATATTTTTGGGACTCCTAGCAAGGAGTTGGAAGTTTTGACATTGCCTAGGAGGATAAAGCTCATTAAAAGCACTCTACGTACTTTAGCAGAAGACTTAGACATCTACGTACTGTGGAAGAAGACTTAGAAATCTATGTACTTGAGAAGAAGACCCACACCTCTCTGCCTTCACATAAATGAGCCTTTCTTGATTGGTTTACCAAGATATATTTACTTAAACAACACGCTTTATGCAAATTAGTATACTCTACCGTTTTATTGATTTCTGTTTTCTTAAACAAACCATGTTCAGAATATTATTCTGAGGATTTTTTCTGAAACAATACCATTTGATAGATATACTGAAATTTTCTCTGTTCAATTTATTGTTTTCACATTGTGGTATCCTTTTGGGGAAATATATTTGTTTATTTTCCTTGGCAAGACCTTCTGTTTTATAAACCTACAAGCATAAGGTGTCTTATAGGGTTATAAAGAAATAATAAATCAAAATTATGACAAATTCTATAATTCATTTTGGAATCACTTTACTTTTTTCTTTTTAAAAATCATGTTGTTCAAACCACAAATAAGGGATGAATTAATGCAGAAAAATTAATTAAACATAAACTTAAGTCCATTTGAAACATGCTACAAGCAAAAATGAACAAAGTTTGTTCAATCAGAATCAAACACTATTGAATAAGAAAAAATACAAAGATTGGAAATTTCTCATCAGAAATTGGAGTGGACTTCCTTTATCAAACATACCAACACAGTTGTCTCCTTGAAATCCAAACTCCATGCTGGTAGCTGACAGTATGCACACAATACAGCTACTTGATTAACCTTGATTACTTCTATATGACCTATTTTCACAGTTGATTTATTGAAAGGCTGTCAAAGACACTCCAAATTGACTTATTCTTTGTTGGTGAGTTTTCAATTTTCTTTATATTTCCAGCAACAATGAAACTATCCTTTCAATTTTCCCCAACAGTTTCTAGGAACGTTTTTACTACTACATATCTTAATGAACCATGATTTTTTGTAATTTATTAAATAATTAAAGGTACAAGACCCATTGTGAGCCTGTGAGGTATGTATTATATACCCATAGGTCCACAAATAGCTTTTTATAAAGTTTATTTAGTCTTAAAACAATTTATCACGTTACTTCAAAAAAATAACAAAAATAAGTAAAGCTTTATTTTTTATAAACTAAGCTATAAACATTATTTCATTTTTAGATTCTACACCAAAAATAATGGAGGGTAGACCCATAGGGTGTTATACCCAAAAATGGCTATTTCCTGTGTTGTTGGAAGGTTTAAGAATCTCACAGTACCAATCTAAATTTTTACAATTTTTATTAATTCTTATTAATTGTTAACTTTAACCTCAAATTTGAATCTTCATCAGTTTTATGAAAATTTACATAAATTTAGTTAAAATTAAGGTGTGGTGTATATTTACTGAATTTTCTGAGGATTCTCCAACAGGCTGTCAAACCTGTATGGGCTCAATTTAAATTTTTTGAAACCCATTTTATGGCTTTAAATAAATAAAAGGGATAAAGTTACACAAAAAGTTTGGACAAAGAAAAAAGGAAAATAGACCCAGGGTACCCAACCTTTGGGAACTGCAAGAGCTCAAATAAGGTTGTCCTCCTGAATTTAAGGATTTTCAACCTTATTTAAACCTTAATATTGAGCTTTATTTAAATCTTAAAGTTTAAATTTCTTTATCCCCCTTTTGGAAAGTAATTGCAAGTTGCTAAAGGCTAAATCCCCATATGCAGACTTGTAATCAAGGTGTTAAGAGCTTCCAAAGCATAAGAAGGCTTAAATAAGCTTAAATTTCAAAGATATAAGTATTAAAAACTCATGAAAGTTAAGCTTTGGTGTTAATTGCTATTTTATGTGGAAAATAGAAATAAGTTCAAAAATTCATTAAAAATACAATTCTGAATGGATTTTTCTGAAAGTTTCACAGAGCTCACAATTCACTTTTATATGTATATGCATTAATTTTCAGTATCTTTTTAAAAAAGTATTTTTGGTAATTAGTACTTTGAAATATTCTCAAATAAAATGAAGATTTCTTGGAAATTGATTAAAAATCCAGTTTGAAAGATTTCAACTTGAAACTTTATTTTTAAGTTTATAATGTAATAAAATTCAATTTAAATGAGTAAATTTTCCATTTAAACTCAAAATAATTATCCCTAATGAGGATTAAAGATACTTGGAGTTAGGAATAACACTGGTAACTTTAGAATTTAATGAAAAATAAGTTACCTCAAGTTAAGAACCTTATTTTTGAATATAGCTCTTTGGTTGTTACCTGAGCAGGCCCTGTATATCCCTTATTTATCATGAGAGATTCTCTGAAGGAATTAAAGAAGGATTTACATCCCTTTTTTTCCAGAAAAATCATCATTCATTCAATCATACATTTTAAACTGGTAATACTTTATTCAATATAAAATTTTATATTATGAAAGTAATTATTAAGTTATTTTACCCTTCAAAAATTATAAATGAAGAATTGAAATCATAGATTATATTTTTGTAATCACCAATAATATATTATATTATATAAAATTATTGTCTTAAATATCTTTTAAATACAAAAGTTTACTCTAGGAACTCTTAAAACTATACTTTATCATATGAAACTATCTAATTTTTTCAAAAGATTTTTTTTCTTTTTTTAGCTTATAAATATTTTTAAATAATATAACTATTTTTGTTTGAATTATTTTATGAAATAAATATTATAAGTAAGTTTTCTCTGAATTCTATGTCTTTTTTATCTATTATTGGGTTTTTATATAGAATTTCTCTATAAGAACTCTCTCTGCACAGTGTGTAATGTTGGCTTTTATAGATAATATTTTTTATTATCAATAAGTGGTTAATATTATTATTTTCCACATATAATTGTCTCATTAGGAGCTTTTATATTTCCTATTATTATAGCTGTAAGTGACTATAATCATAATAAAATAATCAAGATTTATTCTAATTGATGAGAATAGTTTCATTATTAAATTATTTAATCATAATTAATTCCCAATTTCTATATACTTATTTTGAGTAATTATATTAATTTGTGGTTATAGTCATTAATTTTATTATATTTACTACTTAGGACAGTGATAGTACTCTTGATATTTGCTACTCTTATCAATAGCTTCATAGAAAAAACCTTCACCCATTCTTACACTCAAAGGTTTTTATTCCTTTCTCATGGTTTGAAAATGTTTTTCCTCCCTCAGGAGGGCATATTTGCATATTATTTAAGATTATTGAGGCAGTGTGAGCCTTGAGGTATATTTAACATACCCAAATAGGCCACAATTAATAATTAAATAAATTCTGAATTATGCAAAATCCATAAGCCATGCATATCTCAAAAATTAATCATGTTTTGTTTGAGAAAAGATGAATAGCTTTTTCGTCAGTAAGAAAATCCATGGATTTAATGCCAGATTTGGATTCTTCACAAAAATTCACCTAGGGTGTCTCAAAAGAGTTAATAATCTTAAATGAACTCTATGAGGTGGTAATATGGAAAATACTTCAATACCACATAAAAGAACTGTGAAAAGTTTTATTTTTCTCAATTTCACAGCAAAATAATCAGAAGGTGAGAAATCTCATGTTACATATACACTAATATAATTTTTATTCATGTTTTGATTCATATAAATTTATGTTATTCTTGAATACAGTTTTGGTACACTCATAGTGGATATCAGTCTTTAAGTGTGAATTACTATTTTTGACGTGAAAATAGCTAAGGGGGACAGAATACATCAAAGAGAGACAGGGTACCCAGCTTCTGAGGCCTCTGAGGTGTGGATAGCTCTAAATCTTGTATTCATGGGTGATCATGGCCCAATTAGTATATGGAAACCTTTTGGGAACTTGGTTACCAAGTTAAACTCTCATTAAATCATGAGAAAACTGCAAATAAGCTGCTATTTTGACATTACAAGGAGGTAAAGAGCAACTTAAACTCCTTTAATCATGTCAACTGTTAATTATTTTCAATTTTTAACTCTTAAAAGAGTAATTAAGACCCTTTTTGGACTAGTATCCATTGATTTACCTCATAGAAACCCACTATAAAGTGATATTTGCAACTCTACATGAATATAAGGGAAAACCCTCAAAAATTCATTAAAAATACAATTCTTAATGATTATTTCTGAATATTTGAGTACCAATTAAAAATAGTACAATTCATAAAGAAGCCAAAAATAATTACAGTTTCATAAGTAAAATTAAAGTTTTTACTTTCAGTCCTTTTTTGATCATTCTACATGAAACACTGAATCATCCGAAATTCACATAAGATACAACTTGTGATGAAATTTCCAATAAAATGGATAAATTTGAGAAACTCATGTTCATTTCAAAATAAAAGAAGATTTACAGTTTTTACTCCTTTTATTCTTAACCATAAATGGGTTGGTGGTCACATAAAAGCCTTAAGTAAGTAATCATGATAATCTTATGTGACAACAGATGATGCAATAAATAATCCAAAGATTCTCATTGCTTTCTCACTCACTGTTTCTTCAGTTTGCACCATGGAACACCTCTGTGAGATGTTGTTGACTTAAAAGAGGCCTCCTCTTTCTGCTTTTTATCAATCATCTTATTATCCAATTATACCTTTGTTACCAGCAATCAAGTATTAGTTGAAACTTTTTATTAAGTGTTTTATTCTTTTAAAATCAATCAGAAAGATTTGAAATGATAGAAATAAACTATGATCTTTGGTAATACTGGTATAAATCAATTTTTGCTTTTTTAAATCCACAATTTATCTGTAAATTCTCTCTACCAACTATTTCCAAGGTTCATTGGAGTATTAGTGAGTTATTTCAATTAATCCTTAAAGCTTTTCTCTAGTATTAGCTTTCTTCAAGAATTATATTTATAATTATTCTCTCAAAATACAATTATATATTAAAATAATTTCATTGTTTTAATCAAAAAGTTTTATTATTAAATACTTCTTGTAATTGATTCTTTTAGACAGTTACTGATTATTGTTATAATCACTATTAGTTTATAGAAAGTGAAAGAAATAATTGATTAATTGATTATTTAATTTTGGTTATAAAATTTTTTATTATTATATTTCCTAAGAACAGTCATAGTACTTTTGATCAATAGTTATATTATCAACAGTTTCATAGACACATCTTACATTTGGGGGCCTTCCCATGTGTTTTGAAACTTGTACCCTCAATTGATATATTTTCAAGATCTAAAATATATTTATTTCATAATTTTCCCTTTCAATTTAAATTTGAAATAATTTTCTTTTTGAAATTGTTTTGAAAATCTTTTTATTTGAGGAATTTGGTTCAATTTTGTACTGTTTTACACTTGGCTTTTTCACATCTGAAAACTTATAAAATTATTCTTTGAATTACTCTGAATTAATTTTGATTCAAAATCTTGAATTTTGATTTTTTTCTCTACAAAAAGAATGATTCTTTTAATTTATGAAAAATAATCAACTTATAAAAAATCTTAAAAATCTAAAAAGTATAAAAAATAATGTTTCTTTTATCAGTTTTTTCTCTAGGGTCTTTAATCAAGTACATTTCAGCTGTTAACCAGCTCAGTAAGCGATATATTACCAATAAAGAGTCTTCATAAGAAGAATCTGAAGACATTATTGAAGTGCAAATTGCTACAAGAGGCACTTTATTCAAAGCAGAAATATCCAAGAAACCACCACAGGCAGTTGGTCTTCTGTCTTTATTCTTTATTTTCTCTTATATTGACATGAAAATGGTGCATACCATAAATGGAAGAAACTATTAAGTCCAGCCAGGTGGATGTGTAAAGGGAAGAGTAAAGACCAGGGTCAGATTAGGCAAGTCTTCCTCAAGAGAGATATGTCTTGAGGATGCCAGATTTTCCCCCATTCCTCAAGGTATTTACCTACAAAATTTGACATTGAATCTGAGCCTGAGCTTATTCAAAGTAATGTTTCAAGGGCTGAACTAATTCCAAGTGGCAGACACAGAAACATATTTGTCCCAGTACAGAAGCTGGTACAGAGC
The DNA here is from genome assembly GCA_023105745.1 of Austropuccinia psidii. Lineage (NCBI taxonomy): Eukaryota > Fungi > Basidiomycota > Pucciniomycetes > Pucciniales > Sphaerophragmiaceae > Austropuccinia > Austropuccinia psidii. The sequence continues at coordinate 25,080,091 of JALGQZ010000002.1, forward strand.
AGCCAAGTAAGAGGAGTGGGAAGTATTCCCAAGCCTTTGGAAGGGGGCTATGAACTCCTACTTACACATCAAGACCTTTCTGGGTCAGGAGAAGACCATAGAGCTCTTAGGAGGATGGAGCCCATTGTCTTGCAAAGACAAGGTCAAAAAGATAAAGAATTGGTTGAAGAACCAAATTCTTTTATCTGTAGACCAGAAGAAAGAGTTGTAAATGACCCCAGCATTCGAGAAAGAAGGCCCAGTGGCATCAACCAGCTCCAGAAGTGTCCAAATACAAGCCCAAAGGACCTCAGAAGAAACAGAAAGGCCCCAAGAGCAATCAAGGAAAGGACAAACGCAAAGCCAATTGGCACAGACCTTACCCACAAGGCTACAGGATTCCCAAATTGGAGCCTTAAGCCATGAACAGTGTGTTCAATATGGCCAGAACTCTTATGGAATTCACAGCCAAGGAGCATGAAAGGATGAAAAGGAACTTTCCACACAGATGATAAATTAAATAAGACTTATTAAATCTAGTACTGATGTACAGCTTGGTAACTTTGATGCAAAATTTAATAAATTAACATCAGATATTAATTCATTCAAAAAAAATGACAGAAAGTTTTCTGAATGGCATAAATTTACAAATTTCAAAACTGAGTCAATCTCAAACACATGTGACAGAATTGAAAGAAAATGTAAAGTAAATGAATTGGAATATTTTTCTATTCATAGAATCAATGACTAGCTTACATTTTTGAAAACTCATGTTGAAGAAATAGTTAATAATACCAATCTTATTTCCACACATTTGGAAAGAAGTGACAGTGAAAGGCAGAATAGAAAGAATGAAATAATGGCACATGTAGAACAAACTCATAAGAATCACGAATAAAATTCAGATATGCCCAGACATTCTACACCTTTGAATAAAGAGAAACTTTCTTTGAAATAAATTGAACCCCTTTTTGATGAGGAAATTCAATCAGTGCAAAACAAATTCATAAATTAGAAGAATGGCCAACATTCTCTGGTGAGGGTGAATATAACCATATTGCGCTCATTAGAAAAATTGATATGTTTCTAGAAGACTTTTATATACCTAGTGAAATGATAGTGGGAAAGTTACACTCATTTTTGGCCAGAACTGCAAATAAATGGTATTACAACATGAGGCAATATCATGGTAAACATGATTGTCTTTTGTAAGATGTGACTATGAAACTGATGATAATATTACTATTAATCAACAGTACTATGTCTGTTCTTATGAAATATAATAATAAAAAATTATTATAACCACAATTAAATAATTATAAAATTATTTCTTTCATGTGTTATACACTACTAGTGATTATAACAGTGAGCAGTAATTGTCTACAAGAATCAATTACAAGAAGAATTTAATAATAAAAACTTCTTTATTAAAATAATAAAATTATTTTAATATATAATTATCTTTTACAAGAATAATTATAAAGATAATTCTTGAAGAAAACTATTACTAGAGAAAAACTTTAAGAATTAAAGATAAATGACTCACTAATACTCCAAAGAACTTATTGATAGATAAAAGTAGAGAAATTTGACGTGTAATTGTGGATTTAAGGGATCAAAAGGATTTATAACAGTATTACAACAATATATAGTTGGATTCTATGATTTCACGTCTTTCTGGGTGATTCTGAAAGATTTAAAACACTTAAGAATAGCTTGTAACTAATACTTACTTGTTGGTAATAATGATTTAATAAATTGATAAGATGATGATACGGAAAAAACAGCAAGAAGAGGCTTCTTTTAAGTCAACAACAGCTCACAGAGGCGTGCCATGGAGCAAACTGAAAAACCAGTGAGTGAGAAAACAATAAACCTTTTTGGATTAATGATTGCATCATCTGTTGTCACGTAAGATTATCATAATTACTTAATTGATGCTTTTACGTGACTACCAACCCCAATATGGTTAAGAATAAAAGGAGTAACATCTGTAAATCTTCTTTTATTCCAAAATAATCATTGATTTCTCAAAGTTATAAATGTTATTTCCAAATTCATCACAGGTTTTAATTACTGTGAATTTTTGAAGATTCAGTGTTTCACGTAGAATGGTCAAAAATGGACTATAAGTAAAGCTTTTAATTTTACTAGTAAAACTGAAATTCTTTTGGGTTGTACCATAGATAATACATTTCTCTATTGGTCCTGAAAGTTTCATAAAGATTCATTAAGAATTGTATTTTTAATGAATTTTTGAAGTTTTTACCTCATTTCTACGTAGAATTGCAAATATCAGTGTTTCACTGGTTGCTATGAGGTAAATCAATGGATACAAGTCCAAAAAGGGTTTTAATTACTCTTTTGGGGTTTATCCATGGAAAGTCATTAAGAATTGACATGGTTACAGGAGTCTAAGTAGCTCTTTACCTCCTTGGCACGTCAAAATAGCAGGTTATTTGCTATTTTCTTAAGATTTACAGTAGTTGTGACATGGTAACCAAGTTCCCAAAGAGTTTTAGTTTACCAATTGGGCCAAGATGAGCCATGGATCCATGCTCTGGAGCTATCCAGGCCTCTGAGGCCTCAGAAGTTGGGTACCCTGGCTCTCTTTGATGTCTTTTGTCCCCCTTGCTTATTTTTCACGTAAAAATAGAAATTTAAGCTTCAAGTGAGATATCCACTATGGGTGTACCAAAAGTCCATGTAAGAATACCATGATATTAAGTGCTCAAAACATGCATAACACTATTCTTAGTGTATATGTAACATGGGATTTCTCACTTTCCCATTATTTTGGCTTAAAATCAAGAAAAACACAAATTTTCACGGATCTTTTATGTGGTGTTAATGATGTGGTATTGAAGTATTTTCCATTTTACCACCTCAAATACTTAAATTGAGCTTATTCACTCTATGGGGCCACCCTAGCTGAATTTTTGTGGAAAATCCAAATCTGGTCTTAAATCCATGGATTTACTTACTCAATAAAAAGTTATTCATCTTTTCTGAAATTGAAAATGATGAATTTTGGATATATGCATGACTTATGAGTTATGCATAATTCAAAATTTCTTTTTAAGATAATTGTGGCCTATTTGGGTATGTAAAATATACCTCAAGGCTCACATTCCCTCCCACCAAAAAATAAAATTGTACTACAATTTTCTTAGTGATAAAAGAATAAGGCCCCAAAGGGGGTTAATGTCCACTGTCCAACCTCTTTACATTACTCAGATCAAGTAATTTAAAGCACATTTATAGACATATTCAGGCTTGTGGACTTCTTTCATGTCTAAATCTTCTTAAGAGTTTATCTGAGTCAGGTATTTCTGATTCTGCCATCCATTCATCTTCATGTACTGGATTTCTATATCTGACAAGATATTCTCTTTGATTTTTACCCCTAAGTCTCCTTTCTTTAATGACTTTCTTTATCTTTTTGTCTTCATTCTGTTCCACAGGTGGTACAGTTAAAGGAGTTGGGTTTCTTAAAGGAAACAATTCTTTATCAGCTGGTTGATAAGGCTTTATCAAGCTGACTGGAAATGTGGGGTGTTTATTTTCCAATTCACCACTCAATTACACTTGAACTTCATTGGTTCCATGTAAAGCAACAATAACAAAAGGTCCTACATAAGAATCTTTAAGTTTCTTTGGGCCTTTGATATTATTAAAATTCAAGGTTGAAACTAAAACTAAGTCCCCTACTTTGAAGTATGGTACTTTATGACTCTTGTCCCACTTCTGTTTTGCATAATCAAAAGCATCATCCATACTTTGTTTTGCATGATGTTTCACTTTATCAAGCATTATCTTGAAGCTGGAAGCTGTAGGATGAATGTCAATTAAGTCTTTCCTCAGTGTGTCTGCTGGGAGTCTTGGATTCCATCCTTTCTCTAACATAGCAGGAGTTTGTCCTGTGGAAGAATGGACTGATGTCTTGTATGCCAATTCTAGTGCAGGTATCAGAGTGCACCAGTCATGGGTAAAGCCATCTGAGTCTTTGAATTCTAATCCATAAGCACAAAATCTCCTGATCATGTCTTCTAAAGTTTGAATCATTGTCTCTGCTAGCCCATCTGTTTGAGGGTGATATGCTGTAGAGAATGATAACGTAGTCCCAAAAAATCTATGAAGATTGGTCCAAAGTGCAGATGTGAACTTGGGATCTCTGTCACTTATGATATTCTTAAATAACCCTGTATGAGAAATAACTCTACTCCATAAAAGAAGAGCTGTATCCATAGCAGTGTCATCTTTATGACATGGTAAGAATATGGGAGTTTTGCTATATCTGTCTACAATGACTAAACAAGCATTATAACGTTTGTCACCACTTGGGGGAAGTGCTGTGACCCAATCCATGTGAACAACTTCCCAAGGGGATTTTGGTTCTTGAATATGGATCATCAATCCAAATTTCTTGCCTGTGCTCCTGTTTGCTTTTTGGCATCTATCACAGGTATGGCAATATTCAATGGTTTCTTTCCTCCAAGATGGCCACCATGCAAAGTTCTTCACTTTTTCAAGTGTTCTGTCTTCTGACAGGTGTCCAGAGTAGATACTATCATGACATTCATGAAGAATGGTATTGATAAGTAATCTACTACACAGTGTCATCACACAAGAATGTTTTGTTCTATGGTAAATAATCCCATCAAACAAGTGAAATCTTCCTTCAGAATAGGAATTTTTCCAAACTTCATCAAGTGCATTACCTAAAGATGTATCTTTGCAGTCTTTATCTAATAAAGAAGTCAAGATATGGCAATTCTTGTCTTGTTTATAAGATTCTCTGACCTCTTCAAAGAATTCAGTCCCAATATCAGTTATGTTAATTCCTTCAATTGGAATCTGTGGTTCAGCTTCCAAAGGTACATAAGCTGGGTTATCAGGAGTGTTGGCTAAAGCCCATCTACTAAGTCCATCAGCATTCTTGTGAATGTTTCCTGCTTTATGAACTATAGTCATGTTTCCTCTATATGCTTGAATGGCTATTTGCCATCTCAACATATGGCTGTTGGGAGTTTTCATGTTAAGAAGTGATTTCACGGCATTACAGTCAGTTATCACTTCAAAAACACTGCCATCAAGATAATAGTGTAGTTTCTCAAGTGCCCATACCAAACATAAGCACTCCATTTGGCTTGCACCATATCTGGCTTCTGTTGGTTTGATTTGTCTTGAGATATAACAAACTGGTCCTTCTGTAGGTTTGTCATCAATAATCTGGACTTGATGTAGGGCTGCCCCTAGTCCACCTCCACATGCATCAATGTACAACTTAAAAGGAATATTCCAGTCAGGCATGAGGAGTAAAGGTGCTTCTGTAAGGGCTTTCCTTATCTTCTCATAAGCTTTAATTCTCTCTTGTGTCATCTCAAATACAGTCTGTTGATCACAGATTCTATAAAGTGACTTGGCTAGAATTGCAAAGTCTTTCAGGTGTTGCCTATAGTAACTGGCAAACCCAAGAAAAGACATCATTTCTTTTTTATTCTGGGGTATTGGTTTAAGTAACACTGCTGCTACTTTGTTTTTGTCAATACCCAAGCTTAAACCAGAAACAATATGTCCTAATGCTTTGAGTTCTTCAAAACCAAAATTGCATTTCTTAAGTGAAATTTTCATGTTCACTTCTGCAACTTTATGAAGTACTATTGCAAGTCTTTCAAGGTGCAAAGACCATGAATCAGAAAATATGATAATATCATCAATATAAATGATAAGCCATCCTTCAGACAATTCTGTAGGAAAGATGGTGTTCATCATCCTTTGATAATGGGATGGAGCATTTTTAATGCCAAATGGCATTCTAAGATACTCAAAAATACCACAGTGAGTGGTAATTCTAAGTAATTTCTTAGCTTTAGGCGTCAAAACATTTTGATGGAAGCCTTTCAATGCATCCATTGATGTTATATACTTGGCTTTAGACAATTGAGTCAAGGTTTCTTGAATTCTAGGGATTGGATACCTATCTGGAACTGTGTAGGTATTCAATGCTCTGAAATCTCCAACCATTCTTGACTTATCATTATGCCATGCAATAATAACAGGTGTTGTCACTTCAACTTCCTCATTATGGCCTACTTTCCTTAGCACACCAAGTTGGATCAACTCTTGGATATGTTTTTCCAAGGCTTCTCTAGCTCTGGGACTGGCTGGATAAGCTGGTCTTCTAAGTACTGGAGGATATGGTCTGTCAATATTAAGAGTAATATCAACTTCATGTCCTCTTATAGCGCCTAATGGTTCATTATCAGAGGCAAATGCATTTTTATATGTGTATAGCACATTAATAAGTTCATTCCTCATCTTTGGTGACAATGATTGATTAATTTGTGCTTCAACAAGTTGATTAGTCACAAATTCATCTTTGTAAGTATCCTTGACAGAAGATACTACAGATATCTGTTTTGGCATATTGGAGAAAGCAAATTTTTGTCTCTTGTTATCTCCAATTGTGAAATATCTGTCCTTATGGTTATTTATATCAATACCATAAATATTTAAGTAATCATTTCCAAGCATGATGTGCTGAGATGTGCAATTATCCATTACTACAATCTCAGTTTTCATTCTTACACTTCCGGCTGGATGTGGGAATACAATATTAGTGTCCAATATGCCCAGGGGGTACATATTGTTACTGGCACTACTGAATTGTACACCTTCTATTGGTAATAGATGGTTTTTCCATTCAGGAAGTATAATTTGGAGATAATCTTTGCCCACACAAGTGCAAAATTCCCCCGTATCCAAATTTACTTTGGCTTCAATATCACTCATCAGAACTGATGTGATACAGGATGCCCCATCAGTATAACCCTTTCCTCTAGCAGGTTTTGTTTTACACATTCTGGCATCTTGGATATTGATCAGGTTGCAGCAATCCTCACTGTACTGTGGCAAGTGGGTATGGACTTCTGTGACCTCAAAGAAAGCTGAAATGTTCTCAATGGGATAGTCCTCCACTGGTGTATCTTCAGAGACTGCAGAATCTTGATCAGACTCTTCTTTCTCTTCAGTACACTGAATTTCTTCAATGACTTGAATTTCATTGATCTTTGTCTTCTTAGGACAAGTGTTGGCTAAATTTGAAGTACTTCCACATTTATGACACTTCAAGACAGGTCTTTCTGGTCTCTTATCCTCTCTAGGAATCTTTGAGACTATTTTGGACTCTATTGGGTTTTTAATCCAAGTCTTACCAATTCTTGTTCTGGTAATGATATCTTCCATAGCATTAATGTAGTCCTCTGTTGAACAAGGTTCCACATATCTGCTTTTGATAGCATGTTCCAGTTCTCCTCCACACTTTCTTAATATTTTCATATTAATCATAGTGTCAGACATATCTGGGTGTAAAGCAGATAATCTGTCTTTTTGTTTGAAGAACCAAGTAAGTGGTTTGTCTTTTTCTGAGTTAAAAATGGCACTTTCAAAAGCATTTTCCATTTTAAACCTCCAAGAATTATTGGTCCATTTGGTAATCACTTCAGATTTCCACCAAGACCAGTCATGTTTACCATGATCAATCTCCATTTTGTAATACCATTTCTTTGCAGTCCTGGTAAATAAACAGTGTAATTTTCCCACTATGATTTCATCAGGTATATTGAAGTCTTCTTGCAACATATCAATAATCCTGATGAATTCAATATGGTTGTATTCTCCTTCACCAGAAAATGTTGGCCATTCTTCTATTTTGGGAATATCCCTTGTAGAGTAGGCATTTTCTCCTAAGAATGGGTTGAGACTTTCTTTAACAGAAAGTTTCTCTTCAGTTAAAGGTGTAGAATGTCTTGGCATATGTGGTTCATGATTCTTATGAATTTGTTCCACACTTGCAATTATTTCATTCTTCAACTTCTGCCTTTCACTGTCACTTTTTTCTAAGTGTATGGCAAATTGATTGGTATTCTCAACTATTTTTAAGACTTGGTCTTGCAAAATTTTAAGTTGATCATTCACCTTAAAAATGGAAATATCTTCCATTTCATCATTCTCAATTTGGCACATAATTTCAATTCCTTTGCAAGAATTGGTAATTGAGTCAAGTCTGGTATTTGTCACTTGGTGCAATCCAATGTATGTTTTGTCATTTTTCTTTAATTCAACTATATCTGATGCAATTTTAGTTAACTTTCTATCAAGTTTACCAATTTCTACATTAATACTAGTCTGTACACCAATTATTTGCATGGAAAGTTTCTGTTCATCCTTTCCTGCTCCTTGGCTGTGAATTCCATCAGAGTTCTGGCCATATTGAAGACACTGTCCACGGCTGAAGGCTCCAATTTGGGGATCCTGTACCCCTGTGGGTAAGGTCTGTGCCAATTGGCTTTGCCTTTGCCCTTTCCTTGATGGTTCTTGGGACCTTTCTGCTTCTTCTGAGGTCCCTTGGGCTTGTCTTTGGAGACTTCTGGAGCTGGTTTGGAGCTGGTAGACGCCACTGGTGCCTCTGTCTCCAAAGTTGGAGTCATTTCCAACTCTTTCTTCTGGTCTATAGATAAAAGACTTTGGTTCTTCAACCAATCTTTATCTTTTTGACCTTGTCTTTGCAAGACAGGGGGCTCCATCCTCTTAAGAGTTCTATGGTCTTCTCCTGACCCAGAAAGCTCTTGATGTGTAAGTAGGAGTTCATGGCCCCCTGCCAAAGGCTTGGGCAGATTTCCCACTCCTCTTCCTTGGCTGCTCTGAACCAGTTTTTGTACTGGCATTGATATATTTCTATTGCTGCCACCTGAAAGTGGTTCAGCCCTGGAAATATTACCATAAATCAGTTCAGGCTCTGAATTCACGTCAAAATCTGTTGGTACAGACCTTGGGGAATGGGGGGCAACTCTGGCATCCTCCAAATGTGTCTTTCTTGTGGAAGACTTGGAACTTCTGGATTTGGTCTTGCCTCTTCCTTGTCCACATCCATCTCGTTGGACTGAATAGTTGCTTCCATTTCTGTTATGCACCATTTTTACGTCAATTTAAGGATAAAGAGTAAAAATAAAGATAAAAACACACCTTTTGGTGGTAATTTATTCTTTTCAGAATTAAATAAGGTGCCTCTTTTAGCAATTTGCACCTCAATACTTTCCTCAGCTTCTGCTTCTGAAGATTCTGGGCTAGTAATATATCTTTTACTGAGTCTGTTGCCATCTGCACAGTATTTGATTAAATACACTAGAAAAATTATAAAAGAGAAAAAATTATTTTTTATACTATTTAAAATATTTTTAAAGATTTTTTATAAGTTTTATATTTTTTAATATTAAAAAATTATTCTTTTTAAAGAAAAAAATTAAAATTTAAGATTTTGAATGAAAATCAATTCAGAGTAACTCAAAGAATAATTTTATAAGTTTTTGGATGTGAAAAAGCCGTGTGTAAAACAGTATAAAATTAAACCAAATTCCTCAATGAAAAGGATTTCCAAAACAATTTCAAAAATAAGAATTATTTTAACTTTAAAATGAAAGAAAAAAAATATTAAATTAATATATTTTAGAGCTTAAAAATATATTAATTAAGGGTACAAGGTTCAAAAAACACGGCCAGGCCCCCAAATGTAAGATGTGACTATGAAACTGATGATAATATTACTATTAATCAACAGTACTATGTCTGTCCTTATGAAATATAATAATAAAAAATTATTATAACCACAATTAAAGAATTATAAAATTATTTCTTTCACGTGTTATACACTACTAGTGATTATAACAGTGAGCAGTAATTGTCTACAAGAATCAATTAAAAGAAGAATTTAATAATAAAAACTTCTTTATTAAAATAATAAAATTATTTTAATATATAATTATCTTTTACAAGAATAATTATAAAGATAATTCTTGAAGAAAACTATTACTAGAGAAAAACTTTAAGAATTAAAGATAAATGACTCACTAATACTCCAAAGAACTTATTGATAGATAAAAGTAGAGAAATTTGACGTGGAATTGTGGATTTAAGGGATCAAAAGGATTTATAACAGTATTACAACAATATATAGTTGGATTCTATGATTTCACGTCTTTCTGGTTGATTCTTAAAGATTTAAAACACTTAAGAATAGCTTGTAACTAATACTTACTTGTTGGTAATAATGATTTAATAAATTGACAAGATGATGATACGGAAAAAACAGCAAGAAGAGGCTTCTTTTAAGTCAACAACAGCTCACAGAGGCGTGCCATGGAGCAAACTGAAAAACCAGTGAGTGAGAAAACAATAAACCTTTTTGGATTAATGATTGCATCATCTGTTGTCACGTAAGATTATCATAATTACTTAATTGATGCTTTTACATGACTACCAACCCCAATATGGTTAAGAATAAAAGGAGTAACATCTGTAAATCTTCTCTTATTCCAAAATAATCATTTATTTCTCAAAGTTATCAATGTTATTGCCAAATTCATCACAGGTTTTAATTACTGTGAATTTTTGAATATTCAGTGTTTCACGTAGAATGGTCAAAAATGGACTATAAGCAAAACCTTTAATTTTACTAGTAAAACTGTAATTCTTTTTGGTTGTACCATAGATAATACAGTTCTCTATTGGTCCTGAAAGTTTCATAAAGATTCATTAAGAATTTTATTTTTAATGAATTTTTGAAGTTTTTACCTCATTTCTACGTAGAATTGCAAATATCAGTGTTTCACTGGTTGCTATGAGGTAAATCAATGGATACAAGTCCAAAAAGGGTTTTAATTACTCTTTTGGGGTTTATCCATGGAAAGTCATTGAGAATTGACGTGGTTACAGGAGTCTAAGTAGCTCTTTACCTCCTTGGCACGTCAAAATAGCAGGTTATTTGCTATTTTCTTAAGATTTACAGTAGTTGTGACATGGTAACCAAGTTCCCAAAGAGTTTTAGTTTACCAATTGGGCCAAGATGAGCCATGGATCCATGCTCTGGAGCTATCCACGCCTCTGAGGCCTCAGAAGTTGGGTACCCTGGCTCCCTTTGATGTCTTTTGTCCCCCTTGCTTATTTTTCACGTAAAAATAGAAATTTAAGCTTAAAGTGAGATATCCACTATGGGTGTACCAAGAGTCCAGGTAAGAATACCATGATATTAAGTTCTCAAAACATGCATAACACTATTCTTAGTGTATATGTATCATGGGATTTCTCACTTTCCCATTATTTTGGCTTAAAATCAAGAAAAACAAAAATTTTCACGGATCTTTTATGTGGTATTAATGATGTGGTATTGAAGTATTTTCCATTTTACCACCTCAAATACTTAAATTGAGCTTATTCACTCTATTGGGCCACCCTAGGTGAATTTTTGTGTAGAATCCAAATGTGGTCTTAAATCCATGGATTTACTTACTCAATAAAAAGTTATTCATCTTTTCTGAAATTGAAAATGATGAATTTTGGATATATGCATGACTTATGAGTTATGCATAATTCAAAATTTCTTTTTAAGATAATTGTGGCCTATTTGGGTATGTAAAATATACCTCAAGGCTCACATCTTTGGTGGAAATCTGAAATAATAACCAATTGGGCCGACAATTCTTGTGGATTTAAAATGTATAATGCTTTCTAAAGTTCCATTTTTAACTCATAAAAGAATAAACCACTTACTTGGTTCCTCAAACAGAAAGACAATTTATCTTCTTTACACACAGATATGTCTGACTCAATGATCAATACAAAAATATTAAGAAAATGTAGAGGAGAAATAGAAAATGCTATCAAGTGCAGATGTGTAGAGCCCTGTTCAACAAAGGACTATATTAATGAAATGGAAGATATCATTACTAGGACAATAATTGATAAAACCTGGAATAAAAACCCTATGAAATTCAAAATAGTCCCAAGGATTCCCAGAGAGGATAAAAGACCTGAAAGACCTGTTTTGAAGTGTCATAAAGGTGTAAGTACCTCAGATTTATCCATAACTTGCACACAAAAGACTAAAATCAATGAATTTCAAGTCATTGAAGAGGTTCAGTGTACTGAAGAGGAAGAAGAATCTGACCAAGATTCTGCAATCTCTGAAGACACAAAAGTAGAGGACTATCCAATTGAAAAAATTAAAGCCTTCTTTGAAGTAACTGAAGTCCATACACACATTCCACAATATAGTGAGGATTGCTATAACCTGATTAATATCTAAGATTCCATAATGTGTCAGATTAAACCTGCTAAATGTAAAGGATACACTTCTGGGGCAACTTGTATTACATCAATCCACATTAATTATGTTGAAGCCAAAGTAAATTTGGACACAGGAGCATTTTGCACTTGTTTAGGAAAATATTAACTTCAACTCATACTCCCAGAATGGAAAACCATCTATCACCAACAGAATGTGGCAATTTGGTAGTTCCAGTAATAATATGTACCCTTTGGGCATATTGGACACTAATCTAGTATTTCCACATCCTGCAGGAAGTGTGAGAATGAATACAGAGATAGTAGTAATGGACAATTGTACATCTCAAAATTTCATCATTGGAAATGATTATTTGAATATTTATGGTATCTATATTAATAACCGTAAGGACAGATATTTTACAATTGGAGTTAATAAAAGACAAAAATTTGCTTTTTACACTATTCCCAAACAAATATCAGTTGAATCTTTAAAGAGGGATATTTATAGATAGGAATTTGTGACTGATACACTTGTTGAAGCACAGATTAATCCATCATTCTCACCCAAGATGAGGCATGAGCTTATTGATGTGTTATACACATATAAACATGCCTTTCCTACAGATAATGAACCATTAGGTGCCATTAGAGGACATGAAGTTGATATTTCTGAGCCTGTGAGGTATATATGACATACCCATAAGGCCACAAATATCTTTATATACAGCTGATTTAGTCTTGAATATACTTTTCAGTTGAAATTGAAATGAAAAATAACAAAAAATAAGTAAAACTTTTGTTTGGATAAGCCAAGTTATAGATATTATGTCATTTTTGGATTCTACACCAAAAATAACCTAGGGTACACCCATAGGGTGTTATACCAAAAAATGTTTATTTCTTAAGTTATGCAAAGATTTAACAATCTCACAGTACTGATGTAACTTTTTTAACATTTTTTTAAAATTGTTAAATTTCAGGGTAAATAACCTTAAATTTAAAGTTGCATAAGGTTTATGCAAACGTACCAAAATTTTAGTTAAAATTGAGGTATTGTGTATATTTACTGAATTGGCTAAGAATTTGCCATACAGAATGCAAATCCTGCATTAGCTCCATCTAAAAGTGTTTAAGGACATAATATGTCTTTAAATAAATAAAAGGGCAAAATACACACAATAAGGTGGGACAAAGGAAAAAGACCAAACAGAGCTGGAGTACCCAGCCTTTTGGATCTGAAAGGATTCAATTAAGGCTTTCCACCTGTATTGGAGGATTTTCAACCTTATTTAAGCTTTAATATTAGACTTTCACCAAACCTTAAAGTTTGAACTGGTTTTATCCTAATTTGGACAGGAATTTCAAGCTGCCAAAGGGTAAATCCCAATATTCAAGGTTGAAATTAAATTTCTGTGACCTTTCAAACCTTAAATGAAGTTAAAAAGCTTAAATAAACTTAAAAATTAAAAGTTAAAAGTATCAAAACCTTATCAAAAGTTAAGGTTTAGTGTGTATTTCTATTTTGCGTGGAAACATAGCAATAACTTCAAAAATTAATTAAAAATCCAAATCTTGATGGATTTGCTTGAACCTTTCAGGCAGCTTACAATTCAATGATATCTGTGTATAAATTAAATTTTAACCATCTTTCATAAGCAGGTTTTATTGGTAATTAGCCTGGAAAATGACTCTTTTAATTATACTTAGAGAAAATTAAGATTTCTTTATAAATTAATTAAAAATTGAGCTTGAGAAATTTTTACTTGAAACTCTATTTTTAAGTTGTTCATGGGATGAAATTTAATATAAATGAGCTTATATTATATGTAAAAGTATAATAAATAACTTAAATGAGTATTAAAGTTACTTGGAGTTAAGAATAACACCAGTAACTTTAAATTGGAATTAAAAATAAGTTACCTTAAGTTAAGAGCCTTGTTTTTAAGCATAGTTTTTCATTTTTGACCTGAGAGCGCCCTCTATATCCATTATGAATCATGAGAGCTGCTCTGGAGACATAAAAATAGTCTATTCATCACTGCCTTTGTCCATCAATTCAATACAATCCAATTATATTAGACATTTAATCAGGTAAAGTTTTATTATTGTGATTAAAGTATTTCTTAAGTATTTCATTCTTTATAAATCTTAATCTGAAGCATTTAAATCATAGAACTTAGATTATTGTTGTAATCACCAATAATATATTTTGTTTTATGGAATTCTTGTCTTAAAATATCTTTAAAATCCACAAATTCCTCTTGAAAACCCTTTAAATCATATTTTTATTGTAAAAAGTTGTTTTATCTTCTAAAATATTGATTTTGGGCGTGTTTTTAACTTATAATAATTATTTAATAGAATTACTGCTGTATTTGACTTCTTGTATTAAGTATATATTATAAGTAAGTTTTTCTCTAAAATTTTATAATTGTTTTATCTATTATTAGTTTTTTTATATAGAGTTTTTTTATAAGAATTATATCTGAATAGTTTGTGTTATAATTTCTTGTTAAAAACAATATTCATATTATTTACAAGTGGTTAAATATTCATATTTTCCATGTGTAATTGTCTCATTACGAGCTTTACACTTCTTATTGTTATAACTGTCAGTGCCTATAACAATAATAGAGTAATTATAATTTATTATAATTATTAATATTTTTTTCTATTTTTATATCATACAATAATAATTAATCTTATTATTCTAATAATTATATTCAATTTGTGGTTATGATATTTTTTTATATTATATTTTTCTACTGAGGACAGTCATAGTACTCTTGATATTGGTACTATTATCAAAAGTTTCATCGACAAACCTTAAAATATTACTCTTAATATTGACAGACCATATCCTCCAGTACTTGGAAGACCAGCTTACCCAGCAAGTCCCAGAGCTAGAGAAGCCTTGGAAAAACATATCCAAGAGCTGATACAACTTGGTTTACTAAGAAACGTAGGCCATAATGAGGAAGTTGAAGTGACAACTCCTGTTATTATGGATTGGCATAATGATAAATCAAGGATGATTGGTGATTTTAGAGAATTGAATACCAACACAGTTCCAAATAGGTGTTCAATTCCTAGAATCCAAGAAACTTTGACCCAATTTTCTAAAGCCCAGTATAAAAGATCCATGGATGCATTGAAAGGCTTTAATCAAGATATTTTGATGTCCAAAGGTAAGAAATTACTTAGAATACTCACTAACTGTCATATTTATGAGTATCTTAGAATTCCATTTGGTATTGAAAATTCTCCATATCAGTATAAAATAATGATGAATACCATCTTCCCCACAGAATTATCAGAAGGATGGCTCATTAATTATACTGCTGATAGAAGTATATGTTCAGACGCATTGTGTTTGCACCTTGTAAGGCTTGCAAAAGTACTTGAAAAAGTTGCAGGAGTGAATATGAGGATTTGACCCAAAAAATGCAACTCTGGTTTTGAAGAATTTAAATCATTAGGACATATTGTTTCAGGTTTGAGCTTGGGTATTTACAAAAACAAAGTGGAAGCAGAATTACTTAAACCAATACCCCACAATAAACAAAAAATGATGTCTTTTCTTGGACTTTCCAGTTATTAAAGGCAACACCTGAAAGACTTTGAATTTATAGCCAAGTCACTCTATGTAATCTGTGATCAACAGAAAATGTTTGGGATGACACAAGAAGGAATTAAAGCCCATGAGAAAATAAGGAAATCTCTTACATAAGCACCATTACTTCTCCTGCCATACTGGAATATACCTTTCAAATTGTAAATTTATTCATGTGGAGATTGATTAGGGTAATCCCTACATCAAGTTCAAATTATTGATGACAAGCCTATGGAAGGACCAGTCTGTTATATCTCAAGGAAAATAAAACCAACAGAAGCCAGGTATGGTGCAAGCAAAATGGAGTGTGTATGTTTGGTAAGGGCACTTGAGAAGTTTCAAAATTATATTTATGGAAGTGTTTTTGAGGTTATAGCTTACTTAAATTCTGTGAAATCACTTCTTAACATGAAGAGACCCAACAGACATATGTTGATATGGCAGATAGCCATTTAAGAATATAGAGGTAACATGACTATAGTTCTTAAGGCAGGAAATATTCATATGAATGCTGATAGACTTAGTAGGTGGAAATTAGCCAATACTCCCAATAACACAGCTTATGCTCCTTTGGAAGCAGAAACACAGATTCCAATTGAAGATATTAGCATAAACAATGTTGGAACCAGATTCTTTTCAGAAGTCAGAGAGTCCTATAAACAGGACAAAAATTTCCATATCTTTTCATCCTTGTTGGATACAGACTGAAAAAACCCATCATTGGTCAATTGACTGGATTAATTATGGAGAAATTCCTATCCTGAAGGGAGATTTCATTTGTTTGACAACATAATCTAACACAGAACCAAAAATTCCTGTGTAATGACATTATGCAGTATATTGCTTATCAATACCATTCTTCATGAACGTCATTATAGCATATATTCCGGACACCTGTCAGAAGACAGAACACTTGAAAGATTCAAAAACTGTGCATGGTGGCCATATTGGAGAAAAGAGGCCATTGAATACTGCCTGCATACCTGTGACAGATGCCAAAACACAAACAGGAGTACAGGAAAGAAATTTGGACTTATGATTCATATTCAAGAACCAGAATACCCTTGGGAGGTTGTTCACATGGATTGGGTCACAGCACTTCTTTCAAGTGGTGACAGAAGCTATAATTCCTTTTTAGTCATTGTAGACAAATACAGAAAAACCTCCATATTCTTACCATGTCATAAAGATGAAACTACTATGGATACAGCTCTGCTTCTATGAAATAGAGGCATTTCTGATAACCAGTTATTTAAGAATATCATAAGTGACAGAGATACCAAATTCACATTTGCACTTTGAACCAATATTAATAGATTGTTTGGGACCAATTTATCATTTTATACCCCATATTACCCTCAAACTGATGGGCTAGCAGAGATAATGATTCAAACTTTAGAAGGCAGGATAAGGAAAATTTGTGCCTATGGATTAGAATTGAAATAATCAGATGGCTTTACCCATTACTGGCGCACTTTAATATTTGCATCAGAATTTGAATATAAGAAACCAGTTTATTCTTCCACAGGTCAAACTCCTCCTATGTTAGAAAAAGGATGGAATCCAAGACTCTCAGGAGACACACTGAGGAAATACTTGATCGACATCCATCCTACAGCTTCCAGATTCAAGATTATGCTTGATAAAGTGAAAAATCATTCAAAACAAATCATGAATGACACTTTTGACTATGCAAAGCTGAAGTGGGACAAGATTCATCAAGTAACATAATTCAAAGTATGGTACTTAGTTCTAGTTTAAACCTTGAATTTTGATAATATGAAAGGCCCAAAGAAACTTAAATATTCTTATGTAGGACCTTTTGTGATTGTTCCCTTACATGGAGCCAATGCAGTACAAGTGGAATTGAGTTATTAATTTGAAAATAAACACACCACCTTTCCAGTCAACTTTCTAAAGCTTTATCAACCTTCCAATAAAAAGTTGTTTCCTTTGAGGAACCCAACTCCTTTAACTGTACCACCACTGTAACAGAGTGAAGACAAAAAGATAAAGAACTTTATCAAATATTGGAGACTTAGTGGTAAAAAGCAAAGATAATATCTTGTCAGATATTGAATTCCAGTACATGAAGATGAATGGCTGGCAGAATGAGAGATTCCTGACTCAGATAAACTCTTGAGGAGATTTAGACATGAACTTGATGAAGCTTATGAATAACTATTTACAATCTTTAATTATGACTGTGAAAAAGTGAAAATAGTATAAGAAGTTTATTCTAATTTTAATAAAGTTTAATAAAAGAACATTCAGGGATTTACTATTGAGAAATAGTGGTGGTGAGTGCTGGTTAAAGCCCTGGGTGCAGCTTTGCCTATTGGTTTACAATAATGAATACTACAATACTTAAAATTAGAAGTATACCTGATTATTTTCCAAGATTATAACTGTTTTTTACAGCTGTACTATGTAGGAATTCAAGAGCAGGATGAGTAAACCTTTTATGGTGGAGAAAAGGTCCCTTTTCATCCTAAAATTGGGTGGAAAAGGCTTATAGACCTTTCCATGCAGAGGAAGTGAAGACTTCTCACTTCCAAGGACTGGCTTGTGGCTTTCACAAGGCCTTTATAGCCTGTATTGGGCTCAGATGTGGCTTTGAAACCGCATCCCGGCAGTTTTCACCAATACAGGGAGAAAAGTTTCATCTGGGGACCACATAGCCCTCTTCTGACGTGTATGAAGCGTAGAATGCTGTACAGAACCTGTACAGGACCCCAGTATTGACCAAACTATGAGGTATTGAAGTATAGACAGGCTTCTTTGTATGCTTGACACCTCATAATCATAGTTATGGGAGAATATCCCACAGTAAGACTGTATTGGTCTAACTGTGGGATTTTGACCCTAAAACTGCCACACCTTTGGCGGTTTTTGAGATATCAAGCTAGAGGTTGGCTTATTGTGTAGCCCTGGATGGATTCTTCACAATGATACCTCATTTGATATGGTTATCATTGAGTATGCCAAAGTTATTCTATGTACAAGAGTTTTTGTACATATGTATGATTTACTTAAAATTTGTATGGAACTTTTTTGCTCCATAGCTTTTTTTCTAGAAGAGATATGGTGAAATTAATGGCACCATCAGATAGCCCTGATTGTGCTCTTTCCAAAAAGACCCCACTTTAGTTATCTCACACTAAAACCTTAGAAGCTAGATGAGAGGGGAATATTTTATTCACCCTTATTTGAACTCATTTTGGTCATAACCTCTTCAATTCTGGGTCTAGCTCAATTTCGTTGTTACCATTGGATAGCCCTGACTTAGAGCTTCATTTTTAGTACCCATTTGATGGATTTAAGCCTCTTCCTCTGGATGTCAGGTGAGAGGTGAAGAATAAGGTTTATGCTCAGCAACAACTTTGAGCAGGAATAACTTTGTTATTCCTTGTCCTGTGTTTGTGAGACTTGTATATTTGTAAAGTGGTGAGTTTCCTCTTTCTTTTGATACTTTTTTTACCTGATTTGGCTCAGACCCATGTTTTGGTGGTATCCTGGCTCTACCATTGTTTTATGGTATTTGGCTGTCATGCTTGTGCTCTGGGTTTGAGTCACAGGCTGACATCATATGAGTAATGTAAAGAGGTTGGACAGTGGACATTAACCCCTTTGGGGCCTTTTTCTTTTCTTTTCCTTACTATCATTAATAAAGTTTTAGTACAATTATATTTTTGGTGGAAGGGAATGTAAGCCTTGAGGTATATGTTACATACCCAGATAGGACACAATTGATATTAAAATAAATTCTGAATTATGCCTAACCCATAAGTCATGCATATATCCAAAATTCATCATTTTTGATTTGAGAGAAGATGAATAACTTATTTTTTAGTAAGTAAATATATTGATTTAAGGCCATATTTGGATTCTACACAAAAAATGCACTTGGGGTAGATCCATAGAATGAATAATCTTAAATTAACTCTATGAGGTGGTAATATGGAAAAACCTTCAATTCCACATCATCAATACAATGTAAAAGAATTGTGAAAATCTTTGTTTTTCTCAATTTCATGCCAAAATAATGGGAAGGTGAGAAATGACATGTTACATATACATCAAGATTAGTATTATGCATGTTTTTGGATTTTAAAATGATGGTATTCTTACATAAAGCTTTGGTACACCCATATTTAATATCAGTCTTTGAGCCTGAATTACTATTTTAGACATGAAAATAGCTAAGGGGGACAAAAGACATCCAAGAGAGCCGGAGTACCACCCTTCAGAGGCCTCTGAGGTGTGGATAGCTCTAAAGATTGTATTTATGGATGATCACGGCCCAATTAGTATACTAAAAACCTTTGAAAACTTGGTTACCAAGTCAAATTCTCATTAAATCATAAGAAAGCTACAAATAAGCTGCTATTTTGACATGATAAGGAGGTAAGGAGCAACTTATACTCCTGTAATGATGTCAATTATCAATCATTTTCTATTTTTAAACCTTAAAAGATGAATTGAAATCTTTTTTGGACTAGTATCCATTGATTTACTTCATAGCAACCTGCTATAATGTGATATTTGCAGTTATACATAGAAATAAGGGAAAAACTTCAAAAATTCATTCAAAGTACAATTATTGATGAATATTTCTGAATTCTTTGGTGCCAATGGAGAATAGTATAATTCATGAAAAAAACCAACAATAATTTCATTTCAATAAGTAAAATTCAAATTTTTACTTACAGTACATTTTTGATGATTCCACATGAAACACTGAATCTTCAAAGATTCACAGAAAATATAGCTTGTGATGAAATTTCCAATAACATTTATAACTTTTAGATATTAATATTTATTTCTAAATAAAAGAATATTTATATTACTCCTCATTTTATTTCTAACCATAAATGGGTTGATAGTCACATAAAAGCCTTAATTAAGTAATTATCATAATCATATGTGACAACAGATGATGCAATAAATAATCCAAAAAGGTTCATTGCTTTCACACTCATTTTCTTCAGTTTTTTCAATGGCATGACTCAGTGAGCCTTTGACTTAAAAGAGGCCCCCTCTTGCTGTTTTTTCCAAATCATCTTATTATCCAATTACACCTTCATTACCAACAAGTAAGTATTATTTGAAACTTTTT
This sequence comes from Austropuccinia psidii, assembly GCA_023105745.1. Taxonomy (NCBI): domain Eukaryota; kingdom Fungi; phylum Basidiomycota; class Pucciniomycetes; order Pucciniales; family Sphaerophragmiaceae; genus Austropuccinia; species Austropuccinia psidii. The sequence continues at coordinate 25,100,925 of JALGQZ010000002.1, forward strand.
CCAAGTGTTTTATCATTTCAGAATCAATCAGAAAGACGAAAAATCATACAAATAAACTATAATTTACTGTAATAATGTTATAAATCCATTTCTTATCCTTTAAATCCACAATTTATCTGTCAAAGCTCTCTACCAACTCCTTCTAAGGTTCATTAGATTATTAGTTAGTCTTTCTAATTAATTCTTAAAGCTTTTTCTAGTATTAGTTTTCTTCAATAATTATATTTATAATTAGATATTAAAGTTATCTTATTATTATAATAAAAAACGTTCATTATTAAATACTTGTTGTAATTGATTCTTGTAGACAATTACTGCTTACTGTTATACTCACTAGTAGTGTATAACAAGTAGAAGAAAGAATGAATTGTTTATTTATTTAATCTTGGTGATAATGATTTTTATTATTATATCTCATCAGAACAGTCATAGTACTGCTGGTTAATTATAATATTATGAACAGTTTAATAGACACATCTTCCAGTCAGACATCTGAAAATAAGAAAAAAGCTGTAGCTAGGTTTTTCAGTGAATCTAAAAATTTATTTAAGGATTAAAAGGCTTTGTTTTTATTATTAAGAAACTCTTTGAAGTTAATATTTTCCACTGGAAAAAGAAATTCATTATGGTAAGACCAAATTCGTGTAAATGAAGAAATAGACCATCTTCATCAAAATATGTAATCAAATATCAAATGAGTGAAAATAATTTCTCACCCACTTTCCCATTGTTATTTAATTTTTGAAGAAAATCATTCAATATTTTACCTGAACTTTAAGAGATAGACCTTAGGGGACCCCACCACAATAGTTATGTCTTGACATGTAATGCATAATGATTGTTAGTTTTGATCTTTAAGCTCTAAAAAAGTACCTTGGGCATCTTAGAATAAGTCTTTTGATGATGTAAGAATGAATTTCTGTTTTCTTGAGTAATCAATTGGTCAATCAGAATGTTGGTACAAGGAGCCAAATTACAAAGATTTTTCAATAGGAGCCAATTGAATGGTGCTTTAGATCAAATTTAGTCAAAGTTAAAAAGAAATATATCAAATGATGCTGATGTTAAATAAGTAGAGAAGAAGGATTGCCACTTGATATTTTCATCTTTCCTTTCTTTGTAGCTGAAGTATTAGATGGAATTCTTGTAGTTCCTGTTGGTACAATAACCTCTTCAAATAATGATTGGGGTTTCTTCACTTTTTCACTTGATAAAAAAAACTGATTTATTTCTGGATTCATCAATATTCATCTGTACAGCTCTCTTGATTTTTTTTTATTTGTATCTGTCTCTTGCTGGGATTCACAATATAGTCCAAATCACCATTTCCATTGTCTTAAGGATGCCTCAATACCACATATGCATCACACAAATAGAAAAATCATTGGAAGTATACCAGTAGGGTAGCCAGTGAAGTTATTACCAGAGAACTCCACCTTTTCTCAAAGTCCTTTCAGGTTCAGCTTGAGTCTGGGCTTGTTTTAATGTGTATGACTAATCCTTGAGAAAGGTAGCCAGTTTCCAAATTTTTAATATTGTTATTCTTGCAATCACATTATTTGAAAAAGAAGGTTTCCAAGTATGAATAATATCCAGCCACCTTGTGTGTGGAAACCAAATCTTCAATAAAGCACCCCAGCCTAATGCTAACCTTCCAACCATTTGGTACTTGGGTGTTGGAATGTTAATGACCACACTCAGACGAATTCTTCTTTCAACAAGAAATAAGACTAAGTTTTTAATTTTCATCATCTTGGTTCAGGGATTAGTTCAGAAAGAAACATATGCAGAAGGTTCCATTGCTTTGTGGGTGGGAGCTTGAGACAGTTAAGTACAAGGACACCAAGTCAGACTTGATTTAAACCAAGTTTCTTTTCCACTGGGTTGAGCTCATTGAACAATAAGCTGAATTAAAAATTAATAGATTAATTTTTGAACTGTTTGAAAAAGGTGGGTAGAGATTTTTCCAAGATGGTGAATGCTGATAATCTAGATTGAATTGATTCCAACTTGTAACTTTTTTCTCTATTAAACAAAAAACTGTTCAATCTCTGGTATAAACCACATCAGCCAGTTTACAAAATATTGTGTAATTCAGATTAAAAATAGTATGAAATATTCCAAATCCTGTGGTGAACTTTGAAGGGAATGTGAAAAGATTTTCAGATGAGAGAGAGGATTGATTTATACAGAAATAAATGGCAGTTTCTGCAGGGTGAGGAATGATGAATATCTTTGTATCAAAGATCAAAAGGAGAGGTGTCAATATCATTAACTGAGTAACAGGTCTGGAAGCATACATGCTTATGAATTTGAGGAATGATGTCAATATTTTTGAGAATTTTTTGTAAATCCTTTGAAATTTTCTTTTCAAAGATTCAGCTGTGGTTGATAGTTTGAAAGAACATTACAATTTGGCCTAGTTATTCTCTTGATACTTGGCATTTTTCATCACTGACTCCAATGCTAAGGTATAAAAATGCCATGAATCCCTAAACAATTTCTTGAAGAAAGGTGTCAGTATTGAAATTTTGGTAAATGAAGAAAGTCCCTTAAAAATAGACTCAGAGGTGATTCATTTAGCATGAGAAGGTGATTCATGACTTTCTGAAGCTTCAGATGAAATTATGGAGTTGTTGTCTAATATCCCTTTTACTTCAATTTCAGAAAAACAGGAGTAAATATTTTGGTCTTGTAAAGAAGCTTTATCCCAATTTCAATTGAAATTTCTTTTTGAAATGAAAAGTCCTTTATTCTGTTAACCATTTTTTTCAGTGAATTGATCATTGATACATTTCTAGCATGGTCAGACCTCCTTCTAAATATTTTGATATAAAAATTGAAAAATTAAAGAAAACAAAAGATAAATAAGTCAGAATTGATGACTCTCAAAAAAATTCAGAAAATAAGTCTTGATTCTACCAGTGTTAAGTGGTTCTTACCTAAGCTGCACACTTGTGTGTGGGATGATTGCTGATTGTATGAGGTTAATTAATACAATTCTGAATGATTAGTTATAAAAAATGAAAAAGATTTTGGTTATGGTTGAACTACCAAAAATTAATTTGGGAAGAGTCACTAAGATGAACCCTCAATAGGGGGTCAGGGTGTAAGGTGTGGATATGAAGCTTTGATTAAAAATTAGGTACTTTTCCTGTCCTCAAAATTTGTATAAGGTACAATTCAATTAGAAAGGATAAAAATAAATAGCTTTTAAGATTAAACACACCAAATTTATTTTTTTTAAATTTGTAATTATAAGAAGAAATCTTATAAAGATCTATTGTTTTAACAAAAAGAAAAATTTATTCAAAAATACTCTACAAGAGATATTTAAGGCTCCAAAATAAATTTCTTCAAGAGAAATTTCAATCAGAATTAATTGAGAAAATGACTACAGGCCATTAACATAAGAAAAAAGTCTTTAAAAATATTTTCAAATATAAAACATGCCCAAAAGTCACCAGAGAAAATTTGGAAACAAATTAACAAAGTTAACGGTGATGAAAGATTCTTTAATTTGCTTATGGGGTGTTTCAACGGTAAAAATGATTATAAAGGTTATAAAAAATGATTATAATGTTTTTCTCATGTGTTTAAAAGTTTTGAAATGATATAAAAAAGGGTGTTTGGAATATCTTGCTGATTGGTTTATCAGTGTTTAAACTAATTATAAAGGGAAACGATCCTAGCATGAAGAGAAAAGTGGGTCAAAGAAGACATTCTTTTATACCCACCAATTTTCTTACTCCAAAAGTAAACGTTACTCTTGTCAGTAATGGAAAACACTCTGAAAAAAGGGCTGGTTTTAGCTAATTTAGACCCTTAAATCAGAAATCACTATAGTAATACCTGTTTTCAAGCCTTCAAAACATGTCAGAATATGTGTAAGAGATGGAAAACCCAGTTAAAACTGTTTTTACTAAGATGTTTTATCTTAAGGGTAGTTTTACCCTCTTGACAACATTTAAATCTGACATGGTTGGTATCAAAACCTCATTATTGATTGAGTCACAGACCCTTTGCCTCAATTACAGGCCAAAAGTGATGAACTTTTGCATGAATTCCAACAACCCAGGCCTGTCAATAAAGAATTTGGCGGAGTCTGGAACCCTTGGAGCCAAGATTCCTTTTCCACCCCAGAATTAATCTTTCCAATTTATTTTTTCTTTAATTCCTAATCATGTATTATACTTTTAATTTACACATGTAATTCAATTGAGTTTTTAAAGTATTAATAATAAATAATTCATATCTAAATCAAAGCTCACTTATGTAATACATGCACACATTCTGACATTTCAATTGAAAATACTTCAATTCCTCATAACGTTGGAGCTTAACACCACACCTCAATTTTAAAACAAAAATTGATGTTTAACACCATATTTGGCATGAATTCAATCAAAGTTTTGAGGATTTTCAATTCATATACATAAAATACTAAAAACTTAATTTCAGCTTATTTAGAGCTGAGTTACAAAAACTTCATCCAGAGGTGACCCCACTTCATTTTTTGTGAGGAATCCAATGGTGAAATTATTTTCATGAGTTTATTTATTGTATGAAAAGCTATAATAATTTTTTTTTAACTTTTTTCCAAAAATATTTAAATTTTAATATTTTTGTTGAAAATTTATTTTTACTTAATTTTTTCAAGTAAAAATGTATTTTGACAATTTTAAATTTTGATGTAATTTCAATTTTGAATTATAATTCATATTTGAATTTTATATATAAATCTTATATTTATATTTTAATATTTGTTTTTATAATATAAATAAGAAAATTATAATTATAAAATGATTTGTTATTTGTGGTCCTTTGGGAATATAAAAATATGTCTAAGGCTCATACAGGGGGTCACTTCAAGAGACTGGGCGACCTGACATCTGGGATTTCAACCTTTTTACCAAAGTGAGATCTGCCAGTTGTCTTTTTATGAGACTTCCAAAATGGTAGCTACACTCACATATCTCACGTGTTTTCTCTTCCTGAGAAAAAATCTTTCAAGCCTACTGGTATTACAGAGCTGCCTTAAAATGGGACAACTATGAAATACTAATAGATCAAAACAAAAACAAACACATACTGCATATATTATCACTATAAAAATACAATTCCACTTCTCATTTCCACAGCTCCAATTAGAAATTTTGAGGTTCCATCCGCAGGAATATTTATGTCATATTGACTTCACCATTTAACAATAAATCATTTAAATTACTTTAAGGAACTCAATAATGACTATCCCCTTCTTGGGTGGTTTATGAAAGCAAAAATGCATAGAATCTCCCCAAATTAATTATTTGAAATGTGTTTTGTTCCACACCATGAGCCTTCTATGTCCCTTATGACTCCTAAAGCTCTACTATTTGTTAATTGAAATCCTCATTGTTACTCTCATTTTAATAATTCCCCATATTTCTTATATTAAGAAAATGAAAGAAAAAAATATAAATAAGAAATTATTTACAGAGAAATCTTAAGAGATGTCTTTAGTTTGGGTACTATTCCTTACAAGTATTTTCTGGATATTGCAGTTGGATGACACTGGAAGAAAAATCCTGTGGTCATTTTTACTTGATGAATGTAGCATTTGTGTTTTTCCATTATTATTTTAATTTTAGTTTCTCTTATAGGTGATTCAATATTATTTTTACCTCCTCTAATATGAATAATTACCAAAACATGAAATATCTATGCAGCTAAACTGACATGGTATACCAAACCATGACATTACTCTATTCCATATTAAAAGAGCTGTTTCCATGGCTGTACTATCTTTTTGAAATATCATCAAGATTGGAGTCTTACTGAATCTGTAAGCCATAACCTGAAAGGAACTTTACCACCTTCACCCCCTGGTGATAGGCCAGTTACTAAATCCATAAAGATGTTCCCTCAAGGTATACTAGGTTCTTGCATTTTGATCATATTTCCAAGCATTTTCTCAGTGGAATTATTGGCTTTCTTAAATCTGTCACATGTATTTTATTATTCTGAAATATTCTTTTGCCACATTGACCACCATGTACAGGTCTCAACATTTTCTCTTCTGTCTTCAGACAGGTTTCCTGAGAAGGGGCTGTCATTGCACCCTTTTCATACAAACTTAATGAGATATCTATTTCCAACTGGGAGCCTTACAGATATTTTCACATACCCAAAAGACTACAAAAAACTGAATAAAAGTTAAAATTATTTTTGAAACATAAAATTAAAGTTTTTAACAACTATAAAATTCAACAATAAAATGCAAGAAAGTATTTTTACTTGAAAGATGAAGTAAAAATAATTTTTTGAAAAAAATTGATGGAAATTATCATCAATTTTTTAAAACAAATAAGCATATGGAAATTATTTCATCATTGGATTCCTCCTAAGATTTCAGGTGGGGTCACCTCTGAGTGAAATTTCTGTCACTAAACTCTCAATAAGCTTAAAAGAACTTTTAAGTATTTTCTATATAAAAATCTGAAAACACTAATAAGCCTCACTTAATTCACATCAAATATGGTGTTAACCACCAATTTTCAAATTAAAAATTGGGTGTTATTTTTGGTTTATAATGGCTGAGGATTTGAAGTATTTTATATTGAAATGTCAAGATGTGCACATGTATTGAATAGTTGAATTTCAATTTACATATGAGGAATTAAGAATTGAAATTTTGTAATGCTGTTTTTCAATTGAGTTAAGTTTGTGAAAATTCAAGTACAACACATGATGAGGAATTCAAGAAAAAAATAAATTGGAAATATGAAATTTTTTGGGGGAATATTGGTTCCAAAGGTGTCATAATCCGTCAATTTACTTTTGGACAGGCATTAAATATAATTTTTACTGTTTTCAAATGGAAAAAATCACCCTTAAGCTGGAAAAAAAGCAGAAGAAATGTTTCAGCTTTATTTAAAATCTTCTACACACATTTAAACTTGTTTTCAAGGCTCAAAACTAACTATTACAATTTTGATGGCTTGCTTACAGGACTAAAATAGCTAAAAAAGCCCTCTTTTGGTACAAACCAGGGTTTAAAGATTCCATCATTGGATTTTCTTTTTTCAATTTTTCTCTCACAAATTATCAAATTAAATTTTACCTTTGTAGGAAGGAAATTGGTTTCTGTAAAAAAATGTCTTCTTTTCCCCATCCTTTCACTTCATGTTAGAATATTTTTCTCTTATAATTAGTTTAATATTGTTGAATGAATAATCCAAATATTCCAACTACCATTTTCAATTCCTTTCAAGTCTTTTAGCCATGTAAAAAAATTATAATCACAGTTTTTGAATCTTTATAATCATTTTTTACGTTTGGACCACATCAAAAGTGAACTCAGGCATTTTTTGTCACTGTCAGCTTTGTGACTCTGTTTCCAAAATCACTCTGGTAACTTTTTTGAAATTATTTCTCTTTTATATCTTTATTATATCCTCTTCTATAATATATATTTCCTGCATTTCTTTTCTCAATGTATTACAATTGAAATTTCTTTTGAAGAAATTTCTTGTGTAGCCATAAATATCTCTGGTAGAGCATTTTTGGCATGAATCTTTAAAATTTCATCATTTTATACTAATAAATTTTTAAAAAAGGAATTCTGGGGTGCTTTCTTTCAGAAAATCTGCATATTACTATTCCTACATAATCTTAACTTATACAAATATTTAGGACAGGAAAAGTAGTTTATTTTTAATAAAATTTTTATATCCACATCTTAATACAATAGTGATGAAATATTTTTGCTTTGTTCTATGGTAGATTATGCCATCAAATGGGTAAAGTTGTCTTTAATCATGAGAATCTTTTAATACCTCTCCCAAGTATCATTTCAAGGAATTATATTTAGAATATTTGGCAAGTTATTGGAATAAGCTGCAACATTTTTTTCCTCAGCATATCTGTTTCTTACTTCTTAAAATAAGGTGGTGTTTAGGTCTGTAACACTAAGTCCTTCCATAATTATTTATAGAGAAGATTCTTCTAGAGAATATATAGGATCTTAAATTTGATTTGATAAGGGAAATTTCCTCAATGCATATTAATTTTTTTAATATTTCCATATTTGTGTACAATGGTCTTATTTTTTCTGTGCTAATTTACAGATATTTGGCATTTGAGAATACTTCTGTTGAGGGCATCCTGTTCAGGATTTCTTTTTTAGCTTAAAAATTCATTATTACTTCAAAAGAACATCCCTCAAGGAAATCAGTCAGTTTTCCAAGCCTAAGCAGGGAATAGATACTCAATTTGACTTGCTACATATATGGATTCAGTTGGTTTTATATTTCTATATTTAAAACACATGGATTCTTCCACAGTTTTGTGACTAATTATTTGGACTTGATGAATTTTGGCTCCTACACTCTCTATTGATTAATAAATATAAGTCTTCAATGGTAGCTTTAAATCTGGAACGAGTAGTGGTTAGGAACTGATTAGCGCTTTCATAAGGGATTTAAAGGCTTTTAATCCATCAAAAGTCATTTAAAATACTTTATATTTGTCACAAATCTTGCAAAGAAGTCCTTCAATGCATGAAGAATCTTTGATATGCTATTTGTAATACCCAACCAATCATAGAAATGATTGGATTTCCTCCTTGTTCTGAGGCATACGCTTCAACAATACTTCTCCAACTTTATCTGTGTCCATTTAAACGGATAGACCAGATTCTAAATTTCCTTGTAATTTCAGGTCTTTTAATCCAAAGTGACATTTCATCAAGGGAAGTTTCATATTTACTTATTATATCTTTACCAGGACTCTGGATAATCTAGTAAATTGTTCTTCCCATCTCTTTGAGAAAACAATAATTTCATCAATGTATATTATGAGCAATATTTCTGAAAGCTTCTGATAGAAAACTTCATTAATCATTCTCTGAGAATGTGAAGGTGAATGTTTGATACCAAAAGTCACTCTTAGATATCAATACATTTAAAAATTAACAATAATTCTCAAATATTACCTTTCTCTTGGTTTTAGCACACTATAGTGGAATGTCAGCAATTCATCCATGGTTCTGATTTAAACCTCTTGAGATATTTGAGTGAGGGAAATCTGTATTTGTTGGTATGTGGTACCTTTCTGGAAGTGATTAAGTATTTAAATTTCTGAAATCCTCAATCATTCTGAATCTTCCATTAATCTATTCCACTATGACTGGTGTAACTATTTCTATTTCCTCATTGTCTCCATCTTTCCTCATCAGACCAAGACTTAAGAGGTCTCTGATATGTAACTCAAAGGCTTCCATTCCTTTAAAGATTTCTGGGTATGTGAGCCTCCCCATTAGTGGTGGGTAGGGTCTTTGAATTTTTAAGATAATATTAGCTTCATGACCAATAATTCCCCCTAATACAGACTTATCTGAGGCAAAGACCTCTCTATTATTATGTGAAAAAAAGAGAGCTCCTTTTACTTTATATCAGTAGGATCAATTTTCAATTATTCTCCATTTATATCTTCTGATTTGAATTTTTCTAATTCAAAGCTGACTGGTAATACCTCATTCACTTTATTTCAGTTCTTAAAGTGTAAGTAGCCAAATTTTTGATTCTTATGGCCAGAAATAATAAATTATCTGTGTTTTATGTTGTGAAAATATATGCCATGAACCTTTCAATAACTATTCCTAAATAGAAAATGATTACTTGAGTAATTCTTGATGAAATAAAATTCAACAGTTATTATATTTTCTAAATTGCTGCATTAGATTATTTTAACTGTTAAAGTTTAGTCCATTAATTTTTAAAAATTTATTTTCAAAATTTGGAACACAAATTTTGGGGAAGGATTTAACAGCAAAACAACTGAAGGCTCCTGCATCATGTAAAAGCATGGCAGGTTTTTTATCAATTAAAACATCTGTTATACAGAAATTTTCAGTCATATCCCTTTTGTCCCTGTGTGAGCCTTAGAGGTAATTTCATATACCCAAAAGACCACAAATATAAAAAATAACATATTAATATAAATAAAATAAATTTATTTATATTATTAAAATAAAAATAAAAATATAAATATAAAATTATATTAAAAATAAAAAATTAATTATAATTTAAAAATAAAAATTACATTAAATTTTGTAAATGTAAAATTACATTTATACTTGAAAAAATTAAGTAAAAATGAAACTTTAACAAAATTGTGAGAAAATAAATAAATTTGGAAAAAAGTTAAATAAAATTTATTATAACTTTTTATCCAATAAATAAACATATAAAATTTATTTCACCATTGGATTCCTCATAAAAAATCAGGTGGGGTCACCTCTGAGTTAAATTCTTGTAACTCAACTCTAAATAAGCTTAAATTAAGTTTTTAGTATTTTCAATACAAAAGTTGAAAATCCTCAAAACTTTAATTTAATTCACACCACATGTGGTGTTAACCATCAATTTTTGTGTTAAAATTGAGGTGTTGTGTTTAGTTTAGAAGTTATGAGGAATTGAAGTATTTTCAATTGAATTCAATTGAAATGTCAAAATGCGCGCGTGTATTACATAAGTGAACTTTGATTTACATATGAGGTGTCAATTATTACTGTATTGTACTGTACAATTGAATTGAATTACATATGTAAATTATAAGTATAATACATGATGAGGAATTAAAGGAAAAATAAATTGGAAAGATTAAATTTGGGGGGGAAAAGGAACTCCAGCTCTAAGGGGGAGCTAGACCCCCAAAATCCTTGCTGACAGGCGTGGGATGTCAAAATTCACGCAAAAGTTCATCACTTTTGGCCTGGAATTGAGTTACAGGGTCTGTGGACTCAATTGATGATGAGGTTTTGATACCAACTGGGGTAGTTTTAGCTGTTGCCAAGAGGGTAAAACTACCCTTAAGATAAAACAATCATAATAAAAACAGTTTTAACTGGTTTCTACGCCTCTGACACACATTCTGACGTGTTTTGAAGGCTCTAGGCCTGGTATTGCTATAGTAATGGCTGATTTAAGGGTCTAAAATGGCTAAAAATGGCTTAAACCAGCCCTTTTTGGTCTAAACCAGGGTTCAATGATGCCATAATTGGCTTTTCTGTTGTCAGACTGTTTTTCACGACTGACAAGAGTAAATTTTACTTTTGGAGCAAGAGAATTGATGGCTATAAAAGAATGTCTTCTTTGCCCCACTTTTCTCTTCATGTTAGAATCTTTTCCTTTTATTAATTAGTTTAAACACAGTTAAACCAATCAATCAAAGATTCCAACCACCTCTTTTAAATCATTTTAATCCTTTTAACCACGTGAAAAAATCATTATAATCATTGTTTGTAACTCTTATAATCATTTTTACCCCTGAACCACCCCAAAAGTGAATTAAAGCATCTTTCATCACTGTAAACTTTGTCACTTTGTTTCCAAATTCACTCTGGTCACTTTTGGGCGTGTTTTCTCTTTAATATTCTTTTTAAAGACTTTGTTCTTTAATTAATTGCTTGCAGTTCTTTGCTCAATTAATTCCAATTGAAATTGCTCTTGAAGAAATTTCTTTTGTAGCCTTAAAATATCTCTTGTAGAGTATTTTTTGGATAAATTTTTATTGTTGGTAAAACAATAAATTTTTATAATATTATTGTTTTATACTAATAAAGTTATAAACAATAAAATTGGCGTGTTTTCTCTTAAAAATAATATTTCATACTATTTTTAATTGATTTCTACCTTATACAAATTTTGAGGACAGGAAAAGTACTTGATTTTTAATCCAAGTTTCATATCCACACCTTACATTTGGGGGCCCAGCCGTGATATTTTACCTGTGACATATTTTTTTTTACTCTTTTTAAATCTTTTTTCTTATATTGAAAAATTTAAAAACATATAAAAAATACTTATAATTCAAGAAATCCATAAAAAATAATTTTTTTCATATTATAAGTGAGGCTTAAATTTTTATTTCTTTTTTTGAAATATCCTTTTTTTTACTTAATTAATTGGCTTTTTCATTAATTTTAGTGTCTGACAACGTGGTAAGACAAGAAAACATTGAAACAGCCTCAACAGTAACCAGCATTATCCCTGCCAGTACTGTCAATTCTGATCATAATAGCACTGTTATTGTGACTCAAAATAACCAGCCTGAACCAATATCTTCTGAATTAATTAACTTGGACATAAGTAATACCCTTCAGAAAGCTAAAAATTTGGCCAATAGTAAGTTTTTTGACGTAAAAATACTATTTTAAGCCTTTTTAACCATAATTATGCCTTCAACCAGATCAGGAGCCAGCTACAACCCCTCAAGCAGCTCCCAAAAAGGTAATAGACGTGATTATGGCAGAGGCCAACCAGGTACAGAAGGAAAAGAGTCAGTTGATGACTTCCAAACAACTAAAATGGGTCATTCTGAAGCTGATAATACCATTTTACCTTCAAAAAGAGCTGACACCGCCACAAGAAGCCTCAGTGGACATATACAAAGCCAGCCACAAAGCTTACAACAATGCACTGCAGTACAAGGAGTACCAGATCCTGGCAGATCTGTGGAAAAACTGCATGAATTCTTACCTGACAGTAAGAAAATTCTTGGGCCATCCCAACACTTGCAAATTGCTCAATGGATGGCATCCATTGATGGAGAAGAAAAACATGATGCTTTTGACACTAGAATGGAGGAAAAACAACCCTCCACCACCCAAACCAGTGCCAAAAACAGCCCCAGTGGCCAGCAGCAGCAATTCCAACGTGAAAAAGCAGCCACAAACTCCAAACAAGGGCAAAGGGAAGGCACCAGCCCCAAAACCTTACAGCCAGGGCTACAGAATCCCAAAGATTCAGCAGGATGCCATGGAAAATGTATTTCAGATGGCCAGAACCATGATGGAATTACAGAAGAAGGAGGAAGCCAGATTAAGGTTCCAGAAATGATTTCTGACATATTTGATTCCATCCCAGAGTTGTATAATGCTATAAATGACGTGAAAAAACATCTTTCTGATAAAAATGACACCATTTGTAACAACATAAAAACAAACAACCTGAGTCTGTGCCAAATTAATGAAACACTTATGTGTTTTGAAAAAGTTTTAAGAACAATTAAAAATTCTAATAATGACAATTCTTCTAACATTAAAATAAATGAACAATCTGCCATTATTTAAGAATTAACAGATAAATATTCTAAATTCAATATTGATGACATGATTGAAACAAGAATTAAACAAGCCATAAATATTATCAAAACAGATAACAAGAAAGTCCTTGATGACATTTCAAATTCATTTACTGAAGTAAAGACATATACCATTGCCTTGAAAAAGTGTTTTGATGCTTCACAAGAAGAAGTATCAAAATTATCAATGAAATTGAATCAAGTCACTGCTGATAATACAAGACAGACAGAGTTATGGCAAGAACTGACACATAAGGAAGACATGTATAAAATTGAAGTAATAAATTTAATACAAAGCTTCCAACATGAATACAGAAATTCCCAAAGGTGTAGCAACAGTAAAATGAATGACATTGAACAAATACTGAACACCTTACCAAGAATGTCTACACCTCTAAATCAAAATGAGGGCACAAGAATTCCAAATCCACAAGTATTGGATCCTGATAATTCACAATTAAAAAATGAATTATCCACTTCTTTTCATAACTTGGAACCATCAATGGGCCAAGCACTCTTGAAAGAAGTTCCAAAACTTAAAGAATGGCCTCACTTCAGTGGTGAAGGAGAGTATGACCATATGGAATTCATTAGAGGTATTGACATGATCAAAGAGGATTTTGAATTACCAGACAGATTGGTAACAGCCAGGTTTAACACCTTGTTTACCAGATCAGCTCACAGATGGTACATCAAAATAAGACAAGCACATGGACACCAGAGTTGGACTTGGTGGAAAACCCAAATCATCAACAAATGGGCAAATGATGCTTGGAGGTTTAAAGTTGAAACAGCCTTTGAATCTGCCAAATTTAATTCTGATAAAGACAGAGCTTTACCATGGTTTTGCCAACAAAAGGACAGATTAACAGCATTATATCCTGACATGTCAGAGTTTATGATCCATAGAAAAATTCTGAGACAATGTGGAGGTGACTTAGAGCATGCTGTCAAAAGAAGGACTACTGAACAATCTTCAGCAGAAGATATTATCAATATACTAGAAGAAGTAACCACCAGAACCAAAATTGGTTCTAGTAGGGTGAATCTCAAAACAAGGTTTAATACACCTTGGAAAGATTCTGTGGACAAAAGCCACAAAGAAAATTCTAGTAATATTAAATATAAATCTGCAGATACAGTCAGAAAATGCCATATTTGCCAAAGCACCACCCATTTAGCCAATACATGTCCAAAAAGGGGGAAAATCAATGAAATTGACATTGAAAAGGAACCAGATGTTGAAAAAGAAGACATAATTGAAGACAATTCAGATGATAAGTCATCCATATTTTCTGAATCTTCAAAAGATATAGAAAATATCAATGCCACTTTTGACATCATGGAATCTTATTCCCACTTACCACAATTGAGCAATGGTCAAGTTGATTTATCAAAAGTTCAAGATGCACAACTTATGAAGACAAAACCAAACAGAGGAAAAGGTTATACAGCTGGTAACTCCTGTATAACAGAAGTGGTAGTTGACAACAAGCCCACCAAACTTTTGCTTGACCCAGGAGCCTTCTGCTCTTGTGTTGGAAAATCCTTTCTTAAGACCTGTGTGCCAAATTTTAAAAACCAATTGTTACCAATTGATGGTATAAAATTCAACAGTGCAAGTAACCCAATGAAAGCATTGGGAATCTTTGAGACCAATGTCATATTCCCACACATAAATGGGAATTTAAGGATCACAGTTGAATTTGTTGTTATGGAAAATTGCTCTAGTACCCATTTTATATTGGGAAATGACTATTTGATCATGTATGGGATAGATTTACATAATAACAAAGACAGATACTTTACAATTGGGGACAATAAGCGCCAGAAATTTGCCTTTTTACCATTTAAAAGACAAATTACAGTAAACAAAGTATCACCAGTCAACTTAGAGTTAGAAAAATTCAAGTCTGAACAGTTAAATGAGGCTGAGATAAGCCTTCATCTGACTGATAAACAAGAAAATGAACTTTCTTCCCTTTTGTATGACCACAAAGGAGCATTTGCTACAGACAAAGAACCTCTGGGAGCAATTATTCGTCATGAAGTTGACATCATTCTTAACATTGAGAGACCTTATCCACCACTCTTAAGAAGACCTGCTTATCCAGCAAGTCCAAAATCAATAGAAGCTCTAGAAATTCATATCAAAGAACTTCTAGACCTTGGTGTAATAAGAAAAGTAGGCCACAATGAGGAAGTAGAAATAACTACACCAGTCATAGTGGCGTGGCATAATGGAAAATCCAGAATGGTTGGGGACTTTAGAGCTCTGAACACTTACACTGTTCCAGACAGATACCCAATACCAAAAATCCAAATTGCCCTTACTCAAATATCTCAAGCAGTGTATATAACCACTATGGATGCCCTTAAAGGATTCCATCAAAATGTGGTAACACCAAGAGCAAGAAAATACTTGAGAATCATTGTTCATTGTGGAGTGTATGAATACTTAAGGATGCCCTTTGGTATCAAAAATGCACCTTCACACTTCCAAAGAATGATGAATGAAATCTTCCCTGAAGAACTCTCAGAGGGATGGTTAATCATTTACATTGATGACATTATTATCTGTTCAAAGACTTGGGAGGAGCACATGTACAGATTATCAAGAGTTTTGACAAAAATCCAATCAGTAAACATGAAAATCTCCTTGAAGAAATGTCATTTTGGATTTAAAGAACTTAAGGCACTAGGACATGTTGTATCTGGTTTGTCCCTTGGAATTGATAAAAATAAAGTTGCAGCAGTATTGTTAAAGCCCATGCCTCAGAATAAGAAGGAAATTCAGTCATTCTTGGGTTTTGCAGGATATTACAGGCAACACATTAAAGACTTTGCATCCATAGCAAGACCACTTTATAAGTTGTGTGACAAAGACACAGTATTTGAAATGACTGTTGACAGAGTCAAAGCTTTTGAATCTCTAAGAGAAGCATTGACCACTGCTCCACTCTTACTGATGCCAGACTTTAAATTACCTTTCAAACTGTATATTGATGCATCAGGGGATGGACTAGGTGCTGCACTTCACCAAGTTCAGATCATAAATGACAAACCTGTGGAAGGACCAATATGTTTCATATCCAGGCAAATCAAACCAACTGAAGCCAGATATGGAGCAAGTCAAATGGAATGTCTATGCCTTGTCTGGGCCTTGGAGAAATTGAACTATTTCTTAGAGGGATGTGTTTTTGAAGTAATAACAGATTGTACAGCTGTGAAATCACTTTTGAACATGAAAACACCTAACAGACACATGCTCAGATGGCAAATAGCCATACAAGAATACAGAGGCAATATGACTATTGTTCATAAGGATGGGAATATTCATAAGAATGCAGATGGACTAAGCAGATGGCCATTACCAAATAACATTGATAATCCTGCTTATGTTCCAGAAGAAGCTTCACCACAAATTCCAATAGAAGGAATAAGTGTTACAGACTTGAACACCACCTTCTTTGAAGAAGTCAGAAATAGTTACACTCAAGATAAGAATTGTAGCATCTTATGCCAATCACTGAACAAAGACTGTAAAGACAACTCTCTAATACATGCCTTGGATGAAGTATGGAGAAAATCTTATAATGAAGGAAGATTTCACCTACTGGATGGTATAATTTACCACAGAACCAAGCACACATGTGTCATGACAGTTGTAGACAGGTCATTAATCAATCTTGTACTGAAAGAATGCCATGATAGTCCCTTTTCAGGACATCTTTCTGAAGACAGAACAAGAGAGAAAGTGAAGAACTGCATATGGTGGCCAATGTGGCAAAAAGATGTTGCAGAGTATTGCAAAACCTGTGACAGATGCCAAAAGGCAAATAAATCCACTGGCAAAAGACTTGGAAATATGATGAAAATCCAAGAACCAAACAGACCTTGGGAAATTGTCCATATGGATTGGGTAACTGGCCTACCACCAGGAGGTGACAGGAGCTATAATGCTTGCCTAGTAATTGTGGACAGATTCAGTAAAACTCCAATCTTTTTACCATGTCACAAAGATGATACAGCCATGGATACAGCTCTTCTGATATGGAATAGAGTAGTGTCATGGACTGGGATATTTACAAATATCATCAGTGATAGAGATCCCAAATTCACTTCAGCACTATGGACAAATCTTCACCAATTATTTGGCACTAAACTGTCTTTCTCTACAGCCTACCACCCACAAACTGATGGCCTGGCTGAAAGAATGATCCAAACCTTAGAGGACATGGTGAGAATATTCTGTGCATATGGCCTTGAATTCAAAGATTGTGATGGATTTACCCATGATTGGTGTACTCTGTTACCAGCACTGGAATTAGCATATAAAACATCAATCCATGCTAGTACCAATCAGACTCCTGCTGTTCTAGAAAAAGGATGGAACCCCAAGTTACCCCAAGACTCCTTGAGGAAAGACTTAATTGAAATACATCCCACAGCTGCTAGCTTCAAAGGAATGCTAGACAAAGCTAGAAAGCATGCAGTAAGGTGCATGGAGGACTCTTTTGCATATGCTAAAGACAAATGGGATAAATCTCATGCAACTCCAGATTCCAAAGTGGGGGACCTAGTTCTTGTATCCACCACTAACTTCAATAACATCAAAGGATGTAAAAAGTTGAAAGACTCCTTTCCAGGACCTTTTGTGATTAAGGCCCTCCATGGAGAAAATGCTGTTGAAGTAGAGTTATCTGAAGAACTTAGCAATAAGCACCCTACATTTCCAGTGAGCTTGATAAAACCATATAAATCTAGTGATGCTGAGAAATTTCCCTTGAGGAATAAGGTTCCCCAAGTTATACCTCCTATTGAGACATCTGGTACTAAGAAAATAACCAAAGTTCTTAAAGAAAGGAAATTAAGAACCAAGAAAGTAAGGGAATACCTTGTTAGGTACAGTGACCCAACTTGTGAAGATGAATGGTTAGAAGAAAAAGATATACCAGAAGCTACCAAACTCCTGAGGAGATTCAGACACACTAGAAACACCAATATTACAAAGTAATATTCTTTTTTTAGGGGGAGGGAATGTGAGCCTTAGAGGTAATTTCATATACCCAAAAGACCACAAATATAAAAAATAACATATTAATATAAATAAAATAAATTTATTTATATTATTAAAATAAAAATAAAAATATAAATATAAAATTATATTAAAAATAAAAAATTAATTATAATTTAAAAATAAAAATTACATTAAATTTTGTAAATGTAAAATTACATTTATACTTGAAAAAATTAAGTAAAAATGAAACTTTAACAAAATTGTGAGAAAAGAAATAAATTTGGAAAAAAGTTAAATAAAATTTATTATAACTTTTTATCCAATAAATAAACATATAAAATTTATTTCACCATTGGATTCCTCATAAAAAATCAGGTGGGGTCACCTCTGAGTGAAATTCTTGTAACTCAACTCTAAATAAGCTTAAATTAAGTTTTTAGTATTTTCAATACAAAAGTTGAAAA
This sequence comes from Austropuccinia psidii, assembly GCA_023105745.1. Classification (NCBI taxonomy): domain Eukaryota; kingdom Fungi; phylum Basidiomycota; class Pucciniomycetes; order Pucciniales; family Sphaerophragmiaceae; genus Austropuccinia; species Austropuccinia psidii. Next base: position 25,119,534 of record JALGQZ010000002.1, read on the forward strand.
TCCTCAAAACTTTAATTTAATTCACACCACATGTGGTGTTAACCATCAATTTTTGTGTTAAAATTGAGGTGTTGTGTTTAGTTTAGAAGTTATGAGGAATTGAAGTATTTTCAATTGAATTCAATTGAAATGTCAAAATGTGCGCGTGTATTACATAAGTGAACTTTGATTTACATATGAGGTGTCAATTATTACTGTATTGTACTGTACAATTGAATTGAATTACATATGTAAATTATAAGTATAATACATGATGAGGAATTAAAGGAAAAATAAATTGGAAAGATTAAATTTGGGGGGGAAAAGGAACTCCAGCTCTAAGGGGGAGCTAGACCCCCAAAATCCTTGCTGACAGGCGTGGGATGTCAAAATTCACGCAAAAGTTCATCACTTTTGGCCTGGAATTGAGTTACAGGGTCTGTGGACTCAATTGATGATGAGGTTTTGATACCAACTGGGGTAGTTTTAGCTGTTGCCAAGAGGGTAAAACTACCCTTAAGATAAAACAATCATAATAAAAGCAGTTTTAACTGGTTTCTACGCCTCTGACACACATTCTGACGTGTTTTGAAGGCTCTAGGCCTGGTATTGCTATAGTAATGGCTGATTTAAGGGTCTAAAATGGCTAAAAATGGCTAAAAATGGCTTAAACCAGCCCTTTTTGGTCTAAACCAGGGTTCAATGATGCCATAATTGGCTTTTCTGTTGTCAGACTGTTTTTCACGACTGACAAGAGTAAATTTTACTTTTGGAGCAAGAGAATTGATGGCTATAAAAGAATGTCTTCTTTGCCCCACTTTTCTCTTCATGTTAGAATCTTTTCCTTTTATTAATTAGTTTAAACACAGTTAAACCAATCAATCAAAGATTCCAACCACCTCTTTTAAATCATTTTAATCCTTTTAACCACGTGAAAAAATCATTATAATCATTGTTTGTAACTCTTATAATCATTTTTACCCCTGAACCACCCCAAAAGTGAATTAAAGCATCTTTCATCACTGTAAACTTTGTCACTTTGTTTCCAAATTCACTCTGGTCACTTTTGGGCGTGTTTTCTCTTTAATATTCTTTTTAAAGACTTTGTTCTGTAATTAATTGCTTGCAGTTCTTTGCTCAATTAATTCCAATTGAAATTGCTCTTGAAGAAATTTCTTTTGTAGCCTTAAAATATCTCTTGTAGAGTATTTTTTGGATAAATTTTTATTGTTGGTAAAACAATAAATTTTTATAATATTATTGTTTTATACTAATAAAGTTATAAACAATAAAACTGGCGTGTTTTCTCTTAAAAATAATATTTCATACTATTGTTAATTGATTTCTACCTTATACAAATTTTGAGGACAGGAAAAGTACTTGATTTTTAATCAAAGTTTCATATCCACACCTTACACCCTGTTTGGTTTGGTTATCATAATCTTTCCATCTTGTAATTTTTACAAAAAAGTTCATTTTTACTCAGCTGTGGTAAGTGGGAGTAAGATTCCATGATTTCAAATGTATCATTGATATTTTTTATGTCTTTGCAATTTTCAGAAAATATTGAGAATTTATCTTCTGAGTTTTCTTCAGTTACATTATCTTTTTCATCATGTGTTTCTTTCCAAATCTTAATTTCATTCATTTTTTCTTTTTTTGGGTATTCATTGGCTAAATGTTTCACTTTCTGATGGTTTATGAAGACTTATTCTCATTGGTATTTTAATTAACATAATCTTTCCAAGGTTCTGTAAAAAATGATTTAAGACTCACCCTCCCAGAACAAGTTATTTCTATAGTGGTTACTTCTTATATATTTATGACATCCTCTACTGTGAATTTTCAGTATTACTGTCTTTTATACCATGTTCATAATCTCCTACACATTTTCTCATAATCTTTCTATGAATCATAGATTATGACATGTTGGGATATAATGATTTCAGTCTGCCTTTTTGCTGGAGAAACTGTGGTAAGGCACTGTCCCTGTCAGCAGGAAATTTTTTAGATTCAAAGACTGTTTCAAATTTAAGCTACAAGAATAATTGGCCTTTTTCTTGAAAAACTGGGTTTTTTCAGCAAGTCCTGCTTTTATTTCTCTGCACTTGTCTTAATTTAATTTATAATATTTAAGTTCATATGTTAAGCAAGGTGTTGGATATTTCTGTTACCAATATTTGAGTAACTAAAAGGATTTTTTAATCACCACAATACCACTGATAAGCTCTGTATTTTCATATTCTCTCTTGCCACTCAGGTGGGGCCATTGTTTAAGCTTTGGTACCTGGCTCAGAAGTTCTTTTCCCATTTATTGCTCTAAGCTAAGAAAAGATGGGAAAAATTTATTCTTCATTTATTGGGTTCAAATGTGGATTTTTTGTCTTAACATTGTTTCCGATTCATTAGTTTTTATAAGGAATATGAACTTTAAAACCTTTATGGCTATTTACAAAGCTGAAGCTTCATTTGAAAACTCAGAAAGTATTTATGGCACTTTGTTCTGTCTTTGTAAGGTTTTAATAGGAAACAACAATTAAAGATTACCCATATTTTACTGATTGTACTATGAATTTTCTAATTAAGTTATTAAATGGATTCAAAATAACCATAATAATGAATATGTATTTTAATCATGGTGTAAGATTAACTATATTATTAAGAAATAATATAATAATATAAATACATTTTAAAAATAACATAATAAATCAAGTAAATTAATACTTTCATGGCAATCTATTAATGTTAAGAATGATTAATAAATGTGTAAAAAAATTTCATTCAATAAGAAATAAAAATTCATAGCAATTATATTGCCAATATTAATGTTATTAATTAATATGAATACTATTTAAATTGATTATAGAATTATTCAAAATAATGATAGAGAGAAAAAATATTATAAGAGGAAATAATTTACTTTCAAAGCTAAATATAATAATTTTGAATACTTTTATGCCTAAGAATATAAATACAACTTATTCAAATCTTATTTACAATAAACCACGGAGAGAATTCCAAATTTTACTAATTTTACATGGATTTACAGATCTTTATGGGTATTTTAACAGAAACAATAAAATATTGGTTTGATAACATCAAGTCGAATTATTAAAACAAGATTCAACTTTGGTACTCAATAATATAAGATTTTTATACTTAAAGAATAAATAAATTAACTTTATTAAGTGTTTTATTGTATTTGATGCATCTGAGGGGGAAGCAGAGGAAGAAGATGTCCTTTAATAGTTAATATCCTTCCTTCTATTAGACTTTTACTGATGTTATCAGCTCAAATTAATCAATATTTTAAGGTTTGGTGATTATTAAATCATTATTAAATCTTTTTATCTCATTATTGCCTCATTTTTAGAGTTATCACTGTAGCTCTAATATTACTGAAATAATAGGCTTGAAAAATGATTTATTTTCATGTATTTCAATAGCTTTAATAATTAAATATTGATATCCACCAGTTTCATCTCTTATTTGACTGTTGAGCTAAAAATAAGATTAGAGTTAATGATCATAAATTATCATTTTAAATCCTTAACCTTTAGCTTTAATCTTTCATACCTTTCAAGTTATTCATGCTACTTCAATTAAGTGAGCGAATTCTTATAGCTTGACGTTTCCCTACTAATCTTCCAAGAGTACTTAATTAGATCATTAAAATTCCATTTTTGATGATTTTTCTGGTAGTCCATCTTTTCTGTAGAAATTTGCTATTTTAAAATTCAAACCATGATTTCAAGGGGTTATACCTTAAATATCATAATAGAAATTATGTAATTCTTCACCTATGAGCTAGTGAAATATGAATATCTACCCTTTTCCATTTTGGACTATTTTTGATTTTGAGTGATCAACAGCTATTGCTATTTTGCCTAATATCCCCTTATTTTGTAACCTTGTATATATATTTCCAAATAAGCTTCCTATATTGATCTTTCAGCTTTTTAGTGGTAAATTTTTTTTAGAATAAACTCCTTATCATGTTTACTTCAAAGGATATGAACTAAAAACCATGAATATATCCAATGATCATAACAGTGAATATCTCCAGGTTATCTCCATAAGTATTAGATTTACAGCTATGTCATAACAATGTAATATATGTAGTATTTGATGAATGAAACATTTATTTCATTAATTTTACATGCTTATTCATTTGTTTCTGATATAATCAAGAGTTTATACCTTTTTCTGGAACTTTTACTTATTTTAAGATTGTAGTTTTAATTCTTATTATAAGAATAATTTTGGTAAAGTTGTTTTGTCGCCTTTTTTGATATGTGGTAATATCTCAAAGCCTCTCATTCTTCCTCCCTTTTATTACTTTTTCTCATAATTGTGGCCATCTTTATCATATTTCCCATGGCATATTGTTGAATATTTGGTATTTTGTGGGCTTGGATGTATTTTTTGATGGATGTTTTGTTTCCTTTTCCTTTTTTCTACAATTTTTGCCTCTTTTTTACCTTTGAATTTCTGCTTCTGGCCACTGGGGTAGGCTTTGGCCTTTTTGTGGTTGGATTTAGGTAGTTTTTCCTCTATTTTGTCTTCAGAAGAATCATATTTTTCTTTTCCATGAATGGCTTCCACCCATTCAACAACCTTCAAGTGCTTATATAACCTATATATTTCATCAGTCAGGTAAGAGCTAATGCATTCTTTCCAATCATATGCTAGAATATGATACTATTTGTGTTTAAGTGCAATGTTTCATGCATTCCGGCTTGCTTTTCAAATGTCCACTGAGGATTCTGGTGGTGGTTTCAGACCTATTAAAAGGTAAAAAATTTATATCATATTCAGAATTACACAATTTTTCAGTTTGTGCTTCATTTACTGACCTTTGTACTCCTGTACCTGATTGTTTTCTGAAATAATCATGTCTATAGCCTTTTCTGGAAGATTCTTTAGGGGATATAGATGGCTTCTGCTCTAGTGAAAGGAATGATTAGGTGTAGAAGCTAAGAAATAGTAATTTTCTGTTAATATCTTATCATTTTACAAATTCTAAGCTTTTTTAGTGTATTACTGATGTCCAAAATAATGAACTCTGATTGTATTGGAGCTGGTTGATTATTCTAGGCTATAAGACCTGTGCTATTTTGGGAACAACTGATAGGACTGGCAGGGATAATGATTGTTAATGTTGAAGCCATTTCAAGCTTTTCTGTTCCTACTATGGCATAAGATATTAACCCCAAGAAAAGATATTATTCCAATGGAAATGAAAGGTGACTATGCACTTATAGTATGAAAAAACAACATTTTTCATGACTTTTTGAAATTATAAGTATTTTCTATATAATCTCAAGCTTTTGGGTTTAAGAAAAGATTCCAAGAAAATTGCATAATCATTTCTTGGGAAGAACTAATGGATTGGCCATCAAATTGCTGATGTGAATAGCAAAATTTGACAAAAAAATCAAGAACTTTTCCTTTCCTCGAAATTGGTAAAACATAAGATTATGTAAGAATAATAATGCTAAGATTTTAAAAGAGAAAACTCCAAAATTATAGTTTTTATTCTTATCAGTAGAAAAAAATGATATTTTAAAGACATACTTTTATTGCAACAAGAAAGGATTATTGAAAATACTCTAAAAGACAAATTTATGTCTATAAAGGAAATTTCTTCAAGAGGAATTTCAATTGGAATTAGTGGAAAAAACAACTGCAAGAGATTTATATGGAAAAATAGTCTCTCAAATTAATATTCAATATAAGCATTACCATAATTTATCAGATTTAATTTATAAACAAAGTGACAAAGCCTACAGAAATAAAAGATGCTTTAATTTTCTTTTGAGGTTTTTCCATGGTAAAAGCTATTATAAGAAGTCACAGACTATGATTATTAGAAACTTTTCCCATAGCTTTCAGGTTTAAGATAGTTCCAAAAATATTTTTGTGATATTTTATTTAATTTTTTGAAAATGTTTAAGCTAAGTATAAATGGAAAAGACTCCAACATGAAAATCAAAGATACTGCAAAGAGGAAGTTCATTCATCTCTACCATTTTTCTTCCTCAAGAAGTAGGTTTTTCTCCAAATACTTTTGAGAAACATATTGACAACAGGAAATCCAATTGTGGTATCATTAACCCCTGGTTTAGACCAAAGAAGGTCTAATTTTAGCCATTTTGGTCTTGTAAACCAGCCATTATTATAGTAATAGCTGGCTGTAAGCCTTCAAAACACATCATAATTTGTTTAGGAGACTTTTAAAACAGTTACAGCTATTTTTATCAAAAATGATAGGAAAAGTATTTATATTTGACAAAAGTTAAGATATACTCACTATAACACCTTTTTCCCATGATAATAGTAACCTGAGCCATCTTGTGAGCCTGTGAGGTATGTATGATGGACCCATAAGGCCTCAAATGGATTCTTATACATTTGATTTAGTCATAAAAAGACTTATCAAATGAATTCAAAAATAAATAGTATAGTTTTTTTTGATAAAAAAATTCATAAAAATTCTGTCATTTTTGGATTTTACACCAAAAATAACCCAGGGTAGACCCATGGGGTGTTTTACCCGAAATGGCTATTTTCAGTTTTATTGGAAGTTTTGAAAATTTCACAGTACAATTGAAAAATTTAACAATGTTTATCAAAATTGTTGAATTGTTAAATTTAAGCTTAATTTTAAATTTGCATAAGGGTTATTTAAACTTACAAAAGTTTAGTTAAATTTAGGGTGTTATGCATACTTACTGAATTGGTTAATTATTTTCCATACAGGATTTGAATCCTGCTTTCACTAACTTTAAGCCTTGTTAAAGCCATTTGATGGCTTTAAATGAATAAAAGGGAAATATTTTCACAAAAATATGATACAAAGAGAAAAAGGCAAAGAAATCCAGGCTACCCAACCTTTTGGATCTGCAAAATCCCAAATAATTTTGTCCTTTTTTATTTAAGTATCTTAAGTCTTATTTAAGTTTGAAATGTAGACTTTAATGGAAAATTCATATTTAAACTGGTTTATTCCTCTTTTGGACAGGAATTACAAGATTTAAAAGGGTAAATCCCTATATGCAGGATTGTAATCAAGGTTTTGAAATATTTCAAAAGTAATTTAAGTTTAAATAAGATTAAAATCAAAGTAAAGGGAATTGAAATTTCCTTAAAATTTAAGTCTTAGTGTGTATTGCTATTTTTGTATTGAAAGATAGTTACAACTTCAAAAATTCATAAAAAATTAAATTCCTAATGGTTTTAATTGAAAATCTCACAAAGCTTAAAATTTAGTTTTTACTTTGTATGAAAATTGTTCAAGTATCTTTTATAAGAAGGATTCTCTGGTATTTGAAATTCAAAATACCTCCTTTAATTATTCTTAAAGAAACTTAAGATTAATTCAAAACATAATTTAAAATATTATTCATAATGTTTTTTCTTAAGCATTTATACTTAATTGGTTCATTTCATGAAGCTCAATATACATAAATTCATTCTATTACAAATCTTATAATAATAAATTAGAATAAGGATCAAAGCTTCTTGGACTTAATAATAACACTGGTAGCTTTCAATTGAGATGAAAAAAAGCTACCCTTATTTGAAAACCTTATTTTCAATTATGCTTTTTCAGTTTTGATCTGATAATTACCTCTTCATACATTATTGATCATGAGAGCTTCTCTGAAGGCATAAAATAAGCCTTTTAAACCTTGTATTTTTCCATCACCATTATCATTCAATCAATCAATTTAGAAATTTAAACAGGTAAAGTTTTATTGAATATGAAATCTTATTATTCAATTAATTTTTCTGCTATTTTAATTTTTATAAGTTTTGAATAAATATTTGAAATCATAGAATTCAGATTATATTGTTTTAATCAGAAATAATTTATTTTATCTTATGAAATTAGCATTTTAAATATCTCTCAAAATCCACAAATCTCCTCTAAAGGTTATTAAATCTTATTTTATCCTGTTCATATTTTTTGATTCCTTACAAATATTGATTTTGGAATGTTTTTAGCTTATACTCATTATTTAATACTATAATTTCTGTTGTTTTACTTATTTTATTAAATCAATATTATATTTTTTTCTCTGAATATTCTATATTTCTTTGAGTTAGTGTTAGTTTGTCATATAAGCTCTCTATAAGAATTATCTCTGTACAATGTGTGTTATAATTCCTTTTATAATTTATATTCATCTTATTCATAAGTGGTTAATATTAATATTTTCCCTATTTAATTGTCTCATCAAGAGCTTTACACTTTTCATTATTATAGCTTTCAGAATCTTTTAATGATAATTGTAAGATGTGTCTATGAAACTGGTGATAATATTACTATTAATCAACAGTACTATGACTGTCCTTATGAAATATAATAATAATGAATTATTATAACCACAATTAAATAATTAAAGAATTATTTCTTTTACGTGTTATACACTACTAGTGATTATGACAGTAAGCAGTAATTGTCTACAAGAATAAATTACAAGAAGAATTTAATAATAAAAACTTCTTTTATCAAAATGATAAAATTATTCTAATATATAATTATCTTTTACAAGAATAATCATGAAGGTAATTCTTGAAGAAAACTAATTTTAGAGAAAAACTTTAAGAATTGAAGATAAATCACTCACTAATACTCCAAAGAACTTATTAAAGATACAAGTAGAGAGATTTGACATAGAATGGTGGATTTAATGGATCAAAATTTATTTATAACAAGATTATAACAATATATAGTTGATTTCTATGATTTCACGTCTTTCTGATTGATTTCTGAAAGATTAAAAGACTTAAGAAATAGTTTTAACTAATACTTACTTGTTGGTAATAAAGGTATAATATAATAATGTGATGATGATGTGGAAAAAAAAGAAAGAGGAGGCCTCTTTTAAGTCTAAGACAGCTCACAGAGGCGTGCCATGGAGCAAACTGAAAAATCAGTGAGTGGAAAAACAATAAACCTTTTTCTATTATTGATTGCATCATCTGTTGTCACCTAAGACTGTCATAATTACTTAATTGAGGTTTCTACATGACTACCAACCCATTTATGGTTAAGAATAAAAGGAGTAACATCTGTAAATCTTCTTTTATTTCAAAATAATAATTTATTTCTCAAAGTTATTAATGTTATTGGAAATTTAATCACAGAATGTTTTTTCTGTAAATTTTAAAAGATTCTGTGTTTCACCTGGAATCCTCAAAAATGGACTGTAAGTAAAACTTTTAATTTTACATATAAAAGTATAATTCTTTTTCTTTTTATATAAATTATACAGCTCTCAATTGGTCCTGAATTTTCAGAAAGATTAATTGAGAATTGTATTTTGAATGAATTTTTGAAGTTTTTACCTCATTTCTACGTAGAATTGCAAATATCAGTCTATGACTGGTTGCTATGAGGTAAAACAATGGATACTAGTCCAAAGAGGGTTTATCCAAAGAAAGTCATTAAGAATTGACATTGTTACAGGAATCTAAGTAGCTTTTTACCTCCTTGGCACGTCAAAATAGCAGGTTATTTGCTATTTTCTTATGATTTACTGTAGTTGTAACATGGTAACCAAGTTCCCAAAAGGTTTTAGTTTACCAATTAGGCCAAGATCAGCCATTTATCCAAGCTTTGGAGCTTTCCAAGTCTCAGAGGCCTCAGAAGTTGGGTACCCTTGCTCTCTTTGATGCCTTTTGTCCCCCTTACCTTATTTTTCACGTCAAAATAGAAATTTAAGCTTCAAGTGAGATATCCACGATGGGTGTACCAAAGGTGCATGTAAGAATACCATAATATTAAGTGCCCAAAACATGCATAACACTATTCTTAGTGTATATGTAACATGGGATTTCTAACATTCCCATTATTTTGGCGTGAAATGGAGAGAAACAAAACTTTTCATGGATCTTTTATGTGGTATTGAAGTATTTTCCATATTACCACCTCAAAGAGTTTATTTGAGCTTATTCACTCTATGGAGCTACCCTAGGTGAAATTTTGTGTAGAATCCAAATTTGGCCTTAAATCCATGGATTTACTTACTCAATAAAAAGTTATTCATCTTTTATGAAATCACAAATGATTCATTTTGAATATATGCATGACTTATGGGTTATGCATAGTTCAGAATTTTTCTTGAAGATAATTATGGCCTATTTGGGTATGTAAAATATACCTCAAGGCTCACAACAATGTAGTAATTATATTATATTATATATGATTATTATAAGCTTTATTATTAAATTTTTTTCAATAATATTAACTATTTTATAATCTTCTTATTAAAATTCAAGCTATCAATACCAATAATCATTATATTAATATTTGACTATTCTCTGCATAGTATAAAAATCAGGAATAAATTTGCAAGGTTTGTTTAGGCCTAAGTGCCAATAGGGGGAAGTTATGATTCAAATAAGAATCAAATTTCAAAATATGTAGTTTGAGTTTTCTCATAAAGCTTTTTCTGAAGAAAATTATGTCTCTCAAAAGAAACTCTGGAATTTATTTGAATTTTCCTAATATCTATATCTCAATGAAAATCGTAGAATTTCAGGATGCATAATTTTCAGTTGCAATCTACAAAGAAGATTTATCAAGTGTGGATATTGCTTTTAAAGAACCTATGCACTTGTATATATAGATTGTGATCTCATTAAAAGAAAAAAACACATTCCAAAAATCAATTAACCATAATATAAATTTAATTACTCTTATATCTACTTAGAACTGAATCAAGAAATTCATCAAAATACTCAAACACAAATCCCTCATTTTAGAGTGAGAATAATTTACTTAATTTGAAATCTTTCCTTAAATAAATTTATGATAAACTTACTGATTATTATTGTTTTAGAAAGCCTGTTGGTATGATGTTCAGATATGTGCTATGAGCACAAAGTGGTGGTAAAGCTGATTTACTTACATAATATTATTTAATTCCTGAGATTCAAAAACTTCTGAAATGCTGTTTATTTCTTAACTTTGAAACACCAATAGTAATATCTTTTCAATTATTCTGGTCCCAGTTACTTAAAGGGTTAATACCCTTCAAGTCTGTTTATAAGAAGAAAGCTTTAAATTTGTTTTTCTCTTTCATTTTTGAAAATGGAGAGTATATTAAAAATTACTCACTTTTGGATTCATATAGCTTAATATAATTCAGTAGAGCTAGAAAAGATGATATTCCAACTATCAATCCCCTCAAAAGGAAATTTGTGATATGTGTCTATGAAAATGTTGATGATATTACTATTAATCAACAGTACTATGACTGTTCTTATGAAATATAATAAGTAAATCTATTATAACCACAATTAAATAATTACTTACTTAATTATTTCTTTTACTTGCTATAAACTACTAGTGATTATACCAGTAAGCAGTAATTGGCTACAAGAATCAATTACAAGAAGTGTTTAATAATAAAACTTCTTTATTAAAATAATAAAATTATTTTAATATCTGATTATCTTTTGCAATAATAACTATAATGATAATTCTTGAATAAAACTATTCATAGGAAAATTCTTTAAGAAATCAATAAAAGCACTCACTAATACTCCAATAATACCTTGTAAAGGATTGAAAGAGTAATTTTGACAGATTAATTGTGGATTTAAAGGATCAAAATGTTATTATAGCAGTAATACAGAAAATATGAGAGTTAAATACTATTTTAAATATTATAATTCTATGATTTCACGTCTTCCTTATTGATTCTGAAATAATTAAAACACTTAAAAAAATATTTCAAATAATTATTACTTGTTTGCACTAAAGATAAAATTGGATAATGAGATGATTTGGAAAAAATGGCAAGAGGAGGCCTCTTTTAAGTCAAAAAAAAGCTCACAGAGGCTTTTCATAGAGAAAACTTAGAAATAAGCTAGTAAGAAATCAATGAGTCTCTTTGGATTATTTATTTCATCATCTGTTGTGACATAAGATTATCATAATTGCTTAATTGAGTCTTTTATGTGACTACCAACCTATTTATGGTTAATAATAAGAGGATTAACAACTTTAAATCTTCTTTTATTTCAAAATAAATATTAATTTCTCAAATTTATTAATTGTATTAAAAGCTACATCACAGGTTGTATTTTCTGTGAATTTTTGAATATTCAGTGTTTCATGTGGAATCATCAAAACTGGACTGTAAGTAAAACTTTAAATTTGAATTGAGAAGTCATAATTATTTTTGGTTTATTTATTTATCATTCCCCTCTCCATTGGTTCTGAAAGCCTCAGAAAGATGCATTAATAATTGTACTTTGAACAAAGTTTTGAATCTTTTACCTTATTTCTACATAGAATTTCAAATACCACAGTATAGCTGGTTGTCATGGGGTAAATGAATGAATCCTAGTCCAAAAAGGTTTTTAATTAATCTTTGATTGTTTTTCCATGGAAAATAACTAATAATTGACATCTTTTCAGGAGTAAGAGTTGCTCTTTACCTCCTTGTCATGTCAAAATAGAAGCTTATTGGCAATTTTCTTATGACTTAATGGGACTTTAACTTGGTAAACAAGTTCCCAGAGAGTTTTATTATACTAATTCGGCCATGATTAGCCATTTATCCAAGATTTAGAGCTTTCCATTCTTCAGAGTCTTCAGAATCTGGGTACCCTGGCTCTCTTTGATGTCTTTTGTCCCCCTTAGCTATTTTGTAAGGTGTGGATATGAAACTTTGATTAAAAATCAAGTACTTTTCCTGTCCTCAAAATTTGTATAAGGTAAAATTCAATTAAAAATAGTATGAAATATTATTTTTAAGAGAAAACACGCCAAATTTTATTGTTTATAACTTTATTAGTATAAAACAATAATATAAAAATTTATTGTTTTACCAACAATAAAGATTTATCCAAAAAATACTCTACAAGAGATATTTTAAGGCTACAAAAGAAATTTCTTCAAGAGCAATTTCAATTGGAATTAATTGAGCAAAGAACTGCAAGCAATTAATTACAGAACAAAGTCTTTAAAAAGAATATTAAAGAGAAAACACGCCCAAAAGTGACCAGAGTGAATTTGGAAACAAAGTGACAAAGTTAACAGTGATGAAAGATGCTTTAATTCACTTATGGGGTGGTTCAGGGGTAAAAATGATTATAAGAGTTACAAACAATGATTATAATGATTTTTTCACGTGGATAAAAGGTTCAAAATGATTTAAAAAGGGTGGTTGGAATCTTTTATTGATTGGTTTAACAGTTTTAAACTAATTAATAAAAGGAAAAGATTCTAACATGAAGAGAAAAGTGGGGCAAAGAAGACATTCTTTTATAGCCATCAATTCTCTTACTCCAAAAGTAAAATTTACTCTTGTCAGTCGTGAAAAACAGTCTGACAACAGAAAAGCCAATTATGGCATCATTGAACCCTGGTTTAGACCAAAAAGGGCTGGTTTAAGCCATTTTTAGCCATTTTTAGCCATTTTAGACCCTTAAATCAGCCATTACTATAGCAATACCAGGCCTAGAGCCTTCAAAACACGTCAGAATGTGTGTCAGAGGCGTAGAAACCAGTTAAAACTGTTTTTATTATGATTGTTTTATCTTAAGGGTAGTTTTACCTTCTTGGCAACAGCTAAAACTACCCCAGTTGGTATCAAAACCTCATCATCAATTGAGTCCACAGACCCTGTAACTCAATTCCAGGCCAAAAGTGATGAACTTTTGCGTGAATTTTGACATCCCACGCCTGTCAGCAAGGATTTTGGGGGTCTAGCTCCCCCTTAGAGCTGGAGTTCCTTTTCCCCCCCAAATTTAATCTTTCCAATTTATTTTTCCTTTAATTCCTCATCATGTATTATACTTAGAATTTACACATGTAATTCAATTCAATTGTACAGTACAATACAGTAATAATTGACACCTCATATGTAAATCAAAGTTCACTTATGTAATACACGCGCACATTTTGACATTTCAATTGAATTCAATTGAAAATACTTTAATTCCTCATAACTTCTAAACTAAACACAACACCTCAATTTTAACACAAAAATTGATGGTTAACACCACATGTGGTGTGAATTAAATTAAGGTTTTGAGGATTTTCAACTTTTGTATTGAAAATACTCAAAACTTAATTTAAGCTTATTTAGAGTTGAGTTACAAAAATTTCACTCAGAGGTGACCCCACCTGATTTTTTATGAGGAATCCAATGGTGAAATAAAATTTATATGTTTATTTATTGGATAAAAAGTTATAATAAATTTTATTTAACTTTTTTCCAAATTTATTTATTTTTTCACAATTTTGTTAAAATTTCATTTTTACTTAAATTTTTCAAGTATAAATGTAATTTTATATTTACAAAATTTAAAGTAATTTTATTTTTAAATTATAATTAATTTTTTATTTTTAATATAATTTTATATTTATATTTTTTATTTTTATTTTAATAATATAAATAAATTTATTTTATTCATATTAATATGTTATTTTTTATATTTGTGGTCTTTTGGGTATATGAAATTACCTCTAAGGCTCACATATTTTCATGTCAAAAATAGTAAGTCAGGCTTAAAGACTCATATCTACTATGGGTGTACTAAACCTTTATTTAAGAATACTATTCCTTTCAAATTCCACAAGAGTTCATAATACTTATCTTAGTTTATATTTAATATTGTATTTCTCTAATTCCCATTATTTCGGTGTGAAATTGAGAAAAACAACAATTTTCACAATTATTCCATGTGGTGTCAAAGTATTTTCCATATTACTACCTTGTAGAGTTAATTCAAGCTTATTCACTATATGGAGCTACCCTACGTAAATTGCTGTGTGAAATCCAAATTTGGCCTTAAGCCTGTAGATTTAATTACTCACAAAACAATTATTCATCTTTCTATAAATCAAAATCCTTAATTTTGGATATATGCATGACTTATGCATTCTTCCTAGTTTAGAATTCATTTTAATATTAATTGTAGACTATTTGGATATTTAAAATATACCTCAAGGCTCACATTCCCTCCCACAAAAAAATAAAATTGTACTACAATTTTATTAATGATATGAAGAAGAAAAAGTCACCAAAGGGTATTAATGTCCACTTTCCAACCTCTTCATATTACTCAGATCAAGTAATTCAAAGCATATTTATAAACCTATTCAGGCTTGTGGCCTTCTTTCATGTCTAAATCTTATCAAACCTTTATCTGCATCAGGTATGTCTGATTCTTCTGGCCATTCATCTTCTTGAACTGTTTTTCTATATCTGACAAGATATTCTCTTTTATTTTTACCCCTAATTCTCCTTTCTTTAATGACTTTCCTTATCTTTTTGTCTTCATGCTGTTCCACTGGTGGTACAGTTGAGGAGCTGGGTTCCTTAAAGGAAACAGTTCTTTATCAGATTTCTGATGAGGTTTTATCCAACTGACTGGGAAGAAGGGGTGTTTATTTTCTAATTCATCACTCAATTCCACTTGGACTGAATTGGTGCCATGAAAGGCAACAATAAAAAAAGTCCTACATCATAATCTTTGAGTTTCTTTGGGCCTTTTATATTATTTAAATTCAAGGTTAAATCTGGAACTAAGTCCCCTACTTTGAAGTTTGGTACTTTATGACTCTTTTCCCACTTCGGTGTGGCATAGTAAAAAGTGTCATTCATGCTTTTTCTCATGGTCCTTCACTTTATCAAGCATAATTCCAAATATGGAAGCTGTAGGATGGATATCAATTAAATATTTCCTCAGCATTTCTACTGGGAGTCTTGGATTCCATACTTTTTCCAACATAGCAGGAGTTTGACCTGTGTAAGAATGAACTGATGTCTTATATGTCAGTTCTAATGCAAGTATTAGAGTGCACCAGTCATGGGTAAAGTCATATGAGTCTTTTAATTCTAATCCATAGGCACAGAATGTCCTTATCATGTCCTCTAAGGTTTGAGTCATTCTCTCTGCTAGCCCATCAGTTTGAAGGTGATATGCTGTATAAAATGATAATTTTGTCCCAAAAAATCTATTAAGATTGGTCCAAAGTGCAGATTTGAACTTGGTGTCTCTGTCACTGGTGATATTATTAAAAAATACTGTATGAGAAATAACTCTATTCTATAGAAGAAGAGCTGTATCCATAAAATTGTCATATTTATGACATGGTAATAATATAGGAGTTTTGAAGTATCTGTCTACAATGACTAAACAAGCATAATACATCTTGTCTCCAGTTGGAGAAAGTGCTGTGACCCAATCCATTTGAAAAACATCCCAAGGGGATTTTGGCTCTTTAATATGGATCATAAGTCCAAATTTCTTTCCTGTAACACTGTTTTCTTTTAGGCCTCTGTCACAGGTATGGCAGTAATCAATGGTCTCTTTTCTCCAAGATGACCACCATGTACAGTTTTACACTTTTTTCAAGTGTTCTGTCTTCTGAAAGGTGTCCAGAATAGATTCTATCATGACATTTATGAAGAATGGTATTAATAAGCAATCTGCTTCATATTGTCATTACACAAGAATTTTTGGTTATGTGCTAGATTATTCTGTCAAACAAGTGAAATTTTCCCTCAAAATAGGAAGTTTTCCATATTTCATCCAGTGAATTAATCAAATTTGTATCTCTGCAGTCTTTTTCCAGAAAGGATTTCAAGATATGGCAATTATTTTCTTGTTTATAAGACTCTTTGACTTCTTTGAATAATTCAGTCCCAACATCAGTCATTTCAATGCCTTCAATTGTAATCTGTGGTTCTGCTTCTAAAGGAATATAAGCTGGGCTATCAGGAGTATTGGCTAATTCCCACCTACTAAGTCCATCATAATTCATATGTATATTTCCTGATTTATGAACTATAGTCAGGTTACCTCTATATTCTTAAATGGATATTTTCCATCTCAACATGTGTCTGTTGGGTTTTTTCATGTTAAGAAATGATTTTACTGCATTAAAGTCAGTTATCACCTCAAAAACACTGCCATATAGATAATATTGTAATTTCTCAAGTGCCCATACCAAGCAGATGCATTCCATTTGTATTTCACAATATCTTGCTTCTGTTGGTTTGATTTGTCTTGAGATATAACAGCATAGTCCCTCTGTTGGTTTTTCATAAATAATTTTTATTTAATTTAGGTCTTCCTCCAATCCATCTCCACATGCATCAATGTACAATTTAGAAGGTATATTCTGGTCTGGCATAAGGATTAAAGGTGCTTCTGTAATAGATTTCCTTATCTTCTCATAGGCTTTAATTATTTTCCTGTGTCATCTCAAATACTGTCTGTTGATCACAGATCCTATAGAGTGACTTAGCTATAATTTCAAAATATTTCAAGTGTTTCCTGTAATAAATGGCAAATCCAAGAAAATACATAATTTCTATTTTATTCTGGGGTATTGGCTTAAGTAACACTACTGCTACTTTATTTTTGTCAATACCCAATCTTAAACCAGAAAAAATATGTCACAATCCTTTAACTTCTTCAAAGCCAAAATCACATTTCTTGAGTGAAATTTTCTATTCACTACTACAGCTCTTTCATTTACTATTGCCAGTGTTTCAAGGCTCAACGACCATGAGTCTGAACATATAATTATATCATCAATATAAATAATGAGCCATCCTTCAGATAATTCTATGGCGAAAATGGTATTAATCATTCTTTGACAATGAGATGGAGAATTTTCAATACCAAATGGCATTCTAAGATACTCATAAAAATCACAGTGAGTGATAACTCTAAGTAATTTCTTGGCTTTGGGAATCAAAACATTCTGATTAAAGCCTTTCAATGCATCCATGGAGGTCATGTAATTTTATTTTGATAATTGGGTCAAAGTTTCCTGAATTCTAGGAGTTGTATATCTATCTGGACCTGTGTAGGTATTCAATTCTGTAAAATCCCCAGCTATCCTTAATTTATCACTATTAAAGCTATAATAACAGGAGTTGTCACTTCAACTTCTTCATTATGGCCTACCCTTCTTGGTACACCAAGTTGTATCAGCTCTTCAATAGTTTTTTCCAAGGATTCTCTAGCTCTGGGTCTTGCTTGGTAAGCTTGTCTTCCAAGTACTGGAGGGTATGGTATTTCAATTTAAGAGTAATATCAACTTCATGACTTCTAATACTTCCTGATGGTTTATTATATGAGGCAAATGAATTCTTATATTTGTATAACACATCAATAAGCTTTTTCTTAATTTTGGATTAATTTGTTCTTCACCAAGTTGATTTTTCACAAACTCCCCCTTATATGTATCTTTATTTGAAGATACTATTGATATTTGTTTGAGAATCTTAAAAAAAGAAAATGTTTTCCTTGTGTCATCTCCAATTGTAAAATATCTGTCTTTATGGCTATTTATGTCAATACCATAAATATTCAAGCAATCATTTCCAAGAATGATATTCTTAGATGTAAAATTGTCCATTACTACTATCTCTGTCTTCATTCTCACACTTCCTGTAGGGTGTGGAAGTAAAAGATTAGTGTACAATATGCCTAAAGGGTACATATTATTACTGGCACCACCAAATTACACATCTTCTATTGGTGATAGATGGTTTTTTGTCTCAACAGTGGCTATGACTTGATGGTAGTACTTGCTTACACAAGTTCAAAATTCCCCTTTGTCCCAATTGACTTTGTTTTCAACATCATTCTTCAGTATTGATATAATAAACAATGCTCCATCAGTGTAACCTTTGCCTCTAGCAGGTTTATTCTTACACATTTTGGCCTCCTGGATATTGATCAGGTTGTAGCAATCCTCACTTTACTGTTGCAAGTGAGTATGGACTTCAGTGAATTCAAAGAAAGCTTTAATGTTTTCAATATGATACTCCTCAGAGATTGCAGAACCTTGGTCAGATTCTTCTTTCTCTTCAGCACACTGAACCTCTTCGGCGATTTTAACCTCATTTATTTTGGAATTTGTGGTACAAGTGTTTGCTAAATGTGAGGTTCTCCCACATTTATGAAGCTTTAAGACAGGTATTTAAGGTTTTCTATCCTCTCTAGAAGTCTTTGAGAGTATTTTTGATTCTACAGGGTTTCTAGTCCAGGTTTTACCAATTCTTGTTCTAGTTGTGATATCCTCCATTGATTTAATGTAATATTCTGTTTAACAGGTCTCTACACATTTTCATTTGAAAGAATTTTCTAGTTCTCCTTTACATTTTCTTGAAATATTCATATTAATAATTGAGTCAGACATATCTGGGTGTAAAGCAAATAATCTGTCTTTCTGTTTGAGGGACCAAGTAAGTGGTTTATCCTTGTCTTAATTAAAAATGGCACTCTCAAAAACATTTTCCATTTAAAATATCCAAGAATATTTTTCCCATTTGGTGATTATTTCAGATTTCCACCAAATCCAATCATGTTTACCATGTTCTTGTCTCATCTTGTAATACAATTTCTTCTCAGTTCTGGTAAACAAGGAGTGTAATTTTCCCACTATCATCTCATAAGTTATATTAAAATATTCTTGCTAAATATCAATTGTGCTAATGAACTCAATATTTTTGTTTTCACCTTCACCAGAGAATGTTGGCCATTCTGATATTTTGGGAATATCTCTTGCAAAGATTATATTTTCTCCTAGAAAAGGGGTCAAACTTTCTTTCACAGAAGGTTTTTCTTCAGTTAAGGGTGTAGAATATCTGGGCATTTGTCACTTTTCTTCCTAATTCTTATGAATTTGTGTCTGGTGTGCAATTATTTCAACCTTTATCTTTTTTCTTTTGTTATCACTTTTTTTAGATGTATTTCAAACAAATTGTATTATCAACTATTTCCAAAACATGTTCTCTCAGGTTTTAAATTGGTCATTAATCTTTTTAATTGAAACATCTTCCAATTCATCATTCTGTACTTGAAATTCTCTCTAAATTCTGTCACATGTGTTGGAAATTGACTCTAGTCTGGCTTTTGTAACTTTTCACAATTCAGTGAGAGCTCTGGCATTGTTTCTTAAGCTAATAATATTTGATGTTAACTTCTTTAATTCTTTATCAAATTTACCAAGTTGAACATCAATACTGGACTTAATGTAATTCATTTCATCCATTATTTACATGGAAAATTCTTCTTCATCCTTTCCTGCTCCTTGTCTGCGAATTCCATAAAATTTCTGGCCATATTGAACACACTGTCCATGGCTGAAGGGTCTAATTTTGGAATCCTGTACCCTTGTGGGTAAGCTCTGTGCCCATTTGATTTTCCTTTCCCTTTTCCCTGAGTGCTCTTGGGACCTCTCCACTTCTTCTGAGGTCCTTTGGGCTTGCCTTTGAAAACTTCTGGCACTGGCTTGGACCTGATTGACACCACTTGGCCTTCCTTCTCCAAAGCTGGGGTCATTTACAACCCTTTCTTCTGGTCTATGGATAAAAAGCTTTGGCTCTTCAACCAATTCTTGATCTTTTTGACCCGGTCTTTGCAACACAATGGACTCCATCCTCCTAAGATCTTTATGGTCTTATCCTTACCCAGAAAGCTCTTGATGTGTAAGTAGGACCTCATAGCCCCCTGCCAAAGGCATGGGCATATTTTCCACTCCTCTTCCTTGGCTTCTCTGTACCAGGTTGTGTACTGGGACTGATATATTCCTATGGCTGTCACTTGGAATTTGTTAAACCTGTAAAACATTACCTTGAATCAGTTCAGGCTCATAATTAATTTCAAAGGTTTTTGGTACAGACCTTGGGGAATGGGGGCAACTCTAGCATCCTCCAGACATTTCTTTCTTGAGGAAGACTTTCCAGATCTGTCCCTGTTCTTGCCTCTTCCTTTTCCAGATCCGTCTTGTTGGACTGAATAGTTGCTTCCATTTCTGGTATGCACCATTTTCAAGTCAAGTTAAGAGAAAATTGAGTATAAAGACAAAGAGTACACACATTTTTCAAATTCTTTGGCTAATGCTGTCTTGAATAAGATGCCTCTTTTAGCAATTTGCACTTCAATAATGTGTTCAGATTCTGGACTGGTAATGTATCTCTTACTGAGATTATTACCAGCTGCAATATACTTTATTAAAGACACTAGAGGGAAAGAATTGATAAAACAAAACTATTTTTTATACGTTTAAGATATTTTTAAGATTTTTCATAAGCTTGTATATTTTTCATATTCTAAAAAAATTATCCTTTTTGAAGAAAAAAAACAAAATTTAAGATTTTGAATTAAAAATTAATTCAGAGTAACTCATATGAGCATCTTATAAGCTTTTGGATGTGGAAAATTCATGTGTAAAACAATATAAAATTAATCCAAATTCCTCAACAAAAAATATTTAAGAGAAATTTGAAGATAAGAATACTTTAATTTCAAAATGAAATCAAAATATTGAGCCTGATATATCCTAGAGCTTAAAAATATATCAATAAATGGTTCAAGGTTCAAAAAACATTGCTAGGACCCCAAATGGAGGATGTGTCTATGAAACTGTTGATAATATTACTATTAATCCATAGTACTATGACTGTTCTTGCAAAATATAATAAATAAATCTATTATAACCACAATTAAATAATTAATTACTTGATTATTTCTTTTACTTGTTATACACCACTAGTGATTATAACAGTAAGCAGAAATTGGCTACAAGAATCAATTACAGGAACTATTGAATAATACAATTATTTCAATATATGATTATCTTTTGCAAGAATAATTATAATTATAATTCTTGAAGAAAACTATTAATAGAGAAAAATTTTATAAATTAAATAGAAACACTCACCAATACTCCAATAATACCATGTAAAGAATTGAAAGAGTGATTTTGACGGATTAATTTTGGATTTAAAGATCAAAATGGTATTATAGCAGTAATAAAACAACATGATAATTAAATACTATTTTGAATATTATAGCTCTATGATTTCACGCATTTCTTATTGATTCTGAAATAATTAAAACACTTATCAAAATTTTTCAAATAATACTTACTTGTTTGTACTAAAGACAAAATTGGATAATGAGATGATTTGGGAAAAAATGGCAAGAGGAGACCTCTTTTAAGTCAAAAAAATCTCACAGAGGCATTCCATAGAGAAAACTTAAAAATCAGTTAGTGAGAAACCAATTAGTCTCTTTGGATTATTTATTGCATCATCTGTTGTCATGTAAGATTATCATAATTGCTTAATTGAGTCTTTTATGTGACTACCAACCCATTTATGGTTAATAATAAGAGGATTAACAAATTTAAATCTTCTTTTATTTCAAAGTAAATATTAATTTCTCAAATTTATAAATTTCATTAGAAATTTCATCACAGGTTGTATATTCTGTGAATTTTTGAAGATTCAGTGTTTCATGTGGAATCATCAAAAATTGACTGTAAGTAAAACTTTTAATTTTAATTGTGAAGTAATAATTATTTTTGGTTTCTTCATGGATCATTCCTCTCTCCATTGGTTCTGAAAGCCTCAGAAATCTTCATTAATAATTGTATCTTCAATGAAGTTTTGAATTTTTAACTTATTTCTACATAGAATTGCAAATAAAACAGTATAGCTGGTTGCCATGGGGTAAATGAATGGATCCTAGTCCAAAAAGGGTTTTCATTAATCTTTGATTGTTTTTCAATGGAAAATAACTAAGAATTTACATTCTTTAAGGAGTCAGAGTCGCTCCTTACCTCCTTGTCACATCAAAATAGCAGCTTATTTGCAATTTTCTTATGATTTAATAGGCCTTTAACTTTGTAACCAAGTTGCCAAATGGTTTTTTTATACTTTTTGAGCCATGATCAGAAATGGATCCAAGCTTTAAAGCTTTCCATGTGCACAAGGGTCAGGAGCTGGGTACCCTGGCTCTCTTTGTTGTCTTTTGTCACCCTTAGCTATTTTCACATCAAAAATAGTAATTCAGGATTCAAGACTGATATCCACTATGGGTGTACCAAACCATTATTTAATAATAGTATTTTTCAAGTTCCACAAACATCCATAACACTATTCTTAGTGTATGTGTAATATTTCATTTCTCACATTCCCATTATTTTGGTGTGAAAGTGAGAAAAGCAAAAATTTTCACAATTCTTTCATATGGTATTGATGATGTGGTGTTGAACCATTTTCAATATTACCACCTCATAGAGCTAATTTAAGCTTATTCACTCTATGGAGCTATCCTAGGTTAATTTTTGTGTAGAATCCAAATCTGGCCTTAAATTAATTGATTTACTTGCTCACAAAAAAGGGGTTCATTTTTTCTTAAATCAAAATAATCGCTTTTGCATATATGCATGACTTATGGGTTATGCATAGCTCGAAATTTATTTTAATGTTAATTTTGGCCTGTTTGGGTGTGTAACATATACCTCAAGGCTCACAAAATTAGCTGGGAATATTTGATTTGTGTGTTTCTGTTGGATTGTTTAAATTATTACTTTGAAATGGACATGTCTTTTAGATTTTTCAAGTAAATATATATTTATATTTCCATATAATTCCAAAGTAACGTTTTTTACAAGCTTTTTATTTGTAATTTTGCATAATCTATGTATTCTTTCCATATATATGCAATACAAGATCTAAAAATTTAAATAATAATTAATATTCTCCCCCTTCATTCAAAGCTTATTGCTATCAATTCTTCAAAAATTGGAAAACTTGAAGGTGAAAAGGTTTATTTCTGATTTATATAATTGTTCCAGGCTAAATTATGTTTCCATAAAAACAAAAGACCAATATCCTCTTTAAAGGAATTTCTTATTTCAAAGTTTTTTTTCCCTCAATGGGAAAATATTAAACAAACTCATGGTAATGATTTATTTCTATTTTCTGTTTTTCTTGACAGAGGAAATAAACTCTGAAATTAATGTAAGTTAATAATTGAACCCACTTTCTTTCTTCCTCCAAGAAATATAGATTATTGAATAATTATTATTATACTACCTAGTTTCATTGTTTTAAATGAGACTAATTTAAAGAATGTCTCAAGTGGAAGATTTGTAAAATTTTGAGTAAGTAATATTATCATAAATGTCCCTATGTAAAGGTTTTCAATATTATAGAGATTTTTTATATTGATAAAGCACTAAGTATAAGCTCTTTAGCTCTCTGAGTCAAATAGAATCAGAGTTCCCTTAAAGGTTTCCCTACAATTTTCAAAATAGTCTGCTTACTGGTAAAACATTTCTTTACTTTTCAAAATATTTCTTCCTACAGAAGTATTCATATTAAAATATTTCTCCTAAAGATATTATTGTGATTACATTTCATTCCTTTGGGGCTTTGGATGAACCTTAAATTAACCTTCATTTGAATATTAATAAAGCCTTTGTCTAACCTAGTTCCTCTGGATGAGTTATAGTCAAATTCAAAACCAATTGGATATGTGAGTATTTAATAATCCATTATTCTTAGCAATTCATTAATTGAAAACATGCTAAGTGTGTTTCTAGGGTTATTTGTTTGAATCATTGACCCATAACTTTGATTAAATTATTTTACAGAGATATCCTATAGCATCTTATTAATAATCTCAAAAATACTAATATACATGGTTATTTAATATTTTCCATCATCTTTCAATTATTTCAGCATATAAGAATAATATTCTGAGTCAATTTTAGCTTCAATAAATGTTTTTCCACAGGGGTTCATTACAAAAAAATTTATTATTTTTGATATATGTACTAATTTCTAAACCAACATTCTTTGTTATGCTTCTAGCCTATCTTCAACTAATTTATTCTTTAAAAAACATGAATTTTTTTCATTTCCTCTCCTCACATCTCATTTTTGTGATTTCATTTCCCTATTTTACAAATGCAATTCCAATCAAAAGGATCTTAATTTGTGTATGTTTTATATCACTATGTTTCTTACTCATTTTCGAATTTTTATTTTATTATCTTCTCATTTTGTTTTTTTTGAATTTTTAGCTTGTTTTAATGGCTTTATTTTATTATTTGTTTTGTGGTAATTTCTGCAAATTTTTGGTGATATTGATTTTCTTTTTTGTTTAATTTTCATTTTCCTGTTTATTCTTATTTAGTTTAACTTTGGTTTTGCTATCTTTTTGATTTTCAATTTCATTTTTTTATATTTTTGGCTTTTTAATTTTTGATTTTTTTTGCAGGGGGAGGGGGTGGAAACACTCTAAATCAGTGTTTTCACACTTATTTTGAATATTTATACTTCCTCCACGCCTGAAAAAAAGCATTAAAACTTAAGAATAATTGCAAAAAATAAAAAGGTAAAAATTTAAAAACACAATAGTTCAAAATTGAAAAATTCAAAAATAAAAATAAAAATTGAAAAAATCAAAAAAAACTGTAATAAGAAAAAATACAAAGATACCAAAGAACAAAAAAAAAAAAAAAAAAAAAAAAAAAAAAAAAAAAAAAAACAAAAAAAAAAAAAAAAAAAAAAAAAAAAAAAAAAAAAAAAAAAAAAAAAAACAAAAAAAAAAAAAAAAAAAAAAAAAAACCAGTAGAAAAACCTCACCAATATTTAAAAAAAAATAAAAAAAATTAAGAAAAAATCAAAAAATATCAGAAAAAAATAAAAGAAAATGCAATTCTTTCTAATAATTAAAAAAATAAATAAATAAGGTTATAAAAATCACCAATAATCTTAATAAAAAACAATTCCAAATCAAAAGAGAAAATTTCAATTTGAAAAAAAAAAATGTTTTTGTCTTTTTATCAAAATATTTCTTTGTGATTATTTGAAATCTCTTCAAAATAAATTTTAAAATTAACAAAACTTTGATTAATAGTAGAAATTAAGATTTTTGAAAAGACATAACTGAGCTAAAAGTGAAGGAGGTTCATTCAGAAATGGGAGCTGTAAGAGCTGGATAGTTGTATTCTTTCCAAATTTGTCTACAGAGAGTTTTTAAAGAAGGAATTAAGTGTCAATAATTACAAGGAGTTCAAAGCAACACTGAACTATTTGAGATAAAATCAATTTCAAGCTTATAAGGACAAGATTTCTTTTATTCAAGGATGGTTCAACTGAACACCAAAACAAATTCAAAGTTGGAAAGACCTTTGAAAATGAAAACTTCTGATTAAATTGTAAAGTTTTTATGAAGATGTAAAGACGGAATTCAGTTTAATATATTGAATAATCAAGCTTAGAGAACAAATTTTTAGAGAAAAAAATATTACTCCTGATTTATGTAAATGAATAGCTAAAACTCAAGCTCCCAATACTTGTGAAAATAATGTTTTCAACAAATATATGGGATATCAATGTGTAATAACATGGACATTATTTAATTATAAAAGAACATTTAAGGCTCAGAATGTCCCTTTTCACAAGGATATAAATTATTTAAGAGGAGAGAAAAAAATAACATGATGTATTATTTGGCTGTAAAATGGTTTATTTTAATAAAAATCCTTTCCTATACATTGAAGTTTTTCAGTTAAAATAAATTACAGATTAATGTCTTGTAATTTTGGGAGCATGTGAGGTGAGGCAATCATTTTTAATAGGAAAGGAAATGAAATTGATGTGGAAATGCTTTTATTGAATTCATGCAAAAAGCTTCTTTTCCCTTTAGGAATGATTTTCATTCAAAATTCTCTTGTATTAATAAATGGTGGATATGTAATGTATGCAGACAAAAATACAAATAATGGCAAATAAGTAATCTTCTATTTTAATTCAGCAAAATTCTGGATGAAGAAATATTTGGCTGAAAGTATCTGGAAAAAGATTTCAAGGTTAGAGTCAAGGTTGCTACTCATGTCAAAAGCAGGTTAGAACTGCTACCCCTGCTCAAAGGGATAGCCTTTTTTTCATGGTGAATAATGTGATTTTTCTTAATTTTTGGATTTTTTTTTAATATACTTAGTTATGTTTTATCTTCAACCATTGGCCAAAGATTATTTTCTTTTTTTCAGAATCCATTTTTTATTTAATTTATTTTGATTTTGAAGTCTTCAATTTCCTAATTTTTTAAATTTTTAAATTTTTTCTCTGTGGGTGTAAAGATTCCAATTCATTTTAAAAACACTGAAATTGGATTCAATTTTGGTTATTTGATTGAAATAGCACCAATTCAAACAAATAAAAGAATAAATCCCCAAATCCAGTGTTTTTATACTCATTTGGAGTATTCACAACCCCCCAAAAAAACAAAAAATAATTGAAAAATATCAGAAGAAAAAAATAAAAGAAATACTAATTAAAAACTCAAAAAAGTTCAAAAATTTAAAAATTCAAAATAAAAAGGAAAAAGGAAAAAGAAAAAAGATCCAGGAAATGAAACAGAAAATAACATTAAATAAAAATAATGAGAAAAAATGTATTAATTCTTTTAAAAAGAAGAAGAACACAAAAAATAATATATATAGAATCAGGAAAAATGTTTTCTTTTTACAATTATTAAAAGAAAAATAATCAAAATTACAGAAAAGATTTGAACTAAAATAAATTATATTTCAATATAAAAAAACAGACACCAAAAACAAAAAAGAAGTAACAAGCAAATTTAAATAATAAAGAAACATAATAAAAACAAAAAAATTAAAAAAATTAATAAAAAAAAATTATAATGAAAAACTTGAAAAAATAAGAAAATCATAAAACAACAAGAAATTAAAATCAATATTAATTAGAAATAATTAACAATAAATAGTATAATTTCATTAGAAAACAATTAAAAAGAAATAATAAATAATAGAATTAATATTACACAAAGAATAAAGCCATGCAAAAATAACACATAAGAAGAAGAAATTATATTGGTTTAGTAATTTTTTAACATTTTAAAATAAAATTTAAAATTTATTTGACCCTTTTTGGTCATTTATTAACATAACTTGAATATTTTTCACACAATTGGATGCACAAAAAAATTATTAGCTTCACAATAATTGATAATATCTTGATGTTGGATATTTATGAAAAATGATTCAATCCATGTTTTATGAAAATAATTTGAATTTATTTCTATAAAGATTTTTCTAAGAGATTTCATAATCAAACAGTCTATAAGAATAACAAATTATTTAATCTTCAACCATCCAATCTGTTCTCAAATTTACTCCAGCTAGGTTCCAACAAAGAAATCTCAGGAGGGTTTGACAAAGATTTAATCAGAATTTTGATGGAGTTGAGAATAAGATTCATCAAAATATCAAAAAGAACCTGAATACCTATAAAAATACTCATTCAAGTTTTTCTTTAAAATTATTACTTTCTAATACATCATAATTTTTGAGATAAAGAAAGATAAACCAATTCTTTCTTTGTATAAAATAAATTGATGAATTAGTGTATCAAGCTCTTATTAATACTTCATGATGTAACTGAATACTTCATAATGATTACTTTCATAAATATCAATGGTTTTTATCACTTTACTAACTATTACATAGAGAAATACATATAAATATTCTATTCTCAAATTTTAATCAATCAGCCACTTTTAAGGTTCTTTTTACAGAAATTAACCAAATCCCTGAATCTATGAATTAACATTAGGGGGTGTCAAAGTCACCAAATCCTGCGTTAAAATAACATGGGAGTTGGAACCCAAATCCCAACACTAAATCCCAGGTTTTTTATGTGTAAATCACATGGCATTTTAACTGAGTCCCCTGGTATTTTGACAAAATCCCATGCATCTGGGATTTAAGTTTGAAACCTAACCCAAATGAGTACTCACAATTCATACCTGTACAACATATTCCTCTACACTCCATTTCGGACAATCTGACCGAACAGATTACAGTCCATTTACACTTCATCATCAATATAATAATTCCTCTTTCCAAAGCAAGACACATCAAGTCAGATATGAATATCACCTCTGTCCTGCCACATCCATCAGGTCACTTAATACATACAGATTATGTAACCATAATTAATTGGCTTTCAGTCATGTTTTGGTACTAGTGGTTAAACATCTATTGGAAGACCTCCTTCATCAAAACAGCATGTATCTCAGCTTATGGCCATTGAGGTCAACAAAAAATCACAAAACTGCCTAAACCTTAGTTCAAGAAGCATCCAAGATCAATGGCAAACATATAAAAAGAAGTATATGGCAGCAAAAAAATTCAAAAATTTAACTGGGGCTGGAATAATGGAAGAAGATGAGAGTAAAGCAATCAAATCAATGGGTGAAAAGCTTGAAAGTATGTGTCCTTGCTATGCTGAAATGGATGGTCTCTTTGGCCACAAGCCCAATGTCACTCCCGTTGCAAGCTATGATTCACAAGAAAAAGACAGCTTCAATGGTGATGATGATGTTGATGTTTTGCTTGATAAGGTAAGTTATTGTCTCTTCCTTTTTTTACTTGTGATAATTAATCCTCATTTTCTTTTTAAAGGAGAATAATGGTTTGGAATCACCACTCAATCTGGTTCCTTTTCTTCATGATGAAGATGACTTGGTTCCAGGGGAAAACCTTCAAGATGAATCAGTAAGTATGTTTAAGTGTGATACTTATGAAATCCATTGTTGATTATTTCTCCTTTCACCAGAAAAGTAAATCTATAATGCATTAAGCATTGATGCCCAACTTGAATGACAAGAGTGGTTCTAGGAAAAGGCTGATGGATATGCTTGCACCAACATATGCAAATTTTCTTGAATCATGGCAAAATGGTATGTTTTGGATTTATGGCTACTCTGATCAATCCTACTGACAAAACAAATTATTTGTATCCCGTGAAACCAGTGAAAATTCATGTTTGGAGTGGGAAAGGGGGAGGTGGAATGAAGAGAAAGCAAGCAACATGGAAAAGCAATGGCTTGATGAAGTCAAGTTGCAAAATCAAATGGAGTTTGAGGAGAAGCAACATACAAGGAAATATGAATTTTAAAAAGAAAATTGGAATGGGCAAGTGGAATTTAAGGAAAATCAATGCCAGATGGATCTCACTATAGTGGCATTGTCATCAAGCAGGCCAATTGCAGAGCTGGAACGCATTCTGACATTAATAAATAAAAAATAACATATTAGGTATACATCATGTTATCATTTTATATGTGGTGATTTGTTAAATCAAACTGATGTTTTTTTTTAATTATTGATCTTATGTCATGAAATCTAACTGCACTTTATTACCAAATTGAAAATTCAATGTTTATGTGTAATTGGGGCACCAACTTTCAATTGATATTATTTCATGAAATTCAATTGCAATTTAGTACAAAATTGAAGATTTGGGCAAGCTTTGCATCTAGATTTTATGTGAAGTCTGTTCAAAATGAAATTTATGGCTCCCTCCATATTTCCTTTCTTTTGGATTTTTTGCCAAATAAAAGTTGATGACAACTTTTTTTCCTTTTTTTGAAATGGTATTTAATGTCATTTTATTGTTCTATTTTTTTAATTTTTTCATCTTTTTCTATATGTTTATTATTTTTCACTTTTTATTTCATATCTTGAATTGTTTCAACTTTTAATTTTGAAATTTTGTTTTTTATTCTTGATTTTTGATTTTGAATTTTGAATTTTTAATTTTTAATTTCAATTTTGAATTCTTAATTTCTTATCTTATATTTTTTATTTTTTATTTTCACCCCTCACTCTTCTTTTTTTTTCTTTTGAGATTATCCAAAAAAATTCACTCTTCCTTTTGAATTCGGGTCAGTAATTTTTTCTTGTTTTTATTTCACAGCTCTGATTTTTTTCCACCTGATTCTGATTTTTATTTTTTATAGGTAATTTTTTTATTTCTATTTTATTAATTTCATCCATCTCCAAAATACCCCCACCCATCACCATCCACCTCCAAAAATCCCCCATCCATCACTATCCACTTCCAAAAACCCACCATCCACCACCCAAAACCCCCCACCCATCACTATCCGCCTCCAAAAACACCCCAATCACCCTGGAACCTCCCAAAAAGGCTCCTGGGAGGTTCCAGGGCTTAGGGGCCTCAAATAAATCCAAATCAATTCCAATCATTTTTTTTAAATTTTGATGTTAATGGCCTCCAGAGGCCATTAACATCATTTTCATTTTATTTTTTTTGAATGATATAATACTGTTTCTTCTTGTTTTTTTTTTGAAAATCATAATCTTATTCATTAGTTTTTTTTTTCTAATGAATGATCATTAATTATTTTCTGATTTATTTTTATTTTTATTTTTTCTTAAATCATATCATCATTAATCACTGATGAATGTTTTTTTATTAATTTTTTTTTTAAATCATAATCATCTTTAAGATTTGATTTTTTTTTTGATCATTATGAATGCTGACCTGTTTTTTTTTCCCTTTTTTTTATCATCATCATCATGAATCACTGATGATGATTTTTTTTCTATTTTATTTTTTTTAAATCATAATCATTTTTAACTTATGATTCTGTTGTTGTTTTTTGATCATTATGATTTCTGACCTTTTTGTTCTTTTTTATAATAATCATCATTAATCACTGATGATTATTTTTTTTATTTTTTTTTTAAAATCATAATCATGTTGAACTTATGATTATTATTATTTTTTTTGATGATTATCATTACTGAACCATGATTGATTTTTTATTTTAATTTTTGTTTTATCTTTTTATTTATTTGTTGATATAGGACAGGATTATTTATAAGGGTTTATTGTGAAATGTCATTCCATTTCAGCCCCCTTCCTTCTTATTTGAAATTCAAAAAAAAACCACCTCCCCTGTCTCACTCTTCAAATCATTCTGATAATGTCATGTTTAGGACTAAACCAGATTCAGCACATCATCAGAATTCTTTGAGCAATGTTGAATGTACTATTCCTCCTCTTGATTTCATGGTTAGAACTAAAACAAATATAGAACATCATGAGGATAATAATACCAAATCAAATCATAAAAGAAAACTCACCCAAAGCCAAAGACAACACATCCATGATTCAAAATAAATCATGTCTCACCTTGGCCATTCAAACACAGAATATAAGAACTTTTTAACCATTTCAATTGACAAGAAATCAGCCAATGCAGCATGGTTAAAACTTCCATCACTCAACACTCTACCCCATCCTTATGTACTTATTGATAAAACCAAAAAATCCCTTTTTACCTGTCATCATATATGAAATAACCCCTTTTTATAATTCTTCTGGTCACTTTCAATTGCTTCAAAACCTCATCATGAAATTGATGTCCTTATCTCAAAATTGACAAGAAATTAAAACAAATAAGCAACTCCTATGTGGCATTATGAAAGGTATTGGGTTTTGTGCTGGTTCTGACTCTGGCAAATCTGCAGGTGTGTGATCTTTTTTGCTTATTATTTTAATAATTGCTAATTAATTACAAAATCTTTAGGTTTTTACTCCAGAAAACCAGGTTTAACTTATTATCAAATTGAAACAGATAATAATCAATGGACCAACCTTCATAAATATGACAAATTTGTTTACTCAAGAATCTCCCATTTTTCAAAATTAGCTTCAAATGAAAATCAGTCATTAATGGAAGAAGCCAAATCACCAAATTTCAGTCAACTTGAATGGTCTTCTGTGAATCCAAAGGAATAATTCAAATCACTTACCAATGTCATTGTCACTCAAGATGTATTTTTCAATAAGCCACACCAAGATTTGTATGATCTCAATGCCTGGACCTATGGTATATTTTATTTTGTATCAAAAAAACATTTCCATCCCCTTCCAACTGTCTTCACCCCCTCTGGACATGGCTTGCACTTCCCCAAATTGAAAAGGGAGATCAATTTTTCAAAAAAACCTGGCATCATGTAAATTCTTTGGAAGATATCAACAATGGTTCATCATACAACAAAACCTCCTCCAGAAATTATCAATAATGACAAAATAACTCATTTTGGATGTTCTTTTCAAATCAACCATAAATTATTTAATGTAGGTTACAAATTCTTGACAATGACACCTACCAAAATTCATTCAAAAGTCAATGGGTACTTTGAAAGAAATATGAAGGATCAAAAAAGAACTAGAAAATATTAATTTTAAATAGTTTCATTTTACCAATAACATCTCCACTCTGTTGTATGCCATTAAATTAAGTACATAAATCAATGGTCCTGATGAAATTTACAATTGACTATTTTTCCATGCCAAAGTAATTGGTTTAAGTTTTTAATGCATATTTACCACATCTTCCCCAATTTTGTTATTGGACAGAATTTCTGCATGTGATGAATCATCATCCTCATATAGATCAAACCATTCATCCTCAATTTGTGCTAAGGTATTATGTAAAATCATGCAAGAAACAACCCAACTAACAAAATATTAAATTTCATGATTATCCGCCATTTTATTTTTCATTTCCCTTAGAGAAAATCACCGCCCCTTCAAAATTCCAATTGCATGCTTGATTCTGACCCTTAATTTGGTTAGACAGTAATTGAAAGAACGGTTGTCTTCATTCTGTGCTACAGCCCCCTTATATGCTGGAACAACCCAAGGAGAGCTTGAATATGCTGAATCAGAAAGTAAGTACTGATCCTTTTCATAAAACTCTTGAGGTTTTTGTGCTATTTTCATATTTTGATAGACATTCAAATCATGAAGTGACCCAGTACAACCAACATGTAGAGCAGTGAAATGTTTTTTGATATTGCAAACCAGTTGTATTGACATAGAATACCTTAATTGTAAACAATCAGTAAAAATAAAATAAAGAATAAAAATTCAACAGTTTACCTCTTTTTGTGATCAAAATAGGCTTCACCATCATTGGGGGGATGTTGTGATAATGGTATGAGACTCCCATCAATAAACCCAATGCACCCAGGGAAGCCTTCTGCCTGCATTACTTGATACCTCTCTCTTCATTGTTCTATTTTTGGCCACACAATCACTTTGTGCTTCAACTTCATTAATATCTGGATCACTCTTTGAGTGTACAACACAATAGCCCCATGGTTAATTCCAAATAACATTCCAATCTTTCCCAAAGCATCCCCATTGCCATTTGATCCTAGCCTTGATAGTGCCACAGCCAATTGGATGGCAGGATTTCATTGTTTCTTTTGTGATTAGTTTTGAAAGCTTTTATCATCTTGAATTTGTGCAACCAATTTTTCAAATTATTCATGTGTGGTCCTATATAGCTGTCAAAACATTTCAGATGATAGTTTTTGTAAATCCTTCATTGTATACATGTAATGTGATGGATATCTTCTATGAGGATTGATGTATCTTTATGATTTTATCATATCTAATAAGATTATATCTTCCTGGTTATCAGAATCACTATAAGAGTTGAGATCATTGATGAACTGCAGTGAGTTTAAGGTCTGAAGTAAAGGTAGCCTTTGCAATGCCTTTTGCGTAGTAAATGAAGAAAAGATGTATAGAAAATGCAATTTTAAATCAAATAACTTAATAAATGATCAATATATTCATATTTTATGCAAGAGAAGGGGAGTTTTATTCAATTTAACATGCCCTTACTGAGTTGTGTGTTGTAAAAATGACCCTTTAAGTGAAGCTAAAGGTGGGATTTTAGTATCAAAACATGGGATTTGGGTACCAAAAAACCTGGGTTTTTTTACCTCAAAATACTTCACCTCTTGAGGTGTGGGATTTACCAAATCCCAAAAAGTTAATGCAGGATTTGGAAAAAAAAAACTTGGGATTTTGATTGTGGGATTTGGTAACTTTGACACCCCCTATTATAATTATTTTATAATTAGGCACATAAAATTAGATTTTAAATTTACCTAAATGACTTTAAAAATCCTTTAGATTAATCAAAAAAACAGAAATAATTGATGGAAAAATTTATTATGAAATGTTTTTTTTTTTCACTTCCTTTATCTTTAGAAAAAAAAATAGGATTTTGAAATACAAATTCCTTTTTAATATAAAATTTTACTTTTTAATTTATCAAAAATAAATTTATTTTGAAAGAATTTTATAAATTAAAAAAATTCATCTATTAAGCTTAAATTATTTTGTTTTTGATAAAAAAAAATTAATGGAAATATTTTTAAAGAAGGAAGAAAATAATTTCCCATTTTTAAATTTCTATATCTTTTATAGAAATTTGACAAGTTCATTGTTCCTAAAAAAAAATAATGTTAAATTGAAGTTTAATACCAAATTTAACCATTATTATATAGTTAAATGTATATAAAAATTTAGTTTGAAAATTTTAAAGAAAATTCTTACATTGAATTTATAATTAAAAAAAACTTTATAAGAATTTCAAAATTCAAAATTTTTCTTCCAATTCCCTTTTTAGATACTGAATATTTTAAGTAGTATATTCTTCAGAGATCAAATATTTGATTGAATTATTTGAATCTTTTAATATATCTTTTAAAATTTATTATTAATTTTCCAAAGCCTAAGAAGAAAATATATTTGGATTTTTTAAATTATAAGCCTCAATTAAAGGGTATTGATACTTTCAAAGATGTAGAATTTGAGCTCTTTAAAGGATAGTATTTCAGACATTTAAGGTTGAAAGAATGAATATTATTTCACAAATATTTTAAATTTATGAATTAAATAGAATTCCTGAAAGAGATAGCTTTTACCATTAATTTGATTTAAAGATGTCAATATCATCCAAGATTTATGTTTTAAAAAAAAGAATCAAGAGTTAGTTTTTTTTAAGGTTTAATTTATTATAGGGGTATTTTTAAAATTTAATATATTATTCTTGAATAAAAATAAGGAATTTGTGCCTAAATATGATTATTATGGTATTCATAAGGTTTCAATAATTTATAAAATGATTGCATTAATTTGATTTTGAATTGAGATTTTTAAGAGTTTCAATTCCATTTGTTTGAGCTTGGAGTCCAGTGTGAATATATATTTACATATATTCTAGACAAGAAATATTTCATTTGAATAAATACTTTTTATCTACTGAAAATAATGATCAGATGTAATAAAATATCACAATCATAACAATATTATAATTGGTAACAAATGGTTTTTAAATTCATTTGACTTGAATAGTTATCTTTTCAAAAAGAATATATGTAAAGATTTCATTTAAATATCATTAAACTTCATTTCATTGAAATGATTGCCTCCCTCAATTGAGAATTTAGCTACTCAAAAACTTGAGAATAACTTCCTTCATTTTTATATTTTGTCAAGCTTAGTACATAATTTAATTTCAAATAACATATCACATAAAAATAAGGGAACTATATAATATTAAAATTGATCTGAAAAATCACTATTCTGATTACAGGATAGTAATTAATTCCACTGTTCTGATTAAGAACGATCATTATGACAATTTTGCTTTTTTTTTCTCTGTAAAATGAGAGAAAATATTAAGAAAGTGATTTAATTCTCAATTTCCAACAGCAGTAGGATATAATGAGTGTTCTTTGAAACAATATCTTCATCCTTAATGAAATCACAGTTTACAATATTTTAATACAATTAGCTTCCATTGAGACTTTTGGGTCCCTTTGTGTGATATGATATGGAAGGGGACTTTATTTTGAGCAATAAGAGGTTTAAGGCTATTTATATCATGGGAAAAAGGAATGACAGGAATTAAATCTTAAAGTTTAAAAAAAAAACAAGA
Source organism: Austropuccinia psidii (assembly GCA_023105745.1). NCBI lineage: Eukaryota > Fungi > Basidiomycota > Pucciniomycetes > Pucciniales > Sphaerophragmiaceae > Austropuccinia > Austropuccinia psidii. The sequence continues at coordinate 25,155,957 of JALGQZ010000002.1, forward strand.
ATAATACTACCTCTAATAATTTCAATAAAAACCTTCAATTTCAAGAATAATAGCAATACAGAGTCATAATTAGAAATTTCTTGTTTAGGGAAAATTTATTTTGTGTTTAAATTCCACAAGGAATTTCAAGATTTTCACTCAAATGGTTCAAGAATTAAGTGGTATATCTTACTTTGTGTGATGAGTAAATTTTCAAAAAATATTATTTTTATTTTAATATTCTGAAGTTTAAAATATCAAAATATCATAAGAAAATTTAAACAGAAAGACCTATCAAAGGAACTGTGTTATAGGTGATGAGTAAGAATGATACTTCAATATGAAGCAATATAAAAATAATTCCTTCATGATTATTGTCTTCATCTTGATTTGAAAGTTTCTGGTTTGTGCTTCAAAGAATTTTGTGGAATAAAAGATTTCTCAACAATTCCAGAAGCTAAAAAATTCAATTTATTCTATGTAAAGTATTTCCCAATGTTGAAAATCCAGCTTGGAAGCTGAACAAATAATAATAGCAAGTTGGAGCCCAGTATGAAGCAAGCTGAAAGCCTGGTTGTATCTGGGTTGAACCTGCTACTCCCACTGGTGGAGATAGCTTTTTTTGCACATTACTCTTACAGAGGGCCACTGACAAAATATGTACAAATTGCCTAAAAATTTCAAGAGGTGTTGGTTTACAAGAATAATTGGCAATGTTTTAAAATAATTTCAAATTTTTTGACATTTCAACCCCTGGTATAAAAAAGAAGCTGGGCTACAAAGAAGGCCAACTTCATATCTTATTACAATGAGTGCTGCTTGTGGTACTTTTTATTTTTCTCAAAAAATTATACTAAGCTATTAAAAATATTTAAATGAAATTTAAAAATTTATTGAATATGCTAAAAGAAAATGAAAAATTATTGTTGTTTGTAATGATTGCCCCAACCTTCCTAAAGGCTTCAGTTTTGATTATGTCCAGATTTAAATATAGATATTTAGTTTTAATTCTCATAGTTTTGCAGCACCAAACTACACAGTTTGTTGGAAGGTTCCAAAAAAATTAAAGTTCAACAAAAAAGAAGCAAAAAAACTTTGAAGATTTTATTTTCTGGTTTCGAAATTGTGTTTTATGAGTATTGTAAAAGTATTGTGATTGTTGTTCCATCTGCCTTTAAAACATTGCTTACAGTAGGGGCGAGATTCATGTTGAAAGAAATGATAAATTAATGTCTAGTCCTTAAGGCCTAATGAGTGGGATGACTAAGCGTCACTTTGATTTAAATGTTCAGTGTTATAAACCCTGTTATGAGTTTTTGGAACGGTCCAGCTTATTTGAATAATACAATGGATAAAGTTGCTGCCAGTTTTTTCTTCATTTTAAATTGCCAAGTAATCATTGATTAGTTTTTTTTATTGGGTACCATATTTACATTAGACTTTTCGTTTTTTGCGTGGCTGAAGTAAATTGACTTTGGGGTTTTGAGGGTCACGACCATTGAGATTTTCCACATTGATAATTTCGGCACTCTTTTCTTGTTGAGAATCTTGGATCTGCCGAGGATTATCAATTAAGATGCTAGAGTGAAAGCAAAATGTTTCTTTTTGATGTAAGGCTGTAAAAGTATCGGCATCAGTGGGAGTAGGATTTGACTTGAGACCTGAGATGATTGAGTTAAAGCAGGCTTGAAGGTCTTCAATCCATTGACAATAACCTTTCGCAGCTGCATCTGATTTGGAGTAATCTTGATTATGGATCTATATGTCAAGATTCAAAAAAACAACGACATGAAGACATCTTGAGTTTAAAAACACTTGTGATTTTAACAAGATGAATAGTGGGAACCTTTGACCAAAGGGAAACCCAAACGTTCCTTGGAACGCCAATTAATCGCATTCGGGGTTCATCGGAAAGACCAGATGAAAGATTACGTGAATTTAAGCCATTGATTTGATGATTTGATTTCTGATTTTCCCCTGGGTTTGAATTTTGGGGATTAGTTGAGGGTGTGAAAAGGACAAAAAACGCGCTGACGCGACCATCGCAGCATTCTTGGCGGCCGCCCATTCTTTCCCAAAATTCGTCGACACTGACATGATTCATTCTTGATCTTTCGCGAGCACGATCAGCTTCAAGAGCGACAGTTGACCTTTCATTGATGGCGTCATCCCAATCACCGGGTTCGCCAGCAGGATTGGTGGAAGAGTTGGCGAGTGAATGTAAGAATCTAGCTTTGGGGTCATCAGCAAAAGCTGGAATCAAGTCCGATATAGGGTCAGAAGGATGACCCGATGAGAAGATTGAAGGAATGGAGTGATATGGATGGCCGTAATTCCAGAGGGATTTTAAATTTGAAGGGATGGGTAAGATGTCACGAGATTCATCTTGATCGAAACCAGGGAGGATGTAAAACCCAAGTAGATGTTTCTGATTGGATTGATTGAATTGAATTAGGATTTTTGATAGGATCTTGTGCCACCATTTAATCAACTGTTGATCATCTAAGATTCGTTTACCAAATTTATGATTTTCAAAATTTTGAGGGGCGCCATCACCGGAACCTCCTAGGACATTTTCAGCGCTCCCAGGGAAGAGATATTGCCCTTCACGAGCAGCACGAGCAAAGATGTGAATGCGAAGGTTTTGACAAGATTTTTGAGGATGAAGTAAGAAATAGTTGATGAATGCGATAGTGAGCAAACCGGAAGGGGCCGGAAGCGGGGCCAGACCGGTGGTATCTATCTTTGAGATGTAAAGCAAGCCGATTGACGCAGAATGCAATGAGTACAGAGAGGCCTCCAAGGCAAAGACAGGCAAGACGATGTGACGATTCTGATTTGAGCTGAATTTCTCGGCCAAGACGACCAGATAATCAGTTCTGAAGACCTGCGCAGTGGGATCGGTCGCATGAGGGAACAAGGTATGAGTACGATAAGCGGTGGATTTGAGCGTCGTCAGATTGAAATTTCTCGGAGACTGATCCGTAGTTTTGAGCGATTGGAGAGAAAGAAGCAGATGGAGATGGAGATTTGAGCCAGCCATGGAAACTTGGGCCAATGAAACTGGAAATTTAAGGAGCAGAGATCCCAAACAGAGCAGCCAATCAGGCAATCCAGTGCAGTTGGGGCGATGGAGGCGAATCGATCGAGGGCGAATCGAACGAGGGTTCGGTCTGGAGCCACTGACTGGGCACCAGTGGTGATCAGGATGGTCAACAGCACTGGCTGGACAGTCAGGGGTCAGGAAGGCAAGAAAATGATGCACTGCCAAGGAATTACCTAAGCCAAGCAGCAAAGCCAGTTGAACTCAACCTGAGCCCAGAAAAGTTGGGAATGGGCAGAGGAAGGCAAGAAAGTAAGCCAAAGCTCCAGTTTTGATGATTGAGTGCTGCTTTGCAGGTGACAGTGAGGCCAATGACCCTTTCCACCTGCTCTCAATGTGGCTTATTAAGCTCAACTAAACTTCAAGGCTTTTTTGGCTGACTCTCAAACTCCCACTGCCCCCTGTGATCCCTGTGATGAAGCTTCATAAAACTCACCTGGGAATTAACAAGATCATACACCATTTTTGTAATATTTTACTAGGAAATGTCCTGATGGATAATTAAGATAAAGATAGAAGGATTCTAATAAAAGTTTGTTGATACTTTTAGGCATAAAGATATATATTCCTATGAGAATTATTGATATATACATCTAAGCATAATTGTTACCAACAAAATATTAAGGGGAAATAACCTACTCTTGACACCAAAAATAATAATTCTGAATGATTTTATACCTTCAAATAATGTAAATACAAAAAAATCAAATTATGATGCATGTTTTAGAGCAAGTGGTTCAGCTTCATTTGGGCAGCCTCCTTAAAGAAAAAACAATGATTCTGATTTATAAGCCTTTGAGATATGACCACATATCCAAAAAGGTCACAAAACTTATTTTAACAATAATAATTAAAATTATAATCTTAAAATAAGTAAAAATGCCATAAGAAGGAATAAGTTCTTGATTATTTCAGAAGCCAATGTATAAATATGTGGAATAAATTACACCATTGGATTCCCCATCAGAAACTACACAGATAAAATTTTTAGGTCATATCTGTAATGTCAATACTTACTGAGATAACCTGAATATATGCACTTTTATGATCAGTGCATATATTCATGGCTTTGAGCTCATATCTTTGGAAATATGCATGATAAAGAGTTGATCAAAAAATAAAGTTACCACAAAATAACTGTACAAATACAGATATAAACTTTATGTGACAGGTTATAAACAAAGTTAAAACTTACAAGGGTTTATTGAGCAAAATAGCAATAGCTGTTGACCACCTTAATTTAAAAGTGGTCCAAACTTAAAAGAAGTAGATATTCATATTCTACTAGCTCATAAATAAAGGATGATGTAATTTTCACCAATATATTCAAGGGATAAACCCCTAAGATCATGGTTTGAAGTTTAAGATAGTAAATTTCAACAGAAAACATGAGTTACAAGAAAAATCATCAAAATAGAGCTTTGATGATGTACTGAAATTCTCTTGGAGGATTAGTAAGGACATGCCAAGCTATCAGGATTAACTCTATGCATGGCTGTAGCCTGAATAACTCAAAAGGTATTAATGATCAAAGTTAAAGCTTAAAAATAATCATTTATGATCACTAAAAGTAATCTTATTTTTAAGCTTAACAGTTAAATAAGTGATAAAACTGGTGGATACTAGTATATTATGATTATAAATAATAAAATGAATGAAGTTTAACCTTCTTTCCAAGCCTATGAGGTCTGAAAACTTAAAGTTGCAGTGATAACTCTAAATAATGGTGTAATAATGAGAGAAGAATGTTTAAATATGATGTGATCATTACTAAGCCTTAAAATATTGATCAATTCCAGTGGGTAACATCAGTGCATATCTGCTAGAAACCTTATAGACTCTAGGAGGGGGATTTTACTATAAATAAAGCTCTTTTCCCTCTCTTTCCCCCTCAGATGCATCAAAAACACTAAAACATTAAGTCAAAAGGTAATTTCTTTATCCTTTATATATAACTCTATTATATTATCAAAGACCACAAATAAGCCTTGTATTAATCACCATATTTGACATGATTAATCTAATATTTTGTTGTTTTTGTTAAATTCTCTTAAAAATCTCGAAATCCACATAAAAATGGTTAAATTTGTAGTTCTCTCTATTTTTTAGTGTAAATACAATTTAAATAAGTTGTATTTATATTCTTAGGCATAAATTTACTCAAAATCATTATATTAAGTGCTGAAAGTAGCTTATTTTATCTTCTCATTATTTTTAATAATTCTTTTATTAATATAAATAGTATTTATATTGATATAGAGCTCTAATTTTAGTCATATTATTTTTGTAAATTGTTTGTTATTATTGAATAGCAATTTTTTATGTTTTTATTATTTTTTTGGTAACAATAATAAAGTGCCATAGATATATTAATTATGAAATATTAATATTTATATTTTTATTATACTATTTTTATAATATAATTCATATTATTTTATTTATTTAAATAAGATAATTCTTTTTACCTCAAAAATATAATAATTATTTATTATTAGACTTATTTTTAATCTTATTACTCATTTAAATTAGGAAATTCAGAGTACAATAAGTAAAATATTATTAATTTTTACTTATTGTTTCATAGTCAAACCTTACATCATTGATGGCACTTGAAGTTAATAGGAAATCCCTCCATAAGTTAAATCTTATAGCTCTAAAGATGTGAGATAACTGTAGAAAATATAAAACAAAATATGATTCAGAAAGAATAAAATAGAAAATGCTATCAGAGAGGGTGTAATTGAAGAACACAAAAAAAATTTAATCAAAAAATCTCTGAAAAGTCAAAAATCCTGTTTCCAATCTATCCTGAAATGGATGCCTTTAAGTGAAAAGCCAATTATAGCTCCTATTTCAAATTTTGATTCAAAGGAAAATGATTTAATTTAAAATGATGAGGAGAAAATATATCTCCAACCTGTAGGTGAGTGGAATTAGTCCACTCTATTTTTTGAAGGGTATATCTAATGTATTTTCTTGTGAATTATTTTTTGAATACAATGATACCAGAAAAGAATCAGATTCTATATTGCAAAAAAACACCCCAAACCTGACCATAGGAGCTTTTGGGTGCTTTTACATTTAATACTGTGGCCACTTTTTTTTGCACCAACACATTAAAGCTACTGCACAACTATGGCTATGGTGTTAGAAAGCTATTCCTCATTTTTTGACAAAAAATTAAAAGCTACTTTATTGAGAATGCTTATTCAAAAAACCTCATGAATTATGAAACTATAAAAATAGAGTCAAAGTTTATTCCAAATTTCATTTTTTATTAAAAATAATTACTATAATATTATCATATATGATTTTCTTGATGAGTTTTCAAAAAATTCCTTTTCAAATATATATGAAAAAACTATCATTTAATCAAATTTGGCATTTTATGTATATTTTATAAACTTTTTCTTTTCGAGATGTGGCTAATTTCTTTTAAGAAGACCATGAGTTAAAATTCAAACAAAAAAAATAGGACTTTTCCATCAAGATGGTAGCTTCTTTAAATAAATGAAATGGAAGTATCCAAACTTCAAAAACCATCACCAAGCTGTATTATCTTTTTCAAAAAATGAGTATATTTTACTAAAAATTTGAATCATTTAATTTTTTTTTTGATATTTTAGCAAAGTATCATGATTAATTATGATTGTTCAAGCCTTTATTACTTATGAATCCCATTTTTTTCATCTTAAGATTTTAACACATTTTGAATGTATATTTGGAGCTTTTCATATATTAACTTACAAAAATCAATAATACTAAATCTCATATGATATTAGAATTGAGCTGATATTTGTTTAAGTTGAAACAGGATTTTAGAGAAGTATTTCTTTAATAAGCTAAACTCAACATATTTAAATTGTATTTAGAAATAAATATTAATAAAGTTTTACAATAAATTTATTGAATTAATTAATAAAAAGAAGAAAAAAAACAATTTTAGAATAATCTTCTTGAATTTTATTTTTTATCTTGAGATGAACACATAAATAAAAATGAAAGATACCCTAATTAATATGGAAATATAATTTTATTGAATATACTCAAATGAAGCTAAATTATAAAAGCTTGAACTTCTGTTCACTTAGACGATAAATATGAAAAAACAAGAATTATAATAAATATATAAAGAATAAAAAATTCAATAAAGAACTCAATATGATTAAGTATTATAGAAGTTGAATTGGAGTGTTAAATATTTCTCAATAAAATTCCAATTTTTATCAAGAATATTTAAGGATTAAAGCTCAGTAATATTAACTTTTCTATTTTAATAAAATTTAATCATTTTTTTTAACAAAAAATTTCATTTTAATCAAATTGGGATTTTTATTGACCTTAATTATTTTATTTTGGAGCTTAAAATGTTGTGACTGACAATTTCCCTTAGTTTCAAAATAATGAATCAATTCTAAAAGAATCAGAAATTAGTAAATTCAAAAAATTGATTTTTTATAATTAAAATACAAACTAAATTTCTCACAACAATTTAATTTTGTAAGAAGAAAATTTTTTACAATACATGTTGATTTCAGCTCAGATTTCAATAATAATTTTTTCAATTTATGAAGGACTCTGTGGTTCATAAATAGAAGGTCCTTTTTTCATCCAAAAATTTTATTTTTTTTATTTCAAAAATCTCATGCATAAGATATAATATTATTTCATTTGATACTAAAGTTTTTTTAAAATATAAAAGTTCACAAGCCAAATTTTATTTATTTATTTAGAAAATTACAATAGTTTCTCTGTAAAGATTTAGATTTACTTTAAGAACTGTAAGTTGAAGCTTTATTAAAAAAAAATTCAAACTTTTCCTGTTCTCAAATTGCGTATAATTTAAAATTATGTAAAAATAGTAATCTAAATATTTTTTAAACAAGACATTACTAAATTATTATTATTTAAATTCTTTTAGTATAAAATAATAATAATAATAAAATTTATCCAAAGTTACTCCACAAGATATATTTATGCCTAAAAAATAAATTTCTTTAAGAGAAATCTAAATTGGAATTTATTGGGAAAAGAACTTCAAGAAATTAACATTGTAAGAGGGTCTTTAAGATTAATATAAAAGAGAAAATTTTTTCAAAAGTGACAACAGTGAATTTGGAAAGGAATTGAGAAATTTTACAGTGATGAAAGATGCTTTAATTCAATTTTGGAATGGTCCAACAGTAAAATTATTATCAATATTTACAAATAATGATTAGAATAATTTTTCACATAGCTCAAATTTTAAAAAATATTTGAAAATGGTGCTTGGAATTTCATTTGGATTGGTTCAACAGTGTTTAAAATAACTATAAAACAAAAATCCTCTAGCATTAAGAGACAAGAGTGGGAAAGAAGAAATTCTTTTAAATACACCTATTTTCTTCCTCAAAAAAGTAAAATATGCTTTCATCAGTAATGATAAACATTATTACAACAGAAAAGTCAATTGTGGAATCATTGTAATATGGTTTGCACCAAAAATGGGCTGGATTTGGCCATTTTAGTCTGGTAATGCAGCCATTACTATAGTAATAGTTGGTTTGAAGCCTCCAAAAGTTGTCAGAAGTTTTTTAAAAGCTCTTAAAAAAAGCTGTAACTGTTCTTGTGAAGATTCTTTTAGCTTAAGGGTAGTTTTACCCTCTTGGAAATAATTAAAACTTCCCTAGTTGTTATCAAAATCTCATCATCAATTGAGTCACAAATCCTGTAACTCAATTTAAGGACAAAATTAATGAACCTTTGTGTGAAGCTTAATATCTAACACCTGAATTCAAGAAATCTAGGGGAGTATGGCACCCTTAGATCCAAGATTTTTTCCCCAAAAATTCAATATTTCCAATTTATTGTTTCTTTCCTTCTTTATCATTTATTATACTGAAAACTTTATACATGTACTCTAATTGAAAATATACAGTAAACAGCTGTAATTCTTAATTGCTCATATGTAAATGTAAGATTTCCTAATCAATACACATGCAAATTTTGACATTACAATTGAAAATAGTTCAATTCATCAGAACTTCTAAGCTACACATCACACCTCAATTTTAACAAAATAATTAATGGTTACAACCACAATTGGTGTGAATTCCGTTAATATTTTGAGTATTCTCAGATTTTCATACCAAAAAATACTAAAATTATAATTTAAGCTCATTTACAGTTGAGTTACAGAAATTTCACTCAGAGATTACCCCACCTGGTATTATATGAGGAATCCAACAGTTAAATTATTTTCATTAGCTTGTTCATTTTAAAGAAAGCTATAATTCATTTTATAGAGTTTTTCCAATTGTTTTTTAATATTTTTAATGAAAAATTATTTTTACTTCATTTTTTCAAGTAAAAATATTTTTTTAGATGTTTTTTCATTTTTTGTATTAATATAAATTTATTACTAAAATTTTGTTATAAATTTTATTTTAATATTTAAAAATAATTGTTTTGTTTTCAATTATAAGTTATTCTAGTTTTTGTGGTGTTTTGGGTATATGAAGATAATTTTAAGGCTCACATTCCCTCCCTTTAAAAAAATAATATTACTTTGTAATATTGCTATTTTTAGTATGTATGAATATTCTGTGAATTTTGGTTCCTTGAGATATGTCCTTTTCTGCTAACAATTTATATTCAAGAGTTGGATCATTATATCTTACAAAGCACTCTCTTTCCTATTTTGGTCCTTGGTCTTCTTGTTGTGAGAACTCTGGTAATGTTATTAAAACCAGATGTTTCAAGAGGAGGTTTATTATGGGGAACCTTATTACTTAAGGGTAATTCCTCCAAATCACCATCTTTGTAAGGTATTATTATTCTTACAGGAAATTTAGGAGTCTTGTTTTCAATTTCTTCAGAAAATTCTACCTCTAAAGCATTTTATCCATGAAGAGATTTAACTACTACAGCGACTTAAAAGGAGTCTTTCAGATTTTTAATTATTTGATGCTATTTGAAGTTGGTGGTGGGTACAAGTACCAGGTCCCCTGCTTTGAAGTCTGTAGTAGCATGTGACATATCCCATTTGTCTTTTGAATATGAAAATTAATCCTCCATTGATCTTACTGCATGTTTCCTATATTTGTCTAGCATTACATTGAAGCTAGAAATTGTGGGATATATTTCAACCAAATCTTTCCTCAAACAATGATGGGGTAGTTGATACTTCCATCCTTCTTCTAAAATATAAGGAGTTTGCTTAGCATAGAATGAAAAGCTGTCTTACATTCTAGCTCCAGTGCATGTAGAAGGGTACAAAAATTGTGGGTTAATTCCTCACAATCTTTAAGGTCTTAGCTAAATGAAAAAACCCTTCTCACAATGTCTTCCAAGCTCTGTATCAGTTTTCAGCTATGCCATCAGTTTGTGGGTGGTAAAATGTAGAGAAGGAAACTTTTTTCCAAATGAATTGGTGACAATTTGTATATAGTGCTGAAGTAAATTTGGGATCTCTATCACTAATGTTTTGTTAAATATACCAGTCCATGACACTAATGTATTCAATATCAGAAGATCTTTTTCCATGACAGTATCATATTTGTGACATGGTAAAAAGATAAGAGTTTTACTGAATGTGTCAACAATCACTAGGCAGGAAGTATAGATTCTTTCACCCTCAGTGGTAGATCAGTTACCCAGTACATATGATCAATTACCCAAGTTCTACTGGGTTCCTGGATTTTTATCATATTTGAAATTATTCCAGTGTCTTTATTGGATTTTTGACATCTGTCACAGGTCATGCAGTATTCTGAAACATCTTTTTGGCACATTGGCCACCATATGCAGGTTGTAATATTTTCTCTTTTCCTATCCCACAAAAGGTGTCATAAGAAGGGGCTGTCATGGAATTTTTTCAATAAAATATTCATTAAGACCCTATCAAAAACTGTCATAACAGATGTGCTCTTTGGTATATGGTAGATTATTCCATAAAGTAAGTGAGATCTTCTTTCATAATATGACATTTTCCATATTTAATCCAAGGAATGTATCAAGGAATGATACTTAGAATCTTTGGAAATTAATTGTCATAAGAAACTACAATTATTCTCTTGAGTAGAAGCTTTCCTTACTTCTTCAAAGAAGGCAGTGTTTAGGTCTGTAACACTAATAAATTCTATTGGGATTTGTGGAGAAGCTTCTTCTGGCACATAAGCAAGATTCTCAATATTATTTGGTAATGGACATCTGCTCAATCTGTTGGAAGTTTTACAAATTTTTCCATATTTGTGTACAATGGCCATATTTATACTTAAGCATATGTATTTTGGGTGTCTTCATTTTAAGGAGTGATTTTAGAGAGGTCAAATCTGTTATTGATTCAAAACCACATACTTCAAAAAGATCATAAAGTTTTTCCAAGTTCCAAAAAAAGGAGCAGACATTTGATTTGAATTTCTCCATATCTGGCTTCAGTTGGTTTGAGTTTCAGAGATATAGAGCATATTGGTCTTTCCACAGGCTTGTAATTGATAATTGAGCTTGGTGAAGTGTATCACCCAGCCCATATCCTGATGCATCAATATAAAGATTTGTTGTACCTCTGGAATAAGTATTAGTTGGGAAGTGGTAAAGGCTTTGAATCTTTCAAAAGTAATTTTGAACACTGTATCTTTGTCATGCAGCTTATAAAGAGGTATCAAAATTTATGCAAAATCTTCAATATGCTGTTTGAAATAGCTCAAAAAACATAGAAATGATTTAATTGAATTTTTTTTCAAGGAATAGGCTTTAATAAGACTGCTAAAGCTGTATTTTTTCTATTCCAAGGGATAGACCAGATAATACATATGCTAGTGATTTTAGTTCCTTTAATCCAAAGTGAAATGTTTGTAAAAAAATTCTTGCTTTAAATGATTTGACTTTTACAAAAACTCTAGGTAATCTAGTCAGGTTTTCCTTCCAAGTCTTGGAAAAAAAATAAGATAATAAATGTATATGATAAACCATCCTCCTCAAAGCTTTTCAGTAAAAATCTCACTTATCATTATTTTAAATTGTGAAGGTGAAATTTTGCTACCAAAAGGCATTCCCAGGTATTCATACACACCACAATTAAAAATAATTCTCAAACATTTTTTTTCTCTTGGTGTCATTACAGGTTTATGAAGTAATTTTAGGACATCCATAGTGCTTATGTATACTTTTCCAGATATTTGAGTGAAATAAATTTGGATTTTTGGTATGGAGTACCTATCTGGGAAATTGCAAATTTTCACAGATCCAAAGTCCCCAACAATTCCATATTTTCTATTATGAAATTCTACCATTACTTATGAGCTTATTTATATTTCCTCATTTTGGCAAAAATTCCTCATAAAATAAAAATCAAGAAGCTCTTCAATATGTAAGTCAAGGGCTTCTATTGAATCTGGGCTGGATGGGTATGCAGGCCTCCTTAAGAGTGGTGGAAAGGTCTTTAAATGTTAAGAATAATGTCAGATTAATTACTAATAATTTCTCCTAATAGTTTTTAATCTGAGGCAAAGGTCTCTCTATGATCATATGAAAGATTAGAGAATCATTTCTCTTGTATACCAGCAAGGTGAAGGCTGAGTTCAGCTTCATTCATCTTTTCTGCTTTTAATTTCTCTAAGTCTAATCTGACTGGTAATACTTAAATCACTGTAATGAGTCTTTTGAAATTTAAAATGGGAAATACTTACTTCTTATTTTAACCAATTGTTGAATATCTGTCTTTGCTTTTGTGTGAATGTATTCCATACATGCTTAAATAGTCATTTCCCAATATGAAACTAGGACTTGAGAAATTTTCATAACAGAATCAACAGTTATTCTTATTATATGAATTATATGTGGGGATATTTAATTGGTTTTGAATATTCTCAGTGGCTGCATTAGATTTCTTTCACTGTTAAATTATATTCCATCCATTGGTAACAATGGATTTTAAAAGTTCAGTGAGCAGCTTCTAAGGGAAAATTTACTAACACAAGAGAAGAAAGCTCCTGAGTCAAGTAACATCTTAGTGTTTTTTTATCAGTTAACACTTCTGTTATACAGGAATTCTAATCTGTATACCTTTTTCACCTGTTTTATTTAGTTCTTAAAAGTTTTTCATCTTGAACTTCGAATGAATCAAGTTTATTGTTACTCAAATATGGAAGGTGGGAGTAATATTATGTGATGTTGAGTGTAGAATTGATGTTTTTTATATCCTTGGACGATTCAGAAAATATTAATGATTCATGATCTGAAACTTCTTCAGTGATAAAATCTTTTTTGTAATAAGATTCTTTTTGAATAATGATTTGATTGCTTTTCCTTCCATTTGAAAATGTATTTGCTAGATTTGTGGTACTTTTCCAGATGTGGCAATTAATTATTGTCTCTGAATACCTATTTTTTCTATTATTAAAATTTTCTTTTGGGTTTTTCTCCACAGAATTTTTCCATGGTGTTGTGAGCCTTGTCTTATGATTCATCCTACTAAATTTATTTTTTGTTCTAGTTACTTATTCAAATATGTTAATAAAATATTCTTCTAAGAATTAATCAGTAGTCCTTCTTTTCACAGCCTGCTCCAAATCTCCTCCACATCATCTAAGAATATTTTTATGAAGTATATATTCTGACATTTCAGGATATAATGCTGGCAGTCTTTCTTTTTGTTAGAAAAAAAATAGTAAGGCACTTTCTCTATCAGCATTGGAATTTTCAGATTCAGAGGCTATTTGAACCTTAAATCTCCAAGCATCATTGGCCCACCTTCTGATAATTTGTGTTTTCCACCAAAGACAACTTTTTTCCCATGTGCTTGTTTTGCTTTGATATAAAATATATGAGATGATTTGGTAAACAAGGTGATGAATCCTGCTTTTACCAATCTTTCTGGTAATCTAAAGTCCTCTTTCATCATTTGCATCCCTCCAATAAATGCATTATAGACATATTATCCTTCACCACTGAGCTGAGGCCATTCTTTGAGCTTTGGTACCTCTTTCAGTAGTGCTCTGTCCTTTGATGGCTCAAAGCCATGGAAAGAGGTTAAAAATTAATTTTTTATTTGTGAATTCTACACATCCAATACTTGTGGGTTGGAATTTCCCCTGAATCCAATTTGATGTAGAGGTGTAGAAAATATTGGAAAGTTTTATAGTAATTTTTCAATTTAACTCAATTTACTGCTATTATAGCTTGTGAAAATTTTGACTTTATGTTTAAAAATTTATATTGAATTGATAAACACAATATTATACTAGTTTCTCTTTATTGTCATTTCTTTAATCATTCTGTTTTTCTAGTATTATCAGAAATAACTCAGTTCAATTTAATCTTTCATTTTGATACATTTTCTTTCAAAGCATCAAAACACTCTTTTGAGGAAATTATATTTGTCTTTAGTTAAGTATATGATTCTTTTGATATTATCATGAATCTTTTCATTATCTTCTTTGATAATATTTATTTATTTTCTTATGCTTGTCTCAACAATGTCATCAATCTTCAATTTATGATATTTGTTTGTCAATTCCTTGATAATGACAGACTATTGTTTTTCTCAAAAAGAATTATCACTATTTTATGTTTTGAGTTCTTAAAAACTTCTCAAACACATCAATTTCTCACCTATTTGTCTCAAAGTTGAATTATTTGTCTCAATATTTTCACCAATTTTTGAATTCTTATTGGAATTATGACTTTTCATATTATTTATGGCTATATACAGCTCTGGAATTCCATCCAAACTCTCCGAAAGCATGTCTAATATTATTGTATTTATTGCTCCCTTTTCTGAATTTCAGTAATAGTTATGGCCATATGGAACACATTTTCAAAGGAATATTGCTAAATAATTAGGATTCTGTAGCCTTTTCTGTATGGTGTGCTAACTGGTACCTTGCTTTTTCCCTTGTTCTGAGCTAGTGGCCACTTTTTCAAATTTAATTTGCTGCTTCTGGCCACTGGGGTAGGCTGTGGCACTGTGGTATCCATACCAATTATACCAGTTTCAAGCTTAACAAATATGAAAATAATGATAATAAGAAATTGTGGAATAATTCAGGTACAAGAAAATGAAAATGCAGAAAAAGTTCATAAAATAGGAATTAGGGAATAACTGCAGAGACAGGAAGAAAATTGGGAATTAAATTGTGGGATTTCAGAGAAGGAATCGGAATAAAATTGAGGAACTTGGGAGGAGCTATGGAGAAGATTGTGCAATTATAGAAAAATGACAGAATAGCTCTGAGGATTAAAAATAAAATTGTGGAATAATTTCAGATATACAATTGCCTAATTATTCCAGAGATCATAATACAACTGCAGAATAATTTCTGAAATGGAATAAAAGTATGGAATTTTCAAAGAAGAAATAGGAAGAAAATTGTGGAATTCTGGAGAAGAAACAGGAATAAAATTTCAGAATAGCTTCAGACAGGGGAAGAATATTTAGGAATTATGGAAGGGATTAGAGAATAACTCTGGAAATGAACATAGGAATTACGGAATAACTCCAGAGATGGAGATAGGAATTAGGGAATAACTCTAAAGGTGAAAATAGGAATTAGGGAATAACTCCAGAGGTGGAAATAGGAATTAGGGAAAAACTCCAGAGGTGAAAATAGGAATCAGGGAATAAATTTGGAGATAAACATAGGAATTATGGAAAAGCTCCAGAGAGTGAAATAGGAATTAGGGAATAACTCCAGAGGTGAAAATAGGAATTGGGGAATAAATTTGGAGATGGATATAGGAATTAGGAAATAACTCCCAAGAAGGAAATCAAATCTCAGAACTCTGGAACTAGGTAAATCAAACTGTAAAGAAATCCTAGGGCATAATCAAGAATATTAAAATTTTTGTGAGCCTTGAGGTATATTTTACATACCCAAATAGGGCACAATTATCTCAAAAATAAATTTTGAATTATGCATAACTCATAAGTCATGCATATATCCAAAATTCATCATTTTTTATTTCAGAAAAGATGAATAACTTTTTATTGAGTAAGTAAATCCATGGATTTAAGACCAGATTTGGATTCTGCACAAAATTTCACCTAGGGTAGCTCCATAGAGTGAATAAGCTCAAGTTAACTCTTTGAGGTGGTAAAATGGAAAATACTTCAATACCACATCATCAATACCACATAAAAGATCCGTGAAAATTTTTGTTTTTCTTAATTTCACACCAAAATAATGGGAATGTGAGAAATCCCATGTTACATATACACTAAGAATAGTGTTATGCATGTTTTGAGCACTTAATATCATGCTATTCTTACATGGACTTTTGGTACACCCATAGTGGATATCTCACTTGAAGCTTAAATTTCTATTTTGACATGAAAAATAGGCAAGGGGGACAAAAGACATCAAAGAGAGCCAGGGTACCCAACTTCTGAGGCCTCAGAGGTGTGGACAGCTCCAAAGCTTAGATTCATGGCTGATCTTGGCCTAATTGGTAAACTAAAACCCTTTGGGAACTTGGTTACCATGTTACAACTACTGTAAATCTTAAGAAAATAGCAAATAACCTGCTATTTTGACGTGCCAAGAAAGTAAAAAGCTACTTAGACTCCTGTAACCATGTCAATTCTTAATGATTTTCCATGTATAAACCCCAAAAGAGTAATTAAAACCCTTTTTGGACTTTTATCCATTGATTCACCTCATAGCAACCAGTGAAACACTGATATTTGCAATTCTACGTAGAAATGAGGTAAAAACTTCAAAAATTCATTAAAAATACAATTCTCAACTAATCTTTCTGAAACCTTCAGGAATAATGTAGAACTGTATTATCTATGGTACAGCCAAAACGAATTACAGTTTCACTAGTAAAATCAAAAGCTTTACTTACAGTCCATTTTTGACTATTCTACGTGAAACACTGAATCTTCAAAAATTCACAGTAATTACAACCTGTGATGAAATTGGCAATAGCATTGATAACTTTGAGAAATCATTGATTATTTGGGAATAAAAGAAGATTTACAGATGTTACTCCTTTTATTCTTAACCATATTGGGGTTGGTAGTCATGTAAAAGCATCAATTAAGTGATTATGATAATCTTATGTGACAACAGATGATGAAATCAATAATCCAAAAAGGTTTATTGTTTTCTCACTCACTGGTTTTTTCAGTTTGCTCCATGGCACGCCTCTGTGAGCTGTTGTTGACTTAAAAGAGGCCTCCTCTTGCTGTTTTTTCCATATCATCATCTTATTATCATTTAAATCATTATTACCCACAAGTAAGTATTAGTTATAGCTATTCTTAAGTGTTTTAAATCTTTCAGAATCAATCAGAAAGACGTGAAATCATATAATCCAACTATATATTGCTGTAATACTGTTATAAATTCATTTTGATCCTTAAAATCCACAATTCCACATCAAATCTCTCTATCTTATCTTTCAATAAGTTCTTTGGAATATTAGTGAGTGATTTAATTTTAATTATTGAAGTTTTTCTCTAAAATTAGTTTTCTTCAAGAATTATCATTATAATTATTCTTGAAAAAGATAATTATATATTAAAATAATTTTATTATTTTAATAAAAGAAGTTTTATTGTTAAAATCTTCTTGTAATCGATTCTTGTAGACAATTACTGCTCACAGTTAAAATCACTAGTATTGTTTAGCATGTGAAAGAAATAATTCTTTAATTATTTAATTGTGGTTATAATAATATCTTATCATTATATTTAATAAGAACAGACATAGTACTGTTGATTAATAGTGATATTGTCATCAGTTTCATAGTCACATCTTACATTTGGGGGCCTGGCCATGTTTTTTGAACCTTGTACCCTTAATTGATATATTTTTAAGTTCTAAAATATATTAATTTAATAATTTTTTTCTTTTTAAAGTTAAAATAATTCTTATCTTTGAAATTGTATTGGTAATCTTTTTCATTGAGGAATTTGGTTCAATTTTATACTGTTTTTACACGTGGCTTTTCACATCCAAAAACTTATAAAATTATTCTTTGAGTTACTCTGAATTAATTTTCATTCAAAATCTTGAATTTTAATTTTTTTTACTTTAAAAAGAATAATTTTTTAATATTAAAAAATATAAAACTTATAAAAAAATCTTTAAAAATATTTTGAAAAGTATAAAAAATAATTTTTTCTAGTGTCTTTAATCAAATACTGTGAATCTGGCAACAGACTCAGTAAAAGATATATCACTAGTCTAGAATTTGAAGACATTATTGAGGTGAAAATTGCTAAAAGAGGCACCTTATTTAACTCAGAAAAGACTAAATTACCACCAAAAGGTGTGTATTTTATCTTATATTTTCACCTTTCATCCTTAAATTGACGTGAAAATGGTGCATACCAGAAATGGAAGCAACTATTCAGTCCAACCAGATGGATGTGGACAAGGAAGAGGCAAGACCAAATCCAGAAGTGTCAAGTCTTCCACAAGAAAGACACATTTGGAGGATGCCAGAGTTGCCCCCCATTCCCCAAGGTCTGTACCCACAGATTTTGACGTGAATTCTGAGCCTGAACTGATTCATGACAATATTTCTAGGGCTGAACCATTTTAAAGTGGCAGAAATAGAAATATATCAATGGCAGTACAAAAATTGGTTCAGAGCAGCCAAAGCAGAGGAATGGGAAATATGCCCAAGCCTTTGGCAGGGGGCCATGAACTCCTACTTACACATCAAGAGCTTTCTGGGTCAGGAGAAGACCATAGAACTCTTAGGAGGATGGAGCCCCCTGTCTTGCAAAGACAAGGTCAAAAAGATAAACAATTGGTTGAAGAACCAAAGTCTTTTATCCATAGACCAGAAGAAGGAACTCGAAATGACTCCAGCTTTGGAGACAGAAGCCCCAGTGGCGTCTACCAGCTCCAGAAGTGTCCAAAGACAAGCCCAAAGGACCTCAGAAGAAGCAGAGAGGTCCCAAGAACCATCAAGGCAAGGGCAAAGGCAAAGCCAATTGGCACAGACCTTACCCACAAGGGTACAGGATCCCCGAATTGGAGCCTTCAGCCGTGGACAGTGTGTTCAACATGGCCAGAACTCTAATGGAATTCACAGCCAAAGAGCAGGAAAGGGTGAACAGGACTTTTCCATGCAAATGATTGATGAAATACACTTTGTTAAATCTAGTATTGATGTAGAACTTGGCAAATTTGATGCAAAGCTAAATAAAATCATATTGGACATAAGTGAATTGAAAAGAAATGACAAGAAATGTACTGAATGGTATGAATTGACAAATGCAAAAATTGATTCAATTATCAATGCTTGTAGCAGAATTGAGAGTACATGTCAAGTTCAGAATGATGAAATGGAAGATCTTTCCATTTTTAAAATGAATGATCAACTTAAGACTCTACAAGACCATGTCTTAAAGATAGTTGAAAATACCGATCAATTTGCTACACATTTTGCAAAAAGTGACAGTGAAAGGCAGAAGTTGAAAACTGAAATCATTTCAAATGTAGAACAAATTCATAAGAATTATGAACCACATATGCCAAGACATTCTACACCTTTGACTGAAGAAAAACTTTCTGTTAAAGGAAGTTTTACCCCACTTTTAGGAGAAAATGTTGTCTCTGTTAAAGATATTCCCAAATTGGAAGAATGGCCAACATTCTCTGGTGAAGGAGAATACAATCATATTGGGTTCATCAGGACTATTGATATTTACAAGAAGACTTTAATATACCTGATGAAATCATAGTGGGGAAATTACACTCTCTGTTTACTAGGACTGCAAAGAAATGGTAGTACAAAATGAGAATGGATCATGGAAAACATGATTGGTCTTGGCGGAAATCTGAAGTGATTACCAAATGGGCCAACAACTCTTGGAGGTTTAAAATGGAAAATGCTTTTGAAAGTGCCATTTTTAACTCAGAGAAAGATAAACCACTTACTTGGTTCTTCAAGAAAAAAGACAGATTATCTGCTTTACACCCAGATATTTCTGACACTATGATTAATATGAAGATATTAAGAAAGTGTGGAGGAGAACTGGAACATGCTATCAAAAGCAGATGTGTAGAACCCTGTTCAACAGAGGACTACATTAATGCAATGGAAGATATCATTACCAGAACAAGAATTGGTAAAACTTGGACTAAAATCCCTATAGAATCCAAGATGGTCCCAAAAATTCCTACAGAGGATAAAAGACCAGAAAGACCTATCTTGAAGTGTCATAAATGTGGAGGTACTTCACATTTAGCAAACACTTGCACCAAAAAGACAAAAATCAATGAAATTCAAGTCATTGAAGAAATTCAGTGTACTGAAGAGAAAGAGGAGTCTGATCAAGATTCTGCAGTCTCTGAGGATACACCAATGGAGGACTATCCCATTGAAAACATTACAGCTTTCTTTGAGGTCACAGAAGTCCATACCCACTTGCCACAGTACAGTGAGGATTGCTGAAACCTGACAAATATCCAAGATTCCAGAATGTGTAAAACAAAACCTGCCAGAGGAAAAGGTTACACTGCTGGAGCATCCGGTATCACTAAGTTTGGATGAGTGATATTGAAGCCAAAGTAAATTTGGATACAGGGGCATTTTGCACTTGTGTGGGAAAAGATTATCTCCAAATTATACTTCCTGAATGGAAAAACCATCTATTACCAATAGAAGGTGTGCAATTTAGTAGTGCCAGTAACAATATGTACCCCTTGGGTATATTAGACACTAATATTGTATTTCCACACCCAGCAGGCAGTGTGAGGATGAAAACTGAGATTGTAGTAATGGATAATTGCACATCTCAGCACATCATTCTTGGAAATGATTAGTTGAATATTTATGGTATTGACATAAATAACCATAAAGACAGATATTTCACAATTGGGAATAACAAAAGACAAAAATTTGCCTTTTCCAATATGCCTAAACAAATATCTGTAGTATCTTCTATCAAGGATACTTATAAAGATAAATTTGTGTCTAATCAAATTACTGAAGCACAAATTAATCCATCATTGTCACCAAAAATGAGGAATGAACTTATTAATGTGTTATACACATACAATGATGCATTTGCCTCTGATAATGAACCATTAGGTGCTATAAGGGGACATGAAGTTGATATTACTCTTAATATTGACAGGCCATATCCTCCAGTACTTAGAAGACCAGCTTATCCAGCCAGTCCCAGAGCTAGAGAAGCCTTGGAAAAACATATCCAAGAGTTAATCCAACTTGGTGTACTAAGGAAATTAGGCCATAATGAGGAAGTTGAAGTGACAACACCTGTTATTATTGCCTGGAATAATGACAAGTCAAGAATGGTTGGAGATTTCAGAGAATTGAATACCTACACACTTCCAGATAGTTATCCAATCCCTAGAATTCAAGAAACCTTGACTCAATTGTCTAAAGCCAAGTATATAACATCAATGGATGCATTGAAAGGCTTCCATCAGAATGTTTTGATGCCTAAAGCTAAGAAATTACTTAGAATTATCACTCACTGTGGTATTTATGAGTATCTTGGGATGCCATTTGGCATTTAAAATGCTCCATCCCATTATCAAAGAATGATGAACACCATCTTTCCCACAGAGTTGTCTGAAGGATGGCTTATCATTTATATTGATGATATTATCATATGTTCTGATTAATGGTCTTTGCACCTTGAAAGACTTGCAAGAGTACTTCACAAAGTGGCAGAAGTGAACATGAATATTCCATTTAAGAAATGAAATTTTGGTTTTGAAGAACTCAAAGCATTAGGACATATTGTTTCTGGTTTAAGCTTGGGTATTGACAAAAACAAAGTGGCAGCAGTGTTACTTAAGGCAATAACCCAGAATAAAAAAGAAATGATGTCTTTTCTTGGGTTTGCCAGTTATTATAGGCAGAACTTGAAAGACTTTGCAATTCTAGCCAAGTCACTTTATAGAATCTGTGATCAACAGACTGTATTTGAGATGACACAGGAGAGAATTAAAGCTTATGAGAAAATAAGGAGAGCTCTTACAGAAGCACCTTTACTCCTCATGCCTGACTGGAATATTACTTTTAAATTGTACATTGATTCATGTGGAGATGGATTAGGGGAAGCCCTACATCAAGTCCAAATTATTGATTACAAACCTACAGAAGGACCAGTTTGTTACATCTCAAGACAAATCAAACCAACAGAAGCCAGATATGGTTCAAGCCAAATGGAGTGCTTATGTTTGGTATGGGAACTTGAGAAATTACACTACTATCTTGATGGCAGTGTTTTTGAAGTGATAACTGACTGTAATGCAGTAAAATCACTTCTTAACATGAAAACTCCCAACAGACATATGTTGAGATGGCAAATAGCCATTCAAGAATATAGAGGAAACATTACCATAGTCCACAAAGCAGGAAACATTCACAAGAATGCTGATGGACTTAGCAGGTGGGCATTAGCCAACACTCCTGATAACCCAGCTTATGTACCTTTGGAAGCTGAACCACAGATTCCAATTGAAGGAATTAACGTAACTGATATTGGGACTTAATTCTTTGAAGAGGTCAGAGAATCTTATAAGCAAGACAAGAATTGCCATATCTTGACTTCTTGATTAGATAAAGACTGCAAAGATACAGCTTTGGTCAATACACTGGATGAAGTTTGGAGAAATTCCTATTCTGAAGGAAGATTTCACTTGTTTGATGGAATTATTTACCACAGAACCAAACATTCTTGTGTAATGAAATTATGCAGCAGATTACTTATCAATACAATTCTTCATGAATGCCATGATAGCATCTACTCTGTACACCTATCAGAGGACAGAACACTTGAAAAAGTGAAGAACTGTGAATGGTGGCCATCTTGGAGAAAAGAAACCATTGAATATTGCCATACCTGTGACAGATGTCAAAAGGCAAACAGGAGTACAGGCAAGAAATTTGGACTTATGATCCATATTCAAGAACCAAAATCCCCTTGGGAAGTTGTTCACATGGATTTGGTCACAGCACTTCCTCCAGGTGGTTACAAAAGCTATAATGCTTGTTTAGTCATTGTAGACAGATATATCAAGACTCTCATATTCTTACCATGTCATAAAGATGACACTGCTATGGATACAGCTCTTCTTCTATGGAGTAGAGTTATTTCTCATACAGGATTATTGAAGAATATCATCAGTGACAGAGATCCCAAGTTCAAATCTGCACTTTGGACCAATATTCATAGATTGTTTGGGACCAAATTATCATTCTCTACAGCATATCACCCTCAAACAGATGGGCTAGCAGAGAGGATGATTCAAACTTTGGAATACATGATCAGGAGATTTTGTGCTTATGGATTAGAATTCAAAGACTCAGATGGCTTTACCCATGACTGGTGCACTCTGATACCTGCATTAGAATTGGCATACAAGACATCAGTCCATTCTTCCACAGGACAAACTCCTGCTATGTTAGAAAAAGGATGGAATCCAAGACTCCCAGCAGACACACTGAGGAAAGACTTGATTGACATTCATCCTACAGCTTCCAGCTTCAAGATAATGCTTGATAAAGTAAAACATCATGCAAAACAAAGTATGGATGATGCTTTTGATTATGCAAAACAGAAGTGGGACAAGAGCCATAAAGTACCAGACTTCAAAGTAGGGGACTTAGTTCTAGTTTCAACCTTGAATTTTAATAATATCAAAGGCCAAAAGAAACTTCAAGATTCTTATGTAGGACCTTTTGTTATTGTTGCCTTACATGGAACCAATGCAGTTCAAGTGGAATTGAGTGGTGAATTGGAAAAGAAACACCCCACTTTTCCAGTCAGCTTTATAAAACCTTATCAACCAGCTGATAAGGAATTGTTTCCTCTAAGGAACCCAACTCCTTTGACTGTCCCACAAGTGGAACAGAATGAAGACAAAATGATAAAGAAAGTCATAAAAGAAAGGAGACTTAGGGGTAAAGATCAGAGAGAATATCTTGTCAGATATAGAAATCCAGTACATGAAGATGAATGGCTGGCAGAATCAGATATACCTGACTCAGATAAACTCTTGAGAAGATTTAGACATGAAAGAAGGCCACAAGCTTGAATATGTCTATAAATGTGCTTTATATTACTTGATCTAAGTAATGTAAAGAGGTTGGACAGTGGACATTAACCCCCCTTTGGGGCTTTTTATTATTTCTACCATTAATAAAATTGTAGTAAAATTTTATTTTTTGGTGGGAGGGAATGTGAGCCTTGAGGTATATTTTACATACCCAAATAGGCCACAATTATCTTAAGAATAAATTTTGAATTATGCATAACTCATAAGTCATGCATATATCCAAAATCATCATTTTTGATTTCAGAAGAGATGAATAACTTTATATTGAGTAAGTAAATCCATGGATTTAAGGCCATATTTGGATTCTACACAAAAATTCACCTAGGGTAGCTACATACAGTGAATAAGCTCAAATTAACTCTTTGAGGTGGTAAAATGGAAAATAATTCAATACCACATCATCAATACCACATAAAAGATCCATGAAAATTTTTGTTTTTCTTAATTTCACGCCAAAATAATGGGAATGTGAGAAATCCCATGTTACATATACACTAAGAATGGTGTTATGCATGTTTTGAGCACTTAATATCATGGTATTCTTACATGGACTTTTTGTACACCCATAGTGGATATCTCACTTTAAGCTTAAATTTCTATTTTGACATGAAAAATAGGCAAGGGGGACAAAAGACATCAAAGAGAGCCAGGGTACCCGTCTTCTGAGGCCTCAGAGGCGTGGACAGCTCCAAAGCTTAGATCCATGGCTTATCTTGGCCTAATTGGTAAACTAAAAACCTTTGGGAACTTGGTTACCATGTTACAACTACTGTAAATCTTAAGAAAATAGCAAATAACCTGCTATTTTGACGTGCCAAGAAGGTAAAAAGCTACTTAGACTCCTGTAACCATGTCAATTCTGAATGATTTTCCATGGATAAACCCCAAAGGAGTAATTAAACCCCTTTTTGGACTTTTATCCATTGATTTACCTCATAGCAACCAGTGAAACACTGATATTTGCAATTCTACATAGAAATGAGGTAAAAACTTCAAAAATTCATTCAAAATACAATTCTCAATTAATCTTTCTGAAGCTTTCAGGACAAATGGAGAGCTGTATTATCTATGGTACATCCAAAAAGAATTACAGCTTTACTAGTAACATTAAAAAGTCTACTTACAGTCCATTTTTGACTATTCTACGTGAAACACTGAATCTTCAAAAATTCACAGTAATTACAACCTGTGATGAAATTGGCAATAACATTTATAACTTTGAGAAATCATTGATAATTTTGGAATAAAAGAAGATTTACAGATGTTACGCCTTTTATTCTTAACCATATTGGGTTGGTAGTCATGTAAAAGCATCAACTAAGTGATTATGATAATCTTACGTGACAACAGATGATGCAATCAATAATCCAAAAAGGTTTATTGTTTTCTCACTCACTGGTTTTTTAGTTTGCTTCATGGCATGCCTCTGTGAGCTGTTGTTGACTTAAAAGAGGCCTCCTCTTGCTGTTTTTTCCATATCATCATCTTATTATCATTTAAATCATTATTACCAAAAAGTAAGTATTAGTTATAGCTATTCTTAAGTGTTTTAAATCTTTCAGAATCAATCAGAAAGAATTTAAATCATAGAATCCAACTCTATATTGTTGTAATACTGTTATAAATTCATTTTGATCCTTAAAATCCACAATTCCACGTCAAATCTCTCTATCTTATCTTTCAATAAGTTCTTTGGAATATTAGTGAGTGATTTAATTTTAATTCTTGAAGTTTTTCTCTAAAATTAGTTTTCTTCAAGAATTATCATTATAATTATTCTTGCAAAAGATAATTATATATTAAAATAACTTTATTATTCTAATAAAAGAAGTTTTATTGTTAAAATCTTCTTGTAATTTATTCTTGTAGACAATTACGGCTCACAGTTAAAATCACTAGTATTGTTTAGCATGTGAAAGAAATAATTCTTTAATTATTTAATTGTGGTTATAATAATATTTTATTATTATATTTCATAAGAACAGACATAGTACTGTTGATTAATAGTGATATTATCATCAGTTTCATAGTCACATCTTACAATTTTCAACCAGAAGAATTTCAATTAAAATAGAAAATACCAATTTCCTCACCTTTTTCAAATCTAATGGCAATGCACTCAATAGCAAAAAACTGTATTTTCCCACTTTCTCCACTTCCAAGAAAAATCTCACCAGCTAAATTATCTCAAAGATATCATATGACTAGAAGAAATTTCAATTGTCAGAAGCTGTATTTTCCCCACTTTATAGGCAAAAATAAACTCTGACCAGCCAAATTATCTCAAATACATCACATCATTTTGATAAGAAAAACATTAAAAAAAATTCTCTCAGCAAACATGTAACAAAGTCATCAAAAAGATGAATCTCACCAGCTAAATTCTCTCACAGATATCATATGACTAGAAGAACCCATAGAGCTTCTCAAAACAGGGGACTTAGAAAATTCATAGTTGAGATGTTTTAGCTGGTGAGAGGTGTAGCTTTGGTGTCTTTGTTACATTTTTTCTGAGGAAATTTTGCTGGTGATTTTTCTTCTTATCAAAATCATGTGATTTTATTGAAATAATTTGGCTGGTGAGATTTCCTTTTTTCTAAAAAAAATGGAGAAAATACAGCTTCTGAAAACTGAGATTTTGTCTACTCATATGATATCTTTGAGAGAATTTAGCTGGTCAGATTCTTCTTTTTGGTGAATTTTTTGTGTGTTTTCTGAGAGAACTTTGCTGGTGATGTTTTTCTTATCAAAATCGTGTGATGTATTTGAGATAATTTGGCTGTTGAGATTTTATTTTTGCCAAGAAAGTGGGGAAAACACAGCTTCTGAAGATTGAAATTTCTTCTAGTCATATGATATCTGTGAGAGAATTTAGCTTGTGAGATTCTTCTTTTTGGTGACTTTGTTACATGTTTTCTGAGAGAATTTTTTTGGTGATGTTTTTCTTATCAAAATGATGTGATGTATTTGAGATAATTTGGCTGGTGAGAGTTTATTTTTGCCTAGAAAGTGGGGAAAATACAGCTTCTGACAATTGAAATTTCTTCTAGTCATATGATATCTTTGAGATAATTTAGCTGGTGAGATTTTTCTTGGAAGTGTAGAAAGTGGGGAAAATACAGTTTTTTGCTATTGGGTGCATTGCCATTAGATTTGAAAAAGGTCAGGAAGTTGGTATTTTCTATTTTAATTGAAATTCTTCTGCTTGAAAATTTTAATATTCTTGATTATGCCCTAGGATTTCTTTACAGTTTGATTTACCTAGTTCCAGGGTTCTGAAATTTGATTTCCTTCTTGGGAGTTATTTCTTAATTCCTATTTCCATCTCTAAATTTATTCCCTAACTCCTATTTTCACCTCTGGAGTTATTCCCTAATTCCTATTTCACTCTCTGGAGCTTTTCCATAATTCCTATGTTTATCTCCGAATTTATTCCCTGATTCCTATTTTTACCTCTGGAGGTATTCCCTAATTCCTATCTCCACCTCCAGAGTTATTCCCTAATTCCTATTTTCATCTCCAAATTTATTCCCTAATTCCTATTTTCACCTTTAGAGTTATTCCCTAATTCCTATTTCCATCTCTGGAGTTATTCGGTAATTCCTATGTTCATTTCCAGAGTTATTCCCTAATCACTTCCATAATTCCTAAATCTTCTTTCCCTGTCTGAAGCTATTCTGAGATTTTATTCCTATTTCTTCTTTTGAAATTCTATAGTTTTATTCCATTTCAGAAATTATTCTGCAGTTGTATTATAATCTCTGGAACAATTAAGCAATTTTATATCTGAAATTATTCCACAATTTTATTTTTATTCCTAAGAGCTATTCTGGCATTTTTCTATAATTGCACAATATCTAGAGTAATAGTAGTTTTTTAGTTGTGAAAAGCTCATTAGCCTTTCTCAGAAGCTTAGTATTAGTGAAGAATAGTAGTATAACAATAGTGAAAAGCTCAGTAGCCTTGCTCAGAAGCTTATCATTAGCAAAGAATAGTAGTTTAACCATGGTGAAAAGCTCAGTAGCCTTTCTCAGAAGCTTAGTATTAGTGAAGAATAGTAGTTTAACCATACCAAAAAGCTCAGTAGCCTTACTCAGAAGCATAGTAGTAGTTATATAAACATGGTATAAAAAAAAGTTTATTGAAGAATCTTTATTAGTATAAAATCCCATATTCTTATTATTAGTATTCCTTTTAAAAAAATAAAACATAAAAAAAATCTTTATTAGTCTTATTAAAATAAAATCAAGTAGTAATATTTAGTTTATTATAGTTTTACATCAGAGTTTTAGCTATAAAAGTATTGATAGGTCTGATTCAGAGACTACTGATAAGTCATATATATCTGTGAAAACCACAAATTTTATTTTATTTTTTGATTCTCCATAGGCTGAATATTCAGTATTATTTAGAGGGGCAGCTAATATACCTTAGAACACATGGTTATTGGACAATTCTGAAATTTAAAACAGACTTACCAATAATTTCCCCCTCAAGGTCCTACCTTATTTCATCCTACACCAAAAGAAGTTCCCACATCTAGTCTCCCAACAGTGGCCTACAGCTTCAACTATCAATAATTCATCAATTAAAAAAAAAACCTGCAAATTTAATCTGTAAAATTACCTTTACCAATCAGGAAAGCTCACAAGCCTATCAATTCAATATGGAGTCAGAGAAGCAAGAGGATTCTAAATCATCATAACCATCAAGTTCTTCAACAAAATAATTCATTATTATTATCAAAAAAAGAGAGACACCACCTGGAGAAGAATAACCTATAGATTATAGAATAACAGTTGGTACACCCAGGACCAAGAAGAAATATAGGATAGTTACAGATTATTTTAAAAATATATCAATATGGATTCAGCATTATCATCAAGGATACCGCATAATCCCCATGAATCCAAACAAGAAATTATAAATGAAGACACCATGCCAGGACAAGAAGATATTTCTTATGTAGAAAGACTTCATCAAAGAATCTTGGAAATACAACAAGTAATTGAGCTCTTAAGAAAGAAGGGAAAAGAAAAGATTCAAGTTTTACTGCAGAAAACAGCCCGAGGGAAGAAACTAAAACCATGCCCATAATTTTCAGAAAAGAAGGATCACCATCACCATTTTCAAGGCCCATGGCTTCATCAACTCCATTCACTGCACAAAGACCAAATACCCTACCAAAAAGGATTCATATTAATGCACAAGCTTCAAGCCCATTACAACAAGAAATTCCAATAAATAGCACACCCATTGTCAAAATCAGGCCAAAAGATTACAGTTTATGGTTTGATGGAAAGGAAGTAGAAAGATTTATTAAAAGAGTGGAAAATATAGAAAAAATTGAAGGAGAAAGTGTAAGGGATATTGCAAGACAGATATCATTTTGGACTAAAGATCAAGAAATTAGCTACCATATTTGAGGAACTCCCAGATATGAAACTGGAAGTTGGGAGAAATTAAAATTGGATATGAAGAGAAGATGGGGAACAGTATCACCTGAAAGAAGATACAAGATATCATCAATGAATCAACTATTTACAAATTATCAACAAGAAGTAGGAATTAGAAACATGACTCAATATAAAAGGTTTATTGGGGAATATGAATCCATCATTAATCATCTCAAAAGATATCAATATATACAAGGAGATATTAATCACAATCAATAAATTTTGGCTAGTCTTTCCTCAAGTGTTCCAAAATCTATTTATAAAGAAATGATAAAAGATAAGGCAATGGTGCAAGCTTTGGATTGTGGTTATATCATTCCAAGATTGGAAATATTAAGGTTATATATCAAACAGGACTTAGAAGCCAAAGTCTTAATTCAACAGAAGGAATTTTCAAAAGCAAAGTAACAAGAAATGAAAACTAGGTTTGAAGATGAAAGCTGGGAAGAAGTCTCCAAGCAAATGAAAGATCTTAGAAAAAAACAAAAATACCCAGCAACAGGAACATCAATTAAAGGATACCAGGAAATAATAAGTTAAGGAAGTATTGACACATCTCAAACACCTTTCAGAAGTATTTTAATATCCAAAGAAAACTCAAACAAGCAATAATAAATATCAGAAAATTACACAAAACTCACAGCCATTCAGGCCAAGATATCCTTTACCACCCATATCTTCAGGTTATAAACCATATTTCCCATCTCAAATGGCTCTAAGACAGCCATTAAATTGCTATCAATTCCTAGGAGAAGGACATTCCACAATAAGATGTAATAATCTCATGGAAGAATTGGAGACAAGAATTCTATAGAATCATGGAGGAACATATCTTTTTCCAAATTTTCAGAGAGTACCCACAGAAGGCCATATTTCTGCAAAAGAATCAGTTAGAAAGTTTGCCAAAGAGCAGGAGTAATTTACTAAAAAGATGATGTAAAAATCAAATCCACCCTCAAAAATGTAAGATACAACAGTAATTGATGATCACAAAGATGAGAAGGCAGCCACTATAGCTCAAATAGAAGAATGGGGAAACTGGAAACCTCCTCAAATATCACCAGAAAATGAAAATCTTAAATAAATGTTGTACCTAGGCAGAAAAGACAGAGAGCTGAAAGACAGGAAGCTCAAAGCCAAGCTCAGCAAGATCATAAGAATGAAACACAAAAACTCCTCAAAAAGAAGATACCAAGTGCCTACCATGAGGAAGATGAGGCAGAAGAGGAAACAAGAGTTTTAATTCCAACAAAATACAAGAAAACCCAAGAAGGAAAGGAAATGGATAATTATGATATTGAAATTATTGCTAATTACAGGAATAAGGAGATAAAAAAACAAGATTCACAAAAGATGGAAGTAAAGAACAAAGTAAAATCTACAGTCAATAACCCAAAGCCAATAATTGAGAATTTTCTGAAGAAAATACTTGAACAAAAGATAAATATTACTCTTGAAGAAATGTTATCAATGTAACCAACCTTCATTGAAAAATTGCACAATTTAACTAACCAAGAAAAAGATGTGATAAAATCAGTTAATGCATAAAATATTCAAGAAAGACTACTTTCATTAGAGCTAAGAGACTATGATACACCAAGATTACATTATGCATGTCCACTTGGATTTATGGAAGTATTTATTGGAAGAGAAGAATATCCTACAATGGAATTGGTTGATACTGGATCAGAAATTAACATAATACTGGAAAAAACGGAAATAAAAGCCTCACTTACAAGTAAAAAACTCAATATCAACCTCAGAGGAACTGGTGGACATACAACATCTTCAGTTGGACTTTCAGAATTTACACAAACTACTATTATAACAGGAGAAGAATAAGAAATTCATTTATTCATAGCAAAAGGAGCTGTACGCACCCTAATTGGAAGAAAATTTTTAGCAGATAATAATGTTAAATTAGAATCTTCACACAAGCAAGGGGAGATATGTAGTTATCCAGAGGAAGATGGAAGAATATTATGTTTACCAATATGTAGCCCTCAAGCAACAGGCTTGAAAATCTCTCCACCAAGAGGTATGGAGCTTTGTGCTTCTTCAGAAATTATAAAATGGTCAATAGATCAAGTGGAATCATCCAAAAGGAAAGAAAAAGAGGAAACAGAATATCAGTCTTCAACAAGAATAAAAACAATATTCCTTGGAACAAACAAAATACCCTTCTCAGCTATTTTTAATGCAAAAAACAAATTGAATATCATAAATTGGGAAATAGCCATGATGGAAGAATTAAATATCAGCCCTTACACATTAAAATAACCAGATAACTCTTTGAAGCCAATTGGTCAAATTAAAAATCTTGAAGTCACTTTTTGAAATGAAGAAGAAATGTACATGGAATTTCTAGTATTTCAAAATTTCAATCAAATAGCAGCTAAAGAAAAGCCTAGAATATCAGCTTCATCAAAAGAAAGTATTCCCCATGCACCTGATAGAAAATCTAAATGAAAGGATCCAGAGGAAGATAAACTGAAGATAGAAGATAGTGAAGCAATAAAAAAAATCAAAGAGGAACTGAAGAAGATTAGAAGAGCTTTGGCCATGGACATAAAAGACCCAGAGAAATGGCCAACACTTGAGTTAAGTGTAATAAATGAAGCAGATGAAGGAGAAGGTCCACAGAATAAATTTAAAATGGATCTCAATCCACCTGAAGCAAATTCATCAGGAATTTCAGAAGATTATTTCAATTTATTTCAGGAAGAAACAAGGTACATTAGTGATTTTGAAAACAATTTAATGAATAAAGAACCAAAAAATGACACAATCCAGTCATTGACAAAAAGAAAAGTTGAATAATTGGAGAACAAAAGTTCTGGAACTCCTGAAGACAGCATGGGTCAAGTTCAGGATAAAGGTATGACAAGGAGGATCAAACAAAGAATGGACACACTCTTAAAAGAAGGAAAATTGGTAGAATCCAAAGATGACTTGATTTTATATCAACAAAAGAATTGAAATTGGAAAGATAAGTTCAAGCAAGGAAGAAGATTCAAAGACCTATAGGAAGTAAAGTTATCAGAAAATACACAAAGGCTAGCTGTACTTACCATTCTAGAACCCAATCTTCAAAACAAAATTGGAAATGAATTTCAGGATGCCTATGAGAAATTATGCTGTTTTTTCAATATCTCACTTTCAAACGCAACTGATTTATTTGATAAAAATTAATAAATGACATTCAGATTAACAAATAACACCCAGAATCAACATGAAATACAACCAAACATACTGGAAAATGAGGAAGAGGAATATTATGTAATGCTTCCAATGATAAAATTTTAGGAGCTGTATGATTATGAGCTTGATTCACAACCAATTCAAAGTTGACATCTTTCAGAACTGCCAGGATCAAATATTCCAAATGTTGATTTCTTGGAATTACTAACTACTATCAGAATCAAAGGAAATTTACAGAATTATTATTGGAAAAATCCTGATGGAAATTATCAAATGACAATAGATGGACTTTATCACAAGCTTCTATGAGCTAAAGAAGACTTGAATATAGATGGTTTGGAAATATTGGGAGGAGCTCTTCACTGGTGTGATTTTGGGTATATGTTTGCTCATGAGGTAAAAGTTTTTGGTTCAGAATGGAAAGGAAATACACAAAGAGAAAAATGCAACATGCTATTTGGAGATTTATCAAAAGACATATGTATTTCAGTAATACACTACAGAAGGTTGAGAATTTCTCAATAATAAGTCAAGTACTCCAGTTTCAATCACCAATCAAAAAAAATAAAAATAAAATAATAATAACATGAAGAATCAAAGAAAAGCTCAAATGAAAATAAGTCCTTGTATTACTTTAAGCTACAGGGTAGCAACCTGATGGCCAAAATCAGTCATTGTATGACTTTAAACTACAGGGTAGCAACCTGATGGCTAAAATCAGTCCTTGTATCACCTTAAGCTACAGGGTAGTGACCTGATGGCTAAAATCAGTCCTTGTATGACTTTAAACTACAGGGTGTCACAACCATTTGTAATGACCCCAATGGGTGTTTGCAGCAAATCAAGCCTGAACCCATTTTATGGCCAAATTGGCTCTGTGGATGTCTAATGGATTTTGGGCCATATCCCTTTTCCCTGGCCTCCCATGGCCTCAGGCCATATCCTGCTCTCATTGGCCTCCTTGGCCAATAATCCATCTCACCAACCCCCAGGCCAGTACCCCTTGTTTTGGGCCTGGGGTGCTGTCAGCCTTCCAGGGGCCTCTGGACCCTGGGAGCTACCCCTTTGAGTATGGGGTCAAGGGCCTAAATGGCCATTTTTGGCCATTTAGGCCCCCTATGGTGTCTATGGCCCATGGGCCATAATCCACAGTCCATATGGTCCATGGGACCCTTCAGGCCCCTTTTTGCCAAAAGGGGCCAAGTGGGCCCACCTGATCCCCTGAAGACCCCAGAAACTCATGTCTTGGCCTCAAATCCCAGAGGCCCAAAATGACCATAAGGGACTTTTCCCCTTGAGACTTCAACCATGGCCTCTGGCAGTCACCAGAGGCCCCCAGTCACCTTCATAAAGGGGTTCCCCTCAAGATCATGGAAGCCCCCAACTTCAACTCAATTGGACTCATTATGCAGGAACCAAGGATGGTACATATATGGTATTATATACCATTATGTACCATTTTTCCTCAGAAATTCAATGGTGATGTTTTCAGGACCAAATTACATCATACCCACTCCAGTCCTAAAATCCATCACCCATTACAAAGGAAGACTTCTCAGCCATGTATTCTTGCAATCCATGGCTGCTATCAGCAGATCATTCAAGGACTCCCACCTCTTGGCTCTGCAGGAGGTGGGTTGTTATTTTCATTACAGGATAATTCAAGGGGTAATTCCAAGAGGTTAAGAATCATTAAATCAGTTTAAAAGGCATCAAGTACTTCAGTATCCCTTGGACAACTCAATCAGTCCATACAGGCTGTAATCAAGAAAGCTGTATGGCCTTGGCCCTTTTGGGCCAATTCATATTCCACTGTGGGAATTCCATCACAGTTGAATTTTCAAGATGGCCAGATGTGTATTGACACAAAACAGTCAATACAGCCAGGGATTGTAAGGTTTTTCTATGAAACTCTTGATAATAGTAACAATATCAAGAGTACTATGACTGTCCTCAGTAGAAAAATATGATATAATAAAATACTATAACCACAAATTAAATATAATTATTAAAAGAAATAAATTTGATTATTATTATATAATATAGTAATAAAAAAAGTGTGTTGGTAAACACACATACGTTTATGGTAAAAACACTTAAGTGACCTTATTTTTCAATAAAAATTCCTCAGGCTCAGCTTTGAGGATTTTTCCTGAATTGGCATGTCAATATGCACAAATTTTTTCAATTTTTTTTTTCCAAATTTCACAAATTTGGCCAATATGCCAAAATGGCATATTTTTTCAAAAATTCATTTAAAATCTTCCCACTTATGAATTTTCTTAATTTTTTTAAAAAAATGAAGGGTTGAATCTGAAGAATAAAGCACCAGAAGCCCATAATTTTGGGAATTTGTTTTGGTGGGACAAGTGAAGGCACAAAAAGGGTTTTTTTTCAAATGTTTTTTCCCATCATTTTAATATGCCTATTTTTGAAAAGTTAATTTAATAACTTCCCACTTATTAATTTCCTTCTTTTTTTTAAATTGAAGGGTTCAATCTGGACAATAAAGAACCAGAAGCCCGTGATTTTGGGGAATTGTTTTGGTGGGACACCAAGTGCAGGGGCAATAAGTGTATTTTTTCAGATTTTTTTTCCTTGTTTGTAATATGACTATTTCTAAGTACAAAAGCTCCACAAGTTTGATAAAAAAGGAGACTGGGGTGGGATTTAAGCAATAAATATTACTGAGGAGGGGGATAACTGGCATAAATTGTATATACAAAAATTAATCAATCAGAATCAACCTCCAAAAGAGTGGGTTTTTTCTGAGGGGGGAGGAAGATTTGACAAATACAACATTCTGTGTTTCTTAAATTTATCAGCCCACCCCAGGGCTTGTGGTTGGGCATGAATCTCCCAATTCACAGTAATGGGGGGGACTGGATAAACTTTAGAAATGATTATGTCCAAAAGAACAAAATGAGCACAGCTATCCAAGAAGCAGATGAGAATGGGGGGATTATCATTTGGAGGACATAAATAAGGGAAAAAAGAAAAATATTTGACTGTGGAATAAAAGAAAACTGGTCTTTTATACTTATTTGCAATTGGATCCCCCATGTCAGGCATGGACATCCACTTGCTTTTTGGAGCCTGGCCAATATCTTCATACCATTCAATTCTGTCCAAATAAGATGATACTGAGGGAATTAAGGTGTTCATGGCTTCATAAAGGTCTTGATTTTGTTGAATTTCTTCAGCCAAGTCACCTCTGACATCAGCCCATTGATCTTGAGTCTTGTAAATGTAGTGGGATACTGTTATGTAGCCACAGTTTCCATCACCCTGGACATTGATGGCCTTGAAGGTGTATCTAAATATAAACTTGGGCAAGTCTTCTGAGCCAGTTATCTGATAAAATAAGGTCAAAAAATGAATAAATATCAAAATAAACAAGAGAAATTTACATTCAAAAGAATCAGACACTCACAAACAGCTTGGAGCATTCATCACTTGTGTGATAATTGCTTCGACAATTCTCACAGGTCAAGTCAATTGCATCATATATCTTCAAACTGGTGGCAAGCCTGTGTGATTTTCTTTGTGAGGTTTTGATTCCAATTGCCAATCTTCTGGACCTTCTAAGGGTTACTTCTGATTTATTTAATTCAGTTGCTGAGGGTAATTAATCTGATGAACTGATGGATTTATATAATGAGTCCTCAGAATCTTCAGATGAGTCCATTTCCATAATTGGAGAGGGGATGTTTGACTGTGATCTTGATGCTGCTGTACTGATCACTTTTGAGGGGGGTCTTCCTCTTCTCTTGGATTGACTTTCAATAATTTCAAATCTTGAAGTTTCTCTTTTGTTTGGATTTTTGCTTTTATTCTTGGCTCATTGAGGTCTTCCACGGATATTCTTGCATTCTAGAGGGTCTTCATAATATTTATCATCCTCTTGAGTCTTGGTAGTTTGATCAAATGGGACCTTTCCAGTCAAAACATCTTGAAAATGTTGAATAATTGGGGTGATTTCTAGCATTAGTCTTTGAAAAAGGTCTTCCCCAATAGCTTCAAATATTCTCTGGGCTTCATTCTTTCTTTATTTTTCAACACTTTGATCATCACCTTGAAAACCAGCCTGAGAAGAATATGAAAAATCAAATCAGTTAATAAGAATAAGAAATTAAAAAACCATCACAGGCAAAGAGGCAAATTCAAATGCCATTGAGGATGCAAGTCTGATATCTCAAGCCTTTGGAACTTGGAAAATTCCCTTTGGGTCTTATGCTTGCAAGGAATTCCTTGATAATTGTTGTATTTTTGGTGCATTTTTCATTGGGAGGAAATTTGGTTTTGAAATTGTCAAAGGCCATCTGAAGAGCATAATGAGACACCTTGCCATTGAGGGCACAGATGTGTGGAGGAAAATTCTTGACATGGACAATCATTTCTTTAGAGATTCTGTTGATAATTTCAATAAATTCTTTTCTGAATGCCATGTGAAGAGCCCTAACTACCTCCAGGAGAGTACCAGTGGACCTTTGAAGCCAAAGTTTCGCCATGGCATGGGCACCTTCAACTCTGGAGGTGAAGCCCACACCCAGGTGGCAATGGTGGTTGGTCCAGGCTGGCACATAATACTCCTTTAGAGGAAGCCATTTATTTTCAAAATACTGCAAGACTTCAGGATTTTTGACTTGCCTTTGAAGCTTCTTCCAGTTGTCTTTGAAAGACTTTTCAGTGGATGAATACATAGCCTGAGAAATGAATCTCAAAGTCATTAATAAAAACAAAAATAAGAAAAAAAGTGAAATAAAGTGGAATAAAGTGAAAGATAAAAGTATATTACTTGATTCCAAAGGCCCATAAATTTTTCAAAATCAGTTCCATGACCATTTTTCTTCATGCAATGAGGAGATACATCTTTACTGATGTGCCAAATGCATAGAATGACTTTGGAGTCTGGGAAGAGCTTCTTAAGAGATTTTTTCAAGGCCAGATTCCTGTCAATAACAATAACTGGAGGAGGAACAAGATTGGTGTTGTTGAGGACCTTTTCTATGTATTGATTTAATGCCCAAGTATATGAGGGTTCAGTTTCATTCTTCATCAAACAAAAAGCCCCAGAAAAGGTCTTATTGGTTGAGCTGAATCCAAAAATATACAAAAGGGGCATTTTGTACTTATTGTTTTTATAAGTACAATCCATAAAAATGACATGAGGAAAGCCATGAAGGAGTTTTATGGCCAGGGGGTGAGTGAAAAACAATGATGTAATGTGTCCCTCAGAATCCCTTTCAGAGGACCAAACAAAATTTTCTTGTTTGAGAGTGTCAATAAGAGCATCAATGGGCCTTCTGCCTTGCAGTTTGTCTTTCTTGATTTTATTGACTTGGTTGTAAATGTCTTGAAGGATTACAGGCCTGTCTGACTCCTTATGGCTGAATAATTGGGCCTTAATTTGCCTTGGAAGAAGCAGTGATTCAGACATTTGAGAAATTTTGTATATTTCTTGCTCATTGAATTTCCTGAAAGCAGGATGTGCCATGATATTTTCAGTGATATCATGGCTATGTTCAGGATTTTTTACTTTAAGAGTCCAAGTGGTACCCTTGGAATATTTTTTGGAATAAATTTTAAAAGGAAAGTCAAGCTTTCTTGAGGTGACTGTTTTGGAGGGGCTTTTGTTGGCATTTGGGGTCCCAGACCTGTCACAACCTATTTCAATTTGTTTGTGGATCATATTGGACCTCAAGGTGTACACAGCATACCCCTGAGCCCTGGAAATATTATGCACATGTTTCCAAAGAAGCTCAAGGGTCTGAAATTCACCTTCAGTGGGGGTTTGAAGCATTTTTGAATGAAAAATATGTATAAAAGTGAAAAAAGGGGAAATTTGGAGATTTGGAATGGGGTAAGAACCTTTGGAAATGTGAGAAAAAAGTGAAAAAAGTTGTGAAAAATGAACAGAAGTGGTTAAGAGTGAAAAAAAGTGGTCTAAATGTGGGATTAATGGATGAGGGAAGGTAAAAAATTGAAAATTGAGAGGCTTGAAAGCAG
This sequence comes from Austropuccinia psidii, assembly GCA_023105745.1. NCBI lineage: Eukaryota > Fungi > Basidiomycota > Pucciniomycetes > Pucciniales > Sphaerophragmiaceae > Austropuccinia > Austropuccinia psidii. The sequence goes on from JALGQZ010000002.1 coordinate 25,194,743, forward strand.
GTTGTTGTGGTGGAAAATGCAGTCTTTGGGGGAAAAAAAGAAAAAAAAGTGTGAAAAGATTTGCAAAATGGCCTTGGTAATGCTGTTTTTCCAAAAAAAAAAAAAAAGGTTTGGGGTGGGGATAATGTGGATTATTTGGGTTTTTGGCCTTTTTTTGGGGGGGCTGGGCAAAAAAATCTGAAACAATTGGGAGTTAGAGAGGTTTTGTGGGTAAAAAACCTCTTTTGGGCATGTTTTGGCCCAATACAGGCATGGTTGTGTTTGATTTTTAATTAAAAATGGGCCCAGGGCACCCCTTAAATGTTTTTACAAACACCCTAAAAAAGTATTAATAATCATAATAAGTCATAATTATTCTATCATTGTTATAGTCACTGACAGTTATAACAATAAGAAGTGTAAATCTCTTAATGAGACAATTACACATGGAAAATATAAATATTTAACCACTTATAAATAATATTAATATTATTTATAAACAGAAATTATAGCACACACTGTGCAGATATAATTCTTATGAAAAATTCTATAAAAACAAACTAATTATAGATCGAAAAAATATAGAATCTTTAGAGAAAACTTACTTATAATATTTATTTGATACAACCAGTCAAACAACAACAGTTATTATATTAAATAATGATTATAAGTTAAAGACACGTCTAAAATCAATATTTTAAAAGATGAAAGAACTTTCTATGATAAAATTTCTGATTAGAGAATTTTTAAGAGGAATTTGTGGATTTTGAAAGATATTTTAAGACAATAATTTCATAAAATAAAATACATTATTGGTGATTACAACAATAATCTAATCTTTATGATTTCAACTCTTTAATTTAAGATTTCTAAAGAATAAAATAATTAAGAAATACTTTAATAATAATATTTTATATATAATAAAAATTTACCTGTTTAAATGTCTAATATAATTGCATTGAAATGAATTGATGGACAAAAACAGTGATGCATAGACTCTTTTTATGTATGCAGAACAGCTCTCATGATTCATAATGGATATAGAGGTCATGCTCAGGTTGAAACTGAAAAACCATGCTTAAAAGTAAGGTTCTTAACTTAAGGTAGCTTATTTTCAATTCCAATTTAAGGTTACTGGTGTTATTCTTAACTCCAAGTAACTTTAATCCTCATTCAAGTTAATTATTTTAAGTTTTTTTATATTAAAGTTCATCACATGAACAACTTAAAAATAGAGCTTAAAGTAAAAATCTTTTCAACTCAATTTTCACTTAATTTTCAAAGAAATCTTAATTATCTCTAATTATAATTAAAAGAGTAATTTTCCAGGCTAATTACCAATAAAAACTGCTTATAAAAGATACTTAAAATTTGATGTATACACAGATAGCATTGTGTTGTAAGCTGTGTGAAATCCTCAAGCAAATCCATTAAGATTTGGATCTTTAATTAATTTTTGAAGTTATTGCTATTTTACCACATAAAATAGCAATACACGTTAAACCTTAACTTTTGATAAGGTTTTGATACTTGTAAATTTAAATTTTGAAGCTTATTTAAGCTTTGAAAGGTCTCAAAAATTTAATTTCAAGCCTGCATATTGGGATTTACCCTTGGGAAGCTTGAAATTCCTGTCCAAATTGGGATAAAACCAGTTTAAACCTTAAGGTTGGATCAAAGTCTAATCTTAAAGTTTAAATAAGGTTAAAAATCCTCAAATAAAGGTGGAAAACCTTAATTGAATCCTTGCAGATCCAAAAAGCTGGGTACCCCAGCTCTGTTTGGTCTTTTCCCTTTGTCCCACCTTTTTGCATGGATTTTGCCCTTTTATTTATTTAAAGCCATACTATGGCCTCAAACACTTTTGGATTGAGCTCAGGCAGGAATTACATTCTGTATGGCAAATGCTTAGCCAATTCAGTAAATATACACAACACCTCAATTTTAACTAAAATTTTGGTAAGTTTTCATAAACCTTATGCAACTTTTAATTTAAGCTTATTGAAGCTTAAATTTAAAAATTTAAAAATAATGTTAAAAAAGTTACATTAGTACTGTGAGCTTCTTAAATCTTCTAATAACTTAAGAAATAAGCCTTTTTGGGTATAAAACCCTATCTGTGTACCCTAGGTTATTTTTGGTGTAGAATCCAAAAATGGAATAATAATTATAACTTTGTTTATCCAAACAAAATTTATACTTATCTTTTGTTATTTTTTATTTTAATTTAAACTGAAAAGTCTGTTCAAGACTAAATCAGCTGTATATAAGGTTATTTGTGGCCTTATGGGTATGCCATATATACCTCACAGGCTGACAGGGATCAACCCTCCAGGATCAGTCTTCAACTTTTTCACACATACTTGCCACCTTTTCTTCCCTGGGGACTTTTTCCCCAGTTAATTAATATATTGGATTCATTTTTATCCTTATTTTCTTTTCATTTATTAAAGTAAATACTGATAATCTTAAGTCAGTCATTTGCACCTTTTCTTCTTTGCCTGTCAGTGGATATTGGTGGTCATATCCTTTACTAATTCCATTGTTCTTTCTGACAGGTTGAAACAGTGAATTGAGGATTCATTTGGTTGGCTCTTTGGCTTTTGGCTTTCTTATCATCTTGGCCATTGGCTTACTTTTCTTTTATCTTTGGCACACTTGTCTTTACTCTTATTCTTCCTTAATAGAATATATTCCTTTCTATTTATTTATTCTTTTGGAGCCCTCCAAGTGATTTCTTGATTCCTGAGTGCAGGGCCACTCTTGCTTCCATAAGAGCCCCTGTGACACAGGGTTGCAACCTGAAGCCTAAAATTAGTCCTTGTATGACTTTAAACTACAGGGTAGAAACCTAATGGCTAAAATAAGTCCTTGTATCACTTTAAACTACAGGGTATTAATATGAAGGCTGAAATTAGTCCTTTTATGACTTTAAATAACAGGGTGGTTCCCCAAAAGCCAAAATTAGCCCTTTTATGACTTCAAAATACAGGGTAGCAACATGAAGGCTAAAATTAGTCCTTGTATGACTTTCAACCACAGGGTGGTTCCCAGATGGCAAAACTTAGTCCTTGTATGACTTTAAACCACAGAGGTAGCACACCAGAGGGCTTAACATGCAAGAAAAATCAAGGAATGATGAAAATTAAAAAAAGCTGACAATGCCAAGAGTAAAAACAAAAGTGAAGAATACAACAATGAATGCTTCAAGCTGAAATTAATGAAGAATATTCAATCCAAATAAGACTATAAATTTCGATCCTTTTTGTCCATAGTAAGACAGTAAACTTCCCCCTTGCTTAATTCTGGACTAGGGTCTTCAAATGTTCTTGTATGAAATTAAATTTCAGGATTTGGTATACCTAATATACTGGGTTTTATCCACCTAGAGGTAAAGTCCTTGTATGACTTAAAACTAAATCTCATACTTAATTATGAGGAAAAGGAAAAGAATATAATGAAGACACTGTTTCATTTTCACTAAAAATTTAAAAAAAAAAAAAATCAATTGATACTCTTTAACAATCCTAGAAAAAAACAATGGAAGTTCAATCCAATGCAGAAAAATATAAATCATTACTCAAAAAATTTATACCAGGAAATGAAGCTATGCCTCAAGATCTGAATCCACCTTTGTAAATACTTGAATTATCAAGAGATCCATATGAAACACATTTATCACCTAACCCACCTCTATTTATTGAAACATTAAAAATTACATAAGAAAGAATTTCAATGATGAGTTTTGTACCATCTGGATGGATATCAGAAGAAGAAACAAAATTATTAAAAAATGTTATATTACTAATAGAAAGGGCTATAAACGTTTGTGAAGAAGAAAGAGGTGTACTGAAAAATTCTTATTGAAAACCCTATAAAATACCAGTTATACCACATGAACTATGGCAAAAGAAACCAATACCAATACCAAAATCAATTTTAACACAATTTATTGAGCTATTCAGAGAAAGAATATATACAGGACTTTATGAGCAATCAACATCAAGCTCCAACAGCCCAGTATTATGTGTGGCAGAACCAAATGGAAAACTTAGAATAGTTCATGATCTTCAAGACCTAAATAAAGTCAAAATCAAAGATTCAGGATTACCACAAAATGCTGATGGGCTTGTGGGATCATTTTCAGGAAGGAAATGTTATGGATTAGGAGATATTATGGGAGGATATGATGAAAGAAAGTTGGAAATTACTGAAAGACCCCTTACACCCTTTGAAACACCACTTGGAATACTTTAGCTTACTATACTACCTCAAGGTGCAAAAAGCTCTGTGGCAGTTTATCAAGCACAAATGACTTGTATACTTCAGGAGGAAATACCAGAGCACCTTGGGATATCTATAGATGATGGAGTGATTGAAGGACCCAGATAAAAATTTAAAAAAAGAAACACTAAATTAGAATCTACTCATAAGAATATTGATTTGGTAATATGCAGTAACATGGGAAAGAATAATTTTCAGGATAGAAGAGGCAGGGCTTTCAATTTCAGGATTAAAATTTGCATGTTGTGTTCTAGCACTTGATATTGTGGGGCATGTTGTATCTTTGGAAGGAAGAAAGATTTCAAAACAGAAGATAAACAAGATACAAAACTGGCCTATACCAACAACAAATAAGGAAGCTATAGGATTCTTAGGACTATTTACATATGTCAGGATGTGTGTGAAGGACTTTTCACAAGTTGGAGAACCAGTGAGAAGATTGACAAGGAAGGATGTATGGTGGAAATGGGATAAAAAATGTGAAGCAGATTTCATAAAACTCAGGAAGATATTAGGGGAAGAGATTACTTTGAAGAAATTGAATTATTATAAATGGTCAGGGAAAAAAATAGCAAAATATTGAAGTTATATTACAGCTGGTGCAGTTCTTATGAAAGAGGATGAGTATGGAAAGGATAGATAAGTACTATATGAATCAGTAAAACTTTCCAGACTAGAATATAAATACTCAGCTAAAATTAGAACTGTGTGGTGTAGCAAGAATACTCAAAAAACTTCAAACAATATTATGGGGGCAACACTTTGAGATTAAAGTACATTCTAAAGCTTTAATAGAAATGATCAACATACCTTGTTTACCAAATTCACCAATGACAAGATTGGTAGCATTCATTCATCTTTTTTATTTTGATCTGGTACACAAACCGGGGAAGACATTTACTATTCCAGATGAGTTATGAAGAAGACCAAAGGGGAAAAATGAAGATGAAAGTAAAAGGGATTATTTTGACAAAGAAGAAGAATGGATCAAACCTCATCCAGGATTTGGCTTAAAAGAGGTAAATACAAGCAAAGAGGGAAAATTATCAATAAATAAAGGGTGTTGGTAAAAACAAGTAAGGGGTGTTTTTTAAATGAAATGTAGCTATTTATGGTATTTCTGATGCCATTAATGCCATATATAGCATTTTTAAGGCCATACAATGTGATTTATGGCATTTTTAATGCCATTTACACTAATTTTATGGCCATAAATGGAATCTATATGTCATTCTTGATGCCATTTATGGCATTATTATGTCATTCATGATGCCATTTGTGTCACTTTTAATTCCACAAATGGAATTTTTAACTCCCACTATTGTCATAAATTACATTCATAATTAAATTGATGTCATAAATGGCATTTTCAATTTACTTACAAAAATGAACAAAAAAACAGAACAAAGGACTTTTTGGGCCTACAATTTTCCTGGAAAAAAAATCCCAAATTTTTGGGCTGTGATTTTTTTTCTTCTCTTAAACCTCATAATCATTCAAACAGTAATCACATCAATAATAATCATCATCACAATCTACCAACCTCACACTCATGTCTGCACACTGAAGCCCACCCCTTATTATTATTCATCCATCACCCACCACCTTATCAGCTTTGAATCCACCCCAAACACCTGCCTATGTCACCCTAATCCCACCTAAAACCTCCAAATTATCCCTCTGGGAGGTTTTAGGCTTTCAGAAATTAAAGTCTATTTGGGGCTTTTTTTATTTAAGCTCCCAATGGCCCCAACCAGGCCTATTAAAAATAATTCATTATTTTTTTTTGTGTTTCATCATCATGGTTGATGAAACCAAAAATAATTATATATATTTTTTTTTATTTCTTTATTATAATATATCACTATCCTTATTTATTTATTTATTTTTCCTTATTATAATGATTCATGATGCTGATTGTTCTTTCTTTTTCAATTATCTATTATAATATATCACCATTTTTATTATTTTTTTTCTTTATGATAATGATTCATTATGCTGATTTTTCTTTTTTTTCATTTCTTTCTTATGATATATCACCATACTGTTTATTTATTTTTACTTTTTTTCTTTATTGTAATGACTCATGATTCTGATTATTTCATTTAATTTTATTTTTATTTCTTTATAATAATTACTTATTATTCTGATAAAAAAAATTATTTTTTTATTTCTTTATTAAAATGACTTATCATGTTTATTATTTTTTTGTTTCTTTATAATACTGACTTATGATGATGATTAGTTTCTTTATTTATTTATAATAATTACTTATGATTCTGATTATTTTTTTTCTTTATTTATGATTATTGATCATGATGCTGATTAATTTGATTAATTACTATTTGTATTTTTATTTAATATTTTTATTATTTTTTAATATAGGGGTGGATTAGCTATAAGGGTTTTATTTTTTGAAATGTCATTTCATACCAATCCCCTTTTTTAATAATTAAAATTTGAAAAAAACCCTGCTCTCTCCCTCTCAAAAAAACTCTTATGATTTCATTTTTAGGACTAAACCAGATTCAGTACATCATCAGAGCAGTTTGAAAGATGATGAAATTCATGTTTCTACTATTGATGCAATTATTAGGAAAAAACCAAATATAGAAAATAATGAGGTTAATAATAAAAATGAAAATAATACAATAAATCTCACCCAAAGCCAAATACAACATATCCATGATTCAAAACAGATAATCTCACAGCTTGGCCATTCCAAAATATCATAAAAACATATCACATCCATCTCAATTGATAAGAAAGCAGCCAATGCCACATAGCTGAAACTTCCATTGATAAACTCTCTACCTCCTCCTCATGTAATAATTAATAAAACCAAGATTTCTTTGTTACCTGTTTCCATTTATGAAGTTTCCCCATTTTACAATTCTTCTGGAAACTCTCACATCTTGAAAAACCTTATTTTTACTTTAATGAGCTTGTCCAAAACCTGAAAGGAAATAAAAACAAATGAAGATATCCTAGGGGAAATTATGAAAGATATTGGCTTTCATCCAGGTTCTCATTCTAAAATATTTTCAGGTGTGTAATATACTTTACTTTTCATATTAGTAATTACTAATTCACTCAAAATTCATAGGGGTTTACTTTTGAAAACCTGGTTTGATAACTCATGAAATTCAACAAGATAATATTCAATGGTTAAAACTTGAACAATATGAAGATGTCATTTTTTTAAATTATAAGGAAATGAAAATCAAGAACTAATGGAAGCTTCTAAATTACCAAATTCAAGTAGCCTTTAATGGACTTTAGCCACTAACAAAAAAGAATGTAAATCATTTGAAAATTTCATTTTCACTCAAGATAAAGTCTTCAATAAGCCACAAGAAGATGTTAAAAATCTCAATTACTGGACTTATGGTATCTTTTCTTTTGTGTCCAAAGAATATTTTAATCCACTTACAACTGTATTCGCCCCACATGGATATGGCTTGCACTTCCCCAAATCAAAAATGGGGATTGATTCTTCAAATAAACCTGGAATTATGGAAATTCTGTGGAAGAAATCATCAAGATTTCATCATAGATAAAGACCTCCACTGGAAATCGTCAATAACTAAGGGATTACTCATTTTTAATTTTCTTTTCAAATAAACCATAAATTCTTTAATGTAGGTGAGAAATTTTCTAAAAGTTACACCTACTTAAATTAATTCAAAATTCAATGGTTACTTTGAAATAAATGAGAAGAACCAAAAGAGAGCCAAGAAGTAAAATTTTTAAATAGTTTCATTTTATTAGTAACATTTTCTCTCCATTTTAGGCCTTGAAATTTAGTAAATAAGTAAATTCTCATGATTAAATGAATAATTGATCATCTTTCCAGGCCAAAGTAGTAGGTTTAATTTTCTCACACATATTGACAAGATATTTCCCATTTTCCATATTGTACAGATTGTCTACTTTTGGTGGAAAATCATCTTCATATAAACCAAACCATTCATCTCCAATTTGTGCTAACATATTTTGTAAAATCATACAAGAAACAACCTAATTAACAAATTTTTGGATTTCTTGTTTATCCCTCATTTGATTTTGCATTTCCCTTAGAGAAAACCACCAACCCTTCAAAATTCCAATTGCATTCTGTCACAACCATGGGAAGAACCCCCCCAATTGGTGTTTATGGCATTTTCAGCCTGACCTAATTTATGGAAAATTGCCCTTCAGTGGTGCTTAAATGGATTTTGGGCCACACCCACTTTTTATGGCCATTCACAGCCCTCAGGCCATATCCTGATCCATTGGCCCTTTTGGGACATTTAGGCCCCTTTTTGCCTAAACAAAATGAGGCCAAAAGGGTCGAGCAGCTTATCAGCCCCCAATTCCATGTTGGCCCACCTGAGCCCAATTTTGGCCCACATCTTCAAGGACCCATAAACCTCAAATTGGCCATAAATGGCCATATACACCAAGATCACACCCATGGCCTCTGGAAACCACTAGAGAACATCATCTCAGGTCCAGCAGGGCTTCCCCCTCAATTAAAGCAAAACCCTTTCCCTCAGCTCTGGACCCAGCACTGCAGGAACCAGGAATGGGGCATATATGGCATTATATACCATTATCCACCATTTTTCCTCATCAATCCAATGGTGACACTTTCAAGACTCAATTCCATCATTTAAAGTCACCTAATCAGCCCATCAGCTCATTTAAATGGGAATAATCATCTTGCTCAAGTTGTCAATGCATGGTGGAAACTACAAGACGATTCAAGGATACCAGCAACCTGGCCCTCCAGGTGTTGGCTTTTCATTTCAACAGTATTTCTCCAAGGGAATACTGTCCCAGGATTCTTCAAGGAAAGTTTCAAAATGTTGCTACTTATCAAAATCAGTTGTCAATGCATTGAAAACTCCAGCACTCCTTGGACAACTCAATTGGTCCATACAGGCTGTATTCAGGAAACCTGTATGGCATCGGTCCTTCTAGGTCATTTCATATCCCACTGTGGGAATTCAAGGCACATAGTTCATTTCTCAAGATGGGCATATTTGTATTGACATAAAACAGTAAATACAGCTGGGTGATCAACACTCCGGAATCAGTCTTCAGTGTTTTACATATACTGGCCACCTTTTCACCCCTGGGGACTTTTTTCCCCAGTTAATGAATATACTGGATTGATTTTAATGGCTATTTTCTTTTAATTCTTAAAAGTAAATACTGATATTCTTAAGTCAGTCATTTACACTTTTCTCTTTGCTTTTCAGTGGGTATTGGTGGTCATATCCTTTACTAATTCCATTGTTCTTTATGGAATTTTGAAACAGTGAATTGATTATAAATTTGGTTGGATCTTTGGCCTTTGGCTTTTATTTATTATCCTTGGCCCTTGGCTTCATTCTTATCTTTTGGCATATATTTTACTTGATCTTATTTTCCTTCAAAGAAATATATTTTTCTTTATTTTCTTTATCCTTTGGAGCCTTCCAAGTGAGTTCTTGATTCCTGAGTGCCAGGACACTCTTGTTTGTCCCAAGATCCCCTGTGAAACCTTCTCAATTCTGACCCTTGATTCTTCTAGACAGTAATTAAAAGTATGGTTGTCTTCATTCTGTTCCACAACTCCCTTATAAGCTGGAAAAACCCAAGGAGAGCTTTCATATTCTGAATCAGTTATTAAGTACTGATCTTTTTCATAAAATTATTGAGTTGTTTGTACTATTTTCATATGTTGATATAAATTTTAATCATTAAGTGACCCAGTACAACCCACATTTAGAGCAGTGAATTGTTTGTTTATATCACAAACCAGTTTTATTGACATAGAATACCTCAATTTTAAATAATAAGTCAAAATGAAATCAAGTATGAAGATTCAAAATATTTTCGCTGTTTAAAATCAAAATAGGCTACACCATCACTTGGGGGTCATTGTCATAATGGTATGAGACTCCCATTAATAAATCCAATGCACCCAGGGAAGCCTTCCACCTGCGTAAATTGTGAAATCTCTCTGCCTTGTTCTATTTCTTTCCACACAATGATTCTTCTCTTCAACTTAATTAATACTCTAATATCTCTTTGAGTGTACAAAACAATAGTCCCATGGCTAATTCCAACCAACATTCCAATTTTTCCCAAAGCTTCCCCATTTACATTTGATCTTAACCTTGATAGTGCCACAGATTACTGTATTTCAGGATTAAATTGTTTTTTTTGTGATTAATTTTGAAAGGTTTTGTCATCTTTAATTTTTGTTACCAATTTTTGAAATGAGTCATGTGTTGTGTGAAAAAGTGTGCAGAAATTTTTATATGATGAGGTTTGGAAATCATTCAACATATAAATGTAATTTGAAGGATATATTCTACAAGGATCTATGTATATTTGTGATTTTATAATATCTAATAAGGTTATATATTTCTGTATAACTGAATCACTAGCATAGTTGAAAGCATCCATTAACTTCAGTGATTGTAATGTCTGAAGTAAGGGTAAACCTTTGGATTCCTTTGGCATTATAAATGATGAAAATTTTAATAGTAGATTCAATTTGAAAGAAAACAATTTGATAAATGACCAGTGTATTCAGATTTTATTCAAGAGAAGTGAAGTTTCATTCAATTTAACATTCACTTACTGAGTTGTGTATCAAAAAAGAATATACTTTTAGTGAAGCCAAAGGCAGGATTTGGATCCGAAAACCCTGGTTTTTTGTACCTAAATATATGTAAGGTTTGTCTATGAAACTCTTGATAATAGTAGCAAAATCAAGAGTACTATGACTGTCCTCAGTAGAAATATATAATATAAAAAAATATTACAACCACAAATTTAAATATAATTATTGAAAAATATTTATATAAAAAAAGAATTTAATTATTATTATAAAAAATATAATAATTATAATAAATTATAATTATTCTATTATTGTTATAGTCACTGACAGCTATAACAATAAGAAGTGTAAAGCTCTTAATAAGACAATTACACATGGAGAATATGAATATTAACCACTTATAAATAATATAAATATTATTTATAAAAATAATTAAACACACACTGTGCAGAAATAATTGCTATAGAATAAAAATTCTATATAAAAAAACTAATGCTAGATAAAAAAGGATATAGAACTTTAGAGAAAACTTACTTATAATATTTATTTAATACAACAAGTCAAACAACAACAGTTATCATATTAAATAATAATTATAAGTTAAAATCACACCAAAAGATCAATATTTTTAAAGATATAACAACTTTTTATAATAAAAATTATGATGAAAGAGTTTTTAAGAGGAATTTGTGGATTTTAAAAGATATTTAAGATGATTAATTTTATATAATAAAATATGTTATAGGTGATTACAACAATAATCTAAATTCTATGATTTCAATTATTTAATTTTAATTAATAAAGAATAAAATAACTTAAGAATTACTTTAATAATAAGATTTTATATTTAATGAAACTTTACCTGTTTAAATTTCTAATATGATTGGATTGATAATTGATTATGGACAAAAACAGTGATGAAAAAGACTCTTTTTATGTCTTCAGAGCAGCTCTCATAATTCATAATGGATATAGAGGGCGTGCCCAGGTCAAAACTGAAAAACCATGCTTAAAAATAAAGTTCTTAACTTAAGATAACTTATTTTTAATTCCAATTTAAAGCTATCAGTGTTATTCTTAGCTCAATGTAACTTTAATCCTCATTTAAACTAATTATTTTAAGTTTTTAATATGAATAAGCTTATTTATATTAAAGTTCATCACATGAAGAACTTAAAAATAGAGTTTCAAGCAGAAATCTCTTAAACTCAATTTTTAATTAATTTTTAAAGAAATTATAATTTTCTTTGAGTTTTAATTAAAAGAATAAATTTCCAGGCTTATTACCCAGGAAATTTATTTATGAAAGATACTCAAAATTTGATTTATATGTAGATAATATTAAATTGTAAGCTGTGTGAAATTTTCAAGCAAATCCATTAAGAATTGGATTTTTAATGAATTTTTGAAGTTATTGCTATTTTTCCACGTAAAATAGCAATACACACCAAACCTTAAGTTTTGATAAGGTTTTAATGCTTGTAACCTTAAAGTTTTAAGCTTAATTAAGCTTTTACAGTTCCTAAACCTTGAATTCAAGCTTTCATATTGGGATTTACCCTCTGGCAGCTTAAAATTCCTGTCCAAATAGGGATACAACCAGTTTAAACCTTAAGGTTGGATCAAAGTCTAATCTTAAAGCTTAAATAAGGTTGAAAATCCTCCAATACAGCTGGAAAACCTCAATTGAATCCTTGCAGATCCAAAAAAGTTGGGTACCCAGCCCTATTTGGTCTTTTTCCTTTGTCCCACCTTTTTGCGTGGATTTTGCCCTTTGATTTATTTAAAGCCATACTATTGCCTTAAATCCTTTTAAATTGAGCTCATGCAGGATTTACATTCTGTATGGCAAATCCTTAGCCAATTCAGTAAATATACACCACACCTCAATTTTAACTAAAATTTTGGTAAGTTTGCATAAACCTTATGCAACTTTAAATTTAACTATTTTTAAAAAGATGTTAAAAAAGTTACATTAGTACTGTGAGATTCTTAAATCCTCTATTAAAATAAGAAATAAGTGTTTTTGGGTATAACACCTTATGGATGTACCCTAGGTTATTTTTGGTTTAGAATCCAAAAATGACATAATATTTATAACTTTGTTTATCCAAAAAAAAGTTATACTTATTTTTTGTTATTTTTCATTTTAAATTCAATCAAAAAGTCTGTTGAAGACAATTTTAACTGTGTATAAAGTTATTTGTGGCCTTATGGGTATGTTATACATACCTCACAGGCTCACATTCCCTACCACCAAAAAAAATTGTACCACAATTTTTCTTTTGTAGTATACCCCCAAGTTATTTGGGGGGGTATAATCCACTGTCCAACCTCTCTACTTATACTTTTCTAAGTATGTTAAGCCAGCAATTCAAACTTTTCATTGAGCAATTGGTCTTCTCTCATGTTTGAATCTTCTGAGAAACTTTTGGGAATCAGGTATTTTGCTTTCTACAATCCATTCATCTTCATGTTGTGGATTTTTATACCTGAATAAGTATTCTCTTTCACTTTTTCCCCTTAAGTCTTCTTTCTCTCAAGACTTTTAGTACCTTTTTCTCCTCACTTTGATCTAGTGGGGGTACTTCTAAGGGTGTTTTATTTCTAAAAGGAAATAATTCCTTATCACTTGAAGTGTAATGCTTTCCTAGACTGAAAGGGAAAGTTGGATGTTTGTTTTCCAGTTCTCCTGACAGTTCTACTTGTACTGCATTTGTCACATGAAGGGCTTTAATAATAAATGGTCCTGCAAAGGAATCTTTTAATTTCTTTGGGCCTTTAATATCATTAAAGTTCAAGGTTGAAACTAGTATCAAGTCCCCTACTTTGAATTCTGGGGTTTTATGACTTTTATCCCATTTCTGTTTAGCATATTCAAAGGCATCATTCATGCTTTGATTTGCATGATGTCTCACTTTATCGAGCAATAACTTAAAGCTTGAAGCAGTTGGATGAATATCAACCAGATCTTTTTTCGAAGTATCAATTGGAAGTTTGGGGTTCCATCCTTTTTCCAACATTGCAGGAGTTTTGCCTGTTGAAGCATGGATGGAGGTCTTGTAGGCTAATTCCAATGCTGTTATAAGAGTACACCAATCATGGGTAAAGCCATCAGAATCTTTAAACTCCAGGCCATAAGCACAAAATCTTCTGATCATGTCCTCAAGGGTTTGAATCATTCTTTCTGCCAGCCCATCTGTTTGTGGATGGTAGGCTGTTGAGAATGATAGTTTTGTACCCAAAAGCTTATGTAAATTAGTCCATAAGGCTGATGTGAATTTTGGGTCTCTATCACTTATAATATTTTTAAAGAGACCAGTATGGGATATGACTCTATTCCAAATCAAAAGAGCTGTATCCATAGCTGTGTCATCTTTATGACATGGTAAGAAGATTGGTGTTTTGCTATATCTGTCCACAATAACAAGACATGCATTGTAACTTTTATCACCTCCAGGTGGTAAGGCAGTTACCCAATTCATGTGAACCACTTCCCATGGGGTACTTGGTTCTTGAATATGGATCATTAAACCAAATCTTTTACCAGTAGCTTTATTGGCTTTCTGGCATCTATCACAACTGTGACAGTACTCAATGAAATCTTTTCTCCAAGATGGCCACCAGGCACATGTCTTAATTCTTTCCATTGTTCTGTCTTCAGACAGATGTCCAGAATAAATGTTATCATGGCATTCTAGTAGTATGGTGTTAATTAACATTCTACTACATAGGACCATGACACATGTGTGTTTAGATCATGATATAGTATACCATCAAAAAAATGGAATCTCCCATTATCATAATATGTTTTCCAAATATAATCCAGAGAATTAGCCAAGGCTACATCTTTGCAATCTTTGTCAAGTAGAGCAGTAAGAATATGGAAATTTTTATCTTGCTTATAGCTTTCTCTAACTTCCTCAAAGAATTCTGTTCCAACATCAGTGATATTAATTCCTTCAATTGGAATTTGAGGTTCTGCACTTGTAGGAACATAGGCAGGGTTATCAGGTGTATTTTTTAATTCCCATCTACTTAAGCCATCAGCATTCTTATTAATATGTCCAGCTTTATGTACTATGGTCATATTGCCTCTATACTCATGTATAGCAATCTGCCATCTTAACATGTGTCTGTTTGGAGTCTTCATGTTAAGAAGTGATTTTACTGCATTACAATCAGTAATTACTTCAAACACACTACCATCAAGATAGTAATGAAGTTTTTCCAAAGCCCAAACAAGGCAAAGGCACTCCATCTGGCTAGCTCCATATCTTGCCTCAGTAGGTTTAATTTGTCTTTAAATAAAACAAATTGGACCTTCATAAGGTTTGTCATTGACAATTTGAACTTGACAAAGAGAAGCTCCTAAACCTTCACCACATGCATGAATATACAGCTTGAAAGGAAGTTTCCAGTCTGGCATCAATAAAAATGGTGCATTGGTTAAGGCATACTTGATTTTATCATATGCTTTAATCCTCTCCTGTGTCATTTCAAAAACAGTTTGCTGGCCACAAATTCTGTATAATGATCTGGCATGGATTGCAAAGTCTTTAAGGTGTTGCCTGTAATAACTGGAAACCCCTAAAAAAGACATCATTTCTTTTTTGTTCTGGGGCATTTGTTTCAGTAAAACTGCAGCCACTTTGTTTTTGTCCACACCAAGGCTCAGTCCTGAGAGTACATGTCCTAGAGCGTTTAACTCATGAAACCCAAAATTACATTTCTTAAGAGATATTCTCATGTTCACTTGAAGAATTTTCTTAAGTACTAATGAAAGTCTCTCTAAATGTAATTGCCAGGTTTCTGAACAAATGATAATGTCATCAATATAAATGATTAGCCATCCTTCTGACAATTCATATGGGAAGATGGTGTTCATCATTCTCTGATAATGAGAGGGTGCATTTTTAATACCAAAAGGCATTCTCAAATATTCATAGATCCCACAATGAGCAATTATTCTCAATAATTTCCTAGCATGAGGTGTCAAAACATTCTGATGGAAGCCTTTCAGAGCATCCATGGAAGTAATGAATCTTGCTTTGGATAATTGAGTCAAAGTCTCATGAGCTCTAGGGATTGGATACCTGTCTGGAATAGTATAGGTATTCAGTGCTCTAAAATCACCAACCATC
The DNA here is from genome assembly GCA_023105745.1 of Austropuccinia psidii. NCBI lineage: Eukaryota > Fungi > Basidiomycota > Pucciniomycetes > Pucciniales > Sphaerophragmiaceae > Austropuccinia > Austropuccinia psidii. The sequence goes on from JALGQZ010000002.1 coordinate 25,210,748, forward strand.
CTTGACTTATCATGATGCCAAGTAATGATTACTGGGGTTATAACTTCTACCTCCTCATTGTGTCCAACTTTTCTAAGAACTCCCAGTTTCATTAGTTCATTAATATGATTTTCTAATGCTTTTCTATCCCTAGAGCTAGCTGGGTAAGCTGGTCTTCTTAATAGTGGCGGGTAAGCCTTTCCACATTAAGCATGATGTCCACTTCATGGCCTTTTATAGCCCCAAGTGGTTCATTATCTGAAGCAAAGGCTTCCCTGTATTGAAATAAAATTTCAATCAGTTCTTCCTTCATTTCTAGAGTTAATTCAGGACTGATTTGTGCTTCAATCAACTGACTTGACACAAATTTTTCCTTATTAACATTTTTTGCTTGTTTAATGCCAGTAATTTCTCTTTTTCCTAGAGGAAAAGCAAATTTTTGTCTTTTATTTTCCCCTATAGTTAAGTAATTGTCTTTATGATTATTGATATCAATACCATAAATATTTAGATAATCATTCCCAAGTATAAAGTGTTGGGGAGTACAATTATTCATGACAACAATTTCAACTTTCAATCTTATACTTCCTGCAGAATGAGGAAATATAATTTCTGCCTCAAATATACCCAAAGAGTGCATATTTTGGCTAGCACTGCTGAATTTTATACCTTCAATTGGCATTAGTTTGTCTTTCCAATTGGTATAAACTTTGTCAAGATAATTATTTCCCACACAAGTGCAAAAAGCACCTGAGTCAAGGTGTATCTTGGCTTCTGTGTTTTTTATCACAATATTGGTGATACAAGATGAACCAGCTGTATAACATTTACCCTTGAAGGTTTGGTTTTTTGCATTTTAGCATCTTGCACATGTATTAGATCCATACATTCATCACTATACTGTGGTAAATGAGTGTGTACCTCAGTGACTTAAAAAGAAACATTAATGTTTTCTATACTAAGCTCCTCTGGTACTTCTTCTTCTTCTGAAGGCTCAGAATCACTTTCATGTAAAGATACATCAGTTGGTTCTTTTGTGTATTCCACGTTTTCAACATTTATCTCCTTGATTCTTGTCTTTTTTGGACAAGTGTTAGCTAAATGAGATGTACTTCCACATTTGTGACATTTCAAAGGAAGTCTGTCTTATGGCTTATTTGGCTTTGAAATTGGTTTCCCATTAGTCTTGTTGTCTATTGGGGATTTGGACCAATTTCTTCCAATTTTTTGTTCTAGTAGTGATTTCCTCCATAGCATTGATATAATCTTCTGTAGAGCAAGGCTCAATACATCTGCTTCTTATAGCATGCTCAAGGTCACCACCACACTTTCTTAATATCCTTTTATGTACCATTGTTTCAGACATATCAGGATGAAGGGCAGTTAATCTGTCCTTCTGTTTAAGAAACCAAGACATGGGCCTATCCCTCTCAATATTAAAAATGGCTTCTTCAAAAGAATTTTCCATTCTAAATCTCCAGGAATCATTTGCCCATTTGGAAATAATTTGTTCTTTCCACCAAGGCCAAGAATGTTTACCATGGTCTTGTCTCATTTTGTAATACCATTTCTTTGCTGATCTGGTAAATAATGAGTGTAATCTGGCACTTATTTATTCATCTGGTATGTTAAAGTCTTCTTTAAACATATCAATTGTTTTCATAAATTCCATATGATTATATTCTCCTTCACCATTGAAGGTTGGCCATTCCTCTAATTTTGGAATGTCTTTGAAATTGCAAGCAGTTTCCACCTCATTACTTGAAATGGTATGATGTAAATCATTAAGCACATTTCTGTCAAGAATTGGTGTGGATTGCCTTGGCAATTCATTTTTCAGTGATATATTATTAATACTTGATTGAATGTCCTCTTTCAATTCAAGTCTTGCTTTATCACTTTTTTCCAATTGTTCTTGGAAAAGAGCTTCATTGTGACCAGTTGAATTTTCCAAGTTTTGAACTTGTAATTTCAATTCTCTCAACTGTGCAGTTATAAATGAAATTGAATTGTCATCTGGTTGATTGAGCAAAGTAACTTTAGACTCAATTCTTGCACAGCTATGCATCAAAGACACAATATTGTCTTTATTTACATTTTCAAGGCCAATAATGGTCCTTTGTTTGTCTTTTACTTGTAATATCTCATTACCCAACTTTTGTTGGATATACTCAAATGTTTTAAACTTTGTTATAATTTCTTTATTACAAGATTCAAATTTAGTTACAAGCTTAACAAGATCTACTTCTTTGGGAAGGATTGGCTCAATCTTTCCTCCTCCTTGTTTTTCAATTCCATCAGAGTTCTTTCCATATTGAACACATTGTCCATGGCTGTATTTTCTTTCTTTGGGATTCTGTAATTCTGTGGGTAAGGCTTGTTCCACTTGGGCTTTGCCTTTCCCTCTGCCTTTTGCTTGCCCTTCTAGTTGGTCTTTGGGGCTTGCTTGTGCTTGCTTGGCACTTTTTGAGGCGTATTTTTGCTGGTGGAAGCTTGGGGAGCTTCCACTTGCTGTTTTCCTTGCCTTGGGCCAACTTCTTCTTCTGATACTCTGATAACATGCTTTGGTTTTTCAACCAAGCTTTTATCTGTTGGACTTGTCCTTTGCAAGACATTGGTGTCCAACCCTTCAGAACTTCTTCTTTCTTTTCTGGCCCCATGAACTTCTTCACTTGAAGATAAGAGTTCATGGTGCCTACTCAAAGACTTGGGAGAAGTTCCCACTCTTGCTGTTTGGTGGCCATAAACCAGTTCTTGAACTGACACTGGTAAATCTCCACTGCTGCCTGTTGGAAATGATTCAGGTCTAACAGCAATAGCAGTTATGTCAGCTTCTCTACTCTCAATAATAGGTTCAAAGGTGCTGGCTAACCTTTGTGAACTGGTGGAAGTTCTGTCATCTTCCATTTGTGCCTCTCCTCTGGGCTGACATTCTTGTCTTTTTGATTTATGACTGGAATGTCCTGGTCGAGATCCATTTGATTGGATGGAGTAATTACTTCCACTTCTAGTAGGAGTCATTGCATGTCAATTTTAAGAAAAAATAGACTAAGAATGAATTGAATTCACCTGCTGGACCTTTAAAGGGTTCTTTGGTTATCAAACCCCTTGGTGCTGGGCTGGTTTGAATTTCAATACTAGACTCTGAGGCTTCAGAGTCTGAAGAGCTGTCTCTAATTGATGACACTAGAGAAAAAAAAGAATATAAGTTATTTTATCAAACAATAAAAATAACTTATAAACTCAACTTATTGAATAAAGTTGTTTTAATTTAATTTATGGCAAATTACGTCAAAAATAAAGAAAAATGTCTAAGATAAAACAAAAAATATTTTTAGTAAAGATTTTTAATTTTTTAATTTTTTTTTAAAGAAATAATAATTATGCAATTAACAAACTTATTAATCAAAATTGTATTATTATTCACTTTATACTAGAATAACTCAAAGGATAAATTTCAAGTCTGTGATGTGAAAAAGCCACTAGTTAGATAAAAGAAATTTATTCCAAGTCACTCAATAGTATATTGTTTCAAACAATATTCTTAAGAAAAAAATAACTTTATTAATATTATAAAGATTATTTATAAGGGATAAGTCCCAAAAAAGCCAATATTAAGACAAATATGGCAATTTTACGTCAAAAAACAGTAAAATAAGGTCTAGAATATGATTTATGTCCCAAAAATTGGTTAAAATCACGGCCAGGCCCCCAAACGTAAGGTTTGTCTATGAAACTCTTAATAATAGTAGCAAAATCAAGAGTAATATGACTGTCCTCAGTAGAAATATATAATATAATAAAATATTACAACCACAAATTTAAATATAATTATTAAAAAATCATTATATAAAGGAAAAATTTAATTATTATTATAAAAAATATAATAATTATAATAAATTATAATTATTCTATTATTGTTATAGTCACTGACAGTTATAACAATAAGAAGTGTAAAGCTCTTAATGAGACAATTACATGTGGAAATATGAATATTAACCACTTATAAATAATATAAATATTATTTATAGAAAGAATTAAACACACACTGTGCAGAAATAGTTCTTATAGAATAAGAATTCTATATCAAAAAACTAATGCTAGATAAAAAAGATATAAAACTTTAGAAAAAACTTACTTATAATATTTATTTAATACAACAAGTCAAACAACAACAGTTATTATATTAAATGATAATTATAAGTTAAAAACACGCCAAAAAGTCAATATTTTTAAATATAAAACAACTTTTCATAATAAAAACTATGATTAAAGAGTTTTTAAGAGGAATTTGTGGATTTTAAAAGATATTTAAGATGATTAATTTTATATAATAAAATATATTATAGGTGATTACAACAATAATCTAAATTCTATTATTTCAATTCTTTAATTTTAATTAATAAAGAATAAAATAACTTGATAATTACTTTAATAATAAGATTTTATATTTAATAAAACTTTACCTGTTTAAATTTCTAATATGATTGGATTGATAATTGATGATGGACAAAAACAGTGATGAAAAAGACTCTTTTTATGTCTTCAGAGAAGATCTCATGATTCATAATGGATATAGAGCGCGTGCCCAGTTCAAAACTGAAAAACTATGCTTAAAAATAAAGTTCTTAACTTAAGATAACTTATTTTTAATTCCAATTTAAAGTTATCAGTGTTATTTTTAACTCCATGTAACTTTAATCCTCATTTAAGCTAATTATTTTAAGTTTTTAATATAAATAAACTGCTTTATATTAAAGTTCATCACATGAACAACTTAAAAATAGAGTTTCAAGCAGAAATCTCTTAAACTCAATTTTTAATTAATTTTTAAAGAAATTATAATTTTCTTTGAGTTTTAATTAAAAGAATACATTTACAGGCTAATTACCCAGGAAATTTATTTATAAAAGATACTCAAAATTTAATTTATATGTAGATAATATCAAATTGTAAGCTGTGTGAAATTTTCAAGCAAATCCATTAAGAATTGGATTTTTAATGAATTTTTGAAGTTATTGCTATTTTTCCACGTAAAATAGCAATACACACCAAACCTTAAGTTTTGATAAGGTTTTAATGCTTTTAACCTTAAAGTTTAAGCTCAATTAAGCTTTGACAGTTCTTAAAACCTTGAATTCAAGCTTTCATATTGGGATTTACCCTCTGGCAGCTTGAAATTCCTGTCCAAATAGGGATACAACCAGTTTAAACCTTAAGGTTGGATCAAAGTCTAATCTTAAAGTTTAAATAAGGTTGAAAATCCTCCGATACAGCTGGAAAACCTCAATTGAATCCTTGCAGATCCAAAAAAGTTGGGTATCCCAGCCCTATTTTGTCTTTTTGCGTGGATTTTGCCCTTTTATTTATTTAAAGCCATACTATGGCCTTAAATCCTTTTAAATTGCGCTCATGCAGGATTTACATTCTGTATGGCAAATCCTTAGCCAATTCAGTAAATATACACCACACCTCAATTTTAACCAAAATTTTGGTAAGTTTGCATAAGCTTTATGCAACTTTAAATTTAAGCTTATTAAAGCTTAAATTTAACTATTTTAAAAAAAATGTTAAAAAAGTTACATTAGTACTGTGAGATTCTTAAATCCTCTATTAACATAAGAAATAAGTGTTTTTGGGTATAACACCTTATGGATGTACCCTAGGTTATTTTTGGTGTAGAATCCAAAAATGACATAATATTTATAACTTTGTTTATCCAAAAAAAAGTTATACTTATTTTTTATTTTAAATTCAATTAAAAATTCTGTTGAAGACAATTTTAACTGTGTATAAAGTTATTTGTGGCCTTATGGGTATCTTATACATACCTCACAGGCTCACAAAATACCACACCCCAAGAGGTGTGGTATTTCCCAAATCCCAAAATCTTAATTCAGAATTTGGGAAAACAAAACATTTCATTTTTAGTGTTGGATTTTGTAATTTGACACCCCTTATTTATACAAAAAATTCAAGCTTAATAACTTGAAAAAAACATTATAATTGATTATCTCAGTATTTTGGATTAAAAAATTGAATAATGGATAGGATTAATGTGATTCTGTTTGAGAAATCTTTGAATTTAGTAATTTAGAAAGAAAAATGTATACTTAAAATTCAAAAATAGGTACAAGAAAAAACATTTATCAATTTTTTGAAATGGGTTTACTAGCTGAAAGCTTATAAATACATATCTTTGAAAAAAAAAAACAGTTTTTTAGGATTTGAGGGATTTTTAAACAAAAATTTGAATGATTTTGATGTATTGTTTGGAGGAATTTGTTTGATTGAAGAATATAATTTTGCTAATTCAGCTTTACATGAATGAAAATCAAATTTTTTCAATCTCAAAAAGTTGGTAAATTTTGACAAAATTTCATGTGACTGAGATGAAAAGAAACTTCATAATTTGAATTGAAAAAACAGAGGTTTTTTCTTTGGGATTTTCCAGGGATGAGATGATCCAATATTATTTTAATGAGATTTAGTATATATACAGTGAAAATTAGTTATCAAAACCAAAATTCAAACTATTTTTATTTATTTATGAGTATTAATTAATATAATTAAAATTTTAAATATTTTTATCATCAGAATAGAAATCTTCATTTAAAATATTAAGATTATTATTACTTAAAAGTTACTATTTCTCAATTAGTTCATTTCCATAAAGAATGAATAAAATGAATACTTTTTTGAAAAAAACCTCATGATTCAACTTCACTTAATTTTCTTTAAAGTTGACTCTTTTGTTTTTAATTATTTTTTTTTGATATAATTTAATTTTAGCTAATAATTTCTAAACTTTTATTAAAAAATAATTTTGATTTTTTATAAGTTTTTAATTTAAATTTCAAATTAATTTTCATTTTATTATTATTATTATTTTAATACTTTTGTCATGATGTCTTTTTTTTCAATTATGAATTTTATAATTACCATAGAATATATAAAATGAGAGTAAGATATCTCTTGGATTCTCCATAAAGTTCATTTTTAGTCAGGTAAAATCCCAATATTTTGACTTTTATAGGCTACCTATTGAGGTCTTGCCAGACCTTCTAGATATGTACCAAAGTATGTCCTGACTTTGAATCAGTATGAAGTAGTCAAATACCAAACTGTGGCTAAAGGGCTTGAACTAATTTCATGGGAATTCATTCAAAGTTTGGAAGGATCTTCTTAAAATTTTATGTAAGTCCTTTAAGTTATGAGGATAGCATATTTTTACATCAATCATTTAGCCATTAAATCAAAAGGAAAATTGGCTCAAAAGCAGAGAATTTATTTTAGATGAAACATTCTAAGAAATCATCTTGCTGATTTTTAACCCTAAGATGAGGAGGATGATATACCTTTCTAGGGCTGAATTTTTCTATGAAATCCTAAAACTTCATTCAATGAAGGCTCAAAAGCTCAGTTTAATACATAGAAAGGTGTTTGTTTTGCAGAGTTTTCTTGAAATTGTATTGCATCTGTCATATTACTTGATACAGCTTAAATTTTTAGCTGTACAGTAGGTCTATTGAATTTTTTTGAATTGCAGCGGTTGAGCCTGATCAGTTCAGCTTGATGAGGCAAAAGAAAGGAATTTCACCAGCAGCAGCAACTTCGACTTGATCTTTAAGTTTTTGATTGTTCACTAGTTTTTTTGATATTTTTTGATAATTTCTCATAATTTTTGATAATTTCTGATAATTTCTGATACTTTTTGATAATTTTTGATAATTTTTGATAATTTTTAATAATTTTTTATTTAAGTTGATGATATTGTGATAAGTTTGATAATTTTGAAATTTTTTGATTAATTTATTCCTTCATCCAGATTTTTTAATATTTATCTTAAATCATTCTTAATTTTCTTTTCAATCATGGATCCATCGACCGCTCAGTCTCAAGTGAGCCACCCTCCATTACACCCTCGTCACCCTTGTATGTTTGCTTTCTTCATGGCTTGTTTCTGAAACTGATCCCATCCATCTTTCCGTCGATATCTACTACCCCGTCCCGAACATAGAACGATGGATCAACAGCCGATAGCTCGAATCGTCGGTTGAGGACGCGTACTCGAAAATCTTATGCGTTATCAGAATTTACTGTGAGTCTTTGATCGATGTCGTTGGCTTGCTTGCGACTGGCTTTGCTTTTGCTGATCATCGATGGCCGATTGACTGTGGTTTGATGAGTTTAACGAACTCGATTCTACAGATTATTCTCTCAGGGAGTCTTCCAATGCCAACCCGAAGCTATCGTTTCCGTCGTCGTTCCATCAACATTCCAATCACGACCCCATGTCCATTCCTTTAAAGCTCAAGCCCGTCAATCGAATCTCCATTTCGCGTGAATTACGTGTGCCTAGCCCGCCGCCTTTAGTGCAGTCCGTTGGCTTCAAATACATTCAGACTTCTAGCTTTCCGGCTTGGCTCTTAGGCGACGCCCTGGCCAAGTCTTCTCCCAATTACCTCAAGCAAGCTTGTCATGACGATTCGCGCTCGGCTCATGCCAGTCCGGTCCGGCTTGCTGGCAGTACGATCCTGGGTGCCAGTCCTGCAAAAAGCGTTTACGGTTCGCTCAGTCGACAGTCTTCTACTATTGATATCAATCTACCAGCTCACGGCCGCTCTAATCGATCGCTATCTATTGACGAGGAGTATGAGAGAAGACAAGAGAAATTTTGGGAGCAATATGAGTATGACCCCTGTGGGCCCCATCTCCAACCACGTTACTTTGATAAACCATTGCCAGTTGGAGAACAATGGTGTGACCTTGACATTCAAAATCCCGGCATAGTCTCCGAACCCACCTTAGGCTCTCACCCCGTCAATCTCCTTGAAGTTCACTTTCCAGCATCTAATGAGCAAACTCGCCAGCATTGTCTGCAGCAACGCCAAATCGAAAAAATGAAACTAGTGCCCTTTGGATTTAACTTTCTGCCAGATGATTACACGGGTCACAAGCCACGAGGAGGTTCTCAAAATTAATTAAATACAGTCCGTATTCTGGTTTAACCACAAGGCTTTCGGCCCCCATGTTTTAGATATTATATTTTCGCTTCTTTATTCGTTTTTTAAAGATGAGATTGTATTAGTCTTGTTTAATATACCCTATGTTTAAACCCACATGAAAACGGAAAACCTCTGGGGCATGGATTGTTTTCATTCCACCTGATGAACGACCGATCCAAAGCTTGCCAAAAATAATCAGCTCGCAATCTTGATCCATCTTGATCCATCTTGATCCAAAACAAGTAAGATGATTTAGCTCGCAGTGAATTCTTGCCCGATTTGGATATCCCGGCTGAGGTGTCTCGTTCCAAGCTTGATCCCTTGAGGAAGTGGCCATCGATCTCTGGTGATCCATAAAAACCTCACGTGCCATCCATCGACATAGGTTTTCGTAAAAGTTGGGTCTTGATTTGAAACTTGAATGGAAGACTCTTGGAGAATTCGAGATTTAAGTGATGATGACGCCAAATTATCCATGGAGCAGATCCTCATCGATTCCTCAGTATCTATCAAGAACCATCTTTTCTGTCCATCGCTGCTATCCTCTCTTTCACCCAGCCCAGCCTCACTTGAAAGCTTATCAGTCGTTCGTTGTCACCAAGACATCTTATAGCAAGTCTTCGTCCTCATTCGCCACATCGACCCATCGGGCAAACAATCAGCTTATTCCAGTCTCATCGGACCTGAAAGGGCAGCTTGAGTCAATCATCCAGTCCTTCAAGTCGCCCATCAGATATGCGATCGCCTATGGATCTGGCGTCTTTACTCAAAAGTCGTATTCTTCTCAGCAAACTCCCATGCTCGATTTTATCTTTGCTGTCTCCCACCCGAATCATTGGCATAGTCTCAATCTTTATCACCATCCACATCATTATTCCCTTCCCTCAAGACTCATCGGAAGTAGTGCCATCAGTTGGCTACAGGAACGCGGTCCCGGCGCTGGAATTTGGTACAATGTGGAGAGCAAAATTAATGACAGGGTACGAGAAATTACGCATTGATTTTGCCTTTGCCAACTATACAAAACTCTTTAAAAATATAAATTGTACAAAATAACTAGGTCAAAGAAGCAAATTGAAAATTTGATGAACCTTACAGATCATCAAATATGGCATCGTGTCTATTGACACACTCTGCAACGATCTACTGGACTGGAACACGCTCTATCTTGCTGGAAGAATGCACAAACCTACTTACATCCTACAAGATAATGCTCGAATAAGATTAGCACAACAAGTCAACTTGGCGTCTGCACTTCGCACAGCTCTCTTGTTTCTGCCCGAAAGATTTGATGAAGTAGAGTTATATTGCACGATCGCTGGACTGAGCTATATTGGGGATTTCCGAATGCGTTGGGGTGAAAACCCCAAAAAGGTTGATAACATCGTTTGGGCCCAGCTGGAACATTTCAGGATACTTTACGAACCTTTGATCAGCTCGCTCAGAAATCATCTCCAAACTGTTAAGCAAAGCCCTGACCTGGGTCAACAAGCCTTCTACCAAGATCGGTCTCCTCAAGCTCTTGCAGAACTTTTGAAAAAATTACCCATTAGACTTAAAGATAAAACTCTAAAGAATTTTGATTGCCACAGAAACTTCAATACAGTTAAAGTTGAAGATTTAGATGATCAAGGGAAATCTGACACAACCAATGAAATGGAACATTTGCTGACGATTGCGGAGGACTCAATGTTTGAAAAATTTTTAAGATCAGCATTAATCGAAATCATTAAAAAACCAAGCTTAAATCAATCTATCAAAGGGATTTTATCTGCTGGACCTTTGAAAAGTTTTCGTTATGTCATCCCTAAAAGTTAGTCACTAATCAATTTTTTGGATGATTCTTAAAATTTTTTTGAATATAAGATTTTTAACTGATGATGCTTTTCTTTGCTTGTGAATTGATTTAAACCCATTCAAGTTAAAAAACGATGGAATATCTAAAATTAAATTTTTCCTTTTGTGAAATCTCGTTGTGGCTAAAAGCTTTGGTTCTTTAAATTCCGGACAACACAAATGTGATATTTCGTTTTCTCTATGTTGAAGCATAAATTTATTGTGAAAATTCCTTCTACTTCGTTCATGTAACCCAGACCAGTTGTGGCTTAACCAGATCCCCCCTCAAACCTTAAAGTAACAATAATTAGAAAAGCCTGATTTTCTATTCAGTGTTCTTGACTGAAGTCTCATTAGTATTTTAATGAGCAACTGTAAGAGCTTCAAAGCCTTGGAGTTCAACTTAAACTCACAAACTTATGAGGGATCCTTCATCAAAGTGGATTGTTACCAAAACGGTCTTTATTTGGCATAACAGATTACTTTGCTTACTTTCAGGTTTGTTTAAAGCATAATTCCAATCTTATCAACTTTTTATACAAGGAAAGTCGTGGGTTACTAGAGGTAGTTTCTTGAAGGTATACTTTACCCCAGTTGCCAATTTAAACCAAAAGATTATAAATTTAAGAGTCATTCAGTAAAACATTTTTTCATGTTGAATATCCTCAAGCTTTGAATTTTTATTTTTTTTATTTAATTCATTTTTTTTATATGTTATCTTATATATGTGTGTCTATGAAACAATACATAAAAATTTGCTTGGTTTATAAAATTGTACTATGACTGTCCTTATATAAATTAATGACCATAATAAGTTTTTCATTATAATGTTTAAGCATGAAAAACTGTAATAAACAGATATCATAGTTATAATAATAATAATAATAATAATAATAATAATAATAATAATAATAATAATAATAAGATATATTAATATATTTAACCAATGACTATGGTACTAACACCTCCTGTAATTGATAGCTATTAAGCATATTTTTAAATTTCCATCATTAATTTGCTGTTATGGGGATTCCTATCCCTTCATATTAGGATATTTGGCCCTTTCCTTTCCCTCAACTTCTGAGTCTCTCACTGAATAATTTATTGAAACAACATCAAATATTTTATATCAATTCAAATTGAGCTATTTTATCTTGAATAAGTCTCATTATCTTTGCTTACTGAAATTTTTATCTAGAGTAAGGAAGAAAATGCTTTTTGACACAATATTTTGAGTGAATATAAACCATAGGCGCCTTCAATATTAACCACATACTAATTTTTACCTCAAATTCTCAATGCATATCTTCCTCAATGACGAATTATGTTTTTCATTTTATTTTGCACATTTACCTCCATTTTTGAGTGTTTTTACCTTATTTTATGTTACTTTAGCGTTCCCTTAAAGATGCCAAATTAAAACCAAGTCCTTAATTTTTTGGGAAATCTGTAAAAACCCTTCAATTATAAAATGACTTCTTCTTACATGGAGAAGTTTTCTTATTTTCACACAACCTTTCTAATTTTTTAAAAGAAAATTTGATTATAAATCAAATACTTTTACTGTCCTAAACCAAAATTGACAATTTTCACTTTATTTTTATAAAATGATAATATTATAAGGATTTTTTTTTCAACAATAAAAATTTACCTAAAATGTTTTTAAAATTTAAGAGAATCTACTTTTTTTTTTCTTTAATTATATCTATATTTACCTTCTGTAGCTCAAATTTCCAGAAATATAAAATCATAAAGATTTTTCTTGTAAAAGACTCTCTTAAAATAAAGAATTATCTTACATAACTCACTCACATGACCATAAAAATTACCTAAATCATCATGAGTGGCTTACTAATAAAATAATCTTCTTCATGATAAATATGAGGCAATAAAATGTATCATACAGAATACTCAAAATAAAGTAAAATAGCATCAGATCACAATAAATAGAGAACATGTTGAAGGTTTTTATGGATTAATGATAGACTATTTAATTGAAAACAGTGAATATAAACAATATAAATTTGAAAGACATCATTGTATGCATAGAACTCTCTTTCTTATGATATTTTATAGATTAGTTAAGCAAATCTTATTTTTTAGATGGTAAAAGTTAATTTTCTTGTTCAACTGGATATTTTACTTCTTTTTACTTTGAAATAATTGATAGTATTTTGGTGTCCAACCTCTATTATCAACTTTATAAAATATTTCTTTGGCTTTAAGACAGATAGAATATAAACTAACAGCCAATGAAACTGATGAATATATCCAAAGTGGTGAGACAATTCCAATACTATGTCTCAAGAAATTTGACTATTGGATAATCCAGGTTAACAAAAATAAAATCTAAAATCAGCCTCACCAAATGAACCACAAGCACTACTATCTGAATATGAAGAACAGGGATCTCCAGGCTTTCTTACAAGCCTCTACTGAATCCATTGGACTTAGAAAAATTGTCCCCAATAATGGACTGGACAGTGCCATGGAGAAGAATCTAAGATGAAGATAATCCTTGAGACTGTTTCCTCCAAAGGCCTATGTATCTGGAATTCATTTATTTGTCACCCCAAGAGCACTAAAATATATAAATGTTTTGAATATAAGAACAATTTTTTAAGATTACATAGAAGGTAAATTAAGTCTAATTTAAATTACTTTTATTAGCCTTTTGACTCACATTTAAAGCTTGTACAGTTTAGGAGATGATATTAAAGTAACACAAAAGGTAATGAGAATATATACAATCATGCATATTAAATAGTTGATCACATATATCCAAACTGGTCCTTCTCAGTCAAAAAGTCTTTCACATTTTCAGTGTTAAGTTAATGGTAGCGATGAGGATAAAATCATTATTACTTTTATTTTTAATATTTATATTATTCATATATAAGCTACAATGAGAGAGACTTTCTCTTTATATATTGAAGAGTACAGTGAATTTAAAAGGGTAAAGTAACAAAAGTGATTTACTTTTATTGGGTACAAAAGTAAAACAGTAAATTTGAGTAGTACAACACATATACGATGAAATTTCAAAAGGGAAAAGCACTGTTCAACAGTGAAATGATCCAACACTCAGGAGGAGGCTGGGAATATCTTTTCAAAATGGCAAGAAAGTTCTTGCAAATATGTTGCGGGAGAATTTGGAGTATTTCATTAAAGGTGGGACATCCTCAAGCAGCCTTTTTGTATGTGGAAATTTAAGGAAATAATAGATATCATTAATTTCTGTGTCATTATTCATAATATTATTTTTGAACACAACAAAACCTACAATACTTTACTATATGAAATTTATTCAAACTAATCATATTTCTCTGATAAAAGACAACATGATAAATCTATATATAATACATTAAATCAATTACTTTGAAAAAATTAACTTCTCAGAGATCAAAATGAAGAGTTGTAAACTAATGAAAAACCAAAAATTACCAATTCTTGGAGATATGGGATAAATGATATCTTTTTATTAATAAATTTAAGTAAATATATGTATTTTTTTTGTATGAAAATTGATATATTCTTACCAGTTGAATTAAATTCTCATATTTTTTCAAATTTACTTTTTCCTCAGTTTCAAAATATCTTTTCTTTCTTCATCAGCAATCTCTTCAAGATTTCTCCTCATAATTCCCATTCCATAATGACACAAATGTCTTCTTTCTAATTGAAAAGTCTCATTTGTAGCTTTTACAGTTCTTTCATTTTCTTCAAACCTTCTTTCAGAAATTTTGAATTCTGATTATTGAATATTTTTCCTACTAGACTCTGTGGAAAGCTAATATTTTAATAAATTTCACTTCTTCATGCGAATTGGACCTTGTTAAGATGGGCTTTTACCCACTTCATTGGAAGATATTTCCAACTATTGTTTCTCTTTTTGAATTCAAACTAGTTTCAGAATAATTTAAGTATGTATTTAAAATTAAAATTTCTTTGGGTTTTATCCCTTCTTTTGCAAATTTTGTTTATTGGAAAAGTATATCCCAGGAAAGATTAAGCTTGAAGGGCGAAACTTTCTTATTTTCTTGATAAAGCTCCTTTTTCATCCTTATTGAATAAGAAGTAAAAGATACCAAGGGTTCTTTTTTATAAAAGAAGTATATACTGATGAGAACTACATGTTTTTGGTATCAATTTCCAACCAACTGAAAAAAATAAGTACTTATGATAGCCACCAATACATCGCTTGTAAAGATTACCAAATGAAACTTTTCTCTGGATGTTGGTGTGAAAGGTACTTAGGAAAATGAAATGTTCAGCTTCCTTGGAATATAACTGATCCACTCTCTAAGCTTTTCCTACCAAGGGGTACTCTATGATGTGTACCAAAATTTTTGCTAGTTGCTATTCCTCTGATGCAGCTCAGCTTGGTTAAGGTTTCCTTTTCTTTTGATCCTTCAAATTTTTTACTTTGGGAGTAGTTTTTGAGGGAAAATAATCTGGTGTAGCATCAGAAATGTTTGGTTAATGAAGTTTTTAGAGAAAAAACAACATAGGTTAGAATGAAAAGGTGTGGAAGGAGATTTTACAGAGTGCCTTTCAGAATATGTAAGACCAACATTGATTTCTTTTGGAATTACAAAAACTCACAGATTTCTCTTTTTACAGATCCTCTGTCACATTTTTGGAATGGAATCTCAAACCTTCCAGTATAAACCAGGCTTAATAGCCTTTTTTGTCAAGGGTTCACTTTGTTGAGGTATAGAAGAAATTTTTGTGAAAATGAGATGGTTATCTCCTTCATGTGTGTGATTCTGGTTTGGTACTGGGTTACTGTTGAAACTATGAATCAATGTGGTTTCTTTTGCTATTGAAAACAAGGGTTTTTCCCCTTGAGAGTTTGTTTTAGTAACGTTTTGTGACTAATATAGCACCATACAAGGTAGGATATGGGTATGCCCATCAGCTATATGCACTCCAGGGATGTAATGTGTTAGGGATGGGGGTACTGTTACATTGGTCAAATGTTATCTACAAAATTCAATTATTAACCATTATTTCACCTTGTTTCAGAGACCTTGTGGAAAGAGTTTACTTCTTAGTGGTTTTGGAGGCATTTCTGTGAGATTCTCTTACAGAAGATGGTGGTGTAAGTGGTAAAACAATTCTGTAAAAATCACTACAGAATGGAGTTACAGACATAACTGTGTTTTCCCTTAATTCTATGAATGGGAGTTCTTCAAGTGAGATTTTTGTTTGAATTGATTGATACAAAAGCCACATAAAATAATTTTGATAAGGATTCTAAAAAAGTTATATTAAAGAGGAAAAATTCTCAGGAGTGACCAGAGTAAATTTAGAATCATAGTATCAAATTTTACAGTGATGAAAGATGCTTTAACTCACTTTTGGGGTAGATCAAGGGCAAAATGATTATTAAAAGTTCCAGAAAATGATTCTAATGGTTTTCCAAAATTATAAAAGGGTATAAGAGTATTCAAAAATGGCTCTTGGATCTTTTTATTGATTAGTTTTAGTGAAATTAGACCAATTATAAAAGTAAATGTTTCTAACATAGAAAGAAAAGATGGGGAAAGGAAAACATTTTCTATATTCTCAAATATTCTTTCTCAAAAAGAAAAATCATTCTCACTATCTGTGAGAAACATATTGAAAACAGAAAATTAGATTATGGCATCATTGAGCCCATTTTTGGACCAGAAAGGGCTGATTTTGCCCATATTTAGCACTATAAACCTGTATTTACTATACTAATAGTTTATTTTAATTCTTCAAACCACATCAAAATTTGTTTTCATTCCATTTAAATTATTCAAAAAAAATTGGTGATTTTCTGATGTTTTTCTTAAGTTAAGGGTAATTTGACCCACTTGGAGCTATCTTAAAATGCCCTGGTTGCTATAAATCCCTCATCATAGATTTAGTCACATACCCTGTGACTAAATTTAAGGAAAAGGAAATAGATTACCTTCTTCTTGGAGCTTCTTATACCAATACTAGAAACAAGGAGCTTGGGGAAGTATGACACCCTTGGAGCCATGATTTCTTTCCCCCCTCATTATTTAGCGTTTTCAATTCATTTATGCTTGATTACACCCTTTTTGATATACTTAATATTTAAAATATGTAATTAAATCTAATAATCAGAATTACACAGCTTTAATTCTCAATTCTCTTTCTGAAAATTTGAGTTCACTCATTTAAGGAATGTGCATCTTTTGACAATTCAATTGAGTATACTTCAATTTGTTACAAACTCTAAGCTCCACACCACACCTCATTTTCAACACCAAAAAATGTTTGTTAAAAAAATATGTTATTTGATTTAAATTGAAGTTTGGTTATATTCATATTCTCATACCGTAATTTCTTTGCATTTAAGTGAAGCTTATTTGGAGTTGAGCTACAGAGGTTTAACTCAGAGGTGCCCCAGCGCAAAATTTGATTGGGAATGTAATGGTAAAATCGAATTCATAAGCCTATTTATCACGAAGAAAGTTATAATAATCTTTGTTAACATTTTATCCAAAAAGTATTTCATCGTTATAATTTGTTTTTGAAGTAAAATAGTTTCTTTAAAATTTTTATAATTATTATAATTTATTGAACAATTTAGCTTTAATTTTTATATAATGATAATCTTTATTTTAATAATTTAAAATAATTAAATCACTAATATATATTATTTTTACCTTAATTCCTGATTTATTGAGTATGTGAACATACCTCCAAGGCTCACAAGTTTGCACATTTACCTTCATGTTTAAGTGTATTTCTGATATTTAATGTTTCTTTAGGGATACCACTTATAGAAAAGGTCTTGGATAAATTTGAAAAATACAAATATATCACAAAAATGTATTTAATGAAGAGCTTTCACCAAAAGTGAGTTAAACCGAGCTCTATGAAGTTACTCCAAATTATATGCCATATGAGGATATATGAGTACACAACAATGCTATTTGGAATCAAAAATGAACCAGAAAATTTCCTGAGAATGATGGAAACAATATTCACAAAGAAAGAATGGAATTCTGCATTGTATTATACATAGATGATATTATCATATACTCAGAAACAGGGGAAGAACATGTGCAATAAATAGAAAGAGTATTGATTAAATTAAGCCAGTAAATTTGAAGATATAACTCAAAAGGGGCCACTTTGGCTAAAAAGAGCTTCTGGAACTTGGACATAAAGTCTCAGGCCTAATCTTGGCCATAGATAAGCGCAAAGTAGAAGCATTACTGAAGAAACCAGAATCAAAGAGCATCCAATCAATTCAATCATTACTCTGAGCTGAAAGCCACTAAAGAAAACAAATCAAAGTGTTTGCACACATAACTAGTAGCTTTTATAAATTATGCTCAGAATATTTGGTTTTTGAAATTACTAAAGAAAGAATAGATTCATATGAGAGGATAAAAGTCAACTCACAAATTCATTTTTCTTGATACAACCTGACTCTTAACTTCCATTAATTCTGTTCATAGATGAAGCCTGCAGTAAAGGCCTAGGAGAAGCACTTCACCCCAGACAGATTGTATATGGTGAACCTGTAGAATTAACAATCTATTATATATCTAGGAAGCTTGAAAGTTCAGAATACAGATTTGGGGAAAATCTGACAAAATGTCTATTTCTAGTATGGTCCTTAGGAAAACTTCATTACTACCTGGAGGGTTTGGTATTTTAAGTTTCTACAGAATTTAAATCCCTGAAATTCCTCATCTATAGGAAAATAGCTACAATACACATTTTGAGATGTAAAAAATTTATCCAAGAGTATAGATGTAATCTTAAAATAATATATAAGGAAGGCCAAAGTCACACCATCTCAGATGGCCTCATGATACAGAAACTGGATAATATCAAAACCAACCCAGCTTATTACCCAGAAGCTGAATCCAAGATACCTATGCACTTCATGGAGGTGAAGAGGAGAAATAAGTTTTAGTTTTCATAGTGGGAACCAGAAGGTGAAACCCCAGAATTCTATCAGAGAACCAGTTCATAAGTCATATGCTATGTACAAGCAGCACAGCATGTTGATTTCCCTCCTAAAAAATAAATATAGGATCCCAGAGCTTGAATCCAAATTATTAGATCCCTGATAAAGAAACTACTGGAAAAAAAAGTTCCTTATTATTAATGGCCATCTGTAACACACAGAAAATCATAGTAATTTACAGAGACCATATAGCATTAGCCCTTCACAAATACCATGACTTCCCCTAAATGGGACACATGAGAAAAAATAGGACTAAAGAGATGGTATAAAGCAAAGATTTGTGTCTCAAATTGGAACAGGATCTGAGTAAATATATTGAAACCTGTGAAATATCCCAGAATGCAGACAATAAACATGGGAGAAAATATGGCCTATTTCAAAACATAGAAGAACCCAAACACCCATGGGAGATAATCAAAATAGACTGGGTAACAGAACTTTTCCCAGCAGGAAAATAAAGCTAAAATGATTTTCTAGTAATAGTAGACAGATTTAGTAAGCTTTTAGGCCCCTACCATTCCACAAAGAGGATAAATCGATGCACACAGCCTTGCTATTTTGGAACATTGTAGAAACCTGTGGATTAAGCAAGATGATTATTAGTCGCAGAGACACCAAATTTAAATCAAAATTTTTTACAAGTCTATATTATATTCTTGGTAAAAACCTTTCATTCTCTAAAGCTTAACATCCACAGACAGATTTCCTAGCATAAAGGATTATACAAATAATTGAGGAAAGAGTCAGAAGATTATGTGTGTATGTCATGGAATACAAAGACCATGAAGGGTATGATAATGACTGGGTTACACTTCTACCTGCAGTGAAGCTGGCCTATAATGAAATCCAGCACTCAATAACAGGAAAATCACCATTTCTGATAGACAAAGGATGTAGCCTCTTTCTACCAGTGGATCACTTGGAGAAAGATCTTCTAGCTATCTACCCTATACTTAAAGACTTACATGAATCTTGGAAGAAGGTATGTGACACAGAACAAATATTCATAGCTGAAGCAAAAGAATATGAAAAACAGAGGTACAAAAAAAATGATAAAGAAACTGACTTTAGAGATGGAGACCAAGCTCTTGTCTAAACCTTAAGCTTCAGCAACCCCAACTGACCAAAGAAAATTTGACTCATTTTTGGGACCTTTTATCATTAACATACTAATAGGAAAGAATGAAGCAGGGGTTAGACATAAAGAAGAGTTCTCTAGGAAACATCCAGTCTTTCTACTGAGATTAGTAAGGCCACATCACCAGATGGGGGAGGATATATTCCCCTATTGGGAACAACACTCAGATACCACAGGACATAGTGGATCTTGATAGCTTACCTAGACCAGTAAAAACAATTATTAAGTCCATGAATATCAGGATTAATGGCAAAGACCATAGACAGTAACTTCTCAGGTTCAAGAAAAAGGAAGATGTCAAAGGAAAATGGTTATAAGAAGATTAAATACCAGATAAAAGATGTATGAAAAGTCTCATCAATAATTAGCATTTCTTAGAGGGGGTATGTCAGCCTGTGACTCAAAACCAGAGCACAAGACTGAAATCAAAAATACCATAAATAAATCTTAAATAAAGATTCCCACCAAATGTAAGATGATATAAAATAGGTCATAAGGGAAATAAAAAAAAGAGGAAATTTACTCATCTTAAATAGACAACACCTATAAACATAGGATAAATAATAACAGAGCTATCCTGGCTAAAAACCTCAGTTGACCATAAACCTTAATTTTTACCTCTCATATAGAATATGGAAATGGAGATGATACCCCATAATTTGGTCATTTAAATTTAAGCTCTTGATTTTGGCTATCCAATGGTACCAGATAAGCTGGTTTTGTCAGCCTGTGACTCAAAACCAGAGCACAAGCATGATGGCCAAATACCATAAATCAATGGTATAGCCAAGATACCACAAAAACATGGAGCTGAGCCAAATACGCTCAAGATGTATCAGAAGAAAGATGAAACTCATTCCTTTCCAAATGTACAAGTCCCATCACCATAGGACAAAGAATAAAAAAGTTATTCATGCTCAAAGTTGTTGCTGAGGATAAACCTTAATTTTCACCTCTCATCTGAAATACAGAGTAGGAGGCTTAAGCCCATTAAATGGGTATTAAAAATGAAGCTCTAAGTCAGGGATATCTAATGGTACCAGCCAAACTGAGCTAGCACCAGTATTACAGAAGTTATGGCCAAATTCAGGCCAAATAAGGGTGAATAAAACATTCACCTCTCATCTAACTTCTACAGTTTTAGGGTGAGATACCTAAAGTGGGGTCTTTTTGGAAAGAGCACAATAAGGGCTATCTGATGGTGCCATTCATTTCCCCATATCTCATCTAGAACAAAATTCATAAGGCAAACAAGCCCAATACAGCTTTTTGCCTAAAACATGCATATGTACAAAAATCTTGTACATGGGATAACTTTGCCATATTTAATGATAACCATATGAAATGAGGTACCATTGTGTAGAAAACACACAGGGATACACACTTAACCAATGTTGAGGTTGATATCTCAAAAACTGACAAAGTTATGGCTGTTTTAAGGTCAAAATCCCACAGTTTGGCTAATACAGCCTTACCATGGGATAATATCCCATAACCATGATTATGAGGTGTCAAACTGATGAAGAAGCTTTTTTTTACTTCAATACCTCATATTTAATTCAATACTGGGGTCCCATACAGGTTCTGTACTGCATTCTATGTGTCATACATGTCAGAATCAAGCTGTGAGGTCCCCAGATGAAAATTTTCACCATGTATTGGTGAAAACTGCCCAGATGTGGTTTCAAAGCCACATCTGAGCCCAATAAAGGCTATATAGACCTTTTTAAAACAACAAGCCTGTCCTTGAGAGTGAAAAATCTTCACTTCCTCTATTTGAAAAGGTCTAGCATCCTTTTCACTACCAAAAAAGGAATTCCCATCCTGCTCTTAAATTCTTATGTAGTACAACTGTCAAAAACAGTCATACTCTTGGAGAATAACAAGGTTATACTTTAAACTTAAGTATTTTAGCTCTTATTATAGTAATACAACTGGTAAGACTGCACCCAGGGCTTTCAGCAGTGCTTACCATCACTATATTATTATAGTAAAGCCCTTAATATTTTGATTCAACCATTTATTACTATAAATGAAACTCTTTTAAAAACTATTTTAACCATGTCACAGTCATAGTTGAAGTTGTAAATAATATTATACACCTTCTTCATAGACTCGGCCTGACAGGTCTAGCATCAATCTCATAGAGGTTAGAGTTAAGTATAGGCCAAATAAGGTTTAATAAAATATTCACATCTCATCTGACCTCTACAGCTTTACTGTGAGATACCTGCAGTGGGGTGTCTTCATAAAGAGAGGAATCTGGGCTTTCTAACTTTACTCCCCCTTATTATCTAGTACTCACAGAAGAAATATTATTGATTATATAAACTTAATACAGTATTTATACAAAATTCTAGGTACAATGATGGAATTAAAGAGCCATGTAGCTTTGTCACACTTGATTTTAGGTATACCAAATGAGTAACTATTGTGTGGAGCACATGAAAAGCTAATCAATTAGCCATTTTTTGAGCTCTCTATCTTTAAAATTGACAAATTTATCATTTCTTCAAGGATAAAATACTTCCATATTGAAAAAAAACTAATACTGTGGGATAATGCCATGTACTAATGTATTAGAGGTGTCAAAGCCACACCAAATCTTGCTTTCACTTTGATAACTCATAGTATGACTAAGAAGAGACCTCCAGAAGCCTTCTTTACAGAATTCTCCACACCTTACATTTCAGAACATGTCTTTGAGGTCCCCTGATGAAAAGTTTTAGCCTGAATCTGGGAAAATCTATGAGATTTGGCTTTGAAGTCAAATCTGGGCCCAATACAGCCTATAAAGGGGTATGGAGGCTACAATCCTTACCTCTTGAGCTAAAATCTTCACCTTTCTATGTGCCAAAGTGAAAATCCCCCATCCAAAATCTCTACAGGATGAAGAGGGCCCTTTCTATTCACCAAAGAGGAATTCCTATGTAGTACAATTGTTACCAAAATATATACACATGGTAAATAACCAGGTATAATTATTATAGTTAGTTGATTTAAGGTTTGACTATGAAACAATAAGTAAAAATTACTAATGCTTTACTTATTGTACTCTGAATGTCCTTATAAATAAAATTAATAAGATAAAAATAATTATAATAATGAAGATTTATTATGATTATTGTTTAAAAAATAGGTATATTATTAATTAAATATAATAATATAATTTATATTATGAAAGAATAATATTATAAATAAATGTATTAATATTTGATAATTGATATATTTAATAGCACTTTATTATTGTTACCAAGAAATGATGAAGGCAAAGAAAATTGTTTTTTATTAATAAAAAACAATAAATAACTATAATATTACTAATATTAAAGTTATAGATTAAAATAAATACTATTTATATTAGTTGAAGAACTAATAATAGCTATAATGGAGAGAAATTATTATAATAAGAAAGAATAACCTACTTTTGATGCTTAGTTTAATAATTTTGGAAGAGTTTACACCTAATAATGTAAATAAAACTTATTTAAATTGTATTCACAAATAAAAATAAAATAAATTACAAATTTTCTTTATTTTACGTGGAAATAAGATCTTTAAGATAATTATAACAAAACAAATGAAAAATTGAAGTAATCATGTCAAAAATGATGACTATAATGAAAATTACCTTTGGTTTTTGATAATATAAAATACTTATATATAAAGGATGAAGATTTTACCTTTTGATTTAATTGTTTTATTGTTTTGATGCATCTGAGGGGAAAATAGAGTAAAAAGAGCTTTATTTATAGTAAATTCCTCCCTTCTATAGTCCAGTAGGCTTCTAGTATACATGTACTGATGGTATTAACTGAAAATGATCGGTATTTTAAGGTTTAGTGATGATTATGACATGATCAAACCATCTTATCTCATTATTACACCATTATTTAGAGTTATCACTATAACTCTAAGTGTGATGAAATCATAGGCTTGGAAGAAGCCTAAACTTTGTAAAGTCTATCAGTATTAATCATAATCCAATAGCATTCAGAAGTTTTATCACTTATATAACTGTTCAGCTTAAAATAAGATTACAGTGAGCGATCATAAATGATCCATTTTAAGATTAAGCTTTGATCATTAATAACTTTTAAGCTATACATGCTACAGCTATTCTGAGAGTGAATTCTAATAGATTTGCATGTTTTTATTGAGCTGCCAAGAGAATTTAATTACATCATCAAAACTCTATTTTTGATGATTTTCCTTGTATCTCATCTTTTCTGTTGAAATTCAATATTTTAAACTTCAAACCTTTATTTCAAGGGGTTTTATCTTGAATAATATAATAAATATTACATAATTCTTCACGTATGAACTATTGTAATATTAATATCTACTTTGTTTCAAGTTTGGATTACTTTCACAACAAAGTGGTCAACAGCTCTAGTAATTTTGTTCAATAAACCCTTATATGTTATAGCCTTGTTTATTACTTGTCAAATGAATCTCATATCTGTGTTCTTACAGTAATTACATGGTGACTTTATCTTTTTGTTTGACTCTCTATCATGTATATTTCAAGAGATATTAGCTCAAAACCATGAATGTATGCATTGACCAAAAAAGTGCATATATTCAGCTTCATTCCTTAAGTATTGACTTTAGAGAACTGTCATAAAATTGTTTTATGTGTAGTTTTTCATGGAGAATCCAATGGTGAAATTGCTTCACATTTTATTTCATTTGCTTCTGAGTTAAATAAGATTTTATGTCTTTTTTAGGGTATTATTACTTATTATTCAGTAATTATTGACTTTACAGATATGCAACAAAAACTATATATGTGTATTTTACCATGAGGAATATAATAGTTTAATTTATTTTTCATTTTTACTAATTAGATTCTGAGTTAATTCAGATTTTATACCTATTTATGGCATTTTCACTGGTTTTAATATAGTTATTATGAGTATAATTATTATAGAGTTTTTCTTGTGACCTTTTTTGATATGTGGTCATATCTCAAAGGCTCACAGTACATTTGTAATTACTTCATCCAGGGCTTTCATTAGCACTCACCACAGAAATTCCAACATAGTAAATCCCTTTATATCTTACTATAATCCATTTTTCTACATTTAAAACTAACTGTACTGGCTTTTATTAACTTCTAAATAGATTAATCCCAGAATTTCTTGAATGAACTTTTAATTAAAGATGATTTGGAAGAGTTTAGTAGGGTTAGAGGAATTCAACCCTGTTTTTTTTAGGAAATTAAATGACTTTCCTAGCCTCATAAAATCTGGTATCACAGTCAATTGGGGAATTTTCAATCAATAAAATTGACTCTCAAGAAAGATAAGATCTTAGCCTGAGAAGAAATAACATGATTACACTGGCTCAACACAATTTCAATTCAATATCTCATGATAAATATAACCCTCACCAGAGATTGCTTTACTAAGGCTCACTTGTTTTACCTTTGGAACCAACCTCAATATAGCTGGCCTCCCTTAGAAAAATTTATTAAAATCAAATTTGAATTTGAACAAAGATAAGGTAGTCTAAATAGCAAACCTGGACAGAATATGGAAGATTTTCTTCCTGGGTTTAGGTCTAAACCATACTCATTAATGTAAATCACTTTTGTATCTAGATGAAGTCCATGGACATTAATTAAATTAGCATGCTGAGCTAAAATGTCATAACTATTACAAGAAGCCTTTAGTTTTAGTAACCTTCTTCAAAGTGATATCCATATCATATATCAAGTTACTAATATATTTGAATAAAATATTTATTATAAAATCTATTCAATTAAAGACTTTATTTCTTTTAAATTTATAGCTTACTTGCTATCTTTAAAGTAGAGATATTCTGTCTCCATATCATAAGTAACTTCTTCCTCCATTTTCTTTTTTTAAATTCTAGTTTGATCAGGATCTTTATTTAAGATTCTATACTACTCATGTTTATAATAATTAAGTTGTGGATAGGATGCTTTCTGATTAATTAATTCTTCCCATATTTTCTCTTTGACTAATCTTGGTGCAGCTGAATTTATGACAGAGTTCTTTTTGTGTTCCATGTGAGTGATATTTTTTCTTATAAATGTTCTTTCTTTATTTAATTTTTCTTCATCTATCAATCTCTGATAGAAGGTTCTCTCTTCTCTTTGCTTTCAGTTTTTGTGAAAAAGCTTTAAATTAAGCCTGAAGCTCAATCTTTCAACATCAATAATAGGCATCAGAGATTTTCAATTGATTAAGCTTATAATTGTTCGTCATTATTTATTTGATTGGAACTAATTTTTATTTTCAAAAAAAAACAATTTCAATTCAAAACTATATAACAAGAGTTAACATTTATTAAATTAATTAATTCTGGTAAAGGTTTCTTTGAAGTAGGTATTTGAGAATTTTCTTACCAGCTAAGAAATAATCTGACAATTAAAAATAATATTCAACCAAGCTATTTGTGCCACTCAGGAACTATATTTAAAATTTTTCTTAGAGATCTGGAAATGGTTTCCAAACCAAGCTAAATAAACCATAGTTAAAAAAAGTGATTTCAATTCAATTCCAAAAATAAAGATTTTTTTTCTTTTTGCAGAAAGTTTTCTACTTTTTATTATTATGTTAGTTCTCTCATATACATATAAGAAAAGTTCTATATTCTTATTTTTCATATTAGTATTAAGAAAAAAACTTTTTTTCAAGTTTTTTTTCAGAAATTCAAAATAAATAATTATTTGACAAGATTTTCTATAGATTGCTACCTAAATAGATAGATAAATTAGAAAAAAGCTAAAAAATAATTCTATTTAAATTCTCTTTTTCTAAAAAAAAACTTCTTTTTAAAAAAATTTCCATTTTTATCTATATCTTCACAAAAAAGAGAAAAAGAAATACAAAATAAGTATTTTTCCAAAAAAACTATTTCCTTATTATTATTAATATAGTAATATACATATATTAATTATTCAATTATAAGAAGAAAATTCTTGAATATTTCTATTTTTATTATTATTAGCCTCCCTTGGAGTTTATTTTGATACATGTCAGATCTGGAACTGAAAAGACATTGAGATACATTATGGTTTGAATGAAAGAGGAAAAGTGGAATAATCTTTGAAGCCTGTATTTTTAGCTCCTCCTGTAAGGAATATTGAGTTTGAATCATTGAAGAATTTTACTCCAAATACTGGTTCATTGAGAAAGAATGACAATCATTCCCTGCCATCATATGAATGTCATGATAGTGAGTAGAAATACTTTTGAAATGTGGATGTAGATTTTATCTGAGATTACTATTTAAAATAGCATGGAATTCAAGTGATATTTAAATATTTAATAGAGGGAAATAAAAGTGGTAATAAGCAAAGGGGCTGGAAATTAAGTGTCTTGAGAAGGGTTGAATCCAAAAAACAAATAGAAATTTGATTTGAAAGGGGAAAAAATGGGAAGGAATGGAATTTTGAGGAAAATGAATTAAAGAAACACAGTGGTTTTGAAGAGAAAAAGAAGATTATTAAATTGAATTTTGAACATGATCAAAAAAACATGCGCTTACCATTGAAATTTTCCAATAAAACTGGTCAGAAACAGAAATGGATTTTATTATGAATCTGATAAAGAAGAAGTGATGTGATTAATACAATAGTGCTATTTGTTTTTGACTTTGATAACTGTCCAGTGATCTTTAGAGAAAAGCTTTATTTGATTTTCTATAAATTAATGGTAATTAGAAATATTGTATTTCTTTTAGAATCCATAGGTTTTTATAATTTCAGATTTTGTGTAAATTGGAATATTTATGAGGTGTGATTGATGTGATAAAGACAGTATTCAAGAAATAATGGTGGTTATTGATATTTGAAAGACTATGATAAAAACCCAGCTAATCTGACAAAAATTGTCAAACTTTATGTCATTTGAAGTACAAAATCTTTCTAATCTTTTGGAAGCCTGCACAGAAAAGTCCCAATAATTCATCAGTACTGGTATTGATAGATATCTCAATATAAAGAGTCAAATCCTTGGCCCTCAATATTATTTGACACATTACATTAGTTTCAGAAGAGCTGACTGCAAATTTATTTCCAGTAAATATAAGCTATCAATTTGATAATTTCTAGGTTGGAATTCTATTTATTTCATTGAATTGTACCTTTCATCCAACTGCCACAGCTGAAGCATCCAGATCTTTATCTGAATTATTGCGACATTGTTTTTTTGGTAAAATTTAAAGATGATTCAAATTCTTGAGGAGTTACATTATCATAAATAGTATTGGAAAAATATAGAAGCTGATTTTTGTGAATATTATTTTTGTGTTTCATTAAATATTCCAGAAGTTTTATGTTTAAATGTTTTTTCAAGTTAAAGTCCTAGCCTTCCTGTATTTGATTTCCAATCATTCCACTATCTGATATTCTCCTTTCTCTTTCTTTTTCATACATAAAATCCAATGTCTTATTTTTTGTCATTGATTTGTGCCCTCCAAGAAGCCACATTTCAACTCAGATTGTCTTGTTGTTAAGTTTACTTCCTGTGAGTTGCTTTTCTCCTAAAAAAAGGATTGTGAAATTTTATCCCATTTGATTATATTTTCTGGTATAATTTGAGAAAATGTTAAGAAATATATGATGGAAATTTAATTTCTGTTTTGGTAAAAGAAAAAAGTGTAATTTGGTTTGAAATTTCTAATCATTCTTTGAAAATAATAGTTCTCTTGGAATTTTAATTTTTTTTTACTTTTGGATTAATTGATTTTGGTTTTCATACTTTCCCCTTGCAACTTTTTTAAGGTAAAATCAAATAATTCAGAGGAATTATCACTACTTCCATCTGAATTATAAAATTTTTGTAGTTTTATGGTTTGAATTTTTCATCATTATTCAAGAAAGGTGTTCTATACAATAAATTAGTCTCATATAAGTAAATAAAAATCAACTTAAATATTGGAAATATCCTATTATGGGGTGGGAAGAACCTATAAGCTGCACCTATTCATTTTATGACATGGTCACAGATCTTATAGGGCCACTTATAGGTATAAAAGACCCCTAATATTTAAGCTTAATTCTACTTAATAAGAGTTATATAATGGCTTTACTTGCCTTTGGGTTTTTCTTCTCTTTTAATAGCCTCAGAAAATTGCCTCTTAGGTTTCTTAATTGTACAAACTATTCTTAAATCACAACTTTTTTTCAATAGAAAAAAAGAAAAAAACCAAACAAAAACAAATGAATCAAGCTTCCTCTTATAGGCTAAGAAATTAAGTTCAAAAAAGAAAAAAAAAACTTAAATATTTAGATATTTTCTTATAAGATAAATTAAAAAAATTACTTTCCTTTCCAAAAATAACAAAAATTCTAAAGAAATAGGAATTATGAAAAAATCTGGCTCTTAGATTTACTAATAAAGAGATCAATAAAAAAAAAAAACCTTTTTTTTTTCTTTTTAAAAAAGAATAAATAAAAGAAGATCTAAATAAAAATTGATTAGAATTCCTCCTAATTGAAATGATAGTGATAGTGATCAGAATAAAAAAAATAAAACTTCCTTTTTTTTCATTTTCTTTGTTTTTTTTTTTTTTCAAAAAATAAAATTAACAAAATTCAAATAATAACTCAAAAAATGAGAATTTATTATAAATTTCAATAAATGAATTAAGAATTCAATTGATTTTTTAACTTTTTTTTATTTCAAAAATAAAAAATTAAAGTTAAAAAAAAATAATAATAATAAAAAAAAAAAAAAAATTAAAATTAAAAAAATTAAAAATAAAAAAACATAAAAAAAAAAAAAAAAAAAATCAGTTAGAATTCCTTTAACATTCAAGGAGAATAAAACAACTAAAAAAAAAAACCCTCACTTTTTTGTTGGTTTTTTTTTTAAATGGAAATCATTAATTATATTTTAAAAAAATTCATTAATTCATCTGAAATGATTAGTATTTATTATTATACAAAGCTAATGTAAATGATTTTACTTTATCCTAATAAGTGGTCCTTAATTATAATACAGCTTGAGCTATTTGTAAAAAATATGTTCCAATAAATTATTTTATATTACATATTTCAATACCCAAATAACAATATTTTTAATATCTTCAGTTCCTTTCATTTGGAATCACATTTTCTGTAAACTAGACCAACTTCTTTTGAGAATGTCAATGGAATTCTCAATATGTGCCTGTTACTTAAAAACAAAATAGTTAATCTTGCTTTGATTATTGTTTTTTTTTTTAAATTTCCTTTATTATCTGGAATGATATAATTTGACTATAATATCCTCAATCAACCATTAAGTATTAATTTTCAGAGAGTTATTGTTTAGTAGTTCTGTAGATATTCATATGCTAAAATACTCTTGAGAAATTTACTGAGCCTTGAAGACCAACATTTAAGGCCCACAAAAAATTTATTAAAATCACAAAAAAAGCTGAATTAGAATTGAGTAGCTATCCCAAAGATAGAGTTGAACATTTTTATTTATCATTACACATATCATGATGAAGTAAATACTTTTTCTTTCTATAAACATAGAATTCCAAACCATTTAGTGGCCTTTTAATTAAGGAAATAAATCTTTTATCAATAAACCAAATTCAACCAGGAAATTATTCTTCTTGAATTACCTGAGATATCTCCTTACTTTAATAATTATTTTGCCATTCAATTTGAAGTTACTTTTTTTTCAATATCTCTTCAATTATTCTTTTGTTTTAAAATATAAAATCACCTTGATGAATTCTAAACAACTCCTCAATTCTCCCAGCTTAAGAGTCTGTACCATAACTACAGGATTGGTAAATTTCTAAATATAATTGTATACCAATATCAAATTTATTTATCTTTGTATTTTTTCTGGAAGTTTTTTTCAACCCTGATCATTTGAATAAAAGCCTTAAAATTTTTTATGTGGTTTTTGAAATAGTTTTCAAAACTTTTAAGATGGTAAGCTGGACAAATGAATGTTTTGGTAATTATAAGATGGTTGATGAAACATGAAGTTGTTTAGATATAATTATTTATTGAATTAATTGATTAATATTATTCCTTCCTCCAGAACTTTATCAGTATCATATTCAAATACCTAATAATATTCAGATTTCTGTATATCTTAAAAAATCTGTTTTGAATTGAGAGCTGAGAGGAATTATTAATTGAAAAGAAGAAACCAATTTTGATTCAAGTGTTTAAAAAAAAAATATGGGATTTGGTAATAAAAAACTGAATTTATTAAATTAAAAACACCAAAAACTTTTTAATTTTGATATTTAAAAAAAAAAAAAAACACTTTAAATAAAATTTGATATTTTTTTTTTAAAAAAATAAAAGTGTTTAAGTCATTAAATTTGTGAAATTTTAAGGGGGAATTTTATTCTTTTTATCATTTATTTATTTGGTTGATTAATTAAAATAATCTAATATAGTATAAAAAAGTTATTAATAAGTATCAAAATTAATATTTAAATAAATTAAATTATTAATTAATCAATCTATACTATATACTACAAAAATAGTTTAAACTCACCACAGAATCTTTTTGATAAGATCTATGGCATCTGTTTTTGAAATCCTATCAAGTTTAATATTATATAAGAGTAACTATTAGGTTAATAAAATTTAAAATTTTAACAAAAAGAAAAAATAAAATAAATAAAAATTTATTAATTTTAATACTTATTCAATAGTAAAATTAATCAAAAAATAATTTTCTATTATTAAAATTAATATTAATTGAGAATTTAGGGTTGAATTAAATTAAATAAAAGAAAATAATAATGATGGTAAAAAAAAAATTTTAAGCTTAAAACATTTAAAAAAGAATTTCTTGATTGATATATGAAAAAAAAAAAAAAAATTATTGATTATAAAAAAAATTTCAATAAGTTATTAATTTTTAATTTTTTAAAATTAAAATATCAAAATCAATTTTTGAAATCAATAAGAAAATAAATTTAATATTTAAAATAATTTTATCTATTAAATATATATATATATATATTTTCTTTTTCTTTTTTTTTTTTTTATCCTTTTTTTTTTTTTTTAAATGAATTTTTTTTTTTTTTTTTATTTTTATTTAAAAAAGATTTTATTTTATTTTTTTTTTAAAAAATAAAAAATTATAATAAAAATTTTTAAATTTATATTTCTTTTAATTTTTAATATTTTTATAATTATTTTAAAAAAAAAAAAAAAAAAAATTTTTTTTTTTTAACTTTTAATTAAATAAAATATTCTTAGGGTATTGGTAAAAACACATAAGCAAATTGGTAAAAACACGTAAGGGATGGTTTTTAAATGAAATAAGGCTATTTATGGAATTTATGATGCCATTAATGGCATTTGTGGTATTAAAAATTCCATTTATGGAATTAACAGTGCCATTAATGGCATTATCAATGCAATATTTCTGATGCCATTAATGCCATTTATGGAATCAACAATGCCATTAATGCCATTTATGGAATCAACAATGCCATAAATGGCATTAACAATGCCATAAATGGCATTAACAATGCCATAAATGGCATTACCAATGCCATAAATGACATTAACAGTGCCATAAATGACATTAACAGTGCCATAAATGACATTAACAGTTCCATAAATGGCATTATCAATGAAATATTATTGATGCCATTAATGCCATTTATGGCATCAACAATGCCATTTGTGGCATTAAAAATGCAACATTTTTGATGCCATTAATGCCATTTATGGCATTAATAATTCCACATTAACAATGCCATTAATCGCATTACTAATACCATTAATGGCATTATCAATTCAACAAATGGCATAATGCCATTTATGTAACACCATAAATGGCATTGTTAATTCCATTTATGTAATTCCACAAATGGAATTTTTGATTCCATAAATGGCATTTTTGATGCCATTTATGTTATAGTTAAGGCCATTAATTCCATTTTTAAGGCCAATGTTAAGGCCATTCATTCCATTTTTAAGGCCAATGTTAAGGCCATTTATGGCATTGTTAAATGAATAAATGGCATTTTCAAGGCCATTAAATTCAATTTATGGCATTGCTTTAATGCCATTTATGCAAATTTTCTGGCCATAAATGGAATCTGTATGTCATTCTTGATGCCATTTATGGCATTATTATGTCATTAGTAATGCCATTTATGGTACTTTTGATGTGATAAATGGCACTTTTAATTCCAAAAATCAAAATTTTAACTTTTACTCATCATAAATTAAATTTTGAATTCAATTTATTTCATAAATAGAATTTTCAATTTAATTACAAACATGAACAAAAAAACATAAAAAAACATGAACTTTTTTGGGATTACAAATGTTCTTGCAAAAAAAAAAAAAAAAAAAAAAAAAAACCAAAATGTTGGGCTTCTAGTTTATTATTCTAAACATTCTCACCTTCATTTTTTTTTTTTTTTAAAAAAAAAAAAAAAAATATTGAAATTCATAAGTGAGAAAACATTTTTTAATGAAATTTTTTTTTTTTTTTTTAAAAAAAAAAAAAAAAAAAAAAAAAAAAAAAAAAGAAGGATGGGCTATTTTACCAAATTTCTAAAAATAGAAAAAATTAGGCAAAAAAAAAAAAAATTTGAAAAAAAAAATTTGAGGACCTTTTCATATCTCATTTTTTTTTTTTTTAAAAAAAAAAAAAAAAAAAAAAAAAAAAAAAAAAAAAAAAAAAATTGTTAAAAATTCTTAAAAATTAATCTTTAAGGAATTTTTATAAAAAAAAAAAAAAAAAAAAAAAAAAAAAAAAAAAAAAAAAAAAAAATTAGGTCACTTATATGAGTTTTTTATTATTATAAAATTAAATGTTTTTTTTATTAGATCATAATTTAGTAAAAATAAATAAAGAATTATTTTTATGTTTTTATTAAAATTTTATATACTTTTATTAAAACCCTAAAGAAATTAAATTAATTTTTTTTTTTTTTTTTTTTTGGGTTAAATAAAAAAAAAAAAAATTTAAAGTTTAATATAAATATATTTTTTTTTTAAAAAAAAAAAAAAAAAATTTTTTTAATTAATTAATTAATTAATTAATTAAATAAATAAATATATTTAATTTAATTTAATTTTAATTTAATTATGATTTTATTTTTTATTAGTTTTTTTAAAATAATTTTAATAATA
This sequence comes from Austropuccinia psidii, assembly GCA_023105745.1. Classification (NCBI taxonomy): domain Eukaryota; kingdom Fungi; phylum Basidiomycota; class Pucciniomycetes; order Pucciniales; family Sphaerophragmiaceae; genus Austropuccinia; species Austropuccinia psidii. The sequence continues at coordinate 25,244,797 of JALGQZ010000002.1, forward strand.
AATTAAAAAAGTAATTTTTCTTTTTTTTTTTTTTTTTTTTAATTTATTTCAAAATCTTTTTTTTTTTTTTTAGAATTAAACTTTAATAATTATTTTTTAATTTTTTTTTTTTTTAATCTTTTTTTTTTTAAATTAAATATTTATACTTTTTAATTGATGTGATTATTGATTTAATTATACTTCTTCTGTTTTGACTTTAGATTCAATCAAACCTTGACTTGAAAAATCCTTAAAAACATAAGTTTAAATTCTATTTTGATTATTAATTAATCAATGGATACATAGTATTGTTTGCAATATTTGAGATTGCTTTAAGTGAGTTATTTTGTTATTTAACTTCTTGATTAACGCTGAATTGGCAATGGAGAGATTTGTAGGTAGATAATTGGGAATCAGGGGTTACATTGGCCATGATATCCAGACTTTTTTCTTTGAAAAAAAAAATAAAAGAAGAGAATCACATAGTTGATATAATTAAAAATTATAAATAAGGTACAAAATTAAAAGAAAAATAGTTCAAAACAACCAGAATAAGTTTTGAATTTAATTTGAGGTTAATTGCGAATAAATTTAAATTAAAAATAATTGTGGTTTGGTTCAAAAATAATTTCCAAATTCAATTCAAAACTCTACCATAAACCGGGCCTTAGTGAGGAATTCATTTGATAATAGTATACAGTACAGGGGTTCTTTATTGGAAAATCCCCCTGTGTATGTGTGTAGCTGCTCGGGGGTTTGGCTGAGATGAGGTTTCCTGATGGCGATTTAAATGCCTTTTCTGGTAGAATTGAACGAGCATTGTAACAATTAAAGGGCTGTGAAACTGATTGAATTTTAAAAATTGGAATTGCCATTGGAATGACTCGAGGGTGAGAATTCCCAAGCATGTGTTACTTTTAAGAGTGGTAAGAGTATTCTACGTAGGTCTGTCTTCAAAGTCTAAGGGGACTTTCAATTATCTTCAAAGAATTTGCAGGAAATGAAGATTTTTGATTTATTAAAGCTAAGAGAAGTTTTAAAATCTATTATTATTTATTTTTCAAAAAAGTAGCATGACAACAAAACTATTTTTTTTTTATATAGCGGAAAAGTTGTACATATATACTTTTTACTATACTATTTTTTATTAAATGAAAAAAAAGCCCATGAAAAAACTTTAAACAAAAAAAGAAAAATGTCTTGTAGTGTGCCTGCTCTAAAGGTTTCTTTTTAATGTGATTTAATCCGACTTGACAAGATAGAATACAAATATATTGAGTAAAATTATAAAACAATTGAAAGATTAAGTTGAGTTTAAGATGATGAATTGGAAAAGATCTTCAAGACCTTTTGAACTTTTTCATCAAAGACATCTGGATTTGTTTTGAATGCAACTAAACCAAACAAGGCTAGAGAGTAACCAAATATTTGAATTAAGGTGACTGAATTTCCAAATAAGATGACAGATCCGATGACTAAGAGTACATCTTTTAATACACCGCTTAAGGTTAATACTAAAGAAGAGGCTGAACCGATTAAAAAGACGACGGCGACATTAAGTGCAAAGGCAGCTGAAGCGTTAGTGAGGAGGATGATTGGACCTAGGGTAGTGAGAGCTTGACTAAATGGAGCTGAACCTTCATAAATGGGGATTAGGAGAGCGTTTAGAGCTGCACAAACGGGAGCGAAATAGTATAAACTAGGAAGTAGAGATGGAAGATTAGTTGAATGAGGTGATTTTGAAAGAAGAGAAATTGACAGACGATACTAAGGGGTCCATTTTCATTCCATGTAATAATTTTTGAATGGCTACTAATCTAGAAGCTTCGAAAGCGATACCAAGAGTTTGAGCGATGAAACCAGTGAGAGCGAATTGTAATTCACCGATTGAAGCGATTGCGACGCCGATTGAGATTAAGAGGACGATCAAGATTGTTCTACGATTAGCTTTTTCTAATCCCATCAAGACGGACATGGCCAAGACGGCGACGGAAGTGAAAGCTTTTAACCTAAAAGAATGAAAGAGGCAGATTTAATTTTCCAAGAGAGGAATGTGAGGAATGATGAAGACTTGCATTTGAATGAAAGATACGCTTAAGGTTAGATAAGCTATATTATTAAAGATTAAACTAGCCGAGAATAGAGCGCCGATTGGTAAGATTGAGCGAAACCAAGTATTCCAACTGAGTTGAGAGTTGGCAAGACCATCTAATAATGAGCTAGATTTTGACAAGATTCTAGTACCGATAGTAGCAAAGACGAGATGCCAAGTTGTGAGTGAGATTGGATAGGCGAAAGCCAATTGAGACAAGATGTATTTATTGTAGATGATGACGGTTGAAGACAAGGAGATCCAAATTCTATAAAAGTGAGGGGCAGATTAGTGATCAAGTAGTATTTTTGATGATGTTTGCAAGAATTTTGCGTACGCTATGATGAATGCAGGATGGAAGATTGGAGGGGGTTTTGAGAGGGTGATGGTATTATTGAAGTTGGTGGTTAGGGTGGCGTTGGGAGGTTTTGCAGACTGATCTTGATGGTCGATTTGGTCTAGATCGAAGACAGAATGGAGCTTTTCTTGGGAAGGTGAGATTGGATCGGCAGGCGAATTCAACATGATCGATATTTGAGATTTTGAGCAAGTTTGAGTTTTCGAGCAAGTTTGAGCAAGTTTGAATTTAAGGAGACGACGATTCTGGCGATTGGAATCGATTCGAATGAGGCTGATTTGATTAAATTGGAAACTGATGCCAGGGAAAAAGGTGAAAATCAAGATCGTGATTTGGCTTGGCTTGGCTTGGCTTGGCTTGATTTGGCAATCAGTCTGGGTTAAAATTCAAGTTTGATGAGCTGAGAAAGTGACAGGCTAGGAGTGATTAGCAGTGAGGATTGATTGGATTGACTAGCAGAATAAATTTCGAAAGAATGAGCTTTAAGAAAACTAAAAAACAATAAAAGATTGTTAATCTCCTGAGAATTAAGGAGGGGGATGTGAGTTGAAGGACCAATATGGCAGTGGTGAGTATTGAGTTGGTTATTCTGTGAATTTATTTTGAATTTTTTTGAAGATTAGAAAATAAAGAAATCACTTAAAAATCTTGGGATGATTTATTTGATTAAGTATAGAAACAATCAAGAAATGTTCATGGTGGCCATTGAATATTTTGATAATTGTGACAGATTCCAAAAAGCAAACAGGAGTACAGGAAATTAGCCTTCATAGAATGGGTAATAGAACTACCTCCAAGTGGTGAAGAATTCAAACATTGGAAACATGACTATGTTATGTTGAAGAATTTGACATTTGATGGCAAATGATGACATCTGGACAAAGAAGGAGAAATGACATAATACATTAATCAGCTGTGTGGTGATGGAGAGATTTATGAGCAATATTAATGTGTGAAAGGCAATGACTGGTATGGTGCTTATAATACCAACTCAAATGGGCCATAACATAGGATGGCTCACTATAAAAGAACAGGATACTTAATGCTTGCCCATTATTCACTAAAGAAACTCTCTTGGATATCACTAACAATAAGTAATAAAGAGTTCTCTTTAAGTACTCTATTCCAAATCACAATTCTTAATTGAGATATAGAATAATCTACTACATATTTCATCACCTATTAATCATGAAAGATTCCTCATCCAAAAAATGTCTTTCAAAGGAAGCCTCTGAAGAGCCCCATGATTCTGCCAAACAAGAGCTGATCAAGAGTATTCAACATCAAATACATGATTTGGCCATGATAGCAGATGATAACACCTTTCTCCAAAGGCAAATTGACTTACATAATGCAGACATACTTCAATTAAATGTGAATCATGCATTGTGTGATCAAATGCTCAATTGCCTCAAACAAGATTACCTTGCCAAATTGAACAAACTTGAGGAGACCTTATTAGATTTATTATAATAAGTGAGTCCAAGGGTCCTCATAATCACAAGGGCCATTTGCTTGCAGAATTCTTTAAACTATTGTTTTTTGGGTCTTATCTTGGATCGGTCATTATTAATTTTTATGTGTTTGGTTATAATTGCAATTGAGTTAAAACAAATTCAATTGGCAATCATATGGGAATTAGATTTAACCAATATCATAAGCCTCCAAGGAAACAAACATCCCACACGACTCAATACACCAACCTGATATCCCCCAAATAAATCACAAGTCTCTGCAATTGCATAGATATACATAACAACCACCTTTAAACAGCTTATTTGTGAATTGTGATTTTAATTCAGATTGCTTTCCTAACATATTGCACAACAATATAATCAATGTTCTTGCCCACTGTGAATTTCCTTAGAGTTTTTAGCTGACAAAAATGAACTTACCTTTGTTATAATTACCAAGTCTCAATTTCAATCTTTCCATTCCACATTATTATAAACCTCCCCCCTTGTTTATTTAATATGTTGTGTAAAATCATACATGCTACAGTGACCTTTCCTGTATGAAATGGTAAAATCACTTGTGATTTCACAACAAACACCTAAAACAATTTTTCAATTTCCCAAATTCTTGTTCTACTACTATACTGTTCAGAAATTATTCATTTATCATATTTCACATATTTCCCAAGAAAAAAAAATCAATTTTTACTCACCATGTCAACAAATGAATTTTTATTGAAATTCATATGTTTCACATCTTGCTGATTATGAAAAGGTGTTAGAATGAGTAATTTTGATGAATATCCTGAATTGTCAATCAATAGACAATTTGGTGGGAATCATGAAATTCCATTGATTAAATCTTGTCCTATTTTGTGATTTACAAAATATACAACTATCATGAATTGACCCAGGGAGACCTTCATATACCTATGTCAACATCATAAGCATATTGACTAATACGTTCTCATTAAATTTATTTGGAAGAACTTACATTGCAAAAATTACCATGCCCTTCCACAATGCATTGAAATACAATCAAATGCCAACCCTTACGATTTACGTATGACTTCCACTCCTTGTTTGGTGGTGGAATAATAGGTATATGGGTCCCATCAATGGCCCCAATAATGTTTGTGAGTCCTTGGTGTAGTTTGAAGGATTCTTTGATTGCCTCCCACTCCACCTCATTTTCTACATTTGGCAATCTATTCCATACCAAAAGCAATTCATTATTTTTATACATGTATCAAACAATTGTGCACTTATGTTATGGTTATATCATGCCAAACAACTAATATCCCTTGAACAATTTCTTTTGATGCCTTGTAAGCCATTGACTTACCAATATTAAATAAATGACCCAAAGTTTCATAAGAGCTTCCATGGTCAAGTCAATAAAGGGTGACACCCAATTTTTCTTCTAATGTTAATCCCCTGATATCTTGATGAGATCCATTGCTGACATGTAAAGTGAGGCTTGATGCTAATGCAAAAAAAATCTTAACATCCCATTCAAAAAAGCCCAATAAATCGTCCTTCATTGAATAGTTCCTCTTGATACCATGAGTTGAAGCGCCCCAGTCATGGAATTGCTTGTTGTTGTCTATGCCTATATTTATGATACCATGCTAAGTTGAACAAGGTTTCCATCATTATTCTTGCCATGCCATAAATGATCACACCACCTTCCATTGGAAGTAATGATTAAACAGTAATAGATCACAATAAACCAATAGAAATTATGTAATTGTTTAAAAAAAAATCATTGTTTAACTATGAATCATCAACACACAAAGACTTTTGAGATGATTTCATAAAAAAAATTTGAATTATTTTCTACAAAAAAAATTCAAAATAAATGTTAAAATCTGTTCAAAACCCAATCATAAACTGGGCCCTAAGAGACCCCAAGTTCACATGTGAGATTTGGACCAATCTTCATAGATATTTTGGGACCAATTTATTATGTTCTAAAGCATACCACCCAAAAACTCATTAAATAGAAGAGAGATTTATTCAAAAATTTGGAATACATGATGAAAATATTCTGTTTCTATATTTAGAATTAAAAGGTTTAAATGACTTTACCCATTACTGGTGCACCTTCATACCTTCATGAGAGCTAGAATACAAGAAATATGTTCATTATTACACAATTAAAGATCCTTTTTGTTAGAGAAATGATTGAAACCAAAAACTTACAGTAGACAAAAAAAGGAAATAATTAATTGAATTTCATCTTAAATCTTTTAGCTTCAATTCAAACCATGATAGAATAAAAACAAATTAAAATTAAATAATGGATGATGTTTTTGAATATTCTAGGAAGAAGTGGAACAAGATTAATAAAGAACCAGAATTAGTTCTATTTTCAACCTTAAATTTTAATAATATCAAAGGCACAAAGAATCTTAAAGATATATATATATATAGAAGCTTTTTTTATTGTTTCCTTATATGGAAAAGATTCAGTTAAAGTGGAGTTTAGTGGTGAATTGGAGAAAACACATCCCAACTTTCTAGTAATCCTGATTAAGCTCTATTAACCAGTTGAAAAAAATAATTGTTTCCTTTAAGTAACCCCACTCCTTTAACTTTATCACTAGTGAAACAGAATGATGAAAGACAAATAAAAAAAAATAATGAAAGAAAAGAGACTTAGGGTTAAAAATCAAAGAGATTATCTAGTAAGATAAAGAAATCCAGTACAGGAGGATGAGTGGTAGGTAGAATCAGAAATAACTGACTCAGATAAACCTTTGAGAAGATTTAGGAGTTAAAGAAGGCCAAAAGAATGAATATTCCTATAAATGTGCTTTAATTTCTTAATCTGAGTAATATAAAGAGGTTTCACAATGTAAATTCACCCCCTTTAGGTATTCTTAGTTTTTATACCCAATAATAAAATTTCAGTATTATTTTATTCCTTTCTGAAAGCAAATGCAAGCCTTGATATCTTTTTCACTTAGCCAAATAGGCCAAAACCAATATGAAAATAACTTTTGGAATATATAGAGATTATAAGTCATGTATATATCCAAACTTAATTATTTTTCATAATTCAAAATATGAATAAATTTCTTGTTAATACATAAATCCATTTATTTAAGGTCAGATTTAGATTCTACACAAAAAATTGACTTAAGGTAGTTCCACAGGGGGAATAAGATTAAATTAACTACATGAGGTTGTAATATGGAAAATACATTAACACCTAATCATAAATCACACACAAAAGAAGTATGAAAATCTTTGGTTTTTGAATTTTCACACCAAAATAATGGGATTGTGAGAAATCTCATGTTACATAAAAGCTCATAATAAAGTTATTCTTATTTATGGAGCTTAATATTAATTTATTCTTTTATAAAGTGTTGGTAAAACTATAGTGTATATCAGTCTTTAAGCCTGAATTACTATTTCTAATGTAAAAATAGCTAAGGGGAAAAAAGACATAAAAGACAGCCAGGATACCCAAATTTTGAGGCCTCTGAGGCATGAACATTTCCAAAAATTGGCCCAATGTATTTTCTTACTCAAATTGGTATATTTAAGCCTTATGGAAACCTTTTTTTACCAAGTTTAAATCCAATTAAAATATTAGAAAATAGTAAATAAGTTGCTATTTTGACATGAAAAGGAGGTAATGAGAAAATATGACTTCTGTAACCATGTTCAGTCTTAATTTTTTTTCCATTTATGAAGAAAATAATATTAATTAAAGCCTCTTTTTGGAATATTATTCATGAAGTTAACTCATGAAAACCAGGTATCAATATGATATTTGTTTATACCATGTAGAAAATTAAGTAAAACCTTCAAAAATTCATTAAAAATACAATTATTAACAAATCTTTTTGAAACTCTAAGGAATAAATGAAAATGTATAATAAACACTCAAACCAAAAAAATGATAATGAATTAAAAATCAAAATCAAAAGCATTACTTATAGTCCATTTTTAATGATTTCAAATGTAACACTTAATCTTCAAAAATTTGAAGAAAATACAACATGAAATAGGAATCCCAATAAAATTGATGAATTGGAGAAAAAAAAAAATTTTTTGAATTAAAATAAGAATAAAGGTATTTAACTCCTTTATTTTTTTAACCATAAATGGGTTGATAGCCAAATAATATGACTCAATTAAGTAATTATGATAATTTTATAAGACTTAAGTGATTTAATCAATAAATAAAATAAGCTAATTAATTTCTAATTACAAGTTTTCCTAATTTTTTTTCCATTTAATTCCTCTGAAAGATTTTTTTACACTCAAAAAAAAAAAGCTTACTATTGCTGTTTTTTTTTCCAGATATCCTATCATAATTAAGTTAAATAATTAAATAATTAATACCACATAAGAAATTATTAGTTATCAGATCATTCTGTAAGCTTTATGTATTTTAAAATCATCTAGAAAGATGTTAAATCAAAGAATATTAATATTATCAATTGCATCATAAATATAATTTGGTATATTGCTGCTTTAAACCAACTTTTTTAATTCCATAAATCAATAAATAATCCATAAAATTATTCTAACAATATTTTTTAATGTATTATTGTAATATTTGTGAGTGATTAATTAAAATTTTTGAGGTTTTTCTCTAGTTTTAAATTTTCTTCAGAAATTTATAATAATTACTCTTGAAAAAAAAATAATTATTAATTAAAATAATTTCATATTATTTTGATAAGAAGTGTTATCATTAAAAATTCTTGTAATTAATTCTAATAGATAGTTAATGCTTACTGTTATAGTAATGAGTAGTGTATAACAAGTAAAAGAAATGATTAAGAATTTATTTATTTATTTGTGGCTATGATAGATTTATTTTTCATATTAAATAAGAAAAGTAAAAGTACTCCTGATCAATAGTAATATTATCAAAGGTTTCATATAAAAACTTAATCTTATTTTACTTCTTTCTTACTACCCTTAAAGTTTGCTTATTAACATGGTTCATAGTGGTCAAAACTGTTGTATTTGTAGAATAGTTAGTTTTTTGTTCTCAATTTTTATTATAAGATAATCATTTGAAGCTTTTCAGTTAATTCAGATGGTGAATCTCATAAAATAGCTTTAAAATTTTCCTTTAGAATATTCATAAAGAAATATTATAAAAAAATCATACCATGGTCTCATGTAAGAGACTTTTTAACACCAGAATTAATACAATTTCTCTAATTAATACATAAAGCTATTTTTTTAATTAAAAATTATGAAAGGTATTCTTTCATTTTTTTTTCTATTTTTTTTTCAAAGCTTAAACATCAAAAAATTGTATTTGTGGGAATCCAAGAGCCAATAATGTGTGATACTAAAACAGCGTATTCTTCCACAGCTAAGTTTCATAAAATTGAGGATTCAAAAAGTATGAAGAAAACTTAACTCTTATCAAACTAGGATTAATCAGAGGAATAGTAGATGTAAAGAAGATGGCCTCAAATTATCAAGGACCCAAAGGAAGATTCAAATGACAAGAATTGTATCTCAGTCTTATCAAAAAGTTTCAGATAATCTAATAAGATTAGGTAGCTTTCACCAACAAGATTCATAGAAGAGCTGGATTTGGTAAGATTTATTTTATATTCATTAATTGTTACACACACTTATCTTTTTTTAACTTGATATTAATAAATACTTCCATTCTGAAGTTCATAGAAATATAAAATTTGTTTGTGAAGAACACAACTTCAGAATTTTATCCCTCTTATGAAAAAAAGGTTTAAAAAATCTCTATCAGTTAAATAAGAAAGGTTTCACCTTCAAAATTGACCTTGACTAAAAGTTACTTTTCTATTCACCAAAGTGGACACAATAGGGGATAAAAGTAAAAGCAGATTAAATATCAAAAATATGGGAAAATAATACATAGAGAAGTCCAAATTCAGAAAAATATTTTTTGATTCTGAAACCCAAATTTATCCTGGTATTAAGTAGTCAAAGTGTTTTAGATTTGAGAATTTGGTAGGGTCTAGTAGAGAAAATCTGAAATAAAATCCTTTTAATATTACTTAAAGAAGGCTTGAAGAAATGTAAAATAGTCCAAAAGCTAAAAATGAGATTATAGAGCTTGAGAAAAGTGGTTTTCTCCAAAATCAAAGAAATTTTTTTTTCAAAACATAGATCAAACAGATTATGATTTACATTGATATGATTAAGGATAAACAAAAAATAAATCAGAGAAAATATGAATATTTAAGCTGAAGTCTGTGAAAATTCCAATTTATCTACAAAAAATTCTTATTTATTTACTTATAGTAGTTTATATTCAAAATCATTAATTTCATGATTAAACCAATTTCACATTTTCAATTATTTCATCATTTTGGAGTTCTTTTTCTATGTTTTAATTGTGAATTTTTGTGAAGGAATTGATCAAATTTATTAAGGAATTTATGATCATTTCTTTATTAATTGAAATTGATGAGCTTGAATGGAATACATAAAGTAGAATATAATATCTCTCTATGTTAAATAATTATATTAGGGTGTCTATAACCTCTCAAATCTCATTCTAAAATTCTGGCTTTTTTTCCCAAATTTTGGATAAGCTCACAATTTGTGTTGTTTTCAAATGGAATGAAACTGTTCAATATCTAGAATTTAAAAGAATTGCCAAAAATTTATTCAGGGTAGTTGGGGAAAAAATCACAGTTTGTAATCCAGTATTTTGAGGTTTTAAATGTCCCATTATGAATAGCTATACTGAGGTTAATGATATTTTTTATTTCCTTAAAGTTCAAAAAATAGAGAATTTGTTTTAGGATTTCCACCTGGCCTGCAATATGCTTAAACTCTCACTGAATATATTTTCAAGTATTTTATTGCCATTTTGAAAAAAGCTGAGAAGCTTCATCAGGAGAATGAGTAAGATCTTTGACTAGGAATTACTGGCTTGAATATATCCCATTAACTAAGTAATAACCATGATTATATGTATTTAAATGAATTTGTAATTGAATTCAATATTAACTCCTATATTATATTTACTCTGAGATACAGGAAGAAAATTGTAAAAATAATAGCAGAAAGTAGAAATATACCTGCTATGTAATCCTCAAAGAAAGGGCACCAGGGATACCAAAATATAATTGCAATATATGAAGGATTTTGGTGGAAAATTTCTGTAAGATTTGACTATGAAACTGATGATAATATTACTATTAATCAACAGTACTATGTCTGTTCTTATGAAATATAATAATAAAAATTATTATAACCACAATTAAATAATTATAAAATTATTTCTTTCACGTGTTATACACTACTAGTGATCATAACAGTGAGCAGTAATTGTCTACAAGAATCAATTACAAGAAGAATTTAATAATAAAAACTTCTTTTATTAAAATAATAAAATTATTTTAATATATAATTATCTTTTACAAGAATAATTATAAAGATAATTCTTGAAGAAAACTATTACTAGAAAAAAACTGTAAGAATTAAAGATAAATGAATCACTAATACTCCAAAGAACTTATTGATAGATAAAAGTAGAGAAATTTGACGTGGAATTGTGGATTTAAGGGATCAAAAGGATTTATAACAGTATTACAACAATATATAGTTGGATTCTATGATTTCACGTCTTTCTGGCTGATTCTAAAAGATTTAAAACACTTAAGAATAGCTGTAACTAATACTTACTTGTTGGTAATAATGATTTAATAAATTGATAAGATGATTCTTGGAAAAAAACAGCAAGAGGAGGCCTCTTTTAAGTCAACAACAGCTCACAGAGGCGTGCCATGGAGCAAACTGAAAAACCAGTGAGTGAGAAAACAAAAAACCCTTTTGGATTATTGATTGCATCATCAGTTGTCACGTAAGATTATCATAATTACTTAATTGATGCTTTTACGTGACTACCAACCCCAATATGGTTAAGAATAAAAGGAGTAACATCTGTAAATCTTCTTTTATTCTAAAATAATCATTGATTTCTCAAAGTTATCAATGTTATTGCCAATTTCATCACAGGTTGTAATTACTGTGAATTTTTGAAGATTCAGTGTTTCACGTAGAATGGTCAAAAAAGGACTATAAGTAAAACTTTTAATTTTACTTGTCAAACCATAATTCTTTTTGGTTGTACCATAGATAATACAGTTCTATATTAGTCCTGAAAGTTTCAGAAAGATTAATTAAGAATTGTATTTTTAATGAATTTTTGAAGTTTTTACCTCATTTCTACGTAGAATTGCAAATAGCAGTATTTTGCTGGTTGCTATGAGGTAAATCAATGAATACATGTCCCAAAAGGGTTTTAATTACTCTTTTAGGGTCTAGTCATGGAAAGTCATCAAGAATTGACATGGTTACAGGAGTCTAAGTAGCTCATTACCTCCTTGGCACGTCAAAATAGCAGGTTATTTGCTATTTTCTTATGATTACAGTAGGTGTAACTTGGTAAACAAGTTCCCAAAGAGTTTTAGTTTACCAATTGGGCCAAGATGAGCCATGGATCCATGCTCTGGAGCTATCCACGCCTCTGAGGCCTCAGAAGTTGGGTACCCTGGCTCTCTTTGATGTCTTTTGTCCCCCTTACTTATTTTTCACGTAAAAATACAAAATTAAGCTTCAAGTGAGATATCCACTATGGGTGTACCAAAAGTCCATGTAAGAATACCATGATATTAAGTGCTCAAAACATGCATAACACTATTTTTAGTGTATATGTAACATGGGATTTCTCACTTTCCCATTATTTTGGCTTAAAATCAAGAAAAACAAAAATTTTCACAGATCTTTTATGTGGTATTAATGATGTGGTATTGAAGTATTTTCCATTTTACCACCTCAAATACTTAAATTGAGCTTATTCACTCTATGGGGCTACCCTAGGTGAATTTTTGTGTAGAATCCAAATCTGGTCTTAAATCCATGGATTTACTTACTCAATAAAAAGTTATTCATCTTTTCTGAAATTGAAAATGATGAATTTTGGATATATGCATGACTTATGAGTTGTGCATAATTCAAAATTTCTTTTTAAGATAATTGTGGCCTATTTGGGTATGTAAAATATACCTCAAGGCTCACATTCCCTCCCACCAAAAAATAAAATTGTCCTACAATTTTATTAGTGATAAAAGAATAAGGCCCCAAAGGGGGTTAATGTCCACTGTCCAACCTCTTCACATCACTCAGATCAAGTAATTTAAAGCACATTTATAGACATATTCAGGCTTGTGGCCTTCTTTCATGTCTAAATCTTCTTAAGAGTTTATCTGAGTCAGGTATTTCTGATTCTGCCATCCATTCATCTTCATGTACTGGATTTCTATATCTGACAAGATATTCTCTTTGATTTTTACCCCTAAGTCTCCTTTCTTTAATGACTTTCTTTATCTTTTTGTCTTTATTCTGTTCCACAGGTGGTACAGTTAAAGGAGTTGGGTTTCTTAAAGGAAACAATTCTTTATCAGCTGGTTGATAAGGTTTTAACAAGCTGACTGGAAAGGTGGGGTGTTTATTTTCCAATTCACCACTCAATTCCACTTGAACTGCATTGGTTCCATGTAAAGCAACAATAACAAAAGATCCTACATAAGAATCTTTAACTTTCTTTGGGCCTTTGATATTATTAAAATTCAAGGTTGAAACTAAAACTAAGTCCCCTACTTTGAAGTCTGGTACTTTATGACTCTTGTCCCATTTCTGTTTTGCATAATCAAAAGCATCATCCATACTTTGTTTTGCATGATGTTTTACTTTATCAAGCATTATCTTGAAGCTGGAAGCTGTAGGATGGATGTCAATCAAGTCTTTCCTCAGTGTGTCTGCTGGGAGTCTTGGATTCCACCCTTTCTCTAACATAGCAGGAGTTTGTCCTGTGGAAGAATGGACTGATGTCTTGTATGCCAATTCTAATGCAGGTATCAGAGTGCACCAGTCATGGGTAGAGCCATCTGAGTCTTTGAATTCTAATCCATAAGCACAGAATATCCTGATCATGTCTTCTAAAGTCTGAATCATCCTCTCTGCTAGCCCATCTGTTTGAGGGTGATATGCTGTAGAGAATGATAACTTAGTCCCAAACAATCTATGAAGATTGGTCCAAAGTGCAGATGTGAATTTGGGATCTCTGTCACTTATTATATTCTTAAATAATCCTGTATTAGAAATAACTCTACTCCATAAAAGAAGAGCTGTATCCATAGCAGTGTCATCTTTATGACATGGTAAGAATATGGGAGTTTTGCTATATCTGTCTACAATGACTAAGCAAGCATTATAACTTTTGTCACCACTTGGAGGAAGTTCTGTGACCCAATCCATGTGAACAACTTCACAAGGGGATTTTGGTTCTTGAATATGGATCATCAATCCAAATTTCTTGCCTGTGCTCCTGTTTGCTTTTTGGCATCTATCACAGGTATGGCAATATTCAATGGTTTCTTTCCTCCAAGATGGCCACCATGCACAGTTCTTCACTTTTTCAAGTGTTCTGTCTTCTGACAGGTGTCCAGAGTAGATACTATCATGACATTCATGAAGAATGGTATTGATAAGTAATCTACTGCACAATGTCATAACACAAGAATGTTTTGTTCTGTGGTAAATGATCCCATCAAACAAGTGAAATCTTCCTTCAGAATAGGAATTTTTCCAAACTTCATCAAGTGCATTAACTAAAGATGTATCCTTGCAGTCTTTATCTAATAAAGAAGTCAAGATATGGCAATTCTTGTCTTGTTTATAAGACTCTCTGACCTCTTCAAAGAATTCAGTCCCAATATTGGTTATGTTAATTCCTTCAATTGGAATCTGTGGTTCAGCTTCCAAAGGTACATAAGCTGGGTTATCAGGAGTGTTGGCTAAAGCCCATCTACTAAGTCCATCAGCATTCTTGTGAATGTTTCCTGCTTTATCAACTATAGTCATTTTTCCTCTATATTCTTGAATAGCTATTTGCCATCTCAACATATGTCTGTTGGGAGTTTTCATGTTAAGGAGTGATTTTACTGCATTACAGTCAGTTATCACTTCAAAAACACTGCCATCAAGGTAATAGTGTAATTTCTCAAGTGCCCATACTAAACATAAGCACTCCATTTGGCTTGCACCATATCTGGCTTCTGTTGGTTTGATTTGTCTTGAGATATAACAAACTGGTCCTTCTGTAGGTTTGTCATTAATAATTTGGATTTGATGTAGGGCTGCCCCTAATCCATCTCCACATGCATCAATGTACAATTTAAAAGGAATATTCCAGTAAGGCATGAGGAGTAAAGGTGCTTCTGTAAGGGCTTTATTTATCTTCTCATAAGCTTTAATTCTCTCCTGTGTCATCTCAAATACAG
Source organism: Austropuccinia psidii (assembly GCA_023105745.1). Classification (NCBI taxonomy): domain Eukaryota; kingdom Fungi; phylum Basidiomycota; class Pucciniomycetes; order Pucciniales; family Sphaerophragmiaceae; genus Austropuccinia; species Austropuccinia psidii. The sequence goes on from JALGQZ010000002.1 coordinate 25,260,004, forward strand.
TCTGTTGATCACAGATTCTATAGAGTGATTTGGCTAGACTTGCAAAGTCTTTCAAGTGTTGCCTATAGTAACTAGCAAATCCAAGAAAAGACATCATTTCTTTTTTATTCTGGGGTATTGGCTTAAGTAGCACTGCTTCCACTTTATTCTTGTCAATACCCAAGCTCAAACCAGAAACAATATGTCCTAATGCTTTGAGTTCTTCAAAACCAAAATTTCATTTCTTAAGTGAAATTTTCATGTTCACTTCTGCAACTTTATGAAGTACTCTTGCAAGTCTTTAAAGGTGCAAAGACTATGAATCAGAACATATGATAATATCATCAATATAAATGATAAGCCATCCTTCAAACAATTCTGTAGGAAAGATGGTGTTCATCATCCTTTGATGATGGGATGGAGCATTTTTAATGCCAAATGGCATTCTAAGGTACTCATAAATACCACATTGAGTGATAATTCTAAGTAATTTCCTAGCTTTAGGCGTCAAAAAAAATTTGATGGAAGCCTTTTAATGCATCCATTGATGTTATATACTTGGCTTTAGACAATTGAGTCAAGGTTTCTTGGATTCTAGGGATTGGATACCTATCTGGAACTGTGTAGGTTCTCAAAGCTCTAAAATTTCCAACCATTCTTGACTTATCATTATGCCAAGCAATGATAACAGGTGTTGTCACTTCAACCTCCTCATTATGGCCTACTTTCCTTAGTACACCAAGTTGGATTAACTCTTGGATATGTTTTTCCAAGGCTTCTCTAGCTCTGGGACTGGCTGGATAAGCTGGTCTTCTAAGTACTGGAGGATATGGTCTATCAATATTAAGAGTAATATCAATTGCATGTCCCCTTATAGCACCTAATGGTTCATTATCAGATGCAAACGCATTATTGTATGTGTATAATACATCAATAAGTTCATTCCTCATCTTTGGTGACAATGATGGATTAATTTGTGCTTCAACAAGTTGTTTAGACACAAATTCATCTTTGTAAGTATCTTTGACAGAAGATACTACAGATATCTGTTTTGGCATATTGGAGAAAGCAAATTTTTGCCTTTTGTTATCTCCAATTGTGAAATATCTGTCTTTATGGTTATTTATATCAATACCATACATATTCAAGTAATCATTTCCAAGAATGATGTGCTGAGATGTGCAATTTTCCATTACTACAATCTCAGTTTTCATTCTTACACTTCCTGCTGGATGTGGAAATACAATAGTAGTGTCCAATATTCCCAAGGGGTACATATTGTTACTGGCACTACTGAATTGTACACCTTCTATTGGTAATAGATGGTTTTTCCATTCAGGAAGTATAATTTGGAGATAATCTTTGCCTACACAAGTACAAAATGCCCCTGTATCCAAATTAACTTTGGCTTCAATACCACTCATCAAAACTGATGTGATACAGGATGCTCCAGCAGTGTAACCTTTTCCTCTGGCAGGTTTTGTTTTACACATTTTGGCATCTTGGATATTTATAAGGTTGCAGCAATCTTCACTGTATTGTGGCAAGTGGGTATGGACTTCTGTGACTTCAAAGAAAGCTGTAATGTTTTCAATGGGATAGTCCTCCACTGGTGTATCCTCAGAGACTGCAGAATCTTGATCTGATTCCTCCCTCTCTTCAATACACTGAACTTCTTCAATGACTTGAACCTCATTGATTTTTGTCTTTTTAGTGCAAGTGTTGGCTAAATGTGAAGTGCTTCAACATTTATGACACTTTAAGACAGGTTTTTCTGGTCTCTTATCCTCTCTGGGAATCCTAGAGGTCATCTTGGATTCTGTTGGGATTTTAGACCAAGTTTTACCAATTCTTGTTCTGGCAATGATATCTTCCATAGCATCAATGTAGTCTTCTGTTGAACAGGGTTCCACACATCTGCTTTTGATAGCATGTTCCAAATCTCCTCCACACTTTCTTAATATTTTCATATTAATCATAGTGTCAGACATATCTGGTTGTAAAGCAGATAATCTGTCTTTTTGTTTGAAGAACCAAGTAAGTGGTTTGTCTCTTTCTGAGTTAAAAATGGCACTTTCAAAAGCATTTTCCATTTTAAACCTCCAAGAATTGTTGGGCCATTTGGTGATCACTTCAGATTTCCACCAAGACCAATCATGTTTACCATGATCAATCCTCATTTTGTAATACCATTTCTTTGCAGTTCTGGTAAACAGACAATGTAATTTTCCCACTATGATTTCATCAGGTATATTAAAGTCTTCCTGCAACATATCAATAGTCCTGATGAATTCAATATGGTTGTATTCTCCTTCACCATAGAATGTTGGCCATTCTTCTATTTTGGGAATATCTCTTGTAGAGTAGGCATTTTCTCCTAAGAATGGGGTGAGACTTTCTTTAACAGAGAGTTTTTCTTCAGTTAAAGGTGTAGAATGTCTTGGCATATGTGGTTCATGATTCTTATGAATTTGTTCCACACTTGCAATTATTTCATTCTTCAATTTCTGCATTTCACTGTCACTTTTTGCTAAATGTATAGCAAATTGATTGGTATTCCTAACTATTTGTAAGACATGGTCTTCAAGAGTTTTAAGTCTATCATTCATGTTAAGAATGGAAAGATCTTCCATGTCATTGTACTGAATTTGACATGTATTCTTAATTCTTTCACAATTATTGTTAATTGATTCAAGGGTGACAGTTGTCAATTGATACAATTCAGTATGTTTCTTGTTACTTTTCTTTAAATCACTTATGTCTAATGTAATTTGCTTTAACTTTGAATCAAGTTTTCCAATTTCTACATTAATGTTTCTTTGTGCATCAGTTATTTGCGTGGAAAAGTCCTGTTCATCCTTTCCTGCTCCTTGGCTGTGAATTCCATGAGAGTTCTAGCCATATTGAACACACTGTCCACAGCTGAAGGCTCCAATTTGGGGATCCTGTACCCCTGTGGGTAAGGTCTGTGCCAATTGGCTTTGCCTTTGCCCTTTCCTTGATGGTTCTTGGGACCTCTCTGCTTCTTCTGAGGTCCTTTGGGCTTGTCTTTGGACGTGTCTGGAGCTGGTTTGGAGCTGGTAGATGCCACTGGGGCTTCTGTCTCCAAAGCTGGAGTCATTTCCAACTCTTTCTTCTGGTCTATGGATAAAAGACTTTGGCTCTTTAACCAATTCTTTATCTTTTTGACCTTTTCTTTGCAAGACAGGGGGCTCCAACCTCCTAAGAGTTCTATGGTCTTCTCCTGACCCAGAAAGCTCTTGATGTGTAAGTAGGAGTTCATGGCCCCCTGCCAAAGGCTTGGGCAGATTTCCCACTCCTCCTCTTTGGCTGATCTGAACCAATTCTTGTACTGGCATTGATATATTTCTATTGCTGCCACTTGAAAATGGTTTAGCCCTGGAAATAATATCATGAATTAGTTCAGGCTCAGAATTCACGTCAAAATCTGTTGGTACAGACCTTGGGAAATGGGGGGCAACTCTGGCATCCTCCAGATGTGTCTTTCTTGTGGAAGATTTGGCACTTCTGGATTTGGTCTTGCCTCTTCCTTGTCCACATCCATCTGGTTGGACTGAATAGTTGCTTCCATTTCTGGTATGCACCATTTTCACGTCAATTTAAGGATAAAGAGTAAAATAAAGATAAAAACACACCTTTTGGTGGTAATTTATTCTTTTCAGAATTGAATAAGGTGCCTCTTTTAGCAATTTGCACCTCAATACTTTCTTCAGATTCTGGGCTAGTGATATATCTCTTACTGAGTCTGTTACCAGCTGCACAGTATTTGATTAAAGACACTAGAAATTATAAGAGAGGAAAAAAATTATTTTTTATACTTTTTAAAATATTTTTAAAGATTTTTTTTTTTTATAAGTTTTATATTTTTTAATATCAAAAAAAATTATTCTTTTTAAAGAAAGAAAAATTAAAATTTAAGATCTTGAATCAAAATTAATTCAGAGTAACTCAAAGAATAATTTTATAAGTTTTTTGGATGTGAAAAAGCCACGTGTAAAAACAGTATAAAATTAAACCAAATTCCTCAATGAAAAAGATTTTAAGACAATTTCAAAAATAAAATTATTTTTAACTTTAAAATGAAAAAAAAATTATCAAATCAATATATTTTAGAACTTAAAAATATATGAATTATTTGCAAAAAAGGTTCAAAAACACGCCAAAACCTTCAAATATGAGATATTGGTAGGTATGGTAGTTTGAAATGAAGTCTAGAATATGATTAAAGCCAAGTCTATGGATAAAATCATGGCCAGGCCCCCAAATGTAAGATTTGACTATGAAACTGATGATAATATTACTATTAATCAACAGTACTATGTCTGTTCTTATGAAATATAATAATAAAAATTATTATAACCACAATTAAATAATTATAAAATTATTTCTTTCACGTGTTATACACTACTAGTGATTATAACAGTGAGCAGTAATTGTTCACAAGAATCAATTACAAGAAGAATTTAATAATAAAAACTTCTTTTATTAAAATAATAAAATTATTTTAATATATAATTATCTTTTACAAGAATAATTATAAAGATAATTCTTGAAGAAAACTATTAATAGAAAAAAACTTTAATAATTAAAGATAAATGACTCACTAATACTCCAAAGAACTTATTGATAGAGAAAAGTAGAGAAATTTGACGTGGAATTGTGGATTTAAGGGATCAAAAGGATTTATAACAGTATTACAACAATATATAGTTGGATTCTATGATTTCACGTCTTTCTGGTTGATTATGAAAGATTTAAAACACTTAAGAATAGCTGTAACTAATACTTACTTGTTGGTAATAATGATTTAATAAATTGATAAGATGATTCTTGGAAAAAAACAGCAAGAGGAGACCTCTTTTAACTCAACAACAGCTCACAGAGGCATGCCATGGAGCAAACTGAAAAACCAGTGAGTGAGAAAACAATGAACCCTTTTGGATTATTGATTGCATCATCAGTTGTCACGTAAGATTATCATAATTACTTAATTGATGCTTTTACGTGACTACCAACCCCAATATGGTTAAGAATAAAAGGAGTAACATCTGTAAATCTTCTTTTATTCTAAAATAATCATTTATTTCTCAAAGTTATCAATGTTATTGCCAATTTCATCACAGGTTGTAATTACTGTTAATTTTTTGAAGATTCAGTGTTTCACGTAGAATGGTCAAAAAAGGACTGTAAGTAAAACTTTTAATTTTACTAATAAAGCCATAACTCTTTTTGGTTGTACCATAGATTATACAGTTTTCTATTAGTCCTGAAATTTTCAGAAAGATTCATTAAGAATTGTATTTTTAATGAATTTTTGAAGTTTTTACCTCATTTCTACGTAGAATTGCAAATAGCAGTATTTTGCTGGTTGCTATGAGGTAAATAAATGAATACATGTCCCAAAAGGGTTTTAATTACTCTTTTAGGGTCTATTCATGGAAATTCATCAAGAATTGACGTGGTTACAGGAGTCTAAGTAGCTCATTACCTCCTTGGCACGTCAAAATAGCAGGTTATTTGCTATTTTCTTATGATTACAGTAGGTGTAACTTGGTAACCAAGTTCCCAAAGAGTTTTAGTTTACCAATTGGGCCAAGATGAGCCATGGATCCATTCTCTGGAGCTAGCCACGCCTCTGAGGCCTCAGAAGTTGGGTACCCTGGCTCTCTTTGATGTCTTTTGTCCCCCTTACTTATTTTTCACGTAAAAATAGTAATTTAAGCTTAAAGTGAGATATCCACTATGGGTGTACCAAAAGTCCATGTAAGAATACCATGATATTAAGTGCTCAAAACATGCATAACACTATTTTTAGTGTATATGTAACATGGGATTTCTCACTTTCCCATTATTTTGGCTTAAAATCAAGAAAAACAAAAATTTTCACGGATCTTTTATGTGGTATTAATGATGTGGTATTGAAGTATTTTCCATTTTACCACCTCAAATACTTAAATTGAGCTTATTCACTCTATGGGGTTACCCTAGGTGAATTTTTGTGTAGAATCCAAATCTGGTCTTAAATCTATGGATTTACTTACTCAATAAAAAGTTATTCATCTTTTCTGAAATTGAAAATGATGAATTTTGGATATATGCATGACTTATGAGTTGTGCATAATTCAAAATTCCTTTTTAAGACAATTGTGGCCTATTTGGGTATGTAAAATATACCTCAAGGCTCACAATTTCTCAATATTTAGTGTCTTAGTGGCTCATTTCAAATTAATATGTACAGATAATTTCTGTAGAAAACATCTTTAACTCTTTAGTATAAAATCAAGGCTTACAAGACATCCCAGAAAGCCTTCCTCTTCATATTCAGAAGGTATTAATTAAATCTCATTTGATGAAGGTGGTTTGAGATATTCTTTCTCAGATATGTGCATTATGTGATAAGTAAAATTTTTGAGAAATATTATTATTTTTCCTCAAAAATAAATATATTCATAAATTTAATCTTCTTTTAACCCATAAGCTAGCTGTATCTAATCTGAAAAGACTTTTTGGATAGTGGAAATTTTTTTTTACCACAGAACTCCTATGGATATTCTTATGGTAAGAAAATATAAATAATTGAATAAAATGAGCCACTTAATTCTAGCTTTCCAAAAAATACATTGCGCTCAATCAATTCATTACATATCACCATAGCACAATTCCTGAAATTATGATAACATTTCTGAAATTGATACTCTTTATATGTAAACTTCTCAATAATAGGGGGTCTCAAGCCTACCAAATCACACTTTATAAAACCTAAATTTCTTTTCTCCTAATCCCACATATGATTTTTTGGGATTTTATTAATTGAACACCAACTTATCTTTGTGATTTGAGGTATCAAAAACATAGGCTTTCAAGTAACAAACACCACATTTATTTTTCAATTTCTCTATCATATTTTTTTAAGAACATTAAGATTGATTTGATAAATTTGCCAAGTTATCATTTAACAAATCCATTTATTATCAAATTTAAAAATAAGTTTTACATCCCTTTACCTCTGTTTATTAAAGCAAAATTCTCAGGAAAGGAATCTGTCAAGAACTCTGAGAACCTAATTAAATTGTATCATGTTCATTACCTTGAAGATGAGACAGACTCTAACATTGAAGAAATCCTTTTCCTACATGCAGTTTATGAAAGGAGATATATTGGGCCCCTCAATTCAACACCGTACATATAAACATAAAATGAATCAAAAATCTTGAAAAATTTCAAATTAAAACAATTATTCCAGACAACACACATACTCTTTGGAGGATTAGCTCAAATAATTCAGGATGATCCAATATTTCATAATTTGTACAGCTATAAGGAATGTGATATCCAAGCTGAGATAGCCACTGAGTCATCACAAGTAGATTAAAAGGATAATTATGCCTTATTGAATAATATTGGAATTCTTTTTTGGGGTTGGTCAAGGGGCTATTGTATTATATACTAATTGTATAATTAAATGCGAAATAAATACTAATGAAAGATCCATCAAGTGGTCAGATTCAAACAAGAGAGCTGAATACTCATGTTTCAAGAAAAAAGAAGGGCTCCCTATATTCATTGCATTTATGGATGGGTGTTTGACAGCCTTGTCACAGAGAAAAGAGAAAGATGTTGAAGCAGATTTTGATCTAAAAAAAGGTGTGTGATTAAACATTTTCATGAGAATAGTTGAGCTTTATGTTGATATATGTATTTAAGCATTATGATAGATACTAAATTCCACTAAAGGTTTTTCCAAAAAAAAGAAACAGTTTTTGGAATTGCATGTTGGATTTCCTGACCCTTCACATGGCGCAAATATGTATCAAAATATGAAAATAGCAATATACCCCTACCAATTTTATCCAAATGATCAATAATTGTTTTCTGATTCTACTTATTCCAGATCTATGTATATTCTATCGGAATATAAAATATCTATGGATCATTAAGATGACACCAAAATATGGACCTTTGTCTTTCCAGATCAAGAGTGTTAATTTAGAATGAAATTGGTACATTGAAGGGCCAATGGTCTTTCATTATGGAAATTTTCAATCAAATGTGCAATTATAAAGAGGTGCAGAAGCTTGTCAATTGGGTAGTTTCCTGCGTGATTTGAAATGACTTGTGCGCAAAAATTCGTTATCAGTGGGAGTATTTGTTTGATAATGAATATAAACCTGAGTTACAGGATATTAATAAACATGGCAATTTGCGGGTATGTTAACTATATGGAAACAGGTAAAGCATTAAAATGGTTTAACTCACATTAGATGTAATGATAAAATTAAACATGAAAATATAATTATGTTTTATAATTATTATTAGCACATGTGATCAAATATAGAGTAGAATTTGAAGGTTAATTAGCTGAAATTTAAGAAACTGATTTTTTTTCATAAGATTCATATTTTTAAGGGTTAAAATGAATCAAAATATCTCCAACCAATAAGAAAAATAAGAGGAGTTTCAATTTTTTTGAAGCCTTGACATTGTTTCTGTTAACAAGTGTAGCTTGTTTTAAACACAAAAAAAGTGAAAATATAAAAGTAATATCAAGAAAAGCTATTTAAAAAGCTTATTTCTCTTATACCTGTGTAAATCTTGCTAATTTTTACTTTCTTGATAAACGTTTTCTGTCGAATTTCTTCAGGTGATAATTTGAGAAAATGCTTACCAACATTAAAAGGTTTTTCATTGATTTGAAATTGAAATACAAAATGAGTTTTGGATCTGAAACTAATTATTTGATTTGATCATATTATGGTATGATGTAATATTGAGGAGTTTTTCCAAAGGACTCCCATGATTCCAGGCTGTCTTGAAAAATCTAATTCCATTCTTGATACCAGGAAAGGGTAGGAAATGTCCAGATGGTTTGAAAGGAGTTGGAATTGGTATGAAATATCTTTTTTGATAAATGATAATAATCCATAAGTCCAAGGACTAACATTATTTTCATCAACATGAATCTTCTTATGAACTTGGTTTGGTAATTCTTAAACTTAAAGAAAATCTTGATCAATCCTTGTCATTCAATTATGCTTTACTAAAATTTGGAAGGTTTGCTTTTTTCATCATATCAGAAAAATATTCATAAGAAAATTTTGAGAGAAATTGTATTGTTGAATTAATGAAGTAATCAAAGCTTGACAAATTATCCCATAAATTATAATCTTGTTGTATTTCTTTCATAGTTAATCCTGAGCAACTTACATATGTGCCTTCTTATCTTACAGATTCAGATCCTTGCCTAAACCCAATGAACCTGATTCTTTCTCCAAGGAGATTCATTTTTTTACTAATATCTTTTGTATTACTGGCCAATTTTTTCAGTGAAACAATAAGAATTTGGAGTAATAAAATTAAGGAAGAATGATTTTTGAAATAATTTATTTCATTAATGAGAATGGGTAATTTTTCTGGAGGATTTTAATAAATGATGATATATAAAAATATTGGGAGGATTCAATGGTGTTAGTCTGAGCCAAGATTGATTCTCTTATTTTGGCTTTAGGTTAATAGCTTACTGATTAATGGTTTGCTTTTTTAACTATGAATAAATATTGTTTAGTGCATATATCTTTTGTTTAATAAAGATTATTTGCTGTCTTGTATGTGAGGTTTATGAGTATTTTCAATATAAACTTCTTATGTAATAATCATAACGTCTTTGATGATGGACTAAAATTGGTTTTTCCAGAATCATTCAATTATTAGTTCTATTAATTTAATCAATCCTATTTGTGGAGGAAGAAGTTATTCTAAGGTAATAGTTATCTTTTATGATTTGATGATGGACTAACATTGGCTTTTCCAAAATTTCTCCATAATCAAAAACCTATAAATTATTGAAAGTAGTAAGAGAATGAGAAATGGAATTATTCTGTGGAATTATTTTGAGTTTGAAAGATGAGGGGAGTGATGGAAAAATAATGAAGTTATTAACAATATCCCAAGATAATTAATACACCCCTACAAAGCAAAGGCCCCAAATATTAATAATAATAAGTGTTGGTGTTATAAAAATGGAAGAAAAAAAGGAGAGATGTTTTAAGAGAAATAATAAGTGAGTGAGATAGATGGTAAGGTTAGTGCAGTTGGAGAGATAAAGTATTTCAAAAAGGATTAAAATACTACCTAATTCTTTTAAAAAAGATTGCTACTCCTTTTTAAAACAATTAGAAACTATTTTCAACTTGACTTTGAGATTGATTTTTAATAGAATTAGGTGATTTTGAAGAAGTTGAATGTTGCGTTTTTTTAGATATGGAGGGTGGTTTAGTGGAGGATGAATGGAATAAATAAGATATTTTATGATGGGTTGAAACTGTCCAATTACCTAAGAAAGAAAAAAATTAGTAATGTGAAATACTTAAAGAATGATATTGAATAACTTATTAAAATTGAAAATATTCAAGGAGCACTATAAAAAAGAAATAAGATGAGAAAAATGTTAAATTAATTTGACAGGTGCTAAAAGAGGAATGAAAAATAAACCTAAAATGACAATTGAACTATAAAAGTGAATAATTCAGAAAATAATGTGGTAGGTAGTTTTGGATTGAGACAGTGAATTAAAAGAATTGAAAATGAGAAATTCTTAAGGGTTTTGAATTAAAAAAATGATTCAATAAAGTTAATTTTAATAATATAAAACAGCAAAAGAAAAATCAAAATAATATTTTTTAAAAAGGATTAATAATTTTGGCTTGAATTTTTGAAAAAAGATCTATTGAATGCATGATTTCCTTTTAATTTGAACAATTTATTTCAAAGGAAAATTGATAAATTTATGTTGAAATTTAAAAATTTCCAAATTTGCAAAAAAAAACACTTTTAAAACAAATCAGCTTAAGTCTGTGATTATTTTTAGGCAGAAAAACTAATCAAACCATAATTTTTTTCATTTAAAAAGTATTTATCTTAAATGAATAAATTGATTTGAATTTTATTTTTAAAAAAAGTACAAATTAAACAAAAAAGTTTGTTTTTTCTTTAAAACAACTAAATTCCTTTTGTGTTTAATTATTTAAATAAAAGAGAATGAATTTTGTAATTCTTAATAAAAACTGATTTACAAAGATAAAAATTAAGCCTTTGTTTCAATTTAGAAAGAAAAGGACACATGGAACACAAAACTCTCTTTGATCTTCAAAAAATTGATCTGTAAAAGAATACAATTAATTCTGTGATGGTTTAGGTTTTAGGGAAAATATAAGATTAAAGAAGTTATAGAATTACATTTTCGCCACAATGATTAATAATTATACTTTTTTTCATTATTTTAGCAAACAATGCAATCCCATTTTTTGTGCCATCTAGGGAATACTTAAAGGTTTTAGATGAAACCAAATTTTCAAGTTTTAAAATGAATTGAAATAAATAAAAACAATGAATGATGTTTGTAGTTTATGCCAAAATAACTAGAATTAAAAATACTTCAAATTTTTCCTGGAAAATTATCATACACAGACTTCTGTTGTTATTATCTCTTGTAGTACATCTCTTTTAGAAATTATTTTAGGTTTTTTTTTTTGAAAAATAGCATTTTATTCCCAAAATGAAGCCTCCATCACTTTTATCTTCATATTAAAAACTAAAATATAACCCATCGTTGAAATTCGAATATAAAACAACAACCAATAATAAAATGGTACTATGATTAATTTCTCAACTTTTAACCAATAACTAATCATGAAAAAAGTTTCCAACAAGATGCAAAAAATCACATTTTTAGAAACATGACCATTACGAATCATTTGCACTTTAACTTAGACTATATGAAGAGAATGAAAATAACATTGAATATGGGCTGCAATGAAAAATTAAAATTCCATTATTTCACAGTTACCTGAAGGAAAATTATTACTCATCAATTAAAGCAAAAAATCTTTCCATTCACAACAATGGCCTGTTTGATCTTAACATGGCTATTGTTAGGTCATTCTGTTTCTGGTTTTCTTTCATATCTATTTTAGTTTTATATCTTTATTTGTTGATTATACTTTTAAAAATCAATCTGTAATTGTAATTTCTTCTCCTTAAAATTTTTATTTTCCATTTTCCCCCCTTTTGAAATCTAATTCAATCTCCTTGAATGAATTTTCCTGTCCCATTTGATTTATTTTACTTTTCTTAATAATTCCATTTCTCCGTATCCCATTCTAGAATTTCACTTTCCTTCAATTCATGTGATTCCAAAGAAATTATCAGTATTTTTCATTAAAAACATTATTTAAATTTGTCTATAATAATTACAGGCTTCTGATAAGTGTGTGTAGGAAGGTGAAAATAAACTTGAGATTTTTCCACCACCATTCTCCTTTTTTGTTGTGTTATTCCATAATTCTTTTGACCAGTTTCAAGAAATTTACATTTATAAGGCTATCAATTGAAGACTCAAGAAATCAAATTTCATAATTCATCAATCATAATATGGGAATTAGGAAGTAAAATGGATTAAAATTCATCAATATCTATAATCCAATAGGGAGATCCTGTAATAATGATCTATGTGATTAAAAATATAAAAATAGAAGAAGAAAAATAAAGTAAAAAAATAATAATAATGCTAAAGTTACCAATGGAATAGGCAGTGTAGAAATCAAGTTACCCCAGCTCTGCTCAAATTTTGAATTACTCATCAATACAGTCAGTAAAGTGGAGCCACTTCAATAAGATATAATTTAAAGTTTCAACAAGAAAAAGTCACAAGACAGAAAGAAAATAAATCAATTTATGCAAGGGAAATCCATCAAAACCACAAATTACACAGCATGTCTGTGAAAATAAAAGCACAGTCATCTGATAATCCAGAAAATATAAATTAAAAAACACAGTACAAGTTGAATTAAGGAAATGCAAAGCCAATACAGGACACATAAAATACCCACAATACACAGCATTCTCAACCTGAAGCTCAAACAGTGAACAGGCTTATGGTGAGATAACTGTACAAAGTCACCCCATACAGCCAAAAATGGTGCAATAAGCCAAAAAATTGGTACAATAGCTTGAGGAAATCACACTATCAAAAATTCTTCAGAAAAGAAGGTTTAGACAGATTACATAATAATGCATGAAGATGTTGCAATCAACAGAAGATATGGTTCAATACTTCCAAGGAATGACACAATTTCAAAGTTCCTCACCAGAAAAACATCTCATATTACATAATCATACATATAAATGGTGAAATAAACCAAAAAATGGTAGCATTTGAGAGTCACCACTATAAAAAACCTATCCTGGCTAAAATAAGTGAAAAAGCTTGAGTTCCTCTATCGAGAGCCCAGAAAATATAAATAGAGGGCCTCTATCCCTCATTTTCTCCTCTTCCATCAATGAAATGAACTAGATACCAAGAAGGGAAATGATTATTCATCCCTTACTAGTAGGAGAATATAGATATTTTATCAAATTATAATATGCTTGAAAGCTTAATTAATAGTTATTTTCAATTAACAGTAGTTAAAAGAATGTATAAATTATATTATTAATCTACTTTATGTTTAAATTATGAGTCCTATGATCATAATACTATCAATAATAATAATACTATTGAGCTTATCCCGATAAGAGTTATATTATAAAGAAAAAAATATTGATATTATAGTATTATATTCAAACAACCTTACAAATCTATATTATTATATTAAGAATTACACTTATATTATATTGAATCACACATATATCTCACAAATTTTATTTTTATATTAAACAATACCTTACCTTTCAGTTATTAATTGTCCTATTGCTAGACCTATTATGCTAAATATTACCCTCTCAAACCATTAGTAATTATAGAAAATATATAGTATTAAATTGAATTTACCCTTATACTATATATTAGTACCATTATATTGAATCAACCTCTAATAATATTAAGTTCTTACCCAAATATCTCTTTATATTATCAATTAAACCTTATATGTTACATTTTTTTACCTCAGAAATTACTTGTCTGATTATTGATTAGGTCTGATAGAGACTGCTAAAAATTCTTCTCCAGTTTTCAGGCCACAGTATTGAAAATTTATTTATGAGCTCTGTAGGGAGATTGTTAATTATATTCAGAGGGGCAGCTAATACATCTTAGCACCCTTGGTTACAGGATTATTTCAGAAATTCAAAATGGTTTACCTGTGATTTCTCCCTCAAGGACGTCCTTATCTAATCCCACACTAAAAAGAGCTCCACATTGTTGATATTGAAAGGCCTTTGATGAATTTTAATATGGTCAGCAGAGGGAATCTTATGTACTTCAATTGGGTCTATATTTCAGCTTTTGTGATATCCTATTTTAAATAAGTATTCCAATAATAAAATAAGGGTGATATAGAATTCTGATCATCCATATTTGAAATATCCACTGTCTCATGAAAATCATTTGGGCCCTAATTGTTTTCAATGGGGAAAGATGAATGAAAATCTTGTATTAATTCATAAATATACAGATTTGGACTTACCTCTAGTCTTAGGTCTATTTTCTCATCATCATTATTGAATGAATAATTGTTTTAAAAATCAAAAGTGGTTATTGGGGTAATTTTTGGTTTATTACCAAACAATAAATCCATCTCATAATAACATACATAAATTTTCTCTAGCTTGTCAGCCATTTTCTCAATACCACTTTCTCATAATCTTTGGTGATTCCAGCCCCAGGAAAAGTTTCAAATGTCTTGGAAAATGTGTATTTCTTCTTATAAGCTCTCCACTAGTCCCAAATTCTTGATTCTGTAAAATTAAATTGGATTAATAATTTATTATTGACTTCAAGAGCCATCAGTTGGAACCCATTATTCTTTCTTGAAGGAGACTTTGCAATACCAGTAGTCCCACTGGTACCAAAACATTCATTGTAATTAGATTTTATCTTCAACCTATTAATTATGCAAAGATAATTGGCCTGAGTTAGATTCTCTAAGGGATATGACTAAGATTTTCATTTGTGAGATGGATTAAGCTAGTGATAATTTAGATGTGGAATTATAAACCAAATGGATGTCAAAGAAAAACAATTAATTGAAGTATAATGGATAAATAAAAATGCAAGTTCATTAACTATGATATGGGTCAAAAATGAAATTGGATTTAGCTTTGTGCAACAATTGTGAGAATCATAAATTGAATATGAATAAAATTATTAGAACCAAATGATATCAGGGCTTAAATGAATAAAACTTTGGTTTTTATGACTATGAACTGTGGGAAACTCAGCTGAAAAAAGTGATATTTTAATTGAAAAACCCACATTTTTTGAAGGTCAATTTTGTCCAAAATCACACATTATTTCAAGGTGATATTTGGTAGGTTTGAGGCCCACTAATTTAGTCCTTAATAGGAATTTTAGAAAGTTATGGAGATTTTATTCCAATTCAGATAAACTAGTCTTTATTGATGTTATTCTTTTAATAGAGCTACTTTATTCATCCTTTTTTCTGAATAAAGGCTTTGAGTAAGCCAATTCTTATTTTGTACAGAATATTTACCATTAAGAAATAAATTATTTGAATGGACTCTTATTTTGAATAACATATGTTTGAGAAAGCTATTGTATAATTTCAGATTTCGGAAAATATTAGTTATATAAGCCATTACATAAATTACTTCATATTATCTAAGAAGCCTTTGTCACTGTTTACCATGTGATTTAATTATTTAGTGCTTAAGTAGGGGTCTTTTTTGGTGGTATTTTAGGAAAGTAGACATGCGTTCATGAGGCTTTTTTGAAAGGGTATGTGCTAAGGATAATAAAATTTGATTATATACAAGTGGTGTAAGAAAGAAAGATGAGTGAGCTAAGATGGATCAGCTTTGGTGAGTCATTAATTGAAATAACCTAGTGGTAATAAGTATTTTCAATGTGGAAAGGTAGTTTTAGAGGCTTAAGTGTCAGGATAAGTCTATGATGAAGTAGTAATGATAGTATTTACAACTTTAACTATGACTGTGACACAGATAATTATGATAAAAGGGTTTTCAATAATAATATAAAGGGCTTTACTATTGTAAAATGGTGGTGGTGAGTGCTGTTGAAAGCCCTGGGTGCAGCCTTACCAGTTGGATTACTATAAAAAGAACTACAATACTCTAATATTAAGGTATACCTGATTATTTTCCAAGATTATAGCTCTTTTTGACAGTTTTAATACATAGGAGTTCAAGAGCCAAATGGGGCTTCCTTTTCTGGCAGAGAAAAGGCCTCTTTTTATCCTGAAATGGGGTAGAAAGGTCCTCTAGACCATTCACATAGAGGAAGTGAAGATTTTTCACTTCTGAGTTCTGGCTTGTGGGTTTCACAAGGCCTGTATACTCTGTATTGAGCTCAGATGTGGTTTTGAAACCACATCTGGTAAGTTTTCCCAAATACATGGTGAAAATTTCCACCTGGGAATCTTACAGCCCTCTTCTGATGTGGGTGATGTGTAGAGTTATGTATAGAACCTGTATAAAACCCCTGTATTGGCTTAACTATGATGTATTAAAGTATAAGAAAGCTTATTTGTCTGGTTGATACCTCATAATCATGGCTATGGGATGGTATCCCACAGTAAAGCTGTATTGGTCTAAATATGGGGTTTTAACCTTAAAGCTGCTATAAACTTGTCAGTTTTTAAGATATTGAGCTCAAATTTGGTTCATTGTATAGCCCTGAATGAGATATACACAATGGTACCTCATTTGGTATGGTTAACATTAAATATGGAAAAGCTATGCCATGTTCAATTTTAGTTATCCAGATATGTGATTTTCTCAAAATCTGTATGAAACTTGTTTTCCCCATAGCTTTTGTTCTAGATGAGATATGGGGAAATGGATTGCACCATCAGATATTCCTTATTGTGATATTTTTGAAATGACCCCACTTTAGGTATCTCACACTAAAACTGTAGAAGTTGGATGAGGGGTGAATATTTTGTTCCTCTTTATTTGGCATTCTTTTAGCCATAACCTTTATAGTTTTTGAGCTGGCTCAATTTGGATGGTACCATTGAATAGCATTTCCTTAGAGCTTCAATTTGAATACCTGATTTCTGGGGTTAAGCCTCTTTCTCTGGATTTCAGATGAGAGGTGAAAATTAAGGTTATGCTCAGCAACTTCTTTGAGCAGGAATAACTTTGTTATTCTTTGTCCTATGATGATGGTACTTGTATATTTGGAAAAAGGTGACTTTCCTCTTTCTTTTGATACTTTTTGAGCTTGTATGGCTCAGATCCATGTTTTGGTGGTATTTTGATCTACCATTGGTTTATGGTATTTGGATGTCATGCTTGTGCTCTGGTTTTGAGTCACAGGCTGAAATTAAGGGTCTCTTAAACTCAGAATATTAAAACTAAATTCATTCCCCAATGTTTTTCCTCAATATTTTTCCATTTTATTATTAGAAATATAAGATATTCATTGTTAATTATAAGAAAAATTATAAAAATATCAATTTGAAATTCATTTTTAATTTATGATTAAATTTAAATTAATTGAAATTCTATCTATTTATTTTCATATTTCATTTATCTTCAATTCAAATATATTATGATGATGAAATTTATTTTCTTTAATTCTCTCTTATTATTAATAATTTAAGCTTTAATTAAGGCCTAGTTTATTATTGGGTTCTGAAATTCATTTGAAAAATATTTTGAAATTAGTTTTGAAACTATTTTTTTGGTTTTCTTTACAATTATTTAATTAAAATATAATCCCAAATCAATGTTAACAATATATTCCGGTTCATATCCAATTTTTTAACATCTACTGTTAAAAAAATCCAGTCATGGGATCTATTGAATGACAATATTCCATTCTCAAACATGGAAGAAGCTACAATAATTTATATCATCACTATTTTTATATTGAAATCTGAAATTAATTTAAGGTAGGGTCAGGAGGATGTGCATATAAATATATTTTTAATAAGATGAGCTTCACTATTCAATACATGAAGCGACAAGGAGCCTTTTGATGAAGAAAAATTTATGGGGCTTTTTCAAATGGAAGATTTGAATTTTTTTAATTTATCTGAAATTTTAAAAGCATATTTTAGAAATGGTCATAGTAGAGATATGAGGGACACTACTATTGAAGAAAAAGCTGTGTATTATTACGTACCATCTTGTTCAGGGTATTTATCACAAAAGCAGTGGGACATGTTTTCAATCTTGGTAACTCGACAGATTAAAGTGTGTAGCAGACAGTTTTTCAAGCTATCTTTGTCTCATGAAATGGTATTATAGCTACTTGAGCTTAACATTGGTTTATTCATGAGATCTCAATGAAATTACTAAAAACTTCTCTTAGTTTTCGGCATATTGATGATTAGGAGTAGTGGGAATTAATAAATTAATCCTAAAAAAACACCAATGGCTCCCTAACATAATTGGGGCTAGTTATGGCACACAAATACCAATAATTCCACCACAAAATTTCAAATTTCAACTTTAAATAAATTTTAAAATCAGAGATTTATTTTGTTCCAATGCATTGCCTATGGAAAAAGAACCTTCAGGAATTTACTTAATATTTCATTATTAAATTACATAAAACTATTGCTAAAATCACTTGTCCATACAGTTATGATGGAATTTCTGTTTCAGTACATGTAAATCAAACTTTTAAGAGCTCACATATATGACAAGTCTCAATGAATGGAATATCCAGATTCACTATGAATTTCCTGCTTATTAGATACTTGTTTCTTCATAAAAACTGACGATTCCTAAACCTTAAAATTATTTTAATGATGTTAAAAATTCTAATTTGAATAAATTAATCTCATAAACTAGGCTAATTTTACCCTATATTCTATTTAAAATTAACAATTATGTTTCATTCTAGAATTGATATTTAGAATATCAGTCAAACATTTCTTCGACCATCCAGCGAAGTTTCCATTTTTTATTGACCGCTCAGGCTATTTTACCACTAAATATGAGAAATGTTGCAATTTTTTGTATGATATTACATAATATATTGACTGAAGATTCTGAGAGGTTATTTAGTACATTAAATGAATAAAATCAACAAGAAGGAATGAAAATTTGACGATTGAGAGATAGAAAAGTGTGAGTTTTTATTTGATAGTTTTTGAGTATCTTATTGATTTTCCATAATTTTTAAAAATTATAATGACAAAAATATTGGTTTTTATAATAAAAAATCTGTACAATTTAAAAGGTATACATTATTGGTGAATTGGAAAAAAATTTGGAAACTTGATGATAAGATGAGTTATGTCACAAAGATAAAATTTAACTTAGAATGATGAATTATTGAATTCACTATGTTGTTTTTTGTTAATTCAATTGAAATACAAAAAAAATGGTTTAAATAAAAATTAATTTAACAAAAAATTTAAATATGATACCAAATAAAATGGAATATTTGTACAAAAGCTATTGTTGAGTTTTTGAATTTCTATCACGAAGAAGAAGTAATTGATAATACAGCTGAGTATTAAATTCTAATTGAAAATATTCTTGTGAGAATCAAGGTATCATAATAAGATTTCAGATTTAGCCTTATTTTTTTTGAGCTCTTTTAGTTATGTGTGAGTCAATCTATTTCTGAGTAAATTTTCATCTTCCAAACATGCTTTTGAATATTTAACTTAAAAGTATTTCATTTTTGACTTTTGTTCAATATTTGAGCCTTCAGATTTCAATCTTTATATTTTTTTGAGTATTTTTTGGATACTAATTATATAATCCTTATTAGTAGGATCATTATTTTGAGGTCATACTTAATTGTAAAAATAATTACTTTTTGGCTTCAGGAAACATCAGGAAGGGAAGTATTGATCGTATTTTATCGATTAAACAATGAATCAGTAAATATTTTGGTAAGTAAAAAGGGGAATATATATTATTAATTTTAGAGATTCATATGAAAAACTATGTTGGGTTTGTATCTAAAGTCAATACAGCATTTGAAAGTCCTCTCTCGATTAAAATTGATTTTCTTTAGAGCTATGTTTCATGAAAGACCAAGTTTTTCTAATGGTTATTATGCCTTACCTCAGAATAATTATGAATTTTATTAAGAGGACTTGTGTATTAAAAACATATAGTTCATTATATAACTTTCCAATAATATTCTCAGCTACTGGGAAATTATTTTCAGGAAATAAATTACAGCTTAGGGGGTTATAATCTATTCCTTTTATATTATAATTTTTCATAAGTATTTGTAGCATGTATGTGGCATAAAAATTGAATTTAGAGACAAATAAAGAAATTTGTCATATATGATAAACTAATTAATAATATTCAAAAAATTTCTAATGAGCTATTTTAAGAATAGATATTAATTTCTTCCATTTATTTATGATTGTATTAAAGATCTGAAATGTGAAGCATAAATATTTTCAAAAGCCATGGCAACCGGATGCTGAAATTGATTCTTCTATAAATCAATTTTTTAAAAGTATTAATAGATTTATTTTTCAGAAATTCATGAACCTTCTATTCATTATATAGATTTAGAAAATTCTCCCTTTGAATAACAAGCCCAGTAAGGTCACTCTACAAATATTCATATGATCATTACTCTCATTCTCTTCTTTCATTTCTCCTCTTATTTTGCATATTACCTTTCCGTTTGAAATCTATCTTGCTCATATGATTGATCTTTCCCTTTTTGTGAAATAAAAATCAGTACATTTAAAATTTTATGAATGTTTTTTTTCTTCATATTTTTCATGAGGGAGAGTCCTGCCACATAGATGCAAAACTGAAACTTGTGGGTTGGCTTATGTATTCATGCCATGAAATTCCTAAATTCAGACATTCTCTAGGGCCAGTGACTCATTGAGGCTCTTGTATTATCTTTTCATTACTAATATTAACCAAATTTTTGTAAGAATTCCTGCTTTAATAATAATCAAGTCCCATGTCTGATTAATCTGAAAATTTTGGAAAATTACTGTCTCCTCTGTTTTTATTATTCTCCATTTTTATTTGAAAAAAATGAATTCAATTCTATGACTGTGTAGATTAATATTTCTCCATTAAAATATAAGTCAATCAAGATATATTGATATTCTTTTCTTTGGAATTTCATATACCTGGATTAGAAAAACTCATCATCTTGATTTTTACCACCAATGTTGTCAAAAAGATACTTCATTTTTCATGTGATTACATTATAGTTTAGCAAATAATACTTCCCCAGTCTGATAAAAATAATACTTAATTATCTACAGGAATATTAGAATAAGCTTGAAACAAAACAGCCTGAGGAGATTCACCTTGAGCTTTTTCCTAACTTACCTATGGATACAATTAAATGTTTCCAACATGTTATTTCTCAAACTTGAATAGTCATTTTTTTATATTAATGAATATTAAAATAATTTACCATCAGAAACCCTCAATTTATTTACCATACAGATTATCAAATTACTTTATTAGCTCTATCATTGAGTCCAACAACCTCTTTGTAATTTCCTCACTAAAAAAATCTACTCTCCCATTTTTTGTGAGTTCTATAAATATTTGGCAATCTTGATTATTGCTTTAATTTATTGTATTCAGGGCTCACACATTCATTTATTTTCCTCTTTCAGTTTATTTACTGCTCTAGTTCTAGCTTCTTTCTGTGAATTGGCCTCTTCTTTTGTATTTTATTTGTGCTATTGTCCTTATAATTGATATCTTTCTTCTAAAGTGAATTTACTCCCAGTTTTTGATTCATTGAATCTATTCTTAAGGTGTGGACACAAAAAATTGGGTTTAGATAAAGGATTCATCCTACCTTCAAGATTTATGTGAGCCTTAAGGTATATTTTGCATACCCAAATAGGCCACAATTATCTTGAAAATGAATTCTGAACTATGCATAATGCATAAGTAATGCATATATTCAAAATTCATCATTTTTGATTTCAGAAAAGATGAACAACTTTTTATTGAGTAAGTAAATCCATGTACTTAAGGCCAGATTTGGATTCTACACAAAATTTCACCTAGGGTAGCTCCATATAGTGAATAAGCTTAAATCAACTCTTTGAGGTGGTAATATGGAAAATAATTCAATAACACATCATCAATACCACATAAAAGATCCATGAAAATTTTTGTTTTTCTCAATTTCACACCAAAATAATGGGAATGTGAGAAATCCCATGTTACACATACACTAAGAATAATGTTATGCATGTTTGTGGCACTTAATATTATGGTATTTTTACATAAACATCTGGTACACCCATAGTGGATATCTCACTTGAAGCCTGAATTTCTATTTTGGCATAAAACAATATTCAAGGGGGACAAAAGACATCAAAGAGAGCCAGGTGTCAGGATGAGTCTATGATAAAGAGGTAACAAGGCTATTTACAACTTTAAATATGACTGTGAAATGGATAAAAATTATTAAAAAGAGTTTAATTATGGATTAAAAGGGCTTTACTAATGAGAATTAGTGGTGGTGAGCACTGTTGAAAGCCCTGGGTGCAGCTTTACCTGTTGGGTTACAATAATAAAGACTGCAATACCAAAGTTTATAGTATAACCTGATTATTTTCCAAGAGTATAACTGTTTTTGAAAGTTGTACTACATAGGAATCCAAGAGCAGGGATGAGGATTCCTTTTCTGGCAGTGGAAAGGCCTCCTTTTATCCTGAAATGGGGTGAAAAGGCTGTTAGACCTTTTCACGTAGAGGAAGTGAAGATTTTTCACTCTTCAGGACAGGCTTGTGGTTTGCAAAAGGCCTGTATAGCCTGTATTGGGCTCAGATGTGGTTTTGAAACCACCTCTGGGCAGTTTTCACCAATACAGGGTGAAGATTTTCCTCTGGGGACGACACAGCCTGATTCTGATGTGTATGACATGTAGAATGCTGTACATAACCTGTATGGGACCCCAGTATTTAATGAATTATGACGTATTGAAGGAAAAACAAGCTCCTTTGTCTGTTGGACACCTCATAATCATGGTTATGGGATATTATCCCATGCTAAGGCTGTATTGGCCAAACTGTGGGATTTCAACCTTAAAACAGCCATAGCTTTGTCAGTTTTTGAGATATCAACCTCAAAAATTGGCTCGGTGTGAATCCCTGTATGTTCTCTACATAATGGTACCTCATTTGATATGGTTATCATTAAATAAGGCAAAGTTATGCCATGTACAAGATTTTTGTACATATGTGTGTTTTTAGGCAAAAAGCTGTATTGGGCTTGTTTGCCTTATAGATTTTGTTATAGATAATATATGGGGAAATGAATGTAGCCATCAGATAGCCCTGATTGTTCTCTTTACAAAAAGACCCCACTTTAGGTATCTCACACTAAAACTGTAGAAGTTGGATGAGAGGTTAATATTTTATTCACCCTTATTTTGCCTGAATTTGGCCATAACTTCTGTAATACTGATGCTAGCTCACTTAGGCTGGTACCATTGGATAGCCCTGACTTAGAGCTTCATTTGTAATAGCATTTGATGGGGTTAAGCCTCTTACTCTTTATTTCAGATGAGAGGTGAAAATTAAGGTTTATGCTCAGCAACAACTTTGAGCAGGAATAACTTTGTTATTCTTTGTCCTATGATGATGGAACTTGTGTATTTGGAAAGAGGACACTTTCCTCTTTACTTTGATACCTTTTGACCTGATTTTTCTCAGCTCCATGTTTTGGTGGCATCTTGGCTATACCATTGATCTATGGTATTTGGCTGTCATGCTTGTGCTCTGGTTTTGAGTCACAGGCTGACGCCAGGGTACCCAACTTCTGAGGCCTCTGAGGAGTGGAAAGCTCCAAATCTTGGATCCATGGATGATATTGGCCCAATTAGTAATCTGAAACCTTTTTGGAACTTGGTTACCAAGTCAAAACTTCACTATATCATAAGAAAATAGCAAATAAGCTGCTATTTTGACGTGACAAGGAGGTAAAGAAAAACTTAGACTCCTGTAACCATGTCAATTCTTAATGATTTTCCATGGATAAACCCTAAAAGAGTAATTAAATCCCTTTTTTGACTATTATTCATTGATTTACCTCATAGCAACCAGCCATATAGTGCTATTTTCAATTCTACATGGAAATGAGCTAAAAACTTCAAAAATTCATCAAAAATACAATTCTTATTGAATCTTTGTGAAGATTTCAGGGCCAATGGAGAACTAAGTAATCATGATAATCTTATGTGACAAAAGATGATGCAATCAATAATTCAAAAAGGTTTATTGTTTTCTCACTCAATGGTTTTTCAGTTTGCTCCATGGCACACCTCTGTGAGCTGTCTTAGACTTAAAAGAGGCCTCATCTTGCTGTTTTTACCAAATAATAACATTATTCAATTATACCTTTATTACCAACAAGTAAGTATTAGTTAAGATCTTTTCTTAAGTGCTTTAATCTTTCAGAATCAATCAGAAAGTGTGAACCTTCGAGATACGACCACATACCCAAAAAGGTCACAAGAAATATTTAAAATAATTACCTTAAAGCTACAAAAATTCCATAAATTGGCATAAAACTAGGTTTAACTCAAAACCCAATGAATAAACATGTGAAATAAATCATACCATTGGATTTCCCATTGTAAAATACACATATGCCCCTTTTATGGCATATCTGTAAAGTCAATATTTAATGAGTTATAAGTGATAATACCTTATAAAAAACATAAATCCTTAATTATTTCAAATAACAATGAGACAAAATTTGAAATAAATGGAACAATTGGATTCCCCATGGTAAAATACACATATACCACTTTTATGGCATATCTGTAAAGTCAATATTTAATGAGTTATAAGTGATAATACCTTATAAAAAACATAAATCCTTAATTATTTCAAATAACAATGAAACAACATGTAAAATAAATAGAACCATTGGATTCTCCATAAACATACACACATAAAACAATTACTAAGCTAATCTCCAAAGTCAATACTTAAGGAGTTAAGCTGAATATATGCACTTTTTTGGTCAATGCATATATTCAAGGATTTTAGCTAACATCTTTTTAAATATGCATGATAGAGTGATGAACGAAAAATAAAGTCATCACGTAATTACTTTAGGAATACATAAATGAACTTTATTTCACAAGGCATAAACAAGGTTAAAACCTGTAAGAGATTATTGATTAAAATCAATAGAGCTGTTGACCACTTTGTTGTGAAAGTGGTCCAAACTTAAGAATAAGTAGAAAGTCAGATTTCAATAGTTCATTTGTGAAGAATGACGTAATTTTTATTATAAAATTTAGGGTATAACCCCTTGAAATCATGGCTTGAAGTTTAAAATATTAAATCTCAACAGAAAAGATGAGTTACAAGAAAAATCAACAAAAATAGAGTTTTGATGATGTAATGAAATTCTCTTGGCAGCATAATTTGGTTATGTCAAGCTATTGAAATTCACTCTCCGAATTTCTGTAGCGTGTAAAACTTAAAAGTTATTAAGGATCAAAGTTTGAGCTTAATTTGATCATTTATGATCACTCACTGTAACCTTAAATTAAGTTTAACAGTCATATGAGTGATAACATTGGTGAATACTGTTAGTTTATGATTAAAACTAATAAAATCCATGAATTTTGGGGCTCTTCCAAGCCTTGACGTCATCAAAACTTAGAGTTATAGTGATAACTCTAAATAATGGCGTAATAATGAGATAAGATGGTTTGATCATGATGTAATCATCACCAAACGTTAAAATATTGATCAATTCCAGTGGATATGATCAGTTCACGTATACTAGAAGCCTGTTGGACTCCAGGAGGAAGGAATTTAATATAAATAGAGCTCTTTTTACACTATTTCCCCCTCAGATGCTTACAAAACATTAAATCATTAAATAAAAAGGTAATTTCTTTATTCTTTATATATAAAACTTCTATATTATTAAAGACCAAAGGTAATATTATAATAATCTTCATCTTTGATGTGATTATTACAGTTATTTAAATTGTTTTGTTTAAATTTCTGTTAAAAAACCTCAATTCCATGTAAAATCAAGAAAATTTGTAATTTCTCTTAAATATTATTGTAACTACAATTCAGATAAGTTGTATTTACAGTTCTAGGCGTAAAAATATTCAAAATTATTATATTAATCATTGAAAGTAGGTTATTTCTCTTATTATAATACTTTTTCTCTATTATTACTTTAATAATTCTATAATTAATATAAATAGTATCTATATTAATTTATAACTTTAATATTAGTAATATTATTGTTATTGATTGTTTTTTATTAATAGAAAACAGTTTTTTACGCCTTTATTATTTGTGGTAACAATCATAAAGTGCTTTTAAATATATTAATTATCTCATATTAATATATTTATGTTATATATTATTCTTTTTATAACATAAATTATATTATTATATTTATTTAATAATATAATTAGTTTTATCTTATTTATTTCATTCATAAGGAAATTCATAGTACAATAAGTAAAATATTAGTAATTTTTACTTATTGTTTCATAGTCAAACCTTACAGAAAGACATGAAATCATAGAAATCAACTATATATTGTTGTAATACTGTTATAAATCCATTTTGATCCATTAAATCCACAATTATCTGTCAAATTTCTCTGCTATTATCTTTGATAAGTTCTTTGGTGTATTGGTGGGTGATTTATCTTAATTATTAAAGTTTTTCTCTATTAAATTGTTTTATTCAAGAATAATATTTATAATTATTCTTGCAAAAGATAATTATATATTAAAATAATTTTCTCATTTTAATAAAGAAATTCTATTATTAAATACTTCTTGTAATTGATTCTAGTAGAGAATTACTGATTACTGTTATAATCACTAGTAGTGTCCAACAAGTAAAAGAATTAATTGAGTAATTAATTATTTAATTGTGGCTATAATAATTTCTATTATCATATTTCATAATAAAAGTCATAGTACTGTTGATTAATAGTAATATTATCAACAGTTTCATAGACACATCTTACAATTTGGATAAGGAAAAATTGAGTGAAAAATAGTAATTTAAAGAGTTTTAAAAGAAAGGCATGCCAAATTTATTGTTTTTGACTTTAAAAATATAAAAAATAATATTATAAATATTTTTTTTACAAAAAGCAAAGATGCATCCCAAGACACTCTACAAAAGATATCTATTACTACAAAATAAATATCTTCCAGAGAAATTTCAATTGGAATCAATTAAGAAAAGATTTTTAAGAAATTAAAATGATATTAAATTCTCTGATATTAATATCAAACAAAAAACATGCCCAAAATTGGCCAGATTAAATTCTGAAACAAAGCAACAAAGCTTACAGGTATGGAAAATGCTGTAATTCACTGTTAGTTTAGCTCAAGGGTAAAAATGATTATAACAGCTTTTTCAAATGTTTAAAATGACAAAAATTATTTTAAGGAGGTTTTTTAAATATTTTATTGAGTGGTTTCTGACATGAAAAGAAAATATTGAGCAAAGAAATTTCTATAAATCCACTAATTTTCTTCCTCAAAAAGTAATAATTTCTCTCACAAGTATTGAGAAACATATTGTAAAAATAAAAGACAATCATGGAATAATTTACCCCTTATTTAGACCAAAAAAGGGGTTTTTAGCCATTTCAGTCCTACAAACAAGGAATGGATATAGTAATAGTTGGTTAATAGTATTCAAACCATTTCAAAATGGGTGTAAGGACCCTTCAAAAGCAGCTAAAATATGAGGTTTTTATAGCTTAAGGGTATTTTTACCCTCTTAAAAAAGGTTCAAGCTACCATGGTTGGTATCAAAACCTCATCAAAAATTGAGTCAAACACCCTGTGACCCAGTTCAAGGCTTGAAATTATGGAAATATGGAGTATTTTGACATCCCACAGCTTTCAGAAAGGAATTTGTGAGATTCTGTTACCCATGGAGCCAAGATCCCTTTTCAACCCAAAATTCAATCTTTCCAATTTATTTTTCTTTAATTCATCCAGATTTATTATACTTAAAATATACATATGTAATTAAGCTAGATAGCTAGATTACACAGCTGTAGTTCTTAATTTCAAATATGTAAGTTTGAGCTCACTTATGTAATACACACACAAATTTTGACATACAATTGAAAATACTCCAATTCCTCATAGCTTCTGAACTACACACTACATCTAAATTTGACACAAAAAAGGTTAACACCACATGTGTTCAAAATCAAATCAATTATTTGAGTATTTGAGGATTCTCATACAAAAAATACCTGCAACCTAATCCAAGATTATTGAGTGTTGAGTTACAAAAATTTCATCCAGATGTGACCCAACCTGAATTTTGGTGGGGAATCCAATAATGAAATAAAATTAATAATCTTACTAATTGGAAAAAGCTTTATGGTAAAGCTTATGTAATATTCTCCAAAAATCATATCTTTCTGAATATTTTTGTTGGAAATTATTTTTGAGTTTGCTTTTTGTAATAAAATAGCATTTTCACATTTTTGTTAATATTTCTAAATTTTTCTAAGATCATTCTTTTGAAACTCCTCTTCCATTAAATTTTTTTTTTTGATCTTTTTTTTCAAGTCATCTTATTTAGAAATTATATGTCAATTCTTTGGTCTTTTTTTGGTATATGAAAATACCTCTAAGGTGCACACATTTCCCACTTCATCCTATTTGTTTGAACTTAAACTAGGTTAATAAAGAAAGTTTTAAATTTGATTTTCATGAAAAAGGTTTTTGAAACTTTTCCATAATTTGATAAATGTAGATTTTGCATGAAATAAGCCATGATTCAAATTATTGGAGATTAAGAAAAAAACTATTGGTCAGAAAAGATAAAAAGCTATAAGTCATTTTCATAACCAAAATTCATCATTTTTCTTGAAGAAAAATGAAAATAACTTGTTTTGAGAAAGTAAGTCCATGGGTTTAAGATCATATTTGGATTCCAAATAGAGCTTTACCTAGTTCACCTCCATATGGTGAATAAGTCTTAAGAAAATTTATGAGGTGTTAATATGGAAAATATTTCAAAACCTCATCATCAATACCTGATAAAAGATCTGTGTAACATCTTTCTCTTTGCATTTTTACACCAGAATAATGGGATTCTGGAAGCTTCCATGTTACATAGACACTAAAATAAGATTTGTAAATTTTTAATTGATATTACTGAAATGTTATACCCATAGTTGGTATTAGTCTTAAAGCCTGAATTACTAATTTTTATGTAAAAATAGCTAAGGGGGACAAAGGACATCAAAGGGTATCAGGTTAACCCCATTGCTGAGGCTTATGAAGAATACCCAGTCCCAGAGCTTTAATTAATGGATGATAATTACTTAATTGGTAATAAAGACCTTTCTTTAACCTTTCTACTAAGGCTAATTCCAATTCAATAATAATGAAATAGAAAATAAGCTGATATTTTGATGTGACAAGGAAGTAATGAGAAAATCTTACTCCTTTATCTATGTTTATTACTAATCATTTTCAATTAATAAACCCAAAAGGATTGATTGAAGCCCTTTTTGGAATATTATCTATCAAACTACCTCATGGAAACCAGTTATCACTATCCCATTTCCTTGCACCATATATAAAATGAGATAAAACTTCAAAAACTCATGAAAAATAAAATAATTAATACATGTTTTTAAGAATTTTGAGAGAAACTTAAAAGCTTTAAATAAAATACAAATCAAAAAGTAATTATTAATTCATGATTTCAATTGATAGTTTTACTCACAGTCCATTTTTTATGACTCCATGTGAAACACTAAATTACCATTAGATAGAAGCTGTGACAGAACTTCTCATAAAATTGATAAATTTTAGAAACCAATGTTCATTTTTAAATGAAATAATATTTAAAGTTGTCAATTTATTGTATATATTCACCATAAATTGGTTGGTAGCTACATAAAATTTCTTAATTAGTTAATTGTGATACTTTTATGTGGAAACAAGTGATTCAATCATTAATGAAATGAGGAAGTTGTATTCTCACTCATTTATTATTTGAGTTAACACCTTTTCATTCCTTTGTAAGATTTTGTAGAGCTAAAAAAAGCCAACTGTTGATGTTTTCCCAATAATCCATGATTATCATTCAGTTAAATTGATAAGTCTTTGATAAAATAGGAAATTATTAGTTATATCTCCTTATGAAATGCTCTTATATTTTGAGCTCAGCCAGGAAGAATTTAAATTCAATAATAGTACCATTTATCATAGTATTTCAATTGAAATAATTTTATTACTTATCTGTATGACCTTATGATTATTTGAATCCACAAATAATCACTTACATCACCTTTTCAAATCTTTTCAAGCTCTATTGGGAGTATTGAGGAGAGATTATTTTCTTCAAGTTTTTGGTCTGAGTTTTTGTAGTTTTTTTAAAAAAATCTATAATAATCACTATTTCAAAATATAATTATCAATTAAAATTATTTAATATCATTTTAATAAGAGTTTTTATTATTAAGCCTTCTTGAAAAAATTTTTAGTTGACAATTACTTATTACTGTTATAATTACTGGTAGATTTAATAATCAAAAAATAAACTGTTTTATTTGGATATAAGCTAATAATTTAGGGAAGCACCAAGTGGAACTTCCAACAACAAATTCAAATGGAACACTCATTAAAAATCCAAGCCTAATCAAAAAATAGGAACATGAACATTTGCTGAAAAACAGATAATAATCAATGCTAAGTAAAAGGCAGAAGAACAGAGATTTAAGAAAGCTGAAAAAACATCTGGCACAACAAGAGAGTCAAAGAAAGTTTTTAATGTTGTTTCATATGTAATTAAGACAGTAAAAATAAATTTCTTCATTTACTGATGGGTCTTAGAACTATTTGAATTTGGATTTTGAAAATACTGGTTTTATTTCAAAAATCACAAAGATCAAAAAAGGTATTTTGACTTACTTTAGTATTTGTCTTTTTAGACATTGCATCAAAATTATACAGAATCATTGAAAGCCTATATAGTAATTAATTTCCAGTTCTCACTTCTTTTATTAATTATTAAGAATGATACTAATTTGAAGTAATTAAGATTAATAAATAATTGTGTGAGGAAACTGGAGGGGAAGGATTGTACACATAAATGACAAATAACTACATGACAAAAAATTCAAGGGACTCATAAGAATTTACTCATTTTTTATAAGTTGATAAAATCTTTTTTCAAAATATACACAATATATGACAAAAATAAATTACGGATAATTCAGGAATGAATGCAAGTGGAATTGAATCAGAAAAATTAACACAAAAAAAATTACAATATCAAGATTCAATTTAGAATTGAAATTTATTAAATGTACCTTGTATTACATAAAGTATTGATGGAGATAGTGAATTATAATGGAAATAGTAGAGTAAATAATAATGCAAAAACTTAATATTATGAGGAAAATAATTAACCAGGCCCTCAAGTTTTTTTAGGAACTGGTTTACTTAAGAAAACAGGGATTCATTCTGATAAATAACTAAATAATAAGGTTTCATTCTTCTTTCATAAGGAATACCAAAAATAACAAACAAAGTATTTTATTTCCAATTATTATTGATAATAATAAAGGTCAAGAATGGGTAGAGGAAAGAGATAGACAAAAAAAGATAAAGAATAGAAGTCAAGTAATGTGGAAAATCAGTAAATAAATAATCAGAGCAATATGGAAATGCTGAAAATTCTGGCCAAAAGAATGGATTTTAATCCAGAATCATTTCAAGATATTTTGAATGAGGTCCATTTGGAAAATTTATGAATTATTGTATAAATTCAACTAATAGAAAATGATAGTGTATGTTAATTATGTATAATGCAGGATTTCTTTTCCTTTTTTTCTATATTGTGCTCCAATTTCTCCTAAGGTAAATCTGAAATAGAATTTAATCTTCTTTTTTGTTACACTGACAGGAATCAGTGAGTGTTAGTGCTGAAACTATATGGCTATATAACCATTTCAAAAAGGAATTAAAAGATATGCATTGCTCTTAATTACATATTCAAAAACATTTTCTCACTCCCACTTTATTTTATCTCATATCTAGTTAGACAGCTTACTAATCACTATTTCTTAAAAAATTAGTTTATTTACAAAATTATAATTAACCCAATTAGTTCATTCATTGAAGAGAATCTCTGTAATATTAAAAATTAAAGGTAAAAGTATATTATAAAACTAGACTATTAATAAAATCTCAATTGAAACAAAAAATCAAGACCTATGAATTTTGAAAAATCAAAATTAATTACATTATGGGCTATGCTAAAAAGGCCTATTATCAACAGGTATTTTTGAAAATTTAAATTCAAATTCTTTTAAGACTATTTGTAAAATTTATAAGAATATCTTTATTTATAAAGTATTATATTCCACATAAATTCTTCTTAATAACTAAACAAATTTGAATCAAATCATTTTCAAAGAACAAATCTTTTTTTTTTCATTACCTTTGATTCTAATTAAATTTTCAAGATAAAAATTTATAAAAATTTATGTTAGTAATAATTCTTTTTCTCTTTTTTTCATAATCTAATTTTAATATAGCTTATATTTATTTCTTTCTCATAAAATACAAAGTAAATTTTTTAAATTTAATTACAAAAAAAATTAGTAAGATCATAAACTTCATTCTACTCACAAAAGTTTTATCATAGCTTACTATAGTTCCTATTCAGGATTGTATGTAGAATCATGTATGGAATGGTCACTTTAACTGTGTTTAAGGGAAGAATTTCTTGAGGTAATAGTAATAATTGAAACCATTTTTTTCATCTTCCAAAATCTTGTACAACTATCATTCTACAAGTCCACTACATTTTGATCATCTACTTCCAATCCATGGTTGAAAATATCACTTCATGGTGCACCAAGTTAATGAGTGCATATTATTGAACATCACTCTTCACTCATCCTTATTATTTCTTGATGGAGTGAGTATTTAAACCTTGCCTGAGGATCTTTAATCCCCTAATAAGTATAAATTCAAATCTTTAAATTCCAATTATTAAGTCCTTCCCAATCCATGACTTCCAAAAACATCCTACTGTCATGCACTGAACCCAGAAATCCACCAAAAACCTAAAAGAAAGATTCCATCAATATCAATTGGATTTATTATTTACTAAAATGATTTCTTATATCTTTTTGAAATTACCAGTACCATCCAAAATTGTTTGGAAAACTATTGAATACCAAAACTTATGATTTAAATATAAATTTAATTCATCATTTGGAGGAGACATGATTGTAATATGAGTGCAATTGATGGGACCAATTACGTTAGGAATTATATGTCTTAACTTGAAACAATCTCTAATCAAATACCAATCAGAATAATTATTCACAGCTGGAAGACTAATTTTAATTCTCAAATTTGAAAATTACAAACACAACTTACCTTATAGTCAGGTCATGCAAGCTTAATAAAAGTGCTTAAAATATTACTTGTGATACCCTGTATGCTACTGATTTTCCAATGTTAAATAAGTGTCACACTGTTTCCTATGAGCTTCCATGGTCAATTCAATAGAGGGTTTCACCAAGCTTCTCTTCTATGATTAAGTCTTGAATGTCTTCATGGTTTTCATTCAAAACATTGTTTGGTATGGAATACACCAGCCTAACAATTTCATTGTATCACATTTAAGATAGACCTTTGAATCTTGCTTCATTATATAGCTCTTCATCATGCCATGTATTGAATTGCTACCCACATTGTATTGCATGACAATGGCAATACCTTATTTAGTTGTAGCATGATAAATGAATTGCCAAAAATACAGTAAAAATTGAAATCATGTGCATGGTAGTAGGGTTGTCCATGTTGTAAAGATATGAATATGAATTTTGTTCAAAAAAATTGAAACAGACCATATAAAGACGAATGAAGTTGAGTAAAATTTTCAAAATATTTTGAAGGCAAAAGTTTATTTTTTAATCAAAAATAAATTAAAACCTAGTCTAAAATGTTTTGTGAATTCTTTCGAAACCCTGATCAGAAACCAGGCCTTAGTTTCAAAATAATTTGTTTTGCTTTTTTTCAAATTGTTTCCAAAGCCCCTGGCCATAAAGACAACAAAGCCCTTTTATTGAATACTATATATCTTTCTAACAATGTTCTTTCTTTTCCAATGTTTCTTGCAGTGTAAAATTACATGATTTTTAAGATTAGTTAGTTGCTTTATTAGAAAAAACGACCAGTTTGGAAGCTAACAAGATGTAAAATGAGTAATTACGTTGCTGTGCATATTTATTATGTTTGAAATAAAATTAAAACCCAAAGTACCTTGACAAGTCCTTACTGTTATTAAGTACACTGAATACAACATTTTTATTTTTATTCTGAAAAATTTGGATTATGAATGATAATTCCTACAAAATAAAGTGATAACAGATAAAATTAACGAGTAAAACTTTTTTCACCTTTGTTTTACTTTGTAAAGGCGTTAGTTTAGATACGTTGTATAGCAAGTAGGTGGCAT
The DNA here is from genome assembly GCA_023105745.1 of Austropuccinia psidii. NCBI lineage: Eukaryota > Fungi > Basidiomycota > Pucciniomycetes > Pucciniales > Sphaerophragmiaceae > Austropuccinia > Austropuccinia psidii. The sequence continues at coordinate 25,294,431 of JALGQZ010000002.1, forward strand.
CTATTAGTTCAACAAACACTTTATGTTAAGGCATTTATGAAAATAAGTTTTGACAATAAAAAACAGAAATCATTCACAAATGAAATTGTTTTCAGTTCAAATCAAATATGTTTTTCAGTAGCTATGACTACTTGAAGAAAGCTTTTTAAAATAATCTTTATTAAGTTTTTTTTGGCTTCACTCTTCCTTGCTGTTTTGGTCTTGAAGCAGTAGCACAAAAACTAATTAAACCCTGTTTTCTTTTTCTGTCTGGATCTAATCAATTGTTGCTAAGGATGACTTTTTAAGCTCTTCTTCATCTTCGTCGTCCTCTTTGAGGTTTGATTTAAATGGGTTTTCATCATCATCTAAAACTTCGTCTTCGTACGTGTGTGTTTCATTTTGATTATTGTTTCCTTGGGAGTTTTCTCCTTTTTTCATATTTGTGTTACCAATATTAATCATCCCTCCAGTTGTTTCTTCTTCATCTATTGCTTCTACACCCATAGTCATCATTGTCGATTTAGATCGTTGATGATCATTTAATGCTTTTTTTAAGATCGTTTCACCTGCCATACCGGATTGCCGTCTTCTATTGGCTTGACTTAAGGATCTAAAAGAATTTATTCCAACTGGTAAGGGTTGAAACGCACTACTCGTTGCAGTCAACATACTGCCTTGCATTGCTGTACTTGTATCATCCGCTCGGACTGGAATGTTGACATTTCTTGGTTGATGAAGTGGCCTGTTGAGTCCTGGCCCTAAGTTATGGGGCCGAAATTGATGAAAAGTACTGCCGGGATGAATAAATGAGGTCTGAGCTGAACCATGCTGTTGCTCAACCATTGATGATCGGTAAACAGAGTCAACACCTGAATATCCGATTGCTTTTGATAAATAAAGCGAAGCTGTTTGATTTGAGGGTTCCCAATTGGGATGATGTGCGACAAAGCTTAGCATTGAACGTCCCATCTTGTCAATATCTTGTTGTCGTTCTTGTTGAATCGGTCGAGGGCGTAAATCAGTTAATGCAGCCTTCTGATGGGGTATGGGGGAGCTTGAATCTTCCTGCTGGATTGAATTAATCAAACTGTTAGGGTTTTGATTACTAAATCAGAGTTTCAAAAAGAAATTTGATTGACTGACGTCTTGATCAAGTCCCAGCTTGTTAAAATCAAATAATGCGAAAGAGCAAACATAACCAATTCCATCAACATGAATCGTAAACTCTCTAAAAAAATCTACTATCCTCTGACATCGTTCATCGGTAAAGTTATACCAAAGTATAAACGGGGTGAGTAAGACGCTCATAATTTCTTGCAAAAAATTGATGATCTTCAACTGAAATAATCCACAAAATTCGTTATAAACCTCTAGTCCGTGTAATTTACCGTACCAATGGGATGGAAAGTAATGGGTCAATTGGACAATCTGTTCCATCATTTCTTCGGACGTTTCAATGGGTTCTTCAAGTGGCTTTGGAATCATCCCTCTTGAAATGGCCAAGATTGATCCGAATAAGCCAATATAAAATAAGACACTACGATCTTGAGTGATCTCAAAATGCAAGAAAGCATCGGGATCAAATAGTGACAGAACAATTAAGATTGCGGCAAACGAGCCGGCAATAAAACTGACGAATTTTGCTAAAATCGTTGTTTTCGTCTTTGGAAATTGATCGACATAACGCTTAGAGATTGAGTAACTTTTAAGAAGTCTAGATTGAAAGAGGTGGGGTAGCTCATTATATTCTCTAAACTTCCACTGAGCTAATCTAGTAAAACTTCGTGACCCAATCGACGACGGGTTCTTATGATATTCCTAATTTAAATTGCAATATCATTATAAGAATCAGTTTGATCTAGAATTCAAAAAAAGTGGAAATTGTAAAGCCAACCTCAAAGTATCGAAAAAACGAATAAATCAAGACATAAATTACAATGAATGGTGCAAGAGCGGTATTAGCCAAAGCTAGCAGCATGAACCGTTTCCGCAACCTAAGGTCAGTTGAACATGGCAAAAAAAAAAAAGTCAACATCAACTGTTGAAGTAATTACGATCTAATCTTGATAGCAAGATTATAACAAACCCAGAAGCTAGAGAGGAATTTAATCTTGAAACTAAAAATTCGGGTTTAACTTGACCGCGTTGATCAAATAAATAACCACGTAAACAAAATGTAACGTTCCACTCCAAAGAAGTTGTCAAATGTGTTTCGGCAAACAAAGCGTTACCAACCATCTTGTTTGGTAAAGGTGGACGAAGATCCAGTATATCTTTATTAAACAAAGCAATCAAATAATTGTGCTCTCTCATGATTTGATTAGCAATATCATGAGCGTCTAATTTTCGTTGTTGAACAGATTGAGAACCAATCGACCTTTGATCTTGATGAGCAAAACTTGAGGGATGCTGATGTGTTAAAGCTGATAATTTGTCAACTATTCCATGCCAAGGAATAGTTTGAATATCCGCCTTTTATTAGTTGGATGATAAATAAAATAAATAAATTGATTGATGATCATCAGATATTTTTAATCATTTGTGACTTTAATTGACAGAGTTTTAGAAAGTTCAAGATGATAAAAATAAAATAAAAAAGAGGCAAGTACGATATGAATGAATAAAAAGTTGAATTATTTTAAAAGTCAAAATTAAAATTTTGAAAGAAAAAATGCTAAATGAATGATCTACCTCTGAAACTTCGAGTAAATGAGTAAAGAACTCGTGCATTTGCCATAATCTAGCAATCTCTTGACCAAATTTCAAAACTTTCCAAGCATAATAGCTACTGAAGCCTAATACGAATAGCAGACCGAAACCAGAAAACCTGGATAGACGAATTATAAAAACAATGATAAGAGAAATCATCAGAGGAAAAGGAGATTGATTTTCCTGTAAAGAAAAGTCATGGCTTTCCGAACCTTGATACACATTTGGGGACAATGACTTGGTGTAAATGATGACTCTTTTTAAGTATGGAATAATCTATACAGCCAATTAAAAAGGTTGAAAATCCAATGACAAACCCTACTGTCCTGAAATGAGAAGATAAGGATGATGAGTGAAATGATTATGATAAGTTTAAATTGGAAAAGAAATACCAACAATAAATTGAATAATTTTACTAAACCAATCACCCAAATTCCGTTTCCAATGTAATAAGAATAAACTTGTTGTAGAAATTCATCCAGATCGGTTACATTGTTCCACCTCCAGAGTGCCAATTCTTTTAAATTTAAATTTGATTGCTGAGCATTTTGATTAGATGGATTTGGTCCTAAATTTCCATCTTGTGAATTGAGATCAAGTGCTGATTGATGTTGGTTTAATTGGACGTAGCCATTTCTAGTATTAGAATTTGATGATAAGTTTTGATTGGAGAGATAATGATCTCTTTCTTGATTCCAAATTTGTTTTAAATTCGTGATCAAATCAGTTGGAAGGTTAAAAAAATGTTTTTTTTGATTTGAATAATGAGTTTGATAATTATTATTAATACTACTGTTTTGATCATGACTGATGTTAATGGAGGATAAAATGTTAGAGTTATTGGAGATTGGTTTATGGTTTTTAAAGATATCTTGATTATTTTTGGATTGATTTGATTTAGAGTGAGGATACGTTTGATTTGAAGGAGAATCTGATGGAGCAGAGGTAATTGATGAAGTTGATGAGGGATGATGATGCCTGATCAAAGAAGGGGATGGAGAGGTGTCACTAATATAATCAGTTTGACGACAGTTTGTATGATTTTGTGGAGATTGAAGGGGATGAATATCAATCATTAAGCTATGATTTGGGTTGATTGAATTTGACCCAAAGTTTTGATGGATGAGATGATTAGAGTTTTGATTGAAAGAGTCTATCGAATGATTAGCCTGATGATTAAATTTTTCGAGACGAGGCTGCAGCATCGTTAAGATAGATTCCGAGTCGAGCTGATTTGAATCCAGCAAAGTTGAAGTTGAGGGCTGATTGAGCTGATTGATTGAGCTGGAGATGACAGAGGACTCTGACGAGGGCTGAAGGTGACTTGATGGCTTCGCTGCGCTAGTCGGTGAAGGAAGCTGAGGAATGAGAGAAGAGCTTGGCCCCTGGAAGGAAAGAGAAGAAGAAGGAGAGGAAGATTTTAAATTATTTTTTGATAAAATCATTTTGGATTTTTTGGATTTTTTGGATTTTGATTTTTGGAATTTTGATAAACTTGGGACCATTCGCTTATCCCATACTCCAATACATTATGGCTTAATGGCATCTACTCAGAGCATTTGCAACCGTATCCTTTGTCTATAATACAGAAGGGTGCACAACCACAACCATCTATGGCTTAAATCCTGTAAGATGTACAGTTTTGAGATTATAGAGCACATTCCACAATTGTCTCACTACCAACAATGGACCTTATTCAGCAACTAATTCAAAACCAACAGGCTTCGTACAATGAAAACAATGATGAAATCAAAACCAGTCTTGATCAGCCCAGCAATGGAAAGAACATTCAAGCATCCATTGACCATAATAGAGCACTTGGGTCTTATTGTTTGTTTGAGGATTATTTTGAGGAAGACTGCACATATCCAGAGCATCTATTTCAATGCAGAGCGCAAATGCCCAGGTCAATTTTTATTGAAATAATGGAGAAGGTCCAAGTGCACAATTGCTTTTGGAGGCAATCAATACTATGAAAATAATCAAATTATCATCAGGACTGCATGTGATGCTGATTATCGATGTGGCAGGACTGTTGCAAACAAATAGGGCTCTCATCTTATCAGAAGGTCTCATCAGCTCTCAGGCAATTATCATATGGGGTAGGTCTTTTCTGAAGACATAATTTTGCTTTTGGAAAAGAATGCTTAAGAAGGCCAAAAACTGAAGAGTTAGAGGTAATTATTTCTGAATATGAAAAACAAGGTTTTCCTGGATGTCTTGGAAGACTTGATTGCATACACTGGGCATGGAAGAATCACCCTCAGGCATTGGAAGGTCAGCTTGAGGGAAAAGAAAAAACTACAACAATTTTATTGGAGACAGTTGCCTCTCAAAATCTAGAAATTTGGAATTCCTTCTTTGGAACACCAGGTGCATTAAATGACTTCAATATTTTAATTCAGAGAAATTTATTTGATGATTTTTTGAGGGGTATAGAGAGTTTCATTTCATGTTAACAACAATTAGTACAGCCATGGCTACTACTTGGTTGACAGCATCTATCCTGATTGGGCTTTTTTAATCAAAAACCTGCCTCATGCTCAGGATGAGGCAGGTCAGCTATTTTCCACAAGGCAGGAAAGTTCTTTAAAAGATATTGAGAAAGCCTTTGGTGTATTACAAGAAAGATGGGAAATACTAACCCAGCCTTTTTGGTTTGGGAAATACAAGAGAAGAAAAAATATAATGTATTGTTGCATCATCTTGCACAACATGATTATTGAGCACAGAAAGACATATTAAATTCTCCTACTTGAACAACTATCAAATTCTTCAGCAAAGATAACCCCAACTCATCATGATCCAATCTTATTTTACACCATGAATAACTTCATTCAGAAAGAGGAACCACTTAGCAATAGCACATTAAACAAGCATTTGACCCAAGACCTAAAAATACACAACTGGATTCAGCTGTCACAGCCAAGGAGGCAGGGGCATTACCAATCATATTCAACAATCATTACTTCATTGATACCCCTCAAAACCCAATCAGCAAGGGGGTTTCATTCAACATTCTACAAATACAGTTTTCAGACCTCAATACAGTTTCATACAGGCAAGACCCAAATACAGGATTCACCAAATACAGGCCTGTAATCAATACAGGTGCAAATACCTGTATTGACTGTATAACCTGTATTGGATTCACCAATACAGGATTCAATCCCACATCCAACTTCTTCCAGCATACAGACAAGTATCTCAACACTCAAACTCCAAGGCTGGTATTTCTCACATATACCAGCCCCTCTTCACCCACCTGGGGGTTTTTCCCCCAGCTAATTAAAATATTGGATTTATTATTTAATATTATTTTAGTTATCATTAAGAAATATGATTTTATTATTTATTAAGTTAGTCTTTGCCTTCCCTCACCTGTTCAGTAGAGTCCTGGTGGCCATATCCTTTATTAATCCTTTTCTCTTTTCTGAACAGGCTGAAACAGTGGTACAGGATTATTTGTGGCTGGCTCTTTATTATTGCTTTTGTTTTCTCTCATATCTTTTTATGCTTATTATTTTATGACTAGGAATTTATCCTCTTACTCCATTACTCTTATCATTTGAGTATTTCTTCTGAGCCCTCCATAAGTAAGTCTGTTCACTGAGTGCCAGACACTCTTCATTTAGAAGAGCCCCTGTGACATTATTTTAATTAACTCATATTTGATTCTTTCTTTTCATTCCTTTATATTCATTTCTCTCATTCATCAATTATGACTTTTTCATGATCTTATAATTTTTTATGATTCTTTCTCTCTCATCAATTTTCATCTCATTCATTTCATTCAAATGAAAATTGATTCTCTTTCTCATTTCAAAATTTTGCTGACCATTTCATTTTCTCTTAATTCTCAATCAAATTTCATTTTCATTTTCTGTCTGAATTCAGGTTTTTTATCAGGTTTAATTGATTGGAATTTGGGATTAATTGATTTATTGTTTCAGGAGTTATTGAATTGGGGTTATCATTGGTTGATTTTGAAATTTCTCAAGATTATTGATTTATTGATTGATTGCTCAAGAAATTGACTGACCTCAAGACTCTGATTTGATTCCTCAAGACAGCTGATTTATCCTCAATATTTGATTTGATTGATTGATTGGAATTTTATTCCTCAAGAAAATTGAATTGACTTTTGAAGATATTGATTGAATTCCTCAAGACATAATTGATTTGGTTTTGAATTGACTTGATTTACTTGATTTGAATTATTGATTGAAATTGATTATTCATAAGAATTTGACTTTGTCATCTTCACTCTTCAAGATTTATTCATATTGATTCACTTCAAGACTATTGAATGATTTCTCAAGTTCATCAAGATTCTCATTTGATTGTTTTGGTCAAGCCTTATTTTATTCAAAGTATCATCAAGTTTTTATTCATTCTTCCTTCATGATGCCAGTTCAGCATAGCCCACCAGCCAAGAATACAAGATCCCAGAGACATCAAGCTGTTCTCACTCCTACAGCAAGGGCTCCTCTTGACCGCACACCATCAGTTCATCAACTGAGTGCAAATTTGGACAGAGGACCACCAATGGAAGGAGCAGCACCCTCCAGAAGAGGAGGTGTGAAGTCTAGAAGATCAAGATCATTCTCTGGACTATTGGGTGGTTATCCTGGTGTTTCTCAAGGGCCTAGGAGTAGATTGGGGGAAGCTGAAGATGAGGAGGGGGAGGAGTCTGTGGAAGAGGAAGAATCTGAGGAGACTGAAGTGGCAGCTGCCTTGGAAGGTGCTCCTGAAGCTCCTGAGGCTCCAAATATAGCCCTTTCTAATCAACCTTCTGTCTCTCAAGCTGAACCAAATTTCCTCAAGATGATGGAGCAAATGACTCCGTTTATGGGACAACTCACTCAAGCAGTTGCCCCAAGGGACACTTCAAAAGTCCCTGAATTCAAGACTCCATCAATGAAGGCACCTGATTCTTTTGATGGTACTAAAGCTCATAAATTGAGAGGATTCATTCAGTCCTGTCAATTAATCTTTCATAATGACCCAGCAAACTTCTTCTCTGACAGGAAGAAGGTTCTTTACTCAACTTCTTTTCTTACTGGTAGAGCTGGCAAATGGATTGAACCCTATCTCTCAAATATCTCCAATGAAGACCCATCTTATCTCCTCAATAACTAGCAGTGATTTTAAACCAAGTTATTCACTCTGTTTGGTGATCCCAATGAAGTCAGAAAAGCTGAACAAGAGTTGGACAATTTGAGGATGAGGGAAAGTGGTCAAGTTTCCTTGTACATAGCTGATTTCAGAAGTTTAATGTCAAGAATTGGAGACTGGGGGGAAAGGGCCTATATTCATGTGTATAGGAGAGGCTTGGCATCAAGATTGTTGGACCAATTGGCTTCTCACCCTGGAGCTTTTGATAGTCTTCAAGAACTCATGGACATCGCCTTGGAATTAGATACCAGGTACCATGAGAGGCAGAAGGAAAAGGGAAGTCATCAAGACAAGAAGCCTCCAATCAGTGAATCCAACTCCTCCAAGCCCCCTAAAAGTTCATCATCACAGAAGCCTTATCACAGGAAGAATAAGAAGGGGAAGAATTCTCAAGTGTCCAAAGACAAGCCTCATGCTGCTCTCCTCAATAAGGACAACAAATCAATTGGTTCTGAAAAGGAGAGGAGGATTAAAGAAGGCTTGTGCAATTATTGTGGTGGTAAACACCCATTTGAAAAATGCTTCAAGAGCCCTGAAAATAGGCAAGGGTCATCAAAAGGCTTTCCTAGCAAGCAGGGAAAAGCCTGAGTGGGAATAATGATGTGTTCAATGGTTCTCACTTATTTTCTTCAAGAGCAAAATTGTGCACTCTGAATACTAGTGTCAAGAAATCTTTAAAATTTCTTATTTTTTCTTCAATCTCTGATATTTTTTATAGTATTCTCATTGATTCTGGTGCTACAAACTCCTTCTTTGCAAAGAGTTTTGTTCTCAAGTACTCATTGACCATGTCGGAGCTCCCTGAAAAGATTCCTCTTTTCATTTTAGATTCCAATGAATCCACTTCCCTGTTCATCACCCATTATACCAAGTGGGTTGTTGATTTACCTTCCTTCCCAAGCTTTGAATGGGATTTCTTTATCATAGATTCACCCAAGGGAGAAGACCTGATATTGGGCTATGATTTTCTTTACCATTTTAATCCCATTATTGATTGGAAAAATGGATTGATCACCTATGATTCTAGTCATAAGGATTCTAGTGGTATTATTTCTTCTACTAGTAATGACTTTTCCACTGCTGTCAACAGTGTTTCTCTGGTTGGTGAACTTAAGACACCTTCCCTTCCTCCTTCTGTCCATAACCCCTCCATTTTTCCCTCTCAGTCATTACTTCCATTAAGAGATGAAGTCTTCAAAGAGATAAAAGATGTTTGAGAAGATGTTGCTATATCTTCACTTCATCTCTTTCAAGGGGATATGGACCTTCCTCCTTTATCTTTTCATGCCTCCCTGGAGGAGCAGTGGGATGAGGAGGAAGAGCCAGAAGAGATTGAAACTGTGCTGAAGGTAGTCCCTCCTGTTTATCACAAATATTTGGATGTATTCTCCAAAGTGAAAGCAGAGAAACTTCCTCCACACCATGCCTGTGATCATCATATTGAACTGGAGGGTCTTCTACCTCCAGTTGGTGTTATCTACTCTTTATCAAAGAATGAGTCAGAAACACTGCAGGCCTACATTTCAGAGAATGTAGAGAAAGGTTTCATCAGACCAAGCTCCTCCTCAACAGGAGCACCTGTCCTTTTTGTTAAGAAAAAGGATGGTGGTCTTCATTTGTGTGTTGACTACCGCAAACTTAATGCTGTCACTAGGAATAACAGGTATCCTGTTCCTCCAATGAATCAGCTTCTTACCATATTCAACGGTGCTACTATCTTATCCAAGATAGATCTGCATGGTGCTTATAATCTCCTGAGAATTAAAGAGGGGGATGAGAATTTAACTGCCTTTAGAACCAAATATGGTAGTTATGAGTATTTGGTTATGCCATTTGGCTTAACCAATGCTCCAGCTTCATTCCAAAATCTTGTGAATGATATCTTTGCAGATTATTTGGATATTTTTGTTGTAGTGTACTTAGATGATATTATGGTCTTCTCTAGCTCTTTGGATGAACATGTTAAACATGTGGCCTCTGTTCTCCAAAGACTGAGAGACAATAATTTGTTTGCTAAAGCCTCAAAGTGTGTATTCCATGCCTCAAGTGTGGAATACTTGGGCTATGTTGTTTCAAGTGATGGCCTCAAGATGGATTCTTCAAAGGTTCAACAAATCCTCAATTGGCCTCAGCCCAAGAACATCAAGGCCCTCCAATCTTTCCTTGGCTTTGCCAACTTTTATTTTTGTTTCATTAAAAATTATTCCAAAAAAATCTCTGCTCTCACTTCCCTCCTTAAAAAAGATTCTCCCTTTATCTTCAATGAGGAAGCTCTTAGTCAGTTTGAAATACTCAAAGAAGCTTTCACCACTGCTCCTATTCTCTCTTATTTTAATCCTTCTCTACCAACTATTGTAGAGACTGATTCTTCTGATTATGCCTTGGGTGCTGTACTGAGTCAGGTGAATGACTCAGGAAAGAATCCCATTGCATTTGATAGTTGCAAGCTCTTACCAGCTGAACTCAACTATGAAATTCATGACAAGGAACTCCTTGGCATAGTTTGGGCTCTCAAGCGCTGGAGAGCTTTTCTCCTTTCTCTTTCTGATTCCTTTGAGGTCTTGACAGACCATTTTTCCCTTCAGTATTTTATGTCCTCTAAAGTCCTTACTCGTTGTCAAGCCCGTTGGGCTGAATTCCTATCCAAATTCCATTTTATCATCACTTACTGCCCAGGCAGGCTGGCCACTTTATCAGATGCCTTGTCACGTCAGGACGATGTGTACCCAGAGAGGGGGGTGGATTTCATCAGCAAGAATCCTCAAAATTTTCATCAAGTTCTCAAGCAAAATGAAATTCAAGAGTCAAGATTCTTTTAAATAAAAGTTGATATTTTTTCAGATGTAGTTGATCAAATTCAAAGACAAGTATGGCAAGACAAAGATTATAAGGAATTACTAAAGAAATTAGCAAGAGGAGAATCAGTCCCAGACTATTCTCTTGAACCTCAAGCAAAATTATTATTGTTCAAAGATAGAGTAGTCATTCCAAGCAATCATGAAATTCAATTGGAAATTCTTCAAAAGCGTCATGACTCACCGTTGGCTGGCCATCCTGGCCAGGAGAAGACCCTCAAGCTCATCAAGAGGGATTTTTATTGGGCTGGCATGAATCAAATCATCAAGGAATATGTGTCCTCATGTCAGAAATGTTCAAGAAACAAGAACATCCACCATAAGAAGTCTGGGCTACTCAAGCCTCTTAAATTCCATCTGGTCCTTGGAATTCTTTATCAATGGACTTTATCACTCAATTGCCCTTGTCAAGCAACTTTGATTCAATTTTAGTAGTTGTAGACAGATTTTCAAATATGGCAATATTTATTCCAACTTATTCAACAATCACTGCTTTGGACTTAGCTCAAATATTCATTAATAATGTCTTTTCCAAACATGGTCTTCCAATCAGTATTGTTAGTGATAGAGGTTCATTATTTGTTTCATCATTTTGGACTCAATTGTGTCAGCAGCTCAAGATATCAAGAGATCTTTCAACTGCCTTTCACCCTGAAACAGATGGACAGACAGAGAGGGTAAATCAGATTCTAGAACAGTATCTTTGGATGTATGTCAGTTACCATCAAGATGACTGGCACACCTGGCTCCCTCTGGCGTAATTTTCCTATAATAATGCAGAACATTCATCAACAAAACAGTCTCCATTTTTCACCATTTATGGAAGAAATACCAGCTTTGACTCAATTCACATTTCTCAAGATACACCTGCTGGAAAGTTATCAACAAAACTCCAATTAGTACAGCAAGTTGTCAAAGCAGAATTAGAGTCAGCAATAAAGCGTTTTAAGAAGTATGCAGATAGAAATAGAGCAATTCCACCTGATTTCCAACCTGGGGACAAAGTATGGCTAGCTTCCAAGAACATCAAGACAACAAGACCCACCAAGAAGCTTTCAGAAAGATGGCTTGGACCCTTTGAAGTTCTCAAGAAGATTGGCAGCCATGCATATCACCTCAAGTTGCCTCAACAATGGAAGTCAGTTCACCCTGTTTTCCATGTGTCCTTGTTAGAACCAGTGAAGCAATCAACTATCCCAAATCAACACCAATTGTCACCACCTCCAGTAATAGTGGAAGAGCAAGAAGAATGGGAAGTGGCTCCGGTTCTGGACTCAAAACTCAAGAGAGGTTCATTATGGTATTTAGTAGAGTGGAAAGGATTCAATGAAGACCCAGAAAGAACAACTTGGGAACCAGCTTCCAACCTTACCAACTCCCCAGACCTTGTCAAGGATCTTCACACTTTGTATCCAGACAAGCCTGGCCCAAATGCCTCAAGAGTTTGACTTATGGTGCTTGGTGGGGATTGGAGTTTATGAAAGTAAGTTCCTCTCCTGGCATGCACCTTTAAGGGGGTATTCTACCCAAATTTGTTGTAAGCATCACCTTGGCCACTTTGTGAGCACTGGTCAATTTTTTGGACAGGTTCAGAAGGCCTTGCAACATCATACCCTCAAGATTTTGGACCTTTCATCAAGATATGGCCCAATCTTTTCTCTTATTTTGTTTTCTTTCTTTAATCATGCCATAAATTATCTTTCAAGAGATTAATTACCACAATTCATGTTATGGCATAATTTCTTTTTCATTCATGGTGCTTGGTGGGGAGTGGAAGTTATGAAAGTAAGTTCCATCTCCTGGTATGCATCCCTGAGGGGTCTACTTCTTGTAAAACATTACCTTGGCCACACTGTGAGCATCAAATGCTTGATTTTATCTTTCAGAAAATTTTGGCCAAAATCAAGCAACTCACCACAAGAAGGACAACCCTCAGGCATTTTCTTATTTCTATTTCTTTACTCTCTTTTTCTCTCAATTAGTTTTCATTTTTATTTTTTTATTTCATTTTCTTTTACTTGTATGTTTTATTTTTTATTTTTTATTGTTATTTCTTATTTCAAAAGCAGTAGTCATCACCCCATATCATTTTTGGGGAGTCAATTCATTCAATATTCAAAGAGCAAAACACTAGTAATGGTAAAGACCAGCTACAGATAACCCTCATCAAAACTTCTTCAATTCAGCCTTAAACTCATTCCTTAAGATCAAAATTGAAAGCCAAAACCCAATCAGCAAGGAATTTATGGCAATTGACCAGTCAAGGAAGGGATAAGAAGAAAGACATTAAGGAAGAAATCAAGATCAAAAAGGAAAAAACTGCTTCAAATGGCCCAATTGGCCAATTTCATGAATTTATGCACTTTGGCACAAATGGCCATATCAAACCTCGAAACTTCAAAATAGCTCATTTTTATGATTTTCATCAAAATATGCTTAATTATGCATATTGGCAAATTTGCGCATTTTGCGCATTTGGGCACTTTTGTGCAAAAGGCCTGTTTATCTTGTCAAAAGGCTTCAAAAGGCCTTTTTGGCCAATTTCATCATAATTGCGCATTTAAGGCCATTTTTTCATCATTAATCAAATTCTTTCAATTTTTTCACCAATATATGCCATTATGGCATATATGCGCATTTGCGCACTTTGCGCAAATTGGCCAAAAACCCCTTTAATCACAAAATCAGGGATTTTGGCCAGGACTTCTGAAATGGTCCAAAACCTCAAGTATTGGCCATTTTATGCCAACACTCTCAAGATTCAAAATTATGATGAAATCAGGTGTTCTTGGGACATAAACCCAGGTCACCCACTTTTCAAAAGCCATGAGGACTCCAGAAAAGTTTGGTGAAGACACTCAAGACAAGAATGAAGGCATTTTGAAGGAAAAGAGGGAATTCAGAATCAAGATCAAGGGGAAAATACCTACAAGTGATCAAATGAAGATTTTGTTGGAGTATTGATTGAAGAAGAAAGTTTAATGGGATAAATTTAAGGCATTGGGGGAAAGAACTGTATGGATTGATCGCAAGCTCATCAAGACTCACTATACCTATGGTGCTCAGAGCTCACCACTTTCAAGAGGGGGATAATGTCACAGCCAAGGAGGCAGGGGCATTACCAATCATATTCAACAATCATCACTTCATTGATACCCCTCAAAACCCAATCAACAAGGGGGTTTCATTCAACATTCTCCAAATACAGTTTTCAGACCTCAATACAGTGTCATACAGGCAAGACCCAAATACAGGCGCAAATACCTGTATTGACTGTATAACCTGTATTGGATTCACCAATACAGGATTCAATCCCACATCCAACTTCTTCCAGCATACAGACAAGTATCTCAACACTCAAACTCCAAGGCTGGTATTTCTCACATATACCAGCCCCTCTTCACCCACCTGGGGGTTTTTCCCCCAGTTAATTAAAATATTGGATTTATTATTTAATATTATTTTATTTATCATTAAGAAATATGATTTTATTATTTATTAAGTTAGTCTTTGCCTTCCCTCACCTGTTCAGTAGAGTCCTGGTGGCCATATCCTTTATTAATCCTTTTCTCTTTTCTGAACAGGTTGAAACAGTGGTATAGGATTATTTGTGGTTGGCTCTTTATTATTGCTTTTGTTTTCTCTCATATCTTTTTTTGCTTATTATCTTATGACTAGGAGTTTATCCTCTTACTCCATTACTCTTATCATTTGAGTATCTCTTCTGAGCCCTCCATAAGTAAGTCTGTTCACTGAGTGCCAGGCACTCTTCATTTACAAGAGCCCCTGTGACATCAGCATGGGTTTATGAATAACTGAAGGTGAGTGAATTTTTTAAATATATAGTAGACTTGCAAACTAATTAATTTGCTTATATTCTTTACAAATCACTTGTTTCATTAATTTTAATATTTCCTTGCTATTTTCATCAGCCATTTCATATTCTTTCTGCTTAAAAACCTCAATTTACTTCTTAAATGTAAGGTTTGCCTATCAAACAATAAGTAAAAATTACTAATATTTTACTTATTTTACTCTGAATTTCCCCATGAAATTGAAAGAATAATATAAAAGATAATTATAATGATAAATAATTAGGGTATTGGTAAAAACACGTAAGAGCTTACGTGTTTTTACTAAAAACTTACGTGTTTTTACCATCAATTGGTAAAAACACGTAATTTTATGGTAAAAACACGTAAGGGATGGTTTTTAAATGAAATATGGCTATTTATGGCATTTATGATGCCATTAATGCCATTTGTGGCATTAAAAATTCTATTTATGGCATTAACAGTGCCATTAATGGCATTATCAATGAAATATTTCTGATGCCATTAATGCCATTTATGGAATCAACAATGCAATAAATGGAATTAACAGTCCCATAAATGGCATTGAAAGTGTCATAAATGGCATTAACAATGCCATAAATGGAATCAACAATGCAATAAATGGCATTAACAATGCCATAAATGGCATTAACAATGCCATAAATGGCATTAACAATGCCATAAATGGCATTAACAATGCCATAAATGGCATTAACAATGCCATAAATGGCATTAAAAGTCCCATAAATGGCATTACCAGTGTCATAAATGGCATTAACAATGCCATAAATGGCATTAAAAGTTCCATAAGTGGCATTAGCAGTGTCATAAATGGCATTAACTGTGCCATAAATGGCATTAACAATGCCATAAATGGCATTAACAGTGCCATAAGTGGAATTAGCAGTGTCATAAATTGCATTAACTGTGCCATTAATGGCATTATCAATAAAATATTATTGATGCCATTAATGTCATTTATGGCATCAACAATGCCATTTGTGGCCTCAAAAATGCAACATTTCTGATGCCATTATTGCCATAAATGGCATTAATAATGCCACATTAACAATGCCATTAATGGCATTACTAATACCATGAATGGCATTATCAATGAAATAAATGGCATAATGCCAATAAATGGCATTGTTAATTCCATTTATGTAATGCCACAAATGGAATTTTTGATTCCATAAATGACATTTTTGATGCCATTTATGTTATAGTTAAGGCCATTAATTCCATTTTTAAGGCCAATGTTAAGGCCATTAATGCCATTTTTAAGGCCATTTATGGCATTTTTAAATGCATAAATGGCATTGTCAAGGCCATTAAATTCAATTTATGGCATTGCTGTAATGCCATTTATGGCATTATTATGTCATTAGTGATGCTATTTATGGCACTTTTGATGTGATAAATGGCACTGTTAATGCCAAAAATCAAACTTTAACTTCCACCCATCATAAATTACATTTTGAATTCAATTTATGTCATAAATGGCATTTTCAATTTAATTACAAACATGAACAAAAAAACATCAAAAAACATGGACTTTTTGGGCCTACAAATGTTCTTGCAAAAAAAATACCAAAATGTTGGGCTTCTGGTTTATTATTCTCAACATTCTCACCTTCATTTTAAAAAAAAAATTATTGAAATTCATAAGTGGGAACATTTTTAATGAATTTTTTCAAAAAAATGGGCCATTTTACCAAATTGCCCAAAATAGAAAAATTGGGCAAAAAAAAAAATTTGAAAAAATTTGGGGACCTTCACATCCCATGTCGGAAAAAATATGGCAAAAAAAAAGTTAAAAATTCTCAAAAATGAGCATGAGGAATTTTTATAAAAAAATTAGCTTACTTACGTGTTTTGGCCATAATTTGGTAAAAACACGTAAGGGCTTACGTGTTTTTACTAAAAGCTTACATGTGTTTACCAACACCCAATAATTATTATAATTATGGTGTAAAATATTTATATGATTGAATTAATATAATAATATAAATTATATATTAAGAAGATTAATATAATAAAATAAATTTATTAATATAGGATAATTAATATATTTATAGCACTTTATTAGTGTTACAAAAACAAATTAAAAGCATACTAAATTGTTTTTTAATAATAAAAAACAATTATAACAATAATATTACTAATATTAGAGTTATGAATTAATATAAATACTATTTATATTAACTTAAGAATTATTAAAATAATAATAATCAAGAAAAAATAACCTACTTTTAACACTTAATATAATGATTTTGAATACGTTTAGGCCCAAATAAATATAAATACAGCTTATTTCGATTGTATTTACAATGAAATTTAAAAGAAATTACAAATATTCTTGTTTTTACATGGAATTAGAGATTTTTGGAGAATTTTAACAAAAAAAATTAAAATTTGATTTAATAAAATCAAAATTGATGATTATAGTAAAGATGAACTTGATTATTTTGATATATAATAGCTTTATATAAAAAGAAGAAAGATCTTACTTTTGGTTTTAATAATTTAATGTATTTGTTGCATCTGAGGGGGAAATAGAGTAAAAAGAGCTCTATTTATAGTAAAATACTCTCTCCTAGAGTCCAACAGGCTTTTAGTAGATGTGTAATGATGGTATCCACTGTAATCAATCAGTATCTTAAGGTTTAGTGATGATTACATCATAATTAAACCATCTTATCTGATTATTATGCCATTATTTAGAGCTATCACTATAAATATAATTTTGATGATTCCATAGGCTTGGAAGAAGCCTAAAATTTGTGGATATTATTAGTATTAATCATAATCTAATATTATTCACCAGTGTTATCACTTATATGACTGTTAAGCTTAAAATAAGATTACAATGAGTGATCATAAATGATCAATTTTAAGATTAAACTTTGATCATTAATTAGCTTCAAGTTATACACCCTTCAGCCATTCAGAGAGCTAATTATGATAGCTTGGAATGTCATTATCAAAATTCCCAGAGAATTTCATTAAATCATCAAAACTCCATTTTTGATGATTTTCCTTGTAACTCTTTTTTTCTGTCAAAATTTATTATTTTAAACTTCAGACCATGATTTCAGGGGGTTATATCTTGAATATAATGATAACAAATACATCATTCTTCACCTATGAGCTGGTAAAACCTGAATCTAACTTTTTTTAAGTTTGGACCATTTTAACAACAAAGTGGTCAACACCTATAGCAATTGTATTAAATAAACCCTTACAAGTTATGAATTTTTTTATAAATTGTCAAATAAAGTTCATATTTTCATTTTCACAGTAATTATGTGTAGAATTTATTTTTTGTTCAACTCTATATCATGTATATTTCAAGAGATATAAGGTAAAAACCATGAATATATGCACTGATCATTAAAGTGAATGTATTCAGGTCATTTCCTTCAGTATTGACTTTACAGATATGAAATAAAGATTTTATATGTGTAGCTTTTCAAGGGGAATCCAAAGGGGCAATTTATTTTACTTGTTGTTTCATTGGTCTCTGAGATAAACAATAATTTATGCCTTTGTCCCACCTCGTGTGACGTTTTCCCTTTTATTTATTTAAAGCCATACAATGCCTTTGGGGCTTTGGTCCAGTTTAAAATTTGTTCATTCAGGATTTACACCTTGTATGGAAAATACTTAGACAATTCAGTAAATATACATCACACCTTAA
This sequence comes from Austropuccinia psidii, assembly GCA_023105745.1. Taxonomy (NCBI): domain Eukaryota; kingdom Fungi; phylum Basidiomycota; class Pucciniomycetes; order Pucciniales; family Sphaerophragmiaceae; genus Austropuccinia; species Austropuccinia psidii. The sequence continues at coordinate 25,312,688 of JALGQZ010000002.1, forward strand.
TTTGAACTAGATTTTTGTAAGTTTTCATAAACCTTATGAAACTTTAGATTCAAAGCTTAAATAAGCAATTTTAATTTTTAAATAAAAATTGTAAGAATGAATATAGGTACTGTGAGATTTTCAAACCTTCCAATAACATAAGCAATAGAATTTTTGGGTATAACACCCTATCCATCTAAACTGGGTTATTTTTGATTTAGAATCCAAAAATGAAATAATAATTATAATTTTGTTTATCAAAAGAGAAGTTATACTACTTTTTTATTTTTTTTTCTTTAAATTAACTTTATAAGTCTGTTTAAGGCTAAATAAAATGTATAAAAAGTTATTTTTGTACTTATGGGTATGTCTTACATACCTCACAGGCTCAAATCTTTCATGAAGGAAATTGGTGACAAAAAATGGAAAAAGAAGAAAATTTAAATATTTTTTATTTTTTCACAAAAAAAACAGAAAATAAATTGTGATTAATTCTATTTTCATTTTTAGATTTGAGCCCCAAAGATGAAATATTTAAAACTTTAAGCCTTTTTCTTTCATTATTTTAATTATCAATTTTATTTTCAAAATAAAAAAGAGACTAAAAATCACTGTTCATATTCTATTTTTCTTTTTATTTAAGAGAGCTAAGTACTCTCACACCAAATGAGTCTTCAAATTTTTTCAAAGTAAGCTAAGGTAATAAACTCCCCTGAAAGATGTTTTTCTTCTGAACTGGTTTGAGATTTTCATTTTGAAAATAAGTGGAGAACTGAGTAATTAATTAATTTTAATGATATTTCTTGAACAATATTTATTTTCAAAATATTTAGTCAAAAAAAACAAAGCATTTTCCAATTTCTCCATTTAGTTTTTCAAAAGAAAGTATTTTAAGGTTCTTTTGTATGAATGTAATTCTTCATTTCTATAACCAAATAAAAACTACAATATGATTTTTTTTTTGGAAAAATAAAACCCAGATTTTAAATAGAAAAACTTTCATTTTTTTTCCAGAAAATAGAAATGGTATTTAAAATTTATAGCTAAAGCCATACAGTAGCCTTTATCTGTCAGCTTCAAAAACATTGTATTCAGAATTCAATTTAAAAGAATAAAAAACAGATTTGGTAATGCTGTGTTCCTTTTAGTTAGATACTAGGAGGAAACTTCCTGTAAGGTGTGGATATGAAACTTAGATTAAAAAATAGTAGGAAATAGTATTTTTAAGAGAAAACACACCAATTTTATTGTTTTTAGCTTTATAAGTATAAAAAAATAAAATTATAAAGATTCATTGTTTTACCAACAATAAAAATTTATCAAAAAATACTCTACAAGAGATATTGAAGGCTACAAAAGAAATTTCTTCAAGAGAAATTGCAATTGGAATTAATTGAGCAAAGAACAGAAAGAAATTAATTAAAGAAAAAAGTCTTTAAAAAGGTATTTAAAGAGAAAAAACACCCAAAAGTGACTAGAGTAAATTTGGAAACAAAGTGACAAAGTTAACAGTCATGAGCCTTGAGGTATATTTTACATACCCAAATAGGCCACAATTATTTTAAAAATGAATTCTGAACTATCCATGACCCATAAGTCATGCATATATTCAAATATCATCACTTTTGATTTCAGAAAAGATGACTAAATTCTTATTGAGTTAGTAAATCCATGGATTTAAGGCCAGATTTGGATTCTACACGAAGTTTTACCTAGGGTAGCTCCATAAAGTGAATAAGCTCAAATCAACTCTTTGAGGTGGTTATATGGAAAATACTTCAATACCACATAAAAGATCTGTGAAAATCGTTGTTTTTCTCAATTTCATGCCAAAATAATGGGAATGTGAGAAATCCCATGTTACATATACACTAAGAATAGTGTTATGCATGTTTTTGGGAACTTAAAATTATGGTATTCTTATATGCACTTTTGGTACACCCATAGTGCATATCAGTCTTTAAGCCCAAATCTCTATTTTTGATGTGAAAATAGCTAGAGGGGACAAAAGACATCAAAGAGAGCGAGGGTACCCAGATTTTGAGGCCTCTGAGGCATGGAAAGCTCTAAATCTTGGTTCCATGGCTTATATTGGCCCAATTAGTAAACTAAAACCTTTTGGGAACTTGGTTACCAAGTCAGAACTTCAGTATATCATAAGAAAATAGCAAATAAGCTGCTATTTTGACATGCCAAGGAGGTAAAGGGCAACTCAGACTCCTGTAAACATGTCAATTCTTAATGAATTTCCATGGATAAGCCCCAAAAGAGTAATTAAACCCTTTTTGGACTAGTATCCATTGATTTACCTCATAGCAACCAGCCATATACTGCTATTTGAAATTCTATGTAGAAATGAGGTAAAACTTCAAAGATTCATTAAAAAGACAATTCTTCATTAATATTTCTGAAACTTTCAGGACAAATGAAGAACTGTATAATTAACATAAGAACCAAAAATAACTATACTTTTATATGTAAAATTAAAAGTTTTACTTACAGTCCATTTGTGATGATTCCACATGAAACACAGAATCTTTAAAAATTTACAGAAAATACATTCTGTGATGAAATTTCCAATAACATTGATAACTTTGAGAAATAAATTATTATTTTGGAATAAAAGAATATTTAAAGTTGTTAATCCTCTTATTCTTAACCATAAATGGTTTGGTAGTCACATAAAAACCTCAATTAAGTAATTCTGATAATCTTACATGACAACAGATGATTCAATCAATAATTCAAAGAAGGTTTATTGTTTTCTCACTCACTGGAATTTCAGTTTTCTCCATGGCATTCCTCTGTGAGCTGTCTTAGACTTAAAAGAGGCCTCCTCTTGCTGTTTTTTTCCAAATCATCACATTATTCCATTGTACCATTATTACCAACAAGTAAGTATTAGTTAAAGCTATTTATTAAGTGTTTTATTCTTTCAGAATCAATCAGAGAGACATGAAATCATAGAAATCAACTATATATTGCCGTAATACTGTTATATATCCATTTTTGATCTTTTAAATCCACAATTACCCCTCAAACTCCTCTACTATTATTATTCCACAAGCTCTTTGGAGTATTAGTGAATGATTTATCTTAATTATTAAAGTTTCTCTCTAGTAATAGTATTCTTCAAGAATTATCTTTATAATTATTCTTGTAAAAGATAATTATATATTAAAGTAATTTTATTATTTTAATAAAGAAGTTTTTATTATTTAATGCTTCTTGTAATTGATTCTTGTAGACAATTACTGCTTATTGTTATATTCACTATTAGTTTAGAACATGTAAAAGAAATAAGTCTTCAATTATTTAATTGTGGTTATAATAATCTTCATTATTATATTTCATGAGAACAGTTATAGTACTGTTGATTAATAGTAATATTATCAACAGTTTCATAGACACATCTTACAACAGTGATTAAAGATGCTTTAATTCACTTATGGGGTGGCTCAAGGGGTAAAAATGATTATCATAATTTTTTCATATGGTTAAAAGGTTTAAAATTATACAAAAAGGGTGGTTGGAATCTTTTATTGATTGGTTTAACAGTGTTCAAGCTAATTATAAAAGGAAAAGATTCTAACATGAAGAGAAAAGTGGGGCAAAGAAGAAATTCTTTTATAGCTGTAAATTTTCTTCCTCCAAAAGTAAAATTTACTCTTTTCAGTCGTGGAAAACACTCTGAAAACAGAAAAGCCAATTATGGCATCATTGAACCCTGGTTTAGACCAAAAAAGGGCTGATTTTAGCCATTTTAGACCCTTAAATCAGCCATTACTATAGTAATACCTGGTCTAGAGAATTCAAAAGATGTCAGAATTTGTGTAAGAGATGTAGAAGCCAGTTAAAACTGTTTTTACTAATATTGTTTTAACTTATGGGTAGTTTTACCCTCTTGTAAACAGTTTAAACTGCCGTGGTTGGTATCAAAACCTCATCAGCAATTGAGACACAGACCCTGTGACTCAATTCCAGGCCAAAATTGATGAACCTTTGCATGGATTTTGACATCCCACACCTTTCAGAAAGGATTTTGGGGGTCTGGCTCCCTCTTGGAGCTAGAGTACCTTTCCCCCCCAGAATTAATCTTTCCAATTTTTTTTCTGTAATTCCTCATCATGTAATACACTTGTAATCTACACATACAATTCAATTGAGCTTTACAGTACACAACTGTAAAAATTGATACCTCATATTTAAATTATAGTTCACTTGTGTAATACACGCGCACATTTGGACATTTCAATTGAGAATACTTCAATTCCTCATAACTTCTAAGCTACACACAGCACCTCAATTTCAACACAAAAATTGATGGTTAACACCACATGTGGTGTGAATTAAATTAAGGATTTAAGGATTTTCAACTTTTGTACAGAAAATACTGAAAACTTAATTCAAGCTTATTTAGAGTTGAGTTACAGAAAATTTACCCAGAGGTGACCCCACCTTATTTTTTGTGAAGAATCCAATGGTGAAGTGATTTTCTTATGTTTATTTATTGGATAAGAATTTATACTATATTTTATGTAACTTTTTAGCAAAAATATTTTCATTTCACTAGTTTTATTAAAAATTCATTTTGGCTTAATTTTTTTCAAGTAAAAATGTATTTTCATAATTTTAAAATTTAATGTAATTCTTATTTTAAATTATAATTATAATTTTATTTTATTATATAAATTTGTATTTATATTTTAATTTTTATTTTGATAATATGAATAAATTTATTTTATTTATATTTGTATCTTATTTTGTTATTTGTGGTCTTTTGGGTATATGAAAATACCTCTGGGGCTCACATTCCCTCACCCTAAAAAAGAATATTACTTTGTAATATTGTTACTTATAGTGTTTCTGAGCCTTCAGAGAAGTTTAGTAGCTTCAGGTATGTCTTTTTCTGCTAACCATTCATCTTCACAAGCTGGGTCACTGTACATAACAAGGTATTCCCTTACTTTATTGGTTCTCAACTTTCTTTCTTTGAGAACTTTGGTAATCTTTTTAATACTAGATGATTCAATAGGAGGTATAACCTGGGGAGCTTTATTCCTCAAAGGGAATATCTCAGTATCACTAGATTTATATGGCTTTATCAAGCTCGCTGGAAATGTAGGATGCTTATTGCTAAGCTCTTCAGATAATTCTACTTCAACAGCATTTTCCCCATGGAGGGCCTTAATAACAAAAAGTCCTGCAAAGGAGTATTTGAGCTTTTTACAACCTTTGATATTATTGAAGTTAGTGGTGGATACAAGTACTAAATACCCCACTTTAAAATCTGGAGTGGCATGTGATTTGTCCCATTTGTCCTTAGCATATGCAAAAGAGTCTTCCATGCACCTTATTGCATGCTTTCTAGTTTTTTCTAGCATTCCTTTGAAGCAAGCAGCTGTAGGATGTATCTAAACCAAATATTTTCTCAAGGAATCTTGAGGTAGTTTGGGATTCCATCCTTATTCTAGAATAGCAGGAATTTGATTGGTACTGGCATGAATGGATGTCTTATATGCCAATTCTAGTGCTGGTAAAAGAGTACACCAATCATGGGTAAATACATCAAAATCTTTGAATTCAAGGCCATATGCACAAACTCTTCTTACCATATCTTCCAAGGTTTGGATCATCCTTTCAGCCAAACCATCAGTTTGTGGGTGGTAGGCTGTAGAGAAGGATAATTTTGTCCCAAATAGTTGGTGGAGATTTGTCAATAGTGCTGAGTTGAATTTGGGATCTCTGTCAATAATTATGTTTGTGAATATGCCAGTCCATGATACTACTCTATTCCATATCAGAAGAGCTGTATCCATGACTTTATCATCCTTGTGACATGGTAGAAAGATTGGAGTCTTACTAAATCTGTCAACAATCACCCAGCAAGAATTATAACTTCTGTAACCCCCTGGTGGCAGGCCAGTTACCCAATCCATATGGACAATTTCCCAAGGTCTGCTTGGTTCTTGGATCTTGATCATATTTCCAAGTCTTTTGCCAGTGGATTTATTTTCTTTTTGACATCTGTCTCAGTTTTTGCAATACTCTGAAACATCTTTCTGCCACATTGGCCACCATATGCAGCCTTTTACTTTTTCTCTTGTTCTGTCTTCAGACAGATGTCCTGAGAAAGGGCTGTCATGGAATTCTTTAATTACAAGATTGATTAAGGACCTTTCCACAACTGTCATGACACATGTATGCTTAGTTATGTGGTAAGTTATACCATCCAGTAAGTGGAATATTCCTTCATCACATGATTTTCTCCATATCTCATCTAAGGAATGTATCAAAGAATTTTTTTTAAAGTACTTAGTAAGTAATTGGCATAAAATGCTACAATTTCTATCCTGAGTATAACTGCTTCTTACCTCCTCAAAGAAAGTGGTGTTCAGGTCTGTAACACTGATTCCTTCTATGGGGATTTGTGGCAAAGTTTCTTCTGGTGCATAAGCAGGATTATCAATATTATTTGGTAGTTCCCATCTGCATTTTTATGAATATTCCAATCCTTGTGAACAATAGTCATATTGCCCCTATATTCTTGTATGGCTATTTGCCATCTGAGCATATGTTTGTTATGTGCCTACATGTTTAAAAGTGACTTAACAGCAGTAAAGTCTGTTATTACTTCAAAAACACATCCTTCCAGGAGGTAATTTCATTTCTCCAAGGCCCAGACAAGGCATAAACACTCCATTTGACTTTCCCCATATCTGGCTTCAGCTGGTTTGATTTTCCTGTATATGAAACATATGGGACCCTCCACAGGTTTATCATTTATAATCTGGAATTGATGAAGTGCATCACCCAGCCCATCTCCTGATACATCAATATATAGTTTTAAAGGCAATTTAAAGTCTGGCATCAGTAAGATTGGAGAAGTGGTCAAGGCTTGTCTCAAAGATTCAAAGGACTTGACTCTGTAAACAGTCATTTCAAATAATGTGTATTTGTCACACAATTTATAAAGAGGTCTTGCTATGGATGCAAAATCCTTAATATGTTTCCAGTAATATCCTGCAAAACCCAAAAATGACTGAATTTCTTTTTTGTTCTGAGGCATGGGTTTAAGCAATACCGCTGCAACCTTGTTTTTGTCAATTCCAAGGGATAAACCAGATACTACATGTCCCAGTGCTTTTAGTTATTTAAATCCAAAATAGCATTTCTTTAAAGAAATTTTCATGTTCACAGATTGGATTTTTGTCAAAACTCTGGATAATCTGTGCATATGTTATTCCAAAGTTTTGGAACAGAAAAGAATTTCATCAATGTAAATGATTAACTAGCCTTCTGAAAGTTCTTCAGGGAAGATTTCATTCATCATTCTTTGGAAGTGTGAAGGTGCATTCTTTATACCAAAAGGCATCCTCAAATATTCACATACTCCACAATTAACAATAATTCTCAAGTATTTTCTTGCCCTTGGTGTCACCACATTCTGATGAAATCCTTTAAGGGAATCTATAGTGGTTATATACACTGCTTGAGATATATGGGTAAGGGTAATTTGGATTTTTGGTATTGGGTACCTGTCTGGAACAGTGTAAGTGCTCAAAGATCTAAAGTCCCCAACAATTCTAGATTTTACATTATGTCATACCACTATGACTGGTGTAGTTATTTCTACTTCCTCATTATGGCCAACCTTTCTTATTACACCAAGGTCTAGAAGCTCTTTAATATGACTTTACAGAGCCTCGCTTGATTTAGGAATTGCTGGATATGCAGGTCTTCCTAAGAGTGGTGGATAAGGTCTCCCAATATTAAGGATGATGTCAGCTTCATGACCAACAATTTCCCCTAGGGGTTCTTTATCTGAAGCAAATGCTTCTTTGTGGTCATATAAAAGAGCAGGAAGTTCATTTTCTTGTTTATCACTCAAATGAAGGCTTATTTCAGCTTCATTTAGCTGTTCAGACTTGAATTTCTCTAACTCTAAGCTGACTGGTGATACTCTGTTCACTTTAATTTGTCCTTTAAATGGTAAAAAGGAAAATTTTTGGCACTTATTGTCTCCAATAGTAAAGCATCTGTCCTTTTTGTAATGTAAATCTATGCCATACATGATCAAATAATCATTTCCCAATATGAAATGGGTACTAGAGCAAATTTCCATAACAACAAATTCAACAGTGATTCTTAAATTTCCATTTATATGTGGAAATATGACACTAGTTTCAAATATTCACAATGCTTTCATTGGGTTACTTTCACTATTGAATTTTATGCCATCAATTGGCAACAATTGATCTTCAAAACTTGGTACATAAGGCTTAAGAAAGGATTTACCTACACAAGAGCAGAATGCTCCTGTATCAAGTAGTAGTTTAGTTGGTTTGTTGTCAATTACCACTTCTGTTATACAGGAGTTACCAGCTGTATAACCTTTTCCCCTGTTTGGTTTGGTCTTCATAAGTTGTGCATCTTAAATTTTTGACAAATAAAGTTGACCATTGCTTAATTGTGGCAAGTGGGAATAAGATTCTATGATGTCAAAGGTGGAATTGATATTTTATATATCTTTTGAAGATTCATAAAATAGTGATGACTTATCATCTGAATTTTCTTCAATTATATTATCATCTTTTTAAACATCAGGTTCTTTTCCAATGTCAATTTCATTGATTTTTCCCCTTTTTGGACATGTATTGGCTAAGTGGGTGGTGCTTTGGTGAATATGGCACTTTCTGATTATATCTGCAGATTTATACTTCATATTATTAGAATTTTCTTTGGGACTTTTGTCCACAGAATCTTTCCAAGGTGTATTAAAACTTGCCTTGAGATTCACCCTACTGGAACAAATTCTGGTTCTGGTGGTTACTTCTTCTAATATATTAATAATATCTTCTTCTTAAGATTGTTCAGTAGTCCTTCTTTTGACAGCATGCTCTAAGTCACCTCCACATTGTGTCAGAATTTTTCTGTGGATCATAAATTCTGACATGTCAGGATACAATGCTGTTAATCTGTCTTTTTGTTGGAAAAACCATGGTAAAGCTTTGTCTTTATCAGCATTAAATTTGGAAGATTCAAAGGCTGTTTCCACTTGAAGTCTCCAAGCATCATTGGCCCATTTGTTGATAATTTGGGTTTTCCACCAAGTCCAACTTTTGTGTCCATGTGCTTGTCTTAACTTGATATACCATCTGTGGGCGGATCTGGTAAACAAGGTGTTAAATATTGCTGTTACCAATCTGTCTGGTAATTCCAAATCTTCTTTAATCATGTCAATACCTCTGATGAATTCCATATGGTCATATTCTACTTCACCACTGAAGTGAGGCCATTCTTTAAGTTTTGGTACTTCTTTTAAAAGTGCTTGGCCCATTGATGGTTCCACATCATGGAAAGAAGTGAAAAATTGATTTTTTAAGTGTGAATTTTCATGATCCAATACTTGTGGATTGGGAATTCCTTTAATCTCATTTTTATTCAGAGGTTTAGACATTCTTGGTAAGGTGTTTAGTATGTGTTCAATTTCTTTCATTTTACTGTTGCTACACCTTTGGGGATTTCTGGATTCATGTTGGAAGGCTTGTATTAAGTTTATTACTTCAATTTTATACATTTCTTCTTTATGTGTCGGTTCTTGCCATAACTCTGTTTGTCTTGTATTATCAGCAGTGACCTGATTTGATTTCATTGTTAATTTTGATACTTCTTCTTGTGAAGAATCAAAACACTTTTTCAAGGAAATTGTATATGTCTTTACTTTAGTAAATGAATTTGAAATGTCATCAAGGATTTTTTTGTTATCTGTCTTGATAATATTTATGGCTTGTTTAATTCTTATTTCAATTATGTCATCAATATTGAATTTATAATGTTTTTTTGTTAATTCTTTGATAATAGCAGATTGTTCATTTATCTAATTGCCAAAAGAATTATTATTATTAAAAGTTTTAATTGCTCTTAAAACTTTCTCAAAAAAATAAGTATTTCATTTATTTGGCTCAGACTTAAGTTGTTTGTCTTAAGATTGTTACAAATGGATAAATTTTATCAGAAACATGAGTTTTTACATCATTTATAGCTTCATACAATCCTGGGATAGAATCAAAAATGTCAGAAATCATTTCTGATATTTTAATCTGGATGCCTCCCTTTTCTGTAATTCCATCATTGTTCTTGCCATCTGAAATAAATTTTCCATGCCATCCTGCTGAATATTTGGTATTCTGTAACCCTGGCTGTAAGGTTTTGTGGCTGGTGCCTTTCCTTTGCCCTTGTTCTGAGCTTGTGGCTGACTTTTCACATTGGAATTGCTGCTGCTGGCTACTGGGGCTGTTTTTGGCACTTTCTTGGGTGGTGGAGGGTTGTTTTTCCTCCATTCTGCTGTTAAAAGAGTCATTTTCTTCTTTTCCATTAATGGATACCATCCATTGAGTAACTTGCAAGTGTTGGGATGGCCCAGGAATTTTCTCACAGTCAGGTAAGAATTCATGCAGTTTTTCCACAGATCTGCAAGGATCTGGTACTCTTTGTGCTACAATGCATTGTTTTAAGCCTTCTGACTGGCTTTGTATATCTCCACTGAGGCTTTTTGTGGCAGTGTCAGCTCTGTTTGAAGGTAAAATGGTATTATCAGCTTCAGAATGACATAACGTATTAATTTGGAAGTCATCAACTGACCCTTGTCCTTCTTTAACTTATTGGCTTCTGCCATAATCACGTCTATGATTTTTTTGAGAGCTGCTTGAGGGGTTATAACTGGCTCCTGATCTGGTTGAAGGCATATTTTATAATTAAAAAGCTTAAAAATAGTAAGTTTATATCAAAAAACTTACTATTGGCCAAATTCTTTGACTTCTGAAGGGTATTACTTATATCCAAGCTAATTAATTCAAAAGAAATTGGTTCAGGTTGATTATTCTGAGCTATAATAACTGTACTATTATGGTCAGAATTCACAGTACTTGCAGGAATAATGCTTGTTACTGTTGAGGCTGTTTCAATATTATCTTGTCTTACCATGTTTTCAGACACTAAAATTAATGAAAAAGCCAATTGATTAAGTAAAAAAGCATTTTTTCAAGAGAGAAATGAAAAAATAAAGCCTCACTTATAATATGAAAAAAATGTTTTTAATGGATTTTTTTGAATTATAAGTATTTGTTATATGTTTTTAAATTTTTCAATATAAGAACAAAGATTTAAAAAGAGTAAAAAATTATTTCACAGGTAAAATATCATGGCTGGACCCCCAAATTTAAGGTGTGGATATGAAACTTAGCTTAAAAATCAAGTACTTTCCCTGTTCTCATAAGTTGTATAAGGTAAAATATGATTAAAAAAGAGTAAAAAATAGTATTTTTAAGAGAAAACATGCCAATTTTATTGTTTTTTAGCTTTATAAGTATAAAAAAATAAAATTATAAAGATTTATTGTTTCACCAACAATAAAATGTATCCAAAAATACTTTACAAGAGATATTTAAGGCTACAAAAGAAATTTCTTCAAGAGCAATTTCAATTGGAATTAAGTGACCAAAGAGCTGCAAGAACTTAATTAAAGAACAAAGTCTTTAAGAAGGTATTTAAAGAGAAAACACACCCAAAAGTGACCAGAGTGAATTTGGAAACAAAGTTACAAAGTTAACAGTGGTGAAAGATGCTTTAATTCACTTATGGGGTGGTTCAAGGGGTAAAAATGACTATAAGAGTTACAAACAATGATTATAATGATTTTCTCACGTTTTTAAAAGGCTTAAAATGATATAAAAATGGTGGTTGGAATCTTTTACTGATTGGTTTAACAGTGTTTAAACTAATTATAAAAGGAAAAGATTCTAACATGAAGAGAAAAATGGGGCAAAGAAGACATTCTTTTATAGACATCAGTTTTCTTACAAAAAATATAAAATTTACTCTTGTAAGTCGTGTAAAATACTCTCACAACAGAAAAGCCATTTATGGCATCATTGAACCTTGGTTTAGACCAAAAAAGGGCTGATTTTAGCCATTTTAGACCCTTAAATCAGCCATTACTATAGTAATACCTGGTCTAGAGCATTAAAAACACTTAATAATGCGTGTAAGAAATGTAGAAACCTGTTAAAACTGTCTTTACTAATATTGTTTTGACTTAAGGGTAGTTTTACCCCCTTGGCAACAGTTAAAACTGCCCTGGTTGGTATCAAAACCTCATCATCAATTGAGACACAGACCCTGTGTCTCAATTCCAGGCCAGAAGTGATGAACCTTTGCATGGATTTTGACATCCCACGCCTGTCAGCAAGGATTTTGGGGTCTGGCTCCCCTTGGAGCTAGAGTACCTTTTCCCCCCAGAATTAATCTTTCCAATTTATTTTTTCTTTAATTCCTCATCATGTAATATGCTTGTAATCTACACATACAATTCAATTGAGCTTTACAGTACACAACTGTAATAATTGATAACTCATATGTAAATTACAGTTCCCTTATGTAATACACATTCACATTTTGACACTTCAATTGAAAATACTTCAACTCCTCATAGCTTCTAAACTACACACAACACCTCAATTTTAACACAAGAATTGATGGTTAACACCACATGTGGTGTGAATTAAGTTAAGGTTTTGAGGATTTTCAACTTTTTTACACAAAATACTAAAAACTTAATTTAAGCTTATTTAGAGTTGAGTTACATAAAGCTTAACCAGAGGCAACCCCACCTTTTTTTTTGTGAAGAATCCAATGGTGAAGTGATTTTCTTATGTTTATTTATTCGATAAAAAGCTATGATATATTTTATGTATATTTTTACCAAAAATACTTTAATTTAACTAATTTTATTAAAAGTTCATTTTTACTTAATTCTTTTCAAGTAAAAATGTATTTTCATAATTTTAAAATTTAATGTAATTTTTATTTTAAATTATAATTAAGATTCTATTTCTGAATATAAATTTGTATTTATATCTTAATTCTTATTTTGATAATATAAATAAATTAATTTTATTTATATTTGTGTCTTATTTTGTTATTTGTGGTCTTTTGGATATATGAAAATACCTCTAAGGCTCACACTTCCCACTTTCTGGTCCTTTTTCCCAGGCACATGAAATTTTCTCATAGAAAAGCATATGAGCACATTATTTGTTCAAGATACATGATTTATCCCATTAAAATCATGAGTAATCACAAAATAATTTTTTTCACTATTTCAATCTTGCAAAATCAGAAGAATTAACAAAATCCTCACTGCATAGATTCATCTTCTTATTTTAAAAATGAAAATTAAAGAACATAATATACCTTATTTTATATTTCAATGAAGCTATAAAAAGAGAAAAACCCTTGTCAAACTCAAAATTTATCTAATACAAATATATCTATTAGACCTTATAGAGAGAAAACTGAAAGATTTTATTAACTAAGACCTTGAGAAGAGCTATTTGAAAGCAAAAGTCTTGAATTAACTTATTTTCCGATCCCTTTCAATTAAATATTACTGACACATTTGTTTATCTCTTACATCTACTTCTTTAAAATGCCACTTAGAGCTAGTCATTAGGGAGAACTCCATCTTGAAGAGAGATTCCTACAGTCTCCAAATTTTGGCCTGGTGATTTATTTTTAGTAAGAGAACAGGAAATATGGATTGTGAATTTATTTCATATTAGCTGAAATGGAATTTTGGCTCATCACACTTTCCTAATAATGAAATCCTTTGACTAAATAGAAATTCTAACTTCCTACTACCAAATTAAATTTAAGCTTCAATAATATTTCTACCCAAATCTCTACATATTAGTCTTATTCCATTGAAAAACAAATTATCTTTATCCATATTTCTGAGAAGGATTATTGGTGCCCCTTTTTTAATTTATAGGAAATGGAGTTGAAGTACCTAAGTTTAGCAACTTCTATTCAAGGAATTGACTATTCCATTACTTCAATTTCTGAATCTTAAAAAATAACAATATCTTTGAGAAATTATAACATGTAATTCCTTGCTATTGTTTCATCTAAAATATGTGAGAGAATATTTTGATATATGAAATCCTCAGAAGCTCTCATATTACTTTTCAAATTGAAATTAATTAAGTTATTCCAACACCAAGAGTTAATTATTGATTCTTGAATATAATGAGGTCTTATACCCTTTCCAAAAAATGGTAAAATTCTTTACATTCACCATATAAAACCATCAAATTACTGTCAAATGGCATATCTGAGCTCACTATATTTTTGAGAAAGCTGTTGGAGACTTTTAATGAGTGCTTATGGGCCATTCATTATTAATATTAAAACTCTTAATCTGGTAAATTATAATTTTCTTTCTTTTGTACTAATTTTAGCTCTTGGAGAATTGAAATTTGACTTGAGATTTATTCGAATTCCAAAAGGGGAATTTTCAGTTCTACTATTTACTTAATTAATTTATGATATACTTGAGTAAGTTTTAAATAATCAATATAAGTATTTGAAAATTTAAATTTAAATTCAAGTACCAATTGACTCACAGGCCATTGCAAGGTATCATGAGGCTCTAAAACTATAAAATAGAAATTAATACAGATATGTTTTCCCTATATCTTGTTGATCATTTATAAAAACACAGTATCCAGAACTCTTTTCAAAAATTCTAATGGTTTTATGACAAGCCAGTTTGTTTTCTGTATTAAAAGAGTAAATTTTATCAAGATTTTCTTGGCTGATATGAATGATTTTTTTAAAATCAATTATCCAATTAAAGTGACCTTAAATTATACCACCTGAAACACAAATATACTTATTTAATTCAGTGAAGAATTCTGAATATAATGCCAATCTTTAATTTGAATAGTGTTTATGGTATTTATAATTCAATTTATTTGAACTTGTATATTTCCAATTCCAAGCCAATGCAGGTATTAAATAACATAAAAAAAGAAATTATCCCTCAAGGAACCAAAATTTCCAGGTTGACACATTTCAAGTAAAACTATAAATAGCTTCCCAATACATATTAGTTTGAAAATTGGGTTGGCCTCTTCCAGCGTATTTTTAACATAGTCATTATTTTGAAATATTCCTATTTTTAGTGTAGAAATTCTGAACAATCTATATTATATGCTGTGGTATTCCAATACAAATACAGCTTTTTTGAGAGATTATATCTTCCTGATTATGCTCCTTATATCTTGGATCATTATGAAAATATTTTCTGTCATTGGAAGTATTATTAGAATATATTGGTTAACATTTCAAATTCTGTTGATGAGGGCTTGGGTTCTCAGCTTTGTGGAATGTAGATAAGTAAAAATGAGAATTCATCTCATTATTCTAATACTGTTGTTTTGAAAATGGTTTTGAATAGATGGCATATGGGAATTGGGTTCCAATTGAATGATGAGCCTGTGGTAGTAGAAAAGTACAAAAACTAATATTTCCAAGTCTCTATAAGATTTTTCATATTTGTCAATTCTCTGTTTGTATTATTAAGGAATACTTAACTATTTCTCTTACCAATCTTTTTTCTTTTCTCTGTATTTTCACTTGTTATAAGCTCATTTTCAGTTTGATCTGCTTCCATTTCTCTTTTGAATTGGTGGAAGAGTTTTCAGCTTTCTCTATCCAAACTTTGACTTGTATACTCAGGGTTTTTTTTCAATGAAATTCACCATGTGTTCATTTCTTTGGGTTAAAGAAGAAAGTAGAGAATTACTGGAATTTTTCATCTTTAAGTCCTATAAAATCTCAATCAAGTTCAAATATAAAGAAAAACACACATTCCCCTATAAATAGAAAAGGAGGTATCATTATGAATGAGGTTTTCAAAAAATTGTAAGTTTATCTTCTGTTAGTATAAAATATTGTAGTGAATTTGACTGAAAAACGCATTTTTCATGAGATAAGTCAAATTATTGTAAATGAAGGATAAATTCTTAAAAAAATGGATTTTTGTAGGTTATTAATGAAATAAAAATTATTTATGAATAAGTTTTTATGATAAATTCAAGAAAATAAAACAAGTTTTTTTCTCCAAAACTAAGATTAATAAATATTTTTTTTTGAAAATATCAACAAAAATTCTTCTTAATAAAGATTTAATTTAAAAAACACTTAAATGGTTTTCTGAAGTAATCATATTATCTTCAAATAAATGAGTAATTATACATATCAAATATTGTGAGCCTATGAGGGTTGTATAACATACCCATAAGGCCACAAATGATTTTATATACAGCTGATTTAGTCTTCAACAGAATTTTCAATTGAATTTACAATAAAAAATTACCAAAAATAAGTATAGTTTTTTTTTGGATAAACAAAGTTATAAATATTATGTTATTTTTGGTTTCTACACCAAAAATGACCTAGGGTACACCCATAGGGTGTTATACCCAAAAACGCTTATTTCTTATGTTATTGGAAGATTTAAGAATCTCAAAGTACTAATGTAAATTTTTTAACATTTTTTTAAAATTGTTAAATTTAAGCTTAAATTGAAAGTTGCATAAGGTTTATGCAAACTTACCAAAATTTTAGTTAAAATTGAGGTGTTGTGTATATTTACTGAATTGGCTAAGGATTCGCCATAAAGAATGTAAATCCTGCATGAGCTAAATTTAAAAGTGTTTAAGGCCATAGTATGGATTTAAATAAATAAAAGGGTAAAATCCATGCAAAAAGGTGGGACAAAGGAAAAAGACCAAACAGAGCTGGGGTACCCAACTTTTTGGATCTTCAAGGATTCAATTAAGGTTTTCCACCTGTATTGGAGGATTTCCAACCTTATTTAAACTTTAAGATTAGACTTTGATCAAACTTTAAAGTTTAAACTGGTTTTATCCCAATTTGGACAGGAATTTCAAGCTTCCAAAGGGTAAATCCCAATATGCAGGCTTGAAATTAAAGTTTTGAGACCTGTCAAAGCTTAAATAGCTTAAATAAGCTTAAAAATTCAAAGTTACAAGAATCAAAACCTTATCAAAAATTAAGGTTTAGTGTGTATTGCTATTTTACCTGCAAAAAGAGCAATAACTTCAAAAATTCATTAAAAATCCAAATTTAATGGATTTGCTTGAAAATCTCACACAGCTTACAATTGAATATTATCTATATATAAATAAAATTTCAAGTATCTTTTATAAACAGATTTCCTGGTTAATGAGCCTGGAAAGTTACTCTTTTAATTATACTTAAAGAAAATTAAGATTCATTTAAAAATCAATTGAAAATTGAGTTTAAGAGATTTCTGCTTAAAACTCTATTTTCAAGTTGTTGATGTGATCAAATTCAATATAAATCAACTTCTTTCATAATAAAACTTAAAATAATTAACTTAAATGAGAATTAAAGTTATGTGGAGTTAAGAATAACACTGGTAACTTTAAATTGGAATTAAAAATAAGTTACCTTAAGTTAAGAACCTTATTTTTAAGCATGTTTTTTCAGTTTTTACCTGAGCACGCCCTCTATATCCATTATTAATCATGAGAGCTTCTCTGTAGACATAAAAAGAGTCTTTTCATCACTATTTTTGTCCATCATCAATTATCAATCCAATTATATTAGACATTTAAACAGGTAAAGTTTTATTATATATAAAATTTTATTATTAAAGTATTTCCTCAGTATTTTATTCTTTATAAATCTCAAATTAAAGAATTGAAATAATATAAATTAGATTATTGTTGTAATCACCTATAATATATTTTATTTTATGGGATTATTGTCTTTAAAATATCTTTTAAAATACACAAATTCCTCTCAAAAAAGCTTTAATCATATTTCTTATTATTAAAAGTTGTTTTATCATTCAAAATATTTATTTTTGGTGTGTTTTTAGCTTATAGTTATTACTTAATATAATAACTGTTGTTGTTTGACTTGTTGTATTAAACAAATATCATAAGTAAGTTTTATCTAAAATTCTATATCCTTTTTATCTATTAATATTTCTTTTATATAGAATTTTTCTATAAGAATTATTTCTGCACAGTGTGCGTTATAGTTCTTTTATAAATAATATTTAGATATTATTTGTAAGTGGTTAAATCTTTATATTTTCCATGTTTGATTGTCTCATTAAAAGCTTTACACTTCTTATTGCTATAATTGTCAGTGACTATAACAATAATAGAATGGCTATAATTTATTATAATTATTCTATATTTTTATTATTCTTTTATATAATAATCATTAAATTTATTTTTTCTATATAATTATATTTAAATTTGTGGTTATAATATTATATTATATTATATTTTTCTACTGAGGACAGTCATACTACTCTTGATATTGTTACTATTATCAAAGTTTTAATAGACAAACCTTACATTTGGGGGCCTGGCCATAATTTTAACCAATTTTTGGAACATAAATCATATTCTAGACCTTATTTTACTTTTTTTTGAGGTAAAATTGCCAAATTTACTTTAATATTGGCTCTTTTGGGACTTATCCCTTATGAATAATCTTTATAATATTAATAAAGTTTTTTTTTCTTAGGAATATTGTTTGAAACAATATACTATTGAGTGACTTGGAATAAATTCCTTTTGTCTAACTAGTGGATTTTTCACATCACAGACTTGAAATTTGCTCTTTGAGTTATTCTAGTATAAAGTGGATAATAATACAATTTTGATTAATAACTTATTAATTGCATAATTATTATTTATGTAAAGAAAGTATAAAATCAAATAAAAAATTTAAAAGTTAAAAATCTTTACTAAAAACATTTTTTCTTTAATCTTAGACATTTTTCTTTATTTTTGATGTAATTTGACATAAATTACATTAAAACAGCTTTATCCAATAAGTTGAGTTTATAAGTTAGTTTTATTGTTTGATAAAATAATTTATACTTTTTTCTCTAGTGTCACCCATCAGAGAAAGTTCTCCAGACTCGGAAGCCTCAGCGTCTAGTATTGAAATTCAAACTAGCCCAGCACCAAGGGGTTTAATTACCAAAGAACCCTTTGAAGGTCCAGCAGGTGAATTCAATCCATTTCTTAGTCTCAATTGCTTTATATTGACATGAAATGACTCCTACTAGAAGCAGAAGTGAATACTCCATCCAATCAAATAGATCTGGACCAGGAAATTCAAGTCATAAATCAAAAAGACAAGAATGTCAGCCCAGAGGAGAGGCACAAATGGAGGATTACAGAGCTTCCACCAGTTCCCAAAGGTTAGCCAGAACCTTTGACACTCTTATTGAGATTCCAGAAGCTGAAATAACTGCTATTGCTGTTGCTAGACCTGAATCACTTTCAACAGGAAACAAGAGAGATATACCAATCTCAGTACAAGAACTGTTTTATGGCAGAAAAAAACAAGAGTGGGAACTTCTCCCAAGTCTTTGGATAGGCACCATGAACTCATATCTTCAGGTGAAGAAGTTCATGGGGCCAGAAAAGAAAGAGGAACTTCTGAAGGGTTGAACACCCATGTCGTGCAAAGGACAAGTCCAACAGATAAAAGCTTGGTTGAAAAACCAAAGCATGTTATCAGAGGACCAGAAGAAGAAGTTGGCCCAAGAGAAGGAAAACAGCCCAGTTGAAGCTCCCCAAGCCTCCACAAGCAAAAATACGCCTCAACAAGTGCCAAACAAGCCCAAGAAAACCCCAAAGACCAACCAGAAGGGCAAGCAAAAGGCAAAAGGAAAGGCAAAGCCCAAGTGGAACAAGTCTTACCCACAGAATTACAGGATTCCCAAGAAAGAGAAGACAGCCATGGACAATGTATTCAATATGGAAAGAACTGTGATAAAATTCAAAAACAAGGAGGAGAAAGGATTGAACCAATCTTTTCCAAAGAAGTAGACCTTTTAAATATTGTAAACCAAATTGAAACTTGTAATAAAGAAATTTTAACAAAGTTTGAAACATTGGAGTATATCCAACAGAAGTTGGGTAATGAGATACTACAATTAAAAGAGTCACAAAAGACCATTATTGCCCTTGAAAATGTTAATAAAGACAATATTTTGTCTTTGGTGCAAATTTGTGCAAGAATTGAGTCTAAGGTTACCTTACTCAATCAACCAGATGACAATTCTATTTCTTTTATAACTAGACAGTTAAAAGAATTAAGAACACAAGTTCAAAACTTGGAAAACTCAACTGGGCACAATGCAGCTCTTTTCCAAGAAAAATTTGAGAAAAGTCATAATGCAAGACTTTAATTGAAAGAAGATATTCAATCAAGTAATAATAATATATCACTGAAGAATGATTTGACAACACAGTCTACATCAATTATTGGCAGAAATGTGCTAAACTTGAATAATGACTTACATCATACAATTTCAAGTAATGCAGAAGTGGAAACTTCTTGCTATTCTAAAGACATTCCAAGATTAGAGGAATGACCAACCTTCAGTGGTGAAGGAGAATATAATCATATGGAATTTATGAAAACAATTGATATGTTTAAAGCAGACTTTAACATACCAGATGAATACATAAGTGCCAGATTACACTCATTCTTTACCAAATCGGCAAAGAAATGGTATTACCAAATGAGACAAGACCATGGTAAACATTCTTTGCCTTGGTGGAAAGAACAAATTATTTCCAAATGGGAAAATGATTCTTGGAGATTTAAAATGGAGAATTCTTTTGAAGAAGCCATTTTTAATATTGAGAGGGGCAGGCCCATGTCTTGGTTTCTTAAACAAAAGGATAGATTAACTGCCCTTCACCCTGATATTTCTGAATCAATGGTACATAAAAGGATTTTAAGAAAGTGTGGTGGTGACCTTGAGCATTCTATAAGAGGAAGATGTAGTGAGCCTGTCTCTACAGAAGATTATATCAATGCTACAGAGGACATCACTACTAGAACAAAAATTGGTAGAAATTAGTATAAACCCTCAATGGACAACAAGACCAGTGGGAAGCCAATTCCAAAACCCAATAAACCACATGAAAAAGCTCCTTTGAAATGTCATAAGTGTGGAAGTACATCTCATTTGGCTAATACTTGTCCCAAAAAGACAAGGATTAATGAGATAGAAATTGAAAAAGATGACACAAAAGAAACAAATGATGTCACTGTACATGAAAGTGATTCTTAGCCTTCTGAAGAGGAGGAATTACCAGATGAGCTTAGTATAGAAAATATTAATGTTTCCTTTGAAGTCACAGAAGTGCATACTCACTTACCACAGTAAAGTGATGAATGTATGGATCTCATACATGTGCAAGATGGTAAAATTCAGAAAGCCAAGCCAGCCAGAGGTAAAGGTTATACAGCTGGATCCTCTTGTATCACTAATATTGTGACAAACCACAGAGAAGCCAATATACATCTTGACTCAGGTGCTTTTTGTACTTGTGTTGGAAAAGACTACCTTGACAGGATTTATACCAATTGGCAAGACAATTTAATGCCAATTGAAGGTATAAAACTCAGCAGTGCCAGCCAAAATATGCACCCCTTGGGTATATTTGAAGCAGAAATGATATTCCCTCATCCTTCAGGAAGTATCAGATTAAAAGTTGAATCTTTTGTTATGAATAATTGTCCTTCACAGCACCTTATACTTGGAAATGATTATCTCAATATTTATGGTATTGATATTAATAATCATAAAGACAGGTATTTCACTATAGGGGAAAATAAAAGGCAAAAATTTGCTTTTCCTCCAGAAAAAAGAGAAATAACTGTCATTAGACAAGCAAAAAATGTTAATAAAGAAAAGAGTTTGTCAGATCAATTGATTGAAGCACAAATTAGTCCTGAATTAACACCAGAAATGAAGGAAGAACTTATTGAATTTTTTTTTCAATACAGGAAAGCCTTTGCTTCTGATAATGAACCACTTGGGGCTATCAAAGGCCATGAAGTAGAAATTATTCTTAATGTGGAAAGACCTTACCCTCCACCTTTAGGAAGACCAGCTTACCCAGCTAGCCCTAGGGCCAGAGAAGCATTAGAAAGTCATATTAATGAACTAATGAAACTGGGAGTTCTTAGAAATGTTGGACACAATGAAGAAGTAGAAGTCACAACTCCTGTAATCATCACTTTGAATAATGATAAATAAAGGATGGTTGGTAATTTTAGAGCATTGAATACCTACACTATTCCAGATAGGTATCCAATTCCTAGAATCCATGAAGATTTGACTCAATTATCCAAAGCAAAGTTTATCACTTCTATGGATGCTCTTAAAGGTTTCCATCAGAATGTTTTAGCACCTCATGCTAGGAAATTATTGAGGATTATTGCTCATTGTGGTAGTTATGAATACTTGAGGATGCCATTTGGAATTAAAAATGCACCCTCTCACTTTCAAAGAATGATGAACACCATATTCTCACATGAATTATCAGAGGGATGGTTAATCATTTATATTTATGACATTATAACTTGCTCAGAAACTTGGCAATTGCATTTAGAGAGACTTTCATTAGTACTTAAGAAAATTCTTCAAGTGAACATTAAAATATCTCTTAAAAAATTCAATTTTGGGTTTCATGAGCTGAAAGCTCTAGGACATGTAGTCTCAGGACTGAGCTTTGGTGTTGATAAAGACAAAGTGGCTGAATTGTTACTGAAACAAATGCCCCAGAACAAGAAAGAAATGATGTCTTTATTAGGGGTTTCCAGTTATTATAGGAAACACCTTAAAGATTTTGCAATCCATGCCAGATCATTGTACAGAATTTGTGGTCAACAAACTGTCTTTGAAATGACACAGGAGAGGATTCAAGAATATGAAAAGATCAGATATGCCTTGATCAATGCATCATTATTACTGATGACAGACTGGAAACTTCCTTTCAAGCTGTATATTGATGCATGTGGTGAGGGCCTAGGTGCAGCTCTTCATCAAGTCCAAATTGTCAATGACAAACCTTATGAAGGTCCAATTTGTTTTATTTCAAGAAAAATCAAACCTACTGAGGCCAGATATGGAGCTAGAAAAATGGAGCTCCTTTGCCTTGTTTGGGCTCTGGAAAAACTTCATTATTATCTTGATGGGGTGTGTTTGAAGTAATTACTGATTGTAATTCAGTAAAATAACTTCTTAACATGAAAACTCCAAATGGACACATGTCAAGATGGCAACTTTCTATACAGGAGAATAGAGGTCATATGACTATAGTACATAAAGCTGAAAATATTCACAAGAATGCTGATGGCTTAAGTAGATGGGAATTAGCCAATACATCTGACAATACTGCCTATGTTCCCACAGGTGCAGAACCTCAAATTCCAATTGGAGGAATTAACATTGCAGATGTTGGAACATAATTCTTTGAAGAAGTTAGAGATAGCTATAAGCTGGATAAGAACTGTCATATTCTTACTTCTATACTTCAAAAAGATTGTGTGAGCCTTGAGGTATATTTTACATACCCAAATAGGCCACAATTATCTTAAAAAGAAATTTTGAATTATGCATAACTCATAAGTCATGCATATATCCAAAATTCATCATTTTTGATTTCAGAAAAGATGAATAACTTTTTATTGAGTAAGTAAATCCATGGATTGAAGGCCAGATTTGGATTCTACACAAAAATTCACCTAGGGTAGCCCCATAGAGTGAATAAGCTCAAATTAACTCTTTGAGGTGGTAAAATGGAAAATACTTCAATACCACATAAAAGATCCGTGAAAATTTTTGTTTTTCTTAATTTCATGCCAAAATAATGGGAATGTGAGAAATCCCATGTTCCATATACACTAAGAATAGTGTTATGCATGTTTTGAGCACTTAATATCATGGTATTCTTACATTGACTTTTGGTACACCCATAGTGGATATCTCACTTGAAGCTTAAATTTCTATTTTGACGTAAAAAATAGGCAAGGGGGACAAAAGACATCAAAGAGAGCCAGGGTACCCAAATTCTGAGGCCTCAGAGGCATGGACAGCTCAAAAGATTGGATCCATGGCTGATCTTGGCCTAATTGGTAAACTAAAACCTTTTCGGAACTTGGTTACCATGTTACAACTACTGTAAATCTTAAGAAAATAGCAAATAACCTGCTATTTTGACGTGCCAAGGAGGTAAAAAGCTACTTAGACTCCTGTAACCATGTCAATTCTTAATGATTTTTCATGTATAAGCCCCAGAAGAGTAATTAAAACCCTTTTTGGACTTGTATCCATTGATTTACCTCATAGCAACCAGTTAAACACTGATATTTGCAATTCTACATAGAAATGAGGTAAAAACTTCAAAAATTCATTAAAAATACAATTCTTAATGAATTGTTCTGAAACCTTCAGGACCAATGGAGAACTGTATTATCTATGGTACAACCAAAAATAATTACAGTTTTATTAGTAAAATTCAAGGTTTCACTTACAGTCCATTTGTGACTATTCTACGTGAAACACTGAATCTTCAAAAATTTACACTAATTACAACCTGTGATGAAATTGGCAATAACATTGATACCTTTGAGAAATCAATGATTATTTTGGAATAAAAGAAGATTTACAGATGTTACTCCTTTTATTCTTAACCATATTGGGGTTGGTAGTCACGTAAAAGCATCAATTAAGTAATTATGATAATCTTACGTGATAACAGATGATGCAATAAATAATCCTAAAGAATTTATTGTTTTCTCACTCACTGGTTTTTCAGTTTGCTCCATGGAGCCCCTCTGTGAGCTGTTGTTGACGTAAAAGAGGCCTCCTCTTGCTGTTTTTTCCACATCATCATCTTATTATCATTTAAAATCATTATTACCAACAAGTAAGTATTAGTTATAGCTATTGTTAAGTGTTTTAAATCTTTCAGAATCAATCAGAAAGACGTGAATTCATAGAATCCAACTATATATTGTTGTAATACTGTTATAAATTCATTTTGATCCTTAAAATCCACAATTCTACGTCAAATCTCTCTATCTTATATTTCAATAAGCTCTTTGGAATATTAGTGAGTGATTTATTTTTAATTCTTAAAGTTTTTTTTCTAAAATTCGTTTTCTTCAAGAATTACCATTATAATTATTCTTGCAAAAGATAATTATATATTATAATAATCTTATTATTTTAATAAAAGAAGTTTTATTATTAAAATCTTCTTGTAGACAATTACTTTCTCACTGTTAAGATCACTAGTAGTGTTTAACACATGAAAGAAATAATTCTTTTCTTATTTAATTGTGGTTATAATAACATTTTGTTATTATATTTCATAAGAACAGTCATAGTACTGCTGATTAATAGTAATATTATCATCAGTTTCATAGACAAATCTTACATTTGGGGGCCTGGCCGTGTTTTTTGAACCTTGTACCCTTAATTGATATATTTTTAAGTTATAAATATATTAATTTAATAATCTTTTCTTTCATTTTAAAGTTGAAATAATTCTTATTTTTGAAATTGTTTTGGAAATATTTTTGAAAAATTTGGTTTAATTTTATACTGTTTTTACACGTGGCTTTTTCACATCCAAAAACTTATAAAGTTATTCTTTGAGTTACTCTGAATTAATTTTCATTCAAAATCTTAAATTTTAATTTTTTTTCTTTAAAAAGAATAATCTTTTAATATTAAAAAATATAAAACTTAGAAAAAATCTTTAAAAATATGGTAAAAAGTATAAAAAATATTTTTTTTCTCTTTTATAATTTTTTTCTAGTGTCTTTAATCAAATACTGTGCAGCTGGCACCAGACTCAGTAAAAGATATATCACTAGTCCAGAGTCTTCAGAAGCAGAATCCGAAGACAGTATTGAGGTGAAAATTGCCAAAAGAGGCACCTTATTTAACTCAGAAAAGACTAAATTACCACAAAAAGGTGTGTCTTTAATCTTATATTTTCACCTTTTGTCTTTAAATTGACGTGAAAATGGTGCATACCAGAAATGGAAGCAACTATTCAGTCCAACCAGATGGATGTGGACAAAGAGAAGGCAAGACCAAATCCAGAAGTGCAAAGTCTTCCACAAGAAAGACACATTTGGAGGATGCCAGAGTTTCCCCCCATTCCCCAAGGTCTTTACCCACAGATTTTGACGTGAATTCTGAGCCTGAACTAATTCATGACAATATTTCCAGGGCTGAACCATTTTCAAGTGGCAGCAATAGAAATATATCAATGCCAGTACAAAAACTGGTTCAGAGCAGCCAAAGAAGAGGAGTGGGAAATATGCTCAAGCCTTTGGCAGGGGGCCATGAACTCCTACTTACACATCAAAAGCTTTCTGGGTCAGGAGAAGACCATAGAGCTCTTAAGAGGATGAAGCCCCCTGTCTTGCAAAGACAAGGTCAAAAAGATAAAGAATTGGTTGAAGAACCAAAGTCTTTTATCCATAGACCAGAAGAAGGAACTGGAAATGACTCCAGCTTTGGAGACAGAAGCCCCAGTGGCATCTACCAGCTCCAAACCAGCTCCAGAAATGTCCAAAGACAAGCCCAGAGGACCTCAGAGGAAGCAGAGAGGTCCCAAGAACCATCAAGGCAAGGGCAAAGGCAAAGCCAATTGGCACAGACCTTACCCACAGGGGTACAGGATCCCCAAATTGGAGCCTTCAGCTGTGGACAGTGTGTTCAACATGGCCAGAACTCTCATGGAATTCACAGCCAAGGAGCAGGAAAGGATGAACAGAACCTTTTCATGCAAATAGATCATGTAAAAAGAAGTATTAATTTAGAAATTGGTAAACTTAATTCAAAGTTAACTAAAATAACATTGGATATTAATGATTTGAAAAAACATGACAAGAAATATACTGAATGGTATTAATTAACAAATGCCAAATTTGATTCAATTATCAATGCTTGTAACAGAATTGAGAGTACATTTCAGATTCAGAATGATAAAATGGAAGATCTTTCTATTTTTAAAATGAATGATCAACTTAAAACTCTACAAGATCATGTCCTGAAGATAGTTAAAAATACCAATCAGTTTGCTATACATTTAGCAAAAAGTGACAGTGAAAGGCAGAAGTTGTAAGGTTTGACTATGAAACAATAAGTAAAAATTACTAATTTTTTACTTATTGTACTCTTAATTTCCTTATAATTGAAATAAATAAGATTAAAATAATAATAATAATAAAGAAATATTATTATTATGGCGTAAAAATATTATATTATTAAATAAATATAATAATATAATTAATATTATATGAAATTATAATATTATAAATAATATATTAATATAAAATAATTAATATATTATAAAGCTCTTTATTATTGTTACCAACAAATAATAAAGGCGTAAAAAACTGTTTTTTATAAATAAAAAACAATTAATAACAATAATATTACTAATATTAAAGTTATATATTAATATAAATACTATTTATATTAAATAAGAATTATTAAGAGTAATAATAAGAGAGAAATTATTATAATAAGATGAAATAACCTACTTTTAACACTTAAAATAATAATTTTGAGATATTTTACGCCAAAAGAATATAATACAACCTTTTCAAATTGTATTTACAATAAAAAATAAAGAAAATTACTAAAATTCTTGATTTTACGTGGAAATGAGTTTATAGAGAGATTTATGACAAAAACAATTAAAGAATTGATTTAATCACGTAAAAATAGTGATTAATATTAAGATGGTCTTTGGTCTTTAATAATATAAGAGTTTTATATATAAAGAATAAAGAAATTACCTTTTATTTAATTGATTTAATGTTTTTGATGCGTCTGAGGGGTAAATAGAGTAAAAAGAGCTCTATTTATAGTAAATACCTCCCTCCTAGAGTCCAACAGGCTTCTAGTAGACGTGTACTGATAATATCCACTGGAATTGATCAATATTTTAAGGTTTGAGGGTGATTACATCATGATCAAACCATATTACATCATTATTACACCATTATTTAGAGTTATCACTATAACTCTAGGTTTGATGACATCAGAGGCTTGGCAGAACCCCAAATTTCGTGGATTTTATTAGTTTTAATCATAAACTAATAGTATTCACCAATTGTATCACTCTTAATACTGTTAAACTTAAATTAAGGTTACAGTATGTGATCATAACTGCTCAAATTAAGCTCAAACTTTGATCCTCAATAACTTTTAAGATTTACACGCTACAGCAATTCAGAGAGTGAATTCTGATAGCCTGGCATAACCTTATTATGCTGCCAAGAGCTTTTCATTACATCATCAAAACTCTAATTTTGATGATTTTTCTTGAAACTCATCTTTTCTGTCGAAATTCAATATTTTAAACTTCAAACCTTGATTTCAGGGGGTTATACCCTGAATTTAATAATAAAAATTACATCATTCTTCACGAATGAACTAGGAGAATCCAACTGTGTACTTTTTTTCTAAGTTTGGAACACTTTCACAACAAAGTGGTCAACAGCTCTGTTGATTTTTATCAATAATTCATCATAGGTTTTAACCTTGTTTATAATTTGTAAAATAAAGTTCATATCTGTGTTCTTACAGTAATTACGTGGTAACTTTATTTTTGGTTCATCATTCTATCATGTATAGTTTAGAAGATATTAGCTATGATCCTTGAATATATGCGTTGACCAAAAAAGTGCATATATTCAGGATAATTCCTTAAGTATTAACATTGGAAATTAGCTTATTAATTGTTTTATGTGTGGAATTTCATGGGGAATCCACTGGTACAATTCATTCCACATGTTGTTTCATTAGCTTCTGAGATAAATAAGGTTTTATGGTTTTTATAAGGTATTATACCTTATAATTCCTTAAATATTGACTTTACAGATATGCCATAAAAATGGTATATGTGTATTTTTCCATGGGAAATCCAATGGTATAATTTATTTTACATGTTGATTCATTGGTTTTTAAGTTAAACCAATTTTTGTACCAATTTATGGTATTTTTTGTATATTTAATTAATTATTTTTAATGTATAATTATTTTAAGTAATTTTAATATAATTATATTAAAAGTCTAATTATTCTGAGTCTTTTTGTGACCTTATTGGGTATGTGGTCATATCTCAAAGGCTCACAGAAGTTAAAAAATGAAATCATTGGAAATGTAGAACAAATTCACAAGAATTATGAACTACATATGCCAAGACATTCTACACCTTTGACTGAAGAAAAACTTTCTGTTAAAGGAAGTTTTACACCACTTTTAGGAGAAAATATTGTCTCTTTCAAAGATATTCCCAAATTTGAAGAATGGCCAACATTCTCTGGTGAAGGAGAATATAACCACATTGAGTTCATCAGGACTATTGATATGTTGCAGGAAGACTTTAATATACCTGATGAAATCATAGTGGGTAAATTACACTGTCTGTTTAACAAGACTGCAAAGAAATGGTATTACAAGATGAGTATAGATCATGGGAAACATGATTGGTCTCGGTGGAAATCTGAAGTGATTACCAAATGGGCCAATAATTCTTGGAGGTTTAAAATGGAGAGTGCTTTTGAAAGTGCCATTTTTAACTCAGAGACAGATAAACCACTTAATTGGTTCTTCAAGCAAAAAGACAGATTATCTGCTTTACACCCAGATATGTCTGACACTATGATCAATATGAAAATATTAAGAAAGTGTGGAGGAGAACTGGAACATGCTATCAAAAGCAGATGTGTAGAGCCCTGCTCAACAGAGGACTACATTAATGCAATGGAAGATATCATTACCAGAACAAGAATTGGTAAAACTTGGACTAAAATCCCTATGGAATCCAAGATGGTCCCAAAGAATCCCAGAGAAGATAAAAGACCAGAAAGACGTGTCTTGAAGTGTCATAAATGTGGAAGTACTTCACATTTAGCAAACACTTGCACCAAAAAGACAAAAACAAATGAAGTTCAATTCATTGAAGAAGTTCAGTGTACTGAAGAGAAAGAAGAATCTGATCAAGATTCTGCAGTCTCTGAAGATACACCAGTGGAGGACTATCCCATTGAAAACATTACAGCTTTCTTTGAAGTCACAGAAGTCCATACCCACTTGCCACAGTACAGTGAGGATTGCTGCAACCTGATCAATATCCAAGATGCCAGAATGTGTAAAACAAAACCTGCTAGAGGAAAAGGTTACACTGCTGGAGCATCCTGTATCACATCAGTTTTGATGAGTGATATTGAAGCCAAAGTAAATTTGGATACAGGGGCATTTTGCACATGTGTGGGCAAAGATTATCTCCAAGTTATACTTCCTGAATGGAAAATACATCTATTACCAATAGAAGGTGTGCAATTTAGTAGTGCCAGTAACAATATGTACCCCTTGGGTATATTAGACACTAATCTAGTGTGTCCACACCCAACAGGAAGTGTAAGGATGAGAACTGAGATTGTGGTAATGGATAATTGCACATCTCAGCACATCATTCTTGGAAATTATTACTTAAATATTTATGGTATTGACATCAATAACCACAAAGACAGATATTTCACAATTGGGGATAACAAAAGACAAAAATTTGCTTTTTCCAATATGCCAAAACAAATATCTGTGGTATCTTCTGTTAAGGATACTTATAAAGATGAATTTGTGTCTAATCAACTTTTTGAAGCACAAATTAATCCATCATTATCACCAAAAATGAGGAATGAACTTATTAATGTGTTAAACACATACAGTAACACATTTGCCTCTGATAATTAACCATTAGATGCTATAAGGGGACATGAAGTTGATATTACTCTGAATATTGACAGACCATATCCTCCAGTACTTAGAAGACCAGCTTATCCAGCCAGTCCCAGAGCTAGAGAAGCCTTGGAAAAACATATCCAAGAGTTAATCCAACTTGGTGTACTAAGGAAAGTAGGCCATAATGAGGAAGTTGAAGTAACAACACTGGTTATTATTGCCTGGCATAATGATAAGTCAAGAATGGTTAGAGATTTCAGAGCATTGAATACCTACACAGTTCCAGATAGGTATCCAATCCCTAGAATTCAAAAAACCTTGACTCAGTTGTCTAAAGCCAAGTATATAACATCAATGGATGCATTGAAAGGCTTTCATCAAAATTTTTTGAAGCCTAAAGCTAAGAAGTTACTTAGAATTATCACTCACTGTGGTATTTATGAGTATCTTAGAATGCCATTTGGAATTAAAAATGCTCCATCCCATTATCAAAGAATGATTAATATCATCTTTCCCACAGAATTGTCTGTAGGATGGCTTATCATTTATATCAATGATATTATCATATGTTCTGATTCTTGGTCCTTACACCTTGAAAGAATTGCAAGGGTACTTCACAAGGTTGCAGAAGTGAACATGAAAATTTAACTCAAGAAATGCAATTTTGGTTTTGAAGAACTCAAAACATGAGGACATATTGTTTCTGGTTTAAGCTTGGGTATTGACAAAACCAAAGTAGCAGCAGTATTACTTAAGCCAATATCCAAGAATAAAAAAGAAATGATGCCTTTTCTTGGGCTTGCCAGTTATTATAGGCAACACTTGAAAGACTTTGCAATTCTAGCCAAGTCACTTTATAGAATCTGTGATCAACAGACTTTATTTGAGATGACACAGGAGAGAAGTAAAGCTTATGAGGAGATAAGGAGAGCTCTTACAGAAGCACCTTTATTCCTCATGCCTGACTGGAATATTCCTTTTAAATTGTACATTAATGCATGTGGAGATGGATTAGGGGCTGCCCTACATCAAGTCCAAATTATTGATGACAAACCTACAGAAGGACCAGTTTGTTTTATCTCAAGACAAATCAAACCAACAGAGGCCAGATATGGTGCAAGCCAAATGGAGTGCTTATGCTTGGTATGGGAACTTGAGAAATTACACTATTATCTTGATGGCAGTGTTTTTGAAGTGATAACTGACTGTAATGCAGTAAAATCAATTCTTAACATGCAAACTACCAACAGACATATGTTGAGATGGCAAATAGCCATTCAGGAATATAGAGGAAACATGACTATAGTACAAAAAGCAGGAAACATTCACACGAATGCTGATGGACTTAGCAGGTGGGAATTAGCCAACACTCCTGATAACCCAGCTTATGTACCTTTGGAAGCTGAACCACAGCTTCCAATTGAAGGGATTAACATAACTGATATTGGGACTGAATTCTTTGAAGAGGTCAGAGAATCTTATAAGCAAGACAAGAATTGCCATATCTTGACTTCTTTATTAGATAAAGACTGCAAAGATACATCTTTGGTAAATGCACTAGATGAAGTTTGGAGAAATTCTTATTCTGAAGGAATATTTCACTTGTTTAATGGGATTATTTACCACAGAACCAAACATTCTTGTGTAATGACATTATGTAGCAGATTGCTTATTAATACCGTTCTTCATGAATGCCATGATAGCATCTACTCTGGACACCTGTCAGAAGACAGAACACTTGAAAAAGTAAAGAACTGTGCATGGTGGCCATCTTGGAGAAAAGAAACCATTGAATATTTCCATACCTGTGACAGATGTCAAAAAGCAAACAGGAGTACAGGCAAGAAATTTGGACTTATGATCCATATTCAAGAACCAAAATCCCCTTGGGAAGTTGTTCACATGGATTGGGTCACAGCACTTCCTCCAAGTGATGACAAAGGTTATAATTCTTGTTTAGTCATTGTAGACAGATATAGCAAGACTCCCATATTCTTACCATGTCATAAAGATGACGCTGCTATGGATACAGCTCTTCTTCTGTGGAGTAGAGTTATTTCTCATACAGGATTATTTAAGAATATCATAAGTGACAGAGATCCCAAGTTCACATCTTCACTTTGGACCAATCTTCATAGATTTTTTGGGACTAAGTTATCATTCTCTACAGCATATCAGCCTCAAACAGATGGGCTAGCAGAGAGGATAATTCAAACTTTAGAAGACATGATCAGGAGATTTTGTGCTCATGGGTTAGAATTGAAAGACTCAGATGGCTTTACCCATGACTGGTGCACTCTGATACCTGCACTAGAATTGGCATACAAGACATAAGTCCATTCTTCCACAGGACAAACTCCTGCTATGTTAGAGAAAGGATGGAATCCAAGACTCCCAGCAGATACACTGAGGAAAGACTTGATTGACATTCATCCTACAGCCTCCAGCTTTAAAGTAATACTTGATAAAGTGAAACATCATGCAAAACAAAGTATGAATGATACCTTTGAATATGCTAAACAGAAGTTGGACAAGAGTAACAAAGTCCCAGACTTCAAAATAGGGGACTTAGTTCTAGTTTCAACCTTGAATTTTAATAATACCAAAGGCCAAAAGAAACTCAAAGATTCCTATGTAGGACCTTTTGTTATTGTTGCCTTACATGGAACCAATGCAGTTCAAGTGGAATTGAGTGGTGAATTGGAAAATAAACACCCCACTTTTCCAGTCACCTTGATAAAGCCTTATCAACCAGCTGATAAAGAATTGTTTCCTTTAAGGAACCCAACTCCTTCAGCTGTTCCACCAGTGGAACAGAATGAAGACAAAAAGATAAAGAAAGTCATTAAAGAAAGGAGACTTAGGGGTAAAAATCAGAGAGAATATCTTGTCAGATATAGAAATCCAGTACATGAAGGTGAGTGGCTGGCAGAATCAGAAATACCTGACTCAGATAAACTCTTAAGAAGATTTAGACATGAAAGAAGGCCACAAGCCTGAATATGTATATGAATGTGCTTTAAATTACTTGATATGAGTGATGTAAAGAGGTTGGAAAGTGGACATTAACCCCCCTTTGGTGCCTTTTTACTCTTTATACCATTGATAAAATTGTAGTACAATTTTATTTTTTGGTGGGAGGGAATGTGAGCCTTGAGGTATATTTTACATACCCAAATAGGCCACAATTATCTTAAAAAGAAATTTTGAATTATGCATAACTCATAAGTCATGCATATATCCAAAATTCATCATTTTTGATTTCAGAAAAGATGAATAACTTTTTATTGAGTAAGTAAATCCATGGATTTAAGGCCAGATTTGGACTCTACACAAAGGTTCACCTAGGGTAGCTCCATAGAGTGAATAAGCTCAAATTAACTCTTTGCGGTGGTAAAATGGAAAATACTTTGATACCACATCATCAATAGCACATAAAAGATCTGTGAAAAGTTTTGTTTTTCTTAATTTCATGCCAAAATAATGGGAATGTGAGAAATCCCATGTTACATATACACTAAGAATAGTGTTATGCATGTTTTGAGCACTTAATATCATGGTATTCTTACATGAACCTTTGGTATACCCATAGTGGATATCTCACTTGAAGCTTAAATTTCTATTTTGACGTAAAAAATAGGCAAGGGGGACAAAAGACATCAAAGAGAGCCAGGGTACCCAACTTCTGAGGCCTCAGAGGCATGGACAGCTCAAAAGCTTGAATCCATGGCTTATCTTGGCATAATTGGTAAACTAAAACCTTTTGGGAACTTGGTTACCATGTTACAACTACTGTAAATCTTAAGAAAATAGCAAATAACCTGCTATTTTGACATGCCAAGGAGGTAAAAAGCTACTTAGACTCCTGTAACCATGTCAATTCTCAATAATGTTTCATGGATAAGCCCCAGAAGAGTAATTAAAACCCTTTTGGACTTGTATCCATTGATTTACCTCATAGCAACCAGTTAAACACTGATATTTGCAATTATACATAGAAATGAGGTAAAAACTTCAAAAATTCATTAAAAGTACAATTCTTAATGAATCTTTATGAAACTCTCAGGACCAATGGAGAACTGTATTATCTATGGTAAAACCAAAAAGAATGTCAGTTTTACTAGTAATATTAAAGGTTTTACTTACAGTCCATTTTTGACTATTCTACCTGAAACACTGAATCTTCAAAAATTTACAGTAATTACAACCTGTGATAGAATTGGCAATAACATTGATACCTTTGAAAAATCAATGATTATTTTGGAATAAAAGAAGATTTACAGATTTTACTCCTTTTATTCTTAACCATATTGGGGTTGGTATTCATGTAAAAGCAACTATTAAGTAATTATGATAATCTTACATGACAACAGATGATGCAATCAATAATCCTAAAGGGTTTATTGTTTTCTCACTCACTGCTTTTTCAGTTTGCTCCATGGCACGCCTCTGTGAGCTGTTGTCGACTTAAAAGAGGCCTCCTCTTGCTGTTTTTTCCACATCATCATCTTATTATCATTTAAAATCATTATTACCAACAAGTAAGTATTAGTTATAGCTATTCTTAAGTGTTTTAAATCTTTCAGAATCAATCAGAAAGACGTGAAATCATTGAATCCAACTATATATTGTTGTAATACTGTTATAAATTCATTTTGATCCTTAAAATCCACAATTCTATGTCAAATCTCTCTATCTTATCTTTCAATAAGCTCTTTAGAATATTAGTGAGTGATTTATTTTTAATTCTTAAAGTTTTTCTTCTAAAATTAGTTTTCTTCAAGAATTACCATTATAATTATTCTTGCAAAAGATAATTATATATTAAAATAATTTTATTATTTTAATAAAAGAAGTTTTATTATTAAAATCTTCTTGTAATTGATTCTTGTAGACAATTACTTGCTCACTGTTAAAGTCACTAGTAGTGTTTAACAAGTGAAAGAAAAAAGTCTTTAATTATTTAATCGTGGTTATAATAACATTTTGTTATTATATTTCATAAGAACAGTCATATTACTGCTGATTAATAGTAATATTATCATCAGTTTCATAGACAAATCTTACAGATTGCAAAGATGCAGCTTTGGCTAATTCTCTGGATGATATTTGGAAAACATTTTATGACAATGGAAGATTACATTTAATTGATGGTATCTTATATCATAGATCTAAGCACACATGTGTCCTGGTCCTGTGTAGTAGAATGTTAATTAACGCAATACTGCTATAATGCCATGATAGCATTTATTCTGGACATTTGTATGAAGACAGAAAAATGGAAAGATTTGAGAAATTTGCCTGGTGGCTGTCTTGGAGAAAAGATGTCATTGAGTACTGTCATAGTTGTGATAGATGCCAAAAAGCCAATAAAGCTACTGGTAAAAGATTTGGTTTTATGATTCATATCCAAGAACAAAGTACCCCATGGGAAGTGGCTCATATGGATTGGGTAACTGCCTTACCACCTGGAGGTGATAAAATTCACAATGCATGTTATGTCATTGTAGACAGATGTAGCAAAGCACCAATCTTTTTACCATGTCATGAAGATGACACAGCTATAGATATAGCTCTTTTGATTTGGAGTAGAGTCATATCCCATACTGGTCTCTTTAAGAATATCATTAGTGATAGAGACCCAAGATTCACATCAGCCTTATGAACTAATTCAAATAAGCTTTTGGGTACAAAAGTATCATTCTCAACAGCATACCATTCACAAACAGATGGGTTAGCAGAAAGAATGATACAAACCCTTGGGGAATTGATCAGAAGATTTTGTGCTTATGGCCTGGAATTTAAAGATTCTGATGGCTTTACCGATGATTGGTGTACTCTTATACCAGCATTGGAATTAGCCTACAAGACTTCTATCCATGCTTCAACAGGAAAAACTCCTGCACTGTTGGAAAAAGGATGGAACCCTAAACTTCCAGTTGATACTTTGAAGGAATATTTAGTTGATATTCATTCAACTACTTCGAGATTTAAGCCATTGCCTGATAAAGTAAGTCATCATGCAAATCAAAGCATGAATGATGCCTTTGAATATTCTAAACAGAAATGCGATAAAAGTCATAAAGCCCCAGAATTCAAAGTATGGGACTTAATACTAGTTTCAACCTTGAGCTTTGATAATATTAAAGGTACAAAGGAATTGAAAGATTCCTTTGCAGGACCATTTATTATTAAAGCCCTTCATGGGACAAATGCAGTACAAGTAGAACTGTCAGGAGAACTGGAAAACAAACATCCAACTTTCCCTGTCAGTTTAGTAAAGCATTACACTTCAAGTGATAAGGAATTATTTCCTTTGAGAAATGAAACACCCTTAGAAGTACCCCCACTAGATCAAAGTGAGGAGAAAAAGGTACTCAAAGTCTTGAAAGAAAGAAGACTTAGGGGAAAAATGAAAGAGAATACTTAGTCAGGTATAAAAATCCACAACACGAAGATGAATGGATTTTAGCAGAAAAGATACCTGATTCCCATAGGTTTCTCAGAATATTAAGGAATTAGAGAAGACCAATTCCTCAATAAACATCTGAATTGTGTGCTTTACATACTTGAAAGTATAAGTAGAGAGGTTGGACAGTGGATGATACCCCCCAATTAACTTGGGGGTATACTACTAAAAGAAAATTGTGGTACAATTCTTTTTGGTGGTAGGGAATGTGAGCCTGTGAGGTATGTATAACAATTATCTTATATATAGCTGATTTAGTCTTCAAAAGACTTTTTCATTGAATTTAAAATAAAAAAGAAGTATAACTTTCTTTTGGATAAACAAAGTTATAAATATTATGTCATTTTTGGATTATACACCAAAAATGACCTAGGGTACACCCATAGGGTGTTATACCCAAAAATCTTATTTCTTATGTTATTGGAAGATTTAAGAATCTCACAGTACTAATGTAACTTTTTTAGCATTTTTTTAAAATTGTTAAATTTAAGCTTAAATTTAAAGTTGCATAAGGTTTATGCAAACTTACCAAAATTTTAGTTAAAATTGAGGTGTTGTGTATATTTACTGAATTGGCTAAGGATTCGCCATACAGAATGTAAATCCTGCATGAGCTCAATTTAAAAGGGTTTAAGGCCATAGTATGGCTTTAAATAAATAAAAGTGCAAAATTCATGCAAAAAGGTGGGACAAAGGAAAAAGACCAAACAGAGCTGGGGTACCCAACTTTTTGGATCTGCAAGGATTCAATTAAGGTTGCCCACCCGTATTGGAGAATTTCCAACCTTATTTAAACTTTAAGATTAGACTTTGATCAAACCTTAAAGTTTAAACTGGTTTTATCCCAACTTGGACAGGAATTTCAAGCTGCCAAAGGGTAAATCCCAATATGCAGGCTTGAAATTAAAGTTTTGAGACCTGTAAAAGCTGAAATAGCTTAAATAAGCTTAAAACTTTAAAGCTACAAGCATCAAAACCTTATCAAAAGTTAAGGTTTAGGGTGTATTGCTATTTTACATGGAAAAATAGCAATAATTTCAAAACTTCATGAAAAATCCAATTCTCAATGGATTTGCTTGAAAGTTTCACACAGCTTACAATTGAATATTATCTATATATAAATCAAATTTCAAGTATCTTTTATAAACAGATTTCCTGGCTAATGAGCCTGGAAATTTACTCTTTCAATTATACTCAAAGAAAATTAAGGTTTCTTTAAAAATTAATTAAAAATTGAGTTTAAGAGATTTCTGCTTAAAACTCTATTTTTAAGTTTCTCATGTGATGAACTTCAATATAAATACACTTTTTTTATATTGAAACTCAAAATAATTAACTTAAATGAGGATTAAAGTTACTTGGAGTTAAGAATAACACTGGTAACTTTAAATTGGAATTAAGAATAAGATACCTTAAGTTAAGAACCTTATTTTTAAGCATGGTTTTTCAGTTTTGACCTGAGCACGCCCTCTATATCCATTATTAATCATGAGAGCTTCTCTGTAGACATAAAAAGAGTCTTTTCATCACTGTTTTTGTCCATCATCAATTATCAATCTGATAATATTAGACATTTAAACAGGTAAGGTTTTATTATATATAAAATCTTATTATCAAAGTATTTCTTAAGTATTTTATTCTTTATAAATTATAAATTAAAGAATTGAAATCATAGAAATTAGATTATTGTTGTAATCACCTATAACATATTTCATTTTATAAAATTATTGTCTTTAAAATGTCTTTTAAAATCCACAAATTCCTCTCAAAACTCTTTAATCATATTTTTTATTATAAAAAATTGTTTTATCATTTGAAATATTGATTTTTGGCGTGTTTTTAACTTATAATTATTATTTCATATAATAACTGTTGCTGTTTTACTTGTTGTATTAAATAAATATTATAAGTAAGCTTTCTCTAAAATTCTATCTCTTTTTTATCTATTATTTCTTTTTATATAGAATTTTTCTATAAGAATTATTTTTGCACAGTGTGTGTTAAAATTCTTTTATAAATAATATCTATATGTTCTTTATAAGTGGTGAAATATTTATATTTTCCACATGTAACTGTCTCATTAAGATCTTTACACTTCTTATTGTTATACTTGTCAGTGACTATAGCAATAATAGAATAATTATAATTTATTATAATTATTATATTTTTTTATTATTATTTTATATGATAATAATCAAATTTATTTTTTTATACAATTATTTTTAATAATTATATTTAAATTTGTGTTTATAATATTATATTATATTATATTTTTCTACCAAGGACAGTCATAGTACTCTTGATATTGTTACTATTAAAAAAAGTTTCATAGAAAAACCTTACAAATATTCAATTTGGGAAGAGGGAATTTTTGAAAAAAGAAGATGAAAATGTAGTACCTTAATTAAAAATCTCAAAAATTCAAAAAAAAACAATTGGATGAGTAAATTCAAATTATCATATTCTATTGTTTTTTGTAAGTAATCAAGTGAGGAAACTCAAAAAGGTGAGCTTTCAGTTATTCATATAAATAAATTCAAAAGGAACAGATTCTTTGTTTTTCTAAACAAATGAAGGGAGTAAGCTCAAAAGAACAGAGCTTGTAACAATTATTTCAAAATTAATTGTGTTATTTCAAACTAATAGTTCTTTCAATATTGGATATTCACAAAGGATAATGATGAACCCAATTGTAACTATTGAAATGTTTAGTTTTTCAAAAATGATAAAAAAATGGACTTAATTAGATATAATAAGCATTTTCTAAGCACAATCAAGCAAGTATTTTTGAAATAATAGCTTTGATTTGAGTTTTTCAAAAGAATTTTTAACTATTAAAATTAAACACCAAAAGAGGTTTTTTTCAGTAAAAAATTTTTAAAATCTTTAATTTGAACTTATAAAAATTAATTTCAAGATATGAGAACAGTTTGAAAAAAATTAAAATTTTATTTCAAAATTTCTTTATAAAAAATGAAGTTACTAATTACAAGATAAGAGATCTTCCAATTTTGATAATTTTGAAATACTACAGTTTCTATTTTTTATAATTATAGAATAATATATCTCTTATTACATCTTTTTTCTAAAAAGGAATACTTCTATTTGAGCAACTCATTTACTTATAGATATTTTTCAATAATAATGACTGAATGATTAAATTGAAACCACAATTCTTTAATTAATGAAGTTAGTATTTTTGAAAGAAAGATTTTTTGATTTTTTGATTTTCAAAACTGAGTTTTGTGCAATGAAATCAAAAACCATAAATTTGATATTTATTCCTTAATTTGAGTGGATTTTTTCAGATGAGATAGATTTTTGATATAAGACATGATTAAGTAGGATCCAACTTCTGCAAATTCATGTTGCAGTTGTTTTTCCTAATTTCTTGGATCCCAGGTCTCTTTTTCGCACTAAATTTTTGATTCTTATTTATTTTTTATCATCAGGAATACCTCATTGAAAATAAAATAAAATAAAATATGGCCCTCTTTTATTGTTTTTCCGTTGTTTGTCAGGCTGAGTCTATGATAAGAGTGATAAAGTGTATTTACAACTTTTAACTATGACTGTGACACGGTATATAAAGGTTAAAAAGGTTTTATAAGAGTTGAAGATGGTTTTAATTTAATAATAAAAGGGCTTTACTATAGTGGATATAGTGGTGGTGAGCGCTGTTGAAAGCCCTGGGTGCAGCTTTACCTGTTGGGTTACAATAATAAAGACTACAATTATTAAGATTATAATAATACCTGATTATTACCCAAGAGTAAAACTGTTTTTGACAGTTTACTACGTAGGGTATTCAAGAGCAGGATGAGGAAAGGTCTTTGGCTGTGAAAAGCCCTCCTTTTATCCTGAAATTGGGGTGGAAAGGCTGCTAGACCTTTCCACGTAGAGGAAGTGAAGATTTTTCACTCTCTAGGACAGGCTTGTGGTTTGCAAACAGCCTGTATACCCTGTATTGGGCTCAGATGTGGTTTTGAAACCACATCTGGGCAGTTTTCACCAATACAGGGTGAAAATTTTCATCTGGGGACCTCACAGCCTGATTCTGACGTGTATGACGCGTAGAATGCTGTACAGAAGCTGTATGGGACCCCAGTATTGACTGACATATGAGGTATTGAAGTAAAAACATGCTTCTTCATCTATTTGACACCTCACATTCATGGTTATGGGGTGTTATCCCATGGTAAGGCTGTATATGACAGCTGGTGGGATTTTGACCTTAAAATGGTCATAACTCTGTCCGTTTTTGAGATATCAAGCTCAAAGTTGGTTCATTGAATGGCTCTATATGAGCTCTACACAATGGTACCCAACTTGACATGGTTATCATTAAATATGACAAAGTTATCCCATGTACAAGTATTTTTGTACATTGGCGTGGTATGGGCAAAAAGCTGTATTAAGCTTGTTTGGCCAATAACTTCTGTTGTAGTTGAGTTATGGGGAAATGGATGGCACCATCAGATAGCCCTGATTGTGCTCTTTCCAAAAAGACCCCACTTTAAGTATCTCACACTAAAACTGTAAAAGTTAGATGAGAGGTGAATGTTTTGTTCACCCTTATTTGGTCTGAATTTGACCATAACTCAAGTAATACTGGTGCTAGCTCAGTTTGGCTGGTACCATTGGATAGCCCTGGCTTAGAGCTTCATTTTGAATACCCATTTGATGGGGTTAAGCCTCTCCTTCTAGATTTTAGATGAGAGGTGAAAATTAAGGTTTATGCTCAGCAATGACTTTGAGCAGGAATAACTTTGTTATTTCTTGTCCTATGGTGATGGGACTTGTATTTTCAGAAAGAGGTGAGTTTCCTCTTTCTTTTGATACCTTTTGAGCTAATTTGGCTCAGCTCCATGTTTTGGTGGTATCTTGGCTATACCATTGATTTATGGTGTATTGGCTGTCATGCTTGTGCTCTGGTTTTGAGTCACAGGCTGACATACCCTCCCTCTAAAAAAGGCTCATCATTGATGAGACTGTTCAGTCCTCCTAGAGGCTCTGAATCTCCTTAAATGAAGGTTCCCATCTGGTATGGCATCCTCTGCCAACCATTTGTCTTTATCAGCTGTCTGGTTTTTGAATCTGACTAGGTATTGTCTTTGATCCTTTCCATTAAGTCTGATTTTTCTGGCCCTGATGATTTTACTCACAGGTCCAGGAGAGTCTTCTACTTCCACTATTTCTGGTGGAGTGATGTTCTTCTTCCTGGAGGGGAATTTTTCCTCCTCTGTTTGGAAGTATGGCTTGACCAGGCTCACTGGAAAGACTGGGTGTTTCCTAGAAAACTCCTCAGTGAGCTTGACCTCTACTGCATTTTTCCCTATCAACTTAATGATAGTGAAGGGCCCTACAAATGAGTCTCTCATTTTCTTAGGTCCTTTGAGATTGTTGAAGTTCAGTGTAGACACTAACACCTGGTCCCCTTCCTTGAAGTCAGGTTCCATATGTGATTTGTCCCACCTCTGCTTGTTATACTCTTTGGCCTCAGCTATGCATTTGGCTGCAGTATCACAGGCTTTCTTCCACATATCATGGAAGTCTTTGGCTGTGGGGTGGATGGTCAGAAGATTTCTCTTCAAGTGATCCACAGGTAACAGGGGATTCCACCCTTTCTCTACCAGTGCAGGTGATTTTCCTGTGGTAGAGTGCTGGCTTGTGTTATAAGCCAGCTGGACTGCTGGTAAGAGGGTAACCCAATCATGGGTGTATCCCTCATGGTCCTTGTATTCCATGCCATAGGCACAGAACCTCCTGAGAATGTCCTCCATTGTTTGGATCATTCTCTCAGCCAGGCCATCTGTTTGGGGATGGTAAGCTGTGGAAAAAGCAAGTTTGGTGCCAAGCATGTCATATAAGTTGGTCCAAAATTCAGATGTGAATTTTGGGTCCCTGTCACTAATTATGATCTTGGGGATTCCACAGGTGGATATGATGTTATTCCAAAATAACAGAGCAGTGTCCATGGCTGTGTCCTCTTTATGGCATGGTAGACATCTCATGCTTTTGCTGAACATATCAACTATGATTAAGCAGGCATTGTAGTTTTCTTTGCCTCCTGGGACAAGTCCTGTGACCCAGTCCATGTTAATGGTTTCCCATGGGTGCTTGGGTTCTTCTATGTGTTGAAGTAACCCATATTTCTTCCCATGTTTTCTATTTGCCTTTTGGCATCTTTCACAAGTGTTGGTGTATTCACTCAACTCTTGTTCCCACTTGGGCCACCAAGCTGTGCTTGCTACCCTCTCTTTGGTCCTGTCTTCACTCATGTGTCCCATATAGGGGCAGTCATGGCATTCCTGCAGGATTAGAGAGATGTGGTCTCTGTCTATCACTGTGAGTGCACTGGTGTGCTTTTCT
This sequence comes from Austropuccinia psidii, assembly GCA_023105745.1. NCBI lineage: Eukaryota > Fungi > Basidiomycota > Pucciniomycetes > Pucciniales > Sphaerophragmiaceae > Austropuccinia > Austropuccinia psidii. The sequence continues at coordinate 25,356,013 of JALGQZ010000002.1, forward strand.
CTGTGATAAATCAGGCCATCTATAAGGAAGAATTTATTGTCCTTATAGGCCCTCAACCAGGGTTCCTCCAGCTGGGTTTCCAGTTCTGGGCTCCTGTATTTTTGTTGAAGGAGTTGGAGTAATATGCTACACTGTTTGTGCTTAGCATAACATTTCAGGACTGCATTGAAAAATTCATTGTGCAGTTCTGAGGAACTTATTCCCAGTATGGGAGTTTCTGTCCCTTCTGAATCAGTGTTTCCACTGTCAAGGGTACCACTCTCTGGTGCCCATTCAGAGAATCTGAAGTTCTTTTTCCTATTGATCTCCATAAAATGGATAGGAATTTTGGCAGCAACTTCAGGGTCATAAGCTGGATTGCTTTTGACATTGTCCAGTGGCCATCTGCTAAGGCCATCTGCATTGGTATGGCTTTTGCCTTCCTTGTATATGATGGTCATGTTCCCTCTATACTCCTGGATGGCTATTTGCCATCTCAGCATATGTCTATTAGTAGTCTTCATGTTTAGTAAAGACTTCAAGGCTGTGCAGTCTGTGTAGACTTCAAAGACTGCACCCTCCAAATAGTAATGGAGTTTTTCTAGAGCCCAGACTAGACATAGACATTCTGTCTGGGTGGCCCCATACCTGGCTTCTGAATCTTTCAGCTGCCTGGAGATGTAACATATTACACCTTCTCTTGGTTCACCATCCACAATTTGTCTTTGGTGAAGGGCTGCTCCTAAGCCTTGGCTGCATGCTGCATCTATGTATAACTTGAATGGTAGTTCAAAGTCAGGCAAGATGAGCACAGGTGCATTTGTGAGTTCATATTTGATCCTCTCATATGCATCCCTCCTTTCCTTGGTTATTTCAAAAACTACATCCTTTGAGCATAACTTGTATAAGCTACTAGTTATGTGGGCAAAGTTTTTGATGTGGTTTCTATAGTAGCTAGCAAACCCAAGGAAAGATTGCATTTCTTTAATGTTCTTTGGTACTGGCTTTTGCAGTACTGCTGCTACTTTGTTCTGGTCAATTGCCAGACTAAGGCCTGAGACTTTGTGTCCTAGAGCTAGTAGCTCCTGTTGGCCAAAATTACACTTTTTAAGTGAAATTTTTAGATTGATGGGTGTACATTTACTTAGCACTCTGTCTATGTATTGTACATGATCTTCCCATGTCTCTGAGTATATAATGATATCATCAATATATACTACCATCCAGCCTTCCATTATTTCTTCCTGAAATATGGTGTCCATCATCCTTTGGAAGTGGGCTGGTGCATTTTTGATGCCAAATGGCATCCTGGTGTACTCATATATGCCCATATGGCATATTATTCTGAGCAACTTCATGGAGTTTGGTTTAACTCCATTTTGGTGGAAACCTTTCATACAATCCATCTTGGTTATGTATTTGGCTTTAGCCAGTTTATCCAAGGCATGAGGTATCCTTGGTATAGGGTACCTGTCTGCTTTTGTGTAGTTATTCAGGGCTCTGAGGTCTCCACACAATCTAGACTTGCCATCATGCCAGGTGATTAGGACAGGGGTGGTAATTTCCACTATTTCATTATGTCCAATCTTCCTAATGACATCCATGTCCAGGAGTTCATTGATATGTTTCTCAATCTCTTTCCTGGTCTCCAGACTTGCTGGGTAAGGAGGTCTCCTTAACATGGGTGGATAAGGCCTTTCCACATCCAGATATAGTTCTATATCATGGCCTTTGATCTTGCCTAATGGTTCTTCACCAATGGCAAATGCTGGTCTATTCTTCCTCAGCATCTTCAGTAAACTTAACTTTTGTTTACTGGTGAGGGTAGTGCTAAACTGTCCCTCTCTGAATTCTTTCAGAAGTTCTTCCAGTGGGTCCTGAGAAGATATCTGGTATATATCAAGAGAAAATTTCTTTTCCTTGTTAGTACCAATGGTAATATGCCTATTTTTACTATTGTAAATATCTATGCCATACATCCTCTGGTAATCTGTCCCCAGTAAAAACCCTTGGATGTGGGCATCTTCAAGCACTACAAACTCTGGGTTGAGTCTGATATTACCTTTTCTGTGGGGTATAATTATCTCTTTGATAATTGTCCCAATAGAGGTCATCTTTCCAGATGCACTCTTAAAGTTCTTTGCCCTGGTGGGTAAGAGTTCTTTTTTCCAGTTTGGGAAGTGTTTATCCAGATAATTTCTGGCCACTATGGAGCAGTGTGCTCCACTGTCAATGATCAGTGGGTGCTGAGCATTGTCAATACATACAGTCATTTTTGTGGCTGTTCCATGTATATATGCCATTCCTTTGGTTGGTGTAACCAGGAATGTTTGTGCATTTTGTGTATGTTTACACAAGTTTTTGTTGGTAGTGTCTTGTGGCATGCCTGCTTCCAACTGTATATCCTGGATTTCTAGTGGGGTTTCCTCTTGGTATTCCACTAGAAATTCCTCTCTTGGGTCTTGATCCTCATCAGATGGTTCTCTGATGGCATCACCCATAGAGTCTGATTCAGATTCCTCTGTTGGAGGTTCTTCCTCAGGGACTTTCTCTATGGCATAGACTTTTTTCTTTGCCTTTGGACAGTTGTTAGCATAGTGGTCTGTTGAACCACAATTGTGACAAGAATTCTTCTTCTTTGCCACTTCTGCCACTCTTTCTCTGGGTTTGTCCTTAAACTCCACCCTGAAAGGTTGTTTCTCTTTGAAACTACTGCTTCTATATGGGGTGAATTTCCCTATATTAGTCCTTTTCCTTATGTCTTGTAAGGTATTGGCTATATCATCTAGAGTGCAATTTTGGTTGCATCTGCACTTTACTGCATGCTCTAGTTCTCCTGGCAGTTGTGTCAGGAGTTTGTGATTCCTCATTTGGATGTTCATCTGAGGATCAATGGCTTTAAGTCTTTTAGACTGTCTAAGACACCACTCATATGGATCTTTGTCCACAGAGTATTTGTCATTCTCAAATGACATGGTCTTTTGCCATATCCAAGTTCCATTACTGTACTTTTGGATTATTTGACTCTTCCACCATGGCCAATTTCTTCTGCCATGGATTTCTTTCATTTCAGTGTACCATATACTTGCATGACCTTTAAATGCAGTATTCAGTCTAGCAGTAATCCAGTAATCTGGTATGCTTGGTACATCAATGAAGAGTCCATCAATATAATCTATGAGTTCCATATGATCATATTCTCCTGATCCAGAGAATTTGGGCCAGTTTGAGGCCTCAGGAAGCTGTTTCAAGGCTTCCTTCTCTGAATAAGACATGCCATCTCCATCCTGGTATTGTGATGGAGATCTTGCCTTATTCAACAACATGGCATCTGGTTTGATGTCATCTGGTTGATATGGATTCTCCATAGCTTGGCCTTGTGGTTGGGGCTTTAAGCTATGGTAGGCATCAAACAATTTGTTGATGTCTTGGTTCAGACACTCCCTGTCCCTGCTACTATGGTGTTGTTCTTCAGAGACTTGATTCAGTCTCTTGTTGGTTTCTTCAGAGGCTTTGCTCAGTTGAGCATATCCTTCCTGAAGGTTTTTAACTATCTGCTCCAATGAGGCTTGAGTTTTTCTCATCCTTTCTTGGGCAGCTGCAAATTCTGTAGCCTGCTTTGCAGATTGCTCAGCATATTGGGACATTTGTAACCACAGTGTGTCACTGTTGATGTTACTCTCAGATGTGATAATGTTATTTTCAGTCTGAGTGGGGGTAATGTTTCTATTACTAGGACTACTGATTCTAGAGTGGTTTACAACTACTTCTGGTTCTTGTGTACTTCTTTTACCAAATCTAACAGCTTCTGGATCATGGGGTCTGACTCCTTCCTCCTCTGGTTGAAGGAGGCTTTGTTTTTGCCCTTGTTGCCTTGTCTTCTCCTGGAAACTTCCTGGAATTGTGAAGAATGGTGACTCTTGGCCACTGATCTGCTGGTTTCTGAATGGTGTGAAGCCACTGGAGAGCTGATTTGGCATGCTCCTTGTGAACCTGAAGGAATCTGAGTAGGCCCTGTCTGGGTTAACTGTTCTTCTATAGCTTGGATAGTGGCTTGATTCTCCCTTATCCTCTGTGCCCTTGCCTCCAGGAGTCTGTGCTGCCTGGTAGGATTCCAACCCTTGGTGATTACCATAAGGTCTTTGAAGTCTATCTCTTTGAGACAGATCTTCTGGCAACTTGATCCCAGTTCTGCCCAGTGAGTTGCTAGGTTGAACCTCTTGTTGTCCATACTCCATTGAAACAAATCTTTGAGGAGTTGGTGGATTTGAAGAACTTGATCCATATCTTTCCAGTCCTCTGGTTTGAGGTTTCTGTTGAATTGGAGTGTGAATGGCAAGGTTGATATTATCTCCCTCATTGTTTTGCCATCCACCACTGTGTCCAATGTGTCTTCTTTCAGGTCTTCTGGTTCTAGACATTCCTGCTCTATCCTCTGGCTGGTTCCTTTGGAAGCCAAGGTCTCTGAGGTATGCAGGGGACATATCAGTGTTTGCAAGCAGTCAAAAACTTTATGTTCTTAGGGTATTTACCTTTGACTGTGCCTTGTACAAATTTGCTATCTGCTGATTTGGGCAGTTTGCCTTTGGAGGTTACAACTGGGTTAATAATTGTAATCTTCCCTGCACAAGTGGTTAAGGTTGGTTTACCTTGTATTGAAGCAGAGTTTCGTGGTTTTCTACTCCTCTGAGTGGCTATTGGTGTCCACTTTTTGGCTGTGATGAGGCCTTCACTAAGCCTTTTTCCTTTGCCCTTGCTGCCCTCTGGTTCTGAGGGTGTCACTGGTATGTTGGCCTGTGACTGGGTCTCAAGTGGTATGAAGTTTTCTTCCACTGAATCAAAGCAGGAAAAAGAGGGCTTATGTCAGTTAAGACTTCTTACAAGGCTGGTTTTGCACGTCTAAGAATGGCCTCTGGGCTTGTATGTTACTACAGTATGCCCTTGTATAGTGACAGTGTAATTGAATTAACAATTCCACGTCAGAAATACAGCTTATTGATTATTGGTATACTGTTTGTATACCAATATCTTACAGAATACTTGTTATTAGCAAGTATAATCTGTCAAAAATGGTGTATTACAGGGCAATTGAGTTAACAATGTGCCCAAACACGCCTCAACTGTTGGTTTATCAGTATGAGCTGTCTTAATTCAATTAAGAATTGAGACTGTATAAATGGCTTAAAAGTGTTTTTATATGCAAAACACGCCAAAAATACTGGTCTTGTGGTTATTAGCCACTAGACAAATACTCTTTAAAAATATGAGTATTATTAAATTTTAAAAGAAGAATATATATAACATATATTTTTCAAAAGAAAATGACGCCTAAAAATAAAAAAAAGGTGTCAATAAATGATAAAAAAGAGAAAAAACTTACTTGTAAGGTCCAAAATAAGTAAAAAACACGGCCAGGCCCCCAAAATGTCAGGCTGAGTCTATGATAAGAGTGATAAAGTGTATTTACAACTTTTAACTATGACTGTGACACGGTATATAAAGGTTAAAAAGGTTTTATAAGAGTTGAAGATGGTTTTAATTTAATAATAAAAGGGCTTTACTATAGTGGATATAGTGGTGGTGAGCGCTGTTGAAAGCCCTGGGTGCAGCTTTACCTGTTGGGTTACAATAATAAAGACTACAATTATTAAGATTATAATAATACCTGATTATTACCCAAGAGTAAAACTGTTTTTGACAGTTTACTACGTAGGGTATTCAAGAGCAGGATGAGGAAAGGTCTTTGGCTGTGAAAAGCCCTCCTTTTATCCTGAAATTGGGGTGGAAAGGCTGCTAGACCTTTCCACGTAGAGGAAGTGAAGATTTTTCACTCTCTAGGACAGGCTTGTGGTTTGCAAACAGCCTGTATACCCTGTATTGGGCTCAGATGTGGTTTTGAAACCACATCTGGGCAGTTTTCACCAATACAGGGTGAAAATTTTCATCTGGGGACCTCACAGCCTGATTCTGACGTGTATGACGCGTAGAATGCTGTACAGAAGCTGTATGGGACCCCAGTATTGACTGACATATGAGGTATTGAAGTAAAAACATGCTTCTTCATCTATTTGACACCTCACATTCATGGTTATGGGGTGTTATCCCATGGTAAGGCTGTATATGACAGCTGGTGGGATTTTGACCTTAAAATGGTCATAACTCTGTCAGTTTTTGAGATATCAAGCTCAAAGTTGGTTCATTGAATGGCTCTATATGAGCTCTACACAATGGTACCCAACTTGACATGGTTATCATTAAATATGACAAAGTTATCCCATGTACAAGTATTTTTGTACATTGGCGTGGTATGGGCAAAAAGCTGTATTAAGCTTGTTTGGCCAATAACTTCTGTTGTAGTTGAGTTATGGGGAAATGGATGGCACCATCAGATAGCCCTGATTGTGCTCTTTCCAAAAAGACCCCACTTTAAGTATCTCACACTAAAACTGTAAAAGTTAGATGAGAGGTGAATGTTTTGTTCACCCTTATTTGGTCTGAATTTGACCATAACTCAAGTAATACTGGTGCTAGCTCAGTTTGGCTGGTACCATTGGATAGCCCTGGCTTAGAGCTTCATTTTGAATACCCATTTGATGGGGTTAAGCCTCTCCTTCTAGATTTTAGATGAGAGGTGAAAATTAAGGTTTATGCTCAGCAATGACTTTGAGCAGGAATAACTTTGTTATTTCTTGTCCTATGGTGATGGGACTTGTATTTTCAGAAAGAGGTGAGTTTCCTCTTTCTTTTGATACCTTTTGAGCTAATTTGGCTCAGTTCCATGTTTTGGTGGTATCTTGGCTATACCATTGATTTATGGTGTATTGGCTGTCATGCTTGTGCTCTGGTTTTGAGTCACAGGCTGACATTGTTGGTCTGCTACAATTCTCCCAGTTACAAGAAAAAGTCTCCCTATAATCATTTCTGTAAGGATTTCATTTTTAAAAAAATTTAAATTATATGTTTCTGTTTTTATCTATAAAACAGTATATCAGGGTCAGAGGAAAACCTGTTAGAATATTACAAGTAGGCCTCCCCTTATAAGCTATTCCTGAGCTAGGAGGGGTGCCACTGACTACCATACACAATATACCAAGAATCTGAACAATCAGAATATTTCAGATTAACAAAGAAGAGACCACATATGAAATCCAAACAAGACTTCCAGGAACTTGGCTAAATAATTGACTTTGGTTGCAATGCAACTGGTACACAGGTCACCAACCTTATGACTAATCAGGTATCAGCCTTTATTATCCAGAGGGAACATCATAATCTGGGTAAGAAATGTTGAATCACCCTCAAGAATTCAAAGAAGCATTTTATTTTCTCAAGAATACCACCATTGGATTATAGATTATTGAGAAAAGTGAATTAAATGGATGAGTTAGCCCTGATATTGGAAAGACTGTTTATTTCATCGAAGTATGGTGAGCTCCTCAAAAGAAATTGTTTCGTAGAAACCTTTTATTAAGTCATTTATAAGGTCTGAAGGGCCTTTTGTTCTAGAATGAAAGCCCTTTCAGTTTTCTTAATGACCAGATGACTTCAGCAAAAATGCTTTGGAAAATCCATAAACTGGGCTTACTTCCATTCAAGAAGTCAAATAAATAGTATCTACCAAACACAGAAAAAGGAAGATCTGTGATATCAAATTAATCAAGCATGTAACACTCTTCATGTTCATCTCCTTAGCAATCTCCTATACTCAATTCCAATGTGAATTCATATTGGAATTGACATGGATGGTAGGCCTATCCCTTATTATCAAAACATCTTTTATGAATCAATTTTTTTTATAAATTTCTTGAAAAAGTTCATCATATCAACTTTTGATTAAAAACTTTTGTATAAGATGTTTTTTATTACTTCATTTCTTTGGGGAATAAGTATCATTGGGACACTGAGATCCATTACAACAAAAAATGCCACAGAAGGTTATTTACTGCTCCTGTGAGCCTTGAGTTATGATTTACATACCCAAATATGCTACAACTGATAGTTAAATAATTTCTGAAATATACATAACCCATAAATCACGCATATATCCAAAATTCATTATTTTTTATATAGAAAAGTATGAATAAAGTTTTCGTGAATAAGTAAGTCCATGAATATAGGGCCAGATTTGCATTCTACACAAATCTTAACCTAAGGTAATTCAATAGGGTGAATAGGCTAAAATTAACTCCATGAGGTGGTAATATGGAGGATATTTTAACACCTCATCATCAATACCACAAAACAATTGTGAAATTTTTTGTTTTTTGCATTTTCACACCAAAATAATAGTATTATGAGAAATCACATGTTACATATACACCAAGAAGAGTGTTATGCATGTCTGTGGAGCTTAAACGTACTTCATTATTTCATAAGGCTTTAGTATACCCATGGTTTATATCAGTCTTTAAGCGTCAATTACTATTTTTGACCTGGAAATAGACAAGGGGGGAAAGGACATCAAAGAGATCCAGAGAGCCCAGATTCTAAGGCATGAATAGCTCCAAAACTTTTATCAATAGCTGATATTGGCCTATTGGTCTATTAAAACCTTTTGGGAACCTTTTTAGCAAGTTAATATCCCATTATAAAATGAGAAAATAGAAAACAAGCTGCTATTTTGACATGAAATGGAGGTAATGAGAAGCTCTGACTCCTGCAAGAATGTCCATTATGAGTTATTTTTGATGGATAAACCCTTCTGGAAATAGTATCCCTGAAGCTACCTCCTGGTAACCAGCTGTCTCTATGCTATTTTCCTATACCACATAGAAAATGAGGTAAGACTTCAAAAATTAATTTAAAAAACTCTGAATTAATCCTTCTGAAAATTTTCGACCAATTGAAAAAGGGTTAATCAAGGCTAAATACTCAAATAAGTATGACTTCATAATTAAAGTTTGAAGTTTTACTTACAGTCCAGTTTTGATGATTCCCTGTGAAACACTGAATATTCAAAAATTCACAGAATATACAACTTGTGATGAAATTTTCAATAAAATAGATAGATTTGAGAAAACAATTTTTATTTTTAAATTAAAGAAGACTTATAGTATTAACTCCTTTATTTCTTAACCATAAATGGTTTGGTAGCCATGTAAAATGAGTTGATTAAGTAATTATGATCATATTATGTGACTGCAAGTGATGGGATCAAATAAACCAATTAAGGTAACTGGTTTCAAACTAAATGTCTTTCAGTTTTCTCCATGGAATGCCTCTGGTAGCTTTTGTAGACTTAAAGGAAGACTAATATTTGTTTTTTCAGAGATCATCTGTGAGCCTGCAAGCTTGTAAATCCTTACCTGCTATAAAGACTCCAATTACTTTCTTTATAATTTTGTCTCATTTTCTTTTACTATTTTTTATAAATTTCAAATACTTAAATTTCATATTATTATAATTTGAATTAATTCTTGTTTCTATGACTGATTACTAAGTATGTCATAGTATAAAGTTCCCACTATGTCATCAATCTTGTTGATATATCTGCTCATGCTGCTATAACAGATCTTTCCTCATTAGAACAAAATTATTTCATATTATTTTGATTTCAAATTTGTACTTACAACATTTAAAGAGGATTAATTCTCTTTTAATTAATCCGCAGAGCTCTTACACAAATATATTTTTACAATTAAAATCATTTACATTTCATTTTAGAAATATTAAGCGCTCTCACCTAGAAGTGATTAAATTCACTTTACCCTTTATAGTACTGTTGAAGCTTAAATACCAACAGTACATCATTATAAACCATGTGATGCGTCTATTAATTTCATTAAAATAGTATTCCACTTCTGATTAGTTTATTAAAATTCCTAATACTTTAGTCTGGAAGCCACAAAAGAGGCGCCAGCTAATATCATCATATCATTCAATTTGATCATTGATACTTTCAGTAAGTATTAGTTAAATATCATTCTTAAGCATTTCTATTATTATAAATAGATCATAAAGACTTGAAATCCGAGAGCAATACTATTTCCAATAGTGCTAGGATATTGAATCTTGTATTTCTTCTTAACACCAATTATTGATCCTTTAAAATCGGCAAATAATTCATCAAATATTTCTAACAGATCTTTTCAAGGTATTCTTGGAGTAATAGTGAGCTATTTATTAAATTATTTAGCTTCTCTTCAAGAATTCAAAATAATTATTCTTGAAAAATATAATTATTAATTAAGATAAATTTGTATTATTTTAATAAGAACCTTTATTATTAATTCTTGTAATTGATTCTAGTAGACAATTACTGCTTACTGTTATAATTACTAGTATTTTATAAAAAGTAACAGAAATAATGAGGAAATCAATTAGTTATTTGTGGTTAGAATGGATTTATTTATTATATTTCCTAAGAAAAGTCATAGTACACTTGATTAATAGTAATATTGTCAAGAGTTTCATAGACAAATTATACAATAACTCATATAAAAAAATATCTCTCACCTTTTATTGATTTCTCATTTTGGAGATATTATTTTTAAATAACCCCTAGCCTAAAAGCACAACTTAACCAACATTGGAAAGAACCTCCTTATAATAACATCTATGTTATCTTTTCACCCCAATTTTTACTTTAATTTCCCAATTCATATCTTTATTTTCCATATGATTAATAGATTGACCTTGATGGAAATATTAGCTACAAAAGCCATTAATTTTTTCCTTTTTAGTATAGCCCATGGATTGCATAACAAGGCAAGGGAACAATTAGAAATGTAAATTAATGACCAAAAAAGGATATTATATTATTCAAATAGAAAAAATTAATTCAATTAGTAATTGTCCAATAAGTAATGATACTATTTATTGAAAAGCTTTATTTCACAGTCAAAATTTGATGTGAGAAATTTCATCCCAAACTAAGGATGAAAATCAAATTCAAAAGGTTAAGTCTTCAATTTCTGAGTATTTTTTGATTTTAAATAAGAGAATTTCAAAATTTCTTAGTTCAAATTTTACCAGAAATTAACAGTTTCTAATCAATTTATGATAAATTTACATTGAGAATTATTTTGCAGTCTTTTATAATTTTACTTGAAATTATCACTCAAATGATACAATCAATTCAATTTGATCTTTCATAAGATAATGGGAGTCAAGGAGAATAATCAAAAAATAATAACATAAAAATGAAATCATTTAAGCTCCCAAATTGGTATCTTCTTTTAGAAATTTTACAATCCTAAAAAATTATCAAAATAATCTCAAAGTTAAACACAATTTGTGAGATTTATATAATCCTTGTTTAAACAAGAAAATTCATAAAGATACATTATTGATAAAAATCCGGGCAATATTGAGAAATACCTTTAACTCCTTTCATTGAATAAGATTAAGACCCTCTTTAGAAACTGTTATTGCATATTTAACTCAAAAAAATAGGTTGGTCACATTCCCACCAATCTTTATTCAAAATTTAGTAGCAAAAACATTTTGTCTCACCAATTACTTTATATTATTTATGGAGATTAATTTTTAGATGACAAAGGGGAGGAATGAATCTCATCTTAAAATACTATTCTGATGAGTTTTCTCCTTTATGTTTTTTTATAGAAAGTTCTTGTCATACTAAAAGCCTTGTTTTGGATAAAATACATAAAAATAAGCTCTACAATTGAGTTGATACTTCTTACCAGAGCTCTTCTTAATAGATTAAATGTATTTGATTATAGAAAATAGTTCTTCAAACCAATAATTTATTTTGAGTATCCTTGAATCATACACTTAAAACCTATAGTATCCCTATGGATAATAGCTTTAATAATAGAAAGAATAATAAGATTTTACTGAACTAACAAATTTTGGATCTAAAAAAAGAATTTCTTTTTCAATTTTGTACCATCTAATTTTGATTCTTTTTCAAACTATAGAGAAAACAATTTCTTCTTTCAAAGACTTTATTACAGAAAAATTTCAATAGAAGCAAGAATTTTTAAAAAAAATCCACAGAAATAAGTGTTTGTTTGTCATTGAAGAAGATTGATAATTGACTAAATTAAATTCTTTATTTTCTGTGGAAAAACTCTTTTCAGTTACTAAAAATTCACTATCAGAAGAAAAATATGAGTAGTTTTATAATGAAATCTCTAATTAAAATTAGATCTTCCTCAATAAGAATGAATGAAATCCCCAAAGTCAAGGTTGGTCGCACTAAGATTTATTTTCTTTCCAAAATTTGACTGATTACTCAAAACCTTAAGATGATCTTCTTTAGTCACAGTATATGAAAAAAGGGTTTCATTAAGCTTTTAATTTTACAGAAACTTTCACTTAGCAAAAGGAACTTTGATCAGTTTATAGTAATCCTTGCTTATTCTTAACCCATAAAAAATTAACGAGGGACTTTTAGAGCCAAAAAAATAGTAAACAAAGTGTTAAAGCTTTTCAACTTTCTTATCACATGTAAAGATTGAAAAATCAGAAAGATATTCAACAATTTATATAAAGTTCAGAAAGAATATTACAATTTATTATTTATAATCATTCTGATAAAAATTGCAAATATTTTCTGTATCAAATAAACTTCAAGGAAAAATTCAGATATTCCATACTTATCTAACCTCATTTCAGTGGTTCAATTTTTGAGCTCTTGAGATATTAGACACAGGTAAAAGTGTGCTATATTGAGCAAAAAACTTTTTTATCAATTTCAAAAGGATCAGCCCAATAAATCTCATCATTTACTTATATTTTTTAATAAATAATAAACCTAGTGAAGGAGAATCAAAGAGAAATAAGAACTCAGAATTTTCCTTTTATTGTTTTTCAAAGCCCATATGAATTTAACATTATATTATGTCTGAATTAATAAATGGTCAATTGCTTGTATTCCAGCTCTTCAGAACCATAAAAGAATGTAATTTCAGCTATATATACCTCAATATCAAAAAAACAGAAAGTTAATAATCTAATGGAAAAGTACCCATAGACCTTCACTTGTGATATTGAAGAGAATAGAAGGAAATTAACTCTTACAAGACCACATATAACTGAGAAGAAGGGTAAGTTGAGAAAATGGCAAAAACAATCCTCAAAACCAATTTCAAGACATATTCAAAAGGAAAAACCTTGTGGATAACTCACAAAGAATTAATCTCCTTAAACATATAAAAATATTTTTTAATATCTCATTTTCTTGTATCTTTGTGTATTGCGGTATTCCATACCATTTTTTTCACCAGGATCAAGCTCATAGTACCCCATAACAGCAGTAAATCCAACCTTCCTGCAGACTTACAATCAAATTTTACAGCAAGAGGCTGGACTTAATTAATAATACCATGGAACAGGCACCAAAGGGAAGTGTATGTGTTGAAAAAAATTATTCAATTTCATTATGCATATGTAAAAATCAAGTTACATATAGCAAACTAGTTACAATAAATAAGATACCACCCTTTAAATTACACACCCCACCCAGCTTTAAACCCTTATAGTCACAGGACTCCTGAAACATGAAAATGACACATGCATTAGCTACACAGCCACCTTTCATTCAAATTAACATGATTCAAAGCCCAAACCCATTGAATTCCTGCAATTCATTTACAACACAGCCACAGGAGTACCCTATCTTAAGTCCACAGTAACCCCACTTGAAACCCTAAAACAGAATCAGAACTATTTACACCACTCATCACCTCATGCAAGCCAAAGCTAGCTACAACAGGCTTCATGCAGTACACACTTCTAATTCAATATCAACCGCATGAATATGCAACGCATGTGTCAAACTCAAACATCACATCATCTAATACACAACAGTAAACTGATCAGTGCAAGAAATTATTACATGACCTCATTTTGAAGCTCAAAGAGAAGAAAAATAACCATGACACCTGCATAAATTAAACATCCACTTCTACCAAGCCTAAAATAATACATATGAAAAGGAAATACAAATTCATCATGTGATACTGCACCCACCAACAGAGTATCATATGACAGAAAAAAGGCTTTTCACAAGAAAAATCCTCAGCCAAAATGAAATAACCTCATGCATGCAAGGAAAATCCAAGAATATCACATCATAATTAGTTCACCAAAAGACCATCATGTGATGAATGGAGGTTTTTCAGAAAAAAAAATTATCACAAAATCTTAAATTACCTGACCCATGCAAGAAAGGTACTCACCAAAAACAAATTCACATGATGCAATCCAGAGGAATTAAAGTGGAGAAAGACAGCTCCCATGGAGGGCCCCCTGGGATCCCAAAAGGTATAAATAGAGGGGCTTTCTCCCCCCAAATTTCAAAATACCCCCCATCCACGTTATATCCCCTGAACAGTAGAAGCATAGGAATAATTCATCCCTCACCTGGGAGGTAGTCCAGTATATTATAGTAAATTTACTTTCCCAGTAGCTAAGCTCAGTGGAATTATAGTATTGAAGATTAACCAGTAGCTAAACTCAGTGGAATCTTATTATTATTGAAATAAAAATGAAAATTATCCAGTACCCAAGATTAGGGTTACTACTCTTTTGAAATATCTTATCCAGTAAAATTAAAACCATTTATCAAGACTTAAAAATAACTTACACCTTCAAAAAATCCAATATCAAAGAATCTTACCTCTTAAATTTAACAAATACAATTTTAGCTTATTATCAACAACTCTTAAAAAATAACAAACCTTTAAAAAATTATTTTATTCTATTATGACTATACCTTAACAAAATTAACTTTATCAACTATCATCAAATTTTTCTGAACACCTTAAATAACTCATCTTACCAAAATTTTATCACCAAGAAGAAACCACTCACCCCAATTTCACTAAAAAATAAAAATTATACAGACAAGTATTTCATTAAAATCTCAAATTTAACCAAAATTACTTACATTATTTTCATATTATATATTGAATAGGTTTGTTCTGAGACTGCTGAATTTTGTTTTCTGCAGTTGTAAAGCCACTTACTAATTTCATTTTGGTTTGTGAGCTCCAAGGAAGATTTTGTTAAGTATTTTAGGAGGGGCAGGCAATACACCCTTGCCACCCTTGGTTACAGGAGTTATCATCAATTCAAAACAAGCTAACTGTGATTTCCCCCTCCAGGTACTGCCTCATTTTAATCCCACACAAGAGGAGTTACCACAGTATGGAACTCAAAATGATAAATTTTAATTGGAAAAATATCACATATGTCTGTCTTTTTACCCTAGGATAAATGTCACTCAATCAAATTTTGATACCAGCCTTTTCTGTAACAGTGAAGGATAACTTTTCTCACATAGGGAAAGAAATTAATATCAGAAAAAGAGTTACAAATACAAATGGTACTTTTAATTTTATGCTTCCTTCAATAGTGAATTCATCAATATAGTTGTCCCTTGGTAAAATTTGAAGTTTGACCTGTGGGAGTGCATTTTGTACAAATATTTAGTTGAATATTATGGTACATTGAATAAAAATATAGGTTTCAAAGTATGATGGTGAATTCACCTGAAGTTTAAGAAAAAAAACTGAAGGAAAAAATGTTTATAAGTCATCTTAATTTATGGTTTAGGTTAAACAGTATTTTGGAGTATTAGTGAGCTGGAAGTAGTTGGCAGGTACTTGAAGTAATGAAGTGGTACATATGTAACCAGATGACCTACTGCTCAATATTTCAACATGGCTTAGTTTTACTGCAAGACTTTGAGATATGACCACATATCCAAAAAGGTCACAAAATAACATTATAATGATTATTCTAATAATAAGAATTAAAAATATTCTCTTAAAATAGGTAAAAATGCCATAAATAGGCACAACTTATTGATTACATCAGAATTTAATGAATAAGGATTTGAAAAAAATTATACCATTAGATTCCTCAGGGTAAAATACACATATAAAATTTCATGTCATATCTGTAAAGATAATACTTACTGTGTAATAAGAAAAAATGCCATAAAAAGGCATAAATTCTTGTTTATCTAAGAAACCAATGAAGATTTTCTGAAATAAGCTTTAAAATTGGATTCCCCATGAAAAACTACACATATGAAATTTGTACATCATATCTTTAAAGTCAATACTTATGGAAATAACCTGATTGTATGCACTTTAATGATCAGTGCATATATTCATGGTTTTTAGCTTATATCTCTTGAAATATACAAGATAGATGGTTGAGCCAAAAAATAAAGTTTCCACTTAATTACTTCAAGAATAAATATATGAGCTTTATTTCACAAGTTATAAACAAGGTTATAGCTTGTAAGGGTTTATTGAATAAAATTGCTATAGCTGTTGACCACTTTGTTCTGAAAATGGTCCACACTTGAAAAATCAGATATTAAGGCTCTACCAGTTCATACGTGAAGAATGATGTATCTTTCATCATTATATTCAAGTTAAAACCCCATGAAATCATGGTTTTAAGTTTAAAATAGTAAATTTCAAGAGAAAAGATGAGCTACAAGAAAAATAATAAAACATAGAGTTTTGATGATTTAATGAAATTCTCTTGGAATATTAATAATGACATCCCAAGCTATCAGAATTAACTTCTTGAATGGTGTTAGCATATATAACTCAAAATTTATCAATGATCAAAGCTTAAGCTTAAAATTGATCATTTATGATCACTCACTGTAATCTTAGTTTAAGTTTAACAGTCATATAAGTGACAGAACTGGTGAATAAAATTAGATTATGATTAATAATAAGATAATAAATTAAGTTTATGCTTCTTCAAAGCCTATGATGTCATCAAACTTAGAGTTATGGTGATAACTCTAAATAATGGCATAATAATGAGAGAAGATGGTTTAATTATGATTTAAGCATCACTAAACCTCAAAATACTGATCAATTCCAGTGGATACCATCAGTAAATGTCTACTAGAAGCTTTTTTGGACTCTAGAAGAGAGGATTTTACTATAAATAGAGCTCTTTTTACTCTATTTCTCCCTTAGACACAACAAAAAACATTAAATTATTAAAACCAAAGGTAAAATCTTTCTTCTTTTTATATAAAACTATTATATATTCAAAGAATCAAGTTCATCTTTATTATAATCATCAATTTTGAGGTGATTAAATCAAATTTTATTTTTTTTGTTGAATTTCTCTAAAAATATCTAATTCCACATAAAACCAAGAATATTTGTAATTTCTTTTAATTTTTATTGTAAATACAATTTAAACAAGTTGTATTTATATCTCTTGGCATAAAATTATTCAAAATTACTATATTAAGTGTTAAAAGTAGATTATTTTCTCTTTATTATTATTTTTAATAAATTCTCAAATTAATATAAATAGTATTTATCTTAATTTATAGCTTTAATATTAGTAATATTATTGTTATAATTGTTTTTTATTATTAAAAAACAATTTCTTACACCTTAATTATTTGTTTGTAACAATAGTAAAGTGCTATAAATATATCAATTATCATATATTAATATATTTATTTTATTATATTCATCTTTTTAATATATAATCTATATTATTATATTCATTTAATAATATAAATATTTCACACCATCATTATAATAACTTTTTATTATTATTATCTTTTATCTTATTCTTTAAATTTCATAAGGACATTCAGAGTAAATTAAGTAAAATATTAGTAATTTTTACTTATTGTTTCATAGTCAAACCTTACATTGACCCTATGTATGATGGTCTCTAGCAGCAATATTCTATCATATTTTGCATGTGGGAGTATTACTGTAAATTCAAAGACATTAAAAATCCAGCTTTGCTATAGAAATTAATGATTTTGACAGGCTGGAATGAATGTGGGGAAAAGGTGAAGTGTATTTTGGCTTTATGCAGAATAAACTTCATACTGGAGATTTTACGGAGGCTGAACTACCCAGTTGTAATATGGGCTGCTTAGCAGAGATGTAATTGATTGACATGCAGTAATAT
The DNA here is from genome assembly GCA_023105745.1 of Austropuccinia psidii. Taxonomy (NCBI): domain Eukaryota; kingdom Fungi; phylum Basidiomycota; class Pucciniomycetes; order Pucciniales; family Sphaerophragmiaceae; genus Austropuccinia; species Austropuccinia psidii. The sequence goes on from JALGQZ010000002.1 coordinate 25,373,881, forward strand.
CACCAGGCACTGAAATTCCAGCCTTGGTTGTTAGCTTACTGTGTCACTTTTTCTAATTTAATTCAGGGGTATTCTTTATTGCAGACACATAACAAATTGATTGTAGGCTGGCTGAAGCAAATATTTTGATCTTGCAATTGCCACCAAGCCCAGTCATATCATGGTCATTCAAGGGTACTTCAACGGAAGATTGGGCGGACCCACCATGCATATGTACTTGATATTAATTTGGAAAATTTGAGTAAAGTATTAGCAGCAGCTTCTATACTCGTTATACAATTTTAATAGCTTTTGAGATCATCTATATATACAATCCTTGTTAGTACTACAAAAAACTGACAAATGTGACAACACCATCATTTCTAGGGGCCAATCAAATTATTTTATCAATTTCCCAGGTTAATCATCAGTATGCACTTGCCTTGAGTATCGGTTTTGGCTTTGGTGACTTGAGCATTTCAACGCAGCCAATTCTCATGGCGTGGAATATTAAGTTGAAACTGATTTCGTTTCAATTTCCATTTATTTTCAAGATCCTTAAATAATATGTGGTAAATGATTTTTGCAAGAATTTAGGGGCTAAATCATTAAAACCAATGTTTGACTTACAAGACGAAAAATAGAATCATCAAAGCCCAGCTTTTCACTAACCGATGGTGATTTTTGAAAAGATGCAAACGCGGACACATATTGAGGGGCTTCATCTGCCTCCCAACTCATGATAAAAGGTGCTATTGCGCCGACCTCTGGACTTCCAAAATTGAAGAGTCTTAACGCGTTATCATGAAATATAGTTAGTTTAAAAAAAAACATAATTAAAACCCAAATTAATAAGCCTTGACGCCTAATAATAATACTAATAATGAGCCGCAACAAATAACGGCGGAAGAAGACTGAAGGCTTACTTCGAACCAACTTCTTCCATGCTCTTTGAGCAAAGCCGACAGCAATAAAAGACTGGTGATCATAATAAATCCAATTACCACCACTTGATCCTTAGCAGAATCTCTCTCTATAAAATCAAGTCGAAACCCTATAGTTTTCAATTTCTTTTTCTTGGGCATTATTATGTGTTACGAAACAGCTTAAGACTCACGAAAACATTTTGTTCTTACATCTCCCTCTTCACCGGTTCCGGTATCTAAATTCGTGTTTCCCAATTTGGCATTTTGGCAAATTGCCAGCTTTTGGTCGAGACAAAATTGTTTCGTGCATGATAAACATGGCTTCGCTGGATCCTTTGGTCTATAAATTGGTACAATCGTGTAATTCGAGAAACACATACACTTGCAAACTACGGCAGCCAATCATCGGAGATGAGTTTGATGGTGATTCAAGGCGAATTTATTGCCATATGTATTGAATAAAAAACAAATATAAATGCAAATAACACATACAGTATATTTCAGCAAGGGCGGAGGATAAGATCTGTTATACATCAGACGAAGCAATTCAGTAATATTGATGCTTTGATTGGATCAATTGCAAATTCAATGGACTCACTTGAGAAAATGTAAAGATAGACAAGAGACCAGTGCATCCCAGAGGCCTCATCGTGAAAGGAGTGAGATCGAGTTAGTCTACTGGAGCGCCTAGGCCGGATTGGAGCGAGGGCGGCAATTTATAGGCGCCAACACCACGGGGCTAGCGGGGGAGATCTGGGCAATGGCACGGGGGATAGAAACCGGTTATCTGGCAGGTTTGGATGAAAATAGCAAAATTATCTTGCCGGGTTTAAAAATCAGCTTATAAGCAACACCTGAAGCTTGTCATGGGGAGCTGGTCTATCTTATGGCTTTTTCTTAACTCTTAAAGAAAACTTTGCAGGAGGAATAAATCTGATAAGATATCATGATTATGAAATAAACTATTCATTTCAAGACAATTTGTATTCCATAGAATTTTATATTGTCCCTTGAAATTTAGAGGTATTTTGTATTGTTTTTTTGGAAGTTACCTGATAATTTAAAATCAGAGTGTTTTTAATATTTAAAAACTCTATGATTTTTGAAAAATTTAAAAAATACTTTCTAACTTTTAAAAAATCAGATCATGCCTATCTTTGCTTGTTGAAGGACATTTTATATGATTAATCCACAAGTATTGATAGGTATTCATGAACATGAAAAGAAGCAACATTTCTTTTTTAAAAAAAATGAATCCTTTTGAATATGAGTACTTTTTTATTGAACTGAATTTCCAACTTCCTATTGAATTGATGAATGATGATGAAACCCCAATATCAAACCTTTGTAGTGCTATTAAGGGGTATCAACGCTAGCAAATCATGATTTCCCCCCTTGAATCCTATTTTTGAATTTTGGGATTGTGGAGAAAATGTACTACTTTGGGTGTGTTATTTCATGGAACAAAAACAATGGACTTTAAGCTCCAAATCATGCACTTCATTATTGGAAAAGCTAAATTTATTTTCACACACCCCAGTGAGTGAGTTACCAGTTGTACAAGAAGACATTTTGATTTATAAAGTAAGATTTTTCTTTAAAATTTAAAAATCTCTCTAGCTCATTCTCCCAATTCAACAGATTATATTCCAAATTATTTAGAAAGAGAACCTATTTTTGGATCTAAGATTATTGAAGTTGGTAAATGTAATGAAATTTCATACCAATTTAGATATTGAACATGATATAGCTCTATTTTGTATGAGATGTAACCATGGTATCCTTATTCCTGAAAAGGAAATCCTTTTGGAATGCATGCTCAAAATGAATCATCCTTTGAGAAGAAAATGATTGTGAAATTATTTGATTAATTAATCTCTGGGCTTGAAAACCAGATTTCAGTTATATACAAAAATTTATGCAAGGTAACTACATAAGTGTCATTATGTAAGAAATGTCTGTATGATATACTAAAGTTGAACCTAATTAAGCACTACAAAAATGATATATTATCAAGAAATTTTTATTATTATCTTTTACTTGAAAATAAAGGCATTGTGCAAAAAAACATGTTGCATACTCTGTCACAGGGGCTCTTCTAAGTAAAGAGGGCCTGGCACTCAGTAAACTGGGAGTCACTTGCAGAGGGCTCAGAGTGTTCAAGAGGAAACACTTGAGTAGTGTAAATGAGATAAGATTTTTAATAATAAAAGAATAAGAGAAGCAGCAAGGAATAAAGGAGCCAACCACAAACAAGCCCAAGTACACTGTTTCAACCTGTCAGAAGGAAAGAGAGGGGTTAGTAAGGATATGGTCACCACAACTATGCTGAACAGGTTAGTAAAGAGGAAAAAACTGACTTAATACTTACAAATAGGATATTCCAATAAAATAAGAATAAAGTATTTATCAAATAATAAATCCAATATATTAATTAACTGGGGAAGTATCCAGAGGGAGGAAGGGGGGCTGGTATATGTGAGAATCAACAAGCCCTGATACAAAGAGTAAGTTTTCCTGAGATGATTACTTAATTGAATTGATTTGTAAAATACAGGCCCTGTACAATGGGCTGTGGTGAAGTTGGGTGATCATAAAGTTCTGGGATTGTGAGTCCAGCATAAGGGTAGCTACCATAGGAACCCTGCCACCCCACTTCGACCCCTTCTCTGGCTACCAGGCTGGGGAATGTTCTAGAAGAATAAACCCACTGGCCACTGTTGGTGGAACTTACTGGTTCCAGGAAGATAACCCAGGGACTAATACTTGCATTTCCACCCTCACCCACTTCCATTTTTATCTATTTTTCTTCTGCTCATCCTCTTTTATTTTTTTTGACCACCACTTAGATGTTCAGAGTTTCAGCTTTTGATTTCTATTTTATGTTGTTTAATATTGATTCCTCTGTCTTGCTCACTATGCCATCTTACCCACCATCACAACCATCCACTCCTGGTGAAACTGAAGACACCTGTAACAACCACTCACCAGGGGTAAGGGTATTCATCAATACACCCACTCAAACACCTCAAATCCGCAGATCCACTATCTGCATCAGCATTCAGTTTCAGCAATCTTCCTTGCTGAAACATGCATACAGCTTGGTACTTCAATACAGCCTGTCAACATCTGTACAGGTTGGATTTACCCAATACAGTTTCAATACACCAGCATTAAACTGTATGATCACTCAAATACACCACACCTCTTGTGCAGGTTCTGTACAGCTGTACAGGACCTGTATTAGCCAGACTCAATTCAATCATTCAATCCTCTCATGAAAATTCTTCCTCTGGATCAGGGCTGGTGATTCTCACATATACCAGCCCCTCTTTCTCCCCCCTGGGGACTTTTCCCCAGTTAATTAATTTAGTTTATTTATTATTTTATGAATATTCTTATCCTTATTTTGGGTATTATATTTATTTGATACTAAGTTAGTCTTTGAATTTCTCTCTTTGCCTGTACAGTATGAGTTGGGTGGCCATATCCTTATTAACCCTTCTCTTTTCATTCTGACAGGTTGAAACAGTGGACTTGAACTTGTTTGTGGTTGGCTCTTCTATTCTTTACTCTTATTTCTTTGGTTGCTGCTTTCTTATATTCTTTATTTTAGTAATTCATCTCTTGCACTCTTAAGTATATTCCTTCTTACCATATCTTTGAGCCCTCCATAAGTGAGTCCCAGTTTACTGAGTGCCAGGCCCTCTTCACTTCAAAGAGCCCCTGTGACATTAAACTAATTAACTCATATTGATTCTTTCTTTTCATTCTTTTATAATCATTTCTCTCATTCATCAATTATGACTTTTTAATGATCTTAATGATTATGATTTTCTCTCTCATCAATTCTCATCTCATTCTGTTCATTTATATGAAAATTGATTCTTTCTTCTTTCTTAATCATTTCTGACCATTTCATTCACTTAATTTTATTATTTATAAAATCAAATTTTTTCTGTGTTCTCATTCAGGTCTTCTTTAGGAATTATTGATTGGTTTAATTGATTGGATTATTCATTGGGATTCATTGGGTTTATTGATTCAGAAATTCAGGATTTTTCATTTGGATTGGATTGATTGACTTTCAATTCTCAAGATATTTTATTGATCCTCAAAAAATTGATTTTGATTATTGACTGATTCTGACTCATCAAGATATGTGAATTGATTTCTGAAGATTTTGAATTGATTGATTGATTCCTCAAGACCTTGATTTCATATTGAAGACATTAATTTATTGATTGATTGATTATTGATTGAATATTGATTGATTGTTTATTTACTCAAGATTATTGATATTTGATTTGAATTTGATTTATTGTTGATTATTGATTGAATTGATTGATTGTTGATTGAAGTTGATTTCACCTCAAGAATTGAATTGATTCCTCAAGACTCATCAAGATTTTTATTGTGGTTGATTTGGCCAAGTTTTGATTTCTTTTTTCAATACCATAAATCTTCTTTTATTCAACTTCTGCTCATAATGCCAGTTCAGCATAGTCCCCAAGCAAAGAACACTAGATCCCAAAAAATTCCAGCTGTTCTCACTCCTACAGCAAGGGCTCCTCTTGACCGCACACCATCAGTTCATCAACTGAGTGCAAACTTGGACAGAGGACCACCAATGGAAGGAGAAGCACCCTCAAGAAGAGGTGGAATAAAATCTAGAAGATCAAGATCCTTTTCTGGACTTTTGGGTGGCTACCCTGGCATGTCTGAAGGTGCAAGAGCAATATTAGGGGAAGTTGAAGATGAAGAGGGGGAAGAGTCTGTGGAAGAGGAAGATTCTGGGGAGACTGAAGTGGCAGATTCCTTGGAAAATGCTCCAGAGGTGCCTCAGGATTCTAATCCAGCCATTTCTAGTCAACCCCTTGTCTCTCAAACTGATCCAAGTCTCCTCAAGGTGATGGAGCAGATGACTCAATTCATGGGGCAACTCACTCAAGAAGTTGCTCCCAGGGACAATTCCAAAGCCCCTGCTTTCCAGACTCCATCCATGAAGGCACCTGATTCTTTTGATGGTACTCAAGCTCATAAATTGAGAGGATTTATCCAATCCTGTCAATTAATCTTCCATAATGATCCAGCAAATTTCTTCTTTGACAGGAAGGAAGTTCTTTACTCAACTTCTTTTCTCACTGGTAGAGCTGGAAAGTGGATTGAACCCTATATCTCAAATATTTCCAATGAAGACCCTTCTTATCTCCTCAATAATTGGCCATTATTTGAATCTCAATTATTCACTCTGCTTGGTGACCCCAATGAAGTCAGGAAAGCTGAACAAGAGTTGGACAATTTGAGGATGAGGGAAAGTGGTCATGTATTGTTGTACATTGCTGATTTCAGAAGCTTAATGTCAAGAATTGGAGATTGGGGGGAAAGAGCTTATATCCATGTTTACAGAAGAGGATTGGCATCAAGATTATTGGATTAGTTGGCTTCTCACCCTGGAACTTTTGATACTCTTCAAGAACTTATGGATGTAACTTTAGAATTAGACACAAGATATCATGAGAGGCAAAAAGAAAAGGGTGGCAGTCAAGAGAAGAAGCCTCCTGTCAATGGATCCAATTGATCTAGGCCTCCTCAAAACTCATGTTCAAAGAGGCCTAACCAGAAGAAGAACAAGAAGGGCAAGCAGTTTCAATCTTCAAAGGACAAGCCTCATGCTGCTCTCCTCAATAAGGACAATAAATTAATTGGTTCTGAAAAGGAGAGGAGGATTAAAGAGGGGTTGTGTACTTATTGTGGTGCAAAGCACCCAATTGAAAAATGCTTCAAGAGACCTCAGAACAAGCCTGGGTCATCATCAAGAGGCTTCCCTAGCAAGCAGGGAAAAGCCTGAGTGGGGATCATGATGTGTTCAATGGTTCTCACTTATTTCCTTCAAGAGAAAAATTGTGCACTCTGAATACTAGTGTCAAGAAATCTTTAGAGTTTCTTATTTTCTCTTCTGTCTCTGATATTTTTTATAGTATTCTCATTGATTCTGGTGCTACAAACTCCTTTATTGCAAAGAATTTTGTTCTCAAGTACTCATTGACTCTGTCAGAGCTCCCTGAAAAGATTCCTCTTTTCATTCTGGATTCTAATGAATCCCCTGCCTTGTTCATTACCCATTATACCAAGTGGACAGTTGACTTGCCTTCCTTCCCAAGCTTTGAATGGGACTTCTTTATCATAGATTAACCCAAGGGAGAAGGCCTGATATTGGGCTATGATTTCCTTTACCATTTCAGTCCCATTATTGATTGGAAAAATGGATTGATCACCTATGATTCTAGTGGTATTATTCCCTCTACTAGTAATGACTTTGCCACTGCTGTCAACAGTGTTGCTCTGGTTGGTGAAATTAAGACACCTTCCCTTCCTTCTTCTGTCCATATCCCTTCCATCATTCCCTCTCAGTCATTACTTCCATTAAGAGATGAAGTCTTCAAAGAGATAAAAGATGTTGGAGAAGATGTTGCTATATCTTCACTTCATCTCTTCCAAGGGGATATGGACCTTCCTCCTTTATCTTTTCATGCCTCCCTGGAGGAGCAGTGGGATGAGGAGGAAGAGCCAGAAGAGCTTGAAACTGTGTTGAAGGTAGTCCCTCCTGTTTATCACCAATATTTGGATGTATTCTCCAAGGTGAAGGCAGAGAAACGTCCTCCACACCGCGCCTGTGATCATCATATTGAATTGGAGGGTCTTCTACCTCCAATTGGTGTTATCTACTCATTATCAAATAAAGAGTCAGAAACACTATGGGCCTACATTTCAGAGAATGTAGAGAAAGGTTTCATAAGATCAAGCTCCTCTTCAACAGGAGCACCTGTCCTTTTTGTTAAGAAAAAGGATGGAGGTCTTTGTTTGTGTGTTGACTACCACAAACTCAATGCTGTTACTAGGAAGAACAGGTGTCCTGTTCCTCCTATGAACCAGCTTCTCACCGTATTCAATGGTTCCACTATCTTCTCCAGGATAGACTTGCGTGGTGCATATAACCTTCTGAGAATCAAAGAGGGGGATGAGCACTTAACTGCCTTCAGAACCAAATATGGTAGTTATGAGTATTTGGTCATGCCATTTGGTTTGATCAATGCTCCTTCTTCTTTCCAGAATCTAGTAAATGATATCTTTGCAGATTTCTTGGATGTGTTTGTTGTGGTTTATCTAGATGATATTATGGTTTTTTCCAGTTCTGAGGAGGAACATGTCAAACATGTGGCCTCTGTCCTCCAAATACTGAGGAAAAATAATTTGTTTGCCAAAGCCTCCAAGTGTGTATTCCATGCCTCAAGTGTGGAATACTTGGGCTATGTTGTTTCAAGTGATGGCCTCAAGATGGATTCTTCAAAAGTTCAGAAAATCCTCCATTGGCCTCAGCCCAAAAACATGAAGGACCTTCAATCTTTTCTTGGATTTGCCAACTTTTATCGTCGTTTCATAAAAAATTATTCTAAAAAATCACTTCTCTCACTTCTATTCTCAAAAAAGATTCTCCTTTCATCTTCAATGAGGAAGCTCTTAGCCAGTTTTAATCACTCAAAGAAGCTTTCAATACTGCTCCTATCTTCTCTCATTTCAATCCTTCTCCACCTACTATTGTAGAGACTGATGCTTCTGATTATGCTTTGGGTGCTGTACTGAGCCAGGTGAATAACTCAGGAAAGCATCCCATTTCATTTGATAGTCGCAAGCTTCTCCCAGCTGAGCTGAACTATGAGATTCATGACAAGGAACTCCTTGGCATGGCTTGGGCTCTCAAGTGCTGGAAAGCATTTCTTCTCTCTCTTTCCAATTCCTTTGAGGTCTTGACAGACCACTCTTCCTTGCAGTATTTTATGTCTTCCAAAGTTCTTACTTGTTGTCAGGCCCGTTGGGATGAGTTTCTTTCAGAATTTCACTTCACTATCACTTACTGCCCAGGCAGGCTGGCCACTTTACCAGATGCCTTGTCATGTCGGGACGACGTGTACCCAGAGAGGGGGGTGGACTTCATCAGCAAGAATCCTCAAAATGTTCATCAAGTAATCAAGCAAGATGGAATTCAGGAGTCAAGATTCTTTTCAATCAAAGTGGAAGTATTTTCAGATTTAGTTGACAAGATTCAAAAATAAGTAGGGCAAGACAAAGACTATTAAGAAATACTCAAGCAACTAGCAAGAGGTGAATCAGTTTCAGATTATTCTCTTGAACCTCAAGCCAAGTTGTTATTATTCAAAGATAGAGTGGTAATCCCAAGAAATGAAGAACTTCAACTCAATATTCTTCAAAAGCGTCATGACTCACCCTTGGCTGGCCATCCTGGCCAGGAGAAGACCCTCAAGCTCATCAAGAGGGATTTTCATTGGGCTGACATGAATCAATTCATCAAGGACTATGTGCCCTCATGTCAGAAATGTTCAAGAAACAAGAACATTCATCACAAGAAGTTTGGACTACTAAAGCCTCTTCAAATTCCATCTGGTCCTTGGAATTCCTTATCAATGGACTTTATCCCTCAATTGCCCTTGTCAAACAACTTTGACTCAATTCTAGTAGTTGTGGACAGGTTTTCAAAAATAGCAATCTTCATTCCAACTTATGGAACAATCACTGCTCTGGACTTAGCTCAAATCTTCATTAGTCATGTATTTTCCAAGCATGGCCTTCCAGTCAGTATTGTTAGTGATAGAGGATCCTTATTTGTTTCATCATTCTGGACTCAATTATGTCAGAAGCTCAAGATATCAAGAGCTCTTTCAACTGCTTTTCATCCTGAAACAGATGGACAGACAGAGAGGGTAAATCAGATTCTAGAACAGTATCTTTGGATGTATGTCAGTTACCATCAAGATGACTGGCACACCTGGCTCCCACTGGCTAAATGTTCCTATAATAATGCAGAAAATTCATCAACAAAGCAATCACCTTTTTTCACCATTTATGGAAGAAATACCAGCTTTGACTCAATCCATATCTCACAAGATTCACCTGCTGGAAAGTTATCAACAAAACTCCAATCAGTACAGCAAGTTGTCAAAGAAGAATTAGAGTCAGCAATAAGGAGATTCAGGAAGTATGCAGATAGAAATAGAGCAATTCCACCTGATTTCCAACCTGGGGACAAAGTATGGCTAGCTTCCAAGAACATCAAGACAACAAGACCCACCAAGAAATTATTAGAAAGATGGTTGGGACCTTTTGAAGTTCTGAAGAAGATTTGCAGCCATGGATATCACCTCAAGTTGCCTCAGAAATGGAAGTCAGTTCACCCTGTATTCCATGTGTCCTTATTAGAACCAGTCAAGCATTCAACTATCCCAAATCGACATCAATTTCCACCACCACCAGTCTTAGTGGAGGAGCAAGAAGAATGGGAAGTGGCTCAGGTCCTGGACTCAAAACTCAAGAGAGGTAATTTATGGTATCTTGTAGAGTGGAAAGGATTCAGTGAAGACCCAGAAAGAACCACTTGGGAACCAGCTTCCAACCTTATCAACTCACCAGACCTTGTCAAGGATTTTCATTCATTGTATCCAGAAAAGCCTGGCCCAAATACCTCAAGAGTTTGATTTTATGGTGCTTGGTGGGGAGAAGAAGTTATAAAAGTAAGTTCCTCTCCTGGCATGCAGCTTTAAGGGGGTATTCTACCCATATTTTGTTGTAAGAATCACCTTGGCCACTTTGTGAGCACTTGTCAATTTTTTCAACAGGTTCAGGAAGCATGCAACATCAATACCCTCCATTTGGACCTTATCAAGATATGGCCAAATGTTTCTTTCTTTCTTTTTCTTTTTCTTTTTATTTATCATTTCATTTATGCCAATCATCATAATTCAAGACATTCATTACTTCAAGTCACTTATGGCAATTCATTTGAGAAGTCATTATGGCAATTCATTTCAGAAGTCATTTATGGCAATTTATTTCAGTTTTATGGTGCTTGGTGGGGAGTGGGAGTTATGAAAGTAAGTTCCATCTCCTGGTATGCATCCCTGAGGGTTCTACTTCTTGTAAAACATTACCTTGGCCACTCTGTGAGCATCAAATGCTTGGTTTTCATCTTTTCAGACATTTCTTGGCCAAAATCAAGCAACTCACCACAACAAGGACAAACCATCAGGAGTTTCTTTATTTCTGTTTCTTTACTCTATTTTTCTCTCTTTTTCTTTCTTTTCTTTACTTGTATAATTTTGTTTCCTTTTTATTTCTTTAAAGCAGCAGCATCCCCTCCCAAATCCTGTATTGGGAGGTTCCATTATTTTTTCATTTCTTAGTATTTATAAGAGTGGGGATAGAAGTCAAACCAACCACCAACAAGGATAAGGAAACTAGTTATCTCTACCTGATTCATCAAACGTTTTCTGAAAATTATTTATCAACTCATCTTCATACCAGGCAAAGTTTTCAGCCATCTCTTCAGAAGCAGTACCTGGAATAGTCCTGTCATTGGCATACATAATAACCTCTCTGCTATTTCTATCAACCCTCCTGAATAATCTGGCCACAGCTTCTTGGTTTTCACTAGCCACGTTGGGATTTTCTCTGGTAACCCGGATAGGCCAATGTTCTCTTCTTTGAAAAACTTGAGCGGCAGGAAACGGCAAAGGAGACAATCCATCTCTTCTTCTGCTGGAGCTGGCCACAGGTTGGTGTTGGTGGGAGGTGGTTATGGGTGAGTTTATGGATTGTTGAACTGGTGATGGTCTTACTGCTGGATTCAAGGCAGGCCTGGAATGGGAAGTACTGGGTGAAGGAGGAGGAATGGTTGTAGGAATGGAAGCAAGAATTGGCTGGAAGGTTCTGGGAGTACTGGGAATTACTTGGCTTTGAAATCTGTTGGCAAGGGGTTGAGTAGAGGAATTGCTGGATGGATGGCCAACTGAATGAGGAACAACTTGAACTTCTTCACCATCCAACTCATCACTTCCTTCAGCATCTGGATCAGTGGGGGAATCATCAATCCTTCTTATTCTCTTCACTACCTTCACTACACCTTCAGTATTGGTCCTTGAGATTGGGACCTCTGAGCTGGGATATATGGGCCTACCACCAACTGGAATTGGCCCTCCAACACTAGTCCACCTTGCCACATCCCTCGGCCTGGAACCAGTCACTACATCAAAATATCAGTACCAATTCAATCAAGATATGAAAATCACTCACATTGAGAAAATCCTGAAGTTCCTCAGAGACTGGGAATTCTTTCCCAAAAGGACCATCCTTTCTACTCCATAAATGCCTCCTGAAGTTAGAAGATGGCACCCCGGTACGACGACATGGTTTCTTTCCAATGAAGCAAAAATGGCATTTTGAAGATTGGGGATTGTAGTGTTGAAAACAATCCTTACCCTTGGCCAAACATTCAGAACAGGCAGGATCAAGAACTTCAACTGCTCTGTATCCATCATAGGTTTGGGAGGGATCAAACTGACCAGAAGAAGCCATGGAGGGTGAAGATAATTGACTGAAGACGCCAGAACCACAAAGAACAGACGGTGGCGGTGCAGAAGGAGAGGATTCAGTGAGTTAAGTCAGTTTGGAACTCATAACTGAAGAGTATGCAAGCAGAAGATTCAAGACGTCAGAATCAGTCCACTCCATATCAAAATATTTGACCTCAAGGAAATGGGGGCCATAACTCAATTATGCCCCCCTTCAAAGCCTCTAAGGTGAGGATTTGTAAGGTTTGACTATGAAACAATAACTAAAAATTACTAATTTATTACTTATTGTACTCTGAATGTCCTTATGAACTGAATAAATAAGATTAAAAATATAATAATAATGAATAATTATTATTATTATGGCGTAAAATAATTATATTATTAAATAATTATAATAATATAATTTATATTATGAAAATATAATATAATAAATAAATATATTAATATAAAATAATTAATATATATAAAAAGCTCTTTATTATTGTTACCAACAAATAATAAAGGCGTAAAAAATTGCTTTTTATTAATAAAAAACAATTAATAACAATAATATTACTAATATTAAAGTTATGAATTAATATAAATACTATTTATATTAACTAAAGAATTATTAAGAGAGTAATAATAGAGAAATTGTTATAATAAGAAAAAATAACCTACTTTTAACACTTAATATAATAATTTTGGGATATTTTACGCCAAAAAATATAAATACAACTTTTTCAAATTGTATTTACAATAAAAATAAAGAAAATTACAAATTATTCTGGATTTTTACGTGGAAATGAGTTTTTAGAGAGATTTTTAACAAAAACAATTAAATAAATGATTTAATCACGTCAAAATAGATGATTATAACGAGGTGGTCTTTGGTCTTTAATAATATAATAGTTTTATATATAAAGAATAAAGAAATTACCTTTGATTTAATTGATTTAATGTTTTTGATGTGTCTGAGGGGAAAATAGAGTAAAAAGAGCTCTATTTATAGTAAATACCTCCCTCCTAGAGTCCAACAGGCTTCTAGTAGACGTGTACTGATCATATCCACTGGAATTGATCAATATTTTAAGGTTTGGAGATGATTACATCATTATCAAACCATATTACATCATTATTACACCATTATTTAGAGTTATCACTATAACTCTAAAGTTGATGACATCAGAGGCTTGGCAGAACCCCAAATTTTGTGGATTTTATTAGTTTTAATCATAAACTAATAGTATTCACCAATTTTATCACTCTTAAGACTGTTAAACTTAAATTAAGGTTACTGTGAGTGATCATAACTGCTCAAATTAAGCTCAAGCTTTGATCCTCAACAATTTTTAAGATTTACACGCTACAGCAATTCAGAGAGTGAATTATGATAGCCTGGCATAACCTTATTATGCTGCCAAGAGCTTTTCATTACATCATCAAAACTCTAATTTTGATGATTTTTCTTGTAACTCATCTTTTCTGTTGAAATTCAATATTTTAAACTTCAAACCTTGATTTCAGGGGGTTATACCCTGAATTTAATAATAAATATTACATCATTCTTCACGAATGAGCTAGTAGAATCCAACTGTATACTTTTTTTTAAGTTTGGACCACTTTCACAACAAAGTGGTCAACAGCTCTGTTGATTTTTATCAATATTTCATCATAGGTTTTAACCTTGTTTATAATTTGTAAAATAAAGTTCATATCTGTGTTCTTACAGTAATTATGTGGTAACTTTATTTTTGGCTCATCATTCTATCATGTATAGTTTAGAAGATATTAGCTATGATCCTTGAATATATGCGTTGACCAAAAAAGTGCATATATTCAGGATAATTCCTTAAGTATTAACATTGGAAATTAGCTTATTAATTGTTTTATGTGTGGATTTTCGTGGAAGATCCACCGGTACAATTTATTCCACATGTTGTTTCATTAGTTCTTGAGATAAATAAGGGTTTATGGTTTTTATAAGGTATTATACCTTATAATTCATTAAATATTGACTTTACAGATATGCTATAAAAATGGTATATGTGTATTTCTCCATGGGGAATCTAATGATATAATTTATTTTACATGTTGGTTCATTGGTTTTTAAGTTAAACCAATCTTTGTACCAATTTATGGTATTTTTTGTATATTTAAGTAATTATTTTTAATGTATAATTATTCTAAGTAATTTTAATATAATTATATTAAAGTTATAATTATTCAGAGTCTTTTTTGTGACCTTATTGGGTATGTGGTCATATCTCAAAGGCTCACAGGATTCATACCCCTTTGAGGCTGAATTTATCACCCAGGGCCTCCCCTGCAACTTTGGGGAGGCCAGGATCTTGATGGTCCTGGACCCCATCAATAGGTCCAGGCCATATATGGTGAGTTTTTGGTTTTGGGCCAATTCTTGGCCCCTTGGTACCCCTGGGTCCCCAGCAAAATTGGGCCCAGGGGGCCTCCAATTGCCCCCATGGACCCCAAAAGACAGAAATGGCCAAAAATGGCCATACATCATCAAATCACCAAAAATACCCAAGAACCCCAAAAAAGCGCAAAAGGCCATGGAATCAAATTTGATCACGATTCATCATAGAAGAGGCCACAGCCCAAGATCATCTAGAGGGCTGTGTGAGGCAGTTTCCAAGGACAATGGGGACAAGATCCCTTGAGGGCATCATTCAAGACTTTTTTGACTGGACCTTGCCAAATGAGTACACTTCATATACTCATTGGGCATCATTTTTTGAGCACAAGAGCTCAGTGGCCATCATTTTGAAATACATCCCACGCCATACCCCAAGGACAAGATTGATGGAATCAGAAGGAAGAAAAAGCATATTTCAAAGTGGAATACTTACTCAAAATTTGAAAGAAGGGGGGAATCAATTTAATTGACAAAGAAGAATTGAAGAAGGATTTTAAGGATAATGGTCAAGAGGAAAAGAAAATTAAAAAGAATTTTTTTGAAAAAATGTGGGGATATTGAGATTCCACTCAACAGTGGCAGGGTATTATCGTGTTCAGGAGCCCACCAGTTTCAAGAGGGGGATACTGTAACAACCACTCACCAGGGGTAAGGGTATTCATCAATCACCCACTCAAAAACCTCAAATCAGCAGATCCACTATCTGCATCAGCATTGCGATTGAGCAATTATCCTTGCCAAAACGTGCATACAGCTTGGTACTTCAATACAGCCTGTCAACATCTGTACAGGTTGGATTCACCTAATACAGTTTCAACACACCAGCATTAAGCTGTATGATCACTCAAATACACCACACCTCTTGTACAGGTTCTGTACAACTGTACAGGATCTGTATTGGCCAGACTAAATTCAATCATTCAATCCTCTCATGAAAATTCTTCCTCTGGATCAGGGCTGGTGATTCTCACATATACCAGCCCCTCTTTCTCCCCCCTGGGGACTTTTCCCCAGTTAATTAATTTAGTTTATTTATTATTTTATGAATATTCTTATCCTTATTTTGGGTATTATATTTACTAAATACTAAGTTAGTCTTTGAATTTCTCTCTTAGCCTGTACAGTATGAGCTGGGTGGCCATATCCTTATTAACCCTTCTCTTTTCATTCTGACAGGTTGAAACAGTGGACTTGGACTTGTTTGTGGTTGGCTCTTCTATTCTTTACTCTTATTTCTTTGGTTGCTGCTTTCTTATATTCTTTATTTAGTAATTCATCTCTTGCACTCTTAAGCGTATTCCTTCTTACCATATCTTTGAGCCCTCCATAAGTGAGTCCCAGTTTACTGAGTGCCAGGCCCTCTTCACTTCAAAGAGCCCCTGTGACAACACCACACAGGCATCAACTAGGGAACAACCAACCTGGCCAAAACAATTGTGGGTCTGGGTGTATTTTAGAGATTTTGATGTAACCATGGTTAATGAATTTCAATCAAGCTCATGGGAATGAGTTGAGACAAACAATTGAAGTGTGATTGGACTGGAAGTACCAAGTCAATGAGTGATTGCTTGTTTTCTTTGCATAATTTGTTGCCACCAAGTTCTTCCACCTTTGGAACTGGGTCCAGAACAGTGTTGGATAAATTTTTTAAGCATTATAAGTCAAGTAAGGTACATTTGCTTTTTCCGTTCTCTCATTAGGTTGTTTATAGTCTGATATGACCAAGCGTTTTAGCATTTATCAATTGAAACATTAAAATATGATCTTTTTTACTTCATCTCTGACTGTGATTTTGCACTATAGCAAATCAAATATCCTTCTTTCTGTGATTTAGTTGAGCTCTTCCACCCAAAATAAAAACATTATTAGTTCACCATAATGCCATCACATCACATTTGTCAAAAATGTACTTTTTTTATCAGCACCACATAAAACCTTGTTACATGAGAAGAAAGCCTGAATTTCATATCAAATGGATTGTTGGGAAAGACCTAATGTGACTGCATATATGGAAATCACTGGGTACTTTATAGATCAAAAATTCAGACTAACACCCCTATTATCAGGTCTAACCAAAATTGAAGGTGATTTTCTCTTTCCTACTTGACCCCAATTTGTTCTTTCCTCCCTCCTGTCTTATATAGGAGATAATTCTTGCACCTATCTTGAAAATAGCTTTC
The DNA here is from genome assembly GCA_023105745.1 of Austropuccinia psidii. Classification (NCBI taxonomy): domain Eukaryota; kingdom Fungi; phylum Basidiomycota; class Pucciniomycetes; order Pucciniales; family Sphaerophragmiaceae; genus Austropuccinia; species Austropuccinia psidii. Next base: position 25,390,808 of record JALGQZ010000002.1, read on the forward strand.
TCAATTTACTACACCAATATGACTTTGAGGATCCAATTACTTGCATAAAAAACAGTAATTCCCCCAGAAACACACACATGGCCCATGAGATTGAAAATCAGATGGCAAATTTTTCAGCAGACAATCATTTCATAGGTTGCATGGCACATGAAGTGCTCAAAGCATTCGCCAATGGATCAATTTCCACACATGAGAAAGGAAATGAATTAGCCACCCCTATGGCCATTTCCAACCTTGTGGACCCCACTGATGAATTCAATCTGAGGTATGACTCAATCATTTTGGGTGTGGCCTGATTGGAATCCTATCTATGACAGAGTCCTCAGCAACACAAGAAGTTTGCAACCACAGCTAACATAGTCTATTATGGCTCCAATTGTCCAAGTGCGACAATGCTGTTATTACATGTACATACCCAATGGAATTTGACTTAAAAAATGCTACAGTGAGCCCTGTTTATTAAAAATTCATACAACCACTCATGTGGTGCAGAAAAAATGGAATCTTATTGGCTCAGCCCAATAAAATGGGAGAAAGAACAAGTCATGGTAAACTTTCTTCACCATTTGAATGAAGAAACCCTCATAATTTGTGGTGTGAAATACCAAACCATGAATAAAGCACTCCCTTTTTATATACTCCTCCTGAAACAACTAAATGAGGTAAGTTTTTCTCTTTTTTCTTTTAATCTCTACTAATGAGCCATTTATCTCATTGTTTGAGGCCCGAAATCAATATGATGTTGACCCAATTGAGACAGCTGCCAAAGGTACAATGGCTAAGCTCTAAAAATAAATGGTATTACTATTAAGCAAGAAACCAGTTGTTTGTTTGTAAATGCTTGATCCATGGTTAAGAATGAAGTCTTTTCACTCATTATTCAAAAAGAATTCTTTTTGGGAAATCAAAAAAAAACTTGCCAAAATTTTTGAAGATGAAGCAAAAAAGAACTTCAGTGGCCTTAATCACTTTCAACAAGAACCCAAGAGAAATGGAGGTACAGGGTATTAAAAAAAATGTACTACTAAAACTTAGCTGAAGGAAGTACAGTGGAAAATGAAATGAATCAGATTTAGATATACTGCTGTTTTAGAAATTGTTAGTCACTATTTTCCCAATTATTGCCCACATGGCGCATAAGTATCTATCAATTCCAGCAACAAATGCACCATGGAAATGTATTTTCTCTTATGGGAGAAAAATCATAAGCTATAAATAAAATTCACTGTCATCAAAAAATGCTTAAAGGATTGGGCTTGTACTTGTGGTCACATCTACCACAACAATTGATTTTGTTTTTCATTTTTGATTGCAAAAACATAAATGTATAGTAATTAACACAGAGATGTCCCCATTTCCTAATGGTAGGGCCTTCCTAACCCCTGAGCACTGTGAGAATTGGTGCCCCCATAAAAGGGGTGCCCAACCCCTTTTGCAAAAGGGGTCTCTGTGAAGATTCCTCAAAATCCCAGGGTCAGGGCCCACCCTTAATGCAACCTGTACAAGTAGTGACAGGCTGTATTTGTGAATCCAACTGCATGAGTGTTTCAAATGGAGATTTCTGAGGCTGAATACTCATACAAAGCAAGCATTTGCTTATTTGGTGAGCTTGAGTGAGTTTAAGGTTGAATACCCTTTGCTCCTGATAGTGGCTGTGACATACTAATTGATACTAGTGGAGCCTATTGAAGTTTACTTTTAAATTATGATGTTTATTGATAAAGCTGTATGAAACCAATATTTAATATTTATCAAGTCTAGAAGGTAAAAAGTGCAAAAAAATTGATAAGGGGAAAAAATAAATTTGTCAGCCTGTGACTCAAAGCCAAAGCACAAGCACAACAGGCAAAATACCATAAACCAATGGTAGAGCAAAAAATCACCAAAAATGGAGCTGAGCCAAAATAGCTCTTAAATAGTATTGGGAGAAAGAGGGAAGCCAACCATTTACAAATATATATCCCCCATAATAATAACATAAGGAATGACAGAGCTATTCCAGCTCATAACAAGAACTGAGCATAAACCTTAACTTTCACATCTCACCTAAAATACAGACGAAGAGGCAGAAAAACATCAAATGGGTTCTCAAATTGATTCTCTCAATCAAGGCTATCTAATGGTACTAGAAAAATTGATCTAGAATCAAAACTATAGAAGCTATGGCTAAAGATAAGCCAAATAAGGGTGAACAAAATATTCACCTCTCATCTAACTTCTACAGTTTGAGTGTGAGGAATCCCTGATTGTTTCATCCTTTTCCTCATTGACCATTTAAAGCAAAATTTATGGAGCATACAAGCTCAATACAGGATTTATAATAATAGGAAAAACTGATAATGGAATTTAGAATTGGTATAAATTTGCCATATTTAGTGCTGTAAGGTGTGGATATGAGACTTTGATTGAAAATCAAGTACTTTTCCTGTCCTCAAAATTTGTATAAGGTAGAATATAATTAAAAATAGTATGAAATAGTATTTTTAAGAGAAAAACACGCCAATTTTTTCTTTAACTTTATAAGTATAAAACAATAATATTATAAAGATTTATTGTTTTACCAACAATAAAAAGGTATCCAAAAATACTCTACAAGAGATATTTAAGACTACAAAAGAAATTTCTTCAAGAGAAATTTCAATTGCAATTAATTGAGCAAAGAGCTGCAAGCAATTAATTAAAGAACAGAGTCTTTAAAAAGATATTTAAAGAGAAAAAACACCCAAAAGTGACAAGAGTGAATTTGGAAACAAAGTGACAAAGCTAACAGTGATGAAAGATGCTTTAATTCACTTTTGGGGTGGTTCAAGGGGTAAAAATGATTATAAGAGTTACAAACAATGATTATAAAGATATTTTAACATGGTTAGAAGGTTTAAAATGACTTTAAAAAGGGTGGTTGAAATCTTTTATTGATTGGTTTAAAAGTGTTTAAACTAATTATAAAACGAAAAGATTCTAACATGAAGAGAAAAGTGGGGCAAAGAAGACATTCTTTCATACCCATCAATTTTCTTACTCCAAAAGTAAAATTTACTCTTGTCAGTCTTGGAAAACACTCTGACAACAGAAAATTTATGAAAATACCTCTAAGGATCACATTACCTCCCCTTAAAAGAAGAATATTACTTTGTAATATTGTTATTTCCAGTGTGTCTAAATCTTCTGAGAAGTTTAGTAGCTTCAGGTATGTCCTTTTCTGCTAACCATTCATCTTCACAAGCTGGGTCACTGTACATAACAAGGTATTCCCTTACTTTATTGGTTCTCAACTTTTTTTATTTGAGAACTTTGGTAATATTTTTAATACTAGATGATTTAATAGGAGGTATAACCTGGGGAACTTTATTCCCCAAGGGAAATATCTCAGCATCACTAGATTTATATGGCTTTATCAAGCTCACTGGAAATGTAGGATGCTTATTGCTAATTTCTTCAGATAATTCTACTTCAACAGCATTTTCTCCATGGAGGGCCTTAATAACAAAAGGTCCTGCAAAGGAGTATTTGAGCTTTTCACATCCTTTGATGTTATTAAAGTTAGTGGTGGATACAAGTACTAAATCTCCCACTTTGAAATCTGGAGTGGCATATGACTTGTCCCATTTATCCTTAGCATATGCAAAATAGTCTTCCATGAACCTTATTGCATTCTTTCTAGTTTTGTCTAGCATTCCCTTAAAGCTAGCAGCTGTAGGATGTATTTCCACTAAATCTTTCCTCAAGGAATCTTGAGGTAATTTGGGATTCCATCCCTTTTCTAGAATAGCAGGAGTTTGATTGGTACTGGCATGGATAGATGTCTTATATGCCAATTCTAGTGCTGGTAAAAGAGTACACCAATGATGGGTAAATCCATCACAATCTTTAAATTCAAGGCCATATGCACAAATTCTTCTTACCATATCTTCCAAGGTCTGGATCATCCTTTCAGCCAAACCATCAGTTTGTGGGTGGTAGGCTGTAGCAAAGGATAATTTTGTTCCAAATAGTTGGTCAATATTTGTCCATAGTGCTGAGGTGAATTTGGGATCTATGTCACTAATGATGTTTGTGAATATGCCAGTCCATGATATTACTCTATTCCATATCAGAAGAGCTGTATCATCCTTGTGACATGGTAAAAAGATTTGATTCTTACTAAATCTGTCAACAATCACTAGGCAAGCATTCACCAGGGAAAATCTTGTGTCAATCATTGGCAATTGACTTCACATCAAGAAAACGTCAAGCAGGATGAAAGTCAAGCTCATTTCAAGCAAAAACCAAGCAAACATTGAGCACATGTCACACTCTTGTCTTACACCTAATACTGTGTCATCCACAATATTGGTTCCCCAGTGCCTCAAACTCAGATTCTGCATCACCTGATTGTCCCGCAACCATCCAAAGGTTGGTGAAAATTACACAAGACCCGCCTGTTTGCACACACACATCAAGGAGGTCCTTCCGCCAGTCTTGATGTAGAGGTGGGGGTTTGACTTCACCAGGTCATCCATTAAAGGACTGCCTTTGCGGGATTGTCATTTTGCAGATGACACTGGTAGAGCCCGCCGCACAATACTGCGGGTGCAGGTGTGTGTGTGTGTGATGGGCACACCAAGGCCAAATGATGTGTAGCCATAAATCAGCTCAGCATAAGCGGGTGACATGGTTGGAGCTCACCACACAACGCAGCGGGTGTGGGTGCGTAAGGGCCTATTCTCCTTCCAAGATGATGATGGCACAGCTGACAATTTTGGATGCTGTGATAGGTGAGTGTGTGGGTCATTTGATCATTCAAATTGGCTTATTTACACTGTACCCAATGTCAAAATAGTAATTTCTTTGTGGCAATGTGAAATAATGGGCTTTGCTTGTCACAATGGCATGTCTCTGTCATAAAAGTTTGAGGCAGTTACCTCACTAGCAAAATTGCTAATGAATCTGAGAGATTTGCATTTTTGTAGACTAAATATCATGAAATAACAGTTTTATCATCACAAGCAGTCCAGATGACATAAATTTGTTATGAAACAATCCACAGTGACCTTCTATTTCTTCTTCAGATATAATCAAGTGTCCATCATTAAAACCAAAAGCTTTATAAATATTGAGATGCGGCAAATCTGGTAGGAAATTCACATCAATCTTCAAAGTTTTTAATATTAGAAAGTTATTGTTCAGCATGCAAGATGGTTCAGAGATTTTAAAAATGCTATTAATAACACCAAAATGTTGTGAGTTGCCCCTCAGAAAACATATCACACTGTTGCTGACATTTTTGGATTCAGTTGAGGATATATTGTTCCCAATATTGATGTTTGAAACTGGAAAATACCAAGGTGAGACAATCCTTGAAGTGGGATGACTTGTGGATTGTATGGTAGTGTCTAAGCTGATCCATTCAACTATTTCCCTTGTTGAATGAAAATTCTGTAAGTACTCAACCAGGCAAACATAATTTTGTTGGTCATGGCAGTATGGTTTGTTATATTTTTGGTGATTGAATGGGGCAGGCAGCTGTGATTTAAAAATTTGTTTTATTGCACATGGGACGGATGGGGATTTCAGGAGAACAGAAAGGCTGTAACATTGACAGATATGTTGAAGTAAGGTTTTATCTAAATCACCTGATCAGAGTTGCAAGAAGTTAGTCTTATTCAGTTCATGTGTTTAATCAATGTGAATATATTGATCTTATTAATTGACGTAAATATTTTGTTATTTGTTGGCATCTTTGCAAATACTCCAATCAAGCGCTCATAAACCCATGTGGCTGAGGCTTGTGCTGGGCCCCAATGTTGGAAGAGTTTGGGAATATGATCAGAAAAATTATGATTTGGTTTACTTTTCTGTTTTGGGAACAGGTGTTGATTAAAAAGGCGGAATCTTTTCCAATGTTCAGCAAATGCAGTCGCATCATCCATTGAGACAGTCCAACTTGTGGCAATGCTAATAGCACTAATAAAATGGAATGTATTCTTGGTTAGTTCATTTGCAATTTCTTCTGATTGACCCATTTTTCTTTGTGTGTTGGCAGATTTGTGTTCATCTAATGACATCTGTTGACTGAGAATTAAAAATGGAATATAGACCTTGTATAAGAGAGCCCATTCAGCGGCTTTTAAACTATTATGAGAGGGGGAACCCATTTTTGCGGGGTACTCTTGTCCATGATGAGGGAATTATGGTATCAGATATGATTTGTCGGAGATGCTCCAGAGCCTCACCCCTGATCTGGTGATCACTCAGTGCACTGATATCCAGCTCAGAGGGGATGTAATTGGCATCAAATGAGGGAATCTCTGCAGAGCCACTAGATGGATGTTGCGTATGAGGGGTGGGCATTGGGAAGTATTTTTTTCAGGTGGAAGTAGTGGGAAGTGACTCATTTATTATTTTTGCTGCATCTCTTCTCAGGGAGCAGGCCTCTCTCAATGTGATTTGATCAAGAGAGCTGTTGGAGGTCATGGAATCTGAGTCTGAACTGTTGGTGTCATTGAATTTCCTGTGGGACCTGAAGTAAATTTTTGATTTGGACTCTGGAATGCACAATTTGAGAGCTGCATGATCCTTCAAAATTCCAAGTATTAAATTATGCATTAGGTCAAGATTAATCATTCTGGTTGCATCCCAATATGGAAGGTCTTCCAAAATTGAATCTTGCATTGCATACTCAGAGAAAATTGCTTGTTGTTGTTTTGGGGTTTCCTGAAGCCCTTTGGCAATAGTTGATTTATGATTTTGGTATGAGCACATGTAGTGAAATTGAGGACCAATTTCTTCAATTTGAGCTTTGTGAATAGTGCAAAAATTACAAAAGTGGTTTCCTGAATGAGAAATAAATCCAGTAAGCTTGCCCATGGCAACCACATCCACAATGGCCATGAGGATGGAAACACGGATAAAGGATCCTGAGAGACCTGTTAAGGTAGGTGAAAAATGGTAACCTTGCCATAGCTCTTTGTGCTCCTTGATGAGTGGCATTAATAGGTAATTCAATTCAAGGGAAGTTGGCTCCTTCAGACCAGGGATGATTCCTGAAACATAGACATTCTCTGGCTTCAATCTTTCACTTGGGGGGAGATTAAGACAAATAAGCATGATAGGTCCAATGCTGGCCAGCTGGGTTGACTTTCCATGTGCATTAAACCAGTACAAATAAATGGAGAAGGCCAATGCACCAGGAATGGACATGAATATTTCTAGTTTTAGTGAAGTGTCTCCAGACCAATCCATCCCAGATGTCACATTTGGGGGAACCTTTGGGAGTTTGGGATTGTTGATGTTGATGCAGAATTTCCATAATTCCAGCCCGCTGGACAAATCTGGAAGGCCAATTTTTGAATGATTGATAAATTAAATGTTTTGTTGGTATAAATCTTTGCTTCATGTTGGTTGTGTTTTGGGTGCGGGGTTCAAATGAATAGATGAATTTGCCTAATGATTGTGTGCAAGGGGGATCATGCTCATTTGGGTCATTATGGCATTGAAAGTGGGGTTGGTCAGTTGTGACTGTTTCAGTAAGGCCATTAAGAAAGAAACATTGAGGACAATATATATAGTTTTGAATAACCAGCTCCAATTGGGGATGTTCAAATATGGTACTGAGTTCTTGAGGTATATGGAATGGAGGGTGGGGTGACAACCTGAGCTTGAGATACTGGGCTTGATCAGCAGGTTCAGGGCAGGGTTGAGAGTGCATGTGTGAGCCTTGAGGTATATCTCACATACCCAAATAGGCCACAATTATGTTAAAAATAAATTTTGAATTATGCATAACTAATAAGTCATGCATATATCCAAAATTCATCATTTTTGATTTCAGAAAAGATGAATAACTTTTAATTGAGTAAGTAAATCCATGGATTTAAGGCCAGATTTGGATTCTACACAAAAATCCACCTAGGGTAGCTCCATATAGTGAATAAGCTCAAATTAACTCTTTGAGGTGGTAAAATGGAAAATACTTCAATACCACATAAAAGATCCGTGAAAACTTTTGTTTTTCTTAATTTCACACCAAAATAATGAGAATTTGAGAAATCCCATCTTACATATACACTAAGAATAGTGTTATGCATGTTTTGAGTGCTTAATATAAAGGTATTTGTACATGGACTTTTGGTACACCCATAGTAGATATCTCAGTTGAAGCTTAAATTTCTATTTTGACGTGAAAAATAGGCGAAGGGGACAAAAGACATCAAAGAGAGCCAGGGTACCCAACTTCTGAGGCCTCAGAGGCGTGGACAGCTCCAAAGCTTGGATCCATGGTTGATATTGGCCTAATTGGTAAACTTAAACCTTTTGGGAACTTGGTTACCATGTTACAACTGCAGTAAATCTTAAGAAAATAGCAAATAACCTGCTATTCTGACATGCCAAGGAGGTAAAGAGCTACTTAGACTCCTGTAACCATGTCAATTCTTAATTATTTTCCATGGATAAGCCCCAAAAGAGTAATTAAAACCCTTTTTGGACTTGTATCCATTGATTTACCTCATAGCAACCAGTGAAACACTGATATTTGCAATTCTACATAGAAATGAGGTAAAAACTTCAAAAATTCATTAAAAATACAATTCTTAATGAATCTTTCTGAAACTTTCAGGACTAATGGAGAACTGTACTATGTATTGTAAAATCAAAAAAATTACAGTTTTACTAGTATAATTAAAAGTTTTACTTACAGTCCATTTTTGACTATTCTACATGAAACACTGAATCTTCAAAAATTCACAGTAATTACAACCTGTGATGAAATTGGCAATAAAATTGATAACTTTGAGAAATCAATGATTATTTTGGAATCAAAGAAGATTTACAGTTGTTACTCCTTTTATTCTTAACCATATTGGGGTTGGTAGTCACGTAAAAGCATCAATTAAGTAATTATGATAATCTTGCATGACAACAGATGATGCAATCAATAATCCAAAAATGTTTATTGTTTTCTCACTCACTGGCTTTTCATTTTGCTCCATGGAAGGCCTCTGTGAGCTGTTGTTGACTTGAAAGAGGCCTCCTCTTGCTGTTTTTTCCCCATCATCATCTTATTATCATTTAGATCATTATTACCAACAAGTAAGTATTAGTTATAGCTACTCTTAAGTGTTTTAAATCTTTCAGAATCAATCAGAAAGGCATCAAATCATAGAATCCAACTATATATTGTTGTAATACTGTTATAAATTCATTTTGATCCTTAAAATCCACAATTCTATGCCAAATCTCTCTATCTTATCTTTCAATAAGTTCTTTGGAATATTAGTGAGTGATTTATTTTTAATTCTTCAAGTTTTGGTCTAAAATTAGTTTTCTTCAAGAATTATAATTATAATTATAATCATTCTTGCAAAAGATAATTATATATTAAAATAATTTTATTATTTTAATAATAGAAGTTTTTATTATTAAAATCTTCTTGTAATTGATTATTGTAGACAATTACTTGCTCACTGTTAAAATCACTAGTAGTGTTTAACACGTGAAAGAAATAATTCTTTAATTATTTATTTGTGGTTATAATAACATTTTGTTATTATATTTCATAAGAACAGTCATAGTACTGTTGATTAATAGTAATATTATCATCAGTTTCATGGACACATCTTACAGCGTGAAGCCCTGTGGAGTATATTATACCTTAATGATAGAATGGCACATATTGTCATTCCAAGGTCTTGTGGGGGAAGGTTTTGACTGCCACTGTATGGTTTCTTTTCAGTTGAATTGAGACCTGCTGGAGTGGAGAATGTGCTTTGGGTCAATTGTGAATAATCAGCTGGGAAGATTTTATCCAATAGAATCTGCGGGAACTCAGATTGTGATGCAGAAGAAGGGATTTTTGAAAGAGATTTGGGTGCAATGGTTGATTTGAGCTTTCTAATGTGCTGTTTATACTGGAAAGGTGTGAAGGAAATTCACTGCCTATCACCCTCAGGGGAAGAGTGTGTTTTAGTTGAGCAGTGTTGACACATTCATATATGCATTGAGGAATAGCAGTGGGTTGTCATCGTTGCAGGAATTGTGAGTAAGGTTGGTTTGTGTATAAATATCTATGGTTGATGTGAAAGTGTTTAGGAGTGTTATTAATTGGGAAAAAAACTGAGTGATTATTTATGAAGGGGGAGATGATTTGAGCCAGCTGAGGATTTTATCCCATTTGTAATGGCAGCTGAGCTGCAGGGGATAAAGTGTAACATGTCTCATCTGGATGGAAGAATTGTTTAGTAGTTTAATTGGGTAAAATGCCATGCTGCTCAATGCTCATACATATTCTATTTTATTTACACATGGTGATACTTCAGTTTTGACCCTTGAGGGGTGTTCCATTAGGGATGTGTCAACTTTGAATTGAGGGAATTAACATTCAAACCATGTAGGCTGGCACGCCATTGTACATGGTTTAAACCTTATTACAGACAAAACAGTATAACTCTATTAGATAAGAGTTTGGAGTGGAGCTAAAGTCTTCTTATTTGGTTTTAGTGCAGCAGGATTTTAATCATTTGGAATGTGATTCGGATTTTCTTGCCTTTCTTGAAAAGGTGATGTCTCTTTTGTGGGTAAATCCTTCATGAATATACCACTTTACAGATGTAGAATGCTGTGGAATTTTGATGCATATATTGGAATTTTGGATAATTCACAAAATGTGACAATGGGGAGGGGGAAATATTTATTGAATCTGATTACTTATGGATGATGGGTCCCCTTTGAGATCAAGGAAATATCACATTATACGCTGGTAGGACATGCAGTGTGGTTTATGACAAAAGTAGAGGAGCTCAAGAGGAGGAAGGGAGAATTCTCCTAAAAAGAGTCTTATTAGACTTCCACAAGACACTTGGTTCCGACTATTCTAGGAATTTCTCTATTATAAATTTGAAAAAATTTCATCTCATATCACTCTATTTTATCATAATACTGATCTGTTTTATCAAGTTAAAAAAAATTACTGTACTTTTTTAGCCCTTATGTCATCTTCCAAGCCACGTAAATACCGTTCAGGTTCTGTTCATGACTCAGATGGTGAATCTAGCATAGAATATGTTCAAACACCGTCACCATTGAGTCCCAACATTCCTCTCACAACCCCTATCACATCCTCAATGAATGTATCAGGTCTTAACATTAATGTGGGAAATCCGAAAGCTCAAACTTCAAGAACTTGATCAATACCAAATATTTCCATCACTCCAATTCCCCCAAATCCCACTAATACACAAATAGATGTGTCTGAGGGGCCAGAAAGCACACCTCAAATCTCATCAAATGCTAATCCCCAATCAAAATTTCCACGTGAGTTCCTCCTTAATCCTGGTTGGAATCCAGTCGCATCCCAGGATCCCTTTGGACAAAGTAAACAGCCAACCCCTAATCTTCCATCAAGATCTCAGGTTCATGTGGGCAATTGAAAGCGGTTTGATGGTGGGTGATGAAAAAGACCATTGGAAAATGTTACTCAGAGTGGTCTGTCAGAGGGAAATCCAGGATTGACGATTCATCAAAGTGAGTCATTTTGATGTAGGAGTATAAAACCTTTCACAATTTGATAGGTTTGTTTCATGGGTTAGATATGGCAACTAAAGGCAAGTCAGTCCAATCTCAGGAGCCAATTGAAGATTGTGAGTTTGAACAGTATTTATTAATGTTTTGATGTGTTAGCTGATGATTTGCATGGCAGGTGATGAACTTTATGCATCTTAACCTCTGGTCCATAAAGAGAAAGTCACTGGACATCATCATTCATGTTCCTCCAAACCAAGGACGGGTCATGCAAGTTCATCAAGAGAAAAAATTGTGAATGATGAGGATGAGAACATGTCTCTGACTCAAAGTGAAAGAAATGATGAACCAAGGAGGGACAATTTCACGGCGCATGAGCAAGGCACTCAGTCAAATAGGCAGTTCACCCACCCTCAAATGGCCCTTGCCCAGAGTATGCTTTAGCAATCCAAGATGAGACAGAAAAGGAACCAGGCTCACAAAGCTCACAATGTGGCAAAACGTGCAAGCCGGAAGGAGCAGCAAAAATGGCTGAAAGTGGAACTTCCAGAGAATGTCCATGGGATGAGATCAGCTGTACATTCCCATTGTCTGTTCCTACTCAAAGTAAGGGATAAGGATAATTCCTCACTACCAGCACCACCCAGCACAGAAGAGCCTGAGATTGCAATTCAATTGGATGGTCATCTGGGATATGTCCCCAAGGATGTTTTCAATGAGCCATCAACACAGGTTCAGTCTCAGGGTTTCCAAAGCTACTGCAAAAATGAGCTCCATAAGCTAGGACTAAAGCGATTGACTTGGGACTGGGAGAGCTCCTGGAAACATCCGTTCAATGAGTTGATGTCTATGGTGTTTTACTGTACGTTCTGTCTTGCACTTGTCAGTACCGAGTATCATCATTACTGTTGGAACAAGGATCATCATAACTATGGGGTTGTGGCAGCTTTAATGGAGCAATATTTCACTTATTTGAAAAGATAATTGAAGTCTATTCAAAAGAATGTGGAGTATTTGGTAAAAAAGAAGGAGAATCAAAAGCTTGCAAAGATTTGTCAAAGGGTTAGTTACTGTATGTCTTCTTCATTGTGAAGTAAGTCCGATGATAATCTATTCTATGATGTGCAGACCTGTGAGCGCCATCATGAATGGTGTGATACAGATAAATTTCCCATTATAGCATGAAAATTCAATGACCCTCAAGTATGCTCAGATACTGAGGAGGTAGTGGAAAATGGCCATCAAGTTTACGGCAAGATGGGATTACGCTGGCGCTCCCAGTTATTTAATGAATTGGTATTAAAAATGGATAGAGACATAGAGCTTTTTAATCTGATTAAAAAAAGGTTAAAAAAACTATTGATAGATTGCCAGAAATACGATCAACAGATGATGGTGATGTTCCGGAAGGCCTATCATTTCAGGTATATGATCAAGATTGGCTCAAAAGCTGCAGTAAGATGCAGACTATTGCCCTAAAAATACTTGACATGCCAGTTATTAGGTGGACTGGTGATTCTCTGCAATAACTTAGTAATATAAATCAATAGCACAGTTTCAAATTAACATTTTGTGAATTATTTTTGCAGGTGTAAGACAATCTGATTATTATTTCTTCAAAATGCAACAACTTGATAAATATTTTAGAATATAGACAATATGAATTGGAATGTATCACCATCTCCCTTAGAAATAATATTCTATTGCTCATTTTCATTGAGGAAATATTGAAGAAGTTCAATCCAGCTCATGGTATTCATTATTGTGGACCTGTGACAGGGTGGAAAGGAATTATCAGCTTTGTCAAACACAAATTAGATAATATCAGGAAGGCTCTTGTGGTTAATGAGTTTTTCTTTTCTTGGACCTATTGGTGATTTGAATATGGGATTCCAATAAAGAAAGATTTCAGAATAGTAATACAATCAGGGACAAAGATGAGCTTGAAAGGTACCTTCCACATGTTGGCCTCCAATGAATGAGGAGTGATATAGTGAATGACTTTCACAGGTTGTTGTTGGCCAATACAATGGAGTCAATCAACAGCCTGAGCCTCAATGGCTGGGTTCCAATTGGGCTCCTGCAAATGTGGATGTCAGTGTCTGAAAATAACAGTAGAATTTTGGGGGTCCCCTCATCATTAAATAGAAAATATTAGCACAAGCTATATTGAGGCCAGTTCCAGCTGTGGCAATGGATGAAATGAGTACTTCACATTCAGGATTGTTGAAGAAGTTCTCTAGGGCCTTCTCCTGGGCTTGTGCTGTAATTGTTCCATCAATTTATGCTGAAAGGATAGAGTGATGGGCAAGTGAAGTACCAATTCTACCATAAAAAAAGGTCAGATGGATTCAATTGGTAATGGCTGCATATTAGGGTTGACTCAAAAATTGAGGAATTGGGTCCATTGCGTATAAAACACCAATTTGGTTGGACCACAATTTGATTGTTTGTTCTTCAGTAAGTGTTTTAGGAGGTTTGCAATTTTACTACTCATCATGCATTTTTCCACATCCACAATAGTTTGTGTGATTGTTGAGGAGTTATCCTGAGTGCTCCTGCCCTTGTGGTCTTCCAAATCCGCATCCGCAATTGTGTTAAGCATGATGTGATGGTTACAGCATATTTGCAGCTAATTAATATTTATGAAACATTCTCCTGGTCCTTTGCTTTTGGATGATAGGAATTCTTTGTATAATGTGGAATATTCTTGCTGCATTTTTGGGTTAAGTGGGAGCAGTTCATAATGATGGCTAATAGTGGGGAGGGATGTGAGATGTGTGGTTTTGGTGCGAAACAAACTTAAATTCTGCAATTCCAAATGCAAAATATCATTGCTACCTTTGGAAAGACTACTCAAGATGAATGGTGACCAGTTATCTTGATCTGAGCTCTGGGGTTGGGTGATGAATGATATTATCCCCCAAAGTTCATAAGTGGTGTTGTGAATAGGTGTGCCCATTAAACATATTCAATAGGATGATAGGAGGCTATTAATGGAATGGTGAGTGGCAGTGTATTGAGAGCAAATATAGCTATAAGATGGGGGAAGGGTTATTGGATATAAAAGGTAAATTGAATCATCTAAAGATCAGACACTCCTTGTGCTTCATCCAAGATTATACAATGACAATTGTTTTTAAAAATGAATGATGTAGAGGTATTGGTTTGTTTAAATTATTAGGTGATAGTATTATAAGAAGTTATGATGATATCACATTGTAAGATGTTGGCCTCAGATAATGAGTGACGAGTGGGACCATGGTAGATTTTGGCTTGCAGCGCTCCAGCCTGAGCATGCTTGGATATTTCAGATTTCCAGTTGGTAATTAAGCAAGGTGGGAAGATGATAATGGTTGGCGTGGAGTGTTGGGGGTTTGTAATTAGCCGCTCCTTGGACATACCAATTAGAGCAATGGCCTGAATGGTTTTACCTAATCCCATATTATCTGCAACTAGTCCTCTAAGAGGGGTATTGGTCAAAAGGGATTTGAATGAGCTGCCGACCTTGTTTGTAATTATGTACCTGGAATTGAAAGTGGATCCAGGGGATGAGGTGGTCCAGAGGTTATGGGCTGATTGTCCATTGAGAATTTCTCAATCCCAAAGAAAAGCTAGTCTGGTCTTTTGATGAGGAAGGAGGGGGGTTTGAATAATGGAATGGGGCGGGGTCATCATGGGGAGGTCTGATCCACTGGGTAATTGTATCAGTTTTTGCTTGGAAGTCAATTAAAAGAGAGCAGGATATGAGGGTGGCATGGATTTTGAAGCAGGAAATGTGGGAGTAAGAAGTTGACAGTGACTATGAGTATTACAGTCATATTCTTTAGGAATTTTAAGCTTGAAGTCTTATTTTTGAAAACTTTCAATTATGAATAGAATTTTTGGATACCATGTGAAGAACATCAATGCTAGATTGGGTTTCTGAGATGAGCAACAATCATTTGGATCGGTCATAAATACTCCCTCAACAAATAATGTTTGAGTAGGATTGGATTGGCAATTTTCAATCCATGCCCCACCAGGACCACAGTGCATGAAGGTTTGTGGTGCCTCAAGGAATAGTATCAATGTCTTGGAAAGGGTACCAGGGAGAGAGCCAATAGCATGCTGGTGATTGGGGAGATATAAAAATATGTTGTGTTGATTGTGCCATAGGATAATCCAAGAATCTAAGTGGGAATTATGCATTTTTGAGGCTATATCTCAATTTATTTGAGTACAAATATTAATGATCCAATGAAAAGTGGTTGTGAAGGGGTTGTCATGATGGCTATTATGAATTATTGGGGACAGTGGGAAACTATATGATCAGGAAGGGGTGGCTAAAGGGAATGAAGACCAGTAAACGCAGGTGGTGAACTTATATGAGAGGCAGAAATGGGCTCAAAGGGGGATGGCCTGTGGTTACATGCATGGTCATTAGGAAGATGGGCCTCTTGGGCTCATAATTTCCATATCTGATTTGGGGCATATATCAAGGCAAGGTGGCAAGAATGTGGGTGCACCAATATGACTGCTGGATCTGCAGCATATTATGCAAGGATTGGTGGACCAAGGTTGACATTGGCATATCCAAAATTGGGTGCATTGTAGAAACTTATTGTGTAGTGGTATATTAGAGGCATGCAGCCATGTTTGCTGGTGTGACAGTAAACAATAAGCGTATCTTCCCCAGGTTAATTGTCATACAGTGACCTACTGGGCAATGGTAGGAGTGGATAGGAAAATTTCACTTTGGGGATCTTTTTGTGTGGGCAGGTGAGGTATGTTTGGTTTTGCCCAAAAATTCTTGTGGACTGATGCCTACTGGAATTCCAGCAGGGAATGTGTGGCTTGATCAAAGGGGGAATTGGCTGTGAGCCGTGATCCACTTACCAATTCACCCCCATTGCATTTGAGGCTGTTACTAATCCACCCAGATTGGCATCAGGGTATTTCCCTCATGTGTGTGAGAAACTCTGGAGGAATAGGCCACCTGCCCAAGGTATTTTTTGGCTGCAAGCCAGGCGCCAAAACCTCCACAGGGTGTGTGAGAATGTCCGGCATATGACCCGCAGTGGTGGATCCCCACACATAAATAACCAGCCTCAGAAATCATAGGCAGGGGTTATGCTAATGTGCATGAGGATTAAGCAAATCCATGCTGATTGGCCTCAGGTTTCCGTGTGCAAGCGGGCAAGTGTCTGCAGTTAAGTGAGCCACCTGCACAAGCAAATAGCTGGTTGGAAGACAGGCATGTGAAAATTCCCTGCCTATGACCCATGGGGGGTGCATATGAAAGCGTGTGGGGGCCTGACAATGAGCAGGCACAAAAAACAAGAGGGGCCAGTCATTGTTTCCCCCAACCTTGGCACTGGAGTGAATCCACTGTTTGCGTATGACCCAAAGCATTAGTCATCCCATTATGCACCCCTTACGTTAAATTGGATTACACCAGCATCTGTGCCATAGTTAGGAAGAGCTCTCCAAAAAGGTGCATCAAAGGGATGCATTTGAAAAATTTGACTTGATGTCTTGGCGTGATTGCATGTTACATTCTTGTACAGCTTCTGCTCTACCCCGCAGCATACATGTACAAAGGTATATGTACTACAATGTTGGCTGTACAAATTAGGATGGTGTAATACTAATTCCACCTGCATGCATATTACCAATTGGGATCCACCTTCCAATTATTGGCATAAATATAGCTCATGTGCCACATGCTCAGCATTGTGATTCACCCAATTTGCACATTCAAGCTGAGCATGCCATGGTTGAAAGCTCTGTGTGGAAGATTTTGGTAGAGCCATGGTTGAAACACTTCACCAAAGCGCGTGATATGCTCCTCCTGGCTAAAATGTCTTCCAATGCTGTTCCAATTGCTCAGATTGGGTGCTTACAGAGATGAACTTGCAATTGCTGAGCGGGGTGCATTTGATATAGTTATCTCAATAGCTCAACAACTATGCAATTCAAATGTTCAGCCACTGAGTATTTCAATTATGACCCCCAAGCAGACCTGCACAATGGGTTTGCCCAAGCTCACGCTGTATTCACTTGTCATACAGTAGCCTGACCATTTGCTCAAACACTATCACCTGGCCATCAGGCTGGTATGCTTTCCATGGTCACCTGTGACCAAACGCGCCCCGTGCTTTTCTGCATGGGGAATTTGTGGATTGCACCCACGGTGCACATTCAACAATGCCCTCACAAAATCCCTCCCAGGAGATTGGGTGGCTATTTAAGGCAAAAAAGGGGATTTGTCTGAGTCTGAGAATTCAATCAATTGCAATACTCAGCCAGAACTCCTTTGTTCCTCCGCCTGACATGGGCATTTCCTGTCTCAGTCGTAGCCAATGCTGCAAATGAACTTCAATTTTCCCAACATGGCTTGAAGCTGAGACTTTGGCGGGTGCTTCAGCTGCTGCAATTGTCTCAGCTTCACCATGGTATAAAAGACAATCTTTTCCCGACACACCCTCCACTTTTTGTTTCACCCGCTCTTCTCATTCTTGTGTGTATTCCACTTTGTCTTCCTGGCTTTCCACTCTTTTCTATTGCACTACACTAACCTCACTGTGAGCCTTGAGGTATATTTTACATACCCAAATAGGCCACAATTATCTTAAAAATAAATTCTGAACTATGCATAACCCATAAGTCATGCATATATTCAAAATTCATCATTTTTCATTTCAAAAAAGATGAATAACTTTTTATTGAGTAAGTAAATCCATAAATTTAAGGCCAGATTTGGATTCTACACAAAAATTTACCTAGGGTAGCTCCATAGAGTGAATAAGCTCAAATCAACTCTTTGAGGTGGTAATATGGAAAATACTTCAATACCACACAAAACATCCATGAAAACTTTTGTTTTTCTCTATTTTACACCAAAATAATGGGAATGTGAGAAATCCCATGTTACATATACACTGATAATAAGGTTATGCATGTTTTGGGCACTTAAAATTATGGTATTCTTACATGCACTTTTAGTACACCCATAGTGGATATCTTACTAAGCTTAAAATTCTATTTTGATGTAAACAATAGGCAAGGGGGACAAAAGACATCAAAGAGAGCCAGGGTACCAAACTTCTGAGGCCTCTGAGGCATGGAAAGCTCCAAAGGTTGGATCCATGGCTGAACTTGGCCAAATTAGTAAACTGTAACCTTTTGGGAATTTGGTTACCATGTTACAAATTCAGTAAATCATAAGAAAATAGCAAATAACCTGCTATTTTGACGTGCCAAGGAGGTAAAGAACAACTGAGACCCCTGTAACCATATCAATTATTAATGATTTACCATGGATAATCCCCTTTTTGGACTAGTATCCATTTATTTACCTCATAGCAACCAGTAATATACTGCTATTTGCAATTCTACATAGAAATGAGGTAAAAACTTTGAAAATTCATTAAAAATACAATTACTAATGAATATTTCTGAAACTTTTAGGACCAATTAAGAGCTTTATCATTCATATAAGAACCAAAAAGAATTATACTTTCATATGTCAAATTAAAATTTTTACTTACAGTCAGTTTTTGATGATTCCATGTGAAACACAGAATCTTTACATATTTACAGAAAATACATTCTGGGATATAATTTCCAATAATATTGATACCTTTGAGAGATAAATCACTATTTTGGAATGAAAGAAGATTTACAGTTGTTAGTCCTTTTATTATTAACCATATTGGGGTTGGTAGTCACGTAAAAGCATCAATTAAGCAATTATGACAATTTTACGTGACAACAGATGATGTAAGTACTAATCAAAAAGGGTTTAATGCTTTCTCACTCACTGGTTTTTCAGTTTGGTCCATGGCACGCCTCTGTGAGCTGTTGTTGACTTAAAAGAGGTCTTCTCTTGCTGTTTTTTCCGCATCATCATCTTATTATCATTTTATATCATTGTTACCAACAAGTAAGTATTAGTTAAACTATTCTTAACTGTTTTAAATCTTTCAGAATCAATCAGAAGGACGTGAAATCATAGAATCCAACTATATATTGTTGTAATCCTGCTATAAATCATTTTGATCTCTCAAATCCACAATTCTACGTCAAATTTCTCTACTTTTATCTATCAATAAGTTCTTTGGAGTATTAGTGAGTCACTTATCTTTAATTCTTAAAGTTTTTCTCTAGTAATGGTTTTCTTCAAGAATTAGCTTTATAATTATTCTTGTAAAAGATAATTATATATTAAAATAATTTTATTATTTTAATAAAAGAAGTTTTTATTATTAAATTCTTCTTGTAATTGATTCTTGTAGACAATTACTTACTCACAGTTAAAATCACTAGTAGTGCTTAACACATGAAAGAAATAATTCTTTAATTATTTAATTGTGGTTATAATAATATTTTATTATTATATTTCATAAGAACAGACATAGTACTGTTGCTTAATAGTAATATTATCATCAGTTTCATAGTCACATCCTACATTTGGGGGCCTGGCCATGTTTTTTTTGAACCTTGTACCCTTAATTAATATATTTTTAAGTTGTAAAATATATTAATTTAACATTTTTTTTTTCAATTTAAAAAAAAAATTATTTTTATTTTTGAAATTGTCTTAAAATCTTATTTCATTGAGGAATTTGGTTTAATCTTGTACTGTTTTTACACGTGGCTTTTTCATATCCAAAAACTTATAAAATTATTCTTTGAGTTACTCTGACTACTTTTTTATTCAAATTCTTAAATTTTAATACCTTTTTCTTCAAAAAGAATATTTTTTTAATATCAAAAAAATAATAAAACTTATAAAAAATCTTTTAAAAATATCTTAAATCATAAAAAATAATTTTTTTATCATATTTTTTCTTTAAGTGTCTTTAATCAAATACTGTGCAGCTGGCAACAGACTCAGTAAAAGATACATCACTAGCCCTGAATCTTCAGAAGCAGAATCTGAAGGAAGTATTGAGGTGCAAATTGCTAAAAGAGGCACCTTATTTAACTCAGAAAAGAATAAATTACCACCAAAAGGTGTGTTTTTATCTTTAAATTTACTCTTTATCCTTAAATTGACGTAAAAATGGTGCATACTAGAAATGGAAGAAACTATTCAGTCCAACCAGATGGATGTGGACAAGGAAGAGGCAAGACCAAATCCAGAAGTGCCAAATCTTCCATAAGAAAGACACATCTGGAGGATGCCAGAGTTTCCCCCCATTCCCCAAGGTCTGTACCAACAGATTTTGACGTGAATTCTGAGCCTGAACTAATTCATGATATTATTTCCAGGGCTGAACCATTTCCAAGTGGCAGCAATAGAAATATATCAATGCCAGTACAAAAATTGGTTCAGAGCAGCCAAGGAGGAAGAATGGGAAATCTGCCCAAGCCTTTGGCAGGGGGCCATGAACTCTTACTTACAAATCAAGAGCTTTCTGGGTCAGGAGAAGACCATAGAACTCTTAGGAGGTTGGGGCCCCCCTGTCTTGCAAAGACAAGGTCAAAAAGATAAAGAACTGGTTGAAGAACCAAATTCTTTTATCCATAGACCAGAAGAAAGAGTTGGAAATGACTCCAGCTTTGGAGACAGAGGCACCAGTGGCGTCCACCAGCTCCAGAAGTGTCCAAGGACAAGCCCAAGGGACCTCAGAAGAAGCAGAAAGGTCCCAAGAACCATCAAGGCAAAGCCAATTGGCACAGACCTTACCCACAAGGGTACAGGATCCCCAAATTGGAGCCTTCAGCCGTGGACAGTGTCTTCAATATGGCCAGGACTCTGATGGAATTTCCATCCAAAGAGCAGGAAAGGATGAACAGAAACTTTCCATGGAAATAATTGGTATACAGACTAGTATTAATGTAGAAATTGGTAAACTTGATGGCAAGTTAACTAAAATTGCATCAGATATAGTTGAATTAAAGAAAAATGACAAGAAATACATTGAATTGCACCAAGTGACAAATGCCAAACTTGACTCAATTACCAATTATTGCATAAGAATTGAAAACATGTGCCAAGTTCAGCATGAGGAGATGGAAGATCTTTCCATTTTTAAAATGAATGATCAACTTAAGACTCTGCAAGACCATGTCTTGAAGATAGTTGAGAATACCAATCAATTTGCTATACACTTAGCAAAAAGTGACAGTGAAAGGCAGAAGTTGAAGAATAAAATAATTGCAAGTGTGGAAAAAATTCATAAGAATCATGAACCACATATGCCAAGACATTCTACACCTTTAACTGAAGAGAAACTTTCTGTTAAAGAAAGTCTCACCCCATTCTTGGGAGAAAATGCCTACTCTGCAAGAGATATTCCCAAAATAGAAGAATGGCCAACATTCTCTGGTGAAGGAGAATACAACCATATTGAATTCATCAGGACTATTGATATGTTGCAAGAAGACTTTAATATACCTGATGAAATCATAGTGGGAAAATTACATTGTCTGTTTACCAGAACTGCAAAGAAATGGTATTACAAAATGAGGATTGATCATGGTAAACATGATTGGTCTTGGTGGAAATCTGAAATGATCATCAAATGGGCCAACAATTCTTGGAGGTTTAAGATAGAAAATGCCTTTAAGAGTGCCATTTTTAACTCAGAGAAAGATAAACCACTTACTTGGTTCTTCAAACAAAAAGACAGATTATCTGCTTTACAACCAGATATGTCTGACACTATGATTAATATGAAAATATAAAGAAAGTGTGGAGGAGAATTAGAACATGCTATCAAAAGCAGATGTGTAGAACCCTGTTCAACAGAAGACTACATTAATGCTATGGAAGATATCATTGCCAGAACAAGAATTGGTAAAACTTGGTCTAAAATCCCAGCAGAATCCAAGATGACCTCCAAGATTCCCAGAGAGGACAAAAGACCAGAAAAACCTGTCTTAAAGTGTCATAAATGTGGAAGCACTTCACATTTAGCCAACACTTGCACCAAAAAGGCAAAAATCAATGAAGTTCAAGTCATTGAGAAAATTCAATGTACTGAAGAGAAGGGAGAATCTGATCAAGATTATGCAATCTCTGAAGACACACCAGTGGAGGACTATCCCATTGAAAACATCACAGCCTTCTTTGAAGTCACTGAAGTCCATACCCACTTGCCACAGTATAGTGAAGATTGCTACAACCTTATTAATGTTCAGGATGCCAGAATGTGTAAAACCAAACCTGCTAAAACAAAAGGTTATACTGCTGGAGCATCTTGTATCACATCAATTCTGATGAATAATGTTGAAGCCAAAGTCAATTTGGATACAGGAGCATTTTGCACTTGTGTAGGCAAAGATTATCTCCAAGCTATACTTCCTGAATGGAAAAAACATCTATTACCAATAGAAGGTATACAATTTAGTAGTGCCAGTACCAATATGTACCCTTTGGGTATAATAGACACTACTCTTGTATTTCCCCATCCTACAGGAAGTATACAAATGAAAGCTGAGGTTGTAGTAATGGACAACTGCACATCTCAACATATCATTCTTGGAAATGATTACCTAAGTATTTATGGTATTGACATCTATAACCATAAAGACAGATATTTCACAATTGGGGATATCAGAAGACAGAAATTTGCCTTCTCCAATATGCCAAAGCAAATATCAGTAGTATCTTCTGAGAAAGATACTTATAAAGAAGAATTTGTGTCCACACAACTTGTTTAAGCACAAATTAATCCATCATTGTCACCACAAATGAAGAATGAACTTATTGATGTGTTATACACATACAATACTGCATTTGCCTCTGCTAATGAACCATTAGGTGCTATAAGAGGACATGAAGTTGATATTACTCTTAGTATTGACAGACCATATCCCCCAGTACTTAGAAGACCAGCTTATCCAGCCAGTCCCAGGGCTAGAGAAGCCTTGGAGAAACATATCCAAGAGTTAATTCAACTTGGTGTACTAAGGAAAGTAGGCCATAATGAGGAGGTTGAAGTGACAACACCTGTTATTATTGCTTGGCATAATGATAAGTCAAGAATGGTTGGAGATTTTAGAGCTTTGAATACCTACACAGTTCCAGATAGGTATCCAATCCCTAGAATCCAATAAACCTTCACTCAATTATCTAAAGCCAAGTATATAACATCAATGGATGCATTAAAAGGTTTCCATCAGAATGTTTTGACGCCTAAAAGCAAAGAAATTACTTAGAATTATCACTCACTGTGGTATTTTTGAGTATCTTAGAATGCCATTTGGCATTAAAAATGCTCCATCTCATTATCAAAGAATGATGAATACCATCTTCCCCACAGAATTGTCTGAAGGATGGCTTATCATTTATATTGATGATATTATCATATGTTCTGACTCATGGTCTTTGCACCTTGAAAGACTTGCAAAAGTACTCCACAAAGTTGCAGAAGTGAATATGAAAATTTCACTTAAGAAATGCAACTTTGGTTTTGAAGAACTTAAAACATTAGGACATTTTGTTTCTGGTTTGAGCTTGGGTATTGACAAGAATAAAGTGGCAGCAGTGGTACTTAAGCCAATACCCCAGAATAAGAAGGAAATGATGTCTTTTCTTGGATTTGCTAGTTACTATAGGCAACACTTAAAAAATTTTGCAATTCTAGCCAAATCACTCTATAGAATCTGTGATCAACAGACTGTATTTGAGATGACACAGGAGAGAATTGAAGCTTATGAGGAAATAAAGAAAGCCCTTACAGAAGCACCTTTACTCCTCATGCCTGACTGGGATATTCCTTTTAAGTTGTACATTGATGCATGTGGAGATGGATTAGGGGCAGCCCTAAATCAAGTCCAAATTATTAATGACAAACCTACAGAAGGACCAGTTTATTATATCTCAAGACAAAACAAACCAACAGAAGCCAGATATGGTGCAAGCCAAATGGAGTGCTTATGTTTTGTATGGGCACTTGAGAAATTACACTATTACCTTGATGGCAGTGTTTTTGAAGTGATAACTGACTGTAATGCAGTAAAATCACTTCTTGACATGAAAACTCCCAACAGACATATGTTGAGATGGCAGATAGCTATTCAAGAATATAGAGGAAACATGACTATAGTTCATAAAGCAGGAAACATTCACAAGCATGCTGATGGACTTAGTAGATGGGCTTTAGCCAACACTCCTGATAACCCAGCTTATGTACCTTTGGAAGCTGAACCACAGATTCCAATTGAAGGAATTAACATAACTGATATTGGGACTGAATTCTTTGAGGAGGTCAGAGAATCTTATAAACAAGACAAGAATTGCCATATCTTGACTTCTTTATTAGATAAAGACTGCAAGGACACATCTTTAGTTAATGCACTTGATGAAGTTTGGAAAAATTCCTATTCTGAAGAAAGATTTCACTTGTTTGATGGGATCATTTACCACAGAACAAAACATTCTTGTGTTATGACATTGTGCAGTAGATTACTTATCAATACCATTCTTCATGAATGTCATGATATTATCTACTCTGGACACCTGTCAGAAGACAGAACACTTGAAAAAGTGAAGGACTGTGCATGGTGGCCATCTTGGAGAAAAGAAACCATTGAATATTGCCATAGCTGTGACAGATGCCAAAAAGCAAACAGGAGTACAGGCAAGAAATTTGGACTTATGATCCATATTCAAGAACCAAAATCCCCATGGGAAGTTGTTCACATGGATTGGGTCACAGCACTTCTTCCAAGTGGTGACAGAAGTTATAATGCTTGTTTAGTCATAGTAGACAGATATAGCAAAACTCCCATATTCTTACCATGTCATAAAGATGACACTGCTATGGATACAGCTCTTCTTTTATGGAGTAAAGTTATTTCTCATACAGGATTATTTAAGAATATCATAAGTGACAAAGATCCTAAATTCACATCTGCACTTTGGACCAATCTTCATAGACTGTTTGGGACTAAGTTATCATTCTCTACAGCATATCACCCTCAGACAGATGGGCTAGCAGAGAGGATGATTCAAGCTTTGGAGGACATGATCAGGAGATTTTGTGCTTATGGATTAGAATTCAAAGACTCAGATGGCTTTACCCATGACTGGTGCACTCTGATACCTGCATTAGAATTGGCATATATGACATCAGTCCATTCTTCACAGGACAAATTCCTGCTATGTTAGAGAAAGGATGGAATCCAAGACTCCCAACAGACACACTGAGAAAAGACTTGATTGACATTCATCCTACAGCTTCCAGCTTCAAAATAATGCTTGATAAATTAAGACTTCATGCAAAACAAAGTATGGATGATGCTTTTAATTATGCAAAACAGAAGTGGGACAAGAGTCATAAAGTACCAGACTTCAAAGTAGGGGACTTAGTTTTAGTTTCAACCTTGAATTTTAATAATATCAGAGGCCCAAAGAAAATTAAAGATTCTTATGTGGGACCTTTTGTTATTGTTGCTTTACATGGAACCAATGCAGTTCAAGTGGAATTGAGTGGTGAATTGGAAAATAAACACCCCACCTTTCCAGTCAGCTTGATAAAGCCTTATCAACCAGCTGATAAAGAATTGTTTCCTTTAAGAAACCCAACTCCTTTAACTGTACCACCTGTGGAACAGAATGAAGACAAAAAGATAAAGAAAGTCATTAAAGAAAGCAGACTTAGGGGTAAAAATCAAAGAGAATATCTTGTCAGATATAGAAATCCAGTACATGAAGATGAATGTATGGCAGAATCAGAAATACCTGACTCAGATAAACTCTTAAGAAGATTTAGACATGAAAGAAGGCCACAAGCCTGAGTATGTCTATAAATGTGCTTTAAATTACTTGATCTGAGTAATGTGAAGAGGTTGGACAGTGGACATTAACCCCCTTTGGGGCCTTATTCTTTTATCCCTAATAAAATTGTAGGACAATTTTATTTTTTGGTGGGAGGGAATGTGAGCCTTGAGGTATATTTTACATATCCAAATAGGCCACAATTATCTTAAAAAGAAATTTTGAATTATACATAACTCATAAATCATGCATATATTCAAAATTCATCATTTTGTATTTCAGAAAAAATGAATAACTTTCTATTGAGTAAGTAAATCCATGGATTTAAGGCCAGATTTGGATTCTACACAAAAATTCACCTATGGTAGCTCCATAGAGTGAATAAGCTCAAATCAACTCTTTGAGGTGGTAATATAGAAAATACTTCAATAGCACATCATCAATACCACATAAAAGATCCGTGAAAATTTTTGCTTTTCTCAATTTCACGCCAAAATAATGGGAATTTGAGAAATCCCATGTTACATACACTTTAAGAATAGTATTATGCATGTTTTGAGCACTTAATATTATGGTATTATTACATGAACGTTTGGTACACCCATAGTGGATATCTCACTTTAAGCTTAAATTTCTATTTTTACGTGAAAAATAAGCAAGGGGGACAAAAGACATCAAGGAGAGACAGGGTACCCAACTTCTGAGGCCCCAGAGGCGTGGATAGCTCCAAAGCTTGGTTCCATGGCTGATCTTGACCCAATTGGTAAACTAAACCTCTTTGGGAACTTGGTTACCAAGTTACAACTACTGTAAAACACCAGAAAATAGCAAATAACCTGCTATTTTGACATGCCAAGGAGGTAAAAAGCTACTTACACTCCTGTAACCATGTCAATTACTAATGACTTTCCATGGATAAACCCCAAAAGAGTAATTAAAACCCTTTTTGGACTAGTATCCATTGATTTACCTCATAACAACCAGTCAAACACTAATATTTGCAATTCTATGTAGAAATGAGGTAAAAACTTCAAAAATTCATTCAAAATAAAAATCTTAATGAATCTTTCTGAAATTTTCAGGACCAATTCAGAACTGTATTATCTATGGTACAACCAAAAAGAATCACAGTTTTACTAGTAAAATTGAAAGTTTTCCTTACAGTCCATTTTTGGTTATTCTACGTGAAACACTGAATCTTCAAAAATTCACAGTAAATACAACCTGTGATGAAATTGTCAATAACATTGATAAATTTGGGAAATCAATGATTACTTTGGAATAAAGGAAGATTTACAAATTTTACTCCTTTTATTCTTAATCATATTGGGGTTGGTAGTCACGTAAAAGCATCAATTGAGCAATTAGGACAATTTTACGTGACAACAGATGATGTAAGTACTAATCAAAAAGGGTTTAATGCTTTCTCACTCACTTGTTTTTCAGTTTGCTCCATGGCACGCCTCTGTGAGCTGTTGTTGACTTAAAAGAGGTCTTCTCTTGATGTTTTTTCCACATCATCATCTTATTATCATTTTATATCATTGTTACCAACAAGTAAGTATTAGTTAAACTATTCCTAAGTGTTTTAAATCTTTCAGAATCAATCAGAAGGACGTGAAATCATAGAATACAACTATATATTGTTTTAATCCTGCTATAAATCATTTTGATCTCTCAAATCCACAATTCTACCTCAAATTTCTCTACTTTTATCTATCAATAAGTTCTTTGGAGTATTAGTGAGTCATTTATCTTTAATTCTTAAAGTTTTTCTCTAGTAATAGTTTTCTTCAAGAATTAGCTTTATAATTATTCTTGTAAAAGATAATTATATATTAAAATAATTTTATTATTTTAATAAAAGAAGTTTTTATTATTAAATTCTTCTTGTAATTGATTCTTGTAGACAATGACTTACTCACAGTTAAAATCACTAGTAGTCCTTAACACGTGAAAGAAATAATTCTTTAATTCTTTAATTGTGGTTATAATAATATTTTATTATTATATTTCATAAGAACAGACATAGTACCGTTGCTTAAAAGTAATATTATCATCAGTTTCATAGTCACATCTTACACCCATGGTAAGGCTGTATATGACAGGAGGTGGGAATCTGACCTTAAAACAGCCATAACTTTGTCAATTCTTGAGATATCAACCTCAAATTTGGTTCGGTGTGTAGCCCTCTATGTGCTATACACAATGGTACCTCATTTGATATGGGTATCATTAAATATGGCAAAGGTATCTCATCTACAGGATTTTTGTACATTTGCGTGGTTTAGGCAAAAAGCTGTATTGAGCTTATTTGCCCCATACCTTTTGTTCTAGTGGAGCTACGGGGAAATAAATGGCCCCATCAGATAGCCCTGGATGTGTTCTTTCCAAAAAGACCTCAATCTAGGTATCTCAAGCTAAAACTGCAAAAGTTAGATGAGAGGTGAATGTTTTGTTCACCCTTGTTCGGCCTGAATTTGGCCATAACTCAAGTAATAATGGTGCTAGCTCAGTTTGGCTAGTACCATTGGATAGCCCTGGAATAGAGCTTCATTTTGAATACCCTTTTGATGGTGTTAGGCCTCTCCTTCTGGATTTCAGATGAGAGGTGAAAATTAAGGTTTATGCTCAGCGATAACTTTGAGCAGGAATAACTTTGTTATTCTTTGTCCTATGGTGAAGGGACTTATATTTTCAGAAATAGGTGAGTTTACTCTTTTATTTGATCCCTTTTGAGCTGATTTGGCTCAGATCCATGTTTTGGTGGTATCTTGGCTACACCATTGGTTTATGGTATTTTGGCTGTCATGCTTGTGCTTTGGTTTTGAGTCACAGGCTGACAGCCAAAATAATGGGAATGTGAGAAATCCCATGTTACATATACACCAAGAATAGTGTTATGCATGTCTTGGGCCCTTCATATTATGGTATTCTTCCATGCACTTTTCGTACACCCATAGTGGATATCTCAATTTAAGCTTGAAATTCTATTTTGACATAAAAAATAGGCAAGGTGGACAAAAAACATCCATGAGAGCCAGGGTACCCAGCTTCTGAGGCCTCTGAGGCGTGGAAAGCTCCAAAGCTTGAATCCATGGCTGAACCTTCCCCAATTAGTAAACTAAAACATTTTGGGAACTTGGTTACCATGTTACAACTTCAGTAAATCATAAGAAAGTAGCAAATAACCTGCTATTTTGATGTGCCAAGGAGGTAAAGAACAACTTAGACCCCTGCAACCATGTCAATTCTTAATGATTTACCATTGATAAATCCCAAAAGAGTAATTAAGACCCTTTTTGGACTAGTATACATTGATTTACCTCATAGCAACCAGTCATATACTGCTATTTGCAATTCTATGTAGAAATGAGGTAAACACTTCAAAAATTCATTCAAAATACAATTATGAATTAATATTTCTGAAACTTTCAGGACCAATTAAGAGCTGTATAATACATATAAAAACCAAAAAGAATTATACGTTTATATGTAAAATCAAAAGCTTTACTTACAGTCCATTTTGATGATTCCATGTGAAACACAGAATCTTTAAAAATTTACAGAAAATACATTCTCTGATGTCATTTCCAAAAACATTGATAACTCTGAGAAATCAATTATTCTTTTGGAATAAAAGAAGTTTTACAGTTGTTACTCCTTTTATTCTTAACCATAAATGGGTTGGTAGTGACATAAAAACCTCAATTAAGTAATTATGATAATCATATGTGACAACAGATGATGCAATCAATAATCCAAAAAGGTTTATTGTTTTCTCACTAACTGGTTTTTCAGTTTGCTCCATGGCACGCCTCTATGAGCTGTCTTAGACTCAAAATAGGCCTCCTCTTACTGTTTTTTCCAGATCATCACATTATTCAATTATACCTTTATTACCAACAAGTAAGTATTAGTTAGAGCTTTTCTTAAGTGTTTTATTCATTCATAATAAATAAGAAATACTTGAAATTATAGAGATCAACTATATATTGTTATAATCTTGTTATAAATCAATTTTGATCTATTAAATCCACAATTCTATGTGAAATCTCTCTACTACTAT
Organism: Austropuccinia psidii; assembly: GCA_023105745.1. NCBI lineage: Eukaryota > Fungi > Basidiomycota > Pucciniomycetes > Pucciniales > Sphaerophragmiaceae > Austropuccinia > Austropuccinia psidii. The sequence continues at coordinate 25,421,089 of JALGQZ010000002.1, forward strand.
CTTCTAAAAGGTTCATTGCATTAATAGTGAGTAATTTATCTTAATTCTTAAAGTTTATCTCTAGTAATAGTTTTCTTCAAGAATTATCTCTATAATTATTTTTGTAAAAGATGATTTGATTATTTTAATAAAAGAAGTTTTTATTATTAAATTATTCTTGTAATTGATTCTTGTAGACAATTACTGCTTACCATTATAATCACTAGTAGTGTATAGCATGTAAAAGAGATAATTCTTTAATTATTTAATTGTGGTTATAATAATTTTTATTATTATATTTCATAGGAACAGTCATAGTACTGTTGACTAATAGTAATATTATCAAAAGCTTCATAGACACATCTTACACTCTCCCCTTCCTTTTTGCTGTTTGTTTTTCCAGCTTATACATCCAGAACCCCCCTTCTATCCACCTTGTGCATCTCCTTCATTTAAAATTTTTGTCAATGTTATGTTCCCATATTAATCCTAATTCTTCGTCATGACTTTCTTCCAGACTTTTAAAACCTTCTGACTAGAGCCTTTTCTTTTGAATTCTGTTTTAAATTTATCATTCATCATACGTCTTCATTTTTTTCTTGATTGTTTACTTTCTATTCATTTACTAAACTGAATTGTTTTGTTTTTAGATGCTGTGCACTTTATGCACTTAGTGGGGTATCTCCTGCATCCGCTCCTTGACAACAAGCAATGCTTGTTATGCTTTCCAAAAATCACACAAGAAATTCTTGTTTGTTGTCTGATCCTTCCAACCATGCGGCTAGAGGAGTTCCCTACCAAGACATCATCGTGAGGTCTCCTTTGTGGTAGATGATGATGAAAGCATTCCCAAGCGGGAATGGATGCTGGGACCCCAAACAGGCAGACAGAAACAATTCTGGAAGATTAGCCCTGTCCCCTCAAGTATTGATTTGTGCACCCCCCTTCTAGGCCACCATCCGATTTTCACTTCACTCCTTGACCGGAGAAAAGTGATTATCTGGCCAATGAAGGATGGCAATGGCAAGAGGCCATTTGAGCTTGGGCCAATTGTCACCATGTCTTTTAACCCATGGGATTCAAACTCCAAAGTAAGTTTCCTTTCTCCTCCTTAACTCATTTCACTTCACGCGATCATACTGACTTTTTTACATAAGGCATGGAACAAAACCAATGGAATCCCCCGCAACAAGATTCTGTTCCTTGTTTGCCTCACAAGCAAACTTTGCAGAAACTGACCCCAGGGCCGAGTGGCACTCAATGGTCAGAGGACTCATTCTGCAGTAAGCAGCCAAAGTTTCATTTATGTTCCACTTTTGACTCAAGGGAACTGACTCTTCCTCCTTTTGCAGAACCCTCCAAAACCAATGAGCCACCTATTCCTGCCCAAGTCCATCTTCCAAACCACATGAGGACATTCTGACTCATGAGCCTGAACCTGAGGTGGCTCCGACACAATCCATGGAGGAACCTTTTGGTAAGTCCCAAATTTACTTTTTTTTACTCTTCCCAACATTTCCTCACCTTTCCTTTGACCATCTCCAGCTTGTCCCGCTCCACCCCCTCTGTAATCATCATCAATGATACACCTGTCAGATCCCCCCTCCCTGACTCCACCACCTTCCCCTTGTGTTCCCCCTCCATCCACTCCTACCCCGGAGATCCGTCCCATTGCCCCCAAGAACCCAACCGCCTCCTCCCCCCCAGCACTCAGCTCCCCTCATTCCCACAATGAGGCTTGCCAGGCATTCATTGACCTGCGACTGACATGAATGATTCCTTGAGCCATTGTCCACAAATCAATCAACCAAATCTTTTTGGAGCATCACCAATTGCTCCACATGATTCCCTTTGTAGATGCAACTCATCAAAATGAGATGAACCGGGAATTCTGGGAGGAACTAAACTCCCTCCTTGGCCAGGCACTGGAGGCTTATCCAAAGGAAGACATCACTGTGATAGTCTCAAAATACCTCAATAAATAGAAAAATTGCATTATTTCCTCTTTTTATCTTTTGTAATACTTTCTTTCAAATAAATTATTTGTATCCAATTATTTTTATGTTCAATTTATATTAAATTTTTTATTCACGTGAAACCATATTTTTCTCAATGGTTCAAATATCCTATTGTGTGAAAATAATTTTTGTAAGTGCCCCAACAAATTTTTGAGTCAGTATTTGTTTGTGAGAGCCTCTTTTGCCAAAAATGTGCCAATAGTTACCATTACCCCTCCTATATTTCCTTCTTCCATGGATTACAACCATCTCAGATCTAAACTGTAAAAATTTGGGGGTTCCCTGCATGTGAGCAATCCACTCCAGATTCATGAGTAATTGCCTTTCCTGTGGTAAAACACTATTAATCTTAGTTGTGTAAGGAATTTTTAGAATTTTTGGGAGGCTGTCCAGGTGTAAGGAATGGTCTGAATTGTTGGGAATCTGTACAAACATAAGGATTTACATACGAATTGTTGGAAGCCTTCCCTGGCATAAGCAATTGTTTGAATTGTTGGGAACCTTCACAAGCATAAGGATTTGCATTTGAAGTGTTGGGAGCCTGCACCCACATAAGGAAGTGTTGGAGCTGTTGGGAGGCTGCCCCAGCATAGGGAATTTTTTGAATTGTTGCAAACCTGTACAAGCGTAAGGATGTTGTGTGTGAAGAATTGGGAGCCTGGACAGGCATAAGGAATTGTTGGCATTGTCAGAAGGCTTCCACGGCATAAGGATACAGCACAAGGTTTTGCATGTGAAGCGTCGGGATTGTGGACAGGCATAAGGATTTACATGTGATGCATTGGGATCCTGGACAGCCATATGGTGGCATGCCACTGTTGTGGGATGAAATAAGGCAGTACCTTGAGGGAGAAATTAATGGTAAGTCTGTTTTGAATTTCACAATTGTCCAATAACCATGGGTGCTAAGGTGTATTAGCTGCTCCTTAAAATAATACTGAATAGTCAGCCTAAAGAGAATCACAAAATAAAATAAGATTTTTGGCTTTAACAGATAGAGAAGACTTATCAGCAGTCTCTAAACCAGACCTATCAATAACACTACAGTAAAACTCTGATTTAAAACTAAAATTTCTGATAAAATAAACACTAAGATTTTTTTTGTTGTTATCTTAATAAAATTAATAATAATATATATGTGTATTGGTTTTCTGTTATTTTAATAAAACTAATAAGGATTTTCTTTTTGGGTTTTATTTTTATTACAATGTTTTTTTATATTGATACTAATAATAAGACTACTGGATATTCTTTTTTTGATATTTTTAATTTTGAGTTTATATCACTACTTCTTTTCTATTAATAATACTAGGCTCCTGAGAAAAGCTACTGAGCTTTTGAACTATGGCTATACTACTATTCTTTAATAATACTAAGCTACTGAGCAAGGCTACTGAGCTTTTACTACATTCATACTACTATTCCCTAAACAATACTAAGCTACAGAGCAAGGCTACTGAGCTTTGAATACTACTCTAGATATCCTGCTAGCTCAGGGATGGTTGTGATCCTGAATAGTGGGAACTTGTTCCATGATGATGGGAAAAATGAGGGATAGAGGACCTCTATTTATAGCTTTTGGGCCTCCATAGAGCTTCTCAAAACAGGGTACTTAGAAAAAATCATAGTTGAGAGGTTTTAGCTGGTGAGACATGTAGTTTTGGTGTAGCAACGTGTTTACTGAGAGAATTATGCTGGTGGTACTTTTTCTTATCAAAATCATGTGATGTATTTGAGATAATTTGGCTGGTGAAATTTTATTTTTGTCAAGAAAGTGGAGAAAATACAGCTCCTGACAATTGAACTTTCTTCTAGTCATATGATATATATGGGAAAATTATGCTGGTGTTTCTGTTTCTTATCAAAATCATGTGATGTCTTTGAGATAATTTTGCTGGTGTTTCTGTTTCTTATCAAAATCATGTGATGTCTTTGAGATAATTTTGCTGGTGAGATTTTCATTTTGCCAAGAAAGTGGAGAAAATACAGCTCCTTACCATTGAAATTGCCTCTAGTCATATGATATATATGAGAGAATTATGCTGGTGTTTTATTTTAGTATTGTATCATTTTATATGGAGATTGCATCATTTCTTTCAAGTTTGATGTGTGTCATTATTACTAAGAAAAAATTTGTTCTTGGAAAATATATTGTAATTTTATGCATAGTCTTGAGTTATTTCTTCTTTCAATTAAATCAAGGTAAGGAAAATACAGCTCTGGTTCTGTGGTCTGTCTTCATATACCTTTATTTAGATTAACTGCTTTCAATTGCATAATTTGTCATTTATGATGCAATAAGGTGGATAAATCCTTTGATACTATACTTTTTTGATGAGATATTGATACTGTGTATTGTATATTTCTGTTTGAAACCTGTTGTTGTAATGTGTCAATATATTTTGCATGATTTATTTTATTACCATTTATTTTTGTTGTTCTATTGGTAAGCTTGAAACTGATACTAATGGTATGGAATACCACACCGTACATGAGCCATTTCACCTCTTTTTCATGTGATCCACCATATAACCCCAATTCCAACCCACCAAAACCAGGTGTATACTGTCCTGCGCATTATCACACCCTTATTCACCCATCACCCTCTAACTCCAACATTCATCCAAACTCCCTCATTCTTTGATTTGAGATGAGATTGTATTACCATCCCTGATGTGATAGCCCGCTCCCTTGCCAATCTCATAATAGCCATGGCCTTTCCCCCACATTGTTTTTGCTAACCTCCTTGATCATTGTGCAGACATACCCACTAGTGTTGTGCTGGATCAGTATGATGAACAAATGTAATACTGGCCAACACTAGCTGAATGAGACCATGAAATTTGGATAGATCAATCCAAAAAAGCTCATTTGGGAAAATCAATTTTCCCCCTGTACACCCCTTTGACGCATCTCTTTGAATTCGGCCAGTCTGCTTATCAGCTTGAAACCACCATCCCAAAGCATACAACAATGCATCCTCATCAAGATGAGGTGAGTTTTTGAATCTGTTCATGGTGAAAGTGAGTGTGGAAGCAAACTAAAATGCACCCTGATTTGCGGGAATATTGGCTTCAGAGCTACCTTGATCAAAGGACAGAACCCCCAATGACTTGTAGCAAGTTTGAATCCTTTGAAATAATTTATCTCCAATATATTGTAAGGATTGACCTAGAATGCAGCCAACCAAGCTAAGATTTGCCCCTTGGTTCTGCCATTCCTCTTTTGCATTTTCAATTTTCCCAAGACTTCCATAAAGACCAAATTGATTATTCTTTGTGCTGCATTTGCGCCACCCAATTGCAAACATAAATACCTCCAGTAATTCCCCATTTGTTGCAATTGGGTTGGTAAATTTTCTTTCATGAAATTAGAATTGTGATAATTCATCCACGATTGACCTCTACTTCACTCATTGTTGTAAATGGTCTGAATTCAACAAGGGCAATGAGTAATCCAGTTGAAGAGAGAATTGCCATGTGTCCAAAGTGAATGCGTTTGATCTGATTGACATCCACAACCCTCTGAATTTCACTTGGGGTCATATTTGCTGATACTGGAATTGATATTTGTGCTGTTGGTTGAGTGGAGGAAAAAAACTTATCCTTTTGGGTGGTTTTGGCCTCATTTTTTTTTGAGGTCCCACTATTGCCGAGTGGGTGAGGGATCACTTTGTGTTGAAGCAGACAAGATATCAGATACTGCTTCCTCCCATTTGAACCTAAGGCCCTTTGAGTCCATAATGGTTCCCAAAGCCCAATGAGCTTTATCTGGCACACATATTTGACTTCCCTATTGGAGCCCACATGGCATTGGGTCAATCTAAACCTATTAAAGCCAATGTTATTCCATGGGGCCCAATTAGGGTGCTACATTGTAAGGTTTGACTATGAAACAATAAGTAAGAATTACTGATATTTTACTTATTGTACTATGAATGTCCTTATAAATGAAATAAATAAGATAAAAATAATTATAATAATAAAGAATTATTATAATTATGGTGTAACAATAATTATCTTATTAAATAAATATAATAATATAATTTATATTATAAAAAAAATAATATAATAAATAAATATATTAATATAAGATAATTAATATATTTAAAAGCACTTTATTATTGTTACCAACAAATAATAAAGGCGTAGAAAATTGTTTTTCATTAATAAAAAACAAGTAATAACAATAATATGACTAATATCAAAGTTATAAGTTAATATAAATACTATTCATATAAATTATAGAATTATTAAAGTAATAATAGAGAAAAATTATCATAATAAGAGAAATAACCTACTTTTAATACTCAATATAATAATTTTTAATAATTTTACTCCAAAAAAATGTAAATACAACTTGTTTAAATTGTAGAGAAAAAGAATTTTAAGAGAAATTACAATTTATCTTGATTTTACGTGCAATAGAGGTTTTTAAGAGAAGTTTAAACAAAACAATTAAATAATTGTAATAATCATGTCAAAGATGATGATTATAATAAGATTATCTTTGGTCTTTAATAATATAAGAGTTTTCTATATAAAGAATAAAGAAATTACCTTTTGATTTAATGATTTAGTGTTTTGTAAGCGTCTGAGGGGAAAACAGAGTAAAAGAAGCTCTATTTATAGTAAATAACTACCTCCTAGAGTCCAGAAGGCTTCTAGTAGATGTTTACTGATGCTTCCTACTAGAATTGATCAATATTTCAAGGTTTGGTGAGGATTACATCATGAACAAACAATCTTACCTCATAATTACACCATTATTTAGAGTTATCACTATAACTCTAAGTTTGATGACAACATAGGCTTGGCAGAAGCCTAAGCTTTGTGGACTTTCTTAGTATTAATAATATTCTAACAGTATCCACCAGTTTTATCACTTATATGACTGTTAAACCTAAAATAAGATTACAGTGAGTGATCTTAAATGATCAAATTTAAGCTTAAACTTTGATCATTAATAAATTTTAATTTATACATGCTACAGCTACTCTGAGAGTGGATTCTGATAGCTTGGTATGTCCTCCTCACACTGCAAAGAGAAATTTATTACATCATCAAAACTCTATTTTTGATGATTTTTCTTGTAACTCATCTTTCTGTCAAAATCTAATATTTTAAACTTAAAACCATGATTTCAAGGGGTTATACCTTGAATATTGTAATAAAAAAACATCACTCTTCACAAATTAACTAGTAGAATCTGAATGTCTACGTTCTTTTAAGTTTGGACCACTTTAACAACAAAGTGGTCAACAGCTCTATTGATTTTAATCAATAATCCATTACAGTTTGTAAACTTGTTTATAGCTTATGAAATAAAGTTCATTTCTGTGTTTCTACAGTAATGACGCGGTGACTTTATTTTTGGCTCATCAATCTAAAATGTATATTTCTAAAGATATTAGCTAAAATCCTTGAATATATGCATTGACCAAAAAAGTTCATATATTCAGCTTAACTCCTTAAGTATTGACTTTGGAGATTAGCTTCTTAATTGTTTTATGTGTAGAAGTTTATGGGGAAATTAATGGTACAATTTATTTCACATGTTGTCTCATTGGTATTTGAAATAATTAAGGATTCATGTTTTTTATAAGGTGTTATTACTTATAACTCATTAAATATTGACTTTACAGATATGCCATAAAAATGGTATATGTGTATTTTACCCTGAGGAATCCAATGGTGTAATTTATTTCACATGTTTATTCATTGCCTTTTAAGTTAAACCAGATTTCATGCCTATTTATGGCAATTTTGTAGCTTTAAGGTAATTATTTTTAAGGTATAATTATTTTAAATATTTCTTGTGACCTTTTTGGGAATGTGGTCATATCTCAAAGGTTCAAATTCCCTACCACCCAAAAAGATTGTACCATAATCTGATATGTTTAATTAGGGTATCATCCACTGCGCTCCCTATTCCATAGACTTTGTTAGTCTTGAAGCTCAATAATGCTTGATTTTTCTATTGTTTAGGTTTTATTTCATGTCTGAAGCTTCTTAGTAGTTTATCAGAATTCATTATATCTTTCTCAAGTAGCAATTCATCTTCTTGAGTTGAATTTCTATACCTTACAAGGTATTCTCTTTCTCTTTTGTTTCTTCTCCTTCTTTCTTTGAGGACTTTCAAACTTTTCTTTTCCTCTCCTTCTTCCAAGGGGGGTATTTCAAGTGGGGGTTTATTTCTTAGTGGAAATAGTTCCTTATCACTTGAGCTGTAAGGTTTTATCAGACTTACAGGGAAAGTTGGGTGTTTGTTCATTAATTCACCTGTGAGTTCCAATTGCACAGCATTGGGTCCATGAAGTGCTTTTATCATAAATGGTCCTGCAAAGGAATCTTTAAATTTCTTTGGGCCTTTTATGACATTAAAATTAAGGGTTGATACTAGGACCAAGTCTCCTATTTTGAAGTCAGGTGGTTTATGACTTTTATCCCATCTTTTGTTTGCATATTTGAAAGAATCTTGCATACAACTGTTTGCATGGTGTCTTGCTTTGTCAAGCATTATCTTAAAACTGCTTGCTGTTGGATGTATATCCACTAAGTCCTTTTTGAGGGTATCATAAGGAAGTCTTGGATTCCAACCTTTTCCTAGCATTGCTGGTGTTTTTCCAGTAGAAGAATGAACTGATGTTTTATATGCCAGTTCAAGGGCCAGTATTAGTGTACACCAATCATGGGTAAAACCATCAGAATCTTTGAATTCTAGTCCATAAGCACAGAATCTTCTTATCATGTCCTCCAAGGTTTGTAGCATTCTTTCTGCTAAACAATCAGTTTGAGGATGGTAAGCTTTTGAGAATGATAACTTTGTCCCAAACAAGGTATGGAGATTTGCCCATAATGCTGAAGTGAATTTTGGGTCTCTGTCACTTATGATATTTTGGAATAAGCCTGTGTGGCTAATGACTTTATTCCATATCATTATGGCTGTGTCCATATCTGTGTCATCTTTCTGACATGGTAGGAACATGGGAGTTTTGCTATACCTGTCAACTAATAATAGGCATGCATTATAACTTCTGTCTCCTCCTGGAGGTAATGCTGTTACCCAATCCATATGAACTATTTCCCAAGGGGATTTTGGTTCTTGGATTTGGATCATCATACCAAATTTCTTTCCTGTGGCTCTGTTGGCTCTTTGATATCTGTCACAGGTTTGGCAGTATTCTGCAACATCCTCCTTCCAATTTGCCCACCAAGAGCGGGTTTTCACCTTTTCTAGTGTTCTATCTTCTGAGAGATGCCAGCTGCAACACTATCATGACACTCATGTAATATAGTGTTTATCAGGGTTCTATCTGTTAAGGCCATAACACATGTGTGTTTTGTTCTATGGTAAAGGATTCCATCAAGGAGGTGGAATCTTCCTTCATCATATGCCTTTTTCCATGTTTCATCTAATTTTGATGAAAGTGATGGATCTTTGCAGTATTTCATTAGAAGTTGGCTTAAGATATGGCAATTATTGTCTATCTTATAGCTTTCTTTAACTTGGTTAAAGAATTCTGTGCCAATGTCTGTAACACATATTCCTTCTATATGGTGCTCTTCCTGTGGTACCCATTCTGGATTGTCAGGGGTGTTTGCTAGAGCCCATCTGTTAAGACCATCTGCACTTTTATGAATATTACCAGATCTATGAACAATAGTCATATTTCCTCTATATTCTTGGATAGCAATTTGCCATCTCAGCATATGTCTATGTGGAGTTTTCATACTTAATAGAGATTTTACAGCATTAAATTTTGTAATCACATCAAATACTGTTCCATCCAAGTAATAATGTAGTTTTTTCTAAAGCCCACACTAAGCAGAGGCGTTCCATTTGACTTGCTCCATATCTTGCCTTTGTTGGCTTTATCTGTCTTGAAATATAACAAATTGGTCCGTCCACTGGTTTATCATTGATAATTTGTGTCTGGTGTAGTGCAGCACCTAGTTCTTCTCCACAAGCATCAATGTAAAGCTTAAAGGGTAGGTTCCAATCTGGCATTAGAAGAAATGGGGCATTTGTTAAGGAATTTTTCAATTCTTCATATGCCTTGACTCTTTCCTCTGTCATTTCATAGACTGTTTGTTGGTCACATAGTTTATACAAGGATTTGGAAATTTTTGCAAAGTCCTTTATATGCTGTCTATAGTAACCAGAAAATCCTAGAAATGATTGCATTTCTTTTTTGGTTTGAGGCATTGGCTTAAGTAGTACTGCTGCTACTTTATTTTTTTCTATGCCTTGACTAAGTCCATATACAACATGTCCTAGTGCTTTTAGTTCACTATATGCAAAATGACACTTTTTCAAGAAAATTTTCATATTTACTTGCACTATTTTTTTGTAGTACCCTTTCTAGTCTTGTAAGATGATTTTCCCAAGTTTCTGAGCAAACTATGATATTATCAATATAGATAATTAACCATCCTTCTGATAATTCTTCAGGAAATATGGTATTAATCATCTTTTGATAATGGTAAGGTGCATTATTTATACCAAATGGCATTATTAAGTATTCAAAAATCCCACAGTGGACTATTATCCTTAGTAGTTTCTTTGCATTGTCTGTTAAGACATTTTGATGGAAACCCTTTAGAGCATCCATGGCTGTAATGAACTCAGCTTGTTAAAATTGTGTCAATGTCTCATGGATTCTGGGTATTGGATATCTGTCTGGGATGGTATAGGTGTTCAGGGCTCTGAAGTCTCCTACCATTCTTGATTTTCCATTATGCCAAGTTATAATGACAGGTGTAGTGACCTCTACCTGTTCATTATTTCCTACTTTTCTTAATACTCCAAGGTCCATTGATTCTTTAATGTGTACCTCCAAGGATTCTCTAGCCCTTGGACTAGCTGGGTAAGCAGGTCTCCTCAGTAAAGGTGGGTAAGGCTTTTCCACATTAAGAATTATATCTAACTCATGCCCAATTATGGCACCTAGTAGCTCTTTGTCAGTTGCAAAGGCATTTTTGTACTTAAATAAGATGTCAATCAATTTTTCTTTCATTTTTTCTGTTCATTCTTGATTTAATTGTGCCTCTTTGAGTTCAGATATAAAAAGTTTCTTTTATGGACTTATCTCTCCATTCTTAATAACTGTAATTTGTTTTTTGTTATTTAAGAAGCCAAACGTTTGTATTTTGTTGTCTCCTATGGTAAAATATCTATCTTTTTGGTTAGAGATATTCATACCATAAATTGACAAGTAGTCATTTCCAAGTCTGAAGTGATTGCTAGTACAGTTATCCATTACTACAAACTCTACTTTAATTCTGACACATTGTAAGGGGTGTGTGAAAGTGAGTGTGAAATCAATTATTCCAAGGGGTTTCATGCTCTCACTTGCACTACTAAATTTGACACCTTGTATTGGCATAGGTTTTTCTTGCCAATCTGGAACAATGGTTTTTAAATAACTTTTACCAACACAGGTACAGTATTCTCCTGTATCCAAGTTCACTTTTCCTTCTTGGTTATCAACAATAACAATGCTTATACTTTATTTTCCAGCTGTATATCCCATTCCTTTTGCATGTTTGGTTCTGTACATTTTGGCATCTTGAACATTTGTCAGGTTTGTGTCAGATGTTCCAAGTTGTGGTAAGTTTGAGTTAACATCTAGTACTTCATGAATTATATGAATATTATTAATTTGTGCATTAATTATATTATTTCATCACTTTCAGAAGTTTCTGACTCTTCTGTTTCTTTTTCAGAGTCAGATTTCTCCTCTTTGTTATTGTGGCTTTCTGTTTCCACAATTTCATTAATCTTTGCCTTTTTGAGGCATTTATTGGCTAAGTGTTCAATACCTCCACATTTATGGCATTTTCTTTGCTCATTATTTCTAGATGTATTGGGCTTGAAAGCTTCTTTTGATTTATCTATTTTGATAAATGGCTTATTTGGACTTTTAATGTCCAATTTCTTCCAAGTCCTGCCAATTCTTGTTCTTTTCACTATGTACTCTAGTGCATTGATATATTCTTCTGTGGAGCATGGTTCTATACACCTGTTTCTTAGGGCATTTTCTAGCTCTCCTCCACATTTCTTAAGTATTTTCATTTGAACCATCTTTTGTGACATTTCTGGGTACAGTGCATTTAGCCTTTCAACTTGTTTTAAGAACCAAGTTAAATGTTTATCTTTGTCTGGGTCAAAGAAAGAATTTTCAAATTTATTCTCTATCTTGTACCTCCAGGCATGATTAGCCCACTTGGTGATTATTTCTTGTTTCCACCAAGACCAGGTATTTTTTCCACTTGTTTGTCTTATGCCATAATACCATCTTTTTGCAGATTTTTCAAATAATGAATGTAATCTTGCAGTAATTAGTTCATCTGGTATGGCATAATCTTCTTGTAGCATGTCAATTGTCTTGATAAATGACATGTGGTCATATTCACCTTCATTGTGAATGTTGGCCATTCTTTTAATTGAGGTGCTTCCTTTATTAAGACTTGGTTATTGTCTTTGTGACTTAAGTCTGTTATGAATGGATTTGTTAATTCCTCTTTTGGCTTAACAGGGCTTCTTATGTGAGAAAATGGGGTTGATAACTTTGGCATATTTGAGTTAGCCTCATCAATTTAATCCATTTTTTCAGTGATAAGCCTTATTTCACTTTGAATGTCATCTTTCAGATGCATTCTTGCTTCATCAATGTTTTACACATGGTCCAAGCGTAATTTTTGGTGTGATGAAGTCTTTTCTTCAAATGTTTCTACAGAAATACTTAGTTTGTTTAATTTTTCTGTAAGATTGTCAATACTCATGTCATAATTGATTGTCAAAGTTTTATCTTTGATATATTTTATGTATTTATACAATTCTTGTTGTCCTTGTATTAATTTTTGAGTGTTATCAATTAAAATCTTTGGTTTATTATTTTCAACAATAAACTTAATGTTGTCAATTTCTTTTTTATTTTCTACAACAATTTTTAATAAATGAGATAAGTTATTGTTTATTTCTTGTAATGATAATAAACTGGTTTAATTTCTTTTAGAGGTAATATACTATTTTTAATTTCTATTAAAGTATTTACAACATCTTTGAACAAGGTTATTTCTTTGGGAAATGAGGTTGTCTCATTCTTTGTTCTTCCTTGTCCTTGAATTCCATCAAGGTTCTGGCCATGTTGAATACATTGTCCATGGCATCCTTTTGGATTTTTGGAATACTGTAGCTTGGGGAATATGGTTTTCTCCAATTCTTTTTCTTTTTCTTCTTCCCTTCTTGGGGAAGTGGGCTGGCTTGGGGCTTTCTTAGAGAAGCTACTGGGGCTTCTTCCTTGGTTTCCCATTTTTGGCATGGTACTCCTTGATCTTTTTGATTTGAGATTTGGATGATAGTGGATTCCATCCATTGGCGTATCTCACTATCTCCTCCTCTTTGAGGAACTTTTTCAGGATGTGCCTGGAGCTCACCACTCCTTGGTGTATTTGAGGCAACATGTCCCAGTCCTTGTCTTTGTACACTGTGTAGTACTGTTTGTACTGGCTCATTTAAATGTCTATCTGAGCTCTCTGAATGTGATTTGTACCTGTTTGAGTTACTCATACTTAGTTCTAACTCTGGTTCAGATATCATGGGCATTTCTGGGACTTGCCTTTGGGGTAAGGAACTTCCTTGTGTGGATTCTGTTCCACTGGGGATATTTCCCTTCCTTTTCCCTTTTGAGGAATCAATTCTACCTCTGAGTCCAGCTCCATCTGATTAGATGGAGTATTGGGAGCCTCTTCTGGTAGTCATGTTTTAAGAAAAAAAAATAAGAGGATTTCAGAACAGGAATTCTTCTTATGGAAAATTATAAATGAGGTACTCACCTTCAGAGTCCTGAATAGTGGGTCCTGAAAAGTCTAATTTCTTACCTTTCTTTTTGTTAGTGATTATTGGTGTTGGAGAACTTGGACAAGTTTCTTCCACCAATCTTACAACAGTGGTTTAATTGTCCTCAGTTGGGTTGTCTTTAAACACTGAAAAAGACAAATAAATATAAGTCTTTTATATAAGAAGTGTTATTTTTGGTAGGATATGGCAATTTTCCACATAAAAATTGCTTTTATATCGTAAAAAATGAAAATAAATAAAGTAATGAAATTAAAATGAATAAAAATAACTTTTTTTATTGGTTTTTTTTATTGTTTTTTATGTTTTTATTTTTAAAGAATAAAATAAAAAATGAATATGATTCTTTTTATAAAATTAATTTATAATATAAAATTATTTTTAATTTATAAAATATCTTTTTTAATTACTAGAGTCACTCAAAGAGAGTTCTTGCAAGTCTAGGGATGTGAAAAACCATGTGTAAGACAGTAAAATTGCTTCCCAAATGCCTCAATAGTATTTAAAATCAATAAATATAGAGTTATTATATGATTTTATGATTATAATTGTAATTTATTATTGGATAAACCCAATTAAAATCTTTTTAAAGGTCTTTTAGATTAAATATCAAGGCCAGGCCCCCAAATGTAAGGTTTGACTATGAAACAATAAGTAAAAATTACTAATATTTTACTTAGTGTACTATGAATGTCCTTATAAATGGAATAAATAAGATAAAACAATTATAATCATAAAGAATTATTAAAATTATGGTGTAAAAATAATTATATTATTAAATAAATATGATAATATAATTTATATTATAAAAAACATAATATAATAAATAAATATATCAATATAAGATGATTAAGATATTTAAAAGCACTATATTATTGTTACCAACAAATAATAAAGGCATCAAAAATTGATTTTTATTAATAAAAAACAAGTAATAACAATATTATTACTAATATTAAAGTTATAAATTAATATAAATACTATTTATATTAATTATAGAATTATTAAATTAATAATAGAAAAAAATTATTATAATAAGAGAAATAACCTACTTTTAATACTTAATATGATAATTTTGAATAATTTTACGCCAAAAAATGTAAATACAACTTGTTTAAATTGTAAATAAAATGAATTTTAAGAGAAATTACAATTTATCTTGATTTTACGTGCAATAGAGGTTTTTAAGAGAAGTTTAAACAAAACAATTAGATAATTGTAATAATCATGTCAAAGATGATGATTATAATACAATTATTTTTGGTCTTTAATAATATAAGAGTTCTATATATAAAGAATAAAGAAATTACCTTTTGATTAAATGATTTAGTGTTTTGTAAGCGTCTGAGGGGAAAACAGAGTAAAAAGAGCTCTATTTATAGTAAATAACTCCCTCCTAGAGTCCAGCAGGCTTCTAGTAGACGCTTACTGATGCGTTATACTGGAATTGATCAATATTTTAAGGTTTGGTGAGGATTACATCATGATGAAACCATCTTACCTCATAATTACACCATTATTTAGAGTTATCACTATAACTCTAAATTTGATGACATCATAGGCTTGGCAGAAGCCTAAACTTCATGTATTTTCTTAGTATTAATCATATTCTAATAGTATCCACCAGTTTTATCACTTATATGACTGTTAAACTTAAAATAAGATTACAGTGAGTGATCTTAAATGATCAAATTTAATCTTAAACTTTGATCATTAATAAATTTTGATTTATACATGCTACAGCTACTCTGAGAGTGTATTCTGATAGCTTGGTATGTCCTTCTCACACTGCAAAGAGAAATTTATTACATCATCAAAACTCTATTTTTGATGATTTTTCTTGTAACTCATCTTTCTGTCAAAATCTAATATTTTAAACTTAAAACCATGATTTCAAGGGGTTATACCTTGAATATTGTAATAAAAAAACATCATTCTTCACAAATTGACTAGCAGAATCTGAATGTCTACGTTCTTTTAAGTTTGGACCACTTTCACAACAAAGTGGTCAACAGCTCTATTGATTTTAATAAATAATCCATTACAGTTTTTAGCCTTGTTTATAGCTTATGAAAAATAGTTGATTTCTGTGTTTCTACAGTAATTACGTGGTGACTTAAGTTTTGGCTTATTACTCTATCATGTATACTTCAAAAGATATTAGCTAAAATCCTTGAATATATGTGTTGACCAAAAAAGTGCATATATTCAGCTTAACTCCTTGAGTATTGACTTTGGAGATTAGCTTCTTAATTGTGTTATGTGTAGAACTTTATGGGGAATCCAAAGGTACAATTTCTTTCACATGTTGCTTCATTGGTATTTGAAATAATTAAGGATTCATGTTTTTATAGGGTGTTATTACTTATAACTCATTAAATATTGACTTTACAGATATGCCATAAAAATGGCATATGTGTGTTTTACCCTGAGGAATCCAATGGTGTAATTTATTTCAAATTTCTATTCATTGGCTTTCAAGTTAAACCAAGTTTTATGCCTATTTATGGCAGTTTTGTAGTTTTAAGGTATAATTATTTTAAATATTTCTTGTGACCTTTTTGGGTATGTGGTCATATCTCAAAGGTTCACACACATGAATTCCGACCCATATATATATATATATATATATATGCTGAGAATAAGTGAGCCACTCACACTTTCTCTCTTCACCCCAACACTTTCCTGCAAGTTCCCTTTTACCCTCCTTTCCTTTTTTCGTGAATGGCATGCTTGCAGCGGAAAATGAAATGTAACGCAATTATTACTGACTGTCGTGTGAAATATTAATTTCAACTAAATTTGATTTTGGTTGATGAATATTTTTTGATTGCAGCTAAAAATGAAATATTACATCTGACTTGCACAAATTAGCGATCTCAATTACCTGAACCTGAAAAATGCAGTGGATACTGAATGATTAAATTTGATATATTCATATTCCCATTCAATGAGGTTCAAATCCAACCGTGTGGAATATTTCAAGCACACGCAAATGCAATGTGCACTCTGCTGCAGATCCCTCATAATCCTAGTCCTCTATGAAAGAACCAGTGCCTTTTGGCCTATTATGAGCTGGTGGGAAGTGATAAAACCCAATTCCTGTGATGCCCCTGCATGGCTAATTGGGGGCACAGCTTCCTGACTCAGCTTGTGTCTTGTCGGAGTATTTTCAATGGCATATGGAGGCATGCCTCTGTACAAAGGCAGTTATTATTGGTATTCATACTGTGGTATCCAGGCAGTAGTAGGATAGGTATTCACAATTAATAGATTCATAAATGAATTTGAAAAATTAAATTAAAATCTATCTGGCACAAAGCCAATATAAAATGGGTAAATCCTGGTTGTAAGTTTAGCTTACCTGGGTACAGTCAACGTGACCTCATCACTTTAACCAAGACCCCGCTTCTCCACCCAGGTATCACCAAAGTCTAATACCAAGCATTTTGCAAATTCAAATCTAAGAGGTACAGTGGGGTTAAAATACTCTGATGAGAAGAAACTCTTATTCAGTAAATTACATATATACTTATTAGTACATAGCCACACCGGCTCTACTAGATTTTTATCCTCTGAAGGTCTTTTGGAAATTTCAATGAGTGATAAAGCCCCTTTAAGTGAGCTTGTTCTCCAGTCATCTGAGCATACCATCAAACCATGAACCCCCTCCGCTAATATACCATAGCAAATTCAATTTATTCCAAGATTCTTGTGACACATCAAAAGGTCTTTGATGGCCTCATTTTTTTTTGAGCTCATGAGTTTGCCTTTAATGCCATTGACTTTGACCTTTGTATGTGCACGTACCATGTTTCACAAAATAATCAAATGGATAACTGTATCCATTAGATCCTCCAGGTTCTTGTGCGGCTTTGTCAATATCTTATTGTCAGCCCCGCCACCTTCAATGCTAAGTTGTGTTGCACGTTGCTTCAATTTACTCAAGCAGGAGGCAAGGTATTCAACTGCTCCCCGTTTGAGTCCAAGAGGATTGGTCAAATTTGATTTTGGTGCAACATATGGTTTGGGTGCAATCACATCATATGAGAATAAAACAATGGATTAAAACATAACATTTTCCCAAAAATGTTTAATTGAATTGGAGGGGTAAAGAACGCTCTGAACTATTTTGAAGAAGGAGTGTTCAGATTTTGTGAGATTATCTGGGGGTTTAGCTGATTCCTTCATCAATTTGAGATTCCAAATGTTGTTATTAAAAAACACTTCTGTTTCTGTTGGCTTAAAAAATCTAACCCTGTATATTGCAATTTATATCACAAGTCAACAGGCAATAATCATGCATCATCCACAAAGATAAAACTCACCTGAAATCTCAAGCTCCTCAAGCCAGGCCAGCATTTTAAGCTCTCAGTTACTGATCACCTTAATACCAATGGGCAGGAATGTCTCAGCATCATTTTTTGGTAAATTGTCCCATCAATTTTTGTAAATACTATTGATATTATCAAGCCCCCTCTTCCATGATTCTTGAGTAATATTGGAATGATAAGTCAAAATGTCTCCAAACTCTTCAATGCGGGATAAATAAAATCCTTGAACATTAAGGGAGGATGATGCTTCAGGCTCAGGGTCAGGAATTATATCAGTCATATCTTGTCCCATTTTATCATGTTTAATTGTCTTCCTTTCTTGAAAAGCTTGAATATTTTGAGGAGAGCCGGGAGGAGTTTCATCATGGATTGTTTCATTTAGTATGGGGGGCTTTCTGTATGCAGAGGTTCATTCTCAATATGGTCCACTTCAACATTGATCATTTGATCACCTTGATCCCAGGCATCTTTTGCGGCTTCAAAGGTACAGCGTTTTTTGTTGGTTTTTTTGGTGGAATTTATATTTGGTCTTTTTCCTAATCCTTTGCTTGGAACTCCAATTACCACTTAAGATCCTTCAGGTAGAGATTATCCCACCTCGACACCTGCCCATATATTGTAAGCAGCCATTTTTAATGTTTTTGTATTGAATTAGTAATGGACTTATGGTTCAAATCCATTTTGAGGAGCCTCATTGCTTCAGAAATCTTTTGACACACATAATAAGGAATTTTACTATCATTTTGAATTTTTTGAGCCTTAAGATTGTTTGAGCAATGTTTGAGACAAATTGTTCCTTGGATATGATTTCAACCTCCCCACTGAAAATTATGTCATCTTTCCCAGCATCTTCTGTCAGGTTCAACAGTCTTTTCCTTCTAATAGGTTTTAAAATTTGGTTTCTGAGAGCTTGGAGGCTGAGCTGAAATAAAGGCAATGAAAAAGTATCAAGTTTGGAGAGACTACAAATATTCAAGATAAATCTATGCTCACATTCCAGAAGAACTGGTGGATCTGGATTCATTTCATGTGCCAGGCTCTCTACTTGAATGCCTAATTCATGACGACTGACCATTTCAGAGATTTCACTTAAACTCTCTGGGGCTGAAGTTTGTAGGTCATTGAATTCAGTTGAATTTCCCAGGGTTTGGGGAAGTGGTTGTGGCATAGCAGAGGTACTTTATTGAGTAAAGAGATGGTGACAAGTTGATGGATAACTTTATTGAAATTCTTTGATTAAAAAGATCAAAATTGATGAAAAATGGTGGGAGTTCTGAAAGTGGTGGAACTAAGATAAGCTTAAGATATTAATTCTTGTTTCATTTTTAAGTAATATCAATATTAGAGAATTTTGGAAAGTTTGAAAGAACTAAAATGTCAATTTAAATCAGTTCAATAGTTGGTGAAGTTTCTAGAAAAAAGAAATTTTAGAGCCACAAGCTGACAAAAAGAAACCTGCCCATTGACGGCTTTGGAACCTTCCATCAATATCTATTGAGATTGTCGTATTGCATTTGCAAAATATGATTTGTTGGGAAATTCAAGGAGGTGATGTGTTGCAAATTATTTCATATAATTCAAATGAAATCACTTCCCTGTGAGAAATTGAATAAATTTGACTAGAGAGAAACCTACTAAAGTCAACTTTTGAACTATTCAATGCTCATGAGGTAAGGACTAAGCAAAGTGTCCCACTTGAATAATATGAAATAGAATGCTTTTGTTGCAAAAACAGAAGATACAATTTGGGTATTAAGTAGTCGGCTTATTAGGTTTAAATTTGTGAGCCTCATGATTTAAAACCTAACCACAACATTGTGAATATACCTACCAGTTTTCCCCCAGAACCTGTTGGCAGAGATTGCCACTCAGCATATCTCCCTGATTGTGTTCATCATGTATGCCAACAAGCCACTGTACCCTATGGATCTAGTACCTGAGCATAAGGATGGTAAGCGGAGGAGAGAGGATTAGGCATAAGGGGGGTTGAGGGTGGTGTGGGAGGCATATCTTGAGGGCTCCATGGGAGCGTAAGGATGGTAAGTGGCAGATAGGATTAGGCGGGGGTGAGGGCCGCATTGGAGGCATAACTTGAGGACCCCGCAGGAGTGTAAGGATTGTAAGCTGGGGAGAAGATGAGGCCGGGGTGCGGAAGCGTAAGGAGTGGTGAGGGCACTGCAGGAGTGTAAAGATGGTAAGCGGCAGGGGTGTGTAAGCATAAGGAGTGGTGAGGGTGGAGATGGGGGGGCAATGTCGGAGTCTCATCTGGAGGGGGGTGCGGGCGCGTAAGCATGCTAAGCATCTGAGAGGATTAGGCAGGGATGCAGGAGCCAATTCAAGCGTGAGATGACCAGGCAGTGGGGTGGAAGTCTTCTCATGCCAAACTGGTGGGTAGCACTATGAGGTGTAATTACCTGAACATTGCAAATATTATTGAAATGGGTTTGGGCTTTGAGTGACATTCTCATGTGACACATGTGACGATTGACATTGTCTTGACGCAGATGTGATGTGACCCACTAAATCCAGTGACTATAAACTGACACCAAAGCGACTGAAGCAAGATTTTATACTGACCGCGGTGCAATGTGAAGTCAATTTCCAACGATTGATGTGAGATTTGCCCTGGTGATTATAACTTCTGTCACCCCCTGGTGGCAGACCAGTTACCCAATCCATATGGACAATTTCCCAAGGTCTTCTGGGCTCTTGGATCTTGATCATATTTCCAAGTATTTTGCCAGTGGGTTTCTTTTTTTTTGACATATGTCATAGGTTTTGCAATACTATGCAACATCTTTCTGCCACATTGGCCACCATATGCAGGTTTTTATTTTTTCTCTTGTTCTGTCCTCAGAAAGATGTCCTGAAAAAGGGCTGTCATGGCATTCTTTAAGTAAAAGATTGATTAAGGACCTGTCCACAACTGTCATAACACATGTATGCTTAGTTCTGTGGTAAATTGTACCATCCAGTAGGTGGAATCTTCCTTCATCATATGATTTATTCCAGATATCATCTAAGGTATGTATCAAAGAATTGTCCTTACAGTATTTAGTAATTAATTGGAATAAAATGCTACAATTTTTATCCTGAGTATAACTGTTTCTTACCTCCTCAAAGAAAGTGGTGTTCAGGTCTGTAACACTGCTTACTTCTATGGGGATTTGTGGGGAAGCTTCTTCTGGAACATAAGAAGGATTATCAATATTATTTGGTAATGGCCATCTGCTCAGTCCATTTGCATTTTTATGAATATTCCCATCTCTATTAACAATAGTCATATTGCCCCTATACTCTTGTATGGCTATTTGCCATCTGTGCATATGCCTGTTAGGAGTCTTCATGCTTAAAAGTGACTTAAAAAAGGTACAATCTGTCATTACTTCAAACAAACATCCTTCCAGAAAGTAATTTGGTTCCTCTAAGGCCCAGACAAGGAATAAGCACTCAATTTGACTTGCCCCTTATCTGGATTCAGCTGGTTTGATTGTCCTGTATATGAAACATATGGGTCCCTCAACAGGTTTATCATTTATAATCTGGAATTGATGAAGTGCAGCACCCAGCCCATCCCCTGATGCATCAATACAAAGCTTAAAAGGTAGCTTAAAGTCTGGCATCAGTAAGAGTGGAGCAGTGGTCAAGGCTTGTCTCAAGGATTCAAAGGATTTGACTCTGTAAACAGTCATTTCAAATAATGTGTCTTTGTCACACAATTTATAAAGAGGTCTTGCTATGGATTCAAAATCTTTGATATGTTACCTGTAATATCCTGCGAACCCCAAAAATGACTGAATTTATTTATTGTTCTGAGGCATGGGTTTCAGAAATACTGCTGCAACCTTTTTTTTGTCAATTCCAAGGGATAAACCAGATACTTCATGTCCGAGTGCTTTAAGCTCTTTAAATCCAAAATGGCATTTCTTTAAGGAAATTCGCATGTTGACAGATTGTAATTTTGTCAAAACTCCAGATATTCTGTACATATGTTCTTCCCAAGCTTTGGAACAGACAATAATATCATCAATGTAAATGATTAACCATCCTTCTGAAAGTTCTTCAGGGAAGATTTCATTCATAATTCTTTGGAAGTGTGAAAGTGCATTCTTGATACCAAAAGGCATCCTCAAATATTAATATAATCCACAATGAACAATAATTCTCAAGTATTCTCTTGCCCTTTGTGCTACTACATTTTGATGAAATCTTTTAAGGGCATCCATAGTGGTTATAGAGACTACTTGAGATATCAGGGTAAGGGCAATTTGGATTTTTGGTATTGGGTACCTGTCTGGAACAGTGTAAGTGTTAAGAGCTCTAAAGTCCCAAACCATTCTAGATTTTCTATTATTCCATGCCACTATGACTGGTGTAGTTATTTATAAGTCTTCATTATGGCCAGCCTTTCTTATTACACCAAGGTCTAGTAGCTCTTTGATATGAATTTCCAGAGCTTCTCTTGATTTAGGACTTGCTGGATATGCAGGTATTCTTAAGAGTGGTGGGTAAGGTCTCTCTATATTAAGGATGATGTCAGCTTCATGACCAATAATTTCCCTCAAAGGCTCTTTGTCTGATGCAAATGCTTCTTTGTGGTCATATAAAAGGGCAGAAAGTTCGTTTTCCTGATTATCAGTAAGATGAAGGCTTATTTTATCTTCATTTAACTGTTCAGATTTGAATCTTTCCAGCTCTAAATTTACTGGTGCTACTTTACTCCCTGTAATTTGTCTTTTAAAGGGTAGAAAGGAAAATTTTTTGACACTTATCATCTCCAATAGTAAAGTATCTGTCTTTTTTGTTATGTAAATATATTCCATACATGATTAAATAGTCATTTTCCAATATAAAATGGGTGCTATCACAATTTTCCATAACAACAAATTCAACAGTGATTCTTAAATTTCCATTAATATGTGGAAATATGACATTGGTCTCAAAGATTCCCAATTCTTTTATTGGATTACTTGCACTATTGAATTTTATGCCATCAATTGGTAACAATTGGTCTTTAAAATTTGTTACAAACTTTTTAAGAAAAGATTTGCCAACACAAGATCAGAAGGCTCCTGGGTCAAGTAAACATTTAGTGGGCTTGTTGTAAATTACCACTTCTATTATACAGGAGTTACCAGCTGTATAACCTTTTCCCCTGTTTGGTTTGGTTTTCATAAGTTGTGAATCTTGAATTCTTGACAAATCAAGTTGATCATTGCTTAATTGTGGCAAGTGGGAATACGATTCCATGATGTAAAAAAGTGGCATTGATATTTTCTATATCTTTTGAAGATTCAGAAAATAATGATGACTTATCATCTGAATTTTCTTCAATTATATTATCGTCTTTTTCCCAATCAGGTTCTTTTTCAATTTCGATTTCATTGATTTCCCCTCTTTTTGGACATTTATTAGCTAAGTGGGTGGTGCTTTGGCAAGTATGGCACTTTCTGATTATATCTGCAGATTTATGCTTAACATTATTAGAATTTTCTTTGGGATTTCTGTCCACAGAATCCTTCCAAGGTGTATTGAACCTTGTTTTAACATTCACCCTACTAGAACCAATTCTGGTTCTGGTGGTTACTTTTTCTAATATATTAATCATATTTTCTTCTGAAGATTGTTCAGTACTCCTTCTTTTGACAGCATGCTCTAAGTAAGCTCCACATTGTCTCAAAATCTTTCTGTGGATCATGAATTCTGACATGTCAGGATACATTGCTGTTAATCTGTCTTTTTGTTGGCAAAACCATGGTGAAGCTTTGTCTTTATCAGAATTAAATTTGGCATATTAAAAGGCTGTTTCAACTTTAAGCCTCCAAGCATCATTGGCCTATTTGTTGGTAATTTGTGTTTTCCACCAAGTCAAACTTTGGTGTCCATGTGCTTGTCTTAATTTGATATACCATCTGTGAGCTGATCTGGTAAGCAAGGTGTTAAATCTTTCTGTTACCAATCTGTATGGTAATTCAAAATCTTCCTTAATCATGTCAATACCTCTGATGAGCTCCATATGGTCATATTCTCCTTCACCACTGAAGTAAGGCCATTCCTTCAGTTTTGGCACTTCTTTCAGGAGTTTTTGGCTCATTGATGGTTCCAAGTTATGAAAAGAAGTGGAAAATTCATTTTTTAACTGAGAGTTTTCAACATCCAATACTTGTGGATTTGGAATTCTTGTGCCCTCATTCTGATCCAAAGGTGTAGACATTCTTGGTAAGGTGTGAAGTAATTGTTCAATATCATTCATTTTACTATTGTTACACCTTTGGGAATTTCTGAATTCATGTTGTAAACTTTGTATTGAACTTATTACATTAGTTTTATGAATATCTTCTGTTTGTGTTAGTTGTTGCCATAGTTCTGTTTGTCTAGTATTATCAGAGGTGATCTGATGCAATTTCATTGTTAATTTTGATATTTCCTCTTACAAGGTGTCAAAACACTTTTTCAAGGCAATTGTATATGTCTTTACTTCAGTAAATGATTTTGAAATATCTTCAAGAACACTTTTATTCTCCTCTTTGATAGTACTTATGCCTTGTTTTATTCTTGTTTCAATTATGTCATCAATATTGAATTCAGAATATTTGTCTGTTAATTCTTTAATAATTGCAGATTTTTCATTTATCTTATTGCCAAAGGAGTTTTCATGATTAGAAGTCTTGATTGTTCTTAAAAATTTCTCAAAACACATAAGTGTTCCATTTATTTGGCTCATACTTAAGCTCTTTGTTTCAAGATTGTTACAAATGGATGTATTTTTATCAGAAACATGAGTTTTTACATCATTTATAGATTCATACAGCTCCGGGATAGAATCAAAGATATCAGAAATCACTTCTGATATTTTGATCTGGATTCCTCCTTTTTCTGTAATTCCATCATTGTTCTGGCCAACTGAAATACATTTTCTGTGGCATCCTGCTGAATCTTTGGGATTTTGTAGCCCTGGCTATAAGGGTTTGTGGCTGGTGCCTTTCCTTTGCCCTTGTTTTGAGCTTGTGGCTGCTTTTTCATGTTGGAATTGCTTCTGCTGTCTACTGGGGCTGTTTTTGGCACTTGCTTGGGTGGGGATGGTTGTTTTTCCTCCATTCTGCTGTTAAAAGAATCATGTTCTTCTTTTCCATCAATGGATTCCATCCATGGAGTAACTTGCAAGTGTTGGGATGGCCAAAGAAATTTCTCACAGTCAGGTAAGAATTCATGCAGCCTTACTAGAGATCTGCAAAGATCTGGTACTCTTTGTGCTTCAATGCATTGCTGTAAGCCTTCTGGCTGGCTTTGTAAATGTCCACTGAGGCTTTCTGTGGGGGTATCAGCTCTGTTTGAGGGTAAAACAGTATTATAAGCTTCAGAATGACATAATTTATTAATTTGAAAGTCATAAACTGACCCTTGTCCTTCTGTAACTGATTGGTTTCTGCCAAAATCACGTCTATGACCATTTTGAGAACTGCTTGAGGGGTTATAGCTGGCTCATGATCTGGTTGCAGGCATATTTTATGATTAAAAAGCTTAAAATAGTAATTTTATGTCAAAAAATTACTATTTGCCAAGTTCTTAGCCTTCTGAAGGGTATTTCTTATATCCAAGTTAATTAATTCAGAAGAAATTGGTTCTGGTTGATTATTCTGAGTTATAATAACTGTACTATTATGGGCAAAATTCACAGTACTTGCAGGAATAATGCTTGTACCTGTTGAGGCTGTTTCAATATTATCTTGTCTTACCACATTGTCAGACACTAAAAATAATGAAAAAGCCAATTGATTAAGTAAAAAAAAGATTTTTTCAAGAGAGAAATGAAAAATAAAGCCTCACTTATAATATGAAAAAAATTGTTTTTTATGGATTTTTATGAATTATAAGTATTTTTTATATGTTTTTAAATTTTTTAATATAAGGAATTTTTTTTAAAAAGAGTAAATAATTATGTCACAGGTAAAATATCATGCCTGGGCCCCCAAATGTAAGGTGTGGATATGAAACTTTGTTTGAAAATCAAGTACTTTTCCTGTCCTCAAAATTTGTATAAGGTAGAATATAATTAAAAATAGTATGAAATAGTATTTTTGAGAGAAGAAATGCCACTTTTATTGTTTTTAACTTTATAAGTATAAAACAATAATATTATAAAGATTTATTGTTTTACCAACAATAAAAACATATCCAAAAATACTCTACAAGAGATATTTAAGGCTACAAAAGAAATTTCTGAAAGAGCAATTTAAATTGGAATTAATTGAGCAAAGAACTGCAAGCAATTAATTAAAGAACAAAGTCTTTAAAAAGATATTTAAACAGAAAACATGCCCAAAAGTAACCAGAGTGAATTTGGGAACAAAGTGACAAAGCTAACAGTGATGAAAGATGCTTCAATTCAATTTCGGGGTGGTTCAAGGGGTAAAAATGATCATAAGAGTTACAAACAATGATTATAATAATTTTTTCATGTGGTTGAAAGGTTTAAAATGATTTAAAAAGGGTGGTTGGAATCTTTTATTGATTGTTTTAAAAGTGTTTAAACTAATTTTAAAAGGAAAAGATTCTAACATGAAGAGAAAAGTGGGGTAAAGAAGACATTCTTTTATAGCCATCAATTTTCTTACTCCAAAAGTGAAATTTACTCTTTTAAGTCGTGGATAACACT
Source organism: Austropuccinia psidii (assembly GCA_023105745.1). NCBI lineage: Eukaryota > Fungi > Basidiomycota > Pucciniomycetes > Pucciniales > Sphaerophragmiaceae > Austropuccinia > Austropuccinia psidii. The sequence continues at coordinate 25,447,938 of JALGQZ010000002.1, forward strand.
CTGAAAACAGAAAAGCCAATTATGGCATCAATGAACCCTGGTTTAGACCAAGAAAAAGTGGTTTTAGCCATTTTTTGTTATTTTTAGCGAATTAAGACCCTTAAATCAGCCATTACTATAGTAATACCTGGTCTAGAGCCTTCAAAACACGTCAGAATGTGTGTAAGGGACGTAGAAACAAGTTAAAACTGTTTTTACTAACATTATTTTAACTTAAGGGTAGTTTTACCCTCTTGGCAACAGTTAAAACTGCCCTGGTTGGTATCAAACCCTCATCCTCAATTGAGTCACAGACCCTCTGACTCAATTCCAGGCCAAAAGTGATGAAATTTTGCGTGGATTTTGACATCCCACCCCTGTCAGCAAAGATTTTGGGGGTCTGGCTCCCCCTTGGAGCTAAAATACCTTGCCCCCCAGAATTACTCTGACCAATTAATTTTTTCTTTACTTCCTCATCATGTGATACACTTGTAATTTGCACATACAATTCAATTGAGTTTTACAGTACAAAACTGTAATCATTGATACCTCATATGTAAATTACAGTTCACTTATGTAATACACACACATATTTTGAAATTTCAATTGAAAGTACTTCAATTCCTTATAACTTCCAAACTACACACATCATCTCAATTTTAACACAAAAATTGATGGTTAACACCACATGTGGTGTGAATTAAATTAAGGTTTTGAGGATTTGCAACTTTTGTACAGAAAATACTAAAAGCTTAATTTATGCTTATTTAGAGTTGAGTTATAGAAATTTTACCCTGAGGTGACCCCACCTTATTTTTTATGAGGAATCCAATAGTGAGGTAGATTTCTTAGGTTTATTTATTGGATGAAAATTTGTAATATATCTTATGTAACCTTTTACCAAACATATTTTAATTTCATTTATTTTATTAAAAATTCATTTTTACTTAATTTTTTCAAGTAAAAATGCAATTTCACAATTTTAAGATTTAATGTAATTTTTATTTTAAACTGAAATTAAATTTTTATTTTTGTGTATAAATTTGTATTTATACTTCAATTTTCATTCTTATAATATAAATAAATTTATTTTGTTTACATTTATATCTTATTTTGTTATTTGTGGTCTTTTGGGTATATGGAAATACCTCTAAAGCTCACAATACAACTTGCTTTAATACAGCCTGTATGGACCAATTGAGTTGTTCAAGGAATAATGAAGTACTTTATTCCTTAAAACTGATGAGACTATTGATAACCTCTCTAAATTGCCCTTGGAAGAATCCTGAAAGAAAGTGCCCCCTAACTCCTGTAGGGCCAGGTGGTTGGGATCCTTGAATGGTCTTCTTGTAGCCACCATGGATTGCAAGATTGATTGACTGAAAGACTTCCTTTGAAATAGGTGATGGATTTGGGGACTTTGTTCGAAATAGCCAAATTTGTTCCTGAAACCATCACCATTGGATTGCTAAGCAAATTGGGTGCATAATGGTAGATTATACCATATATACACCATTCCTGAATCAATGGTATGGAGTACATTGGTGTGGAGAAGTCTTTCTGCTGAAAGAAGGGGAAACCTTTCTGAGCTGGATTTTGGTTTCCTCTGGTGATTTCCAAAGGCCAGGGGTTGAAAGTGGCCATTTGTGGGACTGATGGGATTGGGGGCCAAATTTGGCTCAGGTGGGCCCACTTGTGGTTTGGGTCCCACCTGGCCCCCTTGGCTTCATTCAATCTGGGCAAAAAGGGGCCTAAGGGTCCCATGGACCATAGAGGCCATAGGGGGGCTAAATGACCCAAAAAGGCCATTGAGCCCAAAAGCCCCATAATGAAAGGGGTGGGCCCAAGGGCCCTGGTGGTTGCTAGAGGGGATAAAGTCCCCATAAGGTCCAGATGGGCCCCCAGGCCCAAAACAAAGGAATTGTCACAGGGGCTCTTATGGAAGCAAGAGGGCCTGGCACTCAGGAATCAAGAACTCACTTGGAGGGCTTCAAAAGATGATAAGAAATACTATGGAATATATTTCTTAAGCAGGGATAAGAGAAAGGACAAATAGGCCAAAGATAACAAAGAATAATAAGAATGAAGCCAAAGGCCAAAGATAAAAGGAAGCCAAAAGCCAAGAATCAAACCAAGTGAATCCTCAATTCACTGTTTCAACCTGACAGAAAGAACAATGGAACTAGTAAAGGATATGACTACCAATATCCACTAACAGGCAAAGAAAGAAAAGAGAAAGGGTGCTAATGACTGACTTAAGATTATCAGTTTTAACTTTAATAAAGTAAAAGAAAATAAAGACAAAAATAAATCCAATATATCAATTAACTTGGGAAAAAGTCCCCAGGTGATGAAAGGTAGCCGGTATATGTGAAAACTGAAAGATTGATCCTGGAAGGTGGATCAATGACTGTATTGTCCAAATTGGGAAATACAGTTCTGGCCATCTTGAAATTTGAACTGTGTGATGGAATTCCCACAGTGGAATATGGAATGGCCCAATTGGGCCAAGACCATACAGGTTGATTGAATGAGGCCTGTACGGATGAATTGAGTTGTCCAAGGAGTATTGAATACTTGATGCCTTGACAACTGATTGAAATGATGTAATACCTCTTGAGAATTGCCCTTGAATACTCCTGAATGAATTGTGCCAACCCAACTCCTGCAGATACAGGTGGTTGGGATCCCTGAAGAGTCTTCTGATTTCCGCCATAACTTGTCAGACTGATGAGCTGATTAATCCTCCTTTGACATGGGCGTTGGGATTTGAGAACTTTATTTGGAAAGGAGGAATTGGGTCCTGAAAACATCACCATTGGATTTCTGAGCAAAAATGGTGCATAATGGTATATAATACCATATATGTACCATGCCTGCAACCTTGAGTACGGATGGTATGAAGAAAAGGAAGAAATCCCCTGGAGTTGAGGGCAAAGATGGGCTGAGCTGATCTGGTGGCCTCTGGTGGTTGCCAGAGGCCATGGCCAAAATTGGGTCCTACGGGATTTATGGCTAAAATGGTGTCCATGAGGCTTTTGGTCATTTTTGGGTCCAAGGGAATGGTGGCCAAAAATGGCTCAGGTGGGCCCAATTGTGGTTTGGGACCCACCTGGATGGCCCCTTTTGGCCTCATTGGATTAGGCCTAAATGGCCTACGGACCATAGGAGCCATAGGGGGTCTAAATGGCCCAAAAAGGCCATTTAGGCCAAAACCCCAATAATGAAAGGGGTGGCCCTGAATTCAAAGATGATGGGTAGGGGCCCTGGAGGCCCCTAGAAGACAAAATGACCCCCCAGGCCCAAAATCCAAGATGAAGGCCTGGGGTTGGTGAAGTGGGAATTAGCCAAAAGGGCCAATGACGGCAGGATATGCCCTGAGGCCATAAAAGATGGTTGGTGGCCAGAAAAGGCCAAATGGCCATAAGGCACCAAAGGGGACCAATTGGCCACAAAAGATATGGTGTGGCCAATTGGCCCCAACTTGGTTCCAGGTTGGAATTGCCGCAACACCCATGGAGGAGGGTCAATCTTTGTGGTTGTGACAGGTGCATATATGGTATTATATACCATTATGCACCATTTTTGCTCAGAAATCAAATGGTGACATTTTAAGGACCATTTTCCACCTTTTCAACTTAAGTTCCCAAAATCCAACACCCATTTCAAAGGAGGGCCTTTCAACTCATCAGTCTGGCAATCCATGGCGGCAATCAGAGGATCATTCAAGGATCCCAATCACCTGGCCCTGCAGGAGTTGGGTTTCTACTTTCATTCAGAATTCTTCCCAAGGTTCATTCTTAGAGGTATTATGTCATTTCAATCAGTTGTCAAGGCATCAAGTATTTCAATACTCCTTGGACAACTCAATTGGTCCATACAGGTGACAATTCAATCAACCTGTATGTCCTTGGCCCAATTGGGCCAATTAAATCTTCCACTGTGGGAATTCAATCACACAGTTCAATTTCAAGATGGCCAGAGCTGTATTTGCCCAATTCAGACAATACAGCCGGTGATCCACCTTCCAGGATCAATCTTTCAGTTTTTCACATATACTGGCCACCTTTCAATACCTGGGGACTTTTTCCCCAGTTAATTAATATATTGGATTTATTATTATCTTTATTTTCTTTTACCTTACTAAAGTTAAGACTGACAATCTTAAGTCAGTCATTCAGCACCCTTTCTCTTTTTCTTCCTTGCCTGTCAGTGGATATTGGTGGTCATATCCTTTACTAATTCCATTTCCTTTTCTGGAAGGTTGAAAGAGTGAATTGAGGATTCACTTGGTTGGCTTCTTGGCCTTTGGCTTCTTATCTTTTCTTTATTTTTGGAATACTTGTCTTTCCCTTTCTTCTTCTTTAAAGAAAATTAATCTTTATTATTCCTTTTATCTTGGAGCCCTCCAAGTGAGTTCTTGATTCCTGAGTGCCAGGCCCTCTTGCTTCCATAAGAGCCCCTGTGACAGCTTGGTAGAAATGTATGTGTATTTATGCAGGTGTCATGGCTGTGTTTGCTCTTTTTGAACTTTGAAGTGAGTTCAGATGATTATTTCTTGCACTGATGTATATACTGTTGTTCATGAGATGTGTGAATTGGTTTTTAGTTTGACACATGCTATACATAGTCATGCAGTTTATATTTTAAATAAGGGTGTGTACTTCATGCAGCCTGTGGTAACTATTTTTGAATTGCATGAGAATTTAATTATTGTTAATAATCTGAAGTTGATTGATTATGTGTCAAACAATTTTATGGATTGCCTTTCATGAGCTTTGATGGCTGTGTCCTTCTAAATTTGGGGCTTTTTTGAGTGGGGTTATTGTGGATATAAGATAAGGTACTCCTGTGGATGTGTTTGCGATTACTATAAAACATTTCAGTAGTTTGAACTTTGAATCATGATACTATTCTGTGTCTGAATACAAGGTGGCTGTGTAATTTATGCAGGTGTACATTTATTTTGGCATGAGTCCAGTGGCTATAAGAGAGATGTAAATCTGGGTGGGGTTTGTAGTTTAAATGGTGGTACTTTATTTTTTGTAGCTAGTTTTCTATATGTAACTTGATTTTTACATATTCATAATGAAATTGAATAACTTATTCAAACACATACACTTCCCTTTTGTGCCTGTACCATGGTATTATGAGTCAACTCCAGCTTGTTGCTGTGAAACTGCCCTTTTGGAGTAAATTTTGACTATAATTCTGCCTGTGGGTTGGATTTACTACTCTTATGGGGTACTATGAGCTTGAGCCTGGTTAAAAGAATGGTATGGAATACAATGTTGGGGATGAGGGTGTTGTGCAAACAATGGGTGTTCAGCATCAAACGTGATATTCATGGCTCCTTCCAGACGTACAAAGCTCTCTTTGCACAAGGGGGACCACCAGCATCCTGTATTTCACTGTGGTGATAAATTTGCACCAATGGACTCTCTTATTACACTTTGTCTGCTGCTTGCAATATTGGTATGTTATAGTTTGTCCATGGAAGCCTTTGACATAAGTCGGCCTTATCTTTATAGCCCTGTTGAGAAAACCGTCTATGTGCATACACCTGGGGAGCTGATGCCGGCTGATTTGGGAAACGTCATTCCCCCTTGATTGGCACTTGATGGTATGAAGTAGGTGTGTCAGTTCTGGTGGATATTCTTCTCCGAAACCCTTAAGGGGATGGTTTTTATTACAACCGAGGTTGAGCAGTTGTATATTTTCAAGAAGGGAGGGAAAACCATGGAGATATGGATTCACATAGACAATGGGCTGGTGGTGTTTGACTCTCTGGAATTCATTTCTGCTTTCCACCACTTGCTGGAGTGCGAGCTCAAGATAATTGGGTCATATGCGTTGCAGCGAATTGTTGGTATTAACATTTCATGACATGGCAAGGAACTGTTCCTATCCCAGCAAGACCTTTCCAAGGAGGTGGTATTGGCATATCCTTGAAATACACTACCACGTGACAGGGGTATGCCCACCAATGGCTATTGACTCCGCTGGGTACCCTTCCGTGCTCAGCACTATCTCTTATATTTACTTCAGGAAACAGCTGGATCTTTCTCACTCCATGAATCTCTTAGCAAGACACTCAGCAGGCCCAACCAAAGAGCATTGGGAGGTGCTCGACCATCTGATTTGTTACCCCAAGAAGACAGGAACAACCGCCCTTCTGCTATCGCCCTGGACAGAGGGAAGCGATTGATGGACCAATGCCAGATGGGAGGACTATGATCTCTCGCAGACAGGATATATGCTGACTTTATTTGGATTCCAAAGACTATGACGATCTCAAAAACAGGTTTTTTTGGCCCTGTCTACTTGCACTTTGGAGTATGTGGCACTATACAGATAAACACAACACCTGGTGCAGGTAATATCACATTGTTATGACCTTGGGACCTCACTAACAGCCGATATTTGCTGTGAAAATGAAGCAGCCATCAACATGCTCAAAAATGATGATGCAAACGGACTAGATATTTTGACAGAATGTTTTTCTTTGTTAACAACACCATATTTCAATATGGCATATCTGTGATATGGACACTGACAGGAGGGCAACTGGCCAAACATTTCACCAAATGAATATCTGGGCCGCAAAAGGTGCTTGCAAGAAGGCAGCTGAAGTTGCAGACCTTGCCGGCATCATCTTGGGAGGGGGTGTAATGTTTGCGTGATAAACATCGAATCAACTTAACAAGAATTCCACTGGCAGTTATAAATAGGCATAGCGCAGAAGTTGTAACTAGATATAGTACCTAAGGCTCCTCTTGTGCTCTCGACAACCCCTTTCCTCACCTCTTACCACTTGGAGGTTACGAGTTTATTCCAAGAGCTACTGCGAGAAAGCCTGACAACCCTTTCTACTTATCTTACAGGGAGTATAGATAATGATCAAGATTTTCAGGCACAATTATGTTCAGAACTTTCTTCTGAAACAATCAAAATTTCATAGATCAAACTATTAGCTCTCAGTGAAATTCTATAAAATTGAATAGAAACCTTCAGCTATAAGGTTTTTAATTTGTGCGAAATCTATTGAAAGAAATAATCTGTCCCAGTCCATGAGTACCTAATGAAGTTTTGAGAAAGAAGCGCCAACGACATGTATTTAAGAAACACAAAAGATATTCTTGGCCAAGGAATTATGAGCATGTCTCCTTCTTAAATGGAGTATGCATAAGCTATAATTATTGCTTATTATCTTATAAAATAACTATTTTTACATTTATTTTAACGAAAGAAGTTCAGTCATGCTAAACACATCTAATTGTAATAAGGGTGTTTACTAAGAACCTATAAATAGTTCTGTGATTTTTTATTGTACTTGTTTTTATAAAATAATCAGCTGTGTTAGCAGTTGTGTTGTGTGTTTTCCTTTTTTCATTAAAGTTGTTCCCTCTTAATTTGTCAATAAATTCACAAATTCGGCCAATGGCAAAGGCAGCACATTCTGCTTATAGGATCCTCAAAGAAACCCAGTCAATTTTCAGAAACACATGTATTTCACAGTATGCTCAAGGTCTTCTTTGTGTTACAGAATCCAGACCTTAAACTTCCCTGATATATGCATTCGACATTTTCCCAGAGCGGCTAGTAACTCCTGAAGGCATTTCAAGATTCCAACTCCCTTTCCTTTTTGATTCAGAAGTAGATTTTGTTTTTGCCTTCAAACTTCGACTTTTAACTCAAGAATTCTTATTAATCCTCCTAAAAACCCTTCCTCTATTGTCATACCGGGACTTGGAAAGCAGTAATTAAAGCAATCAATACCGGGTCCATGTAAGCCTGAGGAGGCGCCACCAAGAAGTCCGCTCCGCCACACACTGGCTTTCGTTTCAAGATCAATGAAAGGGATTCCCAGCTCCGGACTTATAACACGCATGATTTGATTTTGAAAGATTACCTGGAGATTGTGGAATAAGATGTGAGGATGCTTGAGGGTGTAATTTTTGGCTGCGAGGGTTGCAAGGGCCAGATCCACAGGAAGGTTTGGAAAGAGAACTGAGAGTAGGGTAGGCGGTACTGGGTGAGGTGGTGGCCCGTCCCCTCGTGCCCTTGAGCGCCACCACTCTTGCCAATTGAAACCTTTAGTTCTCAAAGGAACCGAACTGCAGTCGCTATGAATTCTCCATTCGCTTCGCCAGATTATGATTTGGTCACTTTTGAGCTGAAAACCACGTAGGTTTAGCAGTGTATACAAAACCTCAGGAAGCCACACTTCTAGTACCATCCGTAGAGCCATTTTGATCATCAAGACGATAGCATCGACCCCAACAGGTTGAATTCCAAATTGGATGGGCCAAGACTTATTGACTGAAACTCGCCCAAGGTACTGTAAATGCTCAGACGGAAGGTCAGTGGTTGTTACAAAAGCTTGATTGAAATGCGAAGACTTCGGTATGGGTAACGGCGCTCTCGACAGAATTATCAAATTTGATCTTCGAGAATCAGCTATCCAATCTTAAGGAACATGAAGAAGCCAATCCAAGAGAATCAGCTTGTGCAAGGGATATACGTATTTTATGTTAGACTGACAGTTATTGATGTCTCTAATTCCATTATTTGGATGAAGCCAGATTGGCAAAAAACGAGGATGAAGTGGATCCGGGGAGGCCCACAGCGAATCTGATCTCCTAAAACGCAAGACTGGACCTGAGATTTCAAAATATGCGGAAGATGAGGTTGGTGAAGGCTCAGTTTCGTTTGGATTGATGGAGTAGTGTGGGGTAGTATTCCAAGTCATTAGCCGATTATTTCCAACTAAAGTGTTATGAGGCTGAGTCGAGGTTAAGTAGCCTTTCAGAGGCTGAACTGGTAGCTTATAGTATACAGTTGAATCTAATTCTCCAGCTTCCAAAAGGTTCGAGCTACCGTTCCAATCAGCTCTCAGCTCGTCGCCACAGAGCAAATGCTCTTTGCAATATAGATTATTTGCACAAGTGAGCTGCTTGGTGCTCGTCCAATCTAGCAACAGATCATGTAGAGCGTACTGGGAACTATCTCCTACAACCAATATAGTTTTCTTGCGCAAAACTTGGCATAACTTGCGGCGGGAAAGCATGTATTTTTTGGAAGTGTTGAATGGCTGCAGGTGATCGCACCGCGTGGAAGGATACCATCTAAACTTCAGTGAAGGTCTGACGTTCCATTCATCCATGATTAGCTTGAAAGACGAGTGATCGTGAGCCATATAAAACTCTCTATCACATTGTGCCTCAGACGGGCCTTGCTTATGTATAGTCAATGGGCGAGGGCTGGAATCGCTACTGATGGGCTCCCAACGCCATTGACCTTCGCCGGAAGTGCAATCCAGCCACGCTTGCAATGCCCGTCGTTCAGAAACGGTCCTGATGCTGGTTCCGGGAATACCGGAAACACGAGCTTTGAAATCAGGCTTGCCAAAGACTGGGTCATAGTTGACTACCCGATAGGCAGCTCTGCTGATATGCTTTAAGGCTCGTGTATAGGTGCGATAAATCGGATGATTGGCTGGAAGTCCCCTCAAACTGGGTGGTCTATCGGACAAAGTAATATGAATGACTGGTGGTGTAAGACTGCCATCGCTTGAAGCTTCAACAATGGGATCGTGAACTGGCTTGTGTTGCGGGGACCAGTAAGAAAAGACTTGAGAAGCCTTGAGAAGGGTAAAACGATGATTGGCTAAAGAAAACAATGAAGAAATTATTTGATGTGATTCCGCCTGTATCGAAGGAGGTCTTGTCTGAGCTGATGGCTTGGAGCGAAATGGACCCACACCGAACAAGGCACTAAAAATGCAGCCAATCACCAAGATTGAGAATATAAATCTAAGGCAAGTCGTGGAAGTGCGAGCCATGGAGACAGCAGTCGAATGAAATTTTAAGAAGACACTCCGAAAGTGAGTCGAGAACTTGTCGGAGATTTAAAGATGACGATCACGACCATCGCCCTTGGGTGCCTGCTGCCTAGGCCAACCGCAACGGTTCATTTCGAAATCGAGACGCCAATGCCTGGAAGGCCTTCGCTGAGCAGGCCTTAGCTGCCCTCAGGACAGTCGATTGGAGCATACAGGCTGGATTAGCTGAGAGCAAATACTCAGACCGACCTTTCGAAGCTATAAGCATGTGCCGTTGTGGATTTATGACAGACTTCTGAAGTTCTCCCGTTTCTTTGTAGGAAACCGAGCACTCAGCAAACTTCACGAGATTCTCTCCGATGACAATTTCCTCAGTGAGCGTCGACCGATTCTCCCAAGGGACGCCCAGTTTAGCTGAGGGGAAATCCACATCGCCGTTGTTTGAACAAAACATCGCCAACGTATGAAAATTTTGGCCGTAAAATAAAGAATAGTCTGACGAAACTCAGAATCAAAGACAAGGACAAAAGCTAACAGCGGCGGTGGGCCAGCTTGCAAAGGTGATAGTTTCAAAAGAGCAAGATTTAAGAACATCCCTCGAGCGTGGAGTCAGTGTTAAATTGCTTAGTTGACATTGTCCTTATCAGACTTAGCAACACCCTAGGAAGATTCAGAAATTCTCGTTTTCTCCAACTTTCCCACGTAGACACCTTTTTACTGGAGATGAATTCACGCTGCGACCGGTGCATCAAGCGACGACGTGTCTGTACCAACTCCAACCCCTCTAGAGTTTCTTGCGATACCTGCCGTGAGGGGCATAAGCGGTGCTCTCTCAACGCTAGCCAAAGACGGCCTGCACGTCCCGTTTTGGAGAATTCAGTTGAGGTTGCTCATCATATCGCCGACACCCCGGAGCAGAAATTATCGCCGCGTCAAGTTCTTTCCCATCACCATCAGAGCCCCGACGCTGCCGATTCACCTCAAGTTGGACAGGCGTCCCTTCCAAAACTAACTTCTGATGCGCTTGCCAATATCGAGGACTATGCTGAGACCAGCCGGGCATGGGCCGACGGTGAAAGTCCGGTAGTTCCGTCTGGTCAGCCCAGTAGGTGGCTTTTCTCATAATAATGTTGGCACTAGACTCACGTTATAGCAATCGAATATACTAACGCCTTTTATGTAGTCATCCTACCATCTCACCTGCCATTCAAGGAAAATAAAGAGCATAAGCACTTCCCAAAAGTAGGCCAAAGCCCCCAAACACTCACGCCTTTAGCAATTCCTCGTAAGCACTCGCTGCTGCAGCGTTTCAAACCACTTGAACTTATTTCCCTCTGAGCCCTTTCAAAGTGTCTACCACCACCTTCCATTCTCATCCTTCAACCTTTCGTGATCAAAATCTGTCATTTCTAAAGTGTATGATAGCGGCTTGCAATCTGATCTATATACTATATTACATTTTTTCTAGCGAGTTTTGCTACCCAAAATCCTACTATCGGGCCAAACACACCTGATTCCGATGAGTTGCTTTCAACTCCAGTTGAGGCTTCTCCTAATCCACCTTTTCCTGAACCTGTCATCCGCTTTCGAACGCCAGATTTTACTCAAGTTCAGGCTGAGCTAATGATTCCTTTCCAGGAAGTTGCTAGAGGACTTAACATTATTCTGTTAAAACAGTACGAAATTCTACGCCTGCTTCGTTTCATGTCTCCAAATGAACGACAAACCCTGTTTCAAGAAACTTCTCGGACTAGTAAGGATATCTTGAATAAAAGAACCAGAGCCTATCGACAAGATAGGCTTTTTGAAAATTCTCCTTAAATCTTTGATAGACTGGCTTGTCTTTTTTGAATGCCTAAGGATATGAATACAAGCGATTCGGAAATATTGCTTTCCGAAAACTTCCATAATTTAATTGAGTATAATCTAGGTTTTCATTGATTGGCTATTTTCTCGAAATCACCATTTTTTGTTCATTTTCTGGAAAAAAGGGAAAATAAACCGGGCTTGAGGAGAAATGGGTTCTTTCCTTTTGACGAGAAATTATTGCAAAAATAGTCATTTGTCCTGATTAAAAATTTAATGACAGTTTTTTCAAGTTGTCGTCGCACTAAATGTATTTTTTTGATATGGAACAATTCCACAATTCACAGATATTTCATGCAGCTTGCTCCTCCCACGGTTGATAAGTAATGTTCTCCTAAATCTTGAGCAATAAACTCCTCCCATGGCCAAACAGTCTTGAGATGTGAAAGTGGAAGTGAACTAACAAACAATAAAAAATGGACTATCTGGCTTTATAATGGCTAAGCTGGTTATAAGCAGACATCTTTTTAACAAATACAAAAGCTTATCTCAGGATAGCTCTACAATCATCTTTTTACCTTGACTCTTAGGGAATTTTGTCGATATATACAACAATACTGTAACTTCCGGTGTTTGTAAAGGCGAAATCTCTGTAATATTAATGACCAAAGAGCGTGTTTATTTTTACTTACATGAAGGTGATAATGTATTGTGCCTCAATCTCAAAATCAGGAGTAGTATTTAACACTTTAATGTACAGTTCGTGAGAAAAAAAGGATAAATAAGAAAATCCCAGAAATATTTGCATTTGATTAATTTATTCTCTACTTATCATATTGCATTGAATAACCTGCCTTAATATTCTTGTGGCAATGGGGCAAGGTAGAAGCTTCATGTTAGAGTTTCAATTTGTAAGTGGTTTTTCCTTTTATTCACTTTGAAATTTTTCAATACATCCTCATTGTAAAAATCAAAAATGGCTGAATATGTTTTAATTTTTGAATTTCTACTTGATGGGAAATATCTTATTAGCTCAACTACAACAATTTAATATGTTCTTAAATAGGATATTCTTTGTACTCCTTATGAAACCCTTTTTTGTATTTAGTAGTAATTTGTTTGAATTTTTTTCTTATCTCATTTACTTTTGGGATTTGTGATAAACATATTGTTATTATTTTGTCATTATATAGTTGAAGTAAGGGATTAATATTTAGCTTTGAGTCTTTTAAAAATTTGTAAATATGAATCAAATATCTACTTAATTAATCCTGAGAGTTTTATTTTAATTCAAAAGGTGATATTGATAAACCTGATATTTTATTGATTTTCCATGTGATTCACCCTTTTCCTTTTTTCATGATATAACGAAGATTTCAAAAGTTTGAATTTCCAAAGCGTTATTAACAAAAATCAAAAAAAACTTCTGAAATTTCCCTTTTTCGCCCGAAGTCAAATGTTCTTTGTGTTATGCCAATTTTAGTTATCTACCTAGGTTTTGGACTATTTACATTTTTTCATTTCAGGGCTCCCAATCTGTTATTAGGGATGAAAAGCTTCATAAACTATTTTATATTGAGCTTCACCTCAAACATGAGTTATCATTTGAATCAAATTTCTGTAATTGAATTGGAGTTTTCCTAACTGATCAATGACCACTTGGAGTCACTTTAATAAGAAGGGGTTTTCTATAATTAGGTTGGCATTTGGAGTTATACCAATCATTTTATATTTGTGAGCCTTGAGGTATATTTTACATACCCAAATAGGCCACAATTATCTTAAAAATAAATTTCGAATTATGCATAACTCATAAGTCATGCATATATCCAAAATTCATCAATTTTGATTTCAGAAAAGATGAATAACTTTTTATTGAGTAAGTAAATCCATGGATTTAAGGCCAGATTTGGATTCTACACAAAAATTCACCTAGGGTAGCTCCATAGAGTGAATAAGCTCAAATTGACTCTTTGAGGTGGTAATATGGAAAATACTTCAATACCACATCATTAATACCACATGAAAGATCTGTGAAAAATTTTGTTTTTCTTAATTTCATGCCAAAATAATGGGAATGTGAGGAATCCCATGTTACATATACACTAAGAATAGTGTTATGCATGTTTTGAGCACTTAATATCATGGTATTCATACATGGACTTTTGGTACACCCAAAGTGGATATCTTGCTTTAAGCATAAATTTCTATTTTGATGTGAAAAATAAGCAAGGGGGACAAAAGACATCAAAGAGAGCCAGGGTACCCAACTTCTGAGGCCTCAGAGGCGTGGACTGCTACAAAGCTTGGATCAATGGCTGATCTTGGTCTAATTGGTAAACTAAAACCTTTTGGGAACTTGGTTACCATGTTACAACTACAGTAAATCTTAAGAAAATAGCAAATAACCTGCTATTTTGACGTGCCGAGGAGGTAAAGAGCTACTTAGACTCCTGTAACCATGTCAATTCTTAATGATTTTCCATGGATAATCCCCAAAAGAGTAATTAAAACCCTTTTTGGACTTTTATCCATTGATTTACCTCATAGCAACTAGTTAAACACTGATATTTGCAATTCTATGTAGAAATGAGGTAAAAACTTCAAAAATTCATTAAAAATACATTTCTCAACGAATCTTTCTGAAACTTTGAGGACTGATGGAGAGCGGTAGTATCTATGGTAAAACCAAAAAGAATTATGGCTTTACTAGTAAAATGAAAAGCTTTACTTACAGTCCATTTTTGACTATTCTACAAGAAACACTGAATCTTCAAAAATTCACAGTAATTACAACCTGTGATGAAATTGCCAATAACATCTATAACTTTGAGAAATCAATGTTAATTTTGGAATAAAAGAAGATTTACAGATGCTACTCCTTTTATTCTTAACCATATTTGGGTTGGTAGTCATGTAAAAGCATCAATTAAGTAATTAGGATAATCTTACGTGACAACAGATGATGCAATCAATAATCCAAAAAGGTTTGCTGTTTTCACACTCACTGGTTTTTCAGTTTGCTCCATGGCACGCCTCTGTGAGCTGTTGCTGACTTAAAAGAGGCCTCCTCTTGCTGTTTTTTGAAAGAATCATCTTATTATTCATTTAAACCATTATTACCAACAAGTAAGTATTAGTAAAGCTATTCTTAAGTGTTTTAAATCTTTCAGAATCAATCAGAAAGACTTGAAATCATATAATCCACTATATATTGCTGTAATACTGTTATAAATACATTTTGACCCTTTAAATCCACAATTCTACGTCAAAACCCTCTATCTTATCTTTCAATAAGTTCTTTGGAATATTAGTGAGTGGTTTATTCTTAATTATTAAAGTTTTTCTCTAAATAATTAGTTTTTTTCAAGAATTATATTTATAATTATTCTTGCAAAAGATAATTATATATTAAAATAATTTTATTATTTTAAAAGAAGTTTTATTATTAAAATCTTCTTGTAATTGATTCTTGTAGACAATTACTGCTCACTGTTAAAATCACTAGTAGTGTTTAACACATGAAAAAAGTAATTCTTTAATTATTTAATTGTGGTTATAATAACATTTTGTTATTATATTTCATAAGAACAGTCATAGTACTATTAATTATTAGTAATATTATCATCAGTTTCATAGTCAAATCTTACAATATTTATCCAGTACATACCTAATGTGATATGATTCTAAATAATTATTGATCTTATTCATCAATTCTCCAAAGCTTTAAATACATGTACAAAGTCAAATTTAACAAGCCTCTTCATAATAAAATTGGCAATTATTTGGTATCTTCAAAACAATATTCCAGCCAATATACAAACTTTTCATTCTTAGTGGATTTTTTAATCACAGCTGGTTGGAAAAATGAGTAGTAGTCTCATATATACTTGAATAGTTTAACCTAGTTTTAAATCAAGGAATTACCCCTGAATCTGTTTTGAGGATTGAAAGATATTTTGAAGCTCAGATCAATATTGAATTCAATTAAACAACCTGAATTATCAAGTTTATTTCCAAGTTTTTCTCACAGAAATGGCACAGTATTCTAGCTTTTTTTTATAATACTACCTTTATTTTTCAAATTCTGCCTTAACTCAAAATAAATTTAGTATTCATGTTCACCTAAACTATATCTCTTTCTCTATGATAATCATTTTTAATATGGACTAATAACTATATAGTCTATCAATTCTTGTCTTAAAATTTCATTTTGCATTTAAGATTTGTTGGTATTCAATATTTGAGACTATATTTGATGTTCAAATTCTGGAGCTTTTCCAATACATACTTTAAAGGCTTTTGTTACTTTTTAGCTTTATGTTTAATCCTTATTCCTCTTTTAAATCATTAATAATATCTTTCCTATACCCAAATAGAAATATATCTTTCTGTTGTCTTCACATGTGGTAGTTATTTGATATAATTTTTAATACTAGAGTGTGAATTTTTCCAAAAGGATCAATTTCAAGGAAGATCTCTGTGGAATTCAATTTTGTGAGCCTTTGAGATATTACCAAATATCCAAAAAGGTCACAAGAAAAACTTTATAATAATTATACCTCCAAATAACTATTTTAAAATAAAGAAAAATTACATAAAAAGGCATAGATTCTGAATTAGCTTAGAATCTGATCAATAAAATTGTAGAATTAATTAAAACATTAGATTCCTCATGATAAAACACACATCTATTATTTCTATGGCATATCTTTAAAGTCAATAACTAATGAGTAATAAGCAAAAATGCCATAAAAAGACATAAGTTCTTATTTATCTCAGAAACCAAAGAAACTGCACAATTGAATTTCCATGAAAGAATAAAAATAAGATAATTTCATGTCATTTCTCCGAAGTTAATACTTAAGGAATTAAGCTGAATATATGCACTTGTATGATCAGCGCATACATCCATGGTTTTTAGCTAGTATCTCCTGAAATAGACATTATAGAGAGTTAAACCAAAAATAACTCTAACATGTAATTACTGTGAATACAGATAGGAACTTTATTCAACAAGTTATAAACAAGGTTATGTCTTATAAGGGTTTATGGAACCAAATTGTTAGAGCTGTTGACCACTTTGTTGTGAAAGTGGTCCAAACTTAAAATAGAGTGGATATTCTGGTTTTAAGAGTTAATACTTGAATAATGGTGTATTTGTTATGATAATATTCAAGGTACAACCCCCTGAAATCATGGTTTGAAGTTTAAAATATTGAATTTTGACAGAAAAGATGAGATACCAGAAAAATCATCAAAAATCGAGTTTTGATGATTTAATAAAACTCTGAGGGAGACTTTATAGAAACATGCCAAGCTATCAGAATTCACTCTCTGAATGGCTTTAGCCTGTATAACTCAAAAGTTATTAATGATCAAAGTTTAAGCTTGAAATTGATCATTTATGATCACTCACTGTGATCTTATTTTAGGTTTAGCAGTTACATAAGTGATGAAACTGGTGAATACTATTAGATTATTATTGATACTAATATAATACAAAATGTTTAGGCTTCTTCTAAGCCTATGATGTAATAAAACTTAGAGTTTTAGTGATAACTCTAAATCATGGCGTAATAATAAGATAAGATGGTTTGATTATGATTTAATCATCACTAAACCTCAAAATACTGATCCATTCCAGTGGATCCCATCAGTAAGCGTCTACTAGAAGCCTGTTGGACTCTAGAAGGGAGAAATTTACTATAAATAGAGCTCTTTTTACTCTATTTCCCCCTCAGATGCATCAAAAGCAATAAAACACTAAACAAAAAGGTAAAATCTTTATTCTATATATATAAATCATCTATATTATCAAAGAGAAAAGGTAATATTTATTATCATTATCAATATTGACATTATTAATCCATTTTTTAAAATATTTTTGTTACATTTCTCTATAAATCTTGTTTTCCAGGTAAAATTAAGAATATTTGTAATTTCTCTTATTTTATTTTGTAAATACAATTTAAAAAAGTTGTATTTACATTTTTTGGCATAAAACGTTTCAAAATTATCATATAAAGTTTGACAAGTAGGTTATTTTCTCTTTCATAATAATTTCTCTCTATTATTACTCTTAATAATTCTTTTATTAATATAAATAGTATTTATATTAATATATAACATTAATATTGATGATATTATTGTTATTAATTGTTTTCTGTTATTAAAAAGCAATTTTTTATGCCTTTATTATTTGTTGGTAACAATAATAAAGAGCTTTAAATATATCAATTATTATATATTAATATATTTATAATATAAATTATATTATTATATTTATTTAATAATATAAACATTTTACACCATAATTATGATAATTCCATATTATTCCAATTATTCTTCATTTTATCCATTTAATAAGGGCATTCATAGTACAATAAGTGAAATATTTGTAATATTTACTTATTTTTTCATGGTGAAACCTTACAATTTTGATACAATTAAAAATTTGAACCTGTTACTCATAATCAAAACACAGGAATGGTACACATAGAAATGATAAATTATTACCAAAGGTAGTATTGCCAAAAATAGCCCAGAAAAAATAAAAATACAAATGGTGGAAGGCTTTTGCACCAAGATATACTATTATTATCAAAATTGGATGTGGAACTTCAAAGTTATTCCAGTTGAAATAATGAGATAGAAATTAATATCACTTTAAACTGCTCATTAATCTTTGGAATATATAAATTAGGAGACACCAAATGGGAAAGACAATTTGACATCTCAATACAGCCAAAAAATGTGACAATTCAAGATTTTTAGCACTGCCAGGTTTAAAGTGAGCTTTTTGACAATAGAGTAGTTTTTACAGATATACATCAGTATCCAGTGAGCTCAACTTACATAATTAAGAGGCATCTTGAGATATATTAAAACTTGATCAATGCATTAGATCATCAATATTTAACATATTTAAATCCTTTATCTATAATCCAGGAAAGGCTCTTAAAGAGGGAAAATTTATGTACACAATATGCCATAGTATTAAATACAAATGCAATAACATTTTTGGCATAATTAAAGATTTTTTGAGAGAGGGTAAAGTTCTCCTACATTTCATAAAAGGCCATATTGCAAGAAATATTTGAGATTTGTGTCCTAAAAAATGAAAAATATATCATATTGGGAATTTTTGTAAGTGAAAAATTGTTTCCAAAACCTTTCAGCCCCTATATTATAGCTACAGCTCAATTTTATAAGAATTATGGGTAACTATCTGTAATATCTATGTCAATATGATGGTTTTATTGAGCTTTCTTTTTGAAAAATTTATACCCAAAAAAATCATTGATAGCATAGCTGGGAAACCTATTTCTCTTTGGCATAATTAGACCATGAAACAATCTAATGATCCTATAGCTATTGAAAAACTCATTTAAGAATGTTTTCAGGGTTTAATGAAAAATGTAAAATCTGTTTACATTCACTTGGATTTGTAAGAAGCATTTCAAATAAGACAGCTTGCCTTGGGGGAAGGTTTTTCAGGTTGAAAACCAGTTTAAACATGTGTATCATTCTGAATGAAATGGGGCATCAATGTGGTCTCAACCCTGAAGTTATTTGGAAATATTCTCAGACCCAATGAGATAGATGTAAATTTAATTCAAATAAAATTAACCTATTTCAGATATTTGTTTGTAAAATCTTCATTTACCAGATAATTGCATAGAAATTATATGACACCTTGAAATATAAAGATTCATATAGTGTAAGTATATTTTTCAAATGATCCATATCATTTTTCAAATTTTGGCTCACAATATAACAAAGAGTATATATAAGATATCTTGCATATTCTCTTATTGGTAAAATGAAGTTAAAAAAAACAATACTTTATATTTTATTCCAAACGCTTCTTGTAATTTTACTAAACTAAAAGAAAACTTGAGCCTAATATTAAAGAAATTGTAAAGTGTGTCTATGAAGCTTGTTGATAATATTACTACTAATCAACAGTACTATGGCTGTTCTTATGGAATATAATAATGAAAGCTATTATAACCACAATTAATTAATTAAGTATTTCTTTTACT
The DNA here is from genome assembly GCA_023105745.1 of Austropuccinia psidii. Classification (NCBI taxonomy): domain Eukaryota; kingdom Fungi; phylum Basidiomycota; class Pucciniomycetes; order Pucciniales; family Sphaerophragmiaceae; genus Austropuccinia; species Austropuccinia psidii. The sequence goes on from JALGQZ010000002.1 coordinate 25,467,615, forward strand.
TGTTATACACTACTAGTGATTATAACAATAAGAAGTAATTGTCTACAAGAATCAATTAAAAGAAGAATTCAATCATAAATCTTCTTTATTAAAATAATAAAGTTATTTTCGAAATAACCCTTGAAGAAAACAATTACTAGAGAAAAACTTTAAGAATTAAATCAAAACACTCACTAATACTCCAAAGAACTTATTGAAAGATAAGAGTAGAGAAATTTGACAGGTAATTGTGGATTTAAAGGATAAAAATTGATTTAAAACAAGCTTACAACAATACATAGTTAATTTCTATGATTTCAGGTAGTTTTGATTGATTCTGAAAGAATAAAAAACTTGAGAAATAGTTTTAACTAATACTTACTTGTTGGTAATAAAGGTATAATGGAATAATGTGATGATTTGGAAAAAAAAGCAAGAGGAGGCCTCTTTTAAGTCTAAGAGAGCTCACAGAGGCGTGCCATGGAGGAAACTGAAAAACCAGTGAGTGAGCAAACAGTACCGATTTTTGGATTAATGATTGCATCATCTGTTATCATGTAAGATTATCATAATTACTTAATTGATTCTTTTATGTGACTACCAACCCATTTAAGAATAAAAGGAGTAACAACTGTAAATCTTCATTTATTCCAAAATAATCATAGATTTCTCAAATCTGTCAATGTTATTGGAAATTTCATCACAGAGTGTATTTTCTGTAAATTTTTAAAGATTCAGTATTTAACATGGAATCATCAAAAATGGACTTTAAGTAAAACTTTGAATTTGACTTATAAAAGTATAATTCCTTTTTGGCTTTTATGCGAATTATAAACTTGTTATTGGGTCCTGAAAGCTTCAGAAAGATTCATTAAGAATTGTATTTTTGATGAATTTTTGAAGTTTTTACCTCATTTCTACGTAGAATTGCAAATAGCACTATATAGCTGGTTGCTATGGGGTAAATAAATGCATAATAGTCCAAAAAGGGCTTTAATTACTCTTTCGGGGTTTATCAAGGGAAAGTAATTAAGAATTGACATGGTTACAGGAGTCTAAGTTGCTCTTTACCTCCTTGGCATGTCAAAATAGCAGCTTATTTGCTATTTTCTTATGATATAATGAAATTTTGACTTGGTAACCAAGTTAACAAAAGGCTTTAGTTTACTAATTGGTTCAAGATCAGCCATTTATCCAAGCTTTGAAGCTATCCATGCCTCAGAGGCTGCAGAAGTTGGGAACCTTGGCTCTCTTTGATGTCTTTTGTCCCCCTTGACTATTTTTTATGTCAAAGTTCAGGCTTGAAGTGAGATATCAACTATGGATGTACCAAAAGTGTATATAGGAATACCATAATATTAAGTGCTCAAACATGCATAATACTATTCTTAAAGTGTATGTAACATGGGATTTCTCACATTCCCATCATTTTGGCGTGAAATTGAGAAAAACAAAAGTTTTCACGGATCTTTTATGTGGTATTGATGATGTGGTATTGGAGTATTTTCCATATTACCACCTCAAAAGAGTTGATTTGAGCTTATTCATTCTATGGACCTACCCTAGGTGAAATTTGGTGTAGAATCCAAATCTGGCCTTAAATCCATGAATTTGGGTACTCAATGAAAAATTATTCATCTTTTCTGAAATCAAAAATGATGAATCTTGAATATATGCATGACTTATGGGTTATGCATAGTTCAGAATTTTTTTTAAGATAACTGTGGTCTATTTGGGTATGTAAAATATACCCCAAGGCTCATATTCCCTCCCACCAAAAAAGTAAATTGTGCTACAATTTTATTCATGGTATTAAGAAGAAAAAGGCCCCAAAGAAGGTTAATGTCCACTGTATAACCTCTTTGAATTACTCAGATCAAGTGATTTAAAGCACATTTATAGAAATATTCAGGCTTGTGGCCTACTTTCATGACTAAATACTCTTAAGAGTATTTCTGAGTCAGGTATTTCTGATTCTTCCAGCCATTCATCTTCATGTACTGGATTTCTATATCTGACAAGATATTCTCTTTAATTTTTACCCCTAATTCTCCTTTCTTTGATGAATCCCTTTATCTTTCTGCCTTCATTTTATTCCACTGGTGGTACAGTTAGAGGAGTTGGGTTTCTTGAAGGAGACAATTCTTTTTCAACTGGTTGATAAGGGTTTATCAAGCTGACTGGAAAAGTGGGGTGTTTATTTTCAAATTCAGCACTCAATTCCACTTGAAAATTAAACAAAATTCCCCAATGAAAAAAAGATTTTAAGAGAATTTCAAAAAGAAAAAGAATTTTAACTTCAAATTGAAAGAAAGAAAAAAAAAATTAATATATTTTAAAGCTCAAAAATATATTAATTAAGGGTACAAGGTCCAAAAAACATGGCCAGGCCCCCAAATGTAAGATGTGTCTATGAAACCTGTTGATGATATTACTATTAATCAACAGTACTATAACTACTCTTATGACATATAATAATAAAAATGATTATAGACACAATTAAATAATTAAATAATTGAATATTTCTTTTACTTGTTATACACTTGTAGTCATTATAACAGTAAGCAGTAATTGTCTACAACCATTAATTAAAAGAAAAATTCAATAATAAATCTTCTTTATTAAAATAATTTTATTATTTTAATATATAATTATCTTTTATACAAATAATTATAAAGATAACCCTAGAAGAAAACTATTACTAGAGAAAAGCTTTAAGAATTAAATCAAAACATTTACTAATACTCTGTCACAGGGGCTCTTCTAAGTTCAGAGGGCCTGGCACTTACTTATGGAGGGCTCGGGATATGGTAAGAAAAGAATACAATGAGTAGTTTAAGAGATGAATTGCTAAATGAAAGAGTATAAGAAAATCAGCAACAACTAATAAGAGTAAGAATAAAAGAGCCAACCACAGACAAGTCCAAGTCCACTGTGTCAACCTGTCAAAATGGAAAGAGAAGGGTTAATAAGGATATGGCCACCTAACTCATACTGTACAGGTGAAGAAAGAAAGAAGGAAAAGACTAACTTAAAATTGAATAATTATAATATGCAAAAAAAAGGATAAGAATAATTATAAAAAATAAATAAACTAAATTAATTAACTGGGGAATAATCCCCAGGGGGGAGAAAGAGGGGCTAGCATATGTGAGAATCACCAGCCCTGATCCAGACAGAGAATTTTCATGAGAATATTTGATGATGGAATTGAGTCTGGCCAATACAGGTCCTGTACAGATGTACAGGATCTGTACAGGAGGGATGGTGGTATTGGGTGATCATACAGTTTGGAAATGGTGTATCCAAACTGTATTGGGTAATTCCAACCTGTACAAGTATTGACAGGCTGTATTAATGAACCAGACTGTATGCATGTTTCAGCAAGGAAGATTGCTGAAAATGAATGCTGATAAACACAGTGGATTTGCGGGTTTGAGGTGTTTGAGTCAGTGTAAGTATGAATACCCTTACCCCTGATTAGTGGTTGTTACAGTATCCCCCTCTTGAAACTGGTGGGCTCCTGAACACCATAATACCCTGCCACTGTTGAGTGGCATCTCAATATCCCCCCATTTTTCTAAAATAAATTGATTTTTGAGTTTAATTCCCTCTTGACCATTATCCTTAAGGTCCCCTCTTCACTTCTTCACTGTCCTACTTGATTTAAATTATCTTCCCCCTTCTTTTAACTTGAGTAAGTGCTTTCAGCTTCAAAATATGCTTCTTTTTTGGATTCAGTCCTTTTCTTCCCTTCAAGGTGTGGCCTTTGGGTTGTATCCCAAAATGAGTGCCATAGAGCTCTTTTGCTCAAAAATTGATGAAGAATTAGTATATGGTTGTATATCTCATTTGTCAAGGGCTAACCTGATATTGGGCCCTTCCTTGCCTTGACTGGAATTGTATTGGAAAAATATTCAAGGAGGTCTTGTCCCCAATAACCTTGGAAATGCCTCAATATCTGGTCTTGAATCTTCTTTGGCCTTACCATAGTATTTTGGGCCTTGGCCCTTCCTATGGTGATTCTTGATGGGAATTGAATTTATGGCCATTTTGGCCTTTTCTGGGTCTTGGGTGCATTTTTTTTCATTTGATGAATTTATGGCCTTTTTTGGCCATTTGGGGTTCTTGGGGTCCTAAGGTCCGTGGGGGCTATTGGAGGCCCTCTGGGCTCAATTTTAGTGGGAACCAAAAAGTGTCCCATGCCCCATTTTTCACCTACATGGCCTGGACCCATTGAGAGGGTCCAAGACCATCAAGAGCCTGGCCTCCCCAAAGCTGCAGGGGAGGTCCTGGCTGATGAATATAGCCCCAAAGGGGCCTTGAACCAACACCTTGGAAGATTTAAGGGGGGGCCATAATTGAGTTATGGCCCCATTTACTTGAGGTCATTTTCTTTGGACTTGAGGTGGACTGATTCTGACGTGCTGAATCTTCTGCTTGCATATTCTCAGCCATGAGCTCCAAGCTTACTGAACTCACTGAATCTTCCCCTTCTGCGCCGCCACCCTCTGTGCTTTGTGGTTCTGGAGTCCTCAGTCTATTGGCTTCACCCTCAATGGCTTCTTCTAGACATTTCAATCCATCCCAAACTTATGACGGCTAAAATGCAGTTGAAGTTCTTGATCCTTCTTGTACTGAATGTTTGGCCAAGGGTAAGGATTGTTTTCAACGCTACAATCCCCAATCTTCTAAGTGCCACTACTGTTTCATTGGAAAGAAGCCATGTCATTGTACCGGGTTGCAAGCTTCAAATGTCAGGAGGTATTTGTAGAGTAGGAAGGATGGGCCTTTTGGGAAAGAGCTTGCAGTCTCTGAGGACGCTACTCCTGATGGTACTTCTGGGTTTTCCCATTGTGAGTAAATTTGAGTATTTTGATTGAATTTGGTACTTATATTCTTGATTTAGTGACTGGTTCTAGGCAGAGGGATGTGGCAAGGTGGGCCAATGTTGGAGGGCCCATTCCAGTTTCTGGTAGGCCAATATACTCCATCTCAGAGGTCCCAATCTCCAGAATCAATACTGAAGGAGTATTGAAAAAGAAAAGACGAATTGCTGATTCCCAACCTGATCCAGATGCCGAAGGTAGTGATGAATTGGATGGTGAAGAAGTTGAAGTGGTTCCTCATTCAGTTGGCCATCAATCCAGCTCTTCCTCTTCTCAGCCTCTTGCCAACAGATTCCAGAGTCATGTCATTCCCAGTACTCCCAGAACTTTCCAACCCAATCTTGCTACTGTTCCTACTTCCCTTCCTCCAGCTTCACCGAGTTCTTCCCATGCCAGGCCTGCCTTGACTCAAGCAGTAAGACTATTCCCCATCAAACAACCCAGGAACTCACCCATAATCACCTCTCAACAGCTCCAACCTATGGCCAGTTCCAGTAGAAGAAGAGATGGATTTTCTCCTTTACCATTTCCTGCCACTCAAGTATTTCAGAGAAGAGATTGTTGGCCTATTCAAGTTACCAGAGAGGATCCAAATGCGGTGTGGAACTCCTTTTAGTGTGGGATTGGATAAGGCAGTCCTTGAGGGGGAAATCACAGGTAAACAGTTTTGAATTGCTGAAATAATCCTGTAACCAAGGGTGCTAATGGTGTTTTAGCTGCCCCTCTGAATATACTAAACAATCTCCCTACAGAGCTCACAAATCAATATTTAAGATTGTGGCTTTACAACTAGAGAAGACTTTTCAGCAGTCTCTATCAGACCTATTCAATAACCAGATAAGTAACTTATAAGTTAAAACAGTATAAAATATAGTTTTCAAGTAATAATATAAGATAATTTTAAGGGTAAGACCTTAATAGTATAAGAGGTTGATTTATTATAATAGTAATAAAAGATATTTTAAGGGGTAAGATCAATTTGATGTTATATATGCTATAATAATTAATGGTTTGAGAGGGTAATTCTTAATATAATATAATGATAAGACCTTTAATAATTTATTGGTAAGATTTTGTTCAATATGGAGTGGATGTTTGTTGAATATATAAAAGATATAATATAATATAAGGGTAGGTTTTTTTATATATAATAATATATAGTTGTAAGGTTGTTTTTTTAATATAAAGATATAATAAGACTATTTTTTTTTCTTTATAATGTAAAGGTTATGATGATAAACTCAATATTATGAGTATTATTGATAGTATTATAATTATAAGACTAATAATTTAAACATAGGGTGGATTAATAATATTAAGTAGACCTTCTGTTAACTACTATTAATTAGAAATCACTATGAATTAAACTAATAAGTCTATAATACTTTAATAAAATAACTAGATTATGCTACTAGTAAGGGATGAATGAATTATTCTCCTTCTTGGTATATAATTCCTCTTTAATAATAATACTAGGTTGACCTACTAGTGAGGGATGAATAGTTATTCTCCTTCTTGGTATATAACTAATTGGATTCATGGGGAAAAGAGGAAAGAAATGAGGGAGAGAGGACCTTTATTTATATTCTTTGGGCTCTCCATAGAGGCACTCAAAAACAAGGGACTTAGAATTTTTCACTTCTTTTGGCTGGGATAATTTCTTTATAGTGGTGAGATATCATTTGTTTGGTTGGTTGTATCAATTTATGTATGATTATGTAATCTGAGATGTTTTTGCTGGTGAGAAATTTTGAGATGGTGTTATTTGATCAAGATATTGCACCATATGTTTGGTATATTGCACCATTTCTGAAGCTTTATTTATATTTTGCTCAAACTTTAATATTATTATGCACAGCCTTGAGGGTATTTAGCTGGTGAGTAATTTTGAGATGGTGTCATTTCTTCCAGGTATTGCACCATTTGTTTGGTTTGTTGCACAATTTTTGGTGGTATGAGATGATTTTGTACAGTTATTGCACCATAGGTCTGTGCATTGTTTGAATTGTAGGTGGAGAATGCTGTGTATTGTGGGGATTCTATTTGTCCTGTATGAGTTTTAATTTTTCTTCATGTAAATTGAATTCTGTTTTTAATTTATATTTACTGGCTTATCAGGTGGCTGTGCTTGTATTTCCACAGATATGCTGTGTAGTTTAAGGTTTTGATGGATTTTCCTTGCATAAATTAATTGATTTCTTTTTCTTTCTGTCTTGTGACTGTTGATTGGTACAGTTTTAATTTATTCCTTATTGAAGTGGCCTCAGTTTAATAACTGCATTGCTGAGTAATCCAAAGGTTGAGCAGAGCTAGGGTAACTTGAGTGTTACACCACCCCCTTTGACTGGTAACTTTAACATTTCTTTGCTAGCTTGTCTTATTCTTTTCCTTATTTTATTGTTATTCTTGTAATCAAATGGACCATTCTTCAAGAATTTTCTTATGGGATTATACATATTGATGAATTTAAATCCATTTTATTTCTGAATTCCTCTATTATAATTGATAATTATTGACTTTTTCTTTGTTATTTCTTCAATTTATAGCCTTATAAATGAAATTTCACTTGAAACTGGGCCATTAAGGTATGGAATACCACATCCCCCTCTCCATTTAATGCTGTCCCCAGCATTCCAGTTTCAAGAGGAATATTCTGGGTTCATTAATCAAAACTTCATTTATTTAAATCTCTATTCTAATAACTTCACTTGATACTTTCTGTTTGTAGCTCTTTATATTGATTTTGAATCTCCATGGTTTCTTCTTTTGTGTTGTATTCTTCTTTTTCTTGTCTTTGTTTTGAAGTATGACTATTTTGAACATTCCCCATATTGATATATTTGATTTTAATCTTTTTATTTATTTATTTATTTATTTATTAAAGAGGATTTTGATAATAAGAGAAAATTATTTTATTTTGTTTTTCTGATTGGGTTGTTATTTCTTCTTGTTCTTTTTTTTTTTTTTTTTTTTTTGAAATTAACCTTAAATGGTGGGGCCATCCCCTCTCCATTTAATAATTTTACCTTCATTTCTACTTTTTTTTATAGTAATGACTTTAATTTAATATGAATTTATAATGTTTTTTTTTTTAACAGTCATGTATTAAAGAAACAATAATATAGTAATAGTCAAATAATAATAAGTAAGAATCAATAATAATAAATAGTAACAAATAATAATAAATAATAATAAATAATAATAAATGATAATAAATAATAATAAATAATCATAATAGTATAATTAAGTAATAAGAGATACTAATAAAATGATATCAAGTAAATATAAATGTTAAAACAAGGATAATAATAAGGTATATTATGAAATTACTTCTGAGAATAAACTACTTTAAGGTCATGGTAGACCTCTTGTATCACTTTTTTTTTTATTTTAGTATATTAATTATTATAAATGGTGGGTGTCCTTCTATATGGTTATTGTTATTAATGGTTGACACCCCCTCTCCATTTAATAATTGTAACCTAATTTTAATTTATTTATTCTATTTTATTTTCATAATGATAAATTGAATTTAATATAAGTAATACTAATAAATTGAAATTAATTTAAGTAATAATTATAAGTTTAATTTAATTTAATATAAATAATAATAATATTTTTACTTTAATATAAATAATAATAATAAGTTTAATTTAATTTAAGTAATAATAATTAGTTTAATTTAACTGAAATAATGATAAGTTTAATTTAATTTAAATAATAATAATAAATCTAATTTAATAAAAATAATAATAATATTTTTTTTTTTTTTTTTTTTTTTGAAGTAGCTGGGTGTGGATACTCCAAATCAAACCAGCTATACTTCTTATCTCCACTCGCGGGTGATTGAGTTTCTTCCAACTTTAATTTAACCCTCTCGCCTCATATATCAAAAATAAAATTAAAAAAAAAAAAAAAAAAAAAATACAAACAAAAAGTAATAATTAAAGTTTTTTTTTTTTTTTTTTTACAGTACAGTGCAGTACAGTATTGCAATGTACTCCTCTCCTTCAATTGCAATCGATCCTTTTCTTTTCTTTTCTTTTTTTTTTTGAAAATAAAATAAAATAAAAATAAAAAAAAAACAAAATAATAAAATAATAAAATTTGTTATATTACACAGTACAGTACATTGCCCTGCCCAAAGTATGCGAACGCGGGCAGGGCAGCTGTACTGTATGCTCGCGGCTGCTGCGCACGCGAATCCAGCGGATGACCCTCATTCGTCAGAGGTCTGGAGTCCTATCCGGACTTTAACTTTTTTTTTTTCTCTTAATTCTTATTTGCTTGCAACCATCTCTCGTCACTATAATGACCACCATCGTGAAATCCGAATACGACCACTTAAAAAATGGCCTTGCGTGCTGTGACCTCAACAGCATTGCACCATCCAACCTTGATTTGCCCAATCGACTTGTCAGAAATTTTTTTTTTTGTTTTTTTTTTTAAAGAGGAAATTATACTGATTTTTTTTGCTTTCAGGTTTATATGCCTTACCTCGACATTGAAACCAGGGGACGTCTTGTTGGGATGCGCCAAGCAGGCCTCCCATCTCGAGCTATATCGGACCTCGCTGGAATTCCCCTCACGACTGTCTATGATACGATCGACAAATATCAGCGTATCGGGACTGTGAAGACCCAAAAAAAGAAAGGCCGACCTACAATCATGACCGAACGTGACCGCCGCAAACTCAGCCGAATAATCACCCGTGGTCGTCGATTAACAGTTGCACAGGTGACCGACCTCATGACCCACATGGTCTCCACCCGAACGATCCAGCAAGAGATACATAAACTCGGGAAGCACTCTCGCATCGCCCCCAGAAAGCCCTACCTCCGACCTCAAGACTTCCAACGGCGCCTGGCATTCGCCCAAGCCCACCGCCATTGGACAATAAACGATTGGGCCCGGGTCATTTGGACGGACAAATCGGCCTTCAAGCTTGGGAAAAAGGTCGATTGAGTACGAGTTTGGAGGACCCCTCGAGAACCTCGCTGTCAACCATCGATTGGGTCGTCAATCGCTCATGGTCTGGGGGGCATTTTGTGCAGCGATGCGAGCGCCGTTAATTTTCCTCAATGGTCAAATGACCTCGACCGAGATGGTGCAGCAGGTTTATTGACCGGGCCTGCTCCCGTTCGTAGCCTGGATGGAGCAGGCCCCCTGGATACGTGGTCGCAAACGCATGCTCCTGATGGAGGATAACGCCCCGATCCACACAGCACGAGCGAGTACCGATTGGCGAAATCGGCATGACATCCAGAAGCTCGATTGGCCAGCACATTCACCTGATTTGAACCCCATCAAAAACGTATGGAAAACGATGAAGAGTCAAATCAGTAAACTATACCAACCTCAGACGGTGGACGAGCTACGAAACGCGATTAACGCTGCATGGACTGACTTCCATGTTAACCTCCTCAACGACCTCCTCTATTCAATGCCACGCCGGATGGCCATGGTCATTGAGATGAATGGAGGTCCAACTTCTTACTAGGACCTCCATTTATAAACGGTACGTTTTCCTTTTTGTCTTTCTCACAGTAAGGAATCCATTGCTGATTTGTTACTCTCTTTCTTATTTCTTTTGTTGTGTCACATTTGGTTTCTTAATTTTATGTTTGTGTTTTGTTTTTTTAATAGTTATAAAACATTGTGTAATGCTCAATGACTTGTAGTTACAACCTTTAAATGTAAGAAAAAATTCTTTGCGATTGACTTCAAAAAAAAAGCCCCATCCGTGTGAGACCCCAATTGCGCAGTAAAAAAAAAAAAAATACAGTTGCCTTTCTGTATTTTTTTTGTTTGCATACTTATGGCAGGGCACTGTACATGTACACAGTACGACTGTAGTTTTTTTATTGTAATCAATTGTTCTTGTTTTCTTGCTGTTTTTTGCATTGTTGCAACGATTTTCTTCTTTTTTTTTTTTTATACTATTATTATTTTTAGAAAAAAAAATAAAAATAAATAAATAGATTTAAAAAATTAATATTTTTTTTTTGTTGTTGTTGGTTCTTTAATGTACAGTACTGTACTCTTTGTTTTTAGTCACAATCGATCATTTTTTTTTATCAATCATTTTTTTTTTTTTTTTTTTTTAGAAAGAAAAAATAAAAAAAATGATATATGTATTTTTTATTTAACATTCAAATTTGATGTTTTTTTTTTTTTTTTTTAAAAAAAAAAGAAAAAAAATAGTTAATTATTGTATTATTATTATTATTATTATTTTAATAATAATCAAATTGGATATTTATCAGCTGGAGTTTTGATGTGTAGAACTAAAAATAACCATAATCAATACTAAGCAGCTTTAAAAAAAAGTTCTTTTAATATCTTTTTTGAAATTAAATTTAAGATTAGGTATCAATTAATTAAGTTGAATTGATCTTTATTTAATGTTTTTTTTAATTTAGTTTACTGAAACATTAATTTGACCAAATAAAGTGAGATTAAATTAATTAAGATTTTAAAATTAAATCAAAGTTCAATTGATTCTAATTTAGTGTTTTTTTTTTAATTTAAGTGAATTAAGAATTAATTTAATCAAATAATATAAGATTAAATTAATTAATTTTTTTTTTTTTTTTTTTTGAAATTAAAATTAATGTTTTATTTTAATTTAATATTTGTTTTAGTTGTGTGGAGTTAAGGATTAATTTAACCAAATAATTTAAGATTTAAATTAATTAAGATTTATTTATATATATAAATTTTTTTTAGAAATTGCAGTCGAGGTTTAATTTAATCTTGAAAATTAATCAATATAAGGTTAATTTAATCTATGCCATTGATCTTTTATGCCATAAATTCCAAAAGGAATTAAAGAGCTGATAAGATTTATCTTTTGAGTTTTGCATAGCCTCCAATATATGAAAAATTTGAGGGCTAATCTGTGGGTGGAAGAAATTTGCTCCATATTCAATATAAAAGGAGGTGTTTTTCTCCCTTATCCCCAGAAAAAATAATAATAATAATAATAATCTTTGTGTCTTTTATAATGAGATATTTTGAATCTTCAAAGTAAATTTATAAAAAAAAGAAAATTTATAAAGAAATATTTTCATTTGGGTTTAACCTGGCCAGTTGTACCCTTGATTATATATTCTTTATTTCTTTATTATGTTGATATAATTATTATTTAAAGAAATTAAAACTAATAAGATTTCTGGAGATATCTTATTGATTTTTCTGGTTGCCTTTGATCTTTTGAATGCTTGTTTTTTATGAACTGTTATTGTTGTTGATATTTAATCTTGCTTTATTATCTTGATTATTTTGATAATTGTTCTTGTAAGCAAGGGGGTGACTAGTAATTTGTAAAAAAATGAACCAATAATAAAAAAATATAATTTGAATAAAAAATAACCATAAACAAAACTGGTCACCCCTCTTGCTATGTGTATTGTGAGGCTGTGTGTTTTGTTTGGGCATATTTGTATCTTCTTTTGAATTGATGTTATATTATAAGACCCCTTCAAAGCTTTCAGATGTATACTTTCTTGATTTGTTTCTTTGATTCTTCACCTTTCCTTGATTTCTTGAATGTGGTGATATTATTGACTATGATATTTAATATTGATGAAGGTAAATTTATAGAATAAAATTGAAATTCCCCAGAATTTCATCCCAAAAACTTAAATCATAAAGGATGGATTTAAGAAATAGAAACCCACCCTAATTTTTTTTGCTGAGTTTTTTTTTATACTAATACATAAGATAACATGGAATAATGATACTAATACACTTGAAACTTTTTTTTTTTTTTTTTTTTTTTTTTTTTTTTTTTTGATGTTTGATATCTTTTTTTTATATTTTTTATACTAAAATAAAACTAAAATTCATGATATAAGAAAAATAAAATTTGTTATTATAATAAAAAAAGTCATTGAGAATGTGAAAATTTGTTGTCAAAACCATTTTTGAATTTGGCCTTCTTAGCTGTAAGCTCATTTATTCTTTCTTCATTGAGATATTGATCTTGAAAATCTACATTCTCATTAGAGTAATCCTGGATAATATTTTCATTTCCATTATTATTTTCTGTCCAATCCTCTTCTTGTGTTGAGTTCTTATATTGCCTTGCCAAATGGGCTTGCAAACTTGGGCATATCTTTTTATTCTGAGTAATCCAAAAATATTCCTTTTCTTCCTTAGTCTTCTTCTTCTTTTTGCTACTTTTGTCTTTGATTTTCTTTGATTCATTCTTCTTTGGGGTACTAATATCTTCCAACCACTTGACATGTTGGTTTGCACATTCAAAGCTGTCCCTAGAATTATTTTTATTGTGATCCTCAAGGTTGGCATTTCTAAGAGGTTGCCAATTTGTATAACCTTCCCAAGGGAATTCTTCTTCAGTAAGTATAAATTTCTGTTCATCTTTAACTTCTTCTTGTATGTCCATTTGACAGAATAATCCTGCTTCATTCTCATATTCTGATCCAAAAAGATGTTTTTCTAAAATATTTGGTGTGTGTATTGTATTTTTTATGTATTCATCTCTGGCCTGGTTTCTAATAGATGAAAGTTTTTTGAATCTTCCTTCAATTTCTTTTTCAATATTAAAGTTATTATGAGCTTCCCCAGAGGATTTGTCTTCAGGGGGTAAGGCTTTTTGTTTATTTAATTCCTGTTGTATGTCAATTTGTGACAGTGAATTAATTGGATTTTCATATGTTGACTCATCAATGTTAGCTGCATTGATATTCTGACCTGTACTGAAACTGCATTCTATATCTTTTCTTGTTGACTTAAAACAAGGGAATTCCATTTTTAGAGGTTCTTCTTCTATACAAAAAGGTATATCTTTTACTTGATCTTGGTCATTTTTTTCTTCATGTGAAACCTCTTCTTTGAATGATATGTTATTATCTGAATTATCCTCTTCTTCTGGGAATTTACTCTTTGCTGAAGTAATCTGAGAGTTGATATTGGTAATATGTATGATACTTCTATCTTCTAAGATTGAAGGTGGGATTACAACCTTCTTTATGTGATCACTTGAATTGGGTTTACTGAATATACTAGGTATTACTAAAGATTCTGTATTCTTTTCTTTAAGTTTATTATGGTTTTTTGAATTGGAGTGATTCACCTTAATCTTCTTAATTGGATTGATGATCATATTTTCAATTAAAAATTTTACTTCAAAGTGTTTGGCCTTTTCACTCTTGTAAGTATCCTTCTTTAAGGAGCCTTTTTCTTCATTTGCAATCTCAGAATTTGACTCTGAAATAAACTTTTCTTTCTTTTTAGGTTCCAATAAATTCTCCAATGATTTTGATTTTTGTGTGAATGATTTTTTAATACTCTTTATTCCTTTTGAAATTGAGTTCAATGATCTTAAGGGTGTGAATTTCTTTGAGGACTTCTCATAAAAAACATTTTCTTTGGGATCAAGACTACAGTTGTTACTTTCAGTATGAGCTTCTTCCTTGGAAGTCTGTTTTGATTCCCTAAAAATTTCACTATTAACTTCCATTTTCTTGGTCTCATTGATGTCAGAAATAAGTAAATTTTCTTCTGTATAAGGCATATCAACTACTTTCAATTCAGGTTTGTCAGATAAACTATGTGATCTTAATTTTTCTTCATTTATGGTCTTGTCAGTTTTTCTCATTTCCTTGTGGTACTCCTGAGGATTTATCTCTTGTGAATGTGTTCTATCTTGAATAATTTGTTCATTTTTTATGGGAAATTCCTCCTTTATTTCCACTTTGTCTTTGGATTCTTTCATTTCTTCACTATCAAAACTTTGATGAGGACTTTTCTCTGAATGTGCTTGATTTTTGGATCTTGACTCTTTTTCTATTGGTATTTCTTTCCAATCTTCCAATTTGGAAACTGCACATGTTTCCATTCCTGCTGGTGGGTCTTCTCTCCATCCTACTTTCTGTGGTGAACAAATTGGTAAGCAAAGTCTTCTTCCATCTGGCTCTATATAACTGAATATTTCCCCTTTTTGTTGAGAAAAGTCTAATCTTATGTTATTATCTGCAAGGAAAGGCCTTCCCAATACTGTGTGAACTGCTCCTCTTGCTACAAAAAGATGTATATTTCTTTCTTCCCCAGTGACTAAAGTGATTGGAGTAAATTCTGCTAATCCAACTATTGAGGTACAATGCCCACCAATTCCCCTTAAATTCATGTTGAGGCATCTTGTGGTAAGTCCTGCTTTGATTGCTGAATCTTCTGGTATTATATTCAATTCTGATCCTGTATCAACTAATGCCATTATTTCATGTCCTTCTTCTCCCAAATATACTTGCATAAGTCCCAATGGACAGGCATAATGTAATTTTGGCTGTTCATAATTACCCAAATGATGATTTATGAGTTTGGTTTGAATTTCCTTTGTATCAATTGAATTAATAGATTTTTTCTCTTCTTCTGTCAGGTTCTTTAATTGATTAAAAAACTTTGGTGACATGACTAAAATTTGTTCCAAGGTAAGATTTATTTTCTGATCCAATACCTTTTCGATAATTTGTGCCATAATTTCTTGAATATCTAATTTTTCTTCCTTTATGATTTTCCTTTCATTGACTTTCTTCATTGGTTCTTGAGTATTTTCAGTTTGATCACTTTTAGGTTCCTGTGGAGGTATATTATTTTCATTTTGCACCATTTGAGGCTTCTTATATTTAGTTGGAATAATTGTTTTCTCTTCTTCTTTTTGCTCATCTTCAATATAAGCTCCAGGTATATTTGGTCTTTTATTTATTGGTGTTTTCACTTTTGAATGTGATCTTAAAGCATCTTGATTGGTATTTTCTGCTCTTGAGTTTCTTTCTTTGGTATTTCTTAATCCATAATTATTTAAAAGTGGCTCATTGGCTGATGAAATAGTTGGTGGTTGCCAGCTTCCCCAGTTTTCAACTTTGGCTATAGCAGTTGCACTATCATCTTTCTTTAATTGAATTATGTTCATTGGATTAGGTTTGGGTAGTGCTTCTTTAGCTTCATCTTCTTTAATTTTCTTTGTGAGTTCTTCTAGGTCTTTTGCAAAGTCTTCAACTAGCTTCTTTGGAGCTATTTTACCATCAGTTGGAACTCTTTGCCAATTGGGAAATAAAAATCCACCTCGTCTGCTGACCCATTTCTTATTTTGATGTTCAAAGAGATAGTTGCATCTATTTATTGAATGTCCTTCCTCCAGACAGTAGTAGCATTTGAAATAAGGCTTTGGTATGTTTTGTGCTGGTGCATAGGGAACATGCCTTTGTGAAAAGGGTGGTAAGCTATCTTTTGGGTACCTTGTTTGATTTTCCTGCTTGATTACCTGACCTGTTTTACTTTGAGGTAGTACTGCTTCTGTTAATTCCTTAATTTGCTGAATGAAATCCTTCATTTCCTTTTTTTCTTCTTGATCCTGGCTTCTGTGTCTTTTTTGTTCTTTAATTTTCTTATTAAGATCCTTCAATTGATTCAAGGCATTTTCCATTGTTTCATCTTCAAATTTAACTTTCTTTTCTTGTGCCTTATCTAAATAATCATAGTTGAGTTCATCCTGAGAAATTTTATCTTCTACTCTATCCCTTGATATGATCACAGTTTCTAGTTCTTGCTCTATATAGCTCTTCAACACTTTCATTTCTGGTACAATATATCCACCATCCCTTGCTTGGATCATGACCTTATCTCTTCTCATCTCCTTAATTATGGAAGTCCTAATTTCAGGTGAAAGACTTGCATAGAGCTCTTCAGTGTGCTCAACTTCCCTTCTAATATATCCATATTTGTACAGATAATTTGTGATCTTTTCATATTCTCCAATAAATGTCTTGTATTCAGCTAGGTTTCTAATTCCTCCTGCTCTTTTGGTATTAGTGAAAAGCTTCTCCAAAGATTCTGGTCTATATCTTCTGTCTGGCTCTACTCTTCCCCATTCTGTAGTAAGTTCTTCTTTGAGTTTTGTCCAGTTCTTCTCTTCATAACCTTGCATTGCTTCAATTTTCTCCTTAACTTCTTCAGATGCTGACATAAAGACAACTTGTCTTGCTATATCTTCTCCACTAGCTCCTTCAATTTCAGCTGCTGCTTCCACTCTTTTTATGAATTTTTCTACTTCATTACCATCAAAAACAAGATTATAATCTTTAGCTCTTATCTTAACAATAGGAGATGTTACCTTAGGAATTTCCTTTTGTAATGGACTTGGATGGTTTGGTGTAGTTAAAAATACCTTCTTTGGGAGACTTTGAGTTCTTGGTTCTGTTACTGGAGTAGAGGTTGCTCTAGGACCAGGTGTAGGTGATATTGGTGAGTCTTCAGGCCTAACATGCCTTGGTAATGTTTGTTCACTTGGACTGGCTCCAGGTGTGTAAGATGTTTGTTCCCTTCTTTTACCTTTCTTTTTACCTTGTGTTAATAATAAATCTTGCATTTGCTTCATAAGACTTTGGATCTGTACTGTTTGATCTTCCTATTCACTTTCTTCTGCATACTGTCCTTCTACAGTATCTTCAGCTAATGGTGGTAAGTCAGATGTTGATTGTTGATTCATTTCTACTTGATAAACTGATCCTTTAAATTATTTTTTACTTCTCTTGTTTTTTCTTGCTTCTTGAATTAACTTGAAGAAAAATCTCCTTAATTCTTCCTTTTCCTTCTGTTCTGTTCTTGGTGTTGCAATGAGTAAATCAATATCCTTGGGTGTTTGATTTTCTGGTGTGCCTTCTTTTACTGGATAATAAAAATGGTATGATTGATTTGAGGATTGTGATGGTGATGATGATTTGGAATGGGATTTGTTTCCAGATTCCAGATTGTATGAGAGTGTTGATTGTTAATTCTTGATAATGATAATTATTTTTGTGAGTTATGTTGATTTGGGTTTCTTCTTTTATTGATGATTGACTGATTATTGAAAGTTGAAGTTGAAATGGCCACTGTTGGGACACCAGATGTGGAACTCCTTTTAGTGTGGGATTGGATAAGGCAGTCCTTGAGGGGGAAATCACAGGTAAACAGTTTTGAATTGCTGAAATAATCCTGTAACCAAGGGTGCTAATGGTGTTTTAGCTGCCCCTCTGAATATACTAAACAATCTCCCTACAGAGCTCACAAATCAATATTTAAGATTGTGGCTTTACAACTAGAGAAGACTTTTCAGCAGTCTCTATCAGACCTATTCAATAACCAGATAAGTAACTTATAAGTTAAAACAGTATAAAATATAGTTTTCAAGTAATAATATAAGATAATTTTAAGGGTAAGACCTTAATAGTATAAGAGGTTGATTTATTATAATAGTAATAAAAGATATTTTAAGGGGTAAGATCAATTTGATGTTATATATGTTATAATACTTAATGGTTTGAGAGGGTAATTCTTAATATAATATAATGATAAGACCTTTAATAATTTATTGGTAAGATTTTGTTCAATATAGAGTGGATGTTTGTTGAATATATAAAAGATATAATATAATATAAGGGTAGGTTTTTTTATATATAATAATATATAGTTGTAAGGTTGTTTTTTTAATATAAAGATATAATAAGACTATTTTTTTTTCTTTATAATGTAAAGGTTATGATGATAAACTCAATATTATGAGTATTATTGATAGTATTATAATTATAAGACTAATAATTTAAACATAGGGTGGATTAATAATATTAAGTAGACCTTCTGTTAACTACTATTAATTAGAAATCACTATGAATTAAACTAATAAGTCTATAATACTTTAATAAAATAACTAGATTATGCTACTAGTAAGGGATGAATGAATTATTCTCCTTCTTGGTATATAATTCCTCTTTAATAATAATACTAGGTTGACCTACTAGTGAGGGATGAATAGTTATTCTCCTTCTTGGTATATAACTAATTGGATTCATGGGGAAAAGAGGAAAGAAATGAGGGAGAGAGGACCTTTATTTATATTCTTTGGGCTCTCCATAGAGGCACTCAAAAACAAGGGACTTAGAATTTTTCACTTCTTTTGGCTGGGATAATTTCTTTATAGTGGTAAGATATCATTTGTTTGGTTGGTTGTATCAATTTATGTATGATTATGTAATCTGAGATGTTTTTGCTGGTGGGGAATTTTGAGATGGTGTTATTTGATCAAGATATTGCACCATATGTTTGGTATATTGCACCATTTCTGAAGCTTTATTTATATTTTGCTCAAACTTTAATATTATTATGCACAGCCTTGAGGGTATTTAGCTGGTGAGTAATTTTGAGATGGTGTCATTTCTTCCAGGTATTGCACCATTTGTTTGGTTTGTTGCACAATTTTTGGTGGTATGAGATGATTTTGTACAGTTATTGCACCATAGGTCTGTGCATTGTTTGAATTGTAGGTGGAGAATGCTGTGTATTGTGGGGATTCTATTTGTCCTGTATGAGTTTTAATTTTTCTTCATTTAAATTGAATTCTGTTTTTAATTTATATTTACTGGCTTATCAGGTGGCTGTGCTTGTATTTCCACAGATATGCTGTGTAGTTTAAGGTTTTGATGGATTTTCCTTGCATAAATTAATTGATTTCTTTTTCTTTCTGTCTTGTGACTGTTGATTGGTACAGTTTTAATTTATTCCTTATTGAAGTGGCCTCAGTTTAATAACTGCATTGCTGAGTAATCCAAAGGTTGAGCAGAGCTAGGGTAACTTGAGTGTTACACCACCCCCTTTGACTGGTAACTTTAACATTTCTTTGCTAGCTTGTCTTATTCTTTTCCTTATTTTATTGTTATTCTTGTAATCAAATGGACCATTCTTCAAGAATTTTCTTATGGGATTATACATATTGATGAATTTAAATCCATTTTATTTCTGAATTCCTCTATTATAATTGATAATTATTGACTTTTTCTTTGTTATTTCTTAAATTTATAGCCTTATAAATGAAATTTCACTTGAAACTGGGCCATTAAGGTATGGAATACCACAGCGGCAAGTGAAAACCAAGAACCTGTGGCCAGGTTGCTCAGGAGAGTTGATAGAAATAGTAGGGAAGTGATTATGTATGCTAATGACAGAACTATTCCAGGTACTACTTCTGAGGAGATGGCTTCAAAATTTTCCTGGTATGAAGATGAGTTGATAAATGACTTCCAGAGAACTTTTGATGATTTGGGTAGAGATAACTAGCTTCCTTGTCCTTGTTTGTGTTTGGTCTTACTTCTATCCCCACTCTTATAAACTACTAAAAAGAAAAACAAATAAATGGAACCTCCCAATACATGATTTGAGAGGGGATGCTTCTTCTTTAAAGAAATAAAAGAAAACAAAATTATACAATTAAAGAAAAAGAAAGAAAAAGACAGTAGAGAAAAAGAAACAGAGAGATTCCTGAGGTTTTTCCTTCTTGTGGTGAGTTGCTTGGATTTGGCCAAGGATTGTCTGAAAGATAAAAGCCAAGAATTTGATGCTCACAGAGTGGCCAAGGTGATGTTTTACAAGAAGTAGAACCCTCAGGGATGCATACCAGGAGATGGAACTTACTTTCATAACTTCTACTCCCCACCAACCACCATAAAACAGATAACTTTTCCATAATTGACTTTGAAGTAATGGATGTCTTGAAAAAATATGATTGGCATAAGTTGGAAAAGAATATAAAGATAAAAGATAAAAAGAGAGAGGAAATTTGGCCATATCTTGATGAAAGGTCCAAATTTGAGGGTATTGATGCTGCAAGGCCTTCTGAATCTGTCCAAAGAATTGACAAGCGCTCAAAAAAGTGGCCAAGGTGAAGCTTACAACAACATTTGGGTAGAATACCCCCTTAAAGGTGCATGCCAGGAGAGGAACTTACTTTCATAACCTCTTCTCCCCACCAAGCACCATAAGAAATCAAACTCTTGAGGTATTTGGACCAGGATTGTCTGGATAAAATGAGTGGACTTCCTTGACAAGGTCTGGTGAGTTGGTAGGGTTGGAATCTGGTTCCCAAGTTGTTCTTTCTGGGTCTTCACTGAATCCTTTCCACTCTACAAGGTACCATAATTTTCCTCTTCTGAGTTTGGCGTCCAGAACCTGAGCCACTTCCCATTCTTCTTTCTCCTCCACTAGAACTTGTGGTGGTGGCAATTTATGCCAATTTGGGATACTTGACTTCTTGACTGGTTCTAGTAAGGACACGTGGAATAGAGGTTGAACTGACTTCCATTGTTGATGAAACTTGAGGTGATATCCATAACTTCCAATCTTCTTAATGACTTCAAAGGGTCCCAGCCATCTTTCTGAAAGTTTCTTGGTGGGTCTTGTAGTCTTGATACTCTTGGAAACTAGCCATACCTTATCCCCAGGTTGGAAATCAGGTGGAATTGACCTATTTATATCTGTATACTTCTTGGATCTCCTTATTGCTGACTGTAATTCTTCTTTGACAACTTTCTGTACTGATTGGAGTTTTGTTGATAACTTTCCAGAAGGTGAGTCTTGAGAAATATGGATTGAGTCAAAGCTGGGATTTCTTCCATAAATGGTGAAAAAAGGGAATTGCTTTGTTGATGAATTTTCTGCATTATTGTACGCAAATTCAGCCAGAGGAATCCAGGTGTGCCAGTCATTTTGATGGTAACTGACATACATCCAAAGATACTGTTCTAGAATCTGATTTAACCTATGTGTCTGTCCATCTCTTTCAGGATGGAAAGCAGTTTAAAGATCTCTTGATATCTTGAACTTCTGAGATAACTTGGTCCAGAATGATGAAACAAATAAGGATACTCTATCACTGACAATACTGACTGGAAGGCCATGTTTGGAAAAGACATGACTGATAAACATTTGAGCTAATTCCAGGGCAGTGATTTTTTCATAAGCTGGAATGAAGATTGCCATTTTTGAGAACTGGTCCACAGCTACTAGAATTGAATCAAAGCTGTTTGACAAGGGAAATTGAGTGATAAAGTCCATTGATAAAGAACTCCAAGGACCAGATGGAATTTGAAGAGGTTTGAGTAATCTAAACTTCTTATGATGAATGTTCTTGTTTCTTGAAAATTGCTGACATGAGGACACATAGTCCTTAATGAATTGATTAATGCCAGCCCAATGAAAGTCCCTCTTGATGAGCTTGAGGGTCTTCTCCTGGCCAGGGTGGCCAGCCAACAGTGAGTCATGACGCTTTTGAAGAATATTGAGTTGGATTTCTTCATTGCTTGGGATCACCACTCTATCTTTGAATAATAACTTGGCTTGAGGTTCAAGAGAATAATCTGTTACTGATTCACCTCTTGCTAGTTGCTTGAGTATTTCTTTATAGTCTTTGTCTTGCCATACTTCTTTTTGAATCTTGGCAACTAAATCTGATAATAATTCCACTTTGATTGAGAAGAATCTTGACTCTTGAATGCCATCCTGCTTGATTACTTGATGAAAATTCTGAGGATTCTTGCTGATGAAGTCCATCACCCTCTCTGGGTACACATTGTCCCAATGTGACAAGGCATCTAGTTAGGTGGCCAGCCTGCCTGGGCAGTAAGTGATAGTGAAATAAAATTCAGAGAGAAATTCAGCCCAACTGGCTTGAGGACAAGTAAGAACTTTGGAAGACATAAAATACTGAAGAGAAGAGTGGTCTGTAAAGACCTCAAAAGAATTGGAAAGAGAGAGAAGAAAAGCTCTCCAGCACTTGAGAGCCCAAACTATGCCAAGGAGCTCCTTGTCATAAATTTCATAATTCAGCTCAGCTGGGAGAAGCTTGCAACTGTCAAATGCAATGGGGTGCTTTCATGAGTCATTCACCTGGCTCAGTACAGCACCCAAAGCATAATCAGAAGCATCAGTCTCTACAATAGCTGGTAGAGAAGGATTGAAATGAGAAAGGATAGGAGCAGTGGTGAATGCTTCTTTGAGTATTTGAAACTGACTAAGAGCTTCTTCATTGAAGATAAAGGGAGAGTCTTTTTTTGAGAAGGGAAGTGAGAGCAGTGATTTTTTGGAGTAATTTTTAATGAAACAATGATAGAAATTGGCAAAGCCAAGGAAGGATTGAAGAGCCTTTATGTTCTTTGGCTGAGGCCAATTGAGGATTTGCTGAACTTTAGAAGAATCTATATTGAGGCCATCACTTGAAACAACATAGCCCAAGTATTCCACACTTGAGGCATGGAATACACACTTGGAGGCTTTGGAAAACAAGTTATTGTCTCTCAGTCTTTGGAGTAAAGAGGCCACATGTTTGACATGTTCCTCCTCAGAACTGGAAAATACCATAATATAATCTAAATAAACTACAAAAGAAATATCCAAGAAATCTGTACATATGTCATTCACAAGATTCTGGAAATAAGCTGGAGCATTGGTAAGGCCAAACGGCATAACTACCATATTTGGTTCTGAAGGCAGTTAAGTGCTCATCCCCCTCTTTGATTCTCAGGATATTATATGCATCATGCAGGTCTATCTTGGAGAAGATAGTGAAGCTGGTTCATAGGAGGAACAGGATACCTGTTCTTCCTAGTGACAGCATTGAGTTTGCAGTTGTCAACACGCAAACAAAGACCTCCATCCTTTTTCTTGACAAAAAGGACAGGTGCTCCTGTTGAAGAGGAGCTTGGCCTTATGAAACCTTTCTCTAAATTCTCTGAAATGTAGGCGCACAGTGTTTCTGACTCTTGATTTGATAATGAGTAGATAACACCAACTTGAGGTAGAAGACCCTCCAATTTGATTTGATGATCACAGGCGCGGTGTGGAGAAAGTTTCTCTGCTTTCACCTTGGAGAATACATCCAAATATTGGTGATAAGCAGGAGGGACTACCTTCAACACAGTTTCAATTTCTTCTGGCTCTTCCTCCTCATCCCACTGCTCCTCCAGGAAGGCATGAAAAGACAAGGGAGGAAGGTCCATATCCCCTTGAAAGAGATGAAGGGAAGATATAGCAGCATCTTCTCCAACATCTTTTATCTCTTTGAAGACCTCATCTCTTGATTTGAGTAATGACTGAGATGGAATGATGGAAGGGAAGGTGTTTTAAGTTCACCAACCAGAGCAGCACTGTTGACAGCAGTGGTCAAGGCATTACTAGCAGAAGAATTAATACCACTAGAATCCTTATGACTAGAAAGATAGGTGATCAATCCATTTTTCCAATTGATAATTGGATTGAAATGGTAGAGGAAATCATAGCCCAATATCAGGTCTTCTCCTTTGGGTGAATTTATGATGAAAAAGTCCCATTCAAAGCTTGGGAAGGAAAGCAAGTCAACTACCCACTTGGTATAATGGGTGATGAACAAGGCAGGGGATTCATTTGAATCCAGAATGAAAAGAGGTATATTTTCAGGGAGCTCTGACATAGTCAATGAGTACTTGAGAGCAAAATTCTTTCCAATGAAAGAGTTTGTAGCACCAGAATCAATGAGAATGCTATAAAAATTATCAGAGACAGAAGAAAAAATAAGAAACTTTCAAGATTTCTTGACAGTAGTATTCAGAGTGCACAATTGTGCCCTTGAAGGAAATAAGTGAGAACCATTGGACACATCATGATTCCCACTCAGGCTTTTCCCTGCTTGGTAGGGAACCGTCTTGATCACCCAGGCTTGTTCTGAGGCCTCTTGAAGCATTATCAATTGGGTGCTTTCCACCACAATGTGTACAAAACTCTTCCTTGATCCTCCTCTCCTTTTCAGAACGAGTTAATTTATTGTCCTTATTGAGGAGAGCAGAGTGGGGCTTGTCCTTTGAAGCTTGAAATTTATTTCCCTTCTTATTCTTCTTATGGTGAGGCTTTTTTGAAGATGAATCTTGAGGAGGCCTTGAAAAATTTGATCCAGTAACAAGGGGCTTCTTTTCTTGATGACTACCCTTCTCTTTCTGTCTCTCATGGTATCTGGTATTGAATTGCAGGGTAATGTCCATGAGTTCTTGAAGAGTATCAAAATTACCAGGGTAGGAAGCCAACTGGTCCAAAGGTCTTGATGCCAATCCTCTTCTTTAAGCATGAATATAAGCTCTTTCTGCCCAATATCCAAGTCTTGGCATTAAGCTTCTGAAATCCGCAATGTACAATGATACATGACCACTTTCTTTCAACCTAAAGTTGTCCAACTCTTGTTCAGCTTTCCTGACCTCATTGGGATCACCAGACAGAGTGAATAATTGAGTTTCAAATACCTGTCAATTATTGAGGAGGTAGGAAGGATCTTCATTGGAAATATTGGAGAGGTAGGGTTCAATCCATTTTCCAGCTCTACCAGTGAGAAAGGAATTTGAGTGAAGAACTTTCTTCCTGTAAAAGAAGAAATTTTCTGGATCATTAAGGAAAATCAATCGACAGGATTGGATAAATGCTCTCAATTTATGAGCTTGAGTACCATCAAAAGAATAGGGTGCCTTCATTGATGGAGTCTTGAATGCAGGGGATTTGGAATTGTCCCTGGGAGCAACTTCTTGAGTGAGCTGCCCGATGAATTGAGTCATCTGCTCCATCATCTTGAGGAAGCTTGGTTCAGCTTGAGAGACAAGAGGTTGATTAGAATGGGCTAGATTTGCAGCTTCAGAAGCCTCAGGGACAC
Source organism: Austropuccinia psidii (assembly GCA_023105745.1). NCBI lineage: Eukaryota > Fungi > Basidiomycota > Pucciniomycetes > Pucciniales > Sphaerophragmiaceae > Austropuccinia > Austropuccinia psidii. The sequence goes on from JALGQZ010000002.1 coordinate 25,492,980, forward strand.
CTGCCACGGCAGTTGCCACTTCAGTTCCTCCAGACCCCTCCCCCTCTTCATCTTCAGCTTCCCCTAATCTTTATCTTGCACCTTCAGACATTCCAGGATAACCACCCAATAAGCCAGAGAAGGATCTTGATCTTCTTGACTTCATTCCCCCTCTTCTGGTAGGTGCTGCTCCTTTCATTGGTGGTCCTCTGTCCAAATTTGCACTCAGTTGATGAAATGATGGTGTGCAGTCAAGAGGAGCCATTTCTGTAGGAGTGAGAACAGCTGGATTTCTTTGATATTTAGTGTTCTCAGCTGGAGGGTTATGCTGAACTGGAATTCTTAAGAAAATGGTAATGAAAAATTGATGATACTTTAGAATCAGGGATTAATGCTTGGCCAAATCGATAATCAATAAAATCTTGATGATCTTGAGGAATCAATCAACAGTCTTTAGGTGAAAACAAATTCAATCAATCAATCAATCAATCAATGAATTCAGTCAATATCAGCAGTCAATCAAATATCAACAAATCTTGTAGAATTCAACAATCAATCAAGAAATCAATCAATAAGTCAATGTATTTAATATCAGTTCAAGGTCTTGAGAAATCAATCAGTCAAATCAATATCTTCAGGGCTCAAAATAAATCAATAATCAATAATAAATTCCTGAGGAATTCAAAGTCACCACATCCCGTCTGATCTGCGCAGTCAAACACTGTAGGGCCTAGTCAGTAGTGCGGTGGGGGACCACGCGCGAATACTTGGGTGCCCCAGGTTATATCCTTTTCTGTAAGTGGTGTTGTTAGATGATCCGTATAAAAAAAAAAGTCCAACCCAAATAAAATTCTGAATCTCTGAATCGATAACCCAAATGAATCCCAATCAATTGACCAATCAATAACTCCTGATAGACCTGAATAAAGAACAATAGAGATATTTTATTTAAATAGCATTGAGAATGAAATGGGATGGTCAGCAAATGATTAAGAAATGAAATAATCAATTTTCATATGAATATAATGAATGAGATGAAAATTGAGGATAGAAAAATCATAATCAAGAAGATCATAAGATCATCAAGGAGTCATAATCCATGAATGAGAGAAATGAAGTCAAATGAATGAAAAGAAAGAATGAAATATGAGTTAATTAATTTAATGTCACAGGGGCTCTTCTAAGTGAAGAGGGCCTGGCACTCAGTAAACTGGGACTTACTTATGGAGGGCTCAGGATCTGGTAAGAAAGAAAATACACTGAGTAGTGTAAGAGATGAATTGCTAAATAAAAGAGTGTAAGAAAAGCAGCAACAAATAATAAGAGTAAGAAGAAAAGAGCCAACCACAAACAAGTCCAAGTCCACTGTTGCAACCTGTCAGAATGGAAAGAGAAGGGTTAATAAGGATATGGCCACCCAGCTCATACTGTACAGGCAAAGAAAGAAAGAAGGAAAAGACTAACTTAAAATTTAATAATTATAATACGCAAAAAAAAGGATAAGAATGATTATAAAATAATAAATAAACTAAATTAATTAACTGGGGAAAAATCCCCATGGGGGAGAAAGAAGGGCTGGTATATGTGAGAATCACCAACCCTATTCCAGACAAAGAATTTTCATGAGAAGATTTGATGATGGAATTCAGTCTGGCCAATACAGGTCCTGTATGGATGTACAGGATCTGTACAGGAGGGATGGTGGTATTTAGTGATCATACAATTTGGAAATGGTGCCAACCTGTACAAGTATTGAAAGGCTGTATTAATGAACCAGACTGTATGCATGTTTCAGCAAGGAAGATTTCTGAAGCTGAATGCTGATAGACACAGTAGATTTGCTGGTTTGAGGTGTTTGAGTGGGTTCAAGTATGAATACCCTCACCCCTTATGAGTGGTTGTTACATACTCCAAAGAACTTATTGAAAGATAAGAGTAGAGAAATTTGACAGGTAATTGTGGATTAGAAGCATCAAAATTTATTTATAACAAGATTACAAAAAGATATAGTTGATTTCTATTATTTCAAATATTTATGATTGATTCTGAAAGAATAAAACACTTAAGAAATAGTTCTAACTAATACTTACTTGTTGGTAATAAAGGTACAATGGAATAATGTGATGATTTGGAAAAAAACAGCAAGAGGAGGCCTCTTTTAAGTCTAAGACAGCTCACAGAGGCATGCCAAGGAGAAACCTGAAGAACCAGTGAGTGGGAAGACAGTAATCCTTTCTGGATTAATGATTGCATCATCTGTCATCATGTAAGATTATCATAATTACTTAATTGATTCTTTTATGTGACTACCAACCCATTTAAGAATAAAAGGAGTAACAACTGTAAATCTTCTTTCATCCCAAAGTAATCATAGATCTCTCAAAGGTATCAATATTATTGGAAATTTCATCACAGAGTGTATTTTCTGTAAATTTTAAAAGATTCAGTATTTCACATGTAATTATCAAACGTGGACTGTATGTAAAACTTTGAACTTTACTTATAAGAGTATGATTCATTTTGGCTTTTATATGGATTATAAAGCTCTTAATTGGTCCTGAAAGCTTCAGAAAGTTTCATTAAGAATTGTATTCTTAATGAATTTTTGAAGTTTTTATCTCATCTCTATGTAGAATTGCAAATAGAACTATATGGCTGGTTTCTATGATGTAAATCAATGGATAATAGTCCAAAAAGGGTTTTAATTACTCTTTTGGGGGTTATCCATGGAAAGCCATTCATAATTTACATGGTTACAGGAGTCTAAGTTGCTCTTTACCTCCTTGGCATGTCAAAATAGTAGCTTATTTGGTATTTTCTTATGATATAATGAAATTTCAACTTGGTAACCAAGTTCCCAAAAGGTTTTAATTTACTAATTGGGTCATGATCAGCCATGCATCCAACCTTTGGAGCTGTCCTTGCCTCAGAGGCCTCAGAAGTTGGGTACCCTGGCTCTCTTTGATGTCTTTTGTCCCCCTTCACAATTTATTATGTCAAAGTTGAAATTCAGGCTTAAAATGTGATATCCACTATGGGTGTACCAAAAGTGTATGTCAAAATACCATAATATTCAGTGCCACAAACATGCAAAACACTATTCTTAGTGTATATGTAACATGGGATTTCTCACATTCCCATGATTTTGGCGTGAAATTGAGAAAAACACAAGTTTTAACAGATCTTTTATGTGGTATTGATGATGTGGTATTGGAATATTTTCCATATTACCACCTCAAAGAGTTGATTTGATCTTATTCACTCTATGGAGCTACCCTAGGTGAAATTTTGTGTAGAATCTAAATCTGGCCCTAAATCCATGGATTTACTTACTCAATAAAAGATTATTCATTTTACTGAAATAAAAAATGATTGATTTTGAATATATTCATTACTTATGGGTTATGCATAGGTCAGAATTTGTTTTTAAGATAATTGTGGCCTATTTGGGTATGTAAAATATACCTCAAGGCTCACAGAAATCATAGCTTTATATGAGACCTTTCTTGTTTTCAATACTTCCTAACAGCTTCAATATTTTTATACTGTCCCTGAGCTTGCTATTTAATGATAGTATCCATAAAAGTATCATCATTTTTTGATTTTAAATATATAGTCCCTTATTTCCAAATTCAATTTCAAAATAATATGAAACATTGAAAATGGTTTCTTTCTCAGGTTGAATAAGAATGGAAATCCTATACTAAAAGTAAGCCTCATCTCTCTCCCTAAATTCAAAAGTTGGTATTTTCAAGTCACATTATTATTCAAGTGTATGTATCCTCATAATTGAGAAATCTTGAACCTCTAAATAGCTTAATTATTGGTCCCTTCAACTCTCTTTTATATTTAATGAGGTTTTTAAATTTAAAGAAGGGGAATTAATACCTGGTGGGTTTGTATGAGGTATTGTTAAATTGTTAAAAAGTGGAAAAAAAGGATTTTGCATGCTGGATTTATTTTCCCATTTGTTTATTTCTATATATGTTTTTTTTAAAATAACATAGTTTTTACAGTGACAACTATCCTTTAAATATTCTAAGAACTATTGAATCTTTTATAGAATTTCTCTGAAAAAAACATAATATAAATTCCCATCCTCTTAACATGTTGGGGAGGTACTTTACATGACCAACCTGTATTGTCATTTACACGAAGTTTTGTAAGATAATTCTGGATTTTGCTATGATTGTAAGGAATTTTTATTCTAAAGCATAAGATAATATATGTCTTGAACTTATTAGATATATTAATTGGGAACTCTGTTTTTTTCTCCGTTCAAAAATCTATTTCTTACTTATTTATTATACACAAAATGACGGAAGGTTTTTATAACAGTGATTAATCTCAACTCCCCAAGCTCTTATAGAAATATGTTAGGAGAAATTAACATAACCTAAAATAATATGCAATAAGGAAGAGTATAGATTAATTCCTATTAAATTTATTCAAATTATTCTCTTGAAATTTCTGTTCAATGATATTTCTGATATTTTTCAAAAAATTTGCAACCTGATTTTTTAAGGTGAAGAACATACATAATGATTTGTGTTATCATTAAAATTTCTCTTATTGTGCAGATATGTGAAGTCTTTTATTATATTTTTTCATCCAAAAATCATAACATGATATATGTAAATTGGTTAGGCAAAAAATTTCACAAATTATGTGAGCTCAATAAATCTCTTAGCCCAAATATCATGGGGATAAATGATTTCTTAATTTACCTATCAAGGTTGTTTTGCATTACAGGATCAATTTTTTCTGGAATAATTTCTCTTACTATGTTCTCACTTCAGAAAAATATGCTAGCATATATCATTCTTTGATTGAAACATGTCAATACTTAAGAAGGGTACCAGACTTTACTAGTTTTACAGGGTATTTGTCCTTATACCCAAACCAATTTAAAAAAATACATAAATGAAAGTTCTGTATGAGCATCGAATTACAGAATTAGTCATATGAAAGACTCATACCTGTCGGATTCACAAAAGAAAGCCTTTCATTGCTCATAAAGGCTTAATTAACCAAATAAAGTTTTGCATTTGTCAAGGCATAAATTTAAGATCACCCAGCCTCCTGTAAAGTCCATATGCATCCATACCAGCCCTTTACTTCTAAAATGAATTAATGGTCAGAGGAACTGCTCTCCTTACACCAGGGCTGATTGATTCTCACATACACCATGAAATAAATTGCAGCATCTGTAGGAATGTACTGCAGGACCAACATAGGTCCCAATGTGAGTATCATTCTAAATGTAAAATGGGTTAAGAAAGGTGTCCAACCCTGGGATTATGTTTCAACCTTATAAGCAACATTATATAATTATTTTTTTATTATTGCGTATTGTTCTGTATTCTGTTTAATACTTTTTTAGTTTCCATTTCCTAAAAAACAGCTCAGAATAAAAATATCCATATAAGTAAAGGATAAAAAAAATTCAAAACTCATAAATGAATCAATTTTTTCAATTCCAATAGAATATCAACTCTTTGTTTTTCAAGAGAATCTATTGTTATTAATATTGAAAAAAAGCTTAAAGAATTCAAGTTTTATCTTACAGGAATTGATTTCATTTTGAAAATTAAATCTAACATTCATATGAATGATTAAAAGGCATTTAGACAAAATTTGAATGCTTCCATTTTGACATCCAAGGAGCATCCTACACAGGAATTGTGAATGGAATCTAACTTCAATTTATATCAAAGTTTCATAAAAATAGTTTTCATTTTGAAGGATATTTTGAAGCTATTTTAAAGGTTTGATTGATTTTATGATAGATGTGAAGTGCAAAATGGTGAATGGGTCAATTATTGGAGCTTTTAGCTCTTTTAGAATCAAAGTATAATGAGCTAATTCCTCTTCATATCAATCAATTTTTGGTCACATCAGAGAGTATGTATTCCTCCATTCCTAAATTTGCAAAATGATGAAATCGATGGCTCTCCAAATACCACAAAAAACCTTTTTCATGGCTTCAGAACTTTATTTTTAAATCTAATTCGTTGAAGCCAAGGTCTTTTCAAAATTATCTAGTAATACAAACTTGAAAGATCCTTGTTTCTAAAATTGATACAATCTCCATCTTCCTAAGATCTTCTTCCATATCAATTGTTGTTTTTTTTAGCATGAAAAATGAAAAATATTTTTTCCAATTGTTTTTGGGGAGGTATTCAATCTTTCACAAATTTCCACTCCAAAGGATTAAAAGAATCATTTTTTGTGGAGAAATAGTCAAATGTATTACATCATGTAGAGAAATATTCAACATTCCAATTCAATTTGTCAAAATATTTGTCAATAAGCTCTTTTTATGAGAATAATATTCTTCAAATTTAGGACTATTTATATAGGCTGATTGAGGAAGTTTGGTGTATTGATACAATGCAATTAATATCTTCTCACTACCTATCCTCTGAATATTTTGAATGATCTTTCCTAGAAAATTATCAATATTTCACACATCAACCTATATTTCCATCAGAAAATCTTGAATCCACACTAAGAAAGTGGGAAATTGAGGGACCAATAAGTGCATAAATTAAAAATAATTTGTGTTACAAAAATCCCTGAAAAATTGTTTCAATTTTTACAACCAACCTTAGAGATATTTTCATATACCCAAAAGAATAAAAATGACAAAAGTATGTTATGATTATAAATAAATAAATTTATTTGCATTATAAAAATAAAATTCATATAAAAAATAAAAAATGTAGTTATAATTTGAAAGTAAAATTACATTGTAATGTAAAACTGTGAAAATACACTTTTACTTGAGAAATACAAGTAAAAATAAATTTTAAACAAAAATATCAAAATTAAAATATTTTTACAAAAATTAATAATAAAAATTATTGTAACTTTTTTACAATGAATAAAATTAGGAAATTTATCTGACCATTGGAATCCTCATAAAAGATTAGGTGGGGTCACCTCTGATTGAAAATTCTGTAGGTCAACACTAAATAAGCTCAAATTAAGTTTTTAGTATCTTCTGTATGAAAATATGAAGATACTCAAAGCCTTTCTTTAATTAACACAACATGTGTTTTTAACCATACAGTGTTGTGTTAAAATTGAGATGTGGTGTGCAGTTTAGAAGCTATGAGGTATTGAAGCATTTTTAATTTAGATGTCAAAATGTGTGTGTGTACTGCATCAGTGAACTTGGATTTACATATTTCTAACCAATAATTACAGTTGTCTAATTTAATTCTTCAATTTAATTAATTCTTTAAAGATTCTAGTATAGTACATGATTAGGAATCAAAGAAAAATAAACTGGAAAGATTAATTTTTTTGGGGGGGAAAGGAATCTTGGCTCCAAGGGTGCCAGACTCCCCCAAATTTCTTTCTGCAAGGCATGGGATGTCAAAATTCATGCAAACATTAATTCCTTTTGGCCTGGAATTGAGTCACAAGTTCTGTGACTCAATTGATGATGAGGTTTTGATAACAACCAGGGCAGTTTTAACTATTTCCAAGGGGGTAAAACTTTCCTTAATCTATAAAACTCTCAGTAAAAATAGTTTTAACTGTTATTGAGGTCTCTTACACACATTCTGACATGTTTTGCAGGCTTGAAACCAGGTATTACTATAGAAATGGCCAATAAAGGGTTCAATGATACTGTAATTGGCTTTTCTGCTGTCAGAGTGTTTTGCACGACTGATTAGAGTGAATTTTGATTTTGGAGTAAAAAGACTGGTCGCTATGAAAGAATTTCTTCTTTTACCACTTTTCTCTTCATGTTAGAATATTTTCCTTTTATAATTATTTTAAAAATTGTTAAGCCAATCACTAAAGGATTTAAAACACCATTTTAAATTACTTCAAAGCTTTCAACTACAATAAAAAATTTAGAATCATTTTTACCTTCAACCACCCTAAGAGTAAATTAAAGCATCTTTCATCATTATCAACTTTTCACTTTGTTTCCAAATTCACCTTGGTAGCTTTTGGGAATGATTTATTTTTAAAAATTGTTTTAAAGACCCTGTTTTTATATTAATTTCCTGCAGTTTTTCTTAATTCATTACAATTCAAATTGCTCTTGAAAAATTGTCTTTTTTATCCACAAATATCTCTTCCGGATTATCTTTGGATAAATATTTACTGTTGGCAAAACAATGAATCTTTGAAATATTATATTTTTATACTAAAAAAGTTAAAAAAGATAAAATTGTAATTCTTTCTCTTAATAATCTTCAAATTTCCTATTTTAAATTAAATTTTACGTTATACAAATTTTAAGGACAGCAAAAGTAATTGGTTTTGAATCAAATTTCACATCCACACCTTACATTTGAGGGCCCAGCCATGATATCTTACCTGTGAAATATTCTTTACCTTTTTTATTTTTTTCTTATATTGGAAAATTTAGAAATTCATAAAAAATACTTAGAATCAAAGAAAATCATAAAAAATGAAACTTTTTCAAACTATAAGTGTGGCTTTAATTTTCATTTCTGTTTTTGAAAAACCTATTTTTACTTAAATAAATACTTTTTGCATTTATTTTAGTGTCCTGGAACATGTCAAGATAAGAAAATAGTGAAACAGCATCCAAAGTTCCTAGCATTATCCCTCAAAGCACTATCAATTATGATCATAACAGCACAGGTATTATGAATCAGAATAATCAACCATAGCCAATTTTTTCTGAATTGAGTGACTTGGACATAAGTAATACCATCCAAAAAGAAAAGAATTTGGAAAATAGTAAGTTTTTTGATGTAAAAATACTATTTTAAGCTTTTTGAATCAAAAATATGCCTTAAACCAGATCAGGAGCAAGATATAACCCCTCAAGCAGCGCCCAAAAAGGCTATAGATGTGATTATGGAAGAAGCCAATTGGCTACACAAGGAAAAGGGTCAGTCAATGAATCCCAAACTGACAAACTATTCCATTCTGAAGCTGAGAACAATTTTTTACCTTCAAAAAGAGCTTAAACCACCACAGGAAGCCTAAGTGGACATTGACAAAGCCAGCCAGAAATATTACAACAATTTATTTCAGCACAAATAGTACCAGATCCTTGAAGATCTGTGGAAAAACTGCATGAATTCTTACCTGACTGTGAGAAAGTATCTGGGAAATCCCAATACTTTCAAGCTACCCAATGGATGGTATCCATTTATGGAAAAGAAAAAAATAATGCTTTTAACAGAAGAATTGAGGAACAACAATCCTCCACCACACAAACAAGTGCAAAACTGAGCCCCAATAGCCCAAAGCAAAACTTCCAACATCAAAAAGCAGCAACAGACTCAGAAAAAGGCCAAAGGCAAGGCACCAGCCACAAAACCATACAGCCAGGGTGATAGAATCCCAAAGATTCAGCAGTATTCCATGGAAAATTTTGTTTCAGATGGCCAGAACCATTATGGAATTGAAGAAAAAGGAGGAAGCCACATTACAATATTCAAAAAGATCTGTGAAATTCTGGATGGAATTCCAAATTCCTTAGAGCAATAAATGATGTAAAAAGTAACATTTCTGATAAAAATTCATCAATTTGTAACAATTTCAAGAAAAAATCTAATTTTGGGCCAAATAAATTAAACACTTATGTTTTTTGAAAGGTTTTTCAGAAAAATTAGAACTTCATATAATGAGAGTTCATTTGCTAATATGATAAATGAACAATCTGAAATCATCAAAGAATTGATAGATACAAATTCTAAATTAAATATTAATAAAATTATTTAAACAAGAATAAAACAAGCCATGAATATTATCAAAGCAGGTAATAAGAAGCTCCTTGATGATATTTCAAATTCATTTACTGAAATAAAGAAATATGCAATTGCCTTGAAATTCTTTTTTGACACCTCACAGGAGGAATTATAAAAATTAACAATGAAATTGAATTGAATCATTTTCTGATAATACTAGACAAACTGAGTTCTGAAAGAAATGACAATTAAATAAGACATGTATGAAATTGAGTTAATCAATTTAGTACAACATTTTCAACATGAATTCAGAAATTCCCAAAGGTGTGGCACCAGTAAGATGAATTATATTAAAAAATTATTGCACACCTTACCAAGAATGTCTTCCTCACTAAATCAAAATGAGAGTACAAGAAATTGCAACTTACAAGTATTGTATATAGAAAATTTACAATTAAATAATGAATTTTTCACCTCTTTCCATAGCCTGGAACCATCAACGGGCCAAGAACTCTTGAAGCAAGTACCAAAACTTGAAGAATGGCCTCACTTCAGTGGTAAAGGAGAATATGACCTTATGGAATTCATCAGAGGTATTGAAATGATTAAAGAAGATTTTGAATTACCAAAAATATTGGTAACAGCAAGACTTAACAACTTGCTTACCAAATCAGCTCATGGATGGTATATCAAATTAAGTCAAGCACATGGACACCAAAGTTGGACTTGGTTGAAAACCAAAATTATTCATGAATTGGACAATTATACTTGTCAGCTTAAAGTGGCAAAAGCCCTTTAATCTGCTAAATTCAATGCTAACAAAGACAAAGATTTACCATGGTTTTGCTAACAGAAAGACAGATTCACAGCATTATGCCATGACATGTCAGAATTTATGATTAACAGAAAAATCCTAAGACAATGTGGAGGTGACTTAGAGAATACTGTAAAAAGAAAAAAAACTGAAAAATATTCAGAAGAATATATTATAAATATATTAGAACAAGTAACCACAAGAACCAGAATTGGTTCTAGTAGGGTGATTCTCAAAGAAAGGTTTGATATACCTTGGAAAGATTCTGTGGCCAAAAATACCAAAGAAAGATCTAATAAGATGAAGTCTAAATCTGGAAATGTAATCAGAAAGGTCTATATTTTACAACGCACCACACATTTAGTCAATTCATGCCCAAAAAGATGAAAAGTAAATGAAATTGACATTGAGAAAGAACCTGATGTTGGAGGAGATAATGTAAATGAAGAAAACTCACATGATAAATCATCAATATCTTCAAAATATTCAAAAGATATAGAAAATATGAATTTCAAATTTGAAATCATGGAATCTTATTCCCGCTTGCCACAATTGCGCAATAGTCAACTTGATTTTTCAAAAATTCAAGATGCTCAACTCATGAAAACCAAACCAAACAGGGGAAAAGGTTATACAGCTTTTAATTCCTTTATAGCCAAAGTGTTAATTGATGAAAAACCCACTTAGCTTTAACTTACTAAGGAGTCTTATTCTCTGCTATTGGCAAATATTTTCTTGAGAACTATGTACCAACTTTTGAAGATTAATCATTACCAATTGATGTTATAAAATTCAACATTGCAAGTAGTCCAATGAAATCCAAGATCATATTTAAAACTACTGTCATATTTTCACATATAAATGGAAGTTTAAGGATAGCTTCTGAGTTTGTTGTTATGTTAAGCTGATCTAGTACCCATTTCCTATTGGTAAATGATTACTTAATCATATATGGGATAGATTTACATAATAATGAAGACATATGCTTTACCACTGGGGAAAATAAGCATCAACAATTTTTCTTTATACCATTCAAAAGAAATATTAAAATTAATAATGTATCACCAGTGAACTGAGAGTTAGAGAAATTCAAGTCTGCACAGTTGAATGAAGGGGAAGTAAGCTTTCATCTTACTAATAAACAGGAAAATGAACTCTATTCCCTTTCATATGACCACAAAGAAGCCTTTGCATCAGATAAAGAACCCCTGGGGGAGATATTTGGTCATGAAGTTTACATTATTTTGAACATTGAAAGACCTTATCCACCACTCTGTCACAGGGGCTCTAGTGGAAAACAAGAGTGGCCTGGCACTCAGGAATCAAGAGGTCACTTGGAGGGATCCAAAAGAATAAAGAAATAAAAGGAATATATTTCTTTGAGGAAGAATAAGATTAAGGAAAAGTGCGCCAAAGATAAAAGAAAAAGAAAGCCAATGGCCAAGATAATAAGGAAAGTCAAAAGCCAAAGAGCCAACCAAATGAATCCTCAACTCACTGTTTCAACCTGTCAGAAAGAACAATGGAATTATTAAAGGATATGACCACCAATATCCACTGACAGGCAAAGAAGAAAAGGTGCAAATAACTGACTTAAGATTATTATTATTCACTTTAATAAAGAAAAAGAAAATAAGGATAAAAATAAATTCAATATATTAATTAACTGGGTAAAAAGTCCCCAGGGAAGGAAACGTTGCCAGTATATGTGAAGATTTGAATACTGATCCTGAAGAGTTTATCATCCGTCTGTATTTAATGTTTTGGGTCAATACAGAAATGGCCATCTTGAGAACTGGACTGTGTTAGTGAATTCCCACAGTGAAATATGAATTGGCCCATAAGAGCCAAGGCCATACAGGTTGCTTGAATACAGCCTGTGATTCCTTGTAAACTGATTGAATGATTGATAACCTCTTGAAATTTCCTTGGAATAATCCTGAAAAGAAAATACGACCCAACTCCTGCAGGCGCCAAGGATTGCAAGACTGAATTACTGAAATGACTTCCTTCAAAATGGGTGATGGATTTGAGGAATTGAATTGAGATGTAATAATTTTGTCGTGAAAACATTGCCATTGGATTTCTGAGCAAAATTGGTGCATAATGGTATATTATACCATATATGCACCATGCCTTAATCCTTTGTATGGAGTACATTGGTGAAGGAGAGTCCTTCACCTGAATGGAGGGGAAAGCTTTCTGGACTTGAGCTGGGGCCTTTGGTGGCTTTCAGAGGCCAGCCTTTGGTTTTGGCCATTTTTGGGAATGTTGAGATTGGGGGCCAAAATTGGCTCAGGGGGGCCCACTTGTGATTTGAGACCCACCTGGCCTTGGGGACTGGTGGTTGGCCCCATTGGATTTAGGCAAAAAGGGGCCTAAGCGTCCCATGGTAAGCCACTTACAGACTGTGGGCTGTAGAGGCCGTATGGGGCCTAAATGGCCCAAAAAGGCCATTTAGGCATTAGACCCCATAATCAAAGAGATTGTGCCAAAGGACCTGGTGATGGCTTGAGAGGCTAAAAGCCCCTGGAATTACAGATATACCCCCCAGGACCAAGAAAAAGGTATTGGCCTGGGGGTTGGTGAGGTGGAGAATCAGCCAAAAAGGCCAATGGTTGCAGGATATGGCTTGAGGCCATAAGTGGCCAGTGAAAGGTGGTATGACCCAAAGACCATAAAACACCGATATGGTCCAATTGGCCATAAAATGAGGTCAGGCTAGCTTTGCCACAAATACCGATTGGGGGAGTGATTACACATGGTTGTGACAGTACCCACACATTGAATGGTCAACTCCTGAGCACCAAACCATGGTAAAATCCTGTTGAGTCTTCTGAGGAGGATTGAACACAGGGATTCTAGAGGTATTTTATCTTGAAAGAAATTTTATGACTGGTACAAGGTTGACATATGACATGAGGATGATTTGGTCTTCTTCTGACATTTGGCTTTTGAAGTTTTGAAGAATAAAATTGACATAAAGATTTTGGCATTAAGATTATAAGAAGGAAAGTTTTGAAAAAATATAAAGGAATAAAGATAAAGAAACATGAAGAGGAAATAAGAAAAGGAAATAAATAGAAATGAAATCTTGAGGAGAATTCTAATCTTGATCATGGAAGTGGACAGCTGATTTGAATTGGCCAAGGACCTGAAAAACAGGATTTGATGCCAGGTGCTCACAGAGTGGCCAAGGTGATGTTTTTGAAAGATTTTAGACCCCTCAGGAAAGTCTACACCAGGAGAGGAACTTACTTTTGGTAGTTACCACTCCTGCCAGTGCCATAAAAAAGAAACATCTGCTGAAGGAATGAATTTGAAATGAAGGAAATTTGAAAGTGGGAAGAATAGTGAACAATCTATTTTCTCAAGTGAGAATGGACATAAGTATTTAAATTGGTGTTGCAAGCTTGGCCAGAGTCCTGTATTCAGAAATTTGACAAGTGCCCACAGAGTGGCCAAGGTGAGGCTTACAACAAGAAGGGGTAGAATACCTCTAAAGGTGCATACCAGGAGTGGGACTTACTTTTGGTAATTCCTCTCCCCACCAATCTCTTGAAGAATTGGGTCCTGGACTGTCAGGATATAAAGAATGAAAATGCTGGATAGGTTGAGGGAAATTCTTGAGGTTTTCAGCTGGTTCCCAAGTGGATCTTTCTGGGTCTTGACTGAAACCTTTCCATTCCACCAAGTACCATAATTTTCCTCTCTTGATCTTGGAATCCAGAATTTGAGAGACTTCCCATTCCTCTTCTTCTTCAATGATGATTGAAGGAGGAGGCTCTTGATGCTGATCCAGGATTGTTCATGTCTTGACTGTTTCAAGGAGGGAAATGTGGAAAGCTGGGTGGATGGATTTCCATTGGGATGGAAGCTTGAGGGGGTAAGCATGAGTAGTGACTTTCTTCAAGATTGGAAAATGAACCAACCATCTTTCAGAATGTTTTTTGGTGGGTCTAGTTGATTTGATTTTGTTTGAAGAAAGCCATGCCATGTCACCAGGATTGAAAACAGGAGGACTTCCTCTACTTTTATCTGAATACTGCTTAAACCTGTTTATGGCAATTCAGGTTCTCTCTTGACATCTTTCTGTACTGATTAGATTTTTGCTCATAGCTTTCCAGAAGGAGTGTCTTGAGTAGTTTGAGCTCAGTCAAAATAAAGATATCTTCCATAAGAAGTGAAAAAAGGTGATTGTTTTTTTGAAAAGTGGTTGGAGTGAATTTAAGCAAATACAGCCAGAGGGAGCCAGGTGTGCCAATCATCTTGATGATACCTAACATACATCCAAAGATACTGTTCTAGTATCTGATATAACCCCTCTGTCTGTCTATCAGTCTCAGGATGGTAAGAAGTTGACAGATCTCCTGAAATCTTGATCTGCTGACAAAGAATGGTCCAAAAGGAAAAAACACAAAGAGAACCTCTATCACTGACAATGATTGTAGGAAGACCACTATTTGTGAAAATATTTTTCATAAATCAATGGGAAAAATCCAGTGAAGTTATTAAAGACATTTTTGGAATAAAAAATGCCATTTTTTGGAATCTGTCCACTATGACAATGATTGAGTCAAAGGAATTGGGTAGTGGAAATTGAGTAATGAAGTCGATTGAAAGACAAATCCAAGGACCATTTGAAATTGGATGACGTTTGAGCAGTCAAAACTTCTTTTAGTGGATATTCTTGTTTATTGAACACTGTTGTCAGGATGAGACATAATCCTTGATAAATTGAGTCATGCTGGACCAGTGGAAATCCCACTTGACAAGTTTGGGAGTCCTCTCCTGGCCAGGGTGTCTAGCTAGAGGAGAGTCATGACGCTTTTGAAGAATGCTGAGGTGAATTGTGGGGTCATTTGGGACCACCACCCAATCTTTGAATAACAGAAGTTGGGAAGAGGAATCAAGAGAATAATCTTGAACAGATTTACCTTTAGTCAATTCTTGGAGGATACTGCTGTACTGAGAATCTTGCCATAATTTATTCTGAATTGATTCAATAAAATTTGAAAATGATTACACCTTTACTGCAAAAAATCTTGCAGGTTGAACTTCATCTTTCTTTATGAGTTTCTGAAAATTCATTGGATTCTTGCTGATGAAATCCTCCCCCCTCTCCAGATAAACATTGTCCCAATGTGCTAGAGTATCTGGAAGAGTAGCTAGGTGTCCAGAGTGGTAAGTGATAGAGAAATGAAATTTAGAAATGAATTCAGCCCAGAGGGCTTGACGGCAAGCAAGAACTTTTGAAGACATGTAGTATTGCAAGGAAGAGCGTTTGGTGAGAACTTTGGAAGGGGGAGAGAGTGAAAGAAGGAAAGCCCTCCAGCTCTTGAGAGCCCAGACTATGCCAAGGAGCTCTGTGTCATGACTCTCCTAGTTGAGCTCTGCTGGAATAAGCTTGCGGCTATCAAATGCAATGGGATGTTTTCCTGAGTCAGAAACCTGACTCAGTACAGCACCCAAGGCATAATTGTATTCATTGGTCTCCACAATGGTGGGTAGAGAAGGATTTAAGTTTGAAAGGATTGGAGAAGTAGTGAAGGCCTCTTTGAGTTGATGAAACTGGCTAATAGTTTCCTCATTCAGGGGGACACAGGAATCTTTCTTGAGGAAACTGGTGAGCAAAGTAATCTTCTTTGAATAATTCTTGATGAAACAGCAGTAGAAATCGGCAAAGCCAAGGAATGATTGAAGAGCCATGAGATTTCTTGGAGGTGGCCAATTGCAAAATTGCTGGAATTTTTCTTATTAAATCTTGAGGCCCTCAGAAGAAACAACATAACCTAAATATTTTACACTAGAAACAAAAAATGGGCACTTGGAAGCCTTAGAAAAGAGGTTATTGGCTCTGAGTCTGGAAAGAACAGTGGATACATGAGTGACATGTTCTTCCCCACACTTGGAAAATACCATAATTTAATCCAAAAAAACCACAACATAAATATAAAGAAGATCACAGAAAATATCATTGACAAGATTTTTAAAAGCAGCAGGAGCATTGGTGAGTCCAAATGGCATAACCAAATACTTATAACTGCCATATTTGGTTCTAAAAGATTTCAAGTGTTCATCACCCTCCTTGATTATGAGCAGGTTATATGCACCATGCACAGCAATGTTGGAGAAGATAGAATAACCATTAAAAACAGCAAGGAGCTGATTTATAGTACAAACAGGATAATTGTTCTTCCTGGTAACAGAATTGGGTTTGTGGTAATCAACACACAAATGCAGGCCACCATCCTTCTTTTCAATAAAGAGGACAGCTGCTCCTGTTGAAGAGGAGCTTGGCTGGATTAAACCTTTCTCTAAATTCTCAGAAATTTTGGCCTTGAGTGTATCTGACTCTTGGTTTGATAAAGAGTAGATCACCCCAACTGGAGGTAGAGACCCCTCCAGCTCAATATGATGATCACAGGTGCAACGGGGAGGAGGTTTCTTTACTTGCACCTTGGAGAATACATCCAAATACTGGTGATAAGCAGAAGGAAAAACCTTCATCATGGTTTCTACTTATGCTGGCTCTTCCTCTTCATCCCACAACTCCTCCCGGGAGTCATGATAGGATGAAGGAGGAAGGTCCATATTCCCAAAGGGGAGATGACATGAAGATAAAGAATTATATTCTTCAACATCTTTAATATCTTTGAAGATTTCATCTCTCGAGCACAGTAATGATGTATGGGAATTAAGAGAAGGAATATGGACAGAAGATAGAATTAATGGTGTTCTAGAATTACCAACCAGAGCTTCACATGATTTGGCAGAAGAAGAATCATTACTGAAAGAGTTTGAAGGATCATGATAGTCCATATGATCAGCAGTAAATGTGATAATCCCTTGCCTCCAATCAATAGATGTACTAAAATGATGAAGAAAGTCAAAGCCCAATATGCGGTCTTCTCCCTTGGGAGTATCAATGACTGAAAAGTCCCATACAAAGTTTGTAAGAGATATCTTCTCTGGGAGTTCTGACATAGTCAAAGAATACTTGTGAACAAACTTCTTTGCAAGATCTGAGTTGGTAGCACCAGAACCAATGAGAATACTGTAAAAAACATCAGCAAGAGAAGAGAAAACAAATAATATAAGAGAATTCTTGACACCAGTCTTCAGAATGCACAATTGTGCTCTGGATGGAAAACAATGAAGACCATTGAACACAACATGATCTTCACTCATTCTTTTGCCTGATGGTTGGGCAAGCTTGTTTTGAGGACTTTTGAAAAAGGACTCAAGACTATTCTTCCCACCACAATAGGTACATAAACCCTCCTTGATTCTTCTTTTTTTCCAGAATTCATCAACTTGAAGTATTTATTCAACAAAGAAGAATGGGGCTTTTCCCTCCTCTGAAAATTCTTTTTCTTTTGATTTGAATTTGACAAACTTTGAGAATGAGAAGAATTTGACTTTGAGGCTTCTGGCTTCTTCTCTTGATGATGGGCCTTTTCATTTTGCCTCTCATGGTACCTGGTATCAAGCCCCAGGGTGATATCCATTAAGTCTTGCAGAGAGTCAATTATTGAAGGATGGGAGGCCGATTGATCCAAAACTCTTTATGGCAATCCCTTCCTGAAATGATGAATGGAAGCTCTCTCACCCCAATCTCCAAATCTTGAGACTAAACTTCTGAAATCAGCAGTGTATAATGATACATGCCCACCTTCTTTCAATCTTAAGGAATCCAGCTCTGATTCAGCATTTTTGACTTCATTTGGGTACCCAAACAAAGGAAAGAGCTGGGATGCAAAGAATCTCCATGAATTGAGAAGGAAATTTGGATCTTGATTGATGAGATTAAAAAAATAAGGCTCAATCCATTTTGAAGCCCTGCCAAGGAGAAATGAAGTGACATAAAGGACCTTCTTTCTGTCTTGAGAGAGGTTTGCCAGATCATTATGAAAGATTAATTTACAAGGCTGGATGAAGCTTCTAACTTTGAAGGGCTGAGTCCCATCAAAGAATTCTGGTACCTTCATAGATGAGGTCTTGAAGGCTGGTGGTCTTGATGATTCAGAAGATGAAGCTGCTTGAATATTGGCCATAATTTGAGTCATCTGCTGCATAATGGCCAACAAGGATGGTTCATACTGATGAGAGACAGGATGATAAGACTGGGCTAGAGTTGGTACTCCAATACCCTGGGAGGCCCCCATATGAGCAGGGAAACCTTCAGTACCATTAGACCCTTCCTCTTCCACAGAGTTCTCCTCATCCTCTTCACCATCTTCACCAGGACGTTTGAAAGTGGTCCTTGAAAGTCCTGGAAATATGCCAAGTCCTCCTGAAAGAATTTGATTTTCTGGGCCCTCTTTCTTCCTTCCTGGATGGTGGTGCTTCTTCCATATAGGGCCCTCTTTCTAATTGGGCCCTCAGTTGAGGAACTGCTGGGGTGCTGTCAAGAGGAACTCTTGGAGTTGGAGTAAGAACAGCTTGAGCTCTTGCCTGAGATCTGGTTTGTCTTGCAGGAGGTGAATTTTGAACAGGCATGATTTCAGAAATAAAAATTTAAATAAATGAATAAGAAATCAAAATTTTCTTGAAGTCAACATCAAAATTGAATGTTGAGGAAATCAATGAATCAAGAGAAATTTTCAGGTACATCAATCAATCAAATATCAAATGAATTCTTGAATTTGGTATCAATAAGTTAATTCAATCAATAATATATTGAAGTCAATCAATTTATGTCACAATTCTGGATGTGAAAAATAAGCAAAATCAACAATATTCAGGTCAATCAAATTGTCTTGAAGTCAATGTCAATATATGTCAAAGGAGTAAATCAAATGAAAATCAAGTGAATTCTTCCTCAAATCAAAATTCTTGCACAATAGATCAAATCAAATCCTGATATGAAGAAAGGGTCTGAAGAATCTTGATGACCAATTTGAAAATCAATTATAATTAAATATAAGATTGGATTAAGAATTAAAAGGAATTGATGATTAAAATTAAGATTTAAAAGAGAAAAAACAATAATAAAAGGGGTCAGCTTTCAATCTTCAAGAGTAAAGAATGAGTGAGAGAGGATTGAGGGGTGACAATAAATCTTAAAGTTCATAAGCATTGAAGAGTCATAATTTCAATGAAATGAGTGAATGAAATTATCAATAAAGAATGAAAAGAATGAAAAGGGATTATGAGTTAGTTGATATAATGTCACAGGGGCTCTAGTGGAAGACAAGGGTGGCCTGGCACTCAGGAATGAAAAACTCACTTGGAGGGATCCAAAAGAACAAAGAAATAAAAGGAATATATTTCTTTGAGGAAGAATAAGAGTAAGGAAAAGTGTGCCAAAGATAAAAGAAAAATGAAGCCAAGGGACAAGATAATAAAGAAAGCCAAAAGCCAAAGATCCAACAAAATGAATCCTCAATCCACTGTTTCAACCTGTCAAGAAGAACAATGGAACTAGTAAAGGATATGACCACCAATATCCACTGACAGGCAAAGAAGAAAAGGTGAAACTAACTGACTTAGGATTATCGGTATTTACTTTAATAAATGAAAAGAAAATAAGGATAAAAATAAATCCAATATATCAATTAACTGGGGTTAAAGTACCTAGGTAAGAAAAGGTGGCTGGTATATGTGAAAGGTTGAAGACTGATCCTGGAGGGTTGATCACCCGGCTGTATTGACTTTTTTAGGTAAATACAGATATGGCTATCTTGAGAACTGGACTGTGTGAATGAATTCCCACATTGAAATATGAATTGGCCCAAAAGGGCCAAGGCAATACAGCTTGCTGAATACAGCCTGTATAAACCAATTGAGTTGTATGGAGAATACTGAACTACTTGATGCCTTGACAACTGATTGAATGATTGATAACCTCTTGAAATTACCCTTGGAATAATCCTGAAAAGAATATACAACCCAAATCCTGCAGGGCAAGGTGGTTGGGGTCCTCATATGGTCTTCTGGTAGCCGCCAAGGATTGCAAGACTGAATGACTGAAAAAACTTCCTTTGAAATGGGTGATGGATTTGAGGACTTGAATTAAAAAGGCATAATCTGTTCCTGAAAAAATCACGATTGGATTGCTGAGCAAAATTGGTGCATAATGGTATATTATACCATATATGCACCATGCCTGAATCCTTGGTATGGAGTACATTAGTGAAGGAAAGTCCTTCCCCTGAATGGCAGGAGAAACTTGGTGGACTTGAGCTGGTGGCCTCTGGTGGTTGCCAGAGGCCAGGAGCTCAAACTGGCCAGAATGTGTTTCTTGGTCAATTTGGGTCCTGGGGTCCTTTTGGCCATTTTTGGGAATGGTGAGATTTGGGCCAAAACTGGCTCAGGTGGGCCAGCCTGGCCTTTTGAGCTGGTGGTTGGCCCTGCTGGACTTACGCAAAAAGGGGCCTAAAGGTCCCATGGACCGTGGCCCATGGTTTGCGGACTGTGGGCCATGGAATGTGGCCCTGGGCCCCTAGAGGCTGTAGGGGGACTAAATGGCCCAAAAAGGCCATTTAAGCCTTAGACCCCATGATCAAAGGGGTTGGGACAAAGGCCCTGTTTATGGCTAGAGAGTCCAGAAGAACTCCCAGGCCCAAAACAAAGGTATTGGCCTGGGGGTTGGTGAGGTGGTGAATTGGCCAGAAATACCAATGGTTGCAGGATATGGCCTGATCCCATAAATCAATTTTGGTGTCATAAGTGGCCAGTGAAAGGTGGTATTGCCCAAAGACCATAAGGCACCAATATTGTCCAATTGGCCATAAAGCTAATGACGTGACCAATTGGCCATAAAATGTGTTCAGGCTATATTTGCCACAAAGACCCATTGGGGGAGTGATTACATGTGGCTATGACACAAATCTTGAGAAGCCCTGCATAACAAGCAAGCCAAAGCTTTAGGGAAGCCCTTGAGCTTCACATTGATAAACTTCTGGAACTTGGTGTAATAAGAAATGTTGGCCAAAATGAGGAAGTAGAAATAACTACACCAGTCATAGTGGCATGGCATAATGGAAAATCTAGAATGGTTGGGGACTTTAGAGCTCTGAAAAATTACACTGTTCCAGACAGGTATCCCCTAAAAAAGATCCACATTTCCCTCACTCGAATATTTCAAGCAATGCACATAAGTACTATGCATGCCCTTAAAGGATTCAATAAAAATGTGGTGACACCAAGATAAAGGAAATAATTGAGTTCATTATGGAGCATATGAATACTTAAGAATTAATCTTGGTATCAAAAATGCACCTTCACATTTTCAAAGAATGATGAATGAAATGATCCCTGAAGAGTCTTCAGAAGGATGGTTGATCATTTACATTGATTATGATATTGTCTCTTCCAAGACTTGGGAGGGACATATATACAGATTATTCAGAGTTTTAGTGAAAATATAATATGTAAACATGAAAATTTCTTCGAAGAAATTTCATTTTGGCTTTAAATGACTCAAAGGCCTGGGACATGTAGCATTTGGTCTAATCCCTTGGAATTGATAAGAACAAATTTGCAGCAGTACTACTGAAATGTATGACTCAGAAAAAAAGGAGGTCCAGTCATTTTCAGATTTTCAGGATACTACAGGAAGCACATTGAATACTTTGCAACCATAGCCAGACCTCTTTCTAGATTGTGTGACAAAGACACAGTATTTGAAATGACTGTTGACAGAGTGAAAGCCTTTTAATCCTTGAGACAAGCCTCAACCACTGATCCAGTCTTACTGGTGCCACATCTTAAGCTTCCCTTTAAGCTTTATATTGATGTGTCAGGAGATGGGCTAAGTGCTTCACTTCATCAAGTCCCAATTATAAATGACAAACCTACAGAAGGACCCATATTTTTCATATCTGGGCAAATCAAACCCACTGAAGCCAGATATGGGGTAAGTCAAATGGAATTTTTATGCCTTGTCTGGGCCTTGGAGAAACTTAAATAGTTTCTTCAAGGATGTGCTTTTGAATTGATAGCAGATTGTACTGCTGTTGAAACCTTCAAACATGAAAAAAACTAACAGAAATATGCTCATATGGCAAATAGCCATATAGGAGTATAGGGGTAATATGATCATTGTCCAAAAGATGGTATTATTCACAAAAATGCAGATTTACTAAGAAGATTGCCATTAAAAAATGACATTGAGAATCTTGCTTATGTTCCAGAAGAAGCTTCCCCACAAATACCAATTTGTCACAGGGGCTCTTGGACAGAAATACACGACTGGCCTGGCACTCAGAAATCAGGGAACTTGCTTGGAAGACTCCAAAAGAATGAAGAAATAAAAACAAAAGAATAAATTCCTCTAAGAAATATGCAGGTACAAGATGAGATGCAATAAGAGGAAAGGGAAGCCAAATGGCCAAAGAGCCAATCAAGTATGTCCTTAATCACTGTTTCAACCTGCCAAAATGAACAATGGAATTAGTAAGGATATGACCACCAAATATCCATTGACAGGCAAAGAAAGAAAAAGAGAAGGTGCTAAATGACTGACTTGATAATATAAGTATTTGCTTTAACAAAATGAAAAGAAAAGAAAGATAAAATAAAATCAAACTATATTCATTAACTGGGGAAAAACCCCCCAGGGTGGAAAGGGTAGCCGGTATATGTGAAAAGTTGGGAGCTTGAGTTCTTCAGGCTGAAAACTGATCTGTATTGATCCTTGAGGCTGTATTGATTGTTTTGGGAATTGATACAGCTGGCTAATATTGAAATTGAATTGGGTTGAATGAATTTCCCATGCTTGAAGATGAAATACAGTTCTTGGTGGATCCAGACTGTATTGAAATGAATGTGGTTGCCAAGATGGATTGGGTGGAGCTTTGAAACTTGACGATTGAATGAGTTAACTGCCTCTTGAATCCCTTGAGAATGATTGAACAGTATTTCCTTGGAGGAATACTGTCAATGAAATTATCCAATGACGCCTTGATGGTGTGATTGGTCTTTGATGCTGAAACACTCGCTCTTGAGCCTTGATGAGTCCTCTGAATGATTGGGTGCCTTGATGACGTGATGATATGTTGGGATGACCATTTGATATTGCCACCATTGAATTTCTGTTGAAAAATGATGCATAATGATATATAACATCATTTACGGCATATTGGTCCATTGGAAAAAAGATTACATCCAAAGGTCTTGAGATGGAAAGGCAGAGGGGAAAAAGGATGGATGTGATGGCTTCAGAGCTTGGAAAGGTGTTTCTGGTACTTTTGGGGTTTTTGGCCAATTTTGGGTTCCAAGCCAAAAATCAGCCCAAAAGGCGGGAAAGTGTCTTTTGGACACTTTGCATCAAAGTGCGCAAAAAGTGCACAAATGCACATTATGAGCCCAAATGGCCAAAAACAGCCATTTGGGCCATTTCCCTGGGTTTTGAGGGAAATGACCAGAGATACCCATTTGGGCATAAATTGCCACTATGGCTTCTGGATTGAGGTGAAGGGCCATGGAGGCCCCAAAACACAAATGGCCATAAATCGTCCATAAGATGATGACGTGGCCATATTGGCCACCGGTGATGGATATGGCCAATTGGCCATAAAAGGACTGTGGCATGATATGCCATGCAGGGTTCCAAGGAGGTGAATTGCCATGGTTGTGACAGTACCCCCCACCTTGAAATAGTGAGCTCCTGAGCACCAATACAAGGTGAAGCCTGTTGAGGCTATTGGAAAGGATTGAGAGTGGGATAGAGGAAAGTTCTTTTAAGTGGAAAATAAAATAATAACTGATATTAAAAATTTGACATATGACACAGGACTTGCTTGATCTTCTTTTGAGATTGGCTTCAAGATTTGATGATGTTGTAATGAATGAATATTGTGTGAGGTGAATTTTGATATGATAAAATGAAAATGAAAATAGAATTTACTATAAAGAATGAAAATGAAAATAAAAGAAAGAGAAAAACACAAAAGAAAAATGAATTGAATTTTTGAGGAGGTTCCAATCTTCATCATGGAGGTTGATAACTGATTTTGAAATTGGCCAAGGACCTGGAAAGAGAAATTTGATGCCAGGTGCTCACAAAGTGGACAAGGTGATGTTTTGACAAGATTGTAGACCCCTCAGGGAAGTGCACACCAGCAGAGGAACTTGCTTTTGATAGTTACCAATCCCGCCAGTGCCATAAAAATAAAACAAAAATGTTGAAGGAATGAATTTGAATTTTGAAGTCTTGGAAATGAATTCAAAAGTGAATGGTCCATTGTCCCAAGTGAAAATGGCCATAATATTGGGATTGAAGTTGAAAGCCAAGCCAAAGATCTGTGTCCAAAATTGCAAAGTGCTCACAGAGTGGCCAAGGTGATGCTTACAACAAAAAAGAGTAGAATACCCCTAAAGGTGCATACCAGGAGTGGGACTTACTTTTGGTAATTCCTCTCCCCACAAAGCAGCATAATGAATCAAGCTTTTTCAGAATTGGGCCCAGGCTTGTCAGGATATAATGAATGAAGATCTTTGACAAGTCCAGGACAATTATTGATTTTTTTGGTTGGTTCCCAAGTGGAGCTTTCTGGGTCTTGACTGAAACCTTTCCATTCCACCAGATACCATAATTTTCCTCTTCTGAGCTTTGAGTCCAGTATTTGAGAGACTTCCAATTCCTCTTCTTCTTCAATGATGATTGGAGGAGGAGGCTCTTGATGCCAATTTGGGATTGTTGCTGTCTTGACTGGTTTTAAGAGTGAAATATGGAAGACTGGGTGGATGGACTTCCATTGAGATGGAAGCTTGAGGTGGTAGGCATGAGTTCTGACTTTCTTCAAAATTGGAAAAGGACTCAAACATCTTTCAGAAAGGGTTTTGGTGGGTCTAGTTAATTTGATGTTCTTGGAAGAAAGCCATACCATGTCACCAGGATTGAAAACAGGTGGACTTGCTCTAATTTTATCTGCATACCTCTTAAACCTGTTTATGGCACCTTCATGTTCTCTCTTGAAATCTTGCTGTACTGATTGGATTTTTGTTTATAACTTTCCAGAAGGAGTATCTTGAGTAATTTGAACTGAGTCAAAATGTGGATCTCTTCCATAAACAGTGAAAAACGGTGATTGTTTTGTTGAAGAGTGGTCAGAGTTATTGTAGGCAAATTCAGCCAGAGGGAGCCAGGTGTTCCAATCATCTTGATGATAACTGAAATACATCCAAAGGTACTGTTCTAGTATCTGATTTACCCTCTCTGTCTGTCCATCAGCTTTTAAATGATAAGCAGTTGACAGATCTCTTGAAATCTTGAGCTGCTGAAAAAGATTGGTCCAACAAGAAGAAACAAAAAAGAGAACCTCTATCACTAACAATGCTTGAAGGAAGGCCATGCTTTGGGAAAAAATTCTTGATGAATAAATGGGCCAAATCTAGTGAAGTGATTGAAGACATTGTTGGAATAAAAACTGCCATTTTTGAGAATCTGTCCACTATGACTAAAATTGAATCAAAGTAATTGGACAGTGCCAATTGAGTGATGAAATCCATTGAAAGACAAATCCAAGGACCACTTGGAATTGGAAGAGGCTATAGGAGTCCAAACTTCTTGTTATGAATATTTTGGTTTCTTGAACACTGTTGACAGGATGAGACATAATCCTTGATGAATTGAGTCATGCCGGACCAGTGGAAATCCTGCTTGACAAGTTTGAGAGTCTTCTATTGGCCAGGGTGTCCAGATAGAGGAGAGTCATGCCTCTTTTGAAGTATATTGAGTTGAATTGTGGGGTCATTTGGGACCACCACCCGATCTTTGAAAGCAGAAGTTTGGAAGAGGAATCAAGAGAATAATCTTGGACAGATTTACCTTTACCCAAATCTTCAAGGATACTTCTATATTGAGAATCTTGCCATAATGACTTCTGAATTGAATCAATCAAATTTGAAAATGAATCCACCTTGACTGCAAAAAACTTGAAGACTTGAATTTCATCTTGCTTAATTATCTTCTGATAATTCATTGGGTTCCTGCTGATGAAATCCTCCCCCCTCTCTGGGTAAACGTTGTCCCAACGTGACAAGGCATCTGGAAGGGTGGCCAAGCGGCCAGGGCAGTAAGTGATTGAAAAATGAAATTCAGATAAAAATTCAGCCCAGCGGGCTTGACGGCGAGTGAGAATCTTTGATGACATGAAGTATTGAAGTGAAGAATGATTGGTGAGAACTTCAAAAGGGGAAGAAATTGAAAGAAGGAAAGATCTCCAGCTCTTGAGAGCCCAGAATATGCAAAGGAGTTCCTTGTCATGAATCTCATAATTGAGCTCAGCTGGGAGAAGCTTGCGGCTATTAAATGCAATGGGATGTTTTCCTGAGTCAGAGACCTGACTCAGGGCAGAACCCAAGGCATAATCTGAAGCATCAGTCTCTACAATGGTGGGGAGAGAAGGATTGGAGCAGTGGTGAATGTCTCTTTCAGTTGATGAAACTGTCTAAGAGCTTCTTCATTGAGGGGAAAACAGGAATCTTTCTTGAGGAAACTTTTGAGTGAACTAATCTTCTTTGATCAATTCTTGATGAAACAGCGGTAAAAATTGGCAAAGCCAAGGAATGATTGAAGAACCTTGAGGTTTCTTGGAGGTGGCCAATTGAGAATTTGCTGGACTTTTGCTTGGTCCATCTTGAGGGCTTCAGAAGAAACAACATAACCCAGATACTCTACACTAGAAAAATGAAACAGGCACTTGGAAGCCTTAGCAAAGAGGTTCTGAGTCTGGCAAGAACAGTGGACACATGAGTGACATGTTCTTCTTCAGATTTGGAAAAGACCATAATGTCATCCAAATAAACCACAACATAAACATCAAGAAGATCATAAAAAAAATCATTTACAAGGATTTGAAAAGAGGAAGGAGCATTGGTGAGCCCAAATGGCATAACCAAATACTCATAGCTGCCATATTTAGTTCTAAAACATGTCAAATGTTCATCCCCCTCCTTGATTCTGAGGATGTTATATGCACCACGCAAATCAATCTTGGAGAAGATAGAAGAACCATTGAAAACAGTAAGAAGCTGATTCATAGGAGGAACAGGATACTTGTTCTTTCTAGTAACAGCATTGAGTTTGTGGTAATCAACACACAAACGGAGGCCACCATCTTTCTTTTTGAAAAAGAGGACAGGTGCTCCTGTTGAAGAGGAGCTTAGCTGGATGAAACCTTCCTCTACATTCTCTGAAATGTAGGCCTTGAGTGTATCTGACTCTTAGTTTGATAAAAAGTAGATCACCCCAACTGGAGGTAGAGACCCCTCAAGCTCAATATGATGATCACAGGCGCGGTGAGGAGGAAGTTCCTCTGCTTTGACCTTGGAGAATACATCCAAGTACTGGTGATAAACAGAAGGAACAACCTTCATCATGGTTTCTATTTCTTCTGGCTCTTCCTCTTCATCCCACAACTCCTCCGGGGAGTCATGATAAGATGAAGGAGGAAGGTCCATATTCCCAAAGAAGAGATGAAGTGAAGATACAGAATTATCTTCTCCAACATCTTGAATATCTTTGAAGACTTCATCTCTAGATGATAGTAATGACTGATGGGAATTAAGGGAAGGAATATGGACAGAAGATGCAATTGATGGTGTTCTAGAATCACCAACCACAGCGGCACATTTTTTGGCAGAAGAAAGGTAATTACTGAAAGATTTTGAAGGATCATGATAGTCCTTATGATCAGCATTAAAGGTGATCAGCCCTTGCCTCCAATCAATATATGGATTATAATGACTAAGAAAGTCAAAGCCCAATATGAGGTCTTCTCCCTTGGGAGTATCAATGACTAAAAAGTCCCATTCAAAGCTTGGGAAGGAAGGGAGATCAACCATATATTTAGTATGGTGAGTCACAAATAAAGAAGGAGACTCAGAGGAGTAAATAATGATAAGGGGAATCTTCTCTGGGAGTTCTGAAATGGTCAAAGAATACTTGTGAACAAACCGCTTTGAAATAAATTAGTTGGTAGCACCAGAATCAATGAGAATACTGTAAAACATATCAGAGAGAGAAGAAAAGACAAAAAATTTCAGAGGATTTTTGACACCAGTATTCAGAATGCACAATTGTGCTCTGGAAGGAAAACTGTGAAGACCATTGAACACAGCATGATCTTCACCCAGGCTTTTCCCTGGCTGGGAAATTGGCCTGACGGTTGGGTAAGCTTGTTTTGAGGCCTTTTGATACAGGACTCAAGACTATGCTTCCCACCACAATAGGTACAAAGACCCTCTTTGATTCTTCTTTCTTTCTCAGGGTTCATGAGCTTGAAATCTTTCTTCAATAAAGAAGAATGGGGCTTCTCGCTCTTCTGAAAACTCTTCTCCTTCCTTTGACTTGAGCTTGAGGAATTTTGAGGATGAGAGTAATTTGACTTTGAGGCTTCTGGCTTCTTCTCTTGATGATGAATCTTTTCATTTTGCCTCTCATGGTACCTGGTATCAAGCTCCAGGGTAATGTCCATTAAGTCTTGAAGACAGTCAATTCTTGAAGGATGGGAGGCCAATTGATCCAAAATCCTGGATGGCAATCCCTTCCTGAAATGATGGATAAGAGCTCTTTCACCCCAATCTCCAATTCTTGAGACAATACTTCCAAAATCAGCAATGTATAAGGATACATTCCCAACTTCTTTAATTCTTAAAGAATCCAATTCTGCTTCAGCTTTTTTGACTTCATTTGGGTCACCAAGTAGAGTGAAAAGTTGAGATTCAAATAAAGGCCAAGAATTGAGAAGGTAATTGGAGTCCTGATTGGTGAGATTGGAAAGATAAGGCTCAATCCATTTTGAAGCCCTGCCAATGAGAAATGAAGTGGCATAAAGGACCTTCTTTCTGTCTTGAGCAAAGTTTGCGGGATCATTATGAAAAATCAGTTGACAAGACTGAATAAAGCTTCTAACTTTGAAGGGTTGAGTCCCATCAAAGCATTCTGGTGCCTTCATAGATGGAGTCTTGAAGGCTGGTGGTCTTGATGCTTCAGAGGATGAAGCTGCTTCAAGATTGGCCATAATCTGAGTCCGTTGCTGCATGATGGCCAATAAAGATGGTTCAGACTGATGAGAGACAGGTTGATTAAACTGGGCTAGAGTTGGCCCTTCAGTACCTTGGGATGCCTCCACAGCAGCAAGGACACCTTCAGTACCATCAGACTCTTCCTCTTCCACAGAATTCTCCTCCTCCTCTTCACCAGCTTCACCTGGACCCTTGACAATGGTCCTTGAAGTTCCTGGAAATCCGCCAACTACTCCTGAGAATGAACTTGATCTTCTGGGCCCTCTTCCTTCCTTCCTTAATGGTGCTTCTCCTTCCAAAATGGGTCCTCTGTCCAATTTGGCCCTCAGTTGAGAAACTGCTGGGGTTCCATCAAGAGGAGCCCTAGGAGTTGGAGTGAGAACAGCTTGAGTTCTGGCCTGAGATCTTGTCTGCCTTGAAGGAGGTGAGTGTTGGATGGGCATGATTTCAGGATAAAAAATGAAATAAAATGAAAAGAATCAAACTTTGAAGATAAAAACTTGAGGCAATTGAAATAATGCTTGAAGTCAAAAGTCAAAATCAATATCTTGAGGAAAATCAATAAAATCAATAAATCAAATGAAATCTTCAGGTACGTCAATCAATCAAAAATCAAATGAAGTCTTGGTGTCAAAATCAAATCAATGTCTTGTAGGCAATCAGTGAATCAAATCAAAATGAAGTCTTCAAGTCAATAAATCAATGAATCAAATCAATCAAAATCAAAATCTTGCAGAAAATCAATCAATCAAAATGAATTCTTAAGGCAAAATCAATTTATGTCAAAATTCTTGATGTGAAAAATCAGAAAAATCAATGAAATCTTCAGGTCAATCAATTTTCTTGAGGTCAATATCAATTATGTCAAATCAGTCAATCAAATCAAAATCAAGTGAGTTCTTCTTAAAAATAAAAACTCTTGAAGAATGAATCAATTATGAATCTTGATGTGAAGAATGTGTCTGAATAACATGATGAAAAATTTGCAATCAAATGAAAATTTAAGATTATGCCTGGATTATGAATGAATTGAAAATGATGATTTTAATAAGATTTAAAAAGAGAAACAAAAACAAAATTGGGTCAGCTTTCAATTTTTAGAATGAAGCATGAATGAGAGAAAATTGAGAGGTGAGGATGAATCATAAGGTTCATAAGCGTTAAAGAGTCATAATTTCAATGAAATGAGTGAATGAAATTATAAAGAAAGGATGAACATAATGAAAAGAAATTATGAGCTAATTAATATAATGTCACAGGGGCTCTTGGACAGAAATACAATTGTGAGCCTTGAGGTATATTTTACATACCCAAATAGGCCACAATTATCTTAAAAAGAAATTTTGAATTATACATAACTCATAAATCATGCATATATTCAAAATTCATCATTTTTGATTTCAGAAAAAATGAATAACTTTTTATTGAGTAAGTAAATCCATGGATTTAAGGCCAGATTTGGATTCTACACAAAAATTCACCTAGGGTAGCTCCATAGAGTGAATAAGCTCAAATTAACTCCTTGAGGTGGTAATATGGAAAATACTTCAACACCACATCATTAATACCACATAAAAGATCTGTGAAAAATTTTGTTTTTCTTGATTTTACACCAAAATAATGGGAAAGTGAGGAATCCCATGTTACATATACACTAAGAATAGTGTTATACATGTTTTGAGCACTTAATATCATGGTATTCTTACAAGGACTTTTGGTACACCCATAGTGGATATCTCACTTTAAGCTTAAATTTCTATTTTTACGTGAAAAATAAGCAAGGGGGACAAAAGACATCAAAGAGAGCCAGGGTACCCAACTTCTGAGGCCCCAGAGGCGTAGATAGCTCCAAAGCTTGGTTCCATGGCTGATCTTGACCCAATTGGTAAACTAAACCTCTTTGGGAACTTGGTTACCAAGTTACAACTACAGTAAAGCACCAGAAAATAGCAAATAACCTGCTATTTTGACGTGCCAAGGAGGTAAAGAGTTACTTACACTCCTGTAACCATGTCAATTACTAATGACTTTCTATGGATAAACCCCAAAAGAGTAATTAAAACCCTTTTTTGGACTTGTATCCATTGATTTACCTCATAGCAACCAGTCAAACACTGATATTTGCAATTCTACGTAGAAATGAGGTAAGAACTTCAAAAATTCATTAAGAAAACAATTCTTAATAAATCTTTCTGAAGCGTTCAGGACCAATTGAGAACTGTATTATCTATGGTACAACCAGAAAGGATTACAGTTTTACTAGTAAAATTAAAAGTTTTACTTACAGTCCATTTTTGGTTATTCTACGTGAAACACTGATTCTTCAAAAATTCACAGTAAATACAACTTGTGATGAAATTGTCAATAACATTGATTCCTTTGAGAAATCAATGTTTACTTTGGAATGAAAGAAGATTTACATATGTTACTCCTTTTATTCTTAACCATATTGAGGTTGGTAGTCACGTAAAAGCATCAATTAAGCAATTATGACAAATTTACGTGACAACAGATGATGTAAGTACTAATCCAAAAGGGTTTAATGCTTTCTCACTCACTGGTTTTTCAGTTTGCTCCATGGCACGCCTCTGTGAGCTTTTGTTGACTTAAAAGAGACCTTCTCTTGCTGTTTTTTCCGCATCATCATCTTATTATCATTTTATATCATTGTTACCAACAAGTAAGTATTAGTTAAACTATTCTTAAGTGTTTTAAATCTTTCAGAATCAATCAGAAGGACTTGAAATCATAGAATCCAACTATATATTGTTTTAATCCTGCTATAAATCATTTTGATCTCTCAAATCCACACTTCTACGTCAAATTTCTCTACTTTTATCTATCAATAAGTTCTTTGGAGTATTAGTGAGTCATTTATCTTTAATTCTTAAAGTTTTTCTCTAGTAATGGTTTTCTTCAAGGATTTTCTTTATAATTATTCTTGCAAAAGATAATTATATATTAAAATAATTTTATTATAAAATTCTTCTTGTAATTGATTCTTGTAGACAATTACTTGCTCACTGTTAAAATCACTAGTAGTGCTTAACACGTGAAAGAAATAATTATTTAATTATTTAATTGTGGTTATAATAATATTTTATTATTATATTTCATAAGAACAGACATAGTACTGTTGATTAACAGTAATATTATCATCAGTTTCATAGTCAAATCTTACATTTGGGGGCCTGGCCGTGATTGTAACCAGAGTTTTGGATACAATCATATTCTAGACTTCATTTTTGTGTTCTAAAAAACCACCATACCTACCACATCTTACATTTGGGGGCCTGGCCGTGTTTTTTTTGAACCTTGTACCCTTAATTAATATATTTTTAAGTTCTAAAATATATTAATTTAACATTTTTTTTTCTTCAATTTAAAGAACAAATTATTTTTGTTTTTGAAATTGTCTTAAAATCTTATTTCATTGAGGAATTTGGTTTAATTTTGTACTGTTTTTACACGTGGCTTTTTCACATCCAAAAACTTATAAAATTATTGTTTGAGTTACTCTGACTTAATTTTTTATTCAAGTTCTTAAATTTTAATAACTTTTTCTTTAAAAAGAATATTTTTTTAATATTAAAAAATAATAAAACTTTTAAAAAATCTTTTAAAAATCTCTTAAATCATGAAAAATAATTTCTTTTATCATATTTTTTCTTTAAGTGTCTTTAATCAAATACTGTGCAGCTGGCAACAGACTCAGTAAAAGATACATCACTAGTCCTGAATCTTCAGAAGCAGAATCCGAAGAAAGTATTGAGGTGAAAATTGCTAAAAGAGGCACCTTATTTAACTCAGAAAAGAATAAATTACCACCAAAAGGTGTGTTTTTATCTTTAAATTTACTCTTTATCCTTAAATTGACGTAAAAGTGGTGCATACCAGAAATGGAAGCAACTATTCAGTCCAACCAGATGGATGTTGACAAGGAAGAGGCAAGACCAAATCCAGAAGTGCCAAATCTTCCACAAGAAAGACACATCTGGAGGATGCCAGAGTTGCCCCCCATTCCCCAAGGTCTGTACCAACAGATTTTGACGTGAATTCTGAGCCTGAACTAATTCATGATATTATTTCCAGGGCTGAACCATTTCCAAGTGGCAGCAATAGAAATATATCAATGCCAGTACAAAAATTGGTTCAGAGCAGCCAAGGAGGAAGAATGGGAAATCTGCCCAAGCCTTTGGCAGGGGGCCATGAACTCCTACTTGCACATCAAGAGCTTTCTGGGTCAGGAGAAGACCATAGAACTCTTAGGAGGTTGGAGCCCCCTGTCTTGCAAAGACAAGGTCAAAAAGATAAAGAACTGGTTGAAGAACCAAAGTCTTTTATCCATAGACCAGAAGAAAGAGTTGGAAATGACTCCAGCTTTGGAGACAGAGGCACCAGTGGCGTCCACCAGCTCCAGAAGTGTCCAAGGACAAGCCCAAGGGACCTCAGAAGAAGCAGAAAGGTCCCAAGAACCATCAAGGCAAAGGAAAAGGCAAAGCCAATTGGCACAGACCTTACCCACAAGGGTACAGGATCCCCAAATTGGAGCCTTCAGACGTGGATAGTGTCTTCAATATGGCCAGGACTCTGATGGAATTGACAGCCAAAGAGCAGGAAAGGATGAACAGAAACTTTCCACAGAAATAATTGGTGTACAGACTAGTATTAATGTAGAAATTGGTAAACTTGATGTCAAGTTAACTAAAATTGCATCAGATATAGTTGAATTAAAGAAAAATGATAAGAAATACATTGAATTGCACCAAGTGACAAATGCCAAACTTGACTCACTTACCAATTATTGCATAAGAATTGAAAACATGTGCCAAGTTCAGCATGAGGAGATGGAAGATCTTTCCATTTTTAAAATGAATGATCAACTTAAGACTCTGCAAGACCATGTCTTGAAGATAGTTGAGAATACCAATCAATTTGCTATACACTTAGCAAAAAGTGACAGTGAAAGGCAGAAGTTGAAGAATGAAATAATTGCAAGTGTGGAACAAATTCATAAGAATCATGAACCACATATGCCAAGACATTCTACACCTTTAACTGAAGAGAAACCTTCTGTTAAAGTAAGTCTCACCCCATTCTTGGGAGAAAATTCCTACTCTGCAAGAGATATTCCCAAAATAGAAGAATGGCCAACATTCTCTGGTGAAGGAGAATACAAACATATTGAATTCATCAGGACTATTGATATGTTGCAAGAAGACTTTAATATACCTGATGAACTCATAGTGGGAAAATTACATTGTCTGTTTACCAGAACTGCAAAGAAATGGTTTTACAAAATGATGATTGATCATGGTAAACATAATTGGTCTTGGTGGAAATCTGAAGTGATCATCAAATGGACCAACAATTCTTGGAGGTTTAAGATAGAAAATGCCTTTGAGAGTGCCATTTTTAACTCAGAGAGAGATAAACCACTTACTTGGTTCTTCAAACAAAAAGACAGATTATCTGCTTTACAACCAGATATGTCTGACACTATGATTAATATGAAAAAATTAAGAAAGTGTGGAGGAGAATTAGAATATGCTATCAAAAGCAGATGTGTAGAACCCTGTTCAACAGAAGACTACATTAATGCTATGGAAGATATCATTTCCAGAACAAGAATTGGTAAAACTTGGTCTAAAATCCCAGCAGAATCCAAGATGACCTCCAAGATTCCCAGAGAGGAAAAAAGACCAGAAAAACATTTCTTAAAGTGTCATAAATGTGGAAGCACTTCACATTTAGCCAACACTTGCACCAAAAAGGCAAAAATCAATGAAGTTCAAGTCATTGAAGAAGTTCAATGTACTGAAGAGAAGGAAGAATCTGATCAAGATTCTTCAATCTCTGAAGATACACCAGTGGAGGACTATCCCATTGAAAACATCACAGCTTTCTTTGAAGTCACTGAAGTCCATACCCACTTGCCACAGTATAGTGAAGATTGCTACAACCTTATTAATGTTCAGGATGCCAGAATGTGTAAAACCAAACCTGCTAAAGGAAAAGGTTATACTGCTGGAGCATCTTGTATCACATCAATTCTGATGAATAATGTTGAAGCCAAAGTCAATTTGGATACAGGAGCATTTTGCACTTGTGTAGGCAAAAATTATCTCCAAGCTATACTTCCCGAATGGAAAAACCATCTATTACCAATAGAAGGTATACAATTTAGTAGTGCCAGCACCAATATGTACCCTTTGGGTATACTAGACACTACTCTTGTATTTCCCCATCCTACAGGAAGTATAAGAATGAAAGCTGAGGTTGTAGTAATGGACAACTGCACATCTCAACATATCATTCTTGGAAATGATTACCTAAGTATTTATGGTATTGACATCAATAACCATAAAGACAGATATTTCACAATTGGGGATAACAAAAGACATAAATTTGCCTTCTCCAATATGCCAAAGCAAATATCAGTAGTATCTTCTGAGAAAGATACTTATAAAGAAGAATTTGTGTCCACACAACTTGTTGAAGCACAAATTAATCCATCATTGTCACCACAAATGAAGAATGAACTTATTGATGTGTTATACACGTACAATAATGCATTTGCCTCTGATAATGAACCATTAGGTGCTATAAGAGGACATGAAGTTGATATTACTCTTAGTATTGACAGACCATATCCCCCAGTACTTAGAAGACCAGCTTATCCAGCCAGTCCCAGAGCTAGAGAAGCCTTGGAGAAACACATCCAAGAGTTAATTCAACTTGGTTTACTAAGGAAAGTAGGCCATAATGAGGAGGTTGAAGTGACAACACCTGTTATCATTGCTTGGCATAATGATAAGTCAGGAATGGCTGGAGATTTTAGAGCTTTGAATACCTACACAGTTCCAGATAGGTATCCAATCCCTAGAATCCAAGAAACCTTGACTCAATTATCTAAAGCCAAGTATATAACATCAATGGATGCATTAAAAGGTTTCCATAAGAATGTTTTGACGCCTAAAGCTAAGAAATTACTTAGAATTATCACTCACTGTGGTATTTTTGAGTATCTTAGAATGCCATTTGGCTTTAAAAATACTCCATCTCATTATCAAAGAATGATGAATACCATCTTCCCCACAGAATTGTCTGAAGGATGGCTTATCATTTATATTGATGATATTATCATATGTTCTGACTCATGGTCTTTGCACCTTGAAAAATTTGCAAAAGTACTCCACAAAGTTGCAGAAGTTAATATGAAAATTTCACTTAAGAAATGCAACTTTGGTTTTGAAGAACTTAAAGCATTAGGACATGTTGTTTCTGGTTTGAGCTTGGGTATTGACAAGAATAAAGTGGCAGCAGTGCTACTTAAGCCAATACCCCAGAATAAGAAGGAAATGATGTCTTTTCTTGGATTTTCTAGTTACTATAGGCAACACTTAAAAAAACTTTACAATTCTAGCCAAATCACTCTATAGAATCTGTGATCAACAGACTGTATTTGAGATGACACAGGAGAGAATTAAAGCTTATGAGGAAATAAAGAAAGCCCTTACAGAATCACCTTTACTCCTCATGCCTGACTGGGATATTCCTTTTAAGTTGTACATTGATGCATGTGGAGATGGATTAGGGGCAGCCCTACATCAAGTTCAAATTATTAATGACAAACCTACAGAAGGACCAGTTTGTTATATCTCAAGACAAATCAAACCAACAGAAGCCAGATATGGTGCAAGCCAAATGGAGTGCTTATGTTTGGTATGGGCACTTGAGAAATTACACTATTACCTTGATGGCAGTTTTTTTGAAGTGATAACTGACTGTAATGCAGTAAAATCACTTCTTAACATGAAAACTCCCAACAGACATATGTTGAGATGGCAAATAGCTATTCAAGAATATAGAGGAAACATGACTATAGTTCATAAAGCAGGAAACATTCACAAGAATGCTGATGGACTCAGTAGATGGGATTTAGCCAACACTCCTGATAACCCAGCTTATGTACCTTTGGAAGCTGAACCACAGATTCCAATTGAAGGAATTAACATAACTGATATTGGGACTGAATTCTTTGAGGAGGTCAGAGAATCTTATAAACAAGACAAGAATTGCCATATCTTGACTTCTTTATTAGATAAAGACTGCAAGGACACATCTTTAGTTAATGCACTTGATGAAGTTTGGAAAAATTCCTATTCTGAAGGAAGATTTCACTTGTTTGATGGGATCATTTACCACAGAACAAAACATTCTTGTGTTATGACATTGTGCAGTAGATTACTTATCAATACCATTCTTCATGAAGGTCATGATAGTATCTACTCTGGACACCTATCAGAAGAAAGAACACTTGAAAAAGTGAAGAACTGTGCATGGTGGCCATCTTGGAGAAAAGAAACCATTGAATATTGCCATACCTGTGACAGATGCCAAAAAGCAAACAGGAGTACAGGCAAGAAATTTGGACTTATGATCCATGTTCAAGAACCAAAATCCCCATGGGAAGTTGTTCACATGGATTGGGTCACAGCACTTCCTCCAAGTGGTGACAGAAGTTATAATGCTTGTTTAGTCATAGTAGACCGATATAGCAAAACTCCCATATTCTTACCATGTCATAAAGATGACACTGCTATGGGTACAGCTCTTCTTTTATGGAGTAAAGTTATTTCTCATACAGGATTATTTAAGAATATCATAAGTGACTGAGATCCTAAATTCACATCTGCACTTTGGACCAATCTTCATAGATTGTTTGGGACTAAGTTATCATTCTCTACAGCATATCACCCTCAGACAGATGGGCTAGCAGAGAGGATGATTCAAACTTTAGAGGACATGATCAGGAGATTTTGTGCTTATGGATTAGGATTCAAAGACTCAGATGGCTTTACCCATGACTGGTGCACTCTGATACCTGCATTAGAATTGGAATATAAGACATCAGTCCATTCTTCCACAGGACAAACTCCTGCTATGTTAAAGAAAGGATGGAATCCAAGACTCCCAACAGACACACTGAGAAAAGACTTGATTGACATTCATCCTACAGCTTCCAGCTTCAAAATAATGCTTGATAAAGTAAGACCTCATGCAAAACAAAGTATGGATGATGTTTTTAATTATGCAAAACAGAAGTGGGACAAGAGTCATAAAGTACCAGACTTCAAAGTAGGGGACTTAGTTTTAGTTTCAACCTTGAATTTTAATAATATCAGAGGCCCAAAGAAACTTAAAGATTCTTATGTAGGACCTTTTGTCATTGTTGCTTTACATGGAACCAATGCAGTTCAAGTGGAATTGAGTGGTGAATTGGAAAATAAACACCCCACCTTTCCAGTCAGCTTGATAAAGCCTTATCAACAAGCTGATAAAGAATTGTTTCCTTTAAGAAACCCAACTCCTTTAACTGTACCACCTGTGGAACAGAATGAAGACAAAAAGATAAAGAAAGTCATTAAAGAAAGGAGACTTAGGGGTAAAAATCAAAGAGAATATCTTGTTAGATATAGAAATCCAGTACATGAAGATGAATGGATAGCAGAATCAGAAATACCTGACTCAGATAAACTCTTAAGAAGATTTAGACATGAAAGAAGGCCACAAGCCTCAATATGTCTATAAATTTGCTTTAAATTACTTGATCTGAGTAGTGTGAAGAGGTTGGACAGTGGACATTAACCCCCTTTGGGGCCTTATTCTTTTATCACTAATAAAATTGTAGGACAATTTTATTTTTTGGTGGGAGGGAATGTGATCCTTGAGGTATATTTTACATACCCAAATAGGCCACAATTATCTTAAAAAGAAATTTTGAATTATACATAACTCATAAATCATGCATATATTCAAAATTCATCATTTTTGATTTCAGAAAAAATGAATAACTTTTTATTGAGTAAGTAAATCCATGGATTTAAGGCCAGATTTAGATTCTACACAAAAATTCACCTAGGGTAGCTCCATAGAGTGAATAAGCTCAAATTAACTCCTTGAGGTGGTAATATGGAAAATACTTCAACACCACATCATTAATACCACATAAAAGATCCGTGAAAAATTTTGTTTTTCTTGATTTTACGCCAAAATAATGGGAAAGTGAGGAATCCCATGTTACATATACACTAAGAATAGTGTTATACATGTTTTGAACACTTAATATTATGGTATTCTTACAAGGACTTTTGGTACACCCATAGTGGATATCTCACTTGAAGCTTAAATTTCTATTTTTACGTGAAAAATAAGCAAGGGGGACAAAAGACATCAAAGAGAGCCAGGGTACCCAACTTCTGAGGCCCCAGAGGCATGGATAGCCTCAAAGCTTGGTTCCATGGCTGATCCTGACCCAATTGGTAAACTAAACCTCTTTGGGAACTTGGTTACCAAGTTACAACTACAGTAAAGCACCAGAAAATAGCAAATAACCTGCTATTTTGACGTGCCAAGGAGGTAAAGAGCTACTTACACTCCTGTAACCATGTCAATTACTAATGACTTTCTATGGATAAACCCCAAAAGAGTAATTAAAACCCTTTTTGGACTTGTATCCATTGATTTACCTCATAGCAACCAGTCAAACACTGATATTGGCAATTCTACGTAGAAATGAGGTAAGAACTTCAAAAATGCATTAAAAATACAATTCTTAATGAATCTTTCTGAAACTTTCAGGACCAATTGAGAATTCTATTATCTATGGTACAACCAAAAAGAATCAGAGCTTTACTAGTAAAATTAAAAGTTTTACTTACAGTCCATTTTTGGTTATTCTACGTGAAACACTGAATCTTCAAAAATTCACAGTAAATACAACCTGTGATGAAATTGTCAATAACATTGATAACTTTGAGAAATCAATGATTACTTTGGAATGAAAGAAGATTTACATATGTTACTCCTTTTATTCTTCACCATATTGGGGTTGGTAGTCACGTAAAAGCATCAATTAAGAAATTATGACAAATTTACGTGACAACAGATGATGTAAGTACTAATCCAAAAGGGTTTAATGCTTTCTCACTCACTGGTTTCTCATTTTACTTCATGGAACGTCTCTGTGAGCTGTTGTTGACTTAAAAGAGACCTTCTCTTGCTGTTTTTTCTGCATCATCATCTTATTATCATTTTATATCATTGTTACCAACAAGTAAGTATTAGTTAAACTATTCTTAAGTGTTTTAAATCTTTCAGAATCAATCAGAAGGACGTGAAATCATAGAATCCAACTATATATTGTTGTAATCCTGATATAAATCATTTTTATCTCTCAAATCCACAATTCTATGTCAAATTTCTCTACTTTTATCTATCAATAAGTTCTTTGGAGTATTAGTGAGTCATTTATCTTTAATTCTTAAAGTTTTTCTCTAGTAATAGTTTTCTTCAAGGATTATCTTTATAATTATTCTTGCAAAAGATAATTATATATTAAAATGATTTTATTATTTTAATAAAAGAAGTTTTTATTATTAAATTCTTCTTGTAATTGATTTTTGTAGACAATTACTTGCTCACTGTTAAAGTCACTAGTAGTGCTTAACACGTGAAAGAAATAATTATTTAATTATTTAATTGTGGTTATAATAATATTTTATTATTATATTTCATAAGAACAGACATAGTACTGTTGATTAATAGTAATATTATCATCAGTTTCATAGTCACATCTTACAACAATAGTGGCCTGGAACTCAGCAATCAGGGAACTCAGTTGGAAGACTCCAAAAGAATAAAGAAATAAAAATAAAATAATAAATTCCTCTAAGAAATATTCAGGTACAAGATGAGATGCAATAAGAGGAAAGGGAAGCCAATCAAGTAAGTCCTTAATCACTGTTTCAACCTGCCAAAATGAACAATGGAATTAGTAAGGATATGACCACCAAATATCCATTGACAGGTGAAGAAAGAAAAAGAGAAGGTGCTAAATGACTGAATTGATAATATCAGTATTTTCTTTAACAAAATGAAAAGAAAAGAAAGATAAAATAAAATCAAACTATATTCATTAACTGGGGAAAAACCCCCCAGGGTGGAAAGGGTAGCCGGTATATGTGAAAAGTTGGGAGCTTGAGTTCTTCAGGATGAAAACTGATCTGTATTGATCCTTGAGGCTGTATTTATTGTTTTGGGCATTGATAAAGCTGGCTAATATTGAAATTGAATTGGGTTGAATGAATTTCCCATGCTTGAAAATGAAATACAGTTCTTGGTGGATCCAGACTATATTGAAATTAATGTGGTTGCCAAGATGGATTGGGTGGAGCTTTGACACTTGACAATTGAATGAATGAACTGCCTCTTGAATCCCTTGAGACTGATTGAACAGTATTGCCTTGGAGGAATACTGTGAATGAAATTATCCAATGACGCCTTGATGGTGTGATTGGTCTTTGACGCTGAAACACTTGCTCTTGAGCCTTGAGGA
Organism: Austropuccinia psidii; assembly: GCA_023105745.1. Lineage (NCBI taxonomy): Eukaryota > Fungi > Basidiomycota > Pucciniomycetes > Pucciniales > Sphaerophragmiaceae > Austropuccinia > Austropuccinia psidii. Next base: position 25,534,843 of record JALGQZ010000002.1, read on the forward strand.
GTCCTCTGAATGATTGGGTGCCTTGATGACATGATGATATGTTGGAATGACCGTTTGATATTTCCACCATTGAATTTATGTTGAAAAATGATGCATAATGATATATAACATCATTTACGGCATATTGGTCCATTGGAAAAAAGATTACATCCAAAGGTCTTGAGATGGAAAGTCAGAGGGGAAAAAGGATGGATGTGATGGCTTCAGAGCTTGGAAAGGTGTTTCTGGGACTTTTGGGGTTTTTGGCCAATTTTGGGTTCCAAGCCAAAAATCAGCCCAAAAGGCGGGAAAGTGTCTTTTGGACACTTTGCATCAAAGTGCGCGAAAATGCGCAAAATGCGCAAATGCACATCATGAGCCCAAATGGCCAAAAACAGCCATTTGGGCCATTTCCCCAGGTTTTGAGGGAAATGACCAGAAATACCCATTTGGGAATAAATTTCTGCTATGGCTTCTGGATTGAGGTGAAGGGTCATGGAGGCCCCCAAACACAAATGGACATAAATGGTTCATAAAATAATGATGTGGCCATATTGGCCACTGATGATGGATATGGCCAATTGGCCATAAAAGGACTGTGGCATGATATGCCATGCAGGGTTCCAAGGAGGTGAATTGCCATGGTTGTGACACAATTGAGGTAATCAGTGTTAAAGACCTTAACACTAACTTTTTTGAGGAAGTAAGGAATAGTAATACTCAGGATACAAATTATAACATGGTATGCCAATTACTTGATAAACACTATAAAGATAATTCCTTCCTAAATTTCTTAGATTAAATATGGACAAAATCATATGATGAAGGAAGATTTTAGTTACTTGATGGTATAATTTACCATAGGACTAAACACACATGTGTAATTAAAGTTGTGGACAGATCCTCAATCAATCTTGAACTGAAAGAATGCCATGACAGCCACTTCTCAGGACACTCATCTGAGGACAGAACATCGAAAAAGGTCAAGACCTGTATATGATGGCCAATGTGGCAAAAAGACATTTCAGAGTATTTAAAAGCCTGTGATAGATGCCAAAAGGAAAATAAATCCACTTGAAAAAGACTTGGAAATAGGATAAAAATCCAAGAACCCAGCAGAACTTGGGAGATTGCATAAATTGATTGGGTAGCTGACTTGCCACTAGGAGGTAATGGAAGCTATAATGCATTCCTAGTGATTATTTACAGGGTCAGTAGGACTGCAATCTTTTTGCCACGTCACAAAGATGATACAGCCATGGATGCAGCTCTTCTGATATGCAATAGAGTAGTATCTTGGATTGGCATATTCACAAACATAATTCATCAAAGAGATCCCAAATTCACCTCATACTATGAACAAAAATTCACCAACTATTTGGAAGAAATTTATCCATCTCTACAGCCTACCACCCACAAGGTCATGGTCTTGCTCAAAGAATAATCCAAAATTTGGAAGACATGGTTGGAATATTTTGTGAATATGGCCTAGAGCTCAAAGATTGTTATGGATGCACCCATGATTGGCGTAACCTTCTACCTCCACTGGAATTAGCATATAAAACATCAATTCATGCCAGCTCCCACTGTTCTGAAAAAAGGATGGAATCCCAGGCTACCCCAGGGTTCCTTGAGGAATGTTTTGGTTGAGATACATGCCACAGCTGTTAGCTTCAAAGGGACTCTAGAGAAAGCTAGAAAGCATTCAGCAAAGTGTATAGAGGACTCATTTGCATATTCCAAAGAAAAACGGTACAAATCACATGCCACTCCAGACGTTGAATTAGGAGATGTAGTATTCATATCTACCACTAACTTCAAGAAAATCAATGTATGTAAGAAGCTCAAAGACTCTTTTTAAGGACCCTTTTTTATTAAGCTCCTCAATGGGTAAAATACTATTGAAGTAGAATTTTCTGAGGAACTTAGTAAGAAGTGTCCTACATTTCCAGTAATCCTGATAAAGCTGTACAAATCTGGTTATTCTAAAAACCTCCCCTTTAGGAACAATTTTACCTAGCATATAGATGTATTTTTATATACTCAAGAGACCACAAATAACAAATCATGTTATAATTAGCAACAAATTTAGAAAACAAATATTAAAATAAAAAAATAAAATTTATGTATAAAATTAGAAATTTAATTATAATTTAAAATCAAAATTACACTGAAATTTAAAAGTGTGAAAAAAAATTTCTGCTTGAAAAAATTAAGTAAAAATAAATTTTCAACAAAATTATTCAAGTTAAAATACTTTTGGAAAAAAGTTAAACAAAATTTATTGAAACTTCTTAACCAATATATGAATCTATGAAAATTATTTCACCATTGGATTCCTCAAAAAGTATAGGGGGGTCACCTCTGGGTGAAATTTCTGTAAATCAACTCTAAATAAGCTTGAATTAAGTTTTTATTATTTTTTGTATGAGAATGGGAAATCCTCAAAGCCTTAATTGAAATAAAACTACATTGGGTGTTAACCATCAATTTGTGCATTAAAATTGAAGTGTGGTGTGTAATTTAGAAGTTATGAGGAATTGAAGTATTTTCAATTCAAATTTCAAAAGGTGCACGCACATTGCATAAATGAGCTTTGATTTACATATGAGGTATCAATTATTACAGTTGTATACTGTAAATACTCAATTTAATCACATATGTAAGTTAGAAGTATAATACATGATCAGGAATTAAAGAAAAAAATAAATAGGAAAGATTAATTCTGGGGGGGAAGGAATTTTGATTCTACATGTACAGACTCCCCAAAATTCCTTGCTTACAGGTGTTGGATGTCAAAATTCATGCAAATGTTAATTAATTCTGGCCTGCAATTGAGTCACAGGGTCTGTGACACAATTGATGATGAGGTTTTGATACCAAGCAGGTCAGCTCTGATTGTTTCCAAGAGGGTATAGCTATCCTTAACTTTTAGAAATCTTAGTAAAAACAGCTTTCACTCTTTTTGACATCTCTTACACACCTTATTACTGGTTTTCAAGGCTTGAAATTAGTTATTTCTATAGCAATCGCTCATTTAAGGGTCCAAAATGGCTAAAACCAGCCTTTTTTGGTCCAAACCAAGGTTTGATAATTCCATAATTGGGTTTTCTATCAGTTGAAATACTATTAAGCCAATTGATAAGGGATTCCAACCACCACTATTATATAATTTCAGACCTTTAACCATGTGAGAAAATCATTATAATCATTTTTACCCGAGAGCCACCCAATAAGGGAATTAAAGCATCTTTCATCACTGTTAGCTTTGTCACTTTGTTTCCAAATTCAGGCTTGTCACTTTTGGGTGTGTTTTCTCTTTAATAATAATTTTAACGACTTTTTTCTTATATAATTGCCTGAAGATATTTTCTGAATTAATTCCAATTGAAATTGCTCTTGAAGAAGTTTCTTCTATAGTCTTAAATATCTCTAGTAGAGTATTTTTGGATAAATGTTTATTGTTGGTAAAATAAGAAATCTTTATGATATTGTGGTTTTATACTTATAAAGTCAATACCAATGATTTTGGTATGTTTTCTCTTGAAGATTTTGATTCTTTTTAGTTTAATTGTACCTTATGAAACTTTTTAGGACAGGGAAAGTACTTCATTTTTAATCAAACTTTCATATACACACCTTATAAGCCCATAGACACCAAAGTTAGACTTGGTGGAAACCCCAAATCATTGATAAGTTGGCCAATGATGGTTAGAGATTTAAAGTGAAAAAAGCCTTAGAATCTGCAAAAAATAATGCTTAAAACATCAGGGCTCTACAGTGTTTTGCCAACAAAGAGACAGGCTAACAGAATTATAGCCTGACATTGCAGAATTTATGATCTACAGAAAAATTCTGAAAAAATATGGGGGTGACTTAGAAAATTCCATAAATAGAGGGACTACTGAATAATTTTCAGCAGAAAATATGATAAATATATTTGAAGAAGTACCCACCAGCACTATCATTGGGGTTAATAGGATATATCTCAAGACAAGGTTTGATACATCTCAGAAAGATGCTGTGGATAAAAGCCCCAAACAAAACTGTAATGATATGAGATCGAAATATGCAGATACAATCAGAAAGTGCCATATTTTCCAAAGCACCACCAATTTGGCTAATGAATGTCCAGAAGAGGGAAAATAAATGAGATTGACAATGGGAAAGAACCTGATCTTGAAAAAGATGCTGTAAATGAGGAAAATTTAGATGATAAATCAACAATATTTTCTGGATCTTCAAAAGATAAAGAAAATCTCAGCATCACATTGGACATCATGGAATCTTTCTTCCACTGGCCACAATTGAGAAATAGAAAAATTGACTTATTGAAAATTCAACATGCACATCTGATGAAAACCATACCAAACAGAGGAAAAAGCTACACAGCTGGAAATTACTGCGTAACGGTGGTAATAGACAAAAAAAAACCACTAAGCTGTTACTTTACCAAGGAGCCTTCTGCTTTTGTTTTGGAGGATCTTTTCTCAAGAACTGTGTACCAAACTTTAAGAGAAACTATTACCAGTTGATGGAATGGAATTAAACAGTGCAGGAAACAGAATGAAAACATTTGGAATATTTGTAATAACTGTAATATTCCCACAGATCAATGGGAATTCAATAATTACTGTTCAATTTTTAGTTATCGGCAACTTCTCTAGTAGCCATTTCATATTGGGAAATGAGCATTAAAGAACTTATGTCATAGATTCACATAGCAATTAATACAGATACTTTGAAATTGGGAAAATGAGCATCAAGTATCACCAGTCAGCTTGGAGTTAGAAAATTTCAAGTAAGAACAAATGAATCAAGCTTAAGTAAGTCATCATCTTACCTATATTCAGGAAAATTAACTTTCTACCCTCTTATATGGCCACAAAGAAGCATTTGAAACAGATAAAGAAAGATTGGGGGAATTTTTGGTCATGAAATTTTTTCGTTTTGAACATTGAGAGGCCTCAAGCACAAATCTTGAGAAGGCCTGCATACAAGAAAGCCCAAAATCAAGAGAAACCCTTGAGCTTCACATTAAAGAACTCCTGGACCTTGGTGCAATAAGAAAGGTTGGCCACAATGAACACATAAAAATACCAACACCAAGTATAGTGTCATGGCATAATGGAAAATTCAGAATGGCTGGGTACTTTAGAGTTCTAAAAACTTACACTGTCCCAGACAGGTATCTCATACCAGAAATACAAATTTCCTTCACTCAAATATCTAAAGCAGTATAAATAAGCACTATAGATTCCCTAAACGTATTCCACCATAATGTAGTGACACCAAGGGCTAGGAAAGTTCTGTGAATTATTGTTCATTTTGGAGTGTATGAATATTTAAGGATGCCTTTTGGTATCAAAAATGCTCCTTCACACTTTTGTATAATGATGAATGAAATATTTCTTGAAAAACTTTCAGAAGGATGGTTTATCATTCATCTTGATGACATTATTGTCTGTTCTAAGACTTGGAAATAAAATATGTACAGGTTATCTAGAGTTTTGGGAAAAATTCAATTGGCAAACACACATATTTCTTTAAAGAAATGTCATTTTGGATTTGAGGAACTCAAATCCCTAGGTCATGTAGTATCTCGTCTATCCCATGGAATTTTCAATAAAAAAGCTGCAGAAGTACTACTAACACCCTATTGTCAGAAAAAAAAGGAAATCCATCCATTTCTGTTATTTGCAGGATACTACAGCCAGTAAATTGAAGACTTTTAATCTATAGCAAGATCTCTTTATAAATTTTGCAACAAAGACACATTATTTTAAATGGATTTTGACAGAGTCAATGCCTTTGAATCCCTGAGCCAAGCCTCAACCACTGCTCCACTTTTACTGATGCCAGATTTTAAGCTTCCTTTTAAACTTGAAATTGATGCATCAAGAGATGGGCTAGGAGATGAACTTCCTAAAGTCCAGGTCATGAATGAAAAACCCATGGAAAGACCCCCTTTTTTCATCTAGGAAAATGAAACCCACTGAAGCCAGATATCGGGAAAGCTAAACAGAATTTTTATGCCTTGTTTGAGCCTTGGAAGAACTTGATTAATTTCTTAAAGGATGTCTTTTTGAATTTATGACAGATTATAATGCTGTGAAATCACTTATGAACATGAAAAAACCCAACAAACATATGCTCAGATAGCAAATAGCCATACAAGGCTATAAAGATCATATGACTATCGTGCACAAAGATGGAAATATTCAAAAAAATGCAGATTAACTAAGCAGATAGACAGTACAAAATAAGATTCAAAATCCTGTTAATGTATCAGAAGAAGTTTCTTCACAAATATCAATACAAGGAATATGTGTTACAGACCTCAACACTACATATTTTGAGGAAGTAACAAACAGCTATACTTGGAATAAGAGCTGTAGAATCCTATTTAAATTAATTTCTAAATAATGTTACAATATATTCTCAATAGGTTCCTTGGATGAAATGTGGAAAAAACCTATGATCAAGGAAGATTCAATTTGTTTGATGGAATAATTTACCATAGGACTAGACAGAAATATGTGCTGACAATTGTGGACAGGTCCTGCATAAAGCTTGTCTTGAAAAAGTGCTATCACATCCCCTTCTCAGGACACCTATCTGACAACAGAACAAGACAGAAAATCAACACCTCGATATGGTGGCCACTGTGGCAAAATATGTAGCAGAATATTGCAAAACTCATGAAAGATGTCAAAGTGCAAATAAATCCACTGTAAAAAGACTTGGTAATATTATCAAAATCCAGGAACCCAGTAGACCATGGCTGACTGGCCTACCACCAAAGGGTGATGAAACATATAATTTGAACCTTTGAGATATGATCACATACCCAAAAAGGTCACAAGAAATATTTAAAATAATTATACCTTAAAAATGATTACCTTAAAACTACAAAACTTCCATAAATAGGCATAAAACTTGGTTTAACTTAAAAGCCAATGAATAAAAATGTAAAATGAATTACACCATTTGATTCCACATGGTAAAATACACATATACCATTTTTATGGCATATCTGTAAAGTCAATATATAATGAGTTATAAGTAATAACACCTTATAAAAAACCTGAATCCTTAATTATTTCAAATAACAATGAAGCAACATGTGGAATGAACTGTACCATTGGATTCCCAATAAAATGCTACACATAAAAAAATTAAGAAGCTAATCTCCAAAGTCAATACTTAAGGAGTTAAGCTGAATATATGCACTTTTTTGGTCAATGCATATATTCAAGGATTTTAGCTAATATCTTCTGAAATATACATGATAGAGTGATAAACAAAAAAGAAATTAACCACATTATTACTGTAGAAACACAGAAGTGAACTTTATTTCACAAGGTATAAACAAGGTTAAAACCTGTAATGGATTATTGATTAAAATCAATAGAGCTGTTGACCACTTTGTTTTGAAAGTGGTTCAAACTTAAAAAAAAGAAGAAAGTGAGATTCTACTAGTTCATTTGTAAAGAATGACGTTTTTTTCATTATAATATTCAAGGTATAACCCCTTGAAATCATGGTTTGAAGTTTAAAATATTAGATTTTGACAGAAAAGATGAGTTACAAGAAAAATCATCAAAAATAGAGTTTTGTGATGTAATGAGATGCTCTTAGAAGTGTAATAGGGACATGCCAAGATATCAGAATCAACTCTCAGAATAGCTGTAGCGTGTATAACTCAAGATGTATTAATGATCAAAGTTTAAGCTTAAATTTGATCATTTATGATTACTCACTGTAATCTTATTTTACGTTTAGCAGTTATATAAGTGATAAAATTGATCAATACTATCAGATTATGATTAAAAATAATAAAATACACAAAGTTTAGCCTTCTGCCAAGCCTATGACATCATCAAACTTAAAGTTACAGTGATAACTCTAAATAATGGCGTAATAATGAGGTAAGATGGTTTGATCATGATGTAATCATCACTAAACCTTAAAATATTGATCAATTCTAGTAGAAAGCATCATTACACGTCTACTAGAAGCCTGCTGGACTCTAGAAGGGAGGTATTTACTGTAAATAGAGCTTTTTTTACTCTATTTTCCCCTCAGATGCTTACAAAACACTAAATAATTAAATCGAAAGGTAATTTCTTTATTCTTTATATATAAAACTCTTATATTATTAAAGACAAGAGATAATCCTATTATAATAATCATCTTTGATGTGATTATTACATTTATTTAACTGTTTTGTTTAAAATTCTCTTAAAAACCCCAATTCCACATAAAATTAAGAATATTTGTAATTTCTCTTAAAATTTATTGTAAATACAATTTAAATAAGTTTTATTTACATTTTTTGGCGTAAAATTATTCAAAATTATTGTATTGAGTATCCAAAGTAGGTTATTTGTTCTTATTATAATAATTTTCTCTTTATTATTACTTTAAATAACTCTATAATTAATATGAATGGTATTTATATTAATTTATACCTTTAATATTAGTAATATTATTTCTATTAATTGTTTCTTATTAATAAAGAACAATTTTTTATGCCTTTATTATTTGTTGGTATCAATAATAAAGTGCTTTTAAATATATTAATTACCTTATATTAATATATTTATTTATTATATTATTTTTTCATAATATAAATTATATTATTATATTTTTTCAATAATATAATTATTTTTACACCATAATTATAATAATTCTTTATTATTATAATTATCTTTATCTTATTTATTTCATTTATAAGGACATTCATAGTACAATCAGTAAAATATTAGTAATTTTTACTTATTGTTTCATAGTCAAACCTTACATTTGGGGGCCTGGCCATGATATTTACTTTAAAAGACCTTTAAAAAAGATTCTAATTGGGTTTATCCAATAATAAATTATAATTATAATCATGAAATTATATAATAATTTTATATTTATTGATTTTAAATACTATTGAGCCATTTGGAAAACAAATGTACTGTCTTACACGCGGTTTTTCACATCCTTAGACTTGCAAGAAATTTCTCTGAGTGACTCTAGTAATTAAAAAAGATATTTTATAAATTGAAAATAATTTTATATTATAAATTAATTTCATAAAAGAATCATATTCATTTTTTTGATTCTTTAAAAATAAAAACATAAAAAATAATAAAAAAAAACAATAAAAGAAGTTTTTTTATTTCATTTTTATTTCTTTATTCATTTCATTTTTTAAAAAAAAAGATATAAAAGCAATTTTTTTAGGTGGAAAATTGCCATATCTTACCAAAAATAACATTTCTTATATAAAAGACTTATTTGAATTTGTCTTTTTTAGTGCTTGAAGATAATCCAACAGAAAAAAATCAAGCCACTGTTGAAAGATTGGTGGAAGAAACTTGCCCAAGTTCTCCAACACAAATTATACCCAAGAAAAAGAAAGCTAAAAAATTAGACTTTCCAGGACCCACTATTCAGGACTCTGAAGGTGAGTACCTCATTTACAAATTACCATAAGAAGAATATCTGTTCTGAAATTCTATTTTTTTTTTTAAATCATGAATACCAGAAGAGGATCACAATACTCCATCCAAACAGATGGAGCTGAACTCAGAGGTAGAATTGATTCCTCAAAAGGGAAAATGAAGGGCAATATCCCCAGTGGAACAGAATCCACACAAGGAAGTTCCTTACCCCAAAGGCAAGTCCCAGAAATGCCCATGATATCTGAACCAGAGTTAGAACTAACTATGAGTAACTCAAACAGGTACAAATCACATTCAGAGAGCTCAGATAGACATTTAAATGAGCCAGTACAAACAGTACTACACAGTGTACAAAGACAAGGACTGGGAAATGTTGCCTCAAATACACCAAGGAGTGATGAACTCCTGGCACATCCTGAAAAAGTGCCTCAAAGAGGAGGAAATAGTGAGATACTCCAATGGATGGAATCCACTATTGTCCAAACCTCAAATCAAAAAGATCAAGGAGTACCATGCCAAAAAGAAGGAGGCAACCAAGGAAGAAGCACCAGTAGCTTCTACCAGAAAGCCCCAAGCCAACCCACTTCCCCAAGAAGGGAAGAAGAACAAGAAAAATAATTGGAGAAAAACATATTCCCCAAGCTACAGGATTCCAAAAATCCAAAAGGATGCCATGGACAATGTATTCAACATGGACAGAGCCTTTATGGAATTTAAAGACAAGGAAGAACAAAGAATGAGACAACCTCATTTCCCAAAGAAATAACCTTGTCCAAAGATGTTCTAAATACTTTAACAGAAATTAAAAATAGTATATTACCTCTAAAAGAAGTTAAAAACAGTTTATTATCATTACAAGAAATAAACAATAACCTATCTTCTTTAACAAATATTGTTGTACAAAATAAAAAAGAAATTTACAACATTAATTTTATTGTTGAAAATAATAAACCAAAAATTTTAATTGACAACAATCAAAAATTAATAAAAGGACAACAACAGTTGTATAAATACATAAAAGATATCAAAGATAAAGCTTTGACAATCAATTATGATGTGAGTATTGATAATCCTACAGAAAAAATAATTAAACAAAGTATTCTGTAGAAAAAGTTTAAGAAAAACCTTCATCACACCAGGAATTACTTTTGGACCATGTGGAAAAAAGTGATGAAGCAAGAAAGCATCTGAAAGATGATATTCGAAGTGAAATAAGGCTCATCACTGAGAAAATGGATAAAATTCATTAAGCCAACTCAAATATGCCAAAATTATCAACTCCATTTTCTCACATAAGAAGCCCTGTTAAACCAGAAGAGGAATTCACAAATCCATCCATAACAGACCTGAGTCACCAAGACAATAACCAAGTCTTAATGAAAGAAGCACCTCAATTGAAAGAATGGCCAACATTCACTGGAGAAGGTGAATATTATAACCTTAATATTAGTAATATTATTATTATTAATTGTTTTTTATTAATAAAAAACCAATTTTCTATGCCTTTATTATTTGTTGGTAACAATAATAAAGTGCTTTTAGATATATTAATTATCTAATATTAATATATTTATTTATTATATTATTTTTTCATAATAAAAATTATATTATTATATTTATTCAATAATATAATTATTTTCATGCCATAATTATAATAATTTTCTATTATTATAGTTATTCTTATTTTATTTATTTTATTTATAAGTACATTCATAGTACAATAAGTAAAATATTAGTAATTTTTACTTACTCTTTCATAGTCAAACTTTACATATAATGCCTTCCTAGCCATTTCTGAAAGGTTTAGGAAGACTCCATTCCTTTTTCCATGTGATAATAATGATACATCCATGGATTCAGCTCTTCTGATATGAAATGGAGTAGTATCATGGAATTGCATATTCACAAATATCATCAGTGAAAGGGATCCCAAATTTAAATCAACACTATGGACAAATATTAACCAAATATTTGGGACCAATCTATCCTTCTCTACAGCATACCACCCACAAACTGATCTTTTAGCTTAAACAATTATCCAAACCCGGGAAGACATGGTAAAAAAAATTTCATATAGCCTAGAGCTCAAATATTGTGATGGATTGACTAATGATGAGTGTACCCTTCTTCCTGAAATGGAACTTGCATACACAACATCTATTCATGCCAGTACAAATCAGAATACTTCCTTTCTAGAAAAAGGATGGAATCCCAGAATACCCCAGGAGTCCTTGAGGAAGGATTGGGTTGAAATACATGCCACAGCTGCTAGCTCAAAAGGATTTCTAGAAAAAGACATAAAGCATTCAGTTAGACTCATGGATGACTCATTTGCATATGCCAAAGACAAGTGGGAAAAATCACATGTTACTCCAGACTTATAGGTAGGTGATTTGGTACTTGTATCTACCATTAACTTCAATAAAATCAAAGGATGAAAAAACTCAACTCCTCCTTTTCAGGAACTTATTTTATCAAGGCCCTTCATGGGGAGAACTCTGTTTAAGTAGGATTCTCAGCAGAGATTAGTGATAAGCATGTTACATATTGAACAAGCTTAAAAAACCTTTAAAATGTTCTGATTCTGAAAAATTCCCTTGAGGAATAAAGTTACCCAGAATATATTAACTGTTGAATGATTTGGTACTAAGAAAGCTACCAAAGTTCTCAAAGAAAAGAACTTGAGAACTAAAAAAATAAGGGAATTCCTTCTCAGGTACAGTTACCCAGCTTGTGAGGTTGAATGGTTAGCAAATAAAGACATACCTGAAGCTACCAAACTTCTCAGAGGGTTCAGAAACACCATAGATAACAATATTACAAAGCAATATTCCTTTTTCAGGGGGAGGGAATGTGAGCCTTGGAGGTATTTTTATATACCCAAAAGACCAAAAACAAAACATCATGTTATAATCATAAATAAATAAGTTTATTGATATTATAAAAAAGAAATTCAAACTTAAATAGGAAGCTTATATACAATGCAAACTATATTGAGCTTTAAGATTGTGAAAATACACTTTTACTTGAAAAAATTAAGTAAAAATAAATTCTCAACAAAAGGGTTAAAGTTAAAATATTTTTGGAAAAAAGGTTAATAAAAACTATTATAACTTTTTTCCAGTAAAGAAAATTTTGAAAATTTTTTAACTATCAGATTCCTCATAAAAAATTAGGTGGGATGCCCTCTGAGTGAAAATTCTGTAACTCAACTCTAAATAGGCTTAAATCAAGTTTTTAGTATTTTATGTATGAAAATCCTCAAATCCTCAAATCCTTGACTTTATACACACTGCATGCAGTGTTAACCATTAGATTTTGTATTGAAATTGATGTGTGGTATAAGCCCTAGAAGGTATGAGGAATTGAAGCATTTTCAATTCAAATGTCAAAATATGCACCTGTATTACATAAGTGAACTTGGATTTACATGTGTGGAATCATTAGTTAAAGTTTTTTATTGGAATTTTTCAATTTAATTACATATGTCAAAACTCTAGTGTAGTAAATGATGAGGAATCAAAGAAAAATAAATTGAAAAGATTAATTTTTTTTGGGGGGGGAAGGAATCTTGGCTCCAAGGGTGCCAGAATCCCCCAAGTTCCTTGCTGAAAGGAATGGGATGTCAAAATTCACACAAAAATTAAACACTTTGGGCCTTTAATTGAGTCACAGAATCTGTTACTCAATTGATGATGAGGTTTTGATACCAACCAGGGCAGTTTTAACTGTTTCCAAGGGGGTGAAATTTCCCTTAAGCTAAAAAACTGTCAGTAAAAACAGTTTTAACTGGTTTTGAGGTCTCTTACACACATTCTGACATGTTGTAAATGCTGGAAACTAGGTTTCACTATAGAAATGGAAAATTTAAGAGACTAAAGTGGCTAAAACAATGCCTTTTTGGTCCAAACCAGGGTTCAATGATGCAATAATTGACTTTCTGTTGCCACAGTTTTTCTCATGATTGATTAGAGTAGATTATACTTTTCGAGTGGGAAAATTGGTGGTTATAAAAGAATATCTTCTTTGCCCCACTTTTCTCTGCATGTTATAATCCTTTCCTTCTATAATTAGTACGAACACTGTTACAGAAATCAATAAAAGATTTCAACAACCATTTTTAAATAATATCAAAGCTTCTATTCAGGTGAAAAAATGATTACAATTAATTTTATAACTCTCATAACTTTTTTCACCCTTGAATCACCCCAAAAGCAAATTAAAGCATCTTTCATCACTGTTGACTTTGTCACTTTGTTTCAAAATTCACCCTGGTAACTTTTGGGAATTCTTTATCTTTGATATTATTTGTAACAACCCTGCTCTTATATCAATTGCCTCCAATTTTTCCTCAGTTAATTCCAATTAACATTGCTCTTGAAGAAATCTCTTTTTTAGCCTCAAATATCTGTTGTAGAGTACTTTTGGATTAATTATTATTGTTGGTAAAACAATAATTGTTAACAATATTATTTTTTTATACTAAAGAAGGTAAAGGAAATACATTTGATGTGTTTTCTTTTGAAAATCTTAAAATCCCTCTTTTTTAATTAAATTTTACCTTATAAAAATTTTGAGAACAGTAAAAATACTTCATTCTCAATAAACGTTTCATATCCACACTTTTATTTACTGAGGTATAAATGGTTAGTTCTTGGTACCTTCAAACAATCCCCATTTATTGATAGGTGAAAAACTATATTTATAAAAAATATTGATTAGGGTTGGAAAATTGAATCATCTTACAACTGCGTTCTTTGTCTCTTAGAATTTCAACCAAAATAACAGCTTTTTTGTCACCATTTGAACTCCAATTCAGAAAAATTTCAGTATTACCACCTGATATTCAAACAAAAACATTTTTGGAAGTCAAATGGCTCAAAACATCTGTTACTGAGGAAATATTGGAAACCAGAACCAAACAATTATAAAGAAAAGTAGAAATGAGAATTAAATCAGAGGAGAAACTCAAAAAATCCAGGAAGGAATATATCAAATATTGAGAAAAATGGCTATAAGATCCATCTATGAAGCCTTTGATAATGTTACCATTAATCAAGATTGATATGACTTTTCTTATGAAATATAATAAATAGGTTTATTTTAAGAACCAATTAATAATTACTTAACTGAATATTTCTTTTACATTTTAAAAACTACTAGTGATTATAACAATAATCAATAATTTTCTACTAGAATCAATTGAAAGAACCTTTAATAATAAGACTTATTATTAAAATAATATAAAATTATTTCACCAGGGAAAAGAATTAATAATTGAGTCAAAAAATTTACTAATACTGCAATAATACCTTTAAAATAAGTGGTAGAGAAATTTGACAGATTATTTATGAATTTGAAGGATCAAATTTAAGCCATAGCAGTAATACAACCAAATAATAGTCAAAATTTGTTGGAAATGGTGTATTTCTCTTTGATTTCTTTTGATTGATTTGAATTATTCAAAACACTTAAGAAAATGTTTTAACTAAACCTTACTTGTTAGTACTTACAATATGATTTAATAATAGGATGATGTGGAAAAAAGAGCAAATGGAGGTGGCTTTTAAGTAAATAATAGCTCACAGCAAAGCATAGCTATTCGAAAAATTCGATTTTCACTATTCGAAAAATTCGTCTTCGAATTTGAATTTTTGAACCACAAAATGAAAACACAAAAATTCGAAGAAAAAATTATGAAAAACAGATCCATTCGAATTTTGCAACCTCCAAATTAAAATTCGAAACGAAAATCTTGAATTTTGGTTGAAAAAATGATTTATCAATATAATTCATTAAATAAAAGAAGTGAAAAATGCTATTTATGGCATCAACCACAGAATAACCAAGCCATAAATGGTATTAGTAGTATATCTATGGCATCAAGAATGATCTAAAAAGTCCATTTATAGAATTAAAAGCACCATAAATGGCATCAATAATGACATAGAAATTGCATTTATGACATTACTCATGGAATTCCAATATCATTTTTGATGCCATTTATGGCATCAACAATGAGACTTATGCTACTGTTGGAATAAATCATGCCATTTATTCCATTTATGGAATTAACAATGCCATAAGTGGCATCAAGAATGGCATTTATGCCATTTATGGAACAAACAATGCCATAAATTGGGCTTTTCCCAATACAGGTAGTTTTTTTAGCTAAATTTTAATTAGAAAAAAACCTTATTCTCTTTCTAAATAATTAGATAATTTTAACAATTTATGGCATGTCCACATAAGGGCTTGTATGTTTTTCCCAAATTGCTTATGTGGGTTTACCAATAACCCAAATTAATTATAAGTATTTGGAATTTATTTTAATTAATATGAATGAATGACAATAAATTGAAATTATTTTAAATGAATCAAACTTAATAAAAATTATTTAAAGCTGATTAGAATTAATAAAATTGATGAGCATTAGTTAAAATTAGTAAAAATTGATTAAACTTGATTAAAAGTAAGAAGAATTGATAAAAATTAATTGAAATTAATCAGAATTACTTGAAATTAATGCCACTTAATTAAAATTAATCAAAATTAATTAAAATAATTTAAGGTTAATTCAAATTAATCAAAATTAATTAAAATTAATTAAAATTAATCAAAATTAATTAAAATTACTTAAAATTAATTAAAATTAATTAAAATTAATCAAAATTAATTAAAATTAACTAAAATTAATTAAAATTAATTAACATTAATCAAAATTAACTAAAATTAATTAAAATTAATTCAAATTAATTGAAATTAATAAAATATAATTAAAATTAATTAAAATTAATTAAAATTAATGAAAATTAATTAAAATTAATTAAAATTAATTACAATTAATTAAAATTAATTAAAATTAATTACAATTAATTAAAATTAATTAAAATTAATCAAAATTAATTAAAATTACTTCAAATTAATGAAAATTAATTAAAATTAATCAAAATTAATTAAAATTAACTAAAATTAATTAAAATTAATTAACATTAATCAAAATTAACTAAAATTAATTAAAATTAATTCAAATTAATTGAAATTAATAAAAACTAATTAAAATTAATTAAAATTAATTAAAATTAATTAAAATTAATTAAAATTAATGAAAATTAATTAAAATTAATTAAAATTAATTAAAATTAATTAAAATTAATTAAAATTAATTAAAATTAATTAAAATTAATTAAAATTAATTAAAATTAATTAAAATTAATTAAAATTAATTAAAATTAATTAAAATTAATTAAAATTAATTAAAATTAATTAAAATTAATGAAAATTAATTAAAATTAATTAAAATTAATTAAAATTAATTAAAATTAATGAAAATTAATTAAAATTAATTAAAATTAATGAAAATTAATTAAAATTAATTAAAATTAATTAAAATTAATTAAAATTAATTAAAATTAATTAAAATTAATTAAAATTAATTAAAATTAATTAAAATTAATTAAAATTAATTAAAATTAATTAAAATTAATTAAAATTAATTAAAATTAATTAAAATTAATTAAAATTAATTAAAATTAATTAAAATTAATTAAAATTAATTAAAATTAATTAAAATTAATTAAAATTAATTAAAATTAATTAAAATTAATTAAAATTAATTAAAATTAATTAAAATTAATTAAAATTAATTAAAATTAATTAAAATTAATTAAAATTAATTAAAATTAATTAAAATTAATTAAAATTAATTAAAATTAATTAAAATTAATTAAAATTAATTAAAATTAATTAAAATTAATTAAAATTAATTAAAATTAATTAAAATTAATTAAAATTAATTAAAATTAATTAAAATTAATTAAAATTAATTAAAATTAATTAAAATTAATTAAAATTAATTAAAATTAATTAAAATTAATTAAAATTAATTAAAATTAATTAAAATTAATTAAAATTAATTAAAATTAATTAAAATTAATTAAAATTAATTAAAATTAATTAAAATTAATTAAAGTTAATTAAAATTAGTTAAAATTAATTAAAATTAATTAAAATTGATTAAAATTAATTAAAATTAATTAAAATTAATTCAAATTAATTAAAATTAATTAAAATTAATACAAATTAATTAAAATTAATACAAATTAATTAAAATTAATTCAAATTACTTAAAATTAATTCAAATTACTTAAAATTAATTCAAATTAATTAAAATTAATTCAAATTAATTAAAATTAATTCAAATTAATTAAAATTAATTCAAATTAATTAAAATTAATTCAAATTAATTAAAATTAATTCAAATTAATTAAAATGAATTCAAATTAATTAAAATGAATTCAAATTAATTAAAATTAATTAAAATTAATTGAAATTAATTAAAATTAATTCAAATTAATTAAAATTAATTCAAATTAATTAAAATTAACTCAAATTAATTAAAATTAATTCAAATTAATTAAAATTAATTCAAATTAATTAAAATTAATTCAAATTAATTAAAATTAATTCAAATTAATTAAAATTAATTCAAATTAATTAAAATTAATTCAAATTAATTAAAATTAATTCAAATTAATTAAAATTAATTCAAATTAATTAAAATTAATTCAAATGAATTAAAATTAATTCAAATGAATTAAAATTAATTCAAATGAATTAAAATTAATTCAAATGAATTAAAATTAATTCAAATTAATTAAAATTAATTCAAATGAATTCAAATTAATTAAAATTAATTCAAATTAATGAAAATTAATTCAAATTAATTAAAATTAATTAAAATTAATTCAAATTAATTAAAATTAATTCAAATTAATGAAAATTAATTCAAATTAATTAAAATTAATTCAAATTAATTAAAATTAATTCAAATTAATTAAAATTAATTCAAATTAATTAAAATTAATTCAAATTAATTAAAATTAATTCAAATTAATTAAAATTAATTCCAATTAATTAAAATTAATTCAAATTAATTAAAATTAATTCAAATTAATTCAAATTAATTCAAATTAATTAAAATTAATTCAAATTAATTAAAATTAATTCAAATTAATTCAAATTAATTCAAATTAATTAAAATTAATTCAAATTAATTAAAATTAATTCAAATTAATTAAAATTAATTCAAATTAATTAAAATTAATTCAAATTAATTCAAATTAATTCAAATTAATTAAAATTAATACAAATTAATTAAAATTAATTCAAATTAATTAAAATTAATTCAAATTAATTAAAATTAATACAAATTAATAAAAATTAATACAAATTAATTAAAATTAATTCAAATTAATTAAAATTAATTCAAATTAATTAAAATTAATTCAAATCAATTAAAATTAATTCAAATTAATTAAAATTAATTCAAATCAATTAAAATTAATTCAAATTAATTAAAATTAATTCAAATTAATTAAAATTAATTCAAATTAATTCAAATTAATTCAAATTAATTAAAATTAATTCAAATTAATTCAAATTAATTCAAATTAATTAAAATTAATTCAAATTAATTCAAATTAATTCAAATTAATTAAAATTAATTCAAATTAATTCAAATTAATTAAAATTAATTCAAATTAATTCAAATTAATTAAAATTAATTCAAATTAATTAAAATTAATTCAAATTAATTAAAATTAATTCAAATTAATTAAAATTAATTCAAATTAATTAAAATTAATTCAAATTAATTAAAATTAATTCAAATTAATTAAAATTAATTCAAATTAATTAAAATTAATTCAAATTAATTAAAATTAATTCAAATTAATTAAAATTAATTCAAATTAATTAAAATGAATTCAAATTAATTAAAATTAATTCAAATGAATTAAAATTAATTCAAATGAATTAAAATTAATTCAAATGAATTAAAATTAATTCAAATGAATTAAAATTAATTCAAATTAATTAAAATTAATTCAAATGAATTCAAATTAATTAAAATTAATTCAAATTAATGAAAATTAATTCAAATTAATTAAAATTAATTCAAATTAATTAAAATTAATTCAAATTAATTAAAATTAATTCAAATTAATTAAAATTAATTCAAATTAATTAAAATTAATTCAAATTAATTAAAATTAATTCAAATTAATTAAAATTAACTCAAATTAATTAAAATTAATTCAAATTAATTAAAATTAATTCAAATTAATTAAAATTAATTCAAATTAATTAAAATTAATTCAAATTAATTAAAATTAATTCAAATTATTTAAAATTAATTCAAATTAATGAAAATTAATTCAAATTAATTAAAATTAATTCAAATTAATTAAAATTAATTCAAATTAATTAAAATTAATTCAAATTAATTAAAATTAATTCAAATTAATTAAAATTAATTCAAATTAATTAAAATTAATTCAAATTAATTAAAATTAATTCAAATTAATTAAAATTAATTCAAATGAATTGAAATTAATTCAACTTACTTAAAATTAATTCAAATTACTTAAAATTAATTCAAATTAATTAAAATTAATTCAAATTAATTAAAATTAATTCAAATTAATTAAAATTAATTCAAATGAATTAAAATTAATTCAAATTAATCAAAATTAAATCAAATTAATTAAAATTAATACAAATTAATTAAAATTAATTCAAATTAATTAAAATTAATACAAATTAATTAAAATTAATTCAAATTAATTAAAATTAATTCAAATTAATTAAAATTAATTCAAATTAATTAAAATTAATGCAAATTAATTAAAATTAAATCAAATTAATTCAAATTAATTAAAATTAATTCAAATTAATTAAAATTAAATCAAATTAATTCAAATTAATTCAAATTAATTAAAATTAATTCAAATTAATTAAAATTAATTAAAATTAATTCAAATTAATTAAAATTAATTCAAATTAATTAAAATTAATTCAAATTAATTAAAATTAATTCAAATTAATTAAAATTAATTCAAATTAATTAAAATTAATTCAAATTAATTAAAATTAATTCAAATTAATTAAAATTAATTCAAATTAATTAAAATTAATTCAAATTAATTAAAATTAATTCAAATTAATTAAAATTAATTCAAATTAATTAAAATCAATTCAAATTAATTAAAATTAATTCAAATTAATTAAAATTAATTCAAATTAATTAAAATTAATTCAAATTAATTAAAATTAATTCAAATTAATTAAAATTAATTCAAATTAATTAAAATTAATTCAAATTAATTAAAATTAATTCAAATTAATTAAAATTAATTCAAATTAATTAAAATTAATTCAAATTAATTAAAATTAATTCAAATTAATGAAAATTAATTCAAATTAATTAAAATTAATTCAAATTAATTAAAATTAATTCAAATTAATTAAAATTAATTCAAATTAATTAAAATTAATTCAAATTATTTAAAATTAATTCAAATTAATGAAAATTAATTCAAATTAATTAAAATTAATTCAAATTAATTAAAATTAATTCAAATTAATTAAAATTAATTCAAATTAATTAAAATTAATTCAAATTAATTAAAATTAAGTCAAATTAATTAAAATTAATTCAAATTAATTAAAATTAATTCAAATTAATTAAAATTAATTCAAATTAATTAAAATTAATTCAAATTAATTAAAATTAAGTCAAATTAATTAAAATTAATTCAAATTAATTAAGATTAATTCAAATTAATTAAAATTAATTCAAATTAATTAAAATTAATTCAAATTAATTAAAATTAATTCAAATTAATTAAAATTAATTCAAATGAATTAAAATTAATTCAAATGAATTAAAATTAATTCAAATGAATTAAAATTAATTCAAATGAATTAAAATTAATTCAAATGAATTAAAATTAATTCAAATGAATTAAAATTAATTCAAATGAATTAAAATTAATTCAAATGAATTAAAATTAATTCAAATGAATTAAAATTAATTTAAATTAATTAAAATTAAGTCAAATTAATTAAAATTAATTCAAATTAATTAAAATTAATTCAAATTAATTAAAATTAATTCAAATTAATTAAAATTAATTCAAATTAATTAAAATTAATTCAAATTAATTAAAATTAATTCAAATTAATTAAAATTAATTCAAATTTATTAAAATTAATTCAAATTAATTAAAATGAATTAAAATTAATTCAAATGAATTAAAATTAATTCAAATGAATTAAAATTAATTCAAATGAATTAAAATTAATTCAAATGAATTAAAATTAATTCAAATGAATTAAAATTAATTCAAATGAATTAAAATTAATTCAAATTAATTAAAATTAATTCAAATTAATTAAAATTAAGTCAAATTAATTAAAATTAATTCAAATTAATTAAAATTAATTCAAATTAATTAAAATTAATTAAAATTAATTAAAATTAATTCAAATTAATTAAAATTAATTCAAATTAATTAAAATTAATTCAAATTAATTAAAATTAATTCAAATGAATTAAAATTAATTCAAATGAATTAAAATTAATTCAAATGAATTAAAATTAATTCAAATGAATTAAAATTAATTCAAATGAATTAAAATTAATACAAATTAATTAAAATTAATACAAATTAATTAAAATTAATTCAAATTAATTAAAATTAATTCAAATTACTTAAAATTAATTCAAATTACTTAAAATTAATTCAAATTAATTAAAATTAATTCAAATGAATCAAAATTACTTCAAATTAATCAAAATTAAATCAAATTAATTAAAATTAATTCAAATTAATTAAAATTAATTCAAATTAATTAAAATTAATTCAAATTAATTAAAATTAATTCAAATTAATTAAAATTAATTCAAATTAATTAAAATTAATTCAAATTAATTAAAATTAATTCAAATTAATTCAAATTAATTAAAATTCATTCAAATTAATTAAAATTAATTCAAATTAATTAAAATTAATTCAAATTAATTCAAATTAATTAAAATTCATTCAAATTAATTAAAATTAATTCAAATTAATTCAAATTAATTCAAATTAATTCAAATTAATTAAAATTAATTCAAATTAATTAAAATTAATTCAAATTAATTAAAATTAATTCAAATTAATTAAAATTAATTCAAATTAATTAAAATTAATTCAAATTAATTAAAATTAATTCAAATTAATTAAAATTAATTCAAATTAATTAAAATTAATTCAAATTAATTAAAATTAATTCAAATTAATTAAAATTAATTCAAATTATTTAAAATTAATTCAAATTAATGAAAATTAATTCAAATTAATTAAAATTAATTCAAATTAATTAAAATTAATTCAAATTAATTAAAATTAATTCAAATTAATTAAAATTAATTCAAATTAATTAAAATTAATTCAAATTAATTAAAATTAATTCAAATTAATTAAAATTAATTCAAATTAATTAAAATTAATTCAAATTAATTAAAATTAATTAAAATTAATTCAAATTAATTAAAATTAATTCAAATTAATTAAAATTAATTCAAATTAATTAAAATTAATTCAAATTAATTAAAATTAATTCAAATTAATTAAAATTAATTCAAATTAATTAAAATTAATTCAAATTAATTAAAATTAATTCAAATTAATTAAAATTAATTAAAATTAATTAAAATTAATTCAAATTAATTAAAATTAATTCAAATTAATTAAAATTAATTCAAATTAATTAAAATTAATTCAAATTAATTAAAATTAAATCAAATTAATTAAAATTAATTCAAATTAATTAAAATTAATTCAAATTAATTAAAATTAATTCAAATTAATTAAAATTAATTCAAATTAATTAAAATTAATTCAAATTAATTAAAATTAATTCAAATTAATTAAAATTAATTCAAATTAATGAAAATTAATTCAAATTAATTAAAATTAATTCAAATTAATTAAAATTAATTCAAATTAATTAAAATTAATTCAAATTATTTAAAATTAATTCAAATTAATGAAAATTAATTCAAATTAATTAAAATTAATTCAAATTAATTAAAATTAATTCAAATTAATTAAAATTAATTCAAATTAATTAAAATTAATTCAAATTAATTAAAATTAATTCAAATTAATTAAAATTAATTCAAATTAATTAAAATTAAGTCAAATTAATTAGAATTAATTCAAATTAATTAAAATTAATTAAAATTAATTCAAATTAATTAAAATTAATTCAAATTAATTAAAATTAATTCAAATTAATTAAAATTAATTCAAATTAATTAAAATTAATTCAAATTAATTAAAATTAATTCAAATTAATTAAAATTAATTCAAATTAATTAAAATTAATTCAAATTAATTAAAATTAATTCAAATTAATTAAAATTAATTCAAATTAATTAAAATTAATTCAAATTAATTAAAATTAAATCAAATTAATTAAAATTAATTCAAATTAATTAAAATTAATTCAAATTAATTAAAATTAATTCAAATTAATTAAAATTAATTCAAATTAATTAAAATTAATTCAAATTAATTAAAATTAATTCAAATTAATTAAAATTAATTCAAATTAATGAAAATTAATTCAAATTAATTAAAATTAATTCAAATTAATTAAAATTAATTCAAATTAATTAAAATTAATTCAAATTAATTAAAATTAATTCAAATTAATTAAAATTAATTCAAATGAATTGAAATTAATTCAACTTACTTAAAATTAATTCAAATTACTTAAAATTAATTCAAATTAATTAAAATTAATTCAAATTAATTAAAATTAATTCAAATTAATTAAAATTAATTCAAATTAATTAAAATTAATTCAAATTAATGAAAATTAATTCAAATTAATTAAAATTAATTCAAATTAATTAAAATTAATTCAAATTAATTAAAATTAATTCAAATTAATTAAAATTAATTCAAATTAATTAAAATTAATTCAAATTAATTAAAATTAATTCAAATTAATTAAAATTAACTCAAATTAATTAAAATTAATTCAAATTAATTAAAATTAATTCAAATTAATTAAAATTAATTCAAATTAATTAAAATTAATTCAAATTAATTAAAATTAATTCAAATTATTTAAAATTAATTCAAATTAATGAAAATTAATTCAAATTAATTAAAATTAATTCAAATTAATTAAAATTAATTCAAATTAATTAAAATTAATTCAAATTAATTAAAATTAATTCAAATTAATTAAAATTAATTCAAATTAATTAAAATTAATTCAAATTAATTAAAATTAATTCAAATTAATTCAAATTAATTAAAATTAATTCAAATTAATTAAAATTAATTCAAATTAATTAAAATTAATTCAAATTAATTAAAATTAATTCAAATTAATTAAAATTAATTCAAATTAATTAAAATTAATTCAAATTAATTAAAATTAATTCAAATTAATTAAAATTAATTCAAATTAATTAAAATTAATTCAAATTAATTAAAATTAATTCAAATTAATTAAAATTAATTCAAATTAATTAAAATTAATTCAAATTAATTAAAATTAATTCAAATTATTTAAAATTAATTCAAATTAATGAAAATTAATTCAAATTAATTAAAATTAATTCAAATTAATTAAAATTAATTCAAATTAATTAAAATTAATTCAAATTAATTAAAATTAATTCAAATTAATTAAAATTAAGTCAAATTAATTAGAATTAATTCAAATTAATTAAAATTAATTCAAATTAATTAAAATTAATTCAAATTAATTAAAATTAATTCAAATTAATTAAAATTAAGTCAAATTAATTAAAATTAATTCAAATTAATTAAAATTAATTCAAATTAATTAAAATTAATTCAAATTAATTAAAATTAATTCAAATTAATTAAAATTAATTCAAATTAATCAAAATTAAGTCAAATTAATTAAAATTAATTCAAATTAATTAAAATTAATTCAAATTAATTAAAATTAATTCAAATTAATTAAAATTAATTCAAATTAATTAAAATTAATTCAAATTAATTAAAATTAATTCAAATGAATTAAAATTAATTCAAATGAATTAAAATTAATTCAAATGAATTAAAATTAATTCAAATGAATTAAAATTAATTCAAATGAATTAAAATTAATACAAATTAATTAAAATTAATACAAATTAATTAAAATTAATTCAAATTAATTAAAATTAATTCAAATTACTTAAAATTAATTCAAATTACTTAAAATTAATTCAAATTAATTAAAATTAATTCAAATTAATTAAAATTAATTCAAATGAATTAAAATTACTTCAAATTAATCAAAATTAAATCAAATTAATTAAAATTAATTCAAATTAATTAAAATTAATTCAAATTAATTAAAATTAATTCAAATTAATTAAAATTAATTCAAATTAATTAAAATTAATTCAAATTAATTCAAATTAATTAAAATTAATTAAAATTAATTCAAATTAATTAAAATTAATTCAAATTAATTAAAATTAATTCAAATTAATTAAAATTAATTCAAATTAATTAAAATTAATTCAAATTAATTAAAATTAATTCAAATTAATTAAAATTAATTCAAATTAATTAAAATTAATTCAAATTAATTAAAATTAATTCAAATTAATTAAAATTAACTCAAATTAATTAAAATTAATTCAAATTAATTAAAATTAATTCAAATTAATTAAAATTAATTCAAATTAATTAAAATTAATTCAAATTAATTAAAATTAATTCAAATTAATTAAAATTAATTCAAATTAATTAAAATTAATTCAAATTAATTAAAATTAATTCAAATTAATTAAAATTAATTCAAATTAATTAAAATTAATTCAAATTAATTAAAATTAATTCAAATTAATTAAAATTAATTCAAATGAATTAAAATTAATTCAAATGAATTAAAATTAATTCAAATGAATTAAAATTAATTCAAATGAATTAAAATTAATTCAAATTAATTAAAATTAAGTCAAATTAATTAAAATTAATTCAAATTAATTAAAATTAATTCAAATTAATTAAAATTAATTCAAATTAATTAAAATTAATTCAAATTAATTAAAATTAATTCAAATTAATTAAAATTAATTCAAATTAATTAAAATTAATTCAAATGAATTAAAATTAATTCAAATGAATTAAAATTAATTCAAATGAATTAAAATTAATTCAAATGAATTAAAACTAATTCAAATGAATTAAAATTAATTCAAATGAATTCAAATTAATTCAAATGAATTAAAATTAATTCAAATTAATTAAAATTAAGTCAAATTAATTAAAATTAATTCAAATTAATTAAAATTAATTCAAATTAATTAAAATTAATTCAAATTAATTAAAATTAATTCAAATTTATTAAAATTAATTCAAATTTATTAAAATTAATTCAAATTAATTAAAATGAATTAAAATTAATTCAAATGAATTAAAATTAATTCAAATGAATTAAAATTAATTCAAATGAATTAAAATTAATTCAAATGAATTAAAATTAATTCAAATGAATTAAAATTAATTCAAATGAATTAAAATTGATTCAAATGAATTAAAATTAATTCAAATTAATTAAAATTAATTCAAATGAATTCAAATTAATTAAAATTAATTCAAATTAATGAAAATTAATTCAAATTAATTAAAATTAATTCAAATTAACTAAAATTAATTCAAATTAATTAAAATTAATTCAAATTAATTAAAATTAATTTAAATTAATTAAAATTAATTCAAATTAATGAAAATTAATTCAAATTAATTAAAATTAATTCAAATTAATGAAAATTAATTCAAATTAATTAAAATTAATTCAAATTAATTAAAATTCATTCAAATTAATTAAAATTAATTCAAATTAATTAAAATTAATTCAAATTAATTAAAATTAATTCAAATTAATTAAAATTAATTCAAATTAATTAAAATTAATTCAAATTAATTAAAATTAATTCAAATTAATTAAAATTAATTCAAATTAATTAAAATTAATTCAAATTAATTCAAATTAATTAAAATTAATTCAAATTAATTAAAATTAATTCAAATTAATTAAAATTAATTCAAATTAATTAAAATTAATTCAAATTAATTAAAATTAATTCAAATTAATTAAAATTAATTCAAATTAATTAAAATTAATTCAAATTAATTAAAATTAATTCAAATTAATTAAAATTAATTCAAATTAATTAAATTGATAAAAACCAATTAAGAAGTAACATTAGTATTAAATTTAATGCAGATCAAGTAAAAAATACTTGTATATTAGTGAGTTTTCTTAGAAATTCAATTGAGGTATCTTTAAATTGATCAAATTTAATAAGACATAATTGAAATTGAATTTTTATTAATGATGAAAAGTCTTAATTAATTTTCAATTCTTAAAATCAATTTTATACAATGACAATTGATAACAATTGCTTATAAATAATTCAAATAAAGGTTAATTGATTATAAGCAGGATTAACTAATTAAAATCAATAAAAATGGATTTCATTCAAAATCCATTAGTTAATATCACTATTAATGCATTATTTTTAGACTTAATTAATATAACTAAATAGTGATCTCTTATATACATTATTAATTAATTAAAATAAATGGTAATTGATTATAATCAAGCTGAATTAATTTTAATGAAGATTAATTAAATAAATTGAAATTCATGGAAATTAATTTAATCTGAATTAATTTGATTGATATTATTTCTCAAAATTGATTCAAATTAACTGAAATAAGTAATTTAATCTTGAATGTGGTTAATTTATTATTTTGATTATTTTTATTATTGCTTTTGTGTTTCTTTTTTATTTTTGAATGTTGATTATTGATTATTGATTCATTATTCATTCAAGCATTGATTTCTATTATTTATGATAATGTTTTTTATGATTTATTTATTTATTTCTTTATGAGACTTTCTCTTTAATTAGTCATTTTTGAATATTTATATTTGATTAATTGGGATTTTATAAATTAATTCATAATTTTTATGAGTGACAAGTTATTTTCTTATTATTGTTTTATTGTTTTATTGCCTTTTGTGTTCTTTTTTTAATTTTTTGATTTATTCATTGTTAATTTACCTTTGTATTTCAATCATTTATGATCCATTTGATCTTATTTATACCTTATGAATGCTTATTTTCTTGTATTTAATTGTTTATTATTCATTTTTTATGAGTCATATTTGATTGTTTATGTTTTTGTATTTTTATGATTCATTTTTGTTATTTATTATCAGCTTTCATTATTTAATATTCTTTTTTAATTTTTTAAATTATATGATCTATCTACTATTCATGTATTTATGAGGTTTAATTGTTAATTACTCCTTTGTTTCATTTAATTATCACAATCCATTCTTCATTGAATTTGTCATTTTTTGTGTATTACTTGTTATTTATGCTTTATGACTTATCCATTAATAATTGAATTTTTCATTTTGTATATTTAATTTCATTATTTATTTAATATTTAAATGATGTTTATTTTTAATATTTACTTTTTTATCTAAAATCATCAATTCATTATTTGTTTAATATTTAATATGTAATTATTAATTTTTATTCTTTATTAATGTAGTGTTCTTTTATTATGCATTATTCTGCTTCTGTGTTACGCATATGCGCTATTCTTTATCACCACATTAGGGTACGTAGCTTTTTATAACCTCTGCCTCCCACATCATGGGCCATTTCTTGTTTTTCGTCTTTGCTTTTTGATTTTTGATTTTTTTTAAATTTAAATAATCAATCTAATAAAAGATTGCAATCAATCATTATATCAAATCCAAAATTCACTTTACATCTTTCACCCTTCTCTACAATTTACTTACCAATCTTAACAGGTTTTATCAAAATTAAGTCGCTCAATCAATCCAATGATGCCTTTGACAATCATTTCAATCAATTATTAGATCTGTGAGTCCAATCACTTGCTTTTCTTTACTTCGTCTTATTATCATCATGAATGATCCTTTTTTAAGATAACAAATTGAAAGCCTTCTGGATATATGGATTAAATTCAATGATGCTGAAATTGTTGCAGAGTTACTCAAGAAATCCGTTCAAGAAATAGAATTAGGGAGAGAGCTGAACATCAAGCATTTTCAAGACAAAACCCAAATAGATTGGTCAAGAGATGATGAAGGCATGGCTTGTAT
This sequence comes from Austropuccinia psidii, assembly GCA_023105745.1. Classification (NCBI taxonomy): domain Eukaryota; kingdom Fungi; phylum Basidiomycota; class Pucciniomycetes; order Pucciniales; family Sphaerophragmiaceae; genus Austropuccinia; species Austropuccinia psidii. The sequence goes on from JALGQZ010000002.1 coordinate 25,564,299, forward strand.
TAAATTAAAAAACAAGAGAGAAGAAGAATCAATCGAAATTTGACCTGATCTAGATGGCCTAGCAAAATGGTTGCAAGCTCAAAAGAGTCAAGCATTCATTGGTACCCTATTAGTTAAATGGTTCAATGAATTAGAGCTACTGAGAAATCGGACAGGTCTCCTAGAAGCCAAGATGTGTGTATGTTTTGGCTTCAGCATCGCCCGATTGGTGACCTGTTGATACTGACCATTAACACTCTGATCTGCTCGGGCTTGGCTCAAAGGAACTTGATACGAATGCAATTGATATTGAAAATCATCAAGGTATTTGATTCTTCAATGATTCATGACCCCGTACAAATGTTGAACTTTATCAAACATACGTTTTCCAGCCTCAAAGACAACGCTCACTTTAATCGTAACTGGGATAGTGATGATTTAAACTCTCCTGCACCTTTTGAAGCACATTCATCCACCTTACACTCTCTCAAGATTTTAGGTGTCACCAAAGTGAAAACTCAGGAGGAAGATGAGGATATGAGCCAAGGTATATTACTAACCGGCCTTAGTTTCCTTTCAGCCGTGGTCGAGGGTTAGTCTCGTTTTTTTAGTAGTATTAAGCCTACTTGATTGCAAAAGCTAATCTGCTTACAAATCGCAAACAATAGCAAATCCTGACATGAACAAGCAAAATACACCACCATTGAAAGAAATCACTGTTGACATTGATCATTTACTTACAAATTCATCAGCCTTGAATCCCGAGCTACAGGAACTGGGGATCAGGTGCCGCTTGATGCTATCAGTCTGGAAGGCGTTGGCGGAGGTGCCTCATCACACCGATAAAGTGGACAGCGAGCTAGAAGAAGAGAAAAATCAATTGACAAAAAATACAGTATTCTTTGTACTGCAATCAAAAGCCTTTCCGATTGCCCTAAGGTTGTCAGTGTTAGCTATTCTCACAAGCTGTGTTGAAGTGTTGTTGTGTACTATGGCATCATATCTTCCTGATTTGATTGAAAGTTGTCTAACAATCTTATCAATCGAATCTTTGTCTCCATCAACAAATCATGAACCAAATGCTGAATGGTCTCTAGAGCCAAACAATGATGAATTATTTGAATATGGCGAACAATTCAAAGAACTCGGTAAAGATGAAATGGCCGACCCAACAATAAGGGATTCACGCCACCCCGTTCTTAGAAGATCAGCAATCAAATTTTTGAGGATGGCATTTCTAAAAAGCTTGAATTCTCCAATTGAAGACTACAATAAGCGAATGAAATCAAGAGTGATGATAAGAGCAGAAGATTTGATGAGAGTTATGAGAGTTTTGGGGTATGTGAAGTTGATTGAAAAAGACGGAGTATGTAAAGCATTAGCCGAGGAATTTCATGAAGAGCTAGAGTCAACATTCTTCAAGCGATAAAAAAGTGTTTTATTGGTTTGTCTATCAACAATTGATTTTTTACAAACTTTTGATTCCAAACAAAAGTTTTCATTTGTGTATTCTTGTTTTTTATCTTTGGATTTTAGGTTTTTGCCGTCACTCTTGTCCTCAAACGTCAACTGCTGAAAAACATACGCTGGAAGCCCTCAATGGACTTGGTCAAAGCAGGGTGTTGCTTAAGGCTTCGCCTCTCTATGTGGGTGCACATGCATAGAGATGGCTTGAGGCTGTAACACCATGTGGCGACTGATCAATTGGGGGCTTGGGTCAATGGATCCACAAAAGAGGAGCTGTCCAGGCCAATAGGGCCGGTGCCTGCCACAATAAAGAGTGAAACACCACTATAACATTAGATGAAGTCAACATCTTAAACAAATACAATTTTTTTGTTTTTAATCAAATTATTAATTAATATTTTTGTCAAGTCATGGTGGGGGCCCACACCATGATTCATTTTTGTAGTTGCTTGTAATAGTACGCTTTGGGGGAATTTCTGCCACTTTTTGTAATTTGGCAATAAATAAATAGTTCAAAAATTACAAATAATAAATAAACCATAAAAAGAATTAATTAATAAATAATAAAGAAACCTTTGAAATCCAAATCAATGACAAATAATAAATAATAAATACCTAAGAAAAACCAAAAAACAGACAATTAACCAATTAAATGATAAAAAATAAAGAAATCATAAAGAAATAAGTAATTTTGATTACCTTTCTTTAAATTTCAATCAACTGTGACAATTTTTGATTAATTTCATCCTATCTTAGCTAATTTTCTTCAATTTTGATTTGAAAGTTCAATGAATTTCATATGTCTTTATTTATTATATTCTTAATTAAGATGAATTAATATTTTGAAATTCCAAATGAACCTCAATTTTTAATTAAGTTCAACTAATTTCAACAGATATTCTTACATTTTATTTAATTTCAATGAAGTTCAAGAAATCTTGAATATTTTGTCAATATCCATTTTTTTGAATGAATTATAATTAATTATAATGTTTATTTAATTATTCTCAAATAATATTCATTGATTTCCATTACTTGAATAACAAATACATAAATTATAGTTAAAATGAATGGAAAACAAATTAATGAATAATACTCCAAGAATAAAGAAATAATAAAAATCTTAGCAAATAAAGAAATCAAAAATTCACAATAAATAAATATTAAAATTGATAATATTAGCCTATAACCAATAAAATTGGTTCTAGGCAAATTGGTCAATAAATTCAATACATCAGTCACCATGATCAAATAAAAGAACAAAACATTTACCCATAAATTTTAAAAAATAAAGCAATAAAACATCAAAGCCAAAAATTAAATTGATAATAAAAAGGAAGATATTAATAAATGGAGAAAGAATGAGTAAACACTAAATAAATGAAACATAAATAATAAAAAGTCAATGAATAATTGTTAAATTATTCAATCATAATAATGATGCATGAATAAGTTGAATTCAAATTCATGCATAAGTTACAATAAATCATAAAATGAATAAGTTAATGAATAATAACAAATAGTTTTAAAGAAAAATGAATCATAACTTATAAAGAATAAATAAATATGGAAAAACAACAACAGATAATTGACCAATAAAGATTAAAAATAAACAAATAATTCAAAAAATAAATAATGAAAGGTAAAAAGTACATTGTTATTAAGTTTCAACAGTTCTAATTAGTTATAATTAATATTCATCAGTTTTAATTTCATGAAATTCTAATTAATTTGAATGATTTTTTCTTTGTTTCTTTTATTTGATTGAACTGTATGCATTTTTATTAAATATAATCTTAATTAGGATTGATTGATTCTTAGAAAATACTCAATGGATATCCACTTTTGATCAACTTTAACAAATTTTTATTAACTAATTTTAACAGATCTTAGTAAATTTTATTCAATTTCAATGATTTTGGAATTTTGTTTTGTAATTTAAATTTGTCAAATGAATTATAATAATAAATGCATAAATAATAAGTAAATAAATAAATGAAATAGGCTATATTCACATTCATTATTCACCTATAAGTCTTAGCTTCAATAAATAAGTAATTATAAAAATATAAATAAATGATTAAATGGAATAAAAAAACATTTAATCCAAAAAGAATATATAATAAATCCAACCAAAAAACACATAATTAATAAAGGATTAAGTCACTAAAAATTACTATTCCATAAGTAACATGAATAGCATCAACAATTTCAAAAGTAACATGAATGGTATAATCAATAATATAGATGAAATTAATGGAATCAAAAATGCATACATAAAATTAATGGCTTGAAGGGAATTGACAATACCATAAATTGCATTCACAGAACCATTTATGGAATAAGAATTCCATTCATTTCATAAACAAAGAGCCCATAGTGTTTTTTATGTGTATTTAAGAATTTATGGCAAAAATACTTAAGGGCTAGGCCAATGGGTTTTTATGGTTTTACCAAAGGCCCAAAAGGGTTAATTATATATAAATGAAGGTGTCCATGAAAATTCAAAATTTGCTTTTGAATATTCGAATATTCGAACATTTGATTTTGAATATTCAAAGGTAGGTGATATTCGATTCTGAATATTTGGTCATGATGGAAATTCGATATTGAATATTTGATGACCCTTAAAATTTGACGAATTTTCGAAAAGCTATGCATTGGCTCACAGAGACATTCCAGGGAGAAAACTGAAGAGCCAATTAATAAGAAACCAGTTATATTCCATGCATTATTGATTACATCAGCTTTTGTCACATAAGATGATCATAATTACTTAATTGGGTCATTTAACATGACTACCAACCCATTCATGGTTAACAAATAAAGGAGTAAAAAATGTCAAAAGGGTTTATTTAGAAATAAGAAATAAATTACAAAAGCTATCAGATTATTGAAAATTTCATCGAAGATTTTATTTTCTGTGAATTTTTGAAGATTCAGTGTTTCCAGTAGAAGAATCAAAAATGGACTGTAGGTAGAGCTTTTAGTTTGAATTATGAAGTCATAATTATTTTGATTTTGAATGTGGATTATCTCTTTCCCAATTGTTCCCAAAACTTAAAATATTATGTTTTAATAATTATATGTTTGACACATTTTTTAATTTTTGACCTTATTTTCATGTTCAAAAACCAATAGCACAGTAATATAGGTAAATGCATGTATACTAGTAAAAAAAATGTTTTTAATACTCTTTTAGGCTTTATAAATGAAAAAAAATTAATAATTCAAATTATTAAAAGAGTAGGAGTTACTCATTACCTCCTTGCCACATCAAAATAGCAGCTTATTTGCTATTTTATAATGATTTAATGGGAATTCAGCTTGGTAAACAAGCTGCTATAAGGCTTTGGCATACTAATTGGGCCATGATAAGCCATTGATAGAAGATTTAGAGCCATAAATGTCTCAGAGTCCTCAGAACTAGGGTAACCTGGCTCTCTTTGATTTCTTTTGTCCCCCTTAGCTATTTTCACATCAAAAAAAGTAATTCAGGCTTAAAGACTGATATTCACTATGGGTGTATGAAGGATGTATGTAAAAATACAGTAATGTTCAGTTTCAAAAACATTAATAAAACTATTATTAGATTATATTTAAAATGGGATTTCTCACATTCCCATAATTGTGCCACGAAATTGAGAAGAATAAAAATTTCACAATTTGTTTATGTGGTGTTGAAGTATTTTCCATTTTACCACCTCATAGAGTTAATTTAAAATTATTCACTCTATGAAGCTACCCTAGGTGAATTCTTTGTGTAGAATCCAAATCTTGTCTTAATCCAATGGACTTACTCATTCACAAAAAAATTATTAATCCTTTGTAAAATAAAATATGAATAATTTTGAGTATATGTATGAATTGTGTATTATTCATAGTACACAATTTGTCTCAATATTTATTGTGACCTATTTGGGTTTTTGAGGAATATTGTAAGACTCACAATGGCACATCAACTAAGATCACCACTTCATCCAGGACATTTGGTCCTGGTTTAGAACAAAAAATTAGAAACCTATTGGGGACTACTTTTCAAAAACAAATGGAATGGACTATACAGAGTAGTGACACAAGTCAAAAATGTGCCAGTGGACCTGTTGAAGCTGGATAGAACCAAATCATCAAGAAGATTAACTGCCTATCAAGTCAAGAGGGTTTACCCAAGAGGACAGTTGATAGACACAAAAAAGCCACAGAAGAACAAAGGAAGATGTATTGGAGGAGACCACAGGATCAGGTGAAGAATAGAGAGCTCTTGGCTGGAATTTTGGGGAAGGAATTAAATTTAGAGGAGGATTTGGTATTCCATACAATTTCTTTTACCAGGCTCGAGTTGATTTTACCTCATGACAGCATTAAACTCCATTCACAAGCAGACATGATTTTAATTTTACCACAAAAATGTAAACTTCACATGAAAAAGCTACAGTTCATTTATGAGCTCATGTCACAGGCACCCAAAATTCAGGGTATGTAGGAAGATAAATTCTGAAATTTCATTATTAATTTGCAAAACTCAAGCTGTATATATCAAACTGGTTACAACAAGTAAGGTACTACCCTATACCTTACACACCCCTCCTTTAACCACAGGAATCACACAAGAAAATGACAACTTCATTAACTACACGTCCACGTTGCATTCAGAGATCAAATATTCACATCATTCACAGTTTAACAGACTGAAATTATTGGTAGTAATCTCCAGCACAGCCACAGGAATAACCCCCTTTATATCAAAAGTAACTCCACTTCAAGCCTTAAAACAGAGTCACAATTCTTTAAACCACTTATCACATCATGAAATTCAAAACTAGTTACCACAGGCTGCATTAAGTACACAGCCTTATTTCACTCTCAACCACATGACTATGCACAGAATTTTTCAAACTAAAAAACAAATCACATCACCTCATGTACAACAGTAAATTCATTGGTGCAAGAAATAATCACCGAACCTCACTTCCAATTTCAAAAAGAGAAGACACAGCCATGAAATGTGCATAGAATACACAGCCATTTCAACCAAGCCTAAAAATGACATATGAAATGAAAATTCAAAGTAATCATGTGATACTTACCCAACCAACCACATATCATGTGAAGGAAGAAATTCTGTGCAAAAGCAAAATCCCCATAAAAAGTTAAATCAACTCATGCAGTCCAGGAAACACAAAGAAGAACATGTAATAACCAGCTCACCAAAAAGCAGTCATGGAATAAATGGAGGCTGAGCAGAAGGAAAATGATCACCAAACCTTAAATCACCTGACACATGCAAGAAAGATACTCACCAAAAAAGAAAGTCACCTGATAAAATGGAGAGGAATTGAAGTGGAAAAAGACAGCTCCAATGAAGGGCCCCCTGGTCTGCCAAACAGTACAAATACAGGGGATCTCTCCAACCGAATTTGAAAATTTCCTCATTCACATTGTAAGCACAGGAGTAAGTCATCCCTCCCCTGGGAGATAGTCCAGTACAATAAAGTGTATTCATTGTCCCAGTAGCTACGCTCAGTGGAAGTATAGTGTTGAAGATTTGCCAGTAGCTAAACTCAGTGAAATCTTAGTATTGAAAATACAATTATCCAGTACCCATGATTAGGGTTACTACTATATTGAAATGTTTCATTCAGTAAAAGAAACTTTATAAAATTAAGATTATAAAATAAATTTTCACTTTAAATATCAAATATAAAGAGAAGATTACATTTTTTGAATCTAAAGAAATAAAATGCTGTCTTATTATTAAAAACGTTTAAAAAAGAACAAATGTTTGAAAAAATATTTTACTCTATTATAGATTTACCTTTACAAAATTCTCATTATCAAAACTCATCAAATTTACCAGAAAATTAAAAATAATCCATCTACCCAATATTTCATCACCAAGAGGAAACCACTCAGCCAAATTTGACTAAAAATAAGAACTAAACCCACCAGTGTTTCAGTAAAATCTTAAAATGAACTATTTTACTGGAATTAAATTCCTTATTATATATTTGATAGGTCTGATCTGAGAATTCTGCATTATTTATTGTTCAGCTGTAAAGCCAATTGCTTGTTTTTTTGTTTGTGCCCTCCAAGGAAGATTTTGCACAGTATTTCAGAAGGGGAAAGCAATAAACCCTTTCCACCATTGGTTACAGGAGCCATTAGAAACTCAAAACTAGTTACCTGTGATTTTCCCCTTCAGTTACTGCCTCAATTTAATACCACACAAGGGAAACTCCCACAGTAGAAGACTGACATATTAAAAATATCACATCATCCTTTGAAGTTACGGAAGTAAATGCTCAATTACCACAATATAGTGAGGACGGTTATAGCTTGATCAATATTCAGGATTCCAGAATGTGTAATACCAAACCTGCTAGAGGAAAAGGTTATAATGCTTGAACAGCTTGTATTACATCAATATTGATGAATTATGTAGCAGCCAAAGTCAATCTGGACATAGGAGCATTCTGCACTTGTGTAGGGAAGGACTATATTCAAAACATACTTCCATAATGGAAAACCATTTATTACCAATATAAAGCATGAAATTAAGTAGTTGCAGTAATAATATTTACCCCTTGGATTTATTAAATACTAACTTGATATTTCTGCACCCAGCAGGAATTATGAGATATAGAGATAGTAGTAATGAATAACTGTTCTTCTCAACATATCATTCCTGGAAATTATCACCTGAACACTTATGGTATTGAGATCAATAACCATAAAAAAAGAGATTTTACAATTGGAGAGAAATAAGACATGAATTTGCATATTCCAATATTTGGAGACAAATATCAATATTATCTTCAAGGAAAGAAAAGTATAAAGAGGAATTTTTGTCAAATCATCTTGATGAAGCACAAATTAAACATAACTTATGACAAAAACTTATGCAAGAGCTTATTAATGTGTTTTTTACATATATAAATTCCTTTGCTTCAGAAAATGAACCTTTAGACACAATTAAAGGCAATGAAGTTGATATTACTCCTGATATCTTTAGACCATACCCTCAAGTTCTCAGAAGAATAGCTCACCCATGAGTTCCCAGAGCTAGGGAAGCCTTGTAAAAACATATCCACGAGTTTACACAACTTGGTGTACTCAGAAAAGTAGGTCATATTGAGGAAATTTAAGTTAAAAGTCATTTTATTATGGTTAGCAAAGTGATAGATTGAGGAAAGTTTAAGATATTAGATTTCTGAATACCTACACACCTCCAGATAGGAATCCCATTCCTAGAATCCAACAAACCTTGAACCAATTATCTAAAGCCAAGTATATAACCTCAATGGATTCATTGAAATGTTTTCATCAGAATTTCTTGAAACCAAAATACATGAAATTACTTAAGGTAATCACTTACTGTGGTATTTATGAGTATACAAGAATCCATTTGGTATTGAAGCTTCTCCTTCCCATGCAAAAAGAATGATTGATACCATCTTTCTGCCAGAATTATATGAAGGATGGATTTTCATTTACATTTATGATATGATGAGATGTTTTTAATAATGGCCTTTTCACCTGGGAAGAATTGCAAGATTATTGGACAAATTTTCAGACATGAATATGAAGATTTCACTTAACAAATCCAATCTTGGCTTTGAAACACTCAAAGCACTGGGACATATTGTTTCTGGCTTGACCTCAGTTATTGACAGAATAAAGTGGAAGACATTTTACTTAAGCCAATATCCCAGCATAAGAAAGAAATTTCGTCTTTTCTTTTATTTTCCAGTTATTACATGAAGAAAATTAAGTACTTTGATCTGCAATCAACACACAGTATTTAATACAACTTAAGAAATAACCAAAGAATATGAGAAGATAAGTAAAGGCCTTACAGAAGCCCCTTTACTCCTTGTTCCTATCTGGGATATACCATTTAATTTGTACATTGATGCATGTGGAGATGGATTAGGGGCAGCCCTACACCAAGCTCAAGACTAGTGAGGACAAACCAACAGAAGAAACACTTTTTTTTATTTCAAGACAAGTCAAACCATCAGAAGCCAGATGGAATTCTTATGTTTGGTATGGGAGCTTGAAACATTGAACTATTATCTCCATGGAAGTGTCTTTGAAGTGATAACTGACGGTAATGCAGTGAAATCACTTCTAAACATGAAGACACCCAACCAAAACATGTTGAGATGGCAAATATCCATTTGAGAATGTAGAGCAAATATTACAATAGCTCATAAGGCAGGAAATATACATAAGAGTTCTGAAAGACTTGGAAGGTTGGTACTAGCAAGTATATCTGATAATAAAGATTATGTACATTTGCAAGCAGAACCACAGATCCCAACTGAAGGAATTAGTAGAGCTGAAATTGGGACTTAATTCTTTAAAGAAGTCAGAGATTCATACAAGCAGGAAAGTAATAACCATATATTGACATATTTTCTGGATAAATACTTCAACAACACAGCTTTGGTTAACTCTTTGGATGAAATATGAAGCCTTCCTATTCTGAAGGAATATTTCGCTTGTTTGATGGCATAATTTACCACAGAACTAAATACCCTTGTGTAATGACATTATGAAGTAGATTCCCTATCAACAAAATTATTAATTAATGTCATGATAGCATCTATTCTGAAAATCTATCAGAGGACAGGAAAATTGAGATATTCAAGAACTGTGAATGGTGGCCATCTTGAAGGAAAGAAACCATTGAATACTGCCACACTTGTGAAAGATTCCAAAAAAAACACAGGATAACAGGCAAAAAAATTGTCCTTATGATTAATATTCAAGAAAAAAAATCCCCTTGGAAAGTTGTTCACATGAATTGGGTCACAGAACTTCCTCCAAGTGGTGACAAAGGTTATTATGCTTGTTTAGTCATTGTAGACAGATATAGAAAAAGTCCCATATTCTTACCATGTCATAAAGAGGACTCAGATATTGATACAGCTCTCCTGCTATGGAATAGAGTTATTTCTCATAAATATTCATAGATTGTTTGGGGCAAAGTTCCCATTTACTACAGCACATCACCCCAAACTAATTAGATAGAAGAGATAATTATTCAAACTCTAGAAGACATTATAAGTGGATTTGGTGTCTATGGTCTATTATTCAAAGTTTCAGATGGCTTTACACATGAGTGGTGCGCTTTAATACCTGAAATAGAACTGGAATATAAAAAATATGTTCATTCTTCCACAAGTAAAACTCCTGCTCTTTTAGAGAAAGGATGGAAGCCAAGACTCCCAGCAGATACACCAAGGAAAAAATTCATTTGAATTCATGCAAAAGCTTCTGGCTTCAATTTAATTCTTGATAAAGTGGAAAATCATGCAAAAACAAGCATGGATGACACTTTTTAATATGAAAAACAGAGATGGGACAAGTTTCATAAATTACCAGACTTCAAATTAGGGCAGTTGATTCAAGTTTCCAAATAAACTTCAATAATACTAAAGGGTCACAAAAAACTTGAATATTCCTATTTCCCTTTGTTATTGTTTCCTTAAATGGAGCCAATGAAGTTCAAGCAGAATTGAGTTGTTAATTGGAAAAAAAAATCCAAACTCCAGTCATCCTGATTAAAACTTATCAACAAGCTGATAAAGAATTGTTTCCTTTAACAAACCCGGCTCCTTTACTAGTACCAGAAGTGGAACAAAATTAAGACAAAAAATATTAAGAAAGTCATTAAATAAAGGAGACTTAGGGGTAAAAAGTAAAGCAAATATTTTATCAGATATAGAAACCCAGGACATTAAGATGAATGGCTGGCAGAATGAGACATACCTGACTCAGATAAACATTTGAGGAGATTTACAAATGAAATAAAGAAACAATCCTGAATAAATCTAAAAATGTGCTTTAATTACCTTATCTGAGTAATATAAAGAGGTTACATATTTGAAATTAGACCCTCTTTGTATCTTTGTCATGTTGACCTCATTAGTAAAATTGTGATACAATATTATGTTTTGATGGTAGGGAATGTGAGATTTTGAGTATATTTTACATACTCAAATAGGGAAAAATGAATATAAAAAGAAAATATGTACTATTAATAGCTCATAAGTCATGCATATATCCAAAATAAATCAGTTCTCATTTAAAAAAAGATAAATAAGTGTTTTGTGTGTAAGTAAATCCATGGATTCAAAGCCCTATTTTGATTCCACAAAAAAATTCATCTAGGGTAACTCTATAGGGTTAGTTAGTTTAAATTAACTGAATGAGGCAGTAATATGGAAAATACTTCAATACCACATGAAAGAATTGTGAAAATGTTTGTTTTTATAAATTTTAAGCCAAGATAATGGGATTGTGAGAAATGCAATGTTACATATACACTAAGATTAGTGTTATTCACTCTTGTGGCACTTAATATTACTTAAGTATTAAATACAGCTCTGATAAACCCATATTGGATATTAGTCTTGAGGCCTGAGATAATATTTTTGATGTGAATATTGCTGAGTGGGACAAAATACATAAAAGAGAACCAGGGTACCCAAATTCTGAGGCCTCTGAAGTCTGGTAAGCTCCAAAGCTTGAAGTTTTAGCTGATCTTGGCAAAATTGGTCTATTAAAATCATTTGGGAACCTGGTTACCAAGTCAAAATACCATTAAATCATGAGAAAATGGAAAATAAGCTGCCATTTTCATGTGACAAGGAGGTAATGAGAATCTCTGACTCCTTTGAACTTATCATCTATTGATAGCTTTCCATGGATAAACTCAAATGGAGTAATTGAAACTCCTTTGGTACTAGTATACATGAATTTACCTCATAGTAACCAGATATTACTATGCTCTATGCTTTTATACATAGAAATCTGCTAAAAACTTTTCCCATTCATGAAAGATAAAATTATTAATTAATCCTTCTAAGTCTTTCTGGACCAATGGAGAAAGGGATAATTAATAAAAATACAAAAAAATTTTGACTTCATAATTAAAATTAAAAGTTATACTTACAGGCCATTTTTGATTATTCTACCTGAAAAACTGAATCTTCAGCAATTCACAGAAAATACAACCTGTGATGAACTATCTAATAAAATTGATAAATATCAGGAATTTATTTTCATATTTAAATAAAAAAGAATGATAGTTTTTACTCCTTTATTTCTCAGCCATAAATGGGTTGCTAGTCACATAAAATGACTTAATCAAGTACTTATCATAGTATTATATGAAAACAGGTGATTTAATCAATAATTCAATGGATAAAACTGGTTTATCACTAGTTTTTTTCAATTTTTCTCCATAGAATGCGTCTTGGAGCTGTTTTTGACTTAAAAGAGGCCTTCTATTGCTGTTTTTCCAAGAATGCTCTTATTTTTCAATCTTATCATTAGTACTAATAAGTATGTATTAGTTAAATATCTTCTTAATTGTTTTAAATCTTTCTGAATCAATCAGAAAGATTTCAGATGATGGAGATAAATCATTTCCAATAGTTTTCAACTTTTATATCATTTTATCACTGTTATATATGAACTTTCATCCTTTAAATTCAGAAATAATCCATCAAATCACTCTTCCAATCTTTTTCAAGATATTTTGGGGGTACTATTGAGGGGTTTTTCTGAATTCTCAATGTTTTTACCTAGTGTGTAGGTGTTTTTAAACCTTATTATATAATCATTCTTGAAACAGATAATTATGCATTAAAATAATTTTATATTATCTTAATAGGAATTTTTATTATCAAAACTGCTTGTAATTTACTCTATTAGAGAATTACCACTTCTTGTTATAATCACTAGTTGTTTATAAAAAGTCAAAGAACTGATTTAAAAAGGAATTATGAATTTGTATTTATAATAAGTTTATCTTTTATATTTTGTAAGAACAGTCACAGTACTATCATGAAGAGTTTCAAAGACATATATTACACATCCTTCTGGAAGAATCCAATTCCATTACCAATTAATTTATTGGAGTAAGATTATATATCAAGACCATTCAATCATTCTTTTAATATTTGTAGCTATAAAGTGACTTTGGCTTGGCATATGTTTTTTTAATTTGATACTTATGAGATATGCTAAAAATTGACAGCCAATGGCATTTAACTTTTCCGAAAAACTTCTATTTATATGATAATAGCTATAAAATATACCGTTTAATATTCCTCTATGCACATCATAATTGGGAACATTAAACATAAATATAGATATGTTTATAATGAGAATATATCAGCTTCTTGTGATTGAAATGTTGAAGCGAGCAATCCACCTCAGGTAAAATTTATTAAATGCATAAGGCTTCATTCATTGAAGCAGTTTGGATCAATAGGACCATATAATATTACTGATTACCAATCATCACAATTTCCAGAGCCAGATTCATCTTCAAACATCTTTGTGGAACTCCTTTTAGTGTGTGAGTGGATAATGAAGTCTTTGAGGGGGGAATAACAGGCAAACCATTTTGAATCTCTGAAATGATATGTAACCAAGGGTTCTAAGGTTTATTATCTGCCCCTCTGAATATAGTAAGCAATCTCCCTATAGATCTCACAAATCAATTTTTCAGACTTTGGCTTTACAACAAAAGGAACATTTTCAGCAGTATCTATAAGACTTAATCAATAATCAGACTAGTAATTTGTGAGCTCAAAAATATCAGATATAATGCTTAAATAAAAATAAAGAATCATACCATGGTAAGACCTTGAGAATTTAAGTGGTTGATGGAGTATAATGGTATCAATATATAGTATAAGGGTAAGCTTGGTTTAATTTTATCTCTTTTTATAATACTTGATGGATTAGGAGGGTAATTATTAATCTAATAGAAAAATAAAATTTTCGGAAATTCAATTTTCAGCTATTGTTTAATATAAAAGGGATCTTTGTTAAGTATATGAGTGATATAGAATAGTATGAGTGTAAGTTTCTATATAATATTATAGATTTGTAAGGGTTTTCTCAATACAAAGACTGTGATTTGAATATATCTAAATATAAAGGCTATGGGCATACACTCAATGGTCTGACTATTATGGATAGTATTATAATTGTGAGACTAATAATTTGAACATAGGGTGGCTTAATAATATATTTTTGAGCTTTTTTTAACTACTGCTTATTGGAAATCACTTTGCGCTCAAGCAAAAGTCTTGTAAGGGATGAGTAATTCTTCTCCTTTGTGGTATATAATTTATTGCATGGGGCAAAGAGGAAAGATGAGGAAGAGACCCTCTATTTATTTTCCTTGGACTCTCAATAGAGGCACTCAAAAACAATGTATTAAGAATTTTTCATTTCTTTTGGCTTGGATGAGTCTTAATAGTGGTGACTCTCAAAAAATACCATTTTATGTGCTTATTGTACCATTTCTATGCATGATTATATAAGATTAGATTTTTTTTCTGTTGTGAAATTTTGAATTGGTGTCATTGAATGGAGGTATTGCACCATTTGTTTTTTTATTGCACCTTTTTTTTTGGGATGTGGTGATTTTTTAGAGCTATTGAACCATAGGTTTGTGAACCCTTTAACTGCAGGTTGAGAATTCTGTGTATTGTGTTTGTTTTATGTTTCCTATATTGGCTTTTCACTGCTGTAATTCAACTTGGAATTTTTTTTGAATTTATCTTGGTTGGCGTATCATATTGCTATGGTTGTATGGCTATAGAGATTCTGTGTAATTGTCAGCATGTGACTCAAAACCAGAGCACAAGCATGACAGCCAAATACCATAAACCAATGGTAGATCCAAGATACCACCAAAATGTGGAGCTAAGCCAAAACAGCTCAAAAATGTACCAAACAAAAAAGGAAAATCACCTCTTTCCAAATATACAAGTCCCACCATCATAGGACAAGGAATAACAAAGTTATTCCTGCTCAAAGTTGTTGTTGAGCATAAATGTTATTTTTCACCTCTCATCTGAAATCCAGAGGAAGAGGCTTAACCCAATCAAATGGGTGTTCTAAATGAAGCTCTAAGTCAAGGCTATCCAATGGTACTAGCCAAATTGAGCTAGCACAAGAACTACAAAAGTTATGACAAAAAAAAGGTCAAATAAGGGGCAAAAGAATATTCACCTCTCATCTAACTTCTACAGTTTTAGTGTGAGATACCTAAAGTGGGGTCTTTTTGTAAATAGACCAATTAGGGATATCTGATGGTGCCATCTATTTCCCTATGTCCCATCCAGCACAAAAGGTATGGGGCAAACAAGCTCCATACAGAATTTTAATCAAATCATACATATGTACAAACAATCTTGTACATGGAATAAATTTGCCATATTTGATTAAATCCATACCAAATGAGGTACCATTGTGTAGAAAACATCCAGGGCTACACAATTAGCCAACTTTGAGCTTGATATCTCAAAACCTGACAAAGGTATGGTAGTTTTAAGGTCAAAATCCCACAGTTAGACCAATACAGCCTTACTGTGGGATATTCTCCCATAATTATGATTATGAGGTGTCAAACCAGCAAAGAAGCCTGTTTATACTTCAATACCTAATAGTTTGATCAATACTGGGGTCCTTTGCAGGTTCTGTACAGCATTATATGCATCATACACATCAGAAGAGGGCTATGTGGTCCCCAGATGAAAATTTTCACCCTTTATTGGTGAAAACTGCCCAGATGTGGTTTCAAAACCACATCTGATCCCAATACAGGCTATAAAGGCCTTGTGAAAACCACATGACAGTCTTTGGAAGTGAAAAATCTTCACTTCTTGCACATGGAAAGATCTAGAAGCCTTTTTCACCAATTTTAGGATAAAAAGGGGGCTTGCCTCCACCAGAGGAGGTCTCCTCATCCTTCTCTTGCATTCCTACATAGTGAAACTGTTGAAAAAGTTATACTCTTGGAAAAAAATGAGGTATAATTTGAATTTTTATTATTGTAGTATGTATTATTGTGGCCCAACAGGTAAAGCTGCACCCAGGGTTTTCATCAGTACTCACCACCAGTATTCCTCAATAGTAAAGCCCTGAATATGCTTTTATCAACCCTTATTACCATACATAAACCTTTTTGATACTATTTTCACCATTTCACAGTCATAGTTAAAGCTTTTACCTAGTCATTAATAAGCTTCATAATAGACTTAGGCTGACATTTTGGGGGCCTTGCCGTGTTTTTTTTTTTTTTGATTTTTTGGACCTTTTTACACATAAGGGTGGGTTTTCTCTTATTTTTATTTTATTTATAAATTTTGCTTCTTTTTTTAGGGGTAATTTTGTTAAAAAATAAATTAAAATATATATCTTATTTTTATTTTTTGAGTGGTATATGTTATATACCACTGTATTTTTTTATTGCCTTGTTGCATGGTTTCTTATAATCTGATTACTATGAAACCTTTATTTTTGGCATGTTTTGCAAATTCAAACACTTCAAGCCATCAATACTGTCCATTTTTTGATTAAAAAGGACATTTTTTACTGTAAAACCAACAGTATTAGAGGCGTGGTTGCGTATGTTGATAATTTCAATTGCTCTTTACAGAACCACGTTTGGATTATACTCACTAATTACAAGTTGATCTGTGAGATAATGGTATACAAACAGTGTAGCAGATACCCATAAGCTGTATTTATCTGTGTAATTGTTAATTTCAATTGCACTGTCACAATACAATGGCATAATATAGAAATATATTGCCCATAGGCCATTCTTAGATGTGCAAACAGCCTTTTAAGAAGTCTTACCTGACATTAAGCCCTTTTTCTCCTGTCTGATTCAGTGGATGAAAACTTCATCACACTTGAGACCCAGTCACAGGCCAACACACCAGTGACACCCTCAGAACCAGACGGCAGCAAGGGTAAAGGAAAGAGGCACAGTGAAGGCCTTATCACAGCTAAAACGTGGACACCAATTGCCACTCAGAGGAGTAGAAAACCACAAAGCTCTGCATCAATACAAGTTAAACAAACCTTAACCACTTGTATGGGGAAGATTAAAATGATTAACCCAGTTGTAACCTCTATAGGCACATATCAAAAACAAGTGGACAGTAAAGTTTTACAAGGCACAGTAAAAGGTAAATACCCAAAGAACATTAAGTTTTTGACTTCTTGCAAACACTGATGTCACCTGTACACTGCATAAACCTTGAGTTCCAAAGGAACCAGCCTTTTCCAGGACCAGCAGACCTGTAGGAGGACACCGTCAACACAGTGGTGGATGTAAATACATTGAGGTAAATCATACCCACTCTGCATTCACATTCCAATTCAACAGAAACATCAAACCAGAGGACTGGAAGGATATGGATCAAGTTCTTCAGCTCCACAAAATCCTCAAGGACCTTTTCAATGGAGCATGGACAACAAGAGGTTCAACCTAGCATCCCACTTAGTAGCACTTGGAGAAAGTTTCCAGAAGATATGTCTCAAAGACCTTATGGTAATCACCAAAGGTTGGAATACCACCAGGCAGTTCAGACTCCTGGAGCTGAGGGCAAACAGGATAAGGGAGAATCAAGCCATTATCCAAGCTATAGAAGAACAGCTGACCCTGGGAGGGCTTACTCAGATTCCTTCAGGCTCACAAGGAGTATGACAAACCAGCTCTCCAGTGACTTAACACCATTCAGGAACCAGCAGGGAAGTGGCCAAGAGTCACCATTATTTATAATCCCAGGAAGTTTCCAGGAGAAGACAAGGATACAAGGGCAAAAACAAGACCTCTTTCAACCAAAGGCAGAAAGAGTCAGACCCAGTGATCCAGAAGCTGTTTGACTTGGTGAAAGAAGTACTCAAGAACCAGAAATAGTTGTACATACTTTTAGAATCAGTAGCCCCATTAATAGAAATATTACCCACACAAAGATTGAACATAATGTTGTTACACCTGAGAGTAACTTGAAAAGTGATGCACTGTGGTTAAAAATGTCCCAATTGGCTGAGAAAACTCAAAAAACGTTTGCAAAACTCCAAGCAAGCCATTAGAGGATGAAAACATCAACAGCCTCCATTGAAAAAGTTGTCAAAACTCTCCAAGAGGGACATGCTCAACTGAGGAAATCCTCTCAATAAACCAACAAAAGACTGAATCAAGTCTTTGAAGAGCAACACTACAGCAAAAGGGACAGGGATCATCTGGATCAAGATATAAACAAAATGTTCAAGCTCTACAATAACATGAAGCCCCAAACACAAGGTCATGTTATGGATAATCCATATCATCAAGAGGACATCAAACCAGATGAAAAATTGGGAAATGAGGCAAGATCTCCATCTCAATACCAAGATGGAGATAATATGTCTTATTCCTAGAAAGAAGCCTTGAAACAGCTTCCAGAGGCCTCAAGCTGGCCCAAATTCTGTGAAACAGGAGAATATGATCATAGCGAGCTCATTGATTGTATTGATGGACTTTTCATTGATGTACCAAGCAGACCAGACTACTGGGTTACTGTTAGATTGAATACAGAATTTAAAGGAAATGCTAGTATTTGGTACACAAATATGAAAGAGATCCATGGCAGCAGAAGTTGGCCATGTTGGAGGAGTCAAATGATCCAAAAGTACAGCAATGGTACTTGGATATGGCAGAAGACCATGTCATTTTAAATGACAAGTATTCCATGGAAAAAGATGCATATGAATGGTTTCTTAGACAGTCTAAAAGACTTGAAGCCATTGATCCTCAAATGAAAATTCAGATGAGGAATAATAAACTCCTGACACAAATTCCAGGAGAACTATAGCATGCAGTGAAGTTCAGATGCAACCTCAATTTCACTCTGGATTACATTTCAAATACCTTACAAGATGTAAGGAAAAGAACAAATATAGGGAAATTCCCCCATATAAAAGCAGTGGTCCAAAGAGAAACAACCTTTCAGGGTGGAATTCAAAGACAAACTCAGAGAGAGGGTGGAAGAAGTGGCTAAGAAGAAAAATTCTTGCCACAATTGTAGTTCAACAGACCATTATACCAACAACTGTCCAAAGGCAAAGAAAAAATTCTATTCCATTGAGAAAGTCCCAGAGGAGGAATCCCCCACAGAGGATTCTGAATCAGCCTCTATGGGTGATGCCATCAGAGAACAATCTGATGAAGACCAACACCAAAGAGAGGAATTTCTGGTGGAATACCACAAAGAAAGAACACTACAAATTCAGGACATACAGTTAGAAGCAGGCATGCCACAAAAGACTGCAAATGAAAACTTGTGTAAACACACACAAGATGCACAAAAATTCCTAGTTACACCAACTAAAGGAATGGCATACATATATGGGACAGCCACAAGGATTACTGTTTGCATAGACAATTCTTAACACCCATTGGTCATTGACAGTGGAGCACACTGCTCAATAGTGGACAGAAATTATCTGGATGATCACTTCCCAAATTGGGAAAACCAACTTTTGCCAACCAAGGCAAAAAACGTCAAAAGTGCATCAGGGAAGATGACAACCATTTGGAAAATTATCAAAGGGATAATCATACCCCACAGGAAAGGTAATATCAGACTCAATCCAGAGTTTGTTGTGCTTGAAGACTCCCACATCAAAGGGTTTTTACTGGGAAAAGACTACCAGAGGATGTATGACATTGATATTTACAATATTAAAAACAGGCATATTACTATTGGTACCAACAAGGAAAAGAAGTTTTCACTTGACATATACCAAATATCTACCCATGACCCTCTAGAAGAATTACTGAATGAGCTCAGGGAGGGTCAATTAAGTACTGCCCTCACCAGTAAACAGAGACTTAGTTTACTGAAGATGCTGAGGAAAAATAGACCAGCATTTTCCATTGGTGAAAAACCATTAGCCAAAATAAGAGAAAATGATATAGAATTATACCTGGATGCGGAAAGACCCTATACACCAATTCTGAGAAGACCTCCATACCCAGAAAGATTGGAAACTAGGAAGGAAATTGAGAAACACATCAATGAGCTCCTAGAAATGGATGTCATCAGGAAAATAAGACACAATGAAATAGTGGAAGTCACCACTTCTGTCCTTATCACCTGGCATGATGGAAAATCTAGGTTGTGTGGGAATTCCAGAGCTCTGAATAACTACAAAAAAGCTGACAGGTACCCTATACGGAGGATACCGCATGCCATAGAAAAATTGGCAAAAGCCAAATACATAACCAAGATGGACTGTATGAAAGGCTTCCACCAGAATGGGGTTGAACTAAGCTCCATGAAACTACTCATAATCATATGCCATATGGGCATATATGAGTATGCCAGGATGCCATTTGGCATCAAAAATGCAACAGCCCACTTCCAAAAAGATGTTGGACACAATATTTCAAGAAGAACTATTGGAAAGCTGGATGGTAGTATATATTGATGACCCCATTATATACTCAGAGACATGGGAAGACCATATGCAGTTCAGGTACAGAGTACTAAGTAAGTGCACACCCATTAATCTGAAAATTTCACTTAAAAAGTGCAACTTTGGCCAACAAGAACTACTGGCACTGGGACACAAAGTCTCAGGTCTTAGTCTGGCCATAGACCATAACAAAATAGCAGCACTACTGCTAAAACCAGTATCAAAGAAAATCAAAGAGATGTGATTTTTCCTTGCGTTTGCTAGCTACTACAGAAACCACATCAGAAATTTTGCCCACATAACTAGTAGTATATACAGGTTATGTTCAAAAGATGTAGTTTTTTAAATTAACAAGGAAAGGAGGGATGAATATGAGAGGATCAAGCATGAAATCACAAATGCACCGGTGCTCATCTTACCTGACTTTGCACTACCATTCAAGTTCTACATAGATGCAGCATGTGCCCAAGGCTTAAGGGCAGCCCTTCACCATAGACAAATTTTAGATGTTGAACCAAGAGAGGGAGGGATATGATACATCTATAGGCAACTGAAAGATTCAGAAGCCAGGTATGGGGCCACCCAGACTGAATTCCTATTCCTACTCTGGGCTCTGGAGAAAATCCACTATTACTTGGAGGGTGCAGTCTTTGAAGTCTACACAGACTTCACAGCCTTGAAGTCTTTACTGAACATGAAGACTACTAATAGACACATTATGAGGTGGCAAATAGCCATCTCAGAGTATAGAGGCAATATGACCATCATAAACAAAGAGGGAAAGGAACACCAATGCAGATGGCCTCAGAAGATAGCCACTGGAAAATGTCAAAATCAATCCAGCTTATGACCCTGAAGTAGCAGCCAAGATCTCTATCCATTTCATGAAAATAGACAAGAGGAAAAACTGCATATTTTCTGAATAAGCACCAGAAAGTGGTAGCCAGGCAGTGGATACACTGGATCAGAAGGAAAAGAAACTTCCATATTGGGAATAGGTTCTTCAGAGATGCATAATGAGTTCTTCAATGCAGTGATGAAGACATATGCTAAGCACAAACAGTGTGGCATATTGTTGCAACTCCTTCAACAAAAATACAGGAGCCCAGAACTGGAATTACAGTTAGGGGAACCCTGGTTGAGCAACTATAAGAACAACAATTTTATTCTTATAGATGGCCTCCTCTACCACAGAGAGAAGAACACAAGTGCACTCACAGTAGTAGGCAGGGACCATATATCCCTAATCCTGAAGGAATGCCATGAATGCCCCTATATGGGACACATGAGTGAAGAAAGGACCAAGGAAAGGGTATCAAGCACAGCTTGGTGGCCCAAATGGAAAAAAGGATTGAGTGAATATATCAACACTTGTAAAAGATGCCTGAAGGCAAATATAAAACATGGGAAGAAATATGGGTGACTTCAGCACATAGAAGAACCCAAGCACCCATGGGAAATGATCAACATGGACTGGGTGACAGGACTTGTCCCAGGATGCAAAGAAAATTTCAATTTCTGCCTAGACATAGTTGATTGGTATAGAAAAAGTTTGAGGTTCCTACCATGTCATAAGGAATACACAGCAATGGATACAGCCTTGTTATTTTGGAATGACATCATATCCACATGTGGAATGCCAAAAATCATCATTAGTGACAGGGACCCAAAATTCACATCAGAATTTTGGACCAACCTCTATGAGATGCTAGGTAAAAAGCTTGAATTTTATACAGATTACCATCCACAAACAGATGGCATAGCTGAAAGGATGATCCAAACCATGGTGGATATACTTAGAGGGTTCTGTGCATATGGCATGGGATACAAGGGCCATGAAAGATACACACATGGTTGAGTTACCCTTTTACAAGCAGTCCAACTGGCTTACAAAACAAGCCAGCACTCCACTACAGGGAAATCACCCTCACTGGAAGAAAAAGGGTGGAACACCCTATTGCCTGTGGATCACTTGAAGAAGAATCTTCTAACCATCCACCCCACAGCCACGGACTTCCACACTATGTGGAAGAAGGCTTGTGACACAGCTTCCAAATGCATAGCTGAGGCAAAAGAATACAACAAACAGAGGTGGGACAAATCACACATGAAACCTGACTTTAAAGAAGGGGACCAAGTGCTAGTGTCTACACTTAACTTTAACAATCTTGATGGACCAAAGAAAATGAGAGACTCATTTTTAGGGCCCTTCACTATCATCAAAGTGATAGGGAAGAATGCAGTGCAAGTCAGACTTACAGAGGAATTTTCTAGGAAACACCCAGTATTCCCAGTGAGTTTGGTGAAGCCATACTTCCAGGCAGATGAGGATAAATTCCCTTCCAGGAAGATGAACCCCACCCCACCATAAATATTGGAAGTGGAGGACTCCCCTGGACCTGTTAGCAAAATTATCAAGGCCAGGAAGATCAGACTTAATGGTAAGGATCAGAGACAGTACTTGGTCAGATTCAGAGACCAGACAGCTGATAAGGACAAGTGGTTGGCAGAATATTCCATACCAGATGGGAACCTTCATTTTAAAAGATCCAGAGCCTCTAGGAGGACTGAACAGTCTAATCAATGATGAGTATTTTTTTTGAGGGAGGGTATGTCAGCCTGTGACTTAAAGCCAGAGCACAAACATGCCCACCAAATACCATAAATCAATGGTATAGCCAAGATACCACCAAAACATGGATCTGAGCAAAATCAGCTCAAAGGGTATCTAAAGAGAGAGGAAATTCAGCCCTTTCCAAATATACAAGTCTCACCATCATAGGACAAGGAATAACAAAGTTATTCCTGCTCAAAGTTGTTTCTGAGCATAAACTTTATTTTTCACCTCTCATCTGAAATACAGAGGAAAAGGCTTAATCCCATCAAATGGGTATTCAAAATGAATCTCTAAGTCAGTGCTATCTAAATGATACTAGCCAAATAGACCTAGCACCAGAATTACAAAAGTTATGACCAAAATAAGGTCAAATGAGGGTGAATAAAATATTCACCTCCCATCTAAATTCTACAGTTTTAGTGTGAGATACCTACAGTGGGGTCTTTTTGGAAATAGAACAATTAGGGCTATCTGATGGTTCCATCCATTTTCCCATATCACATCTAGAACAAAAGTTATGGGGAAAACCAGCTCCATACAGATTTTAAGCAAATCATACATGTGTACAAAACATCTTGGACATGGCATAACTTTGCCATATTTGATGACAACCATGCCAAATGAGGTACCATTGTGTAGATCACATCCAGGGATACACAATGAACATACCCTGAGATTGATATCTCAAAAACTGACAAAGCTATGGCAGTTTTAAGGTGAAAATCCCACAGTTAGACCAATACATCCTTACTGTGGGATATTCTCCCATAATTATAATTATGAGGTGTCAAAAAGACAAGGAGGCCTGTTTATACTTCAATACCTCATAGTTTGGTCAACACTGGGGTCCTGTACAGGCTCTGTACAGCATTCTACGCATCATAAACGTCAGAAGAGGCCTATGTGGTCCCCAGATGAAAATCTTTACACTGTATTGGTGAAAACTTCCCTGATGTGGTTTGAAAGCCACATCTTAGCCCAATTCAGGCTATAAAAGCCTTGTAAAAACCACAAGCCAGTCCTTGGGAGTTAAAGATCTTCATTTCCTCTATGTGGAAAGGTCTAGAAGCCTTTTTCATCCAATTTTAGGATAAAAAGGGGCCTTTCCTTCACCAGAAAAGGTTTCCTCATCCTGCTCTTGAATTCCCACATAGTAAAACTTTCAACAACAGCTATACCCTTGGAAAATAATCAGGTATAATCAGAATTTTAATCATTGTATTCTTCATTATTGTAGCCCAACAGGTAAAGCTGCACCCATGGCTTTCAACAGTGCTCACCACCACTTTTCCTCAATAGTAAAGCACTGAATATTCTTTTATCAACCTTTTTTATACTATTTTTACTGTTCCACAGTCATAGGTAAAGCTTTCAAAGAGTCATTAATAAGCTTCATTATAGACTCAGCCTGATACTAATTTAATATTTTATATGAATTTTCCTTGAAGAAATTGATTGTTTTTCTGTGTTGTTACTTTTAATTAAGAAGATTTCAGTTTATCTATTCTTACAGTGGCCCCACCCTTCTTACTGTAATGATTAGTAATTCAGAAATTGTGCATAGCTAGGTTAACTTGGGTGCTAAACTACCTCTTCCATTGGTAACTTGAAAGTTTTTTTGGCCCTCTTGTCCTTTTGTTTCCTTATTTTATTTTTATCTTTGTAATTACATAGACCATTCTTTTAGGATTTTCACATCAGAATATTCATATTACTGAATTAGGATTCATTTTGCTTCCAAATTTTCCCTTTATCACTGGTTATTTTTGAATTTTTCCTCTTGAATATTCGATCAATAGCCTTCTAAATGGAAAAAAAATTGAAATTGTGTAAAAATGGTAAGGCATACCACATCCCCCTCTTTATTTAATACTTTCCCAGATTCCCCATTGAAAGAATAATATTTTCTATTCATAAATCAAAATTTCCTGTATTTTAATGTCTATTTCAGTAAAATTACTTTCTATCTCCTGTTTTTCTTTATATTAATTTTGTAGCTCAATGCATTTGTTCTTTATTCTTCCCACTTTGTTTTTTTACTTTTTCTTTCATTTTACTATTTACATACATTGATCACTATCTTGATTCCTTTAAGGAATTTTGAATTATTTTCTTTTATCCAAAGGAATGATGATATTTTGTGTGCCAATATTAATAAGAGAAGGAAAAGATTAATGGATAGAAGTGTTCAATCCCACTCATCCACCAAATGTTAAAATAATCAGAAGTTATTCTTAGAAATAAGAGCCACCCATTATTTTTTAAAAAAATATGATTATTTTGATTAACTCAATATTGAGATATTTGATTTGGATTTTTGGATTGATGCCTTTTCTTCCAAAGAGAATTTTCATTTTAAAAGAAATTGTTGATGAATATGGATGTAGCTTAAGGTAATAATAATGAAAAAATATTCAGTAATTTTATTTAATACTTAATAAAAATTAAAAATAATTAGTTAGAAAGTTCAAGGTCTAGAACCACCTCTTGATTAATTGATGTAATTATTGAGGGAAATAAAAAAGCATTATGTGGGTGAAGCGCTCGACTAGGACAAAATCTTGATTATTTGATGTAATTATTGATAAACATGGATTCAGACGGTGTAAAATCTTTTCAATTACCTATTCTTAAGGTAATTCTTGGTGAAAAAATGGAAAACAAACCAGTTGGATACTTTAAGTTTTTTGTCTTGGAATATGTCTTCTTCTTTCAATTTTCATTTTTTTTCTGTGAAATTTTTGATTGACTTTATGTTTCTTTTCATTTTTTAACTGAAATGAGCTCCCAATATTGGGTTAACACCCTCTCTCATTGATAATTTTACTACGATCTCTACCGCTTATCATAATAACTCTAATTTAATAATTTAAACAAAGAATAATTTTCTATCTTTCTTCTTTATGATTTGATTACTTATACTAATATGCTCAATCTAATATTAAATATATTAACTTCATTCAATTATGGAACTAAGGTATACATAGTTTCAATGAAAAAGATACACATTAATTTTTCTTGCATTTCTTTTCAATTTCAACTAAGTAGTATCAAGAACCTTATTTAAATAATACAATATTATTTTGAAGAAGCTGGGTGTCAATGCTTCAAAATGAGCTTCCTGTACACCTTATCTTTCCAGGGGTGCATTTTTTACTTTTTTACTCTAATATCACCAAGCTGTACTGTATTTCTCCTCCTTTTTAGTCATGCTTGATTTTTTCTTCCTTTTTATCCTTGTTTTTTTTCTTTGAAAAGAATGAAAAAAAGTGATATTTTTTTTTATTACCCAGTACACGAAATTACTTGATATATTTCCTTTGACTGTGATCAATCATTTTTTTGCTTTTGTTTTTATTTATATTCATTTTCTTCAAACTTTTGTGTTTTTCATTGTTCTGATGCTTTTTTTTGTATCAATCAATTTTTATAATATTTTTTCTTTTAAATTTTCTGCTTTGCATCACTCTTATGCCTTTTGTTCAAGAAATTGAAAACAATATTATTATTTTTGTTTTTATCTTTTTTATGTAGAAAAAACTGACTTATTTTTTCCTTTTTTATTTTATGATATCTTTGATGATTATGATTTATTTATCTATTCATTTATTTTCAAGGAAATAAGATAAAAATATAAATAAATAATTTTATAATGACCAAAATAGAAATTGAGTATATACCAAATCAAAGCTTCAAAATGATATTTAATCATAACTTTTAGCCCATAATGCTAAAGAAAAAAGAAGAATATATTGAATTAAGCTTGAAATAAAATGAACTTAAGTATTTGATTTATCTATCTTTAGCTAATTTATACTTTTCTAATATTTGAGTATAAAAATATCAATAATATTGAGGTTTAGCATAGAAGAGATTAATATTAATCCAAATCATAAGCTCAAAATCTTCCTTTTTGATATGAAAATTCAAAGGAGTTCAAATATGAATTTTTTGATTAATTTGAAGAATTAATATTTGAGGTTTTTTTTAGTTAGTGAATTTAATAGATATTAGTTTGTGTATTGGTATTTCAAGCTCAATATAGGCTCAATAACTAATAACTATGTTTAAATTAAACTTCTTCTTTTGATATATTGGAGGTTAAAATCAATATTAAGTATCAAAGAATTGAGTTTTATTTATTTTAACTCAGTCTCTTCTTAGCTGAATATATTTAAGCATTGAGTTGTTCATATAAAATAAGAAATAACAATTCAGACAAAATAAAAGATTAAATCTTAATTATTATAGAGATTTCAAACAATATTTGATGTATTAAATTCATTGAGATTATTTGTTGAATTGGAAATGATGTTAAAGCTTGATAGCAAAGAGATTCATAATTCTGAATAGCTTTTGATTTATAGAAGGTTTAGGTGATAAACTGTGGGTAGGAGAAAATTTCTTCATTCTCAATATAAATGGAGGCCTTTATCTCTCTTATCCCCAGTAAAGTCTATTTTTGAGTAAGTTTTATTATAGAATCTTTTATTTTTTCCATATCTAAAGAAAACTTATTTATTTCTAGAAATTAATTTTACAAATACATAGTTTCATTTGGATTCAAGTTTGCTAGTTATCTATCTGATCATATAGTCTCTCCTTCTTTTGCTGTCAGGATCTAATGATAACCTGGGGATATCAAAAAAATAATATATCTTATTGTTTTGCCTTTATTTTTTATTATTTTGATCTTCTGGATAATGTTTATTTAACAATTTCATGATTGTTATCATTTAGGCTTTCTTCATTACCTGAATTACTTTCTAATATTTGTTCTTGTAAATGAATTGGGCTGACTAGTAAGTTTTGGAAAAGCTGAACCAAGAAAAACATAATTTGAATAACTATTATGATACAAAAAGGGGTCACCCTCTAGCTATGAGTGTCATGACACTGTGTGTTTTGTTTTTCCATATTTCCATATTATTCAGATTTCTTTTCTCTTTTATGACTTATTTGGAATGTTCAAATACACCTTCTTGGTTTTGTTTGTTTCACAGGGTCTCTTGGGAATACCAAGAGTGGCCTCAAACTCAGTAATTAGGGAGCCTTATTGAAGGAGTCCAGATAAGTAAATGAATATATTTCTTTAATAATTTCAATGCAGGAAGAAAGAGATATGAAAATAAGAAAAGGGATTTGGAAAAAGAGTCAACCAAGTAATTCCTTAATAGCTTCTTTAAATTTCAAGAAAGAAACATGGAGTTAGTATAGGATATGACCAACAATATCCACTTCAAGGCAAGGAAATGGGTGCAAATGACTGAATTAATACTATCAGTATTAATTATCAAAAGACAAGAGGAAAGAAATAATGAAAATAAGTCCAATAGATTAATTAACCGGGGATAAAGTAGTAGTCAGTAAATGTGAGATGCTGGGAGCTTTAATCCTTCAGTATGCCAGCTTGTCTTCATTGAATCCTTGAAGCTGTATTGACTGCTTGGGCAAAGGTACATCTTGCTAAATTGGGAATTGAACTGCATTGAATTATTCTTCCCAGGGTTTTCAATGTATTTCAAGCCTCTTGGAATCTTGATTAGCTTATTGAGGTTCCCAAGGTGGATGTATTGAGCTTTGACACTTATTAGCCAATTTGGGTAACTGCCACTTGAATGCCCCTTTGAATATCCTTTGCCATTAATATCTTGGTAAAATATTGCATGAATCCAATGAAAAGTACCTGAAAGGACTAGATGATTTGTTTCCTTGAGTGGCCTTCTTGAAGTCCTACTCACAACCCCCATGGTGTCACAGCCACTACCCAGGGGCAAGGGTATTCAATATTAACTGCACTCAAACTCAGCAAACCATAAATTCATGGTGTGTAATCAGCCCCAGAAAATCTTCTTTCTGAAACATAAATACAGTTGTTTTCATCTATAAAGCCTTTCAACACTTGTACTGGTTGGATTCATAAAATAAAGTTTTGGATTCACAAGTCTGAAACTGCATGATCACTCAACTCCACCACACCTCATTTACAGACCCTGTACATCCATACAGGGGATGTCTTATCCAAATAAATTCAAATAAAGATTAATCTAAAAAGTATTCACTTTTTGAATCAGGGCTGGTGGATTCTCACATATACCAGCCCCTATTTCTCCCCCTGGGGACATTTGCCCAGTTAATTAATATATTTGATTGATTATTGAATAAATATTCTTATTTTTGTAAAATATTGCCTATTGTTACTAAGTAGGTCTTTGCATTTCCTTACTTGTTCAGTTGAGCTGTGGTGGCCATATCCTCATTATCCCTTCTCTTTCTTTCTCAAAGGTTAAAACAGTGGACTTCAACTTTTTTGTGGTTGGCTCTTTAATTCTTTAATTTTATTATTATTTGTTTTTGCTTTATTATATTTAATTCCATTAGAAATATCATTTTTATTAGACCCTTAATTCTATTCATTCCTATTACATTGGTTCCTCCATAAGTGTGTTCTGCTTTGCTGAGTTCCAGGTCCTCTTCACTTAGAAGAGCCCCCTGTGACATCTTGATGACAACTTGAAATCCCTCAATCCTCCATGAAAACGTCTGTTAAAAATATTTCATTGTTTTCAGATGACAGTGTTGGGTCTTTAAACCATCACCATTGGATTTCCGAGGAAATTTGGTGCATCATGGGGGATAACACCAGATATGGTATTTCTTGTTGTCCTGTTGATTGATTTTCAGAAGATGTGAAGGTATTATTTGGCCAAATTTGGTTACTGGTGGCTTTCTGGTGACTTTGTGGGGCCACTGCCCTTTTATGGGCCTTCTTGGGCTGAAAATCCATTTTTTGATTTTGGCCACTTTTGTATTAGTGGCCAAAATTGGGGTAGGTGGGAAACAATGTGTCTGGTGGCCATATAACCCTTTGGCATCATTATATTGAGGCTAAAAAGGGGCCTACAGGTCCCAAAGACTGTAATCTGTGGCCTATGGCCCGACACCCCCTAATGAAAGGGCTCAAGCCAAGTCACCCAGGTTAGATGTATAATCCCAGGGAGGCTAAAACAACCTCATTATTTTGTAATAGAAAGTGAAGACATTCCTGAGGGTTGAGGCCAACAGGTCAATCAGTTGGGTATGGCCTCAAAGTCCACAGAGGATGTAAGATGGGAAATTGGCCACAGGATTGTTATGTTGTGGCACTACATCCCACCTTTAATTGTGAGCTTGCAAGGCTTGATATATATTTTACATACCCAAATAGGCCACAAATATCTTTAAAAATACATTTTGAACTATAAATAACCCGTAAGTCATGCATATATTCAAAATTAATCATTTTTATTTCAGAAAAGATAAATAACTTTTTTTTGAGTAAGTAAATCCATGAATTTAAGACCAGATTTGGATTCTAAACAAAAATTCACCTAGGGTAACTCCACAGAGTGAATGAGCTTAAATTAACTCTAAGAGGCGGTAATATGGAAAATATTTCAGTACCACATCATCAATACCACATAAAAGAATTGTGTAAATCTTTGTTTTTCTCAATTTCATGCCAAAATAATGGGAATGTGAGAAATCCCATATTACATCTACATTAAAAATAGTGTTATTAATGTTTGTGGCACTTGATATTATGGTATTCTTACATACACTTTTGGTACACCCATATTGGAAATTGGTCTTGAAGCCTGAATTTCTATTTTTAATATGAAAATAGCTAAGGAGGACAAAAGACATCAAAGAGAGCCAGGGTACCCATATTCTGATGCCTCTCAGGCATGGAAAGCACTAAGGCTTGGCCCCATGGCTGATCTTGGCCCAATTAGTATACTCAAACCTTTTGGGAACTTGGTTACCAAGCTAAAATCTCATTAAATCATAAGAAAAATAGCAAATAAGCTGTTATTTTGACGTGTCAAGGAGGTAAAGAGAAACTTAGACTCCTGTAACATGCCAATTATTAATTCTTTTTCATGGTTAAGTCCTAAAACAGTAATTGAAACCCTTTTTGTACTAGTATCCATTTATTTACCTCATAGCAACCAGAAATATAGTATTATTTGCAATTCTACATAGAAATGAGGTAAAAACTTCAAAAATTCTTTAAAAAGAATTTTCTTAATGAATCTTTCTGAAACTTTCACAACCAAATCAGAACAGTATAATTCATATACAAATCAAAAAGAATCATACATTTATAAGTAAAATTCAATGTTTTGCTTACAGTCCATTCTTCATGATTCCATGTGAAACACTGAATCTTCAAAAATTCACAGTAAATACAATCTGTGATGAAATTTCCAATGACATTGATAAATTTGAGAAATTTTTGATTATTTTAAAATAAAATAATATTTACAGTTGTTAATCCTTTTATTCTTAACCATAAATGGGTTGGTAGTCACATGAAAACATCAATTATGTAATTATGATAATCTTATGTGACAACAGATGATGCAATCAATAATCCAAGAAAGTTTTATTGTTTTCTCAATAATTTTTTATTTTGCTCCATGGCACGCCTCTGTGAGCTTTTGTTGACTTAAAAGAGGCCTCATCTCACTGTTTTTTCCAAAAATCATCACATTATTCAATTATACCATTATTACCAAAAAGTAAGTATTAGTTAATCTTTTATTAAGTGTTTGATTCTTTCAGAATCAATCAGGAATACATAAAATCATAGAAATAAACTATATATTGTTTTTGTCCTGTTATAAATCTATTTTGATCCATTGAATCCAAAATTATCAGTCAAATTTCTCTACTATTATCTTTTAATAGAGTTCTTTGGAGTATTAGTGAGTGTTTTGTCTTAATTCTTGTAGTTTTTCTCTAGTAATTGTTTTTATCAAGAATTCTATTTAAAATTATTCTTGCAAAAGATAATTATATATTAAAATTATTTTATCATTTTGATAAAGAAGTCTTATTATTAAATACTTCTTGTAGACAATTACTGCTTCCTGTTATACTCACTAGTAGTGTATAACAAGTAAAAGAAATAATTAATCAATCATTTCTTTAATTGTGGATATAATAATTTATTATTATATTTCATAAGAACAGTCATAGTACTGTTGATTAATAGTAATATTATCAACAGTTTCATGGACACATCTTCCATTTGGGGGCCTGGCTGTGTTTTTTGAACCTTGTACCCTTAATTAATATATTTTTAAGTTCTAATATATATATATTTAATTATTTCTTTTTCTTTCAATTTAAAGTTCAAATTATTTCTTTTATTTTTTGAAATTGTCTTTAAAATTCTTTTTTTCTGAGGAATTTGGTTTGATTTTATATTCTTTTACACATGGCTTGTTCACATCCAAAAACTTATAAAATTATTCTTTGAGTTACTCTGAATTAATTTTAAATCAAAATCTTAAGTTTTCAGTTTTTTGTCTTTGGAAAGAATAGTTTTTCCAATATAAAAAATGATCAAAACTTAGAAAAAATCTTTTGAAAAATGTTTTAAAGTATAAAAGATATTTTTTTTTTCAATTTTTTTCTCTATTGTCTTTAATAAAATACTATGTAGCTGGTGACAGACTCAGTAAAAGATATATTACCAGTCCAGAATCTGAATACAGTACTGAAGTTCAAATTGTTAAAAGAGGCACTTTGTTTCAAACATAAAAATGAAAACAACCACCAAAATGTGTGTATTTTTGACTTATTCTGAAGTTTTTTCTCCTGGATTGGCATAAAATGGTGCATACCAGAAATACAAGCAACTATTCAGTCCAGCTAGATAGATGTGGACAAAGAAGAGGCAAGTCTTCCTCAAGAAAGACACATCTGGAGGATGCCAGAGTTTCCCCCATTCCCCACGGTGTGAACCCAAAAACTTTGATGTGAACTCTGAGTCTGAACTAATTCATAATAATATTTCCAGGGCTGAACCATTTTCAAGTGGCAGCAATAGAAATTTATCAATGCCAATACAAGAATTTTCCGGAGCAGCCAAAGAGGAGGAATGGGAAATATGCCCAAGAATTTGGCAGGTGGCCATGAGCTCCTGCTTACACATCAAGAGTGTTCTGGGTCAGCAGAAGACCATAGAGCCCCTAGGAAGGTGGAGCCCATTTACTTGCAAAGAAAAGGTCAAAATCTTTTATCCATATACCAGAAGAAGGAACTGGAAGTGACTCCAGCTTTGGAGAAAGAACACCCAGTGGTGTCTAATGGCAACAAACCAGCTTCAGAAGTGTCCAAAGACAAGCCCAAAGGACCTCAGAAGAAGCAAAGAGGTCCCAAGAACCATCAAGGAAAAGGCAAAGGTAAAGCCAATTGGCACAGATCTTACCCACAGGGGTACAGGATCCCCAAATTGAATCCTTCAGCCATGGACAGTGTCTTCAATATGGCCAAAACTCTCATGGAACCCACAGCCAAAGAGCAGGAAAGGATGAAAAGGACCTTTCCACGCAAATAATACAGGAAATACAACTTGTTAAGTCTAAAATTGATGTAGAACCTGGTAAATTTGATGCAAAGTCATATAAAATAACATCAGATATAAGTGAATTAAAGGGAATGGAATAAATCTATACTGAGTGGTATAAGTTGACAAATGTCAGACTTGATTCAGTTACAAATACATGGGACAGAATTGAAAGTAAATGTCAAGTTCAAGAGGATGAGATAGGAGATATTTCCATTTCACACATCAATGAAAAACTTGCAATTCTGAGAAGTCAGGCTTTGGAAATAATTGATAATACCAATCAGTTTGCCACACATTTGGAAAAAGGTGACAGTGAGAGGCAGAAATTAAAGAATGAAATCATTGCAAATGTGGAGCAAATTCATAATAATTATAAACCACATATGCGAAGACATTTTACACCTTTGACTGAATAGAAATTTTCTGTAAAAGGAAGTTTGACCCCCTTTTTAGGAGAAATTCCTATCTGCAAAAAAGACATTCCCAAACTGGAAGGATGGTCAACATTCTCTGGTGAGGGAGAATACAATCATATTGAGTTCATAAGAACACTTTATATGTTGCAAGAAGATTTTCACATACCTAATGAAATTATCTTGGGAAAGCTACACTCCTTGTTTACCAGAACTTTGAAGAAATGGTATTACAAAATGATAAAAGATCATGGTAAACGTGATTGGCCTTGACGGAAATCTAAAATAATCACCAAATGGGCTAACAATTCTTGGAGATTTAAAATGGAAAATGCTTTTCAAAGTGCCATTTTTAACCCAGAAAAGGATAAACCACTTACTTGGTTCCTCAAACAGAAAGACAGATTATATGCCTTACACCCAGATATGTCTGACTCTATGATCAATATGGAAATATTGAGAAAATGTGGAGGAGAACTAGAACATGCTATCAAGTGGAGATGTTTAGAGCCCTGTTCAACAGAAGAGTACATAAATTCATGGAAGATATATTTACTAGGTCAAGAATTGGTAAAACCTGGACTAGAGTCCCTATGGAATCCAAAATGGTCACCAAAACTTCCAGAGAAGATAAGAGGCCTGCAAGACCTTTCTTGAAGTGTCATAACTGAAGGACCTCAAATTTAGCCAACACTTGCACCAAAACAACAAAAATTAATGAAGTTAAAGTCATTGAAGAAGTTCATTCTACTGAAGAGAAAGGGGAGTCTGACCTAGATTCTGCAGTATCGGAGGATACACCAGTAGAAGGCTACCCCATTAAAGAAATTACAGCTTTCTTTGAGGTCACAGAAGTCCATACTCACTTGCAACAGTACAATGAGGATTGTCATAACCTGATCAATATCCAGGATTCCAGAGTGTGTAAAACCAAACCTGCTAGAGGAAAAGGATACACTGCTGGAGCATCTTGTATCACATAAAAACTGATAAATGTTATTGAAGGCAGAGTAAGTTTGCATAAAGGGGCATTTTGTACTTGTGTAGGCAAGGATTATCTTCAAGACATACTCCCTGTATAGAAGGACCATTTATTACCAATAGAGGTTGTACAATTTAGAAGTTCCAGTAATAATATATACCCTTTGGGCATATTGGACATTAATCTTGTATTTCCACATCCAGAGGGAAATGTAAGAATGAAAACAGAGAAAGTAGTAATGGGCAGTTGCACATCTCAGCACATAATTATTTGAAATGATCACTTTAATATTTATGGTATTGACATTAATAACAATGAAGACAGATATTTCACAATTTGAGAAAAAAAGAAAAAAAATTGCTTTTTTCAATATCCCTTAGCAAAACATTTTGATATCTTCTTTGAAAGATACTTATAAGGAAGAATTTGTGGCTAATCAACTTGTTGAAGCACAAATTAATTCATAATTATCACCCAAAATGAGGCATGATCATATTGATGTATTATACACATATAAGAATGCCTTTGCTTCTGATAATGAACCATTAGGCGCTATTAAAGGGCATGAAGTTGATATTAGCCCTAAGATTGACAGAATATACCCTCAATTACTTAGAAGACCAGCTTATCCAGCTAGTCCCAGAGCTAGAGAAACCTTGGAAAAACATATCCAAGAGTTGATCTAACTTGGCGTACTAAGAATAGTAGGCCATAATGAGGAGGTTGAAGTGACAACACCTGTTATTTTTTCTTGGCATAATGATAAATCAAGGATGGTTGGAGATTTTAGAGAATTGAATACCTACACAGTTCCAGATATGTATCCCATTCCAAGAATTCAAGAAACCTTGACTCAATTGTCTAAAGCCAAGTATATAGAATCCATGGATGCATTGAAAGGCTTTCATAAAAATGTTTTGTTGCCCAAAACTAAGAAATTACTTAGAATTATCACTCACTGTGAGCCTTAGAGGTAATTTCATATACCCAAAAGACCACAAATACAAAAATAACATATTAATATAAATAAAATAAATTTATTTATATTATTAAAATAAAAATCAAAATATAAATATAAAATTATATTAAAAATAAAAAAATTAATTACAATTTAAAAATAAAAATACATAAAATTTTGTAAGTATAAAATTACATTTATACTTGAAAAAATTAAGTAAAAATGAAATTTTAACAAAATTGTGAAAAAATAAATAAATTTGGAAAAAAGTTAAATAAAAATTATTATAACTTTTTATCCAATAAATAAACACATGAAAATTATTTCACCATTGGATTCCTCATAAAAAATCAGGTGGGGTCACCCTTGAGTGAAATTCTGGTAACTCAACTCTAAATAAGCTTAAATTAAGTTTTTAGTATTTTCAATACAAAAGTTGAAAATCCTCAAAACTTTAATTTAATTCACACCACATGTGGTGTTAACCATCAAATTTTGTGTCAAAATTGAGGTGTTGTGTTTAGTTTAGAAGTTATGAGGAATTACAGTATTTTCAATTGAATTCAATTGAAATGTCAAAATGTGCGCGTGTATTACATAAGTGAACTTTGATTTACATATGAGGTGTCAATTATTACTGTATTGTACTGTACAATTGAATTGAATTACATATGTAAATTATAAGTATAATACATGATGAGGAATTAAAGGAAAAATAAATTGGAAAGATTAAATTTGGGGAGGAAAAGGAACTCCAGCTCTAAGGGGGAGCTAGACCCCCAAAATCCTTGCTGACAGGCGTGGGATGTCAAAATTCACGCAAAAGTTCATCACTTTTGGCCTGGAATTGAGTTACAGGGTCTGTGAACTCAATTGATGATGAGGTTTTGATACCAACTGGGGTAGTTTTAGCTGTTGCCAAGAGAGTAAAACTACCCTTAAGATAAAACAATCATAGTAAAAACAGTTTTAACTGGTTTCTACGCCTCTGACACACATTCTGACGTGGTTTGAGGGCTCTAGGCCTGGTATTGCTATAGTAATGGCTGATTTAAGGGTCTAAAATGGCTAAAAATGGCTTAAACCAGCCCTTTTTTGGTCTAAACCAGGGTTCAATGATGCCATAATTGGCTTTTCTGTTGTCAGACTGTTTTTCACGACTGACAAGAGTAAATTTTACTTTTGGAGTAAGAGAATTGATGGCTATAAAAGAATGTCTTCTTTGCCCCACTTTTCTCTTCATGTTAGAATCTTTTCCTTTTATTAATTAGTTTAAAACTGTTAAACCAATCAATAAAAGATTCCAACCACCCTTTTTAAATCATTTTGAACCTTTTAACCACGTGAAAAAATCATTATAATCATTGTTTGTAACTCTTATAATCATTTTTACCCCTGAACCACCCCATAAGTGAATTAAAGCATCTTTCATCACTGTTAACTTTGTCACTTTGTTTCCAAATTCACTCTGGTCACTTTTGGGCGTGTTTTCTCTTTAAATATTCTTTTTAAAGACTTTGTTCTTTAATTAATTGCTTGCAGTTCTTTGCTCAATTAATTCCAATTGAAATTGCTCTTGAAGAAATTTCTTTTGTAGCCTTAAAATATCTCTTGTAGAGTATTTTTTGGATAAATTTTTATTGTTGGTAAAACAATAAATTTTTATAATATTATTGTTTTATACTAATAAAGTTATAAACAATAAAATTGGCGTGTTTTCTCTTAAAAATAATATTTCATACTATTTTTAACTGAATTTTTACCTTATACAAATTTTGAGGACAGGAAAAGGACTTGATTTTTAATCAAAGTTTCATATCCACACCTTACATTTGGGGGCCCAGCCGTGATATTTTACCTGTGACATATTTTTTTTACTCTTTTTAAATCTTTTTTCTTATATTGAAAAATTTAAAAAACATATAAAAAATACTTATAATCAAAAAAAATCCATAAAAAAATAATTTTTTTTCATATTATAAGTGAGGCTTAAATTTTTTATTTCTTTTTTGAAATATCTTTTTTTTAATTAATTGGCTTTTTCATTAATTTTAGTGTCTGACAACGTGGTAAGACAAGAAAACATTGAAACAGCCTCAACAGTAACCAGCATTATCCCTGCCAGTACTGTTAATTCTGATCATAATAGTACTGTTATTGTGACTCAAAATAATCAACCTGAACCAATATCTTCTGAATTAATTAACTTGGATATAAGTAATACCCTTCAGAAAGCTAAAGATTTGGCCAATAGTAAGTTTTTGACGTAAAAATACTATTTTAAGCCTTTTTAACCATAATTGTGAGCCTTAGAGGTAATTTCATATACCCAAAAGACCACAAATGTAAAAAATAACATATTAATATAAATAAAATAAATTTATTTATATTATTAAAATAAAAATAAAAAATATAAATATAAAATTATATTAAAAATAAAAAATTAATTATAATTTAAAAATAAAAATACTTTAAATTTTGTAAATATAAAATTACATTTATACTTGAAAAATTTAAGTAAAAATGAAATTTTAACAAAATTGTGAAAAAATAAATAAATTTGGAAAAAAGTTAAATAAAATTTATTATAACTTTTTATCCAATAAATAAACATATAAATTTTATTTCACCATTGGATTCCTCATAAAAAATCAGGTGGGGTCACCTCTGAGTGAAATTTTTGTAACTCAACTCTAAATAAGCTTAAATTAAGTTTTTAGTATTTTCAATACAAAAGTTGAAAATCCTCAAAACCTTAATTTAATTCACACCACATGTGGTGTTAACCATCAATTTTTGTGTTAAAATTGAGGTGTTGTGTTTAGTTTAGAAGTTATGAGGAATTAAAGTATTTTCAATTGAATTCAATTGAAATGTCAAAATGTGCGCGTGTATTACATAAGTGAACTTTGATTTACATATGAGGTGTCAATTATTACTGTATTGTACTGTACAATTGAATTGAATTACATGTGTAAATTATAAGTATAATACATGATGAGGAATTAAAGGAAAAAATAAATTGGAAAGATTAAATTTGGGGGGGAAAAGGAACTCCAGCTCTAAGGGGGAGCTAGACCCCCAAAATCCTTGCTGACAGGCGTGGGATGTCAAAATTCACGCAAAAGTTCATCACTTTTGGCCTGGAATTGAGTTACAGGGTCTGTGGACTCAATTGATGATGAGGTTTTGATACCAACTGGGGTAGTTTTAGCTGTTGCCAAGAAGGTAAAACTACCCTTAAGATAAAACAATCATAATAAAAACAGTTTTAACTGGTTTCTACGCCTCTGACACACATTCTGACGTGTTTTGAAGGCTCTAGGCCTGGTATTGCTATAGTAATGGCTGATTTAAGGGTCTAAAATGGCTAAAATTGGGTAAAAATGGCTTAAACCAGCCCTTTTTGGTCTAAACCAGGGTTCAATGATGCCATAATTGGCTTTTCTGTTGTCAGACTGTTTTTCACGACTGACAAGAGTAAATTTTACTTTTGGAGTAAGAGAATTGATGGCTATAAAAGAATGTCTTCTTTGCCCCACTTTTCTCTTCATGTTAGAATCTTTTCCTTTTATTAATTAGTTTAAAACTGTTAAACCAATCAATCAAAGATTCCAACCACCACTTTTAAATCATTTTAATCCTTTTAACCACGTGAAAAAATCATTATAATCATTGTTTGTAACTCTTATAATCATTTTTACCCCTGAACCACCCCAAAAGTGAATTAAAGCATCTTTCATCACTGTTAACCTTGTCACTTTGTTTCCAAATTCACTCTGGTCACTTTTGGGTGTGTTTTCTCTTTAATATTCTTTTTAAAGACTTTGTTCTTTAATTAATTGCTTGCAGTTCTTTGCTCAATTAATTCCAATTGAAATTGCTCTTGAAGAAATTTCTTTTGTAGCCTTAAAATATCTCTTGTAGAGTATTTTTTGGATAAATCTTTATTGTTGGTAAAACAATAAATTTTTATATTATTGTTTTATACTAATAAAGTTATAAACAATAAAATTGGCGTGTTTTCTCTTAAAAATAATATTTCATACTATTTTTAGCTGAATTTTACCTTATACAAATTTTGAGGACAGGAAAAGTACTTGATTTTTAATCAAAGTTTCATATCCACACCTTACATTTGGGGGCCCAGCCATGATATTTTACCTGTGACATATCTTTCTTACTCTTTTTAAATCTTTTTTCTTATATTGAAAAATTTAAAAACATATAAAAAATACTTATAATCCAAAAAAATCCTTAAAAAATAATTTTTTTCATATTATAAGTGAGGCTTATATTTTTATTTCTTTTTTGAAATAACCTTTTTTTTACTTAATTAATTGGCTTTTTCATTAATTTTAGTGTCTGACAACGTGGTAAGACAAGAAAACATTGAAACAGCCTCAACAGTAACCAGCATTATCCCTGCCAGTACTGTTAATTCTGATCATAATAGTACCGTTATTGTGACTCAAAATAATCAACCTGAACCAATATCTTCTGAATTAATTAACTTGGATATAAGTAATACACTTCAGAAAGCCAAACATTTGGCCAATAGTAAGTTTTTGACGTAAAAATACTATTTTAAGCCTTTTTTTTAACCATAATTATGCCTTCAACCAGGTCAGGAGCCAGCTACAACCCCTCAAGCAGCTCCCAAAAAGGTAATAGACGTGATTATGGCAGAGGCCAACCAGGTACAGAAGGAAAAGGGTCAGTTGATGACTTCCAAACAACTAAAATGGGTCATTCTGAAGCTGATAATACCATTTTACCTTCAAAAAGAGCTGACACCGCCACAACAAGCCTCTGTGGACATATACAAAGCCAGCCACAGTGCATACAACAATGCACTCCAATTCAAGGAGTACCAAATCCTTGCAGACCTGTGGAAGAATTGCATGAATTCTTACCTGACAGTAAGAAAATTCTTGGGCCATCCCAACACTTGCAAATTGCTCAATGGATGGCATCCATTGATGGAGAAGAAAAACATGATGCTTTTGACACTAGAATGGAGGAAAAACAACCCTCCACCACCCAAACCAGTGCCAAAAACAGCCCCAGTGGCCAGCAGCAGCAATTCCAACGTGAAAAAGCAGCCACAAACTCCAAACAAGGGCAAAGGGAAGGCACCAGCCCCAAAACCTTACAGCCAGGGCTACAGAATCCCAAAGATTCAGCAGGATGCCATGGAAAATGTATTTCAGATGGCCAGAACCATGATGGAATTACAGAAGAAGGAGGAAGCCAGATTAAGGTTCCAGAAATGATTTCTGACATATTTGATTCCATCCCAGAGTTGTATAATGCTATAAATGACGTGAAAAAACATCTTTCTGATAAAAATGAAACCATTTGTAACAACATTAAAACAAACAACCTGAGTCTGTGCCAAATTAATGAAACACTTATGTGTTTTGAAAAAGTTTTGAGAACAATTAAAAATTCCAATGATGATAATTCTTCTAATAGAATAAATGAACAATCTGCCATTATTAAAGAATTCACAGATAAATATTCTAAATTCAATATTGATGACATAATTGAAACAAGAATTAAACAAGCCATAAATATTATCAAGACAGATAACAAGAAAGTCCTTGATGACATTTCAAATTCATTTACTGAAGTAAAGACATATACCATTGCCTTGAAAAAGTGTTTTGATGCTTCACAAGAAGAAGTATCAAAATTATCAATGAAATTGAATCAAGTCACTGCTGATAATACAAGACAGACAGAGTTATGGCAAGAACTTACACATAAAGAAGACATGTATAAAATTGAAGTAATAAATTTAATACAAAGCTTCCAACATGAATACAGAAATTCCCAAAGGTGTAGCAACAGTAAAATGAATGACATTGAACAATTACTGAACAACTTACCAAGAATGTCTACACCTCTAAATCAAAATGAGGGCACAAGAATTTCAAATCCACAAGTATTGGATCCTGATAATTCACAATTACAAAATGAATTATCCACTTCTTTTCATAACTTGGAACCATCAATGGGCCAAGCACTCTTGAAAGAAGTTCCAAAACTTAAAGAATGGCCTCACTTCAGTGGTGAAGGAGAGTATGACCATATGGAATTCATTAGAGGTATTGACATGATCAAAGAGGATTTTGAATTACCAGACAGATTGGTAACAGCCAGGTTTAACACCTTGTTTACCAGATCAGCTCACAGATGGTACATCAAAATAAGACAAGCACATGGACACCAGAGTTGGACTTGGTGGAAAACCCAAATCATCAACAAATGGGCAAATGATGCTTGGAGGTTTAAAGTTGAAACAGCCTTTGAATCTGCCAAATTTAATGCTGATAAAGACAAAGCTTTACCATGGTTTTGCCAACAAAAGGACAGATTAACAGCATTATATCCTGACATGTCAGAATTTATGATCCATAGAAAAACTCTGAGACAATGTGGAGGTGACTTAGAGCATGCTGTCAAAAGCAGGACTACTGAACAATCTTCAGCAGAGGATATCATCAATATACTAGAAGAAGTAACCACCAGAACCAAAATTGGTTCTAGTAGGGTGAATCTTAAAACAAGGTTTAATACACCTTGGAAAGATTCTGTGGACAAAAACCCCAAA
The DNA here is from genome assembly GCA_023105745.1 of Austropuccinia psidii. Lineage (NCBI taxonomy): Eukaryota > Fungi > Basidiomycota > Pucciniomycetes > Pucciniales > Sphaerophragmiaceae > Austropuccinia > Austropuccinia psidii. Next base: position 25,607,026 of record JALGQZ010000002.1, read on the forward strand.
GAAAATTCTAGTAATATTAAATATAAATCTGCAGATACAGTCAGAAAATGCCATATTTGCCAAAGCACCACCCATTTAGCCAATACATGTCCAAAAAGGGGGAAAATCAATGAAATTGACATTGAAAAAGAACCAGATGTTGAAAAAGAAGACATAATTGAAGACAATTCAGATGATAAGTCATCCATATTCTCTGAATCTTCAAAAGATATAGAAAATATCAATGCCACTTTTGACATCATGGAATCTTATTCCCACTTACCACAATTGAGCAATGGTCAAGTTGATTTATCAAAAGTTCAAGATGCACAACTTATGAAGACAAAACCAAACAGAGGAAAAGGTTATACAGCTGGTAACTCCTGTATAACAGAAGTGGTGATTGACAACAAACCCACCAAACTTTTGCTTGACCCAGGAGCCTTCTGCTCTTGTGTTGGAAAATCTTTTCTTAAGACTTGTGTACCAAATTTTGAAGACCAATTGTTACCAATTGATGGTATAAAATTCAACAGTGCAAGTAACCCAATGAAAGCATTAGGAATCTTTGAGACCAATGTCATATTCCCACACATAAATGGGAATTTAAGGATCACAGTTGAATTTGTTGTTATGGAAAATTGCTCTAGTACCCATTTTATATTGGGAAATGACTATTTAATCATGTATGGGATAGATTTACATAATAACAAAGACAGATAATTTACAATTGGAGACAATAAGCGCCAGAAATTTGCCTTTTTACCCTTTAAAAGACAAATTACAGTAAACAAAGTATCACCAGTCAACTTAGAGTTAGAGAAATTCAAGTCTGAACAGTTAAATGAGGCTGAAATAAGCCTTCATCTGACTGATAAGCAATAAAATGAACTTTCTTCCCTTTTGTATGACCACAGAGGAGCATTTGCTACAGACGAAGAACCCCTGGGAGCAATTATTGGTCATGAAGTTGACATCATTCTTAACATTGAGAGACCTTATCCACCACTCTTAAGAAGACCTGCTTATCCAGCAAGTCCAAAATCAAGAGAAGCTCTAGAAATTCATATCAAAGAACTTCTAGACCTTGGTGTAATAAGAAAAGTAGGCCACAATGAGGAAGTAGAAATAACTACACCAGTCATAGTGGCGTGGCATAATGGAAAATCCAGAATGGTTGGGGACTTTAGAGCTCTGAACACTTACACTGTTCCAGACAGATACCCAATACCAAAAATCCAAATTGCCTTTACTCAAATATCTCAAGCAGTGTATATAACCACTATGGATGCCCTTAAAGGATTCCATCAAAATGTAGTAACACCAAGAGCAAGAAAATACTTGAGAATTATTGTTCATTGTGGAGTGTATGAATACTTAAGGATGCCCTTTGGTATCAAAAATGCACCTTCACACTTCCAAAGAATGATGAATGAAATCTTCCCTGAAGAACTCTCAGAGGGATGGTTAATCATTTACATTGATGACATTATTATCTGTTCAAAGACTTGGGAGGAGCACATGTACAGATTATCAAGAGTTTTGACAAAAATACAATCAGTAAACATGAAAATCTCCTTGAAGAAATGTCATTTTGGATTTAAAGAACTTAAGGCACTAGGACATGTTGTATCTGGTTTGTCCCTTGGAATTGACAAAAACAAAGTTGCAGCAGTATTGTTAAAACCCATGCCTCAGAATAAGAAGGAAATTCAGTCATTCTTAGGTTTTGCAGGATATTACAGGCAACACATTAAAGATTTTGCATCCATAGCAAGACCACTTTATAAGTTGTGTGACAAAGACACAGTATTTGAGATGACTGTTGACAGAGTCAAAGCTTTTGAGTCTCTAAGAGAAGCATTGACCACTGCTCCACTCTTACTGATGCCAGACTTTAAATTGCCTTTCAAACTGTATATTGATGCATCAGGGGATGGACTAGGTGCTGCACTTCACCAACTTCAGATCATAAATGACAAACCTGTAGAAGGACCAATATGTTTCATATCCAGGCAAATCAAACCAACTGAAGCCAGATATGGAGCAAGTCAAATGGAATGTCTATGCCTTGTCTGGGCCTTAGAGAAATTGAACTATTTCTTAGAGGGATGTGTTTTTGAAGTAATAACAGATTGTACAGCTGTGAAATCACTTTTGAACATGAAAACACCTAACAGACACATGCTCAGATGGCAAATAGCCATACAAGAATACAGAGGCAATATGACTATTGTTCATAAGGATGGGAATATTCATAAGAATGCAGATGGACTAAGCAGATGGCCATTACCAAATAACATTGATAATCCTGCTTATGTTCCAGAAGAAGCTTCACCACAAATTCCAATAGAAGGAATAAGTGTTACAGACTTGAACACCACCTTCTTTGAAGAAGTCAGAAATAGTTACACTCAAGATACGAATTGTAGCATCTTATGCCAATTACTTAACAAAGACTGTAAAGACAACTCTCTAATACATGCCTTGGATGAAGTATGGAGAAAATCTTATAATGAAGGGAGATTTCACCTACTGGATGGTATAATTTACCACAGAACCAAGCACACATGTGTCATGACAGTTGTAGACAGGTCATTAATCAATCTTGTACTGAAAGAATGCCATGATAGTCCCTTTTCAGGACATCTTTCTGAGGACAGAACAAGAGAGAAAGTAAAGACCTGCATATGGTGGCCAATGTGGCAAAAAGATGTTGCAGAATATTGCAAAACCTGTGACAGATGCCAAAAGGCAAATAAATCCACTGGCAAAAGACTTGGAAATATGATGAAAATCCAAGAACCAAACAGACCTTGGGAAATTGTCCATATGGATTGGGTAACTGGCCTACCACCAGGAGGTGACAGGAGCTATAATGCTTGCCTAGTAATTGTGGACAGATTCAGTAAAACTCCAATCTTTTTACCATGTCACAAAGATGATACAGCCATGGATACAGCTCTTCTGATATGGAATAGAGTAGTGTCATGGACTGGGATATTTACAAATATCATCAGGGATAGAGATCCCAAATTCACTTCAGCTCTATGGACAAATCTTCACCAATTATTTGGCACAAAACTGTCTTTCTCTACAGCCTACCACCCACAAACTGATGGTCTGGCTGAAAGAATGATCCAAACCTTAGAGGACATGGTGAGAAGATTTTGTGCATATGGCTTTGAATTCAAAGATTGTGATGGATTTACCCATGATTGGTGTACTCTGTTACCAGCACTGGAATTAGCATATAAAACATCAATCCATTCCAGTACCAATCAGACTCCTGCTATTCTAGAAAAAGGATGGAACCCCAAGTTACCCCAAGATTCCTTGAGGAAAGACTTAATTGAAATACATCCCACAGCTGCTAGCTTCAAAGGAATGCTAGACAAAGCTAGAAAGCATGCAGTGAGATGCATGGAGGACTCTTTTGCATATGCTAAAGACAAATGGGATAAATCTCATGCAACTCCAGATTTCAAAGTGGGGGACCTAGTTCTTGTATCCACCACTAACTTCAATAACATCAAAGGATGTAAAAAGTTAAAAGACTCCTTTGCAGGACCTTTTGTGATTAAGGCCCTCCATGGAGAAAATGCTGTTGAAGTAGAGTTATCTGAAGAACTTAGCAATAAGCACCCTACATTTCCAGTAAGCTTGATAAAGCCATACAAATCTAGTGATGCTGAGAAATTTCCCTTGAGGAATAAGATTCCCCAAGTTATACCTCCTATTGAGACATCTGGTACTAAGAAAATAACCAAAGTTCTTAAAGAAAGGAAATTAAGAACCAAGAAAGTAAGGGAATACCTTGTTAGGTACAGTGACCCAACTTGTGAAGATGAATGGTTAGAAGAGAAAGATATACCAGAAGCCACCAAACTCCTGAGGAGATTCAGACACACTAGAAACACCAATATTACAAAGTAATATTCTTTTTTAGGGGGAGGGAATGTGAGCCTTAGAGGTAATTTCATATACCCAAAAGACCACAAATATAAAAAATAACATATTAATATAAATAAAATAAATTTATTTATATTATTAAAATAAAAATAAAAAATATAAATATAAAATTATATTAAAAATAAAAAATTAATTATAATTTAAAAATAAAAATACTTTAAATTTTGTAAATATAAAATTACATTTATACTTGAAAAATTTAAGTAAAAATGAAATTTTAACAAAATTGTGAAAAAATAAATAAATTTGGAAAAAAGTTAAATAAAATTTATTATAACTTTTTATCCAATAAATAAACATATAAATTTTATTTCACCATTGGATTCCTCATAAAAAATCAGGTGGGGTCACCTCTGAGTGAAATTTTTGTAACTCAACTCTAAATAAGCTTAAATTAAGTTTTGAGTATTTTCAATACAAAAGTTGAAAATCCTCAAAACCTTAATTTAATTCACACCACATGTGGTGTTAACCATCAATTTTTGTGTTAAAATTGAGGTGTTGTGTTTAGTTTAGAAGTTATGAGGAATTAAAGTATTTTCAATTGAATTCAATTGAAATGTCAAAATGTGCGCGTGTATTACATAAGTGAACTTTGATTTACATATGAGGTTTCAATTATTACTGTATTGTACTGTACAATTGAATTGAATTACATGTGTAAATTATAAGTATAATACATGATGAGGAATTAAAGGAAAAAATAAATTGGAAAGATTAAATTTGGGGGGGAAAAGGAACTCCAGCTCTAAGGGGGAGCTAGACCCCCAAAATCCTTGCTGACAGGCGTGGGATGTCAAAATTCACGCAAAAGTTCATCACTTTTGGCCTGGAATTGAGTTACAGGGTCTGTGGACTCAATTGATGATGAGGTTTTGATACCAACTGGGGTAGTTTTAGCTGTTGCCAAGAAGGTAAAACTACCCTTAAGATAAAACAATCATAATAAAAACAGTTTTAACTGGTTTCTACGCCTCTGACACACATTCTGACGTGTTTTGAAGGCTCTAGGCCTGGTATTGCTATAGTAATGGCTGATTTAAGGGTCTAAAATGGCTAAAATTGGGTAAAAATGGCTTAAACCAGCCCTTTTTGGTCTAAACCAGGGTTCAATGATGCCATAATTGGCTTTTCTGTTGTCAGACTGTTTTTCACGACTGACAAGAGTAAATTTTACTTTTGGAGTAAGAGAATTGATGGCTATAAAAGAATGTCTTCTTTGCCCCACTTTTCTCTTCATGTTAGAATCTTTTCCTTTTATTAATTAGTTTAAAACTGTTAAACCAATCAATCAAAGATTCCAACCACCACTTTTAAATCATTTTAATCCTTTTAACCACGTGAAAAAATCATTATAATCATTGTTTGTAACTCTTATAATCATTTTTACCCCTGAACCACCCCAAAAGTGAATTAAAGCATCTTTCATCACTGTTAACCTTGTCACTTTGTTTCCAAATTCACTCTGGTCACTTTTGGGCGTGTTTTCTCTTTAATATTCTTTTTAAAGACTTTGTTCTTTAATTAATTGCTTGCAGTTCTTTGCTCAATTAATTCCAATTGAAATTGCTCTTGAAGAAATTTCTTTTGTAGCCTTAAAATATCTCTTGTAGAGTATTTTTTGGATAAATCTTTATTGTTGGTAAAACAATAAATTTTTATATTATTGTTTTATACTAATAAAGTTATAAACAATAAAATTGGCGTGTTTTCTCTTAAAAATAATATTTCATACTATTTTTAACTGAATTTTACCTTATACAAATTTTGAGGACAGGAAAAGTACTTGATTTTTAATCAAAGTTTCATATCCACACCTTACAATAATTATGCCTTCAACCAGGTCAGGAGCCAGCTACAACCCCTCAAGCAGCTCCCAAAAAGGTAATAGACGTGATTATGGCAGAGGCCAATCAGGTACAGAAGGAAAAGGGTCAGTTGATGACTTCCAAACAACTAAAATGGGTCATTCTGAAGCTGATAATACCATTTTACCTTCAAAAAGAGCTGACACCGCCACAACAAGCCTCTGTGGACATATACAAAACCAGCCACAGTGCATACAACAATGCACTTCAATTCAAAGAGTACCAGATCCTTGCAGACCTGTGGAAGAATTGCATGAATTCTTACCTGACAGTAAGAAAATTCTTGGGCCATCCCAACACTTGCAAATTGCTCAATGGATGGCATCCATTGATGGAGAAAAAAAACATGATGCTTTTGACACTGGAATGGAGGAAAAACAACCCTCCACCACCAAAACCAGTGCCAAAAACAGCCCCAGTGGCCAGCAGCAGCATTTCCAACGTGAAAAAGCAGCCAAAACCTCCAAACAAGGGCAAAGGGAAGGCACAAGCTCCAAAACCTTACAGCCAGGGCTACAGGATCCCAAAGATTCAACAGGATGCCATGGAAAATGTATTTCAGATGGCCAGAACCATGATGGAATTACAAAAGAAGGAGGAAGCCATATTAAAGTTCCAGAAATGATTTCTGATATATTTGATTCCATCCCAGAGTTGTATGATGCTATAAATGACGTGAAAAAACATCTTTCTGATAAAAATGAATCCATTTGTAACAACATTAAAACAAACAACTTGGGCCTGTGCCAAATCAATGAAACACTTATGTGTTTTGAAAAGGTTTTAAGAACAATTAAAACTTCCAATAATGATACTTCTTTTGGCATTAAGATAAATGAACAATCTGCAATTATTAAAGAATTAACAGAAAAATATTCTAAACTCAATATTGATGACATAATTGAGACAAGAATAAAACATGCCATTAGTACTATCAAAGAGGACAATAAAAAGACTCTGGATTATGTTTCAAAAGCATTTGCTGAAGTAAAGACAAATACAATTGCCTTGAAAAAGGATTTTGATACCTCAAAAGAGGAAATATCAAAATTAACAATTAAATTGAATGAAGTTATATCTGATAATACTAGACAAACAGAGTTATGGAATGAACTTACATATAAAGAGGATGAACATAAAAAGAATGTCATAAACTCTATACAAAGCTTACAACATGAGTTAAAAAATTCTCAAAGGTGTAACAACAGTAAAATGAATGATATTGAACAACTGCTAAACACCTTACCAAGGATGTCTACACCTCTGAACCAGAATGAGGGTGCAAGAATTCCCAATCCACAAGTATTGGATGGAGAAAATTCACAGTTAAAAGATGAATTTTCTACCTCTTTTCATAACTTGGAACCATCAATGGGCCAAGCACTATTAAAAGAAGTTCCAAAACTTAAGGAATGGCCTCACTTCAGTGGTGAAGGAGAATATGACCATATGGAATTTATCAGAGGTATTGACATGATCAAAGAAGATTTTGAATTACCAGACAGATTGGTAACAGCCAGGTTTAACACCTTGTTTACCAAATCAGCTCACAGATGGTATATCAAATTGAGACAAGCACATGGACACCAGAGTTGGACTTGGTGGAAAACCCAAATTGTCAACAAATGGGCCAATGATGCATGGAGGTTTAAAGTTGAAACAGCCTTTGAATCCGCCAAATTTAATGCTGATAAAGACAAAGCCTTACCATGGTTTTGTCAACAAAAGGACAGGTTAACAGCATTATACCCTGACATGTCAGAATTTATGATTCATAGAAAAATTCTAAGACAATGTGGAGGTGACTTAGAGCATGCTGTCAAAAGCAGGACTACTGAACAATCTTCAGCAGAAGACATTATCAATATATTAGAGGAAGTAACCACAAGAACCAGAATTGGTTCCAGTAGGGTGAATCTCAAAACAAGGTTTAATACACCTTGGAAGGATTCTGTGGACAAAAGCCCCAAAGAAAACTCTAATAATATTAAAAATAAATCTGCAGATACAGTCAGAAAGTGCCATATTTGCCAAAGCACCACTCATTTAGCCAATACATGTCCAAAGAGAGGGAAAATCAATGAAATTGATGTGGAGAAAGAACCTGATGTTGAAAAAGATGACATAATTGAAGAAAATTCAGATGACAAGTCATCCATATTTTCTGAATCTTCAAAAGATATAGAAAATATCAATGCCACTTTTGACATTATGGAATCTTATTCCCACTTGCCACAATTAAGCAATGGTCAACTTGATTTATCAAAAATCCAAGATGCACAACTCATGAAAACCAAACCAAACAGAGGAAAAGGTTATACAGCTGGTAACTCCTGTATAACAGAAGTGGTGATTGACAACAAACCCACTAAACTTTTGCTTGACCCAGGAGCCTTCTGCTCTTGTGTTGGTAAATCTTTTCTTAAAGCTTGTGTACCAAACTTTGAAGATCAATTGTTACCAATTGATGGCATAAAATTCAATAGTGCAAGTAACCCAATGAAAGCATTGGGAATATTTGAGACTAGTTTCATATTTCCACATATCAATGGAAATTTAAGAATCACTGTTGAATTTGTTGTTATGGAAAATTGCTCTAGTACCCATTTCATATTGGGAAATGATTATTTAATCATGTATGGCATAGATTTACACAACAACAAGGACAGATACTTTACTATTGGAGACAATAAGCGCCAAAAATTTGCCTTTTTACCATTTAAAAGACAAATTACAGTAAACAAAGTATCACCAGTCAACTTAGAGTTAGAGAAATTCAAGTCTGAACACTTAAATGAAGCTGAAATAAGCCTTCATTTGAGTGATAAACAAGAAAATGAACTCTTTTCTCTTTTATATGACCATAAAGAAGCATTTGCCTCAGATAAAGAACCCCTAGGGGCAATTATTGGTCATGAAATTGATATTATTCTTAATATTGAGAGACCTTATCCACCACTCTTAAGAAGACCTGCATATCCAGCAAGTCCAAAATCAAGAGAAGCACTAGAAAGCCATATTAAAGAACTTTTAGACCTTGGTGTAATAAGAAAAGTAGGCCACAATGAAGAAGTAGAAATAACTACACCAGTCATAGTGGCTTGGCATAATGGAAAATCTAGAATGGTTGGGGACTTTAGAGCTCTGAACACTTATACTGTTCCAGACAGATACCCAATTCCAAAGATCCAGATTGCCCTCACTCAGATATCTCAAGCAGTATATATAAGCACTATGGATGCTCTTAAGGGATTTCATCAAAATGTGGTAACACCAAGAGCAAGGAAGTATTTGAGAATCATTGTTCATTGTGGAGTTTATGAATATTTAAGAATGCCTTTTGGTATCAAAAATGCACCTTCACACTTCCAAAGAATGATGAATGAAATCTTCCCTGAAGAACTTTCAGAAAGATGGTTAATCATTTACATTGATGACATTATAGTCTGCTCCAAAACTTGGGAAGAACATACGTACAGATTGTCCAGGGTTTTGACAAAAATTCAATCTGTCAATATGAGAATTTCTTTAAAGAAATGCCATTTTGGATTTAAAGAGCTTAAAGCACTAGGGCATGTAGTATCTGGTTTATCTCTTGGAATTGACAAAAACAAAGTTGCAGCAGTACTGCTTAAACCCATGCCTCAAAACAAAAAAGAAATTCAATCATTTTTGGGTTTTGCAGGGTATTACAGGCAACACATTAAAGATTTTGCATCCATAGCAAGACCTCTTTATAAGCTATGTGACAAAGACACAGTCTTTGAAATGACAGTTGACAGAGTAAAAGCCTTTGAATCTTTGAGACAAGCCTTGACCACTGCTCCACTCTTACTGATGCCAGACTTTAAGCTGCCCTTTAAGCTTTATATTGATGCATCAGGAGATGGGCTAGGTGCTGCACTTCACCAAGTTCAGATTATAAATGATAAACCTGTAGAAGGACCCATATGTTTCATATCTAGGCAAATCAAACCAACTGAAGCCAGATATGGAGCAAGTCAGATGGAGTGTTTATGCCTTGTTTGGGCTCTCGAAAAGCTAAATTACTTTCTAGAAGGATGTGTCTTTGAAGTAATAACAGATTGTACCGCTGTTAAATCACTTCTGAACATGAAAACACCCAACAGACATATGCTTAGATGGCAAATAGCCATACAAGAATATAGGGGCAATATGACTATTGTTCACAAAGATGGCAATATTCATAAAACTGCAGATGGACTAAGCAGATGGCCATTACCAAATGATATTGATAATCCTGCTTATGTACCAGAAGAAGCCTCCCCACAAATTCCAATAGAAGGGATAAGTGTTACAGACTTAAACACCACCTTCTTTGAAGAAGTCAGAAACAGTTACACTCAAGATAAGAATTGTAGCATCTTATGCCAATTACTTAACAGGGACTGTAAGGACAACTCTCTTACACATGCCTTGGATGAAGTATGGAAAAAATCTTATGATGAAGGAAGATTTCACCTACTAGATGGTATAATTTACCACAGAACAAAACACACATGTGTTATGACAGTTGTGGACAGGTCACTAATCAATCTTGTACTGAAAGAATGCCATGATAGTCCCTTTTCAGGACATCTTTCTGAAGACAGAACAAGAGAGAAAGTGAAGACCTGAATATGGTGGCCAATGTGGCAGAAAGATGTTGCAGAGTATTGCAAAACCTGTGACAGATGCCAAAAGGCAAATAAATCCACTGGCAAAAGACTTGGAAATATGATGAAAATCCAAGAACCAAGCAGACCTTGGGAAATTATCCATATGGATTGGGTAACTGGCCTACCACCAGGAGGTGACAGAAGCTATAATGCTTGCCTAGTAATTGTGGACAGATTCAGTAAAACTCCAATCTTTTTACCATGTCACAAAGATGATACAGCCATGGATACAGCTCTTCTGATATGGAATAGAGTAGTGTCATGGACTGGGATATTTACAAATATCATAAGTGATAGAGATCCCAAATTCACTTCAGCACTATGGACAAATCTTCACCAATTATTTGGCACTAAACTGTCTTTCTCTACAGCCTACCACCCACAAACTGACGGCTTGGCTGAAAGAATGATCCAAACCTTAGAGGACATGGTGAGAAGATTTTGTGCATATGGCCTTGAATTCAAATATTGTGATGGATTTACCCATGATTGGTGTACTCTGTTGCCAGCACTGGAATTGGCATATAAACCATCAATCCATGCCAGTACCAATCAGACTCCTGCTATCCTAGAAAAAGGATGGAACCCCAAGTTACCCCAAGATTCCTTGAGGAAAGACTTAATTGAGATACATCCCACAGCTGCTAGCTTCAAAGGAATGCTAGACAAAGCTAGAAGGCATGCAGTGAAATGCATGGAGGACTCTTTTGCATATGCTAAAGACAAATGGGATAAATCACATGCAACTCCAGATTTCAAAGTGGGGGACCCAGTCCTTGTATCCACCACTAACTTCAATAACATCAAAGGATGTAAAAAGCTGAAAGACTCCTTTGCAGGACCTTTTGTGATTAAAGCCCTCCATGGAGAAAATGCTGTTGAAGTAGAGTTATCTGAAGAACTTAGCAATAAGCACCCTACATTTCCAGTAAGCTTGATAAAGCCATATAAATCTAGTGATGCTGAGAAATTTCCCTTGAGGAATAAGATTCCCCAAGTTATACCTCCTATTGAGACATCTGGTACTAAGAAAATTACCAAAGTTCCTAAAGAAAGGAAATTAAGAACCAAGAAAGTAAGGGAATACCTTGTTAGGTACAGTGACCCAACTTGTGAAGATGAATGGTTAGAGGAGAAGGATATACCAGAAGCTACCAAACTCCTCAGGAGATTCAGACACACTAGAAACACCAATATTACAAAGTAATATTCTTTTTTAGGGGGAGGGAATGTGAGCCTTAGAGGTAATTTCATATACCCAAAAGACCACAAATACAAAAATAACATATTAATATAAATAAAATAAATTTATTTATATTATTAAAATAAAAATCAAAATATAAATATAAAATTATATTAGAAATAAAAAAATTAATTACAATTTAAAAATAAAAATACATAAAATTTTGTAAGTATAAAATTACATTTATACTTGAAAAAATTAAGTAAAAATGAAATTTTAACAAAATTGTGAAAAAATAAATAAATTTGGAAAAAAGTTAAATAAAAATTATTATAACTTTTTATCCAATAAATAAACACATGAAAATTATTTCACCATTGGATTCCTCATAAAAAATCAGGTGGGGTCACCCTTGAGTGAAATTCTGGTAACTCAACTCTAAATAAGCTTAAATTAAGTTTTTAGTATTTTCAATACAAAAGTTGAAAATCCTCAAAACTTTAATTTAATTCACACCACATGTGGTGTTAACCATCAAATTTTGTGTCAAAATTGAGGTGTTGTGTTTAGTTTAGAAGTTATGAGGAATTAAAGTATTTTCAATTGAATTCAATTGAAATGTCAAAATGTGCGCGTGTATTACATAAGTGAACTTTGATTTATATATGAGGTGTCAATTATTACTGTATTGTACTGTACAATTGAATTGAATTACATATGTAAATTATAAGTATAATACATGATGAGGAATTAAAGGAAAAATAAATTGGAAAGATTAAATTTGGGGAGGAAAAGGAACTCCAGCTCTAAGGGGGAGCTAGACCCCCAAAATCCTTGCTGACAGGCGTGGGATGTCAAAATTCACGCAAAAGTTCATCACTTTTGGCCTGGAATTGAGTTACAGGGTCTGTGAACTCAATTGATGATGAGGTTTTGATACCAACTGGGGTAGTTTTAGCTGTTGCCAAGAGAGTAAAACTACCCTTAAGATAAAACAATCATAGTAAAAAAAGTTTTAACTGGTTTCTACGCCTCTGACACACATTCTGACGTGTTTTGAGGGCTCTAGGCCTGGTATTGCTATAGTAATGGCTGATTTAAGGGTCTAAAATGGCTAAAAATGGCTTAAACCAGCCCTTTTTTGGTCTAAACCAGGGTTCAATGATGCCATAATTGGCTTTTCTGTTGTCAGACTGTTTTTCACGACTGACAAGAGTAAATTTTACTTTTGGAGTAAGAGAATTGATGGCTATAAAAGAATGTCTTCTTTGCCCCACTTTTCTCTTCATGTTAGAATCTTTTCCTTTTATTAATTAGTTTAAAACTGTTAAACCAATCAATAAAAGATTCCAACCACCCTTTTTAAATCATTTTGAACCTTTTAACCACGTGAAAAAATCATTATAATCATTGTTTGTAACTCTTATAATCATTTTTACCCCTGAACCACCCCATAAGTGAATTAAAGCATCTTTCATCACTGTTAACTTTGTCACTTTGTTTCCAAATTCACTCTGGTCACTTTTGGGCGTGTTTTCTCTTTAAATATTCTTTTTAAAGACTTTGTTCTTTAATTAATTGCTTGCAGTTCTTTGCTCAATTAATTCCAATTGAAATTGCTCTTGAAGAAATTTCTTTTGTAGCCTTAAAATATCTCTTGTAGAGTATTTTTTGGATAAATTTTTATTGTTGGTAAAACAATAAATTTTTATAATATTATTGTTTTATACTAATAAAGTTATAAACAATAAAATTGGCGTGTTTTCTCTTAAAAATAATATTTCATACTATTTTTAACTGAATTTTTACCTTATACAAATTTTGAGGACAGGAAAAGTACTTGATTTTTAATCAAAGTTTCATATCCACACCTTACACTCACTTTGCTATTTATTAGTATCTTAGAATGCAATTTGCTATTAAAAATGCACCATCCCACCACCAAAGAATGATGAAGACCATTTTCCCAACAGAATTATCTGAAGGATGGCTTATCATCTATATTGATTATATCATGATATTTTCTGACTCATGGTTTTTGCACCTTGAAAGACTTGCAAGAGTACTTGACAAAGCTACAGTGATGAATATGAAGATTTTGCTGATAAAATGTAACTTGGGCTTTGAAGAACTTAAAGCTCTAGGAAATATTGTTTCTGGTTTAAGCTTGGGTATTTACAAAAACAAAATGGCAGAAGTGCTACTTACGCCAATACCACAGAATAAGAAAGAAATAATGTCTTTTCTTGGATTTTTTAGTTATTACAGGCAACACCTGATAGACTTTGCAATTCTAGCCAAATCACTCTATAGAATCTGTGATCAACAGACAGTATTTGAGATGAAAAAGGAAAGGATTGAAGCTTATGATAAAATAATCAAAGCTCTTACAGAAGCACCATCACTCCTAATGCCTGACTGGAATATAGCTTTTAAATTGTACGTTGATGCATGTGGAGATGGATTAGGGCCAGCCCTACATCAGGTCCAAATTATTGATGAAAAACCTACAGAGGGACCAGTTTGTTACATCTCAAGACAAATCAAACCAACAGAAGCCAGATATGGTGCAAGCCAGATTGAGTGCTTATTTTTGGTTTGGGAACTTGAGAAATTACACTATCATCTTGATGGAAGTGTTTTTGAAGGGATAACTGACTGTAATGCCATGAAATCATTTCTTAAGATGAAAACCCCCAACAGACATATTTTGAGATTGAAAATATCCATTCAAGAATATAGAGGTAACATTACTACAGCTCATAAGGCGGGAAACATTCACAAGAATGCTGATGGATTTCAAGGGTTAGCATTAGCCAATACTCCTGATAACCCAGCTTATTTAACTTTGGAAGCAGAACCACAGATTCCAATTGAATTAATCAACCTACCTGATATTGGGATTTAATTCTTTGAAGAGGTCAGAGAATCTTATAAGCAAGACAAGAACTGCCATATCTTGAACTCTTTGTTAGATAAAGGCTGCAAATATACATCTTTAGTCAATGAACTGCATGAGGTTTGGAAAAACGCATATTCTGAAGGAAGTTTTCACTTGTTTGATAAGATAATTTACCACAGACCAAACATTATTGTGTAATGAAATTGTGTAGCAAATTGCATATCAATACCATTCTTCATGAATGACATGATAGAATCTACTATGGACACCTGTAAGAAGACAGAACACTTGAAAAAGTGAAAAACTGTGGATTGTGACCATCTTGGAGAAACATAACCATTCAATATTGCCATACCTGTGATGGATGCCAAAACGAAAACAGGAGTACAGGAAAGAAATTTGGACTGATGATTCATACTCAAGAACCAAGATTCCCTTGGGAAGTTGTTCATATGGATTGGGTCACAGCGCTTCCTCCAAGTGGTGATCAAAGCTATAATGCTTGTTTAGTAATTGTAGACAGATATAGCAAGATTCCCATATTATTACCATGTCATAAAGATGACACTGCTATGGATACAGTTTTTCTTCTATGGAGTGGAGCTATTTCCTATACAGGATTATTTAAGAATATAATAAGTGATAGAGATCCCAAGTTCACCTCTGCACTTTGGACCAATCTTCAGAGATTGTTTGGGACTAAGTTATCATTCTCAACAGCATATCACCCTCAAACAGATGGACTAGCAGAGGGAAGATTCAAGCTTTGGAGGACATGATCAGGAGATTCTGTGCTTATTGGTTAGACTTCAAAGACTCAGATGGCTTTAACCATGACTGGTGCACTTTAATACCTGCATCAGAGCTGGAATTTAAGACATCAGTCCATTTCTCTACAGGCCAAACTCCTTCTATGTTAGAAAAAGGATGGAATCCAAGACTCCCAGCAGATACACTGAGGAAAGACCATATTGACATTCATCCTAAAGCTTCCAGCTTCAAGATAATCCTTTAGAAAGTGAAACATCACAGAAAACAGGGTATGAATGATGCTTTTAACTATGCAAAACAGAGGTGGGACAAGGGTCACAAGGTACCAGACTTCAAAGTAGGGGATCTAGTTCTAGTTTCAACTTTGAATTTTAATAATATAAAAGGCCCAAAGAAGCTTAAAGATTCTTATTTATGACCTTTTTTTATTGTTTCCTGACATGGAACCAATGAAGTTCAAGTGGAATTCAGTGGTGAATTAGAAAATAAACGTCGCACCTTTGCAGTCAGCTTGACAAAACCCTATCAACCAGATGGAAAAGAATGATTTCCTGTCAGTCTGAGTCTATGATGAGAGTATTAAAAGGTATTTACAACTCTTAGCTATGACTGTGACACGGTAAATAACAATTTACAAGACTTTTTATAAGAGTTAAAGATGGTTTAATTTAATGATAAGAGGGCTTTACTATAAGGAATATAGTGGTGGTGAGCGCTGTTGAAAGCCCTGGGTGCAGCTTTACCTGTTGGGTTACAATAATAAAGACTACAATACTTTAAATTAAGAGTATACCTGATTATTACCCAAGAGTAAAACTGTTTTTGACAGTTTACTACGCAGGGTATTCAAGAGCAGGATGAGGAGACAATTCTGGCTGTGAAAAGCGTCCTTTTTATCCTGAAATGAGGTGGAAAGGGTGCTAGACCTTTCCACGTAGAGGAAGTGAAGATTTTTCACCCTCCAGGACTGACTTGTGGTTTGCAAACAGCCTGTATACCCTGTATTGGGCTCAGATGTAGTTTTGAAACCACATCTGGGCAGTTTTCACCAATACAGGGTGAACATTTTCATCTGGGGACCTCACAGCCTGATTCTGACGTGTATGACGCGTAGAATGCTGTACAGAAACTGTATGGGACCCCAGTATTTACTGACTTATGAGGTATTTAAGTATTAACATGCTTCTTTGTCTGTTTGACACCTCATAATCAGAGTACAACTGTATCCTGTCATAATACAGCTGTATTGGCCATATTGTGGGATTATAACATTCAAATGGTCATACCTCTGTCCGTTTTTGAGATATCATGCTAAAGGTTTGTTCATTGGATAGCCCTGTATGAGCTCTATACAATGATACCCAATTTGGTATGGTTATCATTAAATATGACAAAGTTATTCCCTGTACAAGGTTTTTGTACATAGGCATGGATTGGCCAAAAAAGCTGTATTGAGCTTGTTTGCCTCATAACTTCTGTTATAGTTGAGATATGAGGAAGTGGATGGAACCATCAGGTAGCCCTTATTGTGCTCTTTCCAAAAAGACCCCACTTTAAGTATCTCACACTAAAACCATAGAAGTTAGATGGGAGGTGAATGTTTTGTTCACCCTTATTTGGCCTGAATTTGACCATAACTCAAGAAATACTGGTGCTAGCTCAGTTTGGCTGGTACCATTGGATAGCCCTGACTTAGAGCTTTATCTTGAATACCCATTTGATGGAGTTAAGTCTCTTCTTCTAGATTTTAGATGAGAGGTGAAATTTAAGGTTTGTGCTCAGCAATAACTTTGAGCAGGAATAACTTTGTTATTTCTTGTCCTATGGTGATGAGACTTATATTTTAAGAAAGAGGTGAGTATCCTCTTTCTTTTGATACCTGTTTGGGCTGATTTGACTCAGCTCCATGTTTTGGTGGTATCTTGGCTATACCATTGGCTTATGGTATTTTGGCTGTCATGCTTGTGCTCTGGTTTTGAGTCACAGGCTGACATTTCATTTAGAGAACCCAACTCCTTTGACTGTACCACCAGTGAAACAGAGTGAAGAAAAAAGAATAAAGAAAGTCATTAAAGAAAGGAGGCTTAGGGGTAAAAATCAAGGAGGATATCTTGTCAGATATAGAAATCCCGTACATGAATATGAATGGCTTGCCCAATTGGAAATATTTGACTCAGATAAACTCTTAACAAGATTTAGAAATGAAAGCAGGCCACAAGCCTGAATATGTCTATAAATTTGCTTCCACTTACTTAATCTTAGTGATTTAAAGAGGCTGGACAGTGGACATCAACCCCGTTTGGGGACTTTTTCTTCTTGATACAATTAATGAAATTGTAGTAAAATTTCAATTTTTGGTGGGAGGGAATGTAAGCCTTGAGATATATTTTATATACCCAAATAGGTCACAAATATCTACAAAAATACATTTTGAACTGACAATAACCCATAAGTCATGCATATATTCAAAATTAATCATTTTTTAGTTCAGAAAAGATGAATAACTTCTTTTGAGTAGGTAAATCCATGGATTTAAGACCAGATTTGGATTCTACACAAAATTTCACCTAGGGTAACTCCCATAGAGTCAATAAGATTCAATTAACTCTAAGAGATGGTAATATGGAAAATACTTCAATGACAAAATCATCAATACCACATCAAAGAACTGTGAAAATTTCTGTTTTTCTCAATTTCATGCCAAAATAATGAGAATGTGAGAAATCCATTCTTACATATACACTAAGAATAGTGTTATTCATGTTTGTGGCACTTGATCTTATGATATTTTTACATACACCTTTGGTACACCCATAGTGGATATCAGTCTTAAAGCCTGAATTTCTATTTTTGATGTGAAAATAGTCAAGGGGGACAAAAGACATCAAAGAGAGCCAGGGTACTCAACTTCTGAGGCCTTTGAGGCATGGAAATCTCTAAAGCTTGCATCAATGGCTGATCTTGGCCCAATGAGTCTACCAAAACCTTTTGGGAACTTGGTTACGAAGTTAAAATCTCATTAAATCATAAGAAAAATAGCAAATAAGCTGCTATTTTGACATCCAAGGAGGTAAAGAGCAACTTAGACTCCTGTAACCATGTCAATTCTTAATTATTCTCCATGGATAAGCCCCAAAAGAATAATTGAAAACCTTTTTGGACTAGTATCCAATGATTTACCTCATAGCAACTGGAAATATAGTATTATTTGCAATTGTACGTAGAAATGAGGTAAAAACCTCAAAAATTCATTAAAAAGAAATTCTTCATAAATCTTTCTGAAAGTTTCAGGACCAATTAAGAACAATATAATTCATATAAGAACTAAAAAACCACACTTTTATAAGGAAAATTCAAAGTTTTACTTCTAGTCCATTTTTCATGATTCCACGTGGAACGCCGAATCTTCAAAAATTCATAGAAAATACACTCTGTGATGAAATTTCCAATAAAATTAATAACTTTGAGAAATTAAGAATTTTTTTTAAATAAAAGAAGATTTAAAGTTGTTACTCCTTTTATTCTTAACCATAAATGGGTTGGTAGTCAGGTAAAAGCATCAATTAAGTACTCATGATAATCTTACATGACAACAGATGATTCAATCAATAATCCAAAAAGTTTTATTGTTTTCTCACTCACTGGTTTTTCATTTTGCTCCATAGAAGGCCTATATGAGCTGTTGTTGACTTAAAAGAGCCCTCCTCTTGCTGTTTTTGCGAAAATCATCACATTATTCAATTAAAACGATGATTACCAACAAGTAAGTTTTAGTTAAATCTTTTCTTAAGTGTTTTATTCTTTCATAATCAATCAGAAAGACGTGAAATCATACAAATAAACTATATCTTATTCTAATCTTGTTATAAATCAATTTTGATCCATTAAATCCACAATTATCCATCAAATTTCTCTGGTATTATTTTTCAATAAGTTCTTTGGAGTATTAGTGAGTGTTTTGTCTTAATTCTTATAGTCTTTCTTTATCAATTGTTTTCTTCAAGAATTATATTTATAATTATTCTTGCAAGAGATGATTATATATCAAAATAATTCTATTATTGAATATTTCTTGCAATTGATTCTTGTAGAAAATTACAGCTTACTGGTATAATCACAACCAGTGTATAGCAAGTAAAAGGAATAATTAATTGATTCTTTATTTAATTGTGGCTATTATAATTTTTCCTTATTATATTTCATAAGAAAAGTCATAGTACTGGTGATTAATAGTAATATTATCAACAATTTCATTGACACATCTTAAATCATGTGTAAGGTTTGTCTATGAAACTCTTCATAATAGTAGCAATATCAAGAGTACTATGACTCTCCTCAGTAGAAATATATAATATAACCAAATATTATAACCACAAATTTAAATATAATTATTAAAAAATAATTATATAAAAAAAATAAATCCAATTATTCTTATAAAAATATAATAATGAAAAAAATAATAATTATAATAAATTATAATTATTCTATTATTTTTATAGTCACTGACAGTTATAACAATAAGAAGTGTAAAGCTCTTAATGAGACAATTACAAGTTGAAAATATGACTATTAACCACTCCTAAATAATATAAATATTACTTATAAAAGAATTAGGACACACACTGTGCAGAAATAATTCTTATAAAATAAAATTCTATATAAAAAAACTAATACTAGATAAAAAGGATATAGAGCTTTAGAGAAAAGTTACTTATAATATTTATTTAATACAACAAGTCAAACAACAAAAGTTATTATATTAAATAATGTTAATAAGTTAAAAACATGCCTAAAATCAACATTTTTAAAGTTAAAACAACTTTTTATAATAAAAATTATGATTAAAGAGTTTTTAAGAGGAATTTGTGGATTTTTCAAAGATATTTAAGATGATTAATTTTATATAATAAAACATATTAATGGTGATTACTCTTAACTCCATGTAGCTTTAATCCTCATTTAAACTAATTATTTTAAGTTTTTAATATAAATAAACTTGTTTATGTTAAAGTTCATCACATGAACAACTTAAAGATAGAGTTTCAAGCAGAAATCTCTTAAACTCAATTTTTAATTAATTTTTAAAGAAATTATGATTTTCTTTGAGCTTTAATTAAAGGAGTAAATTTCCAGGCTAATTACCCAGGAAATTCATTTATAAAAGATACGTCAAATTTAATTTATATGTCCATAATATTGAATTTCAAGCTGTGTGAAATTTTCAAGCAAATCCATTAAGAATTGGATTTTTAATGAATTTTTGAAGTTATTGCTATTTTTCCACATAAAATAGCAATACACACCAAACCTTAACTTTTGATAAGGTTTTAATGCTTTTAACCTTTAGGGTTTAAGCTTATTTAAGTTTTTTAAGCTTCATTAATCTTTGAAAGTTCTTAAAACGTTAAATTCAAGCCTGCATATTGGGATTTACCCTTTGGCAGCTTGAAATTCCAGTCTAATTTGGGATAAAACCAGTTTAAACTTTAATGTTGGATCAAAGTCTAATCTTGAAGTTTAAATAAGGTTGAAAATCCTCCAATACAGGGAGACAACTTGATTGAATCCTTGCAGATCCAAAAAGTTGTGTACCCCAGCTCTATTTGGTCTTTTTCCTTTGTCCCACCTTTTTGCGTGGATTTTGCCCTTTTATTTATTTAAAGCCATACTATGGCCTTAAAACCTTTTAAATTGAGCTCATGCAGGATGTACATTCTGTATTGCAAATCCTTAGCCAATTCAGTAAATATACACCACACCTCAATTTTAACTAAAATTTTGGTAAGTTTACATAAACCTTATGCAACTTTAGATTTAAGCTTATTTAAGCTTAAATTTAACAATTTTAAAAAAATGTTAAAAAAGATACATTAGTACTGTGAGATTCTTAAGTCTTCTAATAACATAAGAAATAAGTGTTTTTGGGTATAACACCTTATGGATGTACCCTAGGTTATTTTTGGTGTAGAATCCAAAAATGACATAATATTTATAACTGCGTTTATCCAAAAAAGGTTATACTTATTTTTTGATATTTTTTATTTTAAATTCAATTAAAAAGTCTTTTGAAGACAATTTTAACTGTGTATAAAGTTATTTGTGGCCTTATGGGTATGTTATACATACCTTACAGGCTCACATTCCCTACCACCAAAAAAAAACATTGTACCACAATTTTTCTTTGGTAGTATACCCCCAAGTTATTTGGGGGGGTATAATCCACTGTCCAACCTCTCTACTTATACTTTTTTAAGTATGTAAAGCACACAATTCAAACTTTTCATTGAGCAATTGGTCTTCTCTCATGTCTGAATCTTCTGAGAAACATTTGGGAATCAGTTATTTTGCTTTCTACAATCCATTCATCTTCATGTTGTGGATTTTTATACCTGACTAAGTATTCTCTTTCATTTTTTCCCCTAAGCCTTCTTTCTTTTAAGACTTTTAGTACCTTTTTATCCTCACTTTGATCTAGTGGGGGTACTTCTAAGGGTGTTTCATTCCTCAAAGGGAACAATTCCTTATCACTTGAAGTGTAATGCTTTTCTAGACTGACAGGGAAAGTTGGATGTTTGTTTTCCAGTTCTCCTGACAGTTCTACTTGTACTGCATTTGTCCCATGAAGGGCTTTAATAATAAATGGTCCTGCCAAGGAATCTTTTAATTTATTTGGGCCTTTAATGTTATTAAAGTTCAAGGTTGAAACTAGTATTAAGTCCCCTACTTTGAATTCTGGGGTCTTATGACTTTTATCCCATTTCTGTTTAGCATATTCAAAGGCATCATTCATCCTTTGATTTGCATGATGTCTCACTTTATCAAGCAATAACTCAAAGCTTGAAGCAGTTGGATGAATATCAACCAGATCTGTTTTCAAAGTATCAATTGGAAGTTGAGGGTTCCATCCTTTTTCCAACATTGCAGGAGTTTTGCCTGTTGAAGCATGGATGGAGGTCTTGTAGGCTAATTCCAATGCTTGTATAAGAGTACACAAATCATGGGTAAAGCCATCAGAATCTTTAAACTCCGGGCCCTAAGCACAAAATCTTCTGATCATGTCCTCAAGGGTTTGTATCATTCTTTCTGCCAGCCCATCTGTTTGTGGATGGTAGGCTGTTGAGAATGATAGTCTTGTACCCAAAAGCTTATGTAAATTAGTCCATAAGGCTGATGTAAATTTTGGG
Organism: Austropuccinia psidii; assembly: GCA_023105745.1. Classification (NCBI taxonomy): domain Eukaryota; kingdom Fungi; phylum Basidiomycota; class Pucciniomycetes; order Pucciniales; family Sphaerophragmiaceae; genus Austropuccinia; species Austropuccinia psidii. Next base: position 25,629,564 of record JALGQZ010000002.1, read on the forward strand.
TCTCTGTCAATAATGATGTTTTGAAAGAGACCAGTATGGGATACTACTCTATTCCAGATTAAATGAGCTGTATCCATAGCTGTGTCATCTTTATGACATGGTGAAAAGATTGGTGTTTTGCTATATCTGTCCACAATAACAAGACATGCATTGTAACTTTTATCACGTCCAGGTGGTAAGGCAGTTACCCAATCCATGTGAACCACTTCCCATGGGGTACTTGGTTCTTGAATATGGATAATTAAACCAAATCTTTTACCAGTAGCTTTATTGCTTCCTGGCATCTATCACAACTGTGACAGTAGTCAATGACATCTTTTCTCCAAGATTGCCACCAGGCACATGTCTTAATTCTTTCCATAGTTCTGTCTTCAGACAGATGTCCAGAATATATGTTATCATGGAATTCTAGTAGTATGGTGTTAATTAACATTATACTACATAGGACCATGACTGTCATCCTGTGACTCAAAACCAGAGCACAAGCATGACAGCCAAAATACCATAAACCAATGGTATAGCCAAGATACCACCAAACCATGGAGCAGAGCCAAATCAGCTCAAAAGGTATCAAAAGAAAGAGGAAACTCACCTCTTTCTGAAAATATAAGCCCCATCACCATAGGACAAGAGATAACAAAGTTATTCCTGCTCAAAGTTATTGCTGAGCATAAACCTTAATTTTCCCCTGTCATCTAAAATCCAGAAGAAGAGGCTTAACCCCATCAAATGGGTATTCAAAATGAAGCTCTCAGCTAGGGCTATCCAATGGTACCAGCCAAACTGAGCTAGAACCAATATTACTGGAGTTATGGTCAATTTAAGCCAAATAAGGGTGAACAAAACATTCACCTCCCATCTAACTTCTACAGTTTTAGTGTGGGATACTTGAAGTGGGGTCTTTTTGAAAAGAGCACAATGAGGGCTATCTGATGGTGTCATCCACTTCCCCATATCTGAACTGCAGCAGAGGTTATGGGGAAAACAAGCTCAATACAGCTTTTTGCCTAAAACATGCAATTGTACAAAAATATCAAATGAGGTACCATTGTGTAGAGCACAGACAGGGCTACACACCAAACCAATTTTGGGGTTTATATCTCAAGAATTGACAAAGCTATGGCTGTTTTAAGGTCAGATTCCCACCTGCTGTCATATATAGCCTTACCATGGGATAATATCCCATAATCATGAATATGAGGTGTCAAATAGACAAAGAGGCATGTTTTTACTTCAATAACTCATATTTAAATCCATAATGAGGTCCCATACAGCTTCTGTACAGCATTCTATGTGTCATACACGTCAGAATCAAGCTGTGAGGTCCTCAGATGAAAATTTTCACCCTGTATGGGTGAAAAACGCCAGATGTGGTTTCAAAACCACATCTGAGCCCAATACAGGCTATACAGGCTGTTTGCAAACCACAAGCCAGTACCAGAGAGTGAAACAATCTTCACTTCCTCTACGTGGAAAGGCCTAGCACCCTTTCCACCCCATTTCAGGATAAAAAGGAGGCTTTTCACAGCCAGAATTGTTTCCTCATCCTGCTCTTGAATAACCTACGTAGTAAACTGTCAAAAAAAGTTTTACTCTTGGTTAATAATCAGGTATAATTATAAGTTTTAATTATTGTAGTCCTTTATTATTTTAACCCAACAGATAAAGCTGCACCCAGGGCTTTCAACAGCACTCACCACCACTATATCATATATAGTAAAGCCCTTTTTATTTTAAATCAAACCATCTTTAAACCTTACAAATCTTCTTAAAAGCAATTTTTACCATGTCACAAGCATAGTTAAAGTTGTAAACTAGCCTATTTACACCTTTATCATAGTTTAATCCTGACATTTTGGGGGCCTGGCCGTGTTTTAAATCCTTTTTTTGGATTTATTACAAGTAAGTTTTTCTCTTTTTTCTCATTTTATTGACACTTGTGTTATATTTTTAGGCGTCATTTCCTTTGAAAAATATATATTTTTATTTATTTTTGAAAAATACTCATATTCTAAAGAGTATCTCTCACGTGGTTAATAACCACAAGACCAGTATTTTGGGCGTGTTTTGTATATAAAAACACTTTTAAGCCACCAATACAGTCTTAATTCTTAATTGAATAAAGACAGCTCATACTGATAAACCAACAGTTGAGGCGTGTTTGGGCACATGGTTAACTCAATTATCCTGTAATACACCATCTTTGACAGATTATACTTGTTATTTACAAGTAATCTGTAAGACATTGGTATACAAACAGTATAACACGTATCAGTAAGCTGTATTTTTGACGTGGAATTGTTAATTCAATTACACTGTCATCATACAAGGGCATATTGTAATAATATACAAGCCCAGAGGCCATTCTTAGACGTGCAAAACCAGCCTTTTGAGAAGTCTTAACTGACATAAGCCCTCTTTTTTCCTGTTTGATTCAGTGGAAGAAAATTTCATACCACTTGAGACCCAGTCACAGGCCAACACACCAGTGACACCCTCAGAACCAGAGGGCAGCAAGGGAAAAGTAAAGAGACTTAGTGAAGGCCTCATTACAGCCAAAAAGTGGACACCAATAGCCACTCAGAGGAGTAGAAAACCATGAAACTCTGCTGCGATACAAGGTAAACCAACCTCAACCACCTGTACAGGGAAGATTACAATTATTAACCCAGTTGTAACCTCCAAAGGCAAACTTCCCAAATCAGAAGATTAAAAATTTGTACAGGGCACAGTCAAAGGTAAATACCCTAAGAACATAAAGGTTTTGACTGCTTGCAAACACTGATATGTCCCCTGCATACCTCAGAGACCTTGGCTTCCAAAGGAACCAGCCAGAGGACAGAGAAGGCTTGTCCAGAACCAGAATACCTGGAAGAGGACACCTTGGACACAGTGGTGGATGGCAAAACAATGAGGGAGATAATATCAACCTTGCCATTCACACTCCAGTTCAACAGGAACCTCAAACCAGAGGACTGGAAGGATATGGATCAAGTTCTTTAGCTCCACCAACTCCTCAAAGACTTATTTCAATGGAGCATGGACAACAAGAGGTTCAACCTGGCAAGTCACTGGGCAGAACTTGGAGCAAGTTGCCAGAAGATCTGTCTCAAAGATATAGACTTCAAAGACCTGATGGTAATCACCAAAGGTTGGAATCCTACCAGGAAGTTCAAACTCCTGGAGGCAAGGGCACAGAGGATAAGGGAGAATCAAGCCACTATTCAAGCTATAGAAGAACAGTTAACCCAGACAGGGCTAACTCAGATTCCTTCAGGCTCACAAGGAGCAGGCCAAATCAGCTCTCCAGTGGCTTCACACTATTCAGAAACCAGCAGATCAGTGGCCAAGAGTCACCATTCTTCACAATTCCAGGAAGTTTCCAGGAGAAGACAAGGAAACAAGGGCAAGAACAAAGCCTCCTTCAACCAGAGGAGGAAAGAGTCAGACCCCATGATCCAGAAGCTGTTAGATTTGGTAAAAGAAGTACACAAGAACCAGAAGTAGTTGTAAACCACTCTAGAATCAGTAGTCCTAGTAATAGAAACATTACCCCCACTCAGAATGAAAATAACATTGTCACATCTGAGAGTAACATCAACAGTGATACACTTTGGTTACAAATGTCCCAATATGCTGAACAATCTGCAAAGCAGTTTGCAGAAATTAAAGCTAGCCAAGAGAGGATGAGACAAACTCAAGCCTCCTTGGAACAGATAGTTAAGAATCTTCAAGAAGGATATGCTCAACTGAGCAAAGCCTCTGAAGAAACAAACAAAAGACTGAATATAGTCTTTTAAGAACAACACCACAGCACAAGGGACAGGGAGTGTCTGGATCAAGACATTAACAAATTGTTTAATGCATACCATAGCTTGAAGCCCTAACCACAAGGCCAAGCTATGAATAATCCATATCAACCAGATGACATCAAACCAGATGCCATGTTGATTAATAAGGAAAGATCCCCATCACAATATCAGGATGGAGATGGAATGTCTTATTCAGAGAAGGAAGCCTTGAAACAGGCTCCTGAAGCCTCAAGATGGCCCAAATTCTCTGGATCAGGAGAATATGCTCATATGAAACTCATAGATTATATTGATGGACTCTTCATTGATGTACCAAGCATACCAGACTACTGGATCACTGCTAGATTGAATACTGCATTTAAAGGTCATGCTAGTATATGGTACACAGAAATGAAAGAAATCCATGGCAGAAGAAACTTGCCATGGTGGAAGAGCCAAATCATCCAAAAGTACAGTAATGGAACTTGGATATGACAGAAGACCATGTCATTTGAGAATGACAAATGCTCTGTGGACAAAGATCCATATGAGTGGTGTCTCAGACAGTCTAAAAGACTTAAAGCCATTGATCCTCAGATGAATATCCAAATGAGGAATCACAAAATTCTGACACAAGTGCCAGGAGAACTAGAGCATGCAGTAAAATGCAGGTGTAACCAACATTGCACTCTAGATGATATTGCCAACACCTTACAAGACATAAGGAAAATGACTAATATAGAGAAATTCACCCCATATAAGAGCAGTACTTTCAAAGAGAAACAACCTTTCAGGGTAGAGTTTAAAGACAAACCCAAAGAAAGAGTGGCAGAAGTGGCAAAGAAGAGGAATTCTTGTCACAATTGTGGTTCAACAGACCACTATGCCAACAACTGTCCAAAGGCAAAGAAGAAAGTTCATGCCATTGAGAAAGTCCCAGAGGAAGAATCTCCAACAGAGGAATGTGAATCAGACTCCATGGGTGATGCCGTCAGAGAACCATCTGATGATGATCAAGACCAAAGAGAGGAATTTTTTGTGGAATACCAAGAGGAAACTCCACTAGAAATTCAGGACATACAGTTGGAAGCAGGCATGCCACAGGACACTGCTAACAAAAACTTGTGCAAATACACACAAGATGCACAAACCTTCCTGGTTACACCAACCAGAGGAATGGCATATATATGGGACAGCCACAAAAATGACTGTTTGCATTGAAAATGCTCAGCATCCACTGATCATTGATAGTGGAGCACACTGCTCCATAGTAGCCAGAGACTATCTGGACACCCACTTCCCAAGCTGGGAAAAAAAGCTCTTTCCCACTAAGGCAAAGAACTTTAAAAGTGCATAAGGGAAGATGACTTCCATTGGAACAATAATCAAGGAGATAATTATACCCCACAGGAAGGGTAATATCAGGCTCAACCCAGAGTTTGTAGTGCTGGATGATGCCCACATCCAAGGGTTTTTACTGGGAACAGATTACCAGAGGATGTATGGCATAGACATTTACAACAGTAAAAATAGGCACATCACCATTGGTACTAACAAAGAAAATAAATCTTCACTTGATATATACCAGATATCTTCTCAAGATCCACTAGAAGAACTTCTGAAGGAATTCAGAGAGGGACAGTTTAGCACTACCCTCACCAGTAAACAGAAACTAAGCTTACTGAAGATGGTGAGAAAGAACAGACCAGCATTTGCCATTGGTGAAGAACCATTAGGCAAGATCAAAGGCCATGATATAGAACTATATCTGGATGTGGAAAGAACTTATCCACCCATGCTTAGGAGACCTCCTTATCCAGCAAACCTGGAAACCAGGAAAGAAATTGAAAGACATATCAATGAACTCCTGGATATGGATGTCATCAGGAAGATTGGACATAATGAAATAGTGGAAATCACCACCCCTGTCCTAATCACCTGGCATGATGGCAAGTCTAGACTGTGTGGAGATTTCAGAGCTCTGAATAACTACACAAAAGCAGACAGGTACCCTATACCCAGGATACCTCATGCCTTGGATAAACTGACAAAAGCCAAATACATAACCAAAATGGATTGCATGAAAGGCTTCCACCAAAATGGAGTTAAACCAAACTCCATGAAATTACTCAGAATAATATGCCATATGGGCATATATGAGTATACCAGGATGCCATTTGGCAACAAAAATGCACCAGCTCATTTCCAAAGAATGATGGGCACAATATTTCAAGAAGAAATACTGGAAGGCTGGATGGTAGTATATATTGATGATATCATTATATACTCAGAGACATGGGAAGACCATGTGTAATACATAGACAGAGTACTAAGTAAATGCACACCCATAAATCTCAAAATTTCACTTAAAAAGTGCAATTTTGGCCAACAAGAGTTACTGGCTCTAGGACATAAAGTCTCAGGTCTTAGTCTTGCAATTGACCAGAATAAAGTAGCAGCAGTACTGCAGAAGCCAGTACCAAAAATCATCAAAGAGATGCAATCTTTCCTTGGGTTTGCTAGCTACTATACCAACCACATTAAGAACTTTGCACACATAACTAGTAGTTTATAAAAGTTATGTTCAAAAGATGTAGTTTTTGAAATAACCAAGGAAAGGAGGGATGCATATGAGAGGATAAAATATGAACTCACAAATGCACCTGTGCTTATCTTACCTGACATTGAACTACCATTCAAGTTATATATAGATGCAGCATGCAGTCAAGGCCTAGGAGAGGCCCTTCACCAAAGACAAATTGTGGATGGTGAACCAAGAGAAGGAGTAATTTGCTACATCTCAAGGCAGCTGAAAGATTCAGAAGCCAGGTATGGGGCCACCCAGACTGAGTGCCTATGTCTAGTCTGGGCTCTAGAGAAACTCCATTATTATTTGGAGGGTGCAGTCTTTGAAGTCTACACAGACTGCACAGCCTTGAAGTCTTTACTGAACATGAAGAGTACAAATAGACACATTCTGAGATTGCAAATAGCCATCCAGGAATATAGAGGGAACATGACCATCATATAAAAAGAAGGTAAAAGTCATACCAATGCAGATGGCCTTAGCAGATGGCCACTGGACAATGTCAAAAAGCAATCCAGCTTATGACCCTGAAGTTGCAGCCAAGATTTCTATCCATTTCATGGAAGTGGATAGGAAGAACAACTTCAGATTTTCTGAATGGGCACCAGAAAGTGGTACCCTTGACAGTGGAAACACTGATTAAGAGGGAAAAGAAACTCCCATACTGGGAATAAGTTCCTCAGAACTACACAATGAATTTTTTAGTGCAGTCCTGAAGTCTTATGCCAAGCACAAACAGTGTGGAATATTACTACAACTCCTTCAACAAAAGTACAGGAGTCCAGAACTGGAATCCCAGCTGGAAGAACCCTGGTTGAGGGCCTATAAGGACAACAAGTTTTTCCTTATAGATGGCCTGCTCTACCACAGAGAAAAACACACAAGTTCACTCACAGTGGTAGACAGGGACCACATCTCCATGATCCTGCAGGAATGCCATGACTGCCCCTATATGGGACACATGAGTGAAGACAGGACCAAGGAGAGGGTAGCAAGCACAGCTTGGTGGCCCAAGTGGGAACAAGGGTTGGGAGAATACATCATCACTTGTGAAAGATGCCAAAAGGCAAATAGGAAACATGGGAAGAAGTATGGGTTACTTCAGCATATAGAAGAACCCAAACACCCATGGGAGACCATCAACATGGACTGGGTTACAGGACTTGTCCCAGGAGGCAAAGAAAACTACAATGCCTGCTTGATCATAGTTGATAGGTTCAGCAAGAGCATGAGGTGTCTACCATGCCACAAAGAGGACACAGCCATGGATACTGCTCTGTTATTTTGGAATAACATCATATCTACCTGTGGAGTTCCTAAGATCATCATTAGTGATAGGGACCCAAAATTCACATCTGAATTTTGGACCAACTTGTATGACATGCTTGGCACCAAGCTCGCTTTTTCCACAGCTTACCATCCCCAAACAGATGGCCTAGCTGAGAGGATGATCCAGACTATGGAGGACATCCTTAGAAGGTTCTGTGCCTATGGAATGGAGTATAAGGACCATGAGGGATATACCCATGACTGGGTTACCCTTCTACCAGCTGTCCTACTGGCTTATAATACAAGTCAGCACTCGACCACAGGAAAAACACCTGCATTGGTAGAGAAAGGGTGGAATCCCTTGTTGCCTGTGGATCATTTGAAGAAGAATCTTCTAACCATCCATCCCACAGCCAAAGATGTCCATGATATGTGGAAGAGGGCTTGTGATACAGCTGCTAAATGCATAGCTGAAGCAAAAGATTATAATAAGCAGAGGTGGGACAAGACACACATGGAACCTGACTTTAAAGAAGGGGACCAGGTGCTAGTGTCTACACTGAACTTTAATAATCTTAAAGGTCCCAAGAAGATGAGGGACTCCTTTGTAGGGCCTTTCACTATCATTAAGTTGATAGGAAAGAATGCAGTGGAAGTCAAACTTACAGAGGAATTTGCCAGGAAGCACCCAGTCTTCCCAGTGAGTTTGGTCAAACCATACTTCCAAACAGAGGAGGATAAAGTTCCCTCCAGGAAGAAGAACCCCACACCACCAGATATAGTGGAAGTGGAGGATTCCCCAGGACCTGTGAGTAAAATCATCAGGGCCAGAAAGATCAGACTTAATGGAAAGGATCAAAGACAATACTTAGTCAGATTCAAGCACCAAACAGCTGATAAAGACAAATGTTTGGCAGAGGATGCCATACCAGATGGGAGCCTTCATCTAAGGAGATTCAGAGCCTCTAGGAGGACTGGAGAGTCTCATCAATGATGAGCCTTTTTTAGAGGGAGGGTATGTCAGCCTGTGACTCAAAACCAGAGCACAAGCATGAAAGCCAAAATACCATAAACCAATGGTATAGCCAAGATACCACCAAAACATGGAGCTGAGCCAAATCAGCTCAAAAAGTATCAAAAGAAAGAGGAAACTCACCCCTTTCTGAAAATATAGGTCCCATCACCATAGGACAAGAAATAACAAAGTTATTCCTGCTCAAAGTTATTGCTGAGAATAAACCTTAATTTTCCCCTGTCATCTAAAATCTAGAAGGAGAGGCTTAACCCCATCAAATGGGTATTCAAAATGAAGCTCTAAGCTAGGACTATCCAATGGTACCAGCCAAACTGAGCTAGCATCAATATTACTGTCCTTATGGTCAATTTCAGGCCAACTAAGGGTGAACAAAACATTCACCTCTCATCTAACTTCTACAGCTTTAGTGTGGGATACTTGAAGTGGGGTCTTTTTGGAAAGATCGAAATAAGGGCTATCTGATGGTGTCATCCACTTCCCCATATCTCAACTACAGCAGAAGTTATGGGGCAAACAAGCTCAATACAGCTTTTTTCCTAAACCACGCAAATGTACAAAAATCTTGTACATGAGATAACCTTGCCATATTTAATGATACCCATATCAAATGAGGTACTATTGTGTAGAGCACAGACAGGGATACACACTGAACCAATTTTGGGGTTTCTATCTCAAGAATTGACAAAGCTATGGCTGTTTTAAGGTCAGATTCCCACCTGCTGTCATATACAGCCTTACCATGGGATAATATCCCATAATCATGAATATGAGGTGTCAAATAGACAAAGAAGCATGTTTTTACTTCAATAACTCATATGTAAATCCATAATGAGGTCCCATACAGTTTCTGTACAGCATTCTACGTGTCATACACGTCAGAATCAAGCTGTGAGGTCCTCAGATGAAAATTTTCACCCTGTATTGGTGAAAACCGCCAGATGTGGTTTCAAAACCACATCTGAGCCCAATACAGGCTATACAGGCTGTTTGCAAACCACAAGCCAGTACCAGAGAGTGAAACAATCTTCACTTCCTCTACGTGGAAAGGCATAGCACCCTTTCCACCCCATTTCAGGATAAAAAGAAGGCTTTTCACAGCCAGAATTGTTTCCTCATCCTGCTCTTGAATAACCTACGTAGTAAACTGTCAAAAACAGTTTTACTCTTGGCTAAAAATAAGGTATAATTATAAGTTTTCATTATTGTAGTCTTTTATTATTGTAACCCAAGAGATAAAGCTGCACCCAGGGCTTTAAACAGCACTCACCACCACTATATCATATATAGTAAATCCCTTTTTATTTTGAATCAAACCATCTTCAAACCTTAAAAATCCTCTTAAAAACCATTTTTACTTTGTCACAAACATAGTTCAAGTTGTAAACTAGCCTATTTACACATTTCTCATGGTTTCATCCTAACAATGACACATGTGTGTTTAGATCTATGATATAGTATACTATCAAATAAATGGAATCTTCCATTATCATAAGATGTTCTCCAAATATCATCTACAGAATTAGCCAAGGCTACATCTTTGCAATCTTTTTCAAGTAGAGCAGTAAGAATATGACAATTCTTATCATGCTTATAGCTTTCTCTAACTTCTCCAAAGAATTCTGTTCCAACATCCGTAATGTTAATTCCCTCAATTGGAATTTGAGGTTCTGCACTTGTAAGAACATAGGCAGGGTTATCAGGTGTATTTGGTAATGCCCATCTACTTAAGCCATCAGCATTCTTCTGAATATTTCCAGCTTTATGTACTATGGTCATATTGCCTCTATACTCCTGTATAGCAATCTGCCATCTTAACAAGTGTCTATTTGGAGTTTTCATGTTAAGGAGTGATTTTACTGCATTACAATCAGTAATTACTTCAAAAACACTACCATCGAGATATCAATGAAGTTTTTCCAAAGCCCAAACAAGGCAAAGGCACTCCATTTGGCTAGCTCCATACCTTGCCTCAGTAGCTTTAATTTGTCTTGAAATAAAACAAATTGGGCATTCATAAGGTTTGTCATTGACAATTTGAACTTGATGAAGAGCAGCTCCTAAACCTTCACCACATGCATCAATATACAGCTTGAAAGGAAGTTTCCAGTCTGGCATCAATAATAATGGTGCATTGGTTAAGGAATACTTGATTTTATCATATGCTTGACTCCTCTCTTGTGTCATTTCAAAAACAGTTTGCTGATCTCAAATTCTGTATAATAATCTGGCATGGATTGCAAAATCTTTAAGGTGTTGCCTGTAATAACTGGCAAACCCCAAAAAAGACATCATTTCTTTTTTGTTCTGGGGCATTTGTTTCAGTAAAAATGCAGCCACTTTGTTTTTGTCAACACCAAGGCTCAGTCCTGAGACTACATTTCCTAGAGCTTTGAACTCATGAAACCCAAAATTACATATTTTAAGAGATATTTTCATGTTCACTTGACGAATTTTTGTAAGTACTAATGAAAGTCTCTCTAAATGTAATTGCCAGGTTTATGAACAAATGATAATGTCATCAATATAAATGATTAACCATCCTTCTGACAATTTATGTGGGAAGATGGTATCTATCATTCTCTGATAATTAGAGGGTGCATTTTTGATACCAAAAGGCATTCTCAAATACTCATAAATCCAACAATAAGCAATTATTCTCAATAATTTCCTAGAATGAGGTGTCAAAACATTCCAATTAAAGCCTTTTAGAAAATCCATGGAAGTAATGAATCTTGCTTTGGATAATTGAGTCAAAGTCATGAATTCTAGGGATGGTAACCTGTCTGGAATAGTATAGGTATTCAGTGCTCTCAAATCACCAACCATCCTTGACTTATCATTATGCCAAGTAATGATTACTGGAGTTGTGACTTCTACCTCCTCATTGTGTCCAAATTTTCTAAGAACTCCCAGTTGCATTAGTTCATTAATATTATTTTCTCATGCTTCTCTGGCCCTAGGGCTAGCTGGGTAAGCTGGTCTTCTTAATAGTGGTGGATAAGCCCTTTTCACATTAAGCATAATGTCCACTTCATGGCCTTTTATAGCCCCAAGTGGTTTATTATCTGAAGCAAAGGCTTCCCTGTATTGAAATAAAATTTCAATAAGCTCTTCTGTCATTTCCAGTGCTAATTCAGGACTAATTTGTGCTTCAATCAATTGACTTGACACAAATTTTTCCTTATTGACATTTTTTACTTGTTTAATGACAGTAATTTCTCTTTTTTCTAGAGGAAAAGCAAATTTTTGTCTTTTATTTTCCCCTATAGTGAAATACCTGTCTTTATGATTATTAATATTAATACCATAAATATTGAGATAATCATTCCCAAGTATAAAGTTTTGTGAAGTACAATTATTCATGACAACAATTTCAACTTTCAATCTAATACTTCCTGCAGGATGAGGAAATATGATTTCTGCTTCAAATATACCCAAGGGGTGCATATTTTGGCTAGCACTGCTGAATGTTATACCTTCAATGGGCATTAATTTGTCTTGCCAATTGGTATAAACTTTGTCAAGATAATCCTTTCCAACACAAGTGCAAAAAGCACCTGAGTCAAGGTGTATCTTGGCTTCTGTGTTGTTTATCACAATATTAGTGATACAAGATGAACCAGCTGTATAACCTTTACCTCTGGCAGGTTTGATTTTCTTCATTTCAGCATATTGCACATGTATGAGATCCATACATTCATCACTATACTGTGGTAAATGAGTGTGTACCTCAGTGACTTCAAAAGAAACATTAATGTTTTCTATGCTAAGCTCTTCTGGTACTTCCTCTTCTTCTGAGGGTTCAGAATCACTTTCATGTAAAGATACATCAGTTGTTTCTTTAGTGTCTTCCACTTTTTCAAAATTTATCTCATTGATTCTTGTCCTTTTTGGGCAAGTGTTTTCTAAATGAGATGTGCTTCCACATTTGTGACATTTCAAAGGAAGTCTGTCTTGTGGCTTATTTGGCTTTGAAATTGGTTTCCCATTAGTCTTATTGTCTATTGGGGATTTGGAACAATTTCTTCCAATTTTTGTTCTAGGAGTGATGTCCTCCATAGCATTGATATAATCTTTTTTAGAGCAAGGCTCAATACATCTGCTTCTTATAGCATGCTCAAGGTTACCATCACACTTTCTTCATATCCTTTTATGTACCATTGTTTCAGATATATCAGAATGAAGGGCAGTTAATCTGTCCTTCTGTTTAAGAAACCAAGACATGGGCCTATCCCTCTCAATATTAAAAATGGCTTCTTCAAAAGAATTTCCCATTCTAAATCTCCAGGAATCATTAGCCCATTTGGAAATAATTTGTTCTTTCCACCAAGGCCAAGAATGTTTACCATGGTCTTGTCTCATTTTGTAATACCATTTCTTTGCTGATCTGGTAAATAATGAGTGTAATCTTGCACTTATGTATTCATCTGGTATGTTAAAATCTTCTTTAAACATATCAATTGTTTTAAGAAATTCCACATGATTATATTCCCCTTCACCATTGAAGGTTGGCCATTCATCTAATTCAGAATGTCTTTGAAATTGCAAGCAATTTCCACCTCATTACTTGAAATGGTATGATGTAAATCATTAAGCACATTTCTGTCAATAATTGGTGTGGATTGCCTTGGAAATTCATTTTTCAGTGATATATTATTAATACTTGACTTAATGTCTTCTTTCAATTCAAGTCTTTCTTTATCACTTTTTTCCAATGGTTCTTGAAAAAGAGCTGCATTGTGACCAGTTAAATTTTCCAAGTTTTGAACTTGTAATTTCAATTCTCTTAACTGTCCAGTTATAAAAGAAATTGAATTGTCATCTGGTTGATTGAGCAAAGTAACTTTAGACTCAATTCTTGCACAAATTTGTGTCAAAGACACAATATTGTCTTTATTAACATTTTCAAGGCCAATAATGGTTTTTTGTTGGTCTTTTACTTGTAATATCTCATTACCCAAGTTTTGTTGGATATACTCAAATGTTTTAAGCTTTGTCATAATTTCTTTATTACAAGATTCAAATTGAGTTACAAGCTTAACAAGATCTATTTCTTTGGGAAAGATTGGTTCAATCTTTACTCCTCCTTGTTTTTGAATTCCATCAGAGTTCTTGCCATATTGAACACATTGTCCATGGCTGTCTTTTCTTTCTTTGGGATTCTGTAATTCTGTGGGTAAGGCTTGTTCCACTTGAGCTTTGCCTTTCCCTTTGCCTTTTGCTTTCCCTTCTGATTGGTCTTTGGGGCTTGCTTGGGCTTGCTTGGCACTTGTTGAGGCGGGTTTTTCTGGTGGATGCTTGTAGAGCTTCCACTTGGCTGTTTTCCTTGCCTTGGGCCAACTTCTTCTTCTGATCCTCTGATAACATGCTTTGGTTTTTCAACCAAGCCTTTATCTGTTGGACTTGTCCTTTGCAAGACATTGGTGTCCAACCCTTCAGAAGTTCTTCTGTCTTTTCTGGCCCCATTCACTTCTTCACTTGAAGATAAGAGTTCATGGTGCCCATCCAAAGACTTGGGAGAAGTTCTCACTCTTTCTGTTTGGCAGCCATAAACCAGTTCTTGTACTGAGACTGGTAAATCTCCACTGCTGCCTGTTGGATATGATTCAGGTCTAACAGCAATAGCAGTTATGTCAGCTTCTGGACTCTCAATAAGAGGTTCAAAGGTGCTGGCTAACCTTTGGGAACTGGTGGAAGTTCTGGCATCCTCCATTTGTGCCTCTCCTCTGGGCTGACATTCTTGTCTTTTTAATTTGTGACTGGAATGTCCTGGTCCAGATCCATTTGATTGGATGGAGTAATTACTTCCACTTCTAGTAGGAGTCATTGCATGTCAATTTTAAGAAAAAATAGGCTAAGAATGGATTGAATTCACCTGCTGGACCTTTAAAGGGTTCTTTGGTTATCAAACCCCTTGGTGCTGGGCCGATTTTAATTTCAATACTAGACTCTGAGGCTTCAGAGTCTGAAGAGCTGTCTCTAATAGATGACACTAGAGAAAAAAAATATAAGTTATTTTATCAAACAATAAAAATAACTTATAAACTCAACTTATTGAATAAAGTTGTTTTAATGTAATTTATGGCAAATTACGTCAAAAATAAAGAAAAAATGTCTAAGATAAGAGAAAAAATATTTTTAGTAAAGATTTTTAATTTTTTAATTTTTTATTTGTTTTTTTATTTTCTTTAAAGAAATAGTAATTATGCAATTAACAATTTTATTAATCAAAAGTGTATTATTATTCGCTTTATACTAGAATAACTCAAAGAATGAATTTCAATTCTGTGATGTGAAAAAGCCACTAAATAGACAAAAGAAACTTATTCCAAGTCACTCAATAGTATATTGTTTCAAACAATATTCTTAAGAAAAAATAACTTTATTAATATTATAAAAATTATTTATAAGGGATAAGTCCCAAAATGGCCAATATTAAGAGAAATATGGCAATTTTACGTTCAAAAACAGTAAAATAAGGTCTAGAATATGATTTATGTCCCAAAAATTGGTTAAAATCACGGCCAGGCCCCCAAATGTAAGCTTTGTCTATGAAACCCTTGATAATAGTAGCAATATCAAGAGTACTTTGACTGTCCTCAGTAGAAATATATAATATAAAAAGATATTATAACCACAAATTTAAATATAATTATTAAAAAATAATTATATAAGAAAATAAATATAATCATTATTATGAAAATATAATAATAAAAAAAATAATAATTATAATAAATTATAATTATTCTATTATTGTTATAGTCACTGACAGTTATAACAATAAGAAGTGTAAAGCTCTTAATGAGACAATTACATGTTGAAAATATGAATATTAACCACTTATAAATAATATAAATATAAATATTATTTATAAAAGAATTAAGACACACACTGTGCAGAAATAATTCTTATAGAATAAAATTCTATATAAAAAAACTAATACTAGATAAAAAAGATATAGAACTTTAGAGAAAACCTACTTATAATATTTATTCAATACAACAAGTCAAACAACAACAGTTATTATATTAGATAACAATTTTAAGTTGAAAAAACGCCTAAAATCAATTACCTTAAAGATAAAACAACTTTTTATAATAAAAATTATGATTAAAGAGTTTTTAAGAGGAATTTGTGGATTTTTAATAGAAATTTAAGATGATTAATTTTATATAATAAAATATATTATTGGTGATTACAACAATAATATAAATTCTATGATTTCAATTCTTTCATTTTAATTAATAAAGAATAAAATAACTTAAGAATTACTTTAATGATAAGATTTTATATTTAATAAAACTTTACCTGTTTAAATTTCTAATATGATTGGATTAATAATGAATGATGGACAAAAACAGTGATGAAAAGACTCTTTTTATGTCTTCAGAGCAGCTCTCATGATTCATAATGGATATAGAGGGCGTGCTCAGGTCAAAACTGAAAAACCATGCTTAAAAATAAAGTTCTTAACTTAAGGTAACTTAATTTTAATTCCAATTTAAAGTTAACAGGGTTATTCTTGACTCCATGTAGCTTTAATCCTCATTTGAACTAATTATTTTAAGTTTTTAATATAAAGAAACTTATTTATGTTAAAGTTCATCACATGAAAAACTTCAAAATAGAGTTTCAAGCAGAAATCTTAAAAATTCAATATTTAATTGATTTTTAAAGAGATTATAATTTTCTTTGAGCTTTAATTAAAGGAGTAAATTTCCAGGCTAATTACCCAGGAAATTTATATATAAAAGATACGTCAAATTTAATTTATACATAGATAATATTAAATTGCAAGCTGTGTGAAATATTAAAGCAAATCCATCAAGAATTAGATTTTTAATGAATTTTTGAAGTTATTGCTATTTTTCCACGTAAAATAGTAATACACACCAAACCTTAACTTTTGATAAGGTTTTAATGGTTGTAACCTTAAAGTTTTAAGCTTATTTAAGTTTCTTAAGCTTAATTAAGCTTCTACAGTTCTTAAAACCTTAAATTCAAGCCTGCATATTGGGATTTACCCTTTGGCAGCTTGGAATTCCTGTTTAATTTGGGATAAAACCAGTTTAAACTTTAATGTTGGATCAAAGTCTAATCTTAAAGTTTAAATAAGGTTGAAAATCCTCCAATACAGGTGGACAACCTTAATTGAATCCTTGCAGATGCAAAAAGTTGTGTACCCTAGCTCAATTTGGTCTTTTTCCTTTGTCCCACCTTTTTGCGTGGATTTTGCCCTTTTATTTATTTAAAGCCATACTATGGCCTTAAACCCTTTTGAATTGAGCTCACGCAGGATTTAAATTCTGTATGGCAAATCCTTAGCCAATTCAGTAAATATACACCACACCTCAATTTTAACTAAAGTTTTGGTAAGTTTGCATAAACCTTATGCAACTTTAAATTGAAGCTTATTTAAGCTTAAATTTAACAATTTTAAAAGTGTTAAAAAAGATACATTAGTACTGTGAGATTCTTAAGTCTTCTAATAACATGAGAAATAAGTGTTTTTGGGTATAACACCTTATGGATGTACCCTAGGTTATTTTTGGTGTAGAATCCAAAAAGACATAATATTTATAACTTTGTTTATCCAAAAACGTTATACTAGCTTTTTGATATTTTTATTTTAAATTCAATTAAAAAGTCTGTTGAAGACAATTTTAACTCTGTATAAAGTTATTTGTGGCCTTATGGAAATGAGATACATACCTCACAGGCTCACATCATGTGTATATCCAAAATTCATCATGTTTATTTTAAGAAAAGATAAATAGCTTTTTTTTCAGGAAGGAAATCCATGGATTTAAGGCCAGATTTGGGTTCTGCACAAAAATTCACCTAGGATAGCTTCAAATAGTGCATGAGCTGAAATGAACTCTATGAGGTGTCTGTATCAAAAATACTTCAATACCACATAAAAGAATTGTGGAAACTTCCTTTTATTCAATTTCATTCCAAAATAATTGAATGCAAGCAATCCCATGTTATATACATGCTAATATTGGTGCTATGCATGTGTGTGGGACTTAAAATTACAGTATTTGTACATACAATTTGGTACACCCATAGTTGATATCAGTCTTGAGTACTGAATTACTATTTTCAACATCAAAATAGCTAAGGGGGCAAAAGACATCAAAGAGAGCAAGTGTACCCAACTTCTGAGGCCTCTGAGGCATGGATAGCTCTAAAGCTTGGAACCATTTCTTATCATGGCACAATTAGTACACTAAGACCTTTTGGAAACTTGATCACCAAGCTGAAATCTAATTTAAGAAAATGTAAGATAAAACTATGAAACAATAAGTAAATACTACCAATATCTTGCTTCTTGTACTATGATTTATGTTGTTAAGCTAAAGGATAACCTGGAAAATCATTATAATAACAAATAATTATCATAATTATGGAGTAAAAATATTTCTATTATTCAATAAATATAATAATATAAATTATACTAAAAAGAATTATAATAATAAACAGAAATATATCAATTGATATATTCATGGAACTTCATTATTATTAAAAAAAATAATAATAGCATGAAAAATTGCTATTAAATAATCAAAAAAATTTCATAACAGTAGCATTACCTATTTTAAAGCTATATATTAACGGAATAATTATAAAAATGATAATAAGGAGAACATTATCATCAAAGATGAAAATTACCTAATTTTGAGATGAAATGTAATAACTTTGAATATTTGTGCCTAAAAATGTAGATGCAACTTATTCAAGCTATATTTACAATTTAAAATAAAAGAAATTACAAATATTCTATTTTTTACATGGAATTAGACATTTTTGAGAGAAATTTATCAAAAACACTTAATAATTGGCTTAATTATGTCAAGATTAATGTTCAAAGTAAGGATTAAATTGATTCTTCAAATATAAAATAGTTTTATATAAGAAGAATAAAGCTTTGACTTCTAATTTCAATGATGTAATGTTTTTGTTACATCTGAGGGGGAAATAGAGCTAAAAAGAGCTCCATATTGCAAGCTCCTTGCTTCTAAACTACAGGAGGCTTCTAGTAGACGTTTAGTGATGGTATCCACTGGAATTTATCAGTATTTTCAGGATTAGTGATTATTAAATCATAATTAAACTATTGTTTCTCATTATTGCACCAACATTTAGAGTTATTACTGTAAATATAAGTTTTCTGACATCATAGGCCTGGAAGGAGACTAAAATCTGTAGATTTTATTAGTTTTAATAATAAAAAACTAGTATTGACCACTTTCATCACTTATATGACTGTTATACCTAAATTAAGACTACAGTGAATGATCATAAATGATCAATTTTAAGCTTAAAATTTGATCATTAATAACTTTCGATTAATAACTTCTACAGCCATTCAAAGAGGAAATCCTGATATCCTGGAATGTAATAGTTCAACTTCCAAGACAGTTTAATTAAATAATCAAAACTCTTTTTTTGATTATTTTTCTTCTAACCCCTTTTTTCATTGAAATTTACTATTTTAAACTGCAAACCATTATTTCAAGGGGTTATACCTTGAATATAATAAGAGGAATTCCATCATTATTCCCCTATGAGCTCTTAGAATCTTAGTACCCACTTTGCTCTAAGTTTGGACCACTTTCACAACAAAGTGGTCAACAGCTATAACAATTTTATTCAATAAGCCCTTACAAGTTATAACCTTGTTTATAGCTTGTCAAGAAAAGTTTATATCTGTATTTTTATATTAATTACAAGGTGAATTCATCTTTGTTTCAGCTTTCTATTATGTGTATTTCAAGAGATATGAGGTGAAAAAAAATTAATATATGAATTGATCATAAAAATGCAAATATGCAGGTTATTTCCTTAAGTATTGAGTTTACAGATATAAAAAAAAATTCTATATGTGTAGAGCTTCATGGGGAGTCCAATGGGGAAAGATATTTCACATGTTGTTTCATTTGTTTCTGAGATCAAAAATAGTTTATGCTTTTTTATAGCATTTTTACTTATTACACAGTAAGTATTGTCTTCACAGATATGGCAAAACAATGTTATATGTGTATTTTACTTTGGGGAATCTGAATGTACAGTTTATTGAAAATGTTTATTCATTAGATCCATACAAAAAAAAATTAGATTCTGCGTTAATCAAGAGCTCATGCCTATTTATGGCATTTTTACTTATCTTAAAATAATATTCTTAGTTCTTATTATTAGACTAATTATTGTAAAGTTATTTTGTGACATTTTTGGATATGTGGACATATATCAAAGGCTCACACTCCCTAACACCAAAAAAATACTTTATCACAATCTGATATAGTTAGTTAGGATATCATCAACTGTCCTACCTCTTCATTAGACTTTTATTAGTCTTGAAGCTCAATAAGGGTTAATGTTTCTATTCTTGGGGTCTTTTTTAATTTATGAACCTTTTGAATAGCTTATCAGTATTAGTTATATCTTTCTCAAGTAGCCATTCATATTCTTGAGCTGGGTTTCTATACCTCACAAGGTATTACCATTCTTTTTGTGTGTTGTCCTGCTTTCTTTAAGGAATTGTACTCTTTTCTTTTCTTCTTCTTCTTCTAGAGGGGGAATTTAAAGTGGTGGTTCATTTCTTAGGGGAAATAGTTCCTTATCATTTTAGCTTTAGGGAATTATTAGGTTTACAGGGATAGCTTGGTGTTTGTTCATCAATTCACCTGTCAGTTCTAGTTGCACAGCATTAAGGCCATGTAGTTCTCTTATCATATAAGTCCCTGAAAAGGAATCTTTCAGTTTCTTTGGCCTTTAATGTTCTTAAAGCTTAGAGTTTATACTAAGACCAAGTATCCTATGTCAACATCAGGTGGCTTGTGACATTTGTCCCAGCTTTCTTTTGGTAATTGCATATATCTGTTGGCATGTTGTCTTTCTTTGTCAAAAATTACTTTTAGACTTCTTTCTGTTGGGTTTATATCCACTAAGTCCTTCTTGTGAGTATCATAAGGAAGTGTTAGATTCCAACCTTTTTGTAGCATTGCTTGTTTTTTCTGGTTGAAGAATTGATCAATGTCATATATGCCAGCTCAAGAGCTGGTATTAAGGTACACCAATCATGGTTAAAGCCATCAGAGTCTTTGAATTCTAGGTAATAAGCACAGAATCTTCTGATCATCTCTTCTAAATTTTGTATTATTCTTTCTGCTAAACCATCTCTTTGATGGTGGTAAGCTGTTGAGAATGATGACTTTGTTCCAAAACAGTTATGTAGAGTTGTCCATAATGCTGAAGTGAATGTCAGGTCTCTATCACTTATGATAGTTTGGAATTAGCCTGTATGACTAATTACTCTATTCCATATTTTTATGGCTATGTCCATAGCTGTGTCATCTTTATAAGATTGTAACAAAATTGCAGTTTTCCTTTACCTGTCAGCTAATACTAGGCATGCATTAAGACTCCTGTTTTTTTCCTGTAGGTAAGGCTGTTAACAAATTCATGTGAGCTATTTCCCATGGGGATTTGGGTTCCAGGATTTGGATCATCATTCCAAATCCCTTTCTTGTGGCTCTGTTTGCCTTTTGACATCTGTCACAGGTTTGGAAATACTCTGAATCATCTTTCCTCCAATTTGGCTAACAAGAACAGGTTTTCACCCTCTTGAGTGTCCGATAATCTGAGAGATGTTCAGATAAAACACCATCATGCAATTCACTTAGTTGAATATTTAACAGATTTCTATGTTTCCAGGACATAACACAGGTGTTTTTGGTCCTGTGATAATGTGAGCCTTAGAGGTATTTTCATATACCCAAAAGACCACAAATGATAAGTTAAGATACAAATATGAATAAAATAAATTTACTTATATTATAAAAATAAAAAATTAAAATATAAATACAAATTCATTTTTAAAAATCAAAATTTAATTATAATTTAAAAATAAAATTACAATAAAATTTAAAGTTATGAAAATACATTTTTACTTGTAAAAATTAAGTAAAAATGAATTTTTAATAAAAATTATGAAATTAAAATATTTTTGGTAAAAAGTTATATAAAATATATTATAGCTTTTTCTCCAAAAAATAAACATAAAGAAATTGTCACACCATTGGATTCCTCATAAAAAGTAAAGTGGGGTCACCTCTGGATGAAATTTCCGTAACTCAACTCTTAATAAGCTTAAAGTAAGTTTTTAGTATTTTTTGTACAAAAGTATGAAAATACTCAAAAACTTAATTTAATTCACACCACATGTGGTGTTAACCATCAATTTTTGTGTTGAAATTGAGGTGTTTTGTTTAGTTTAGAAGTTATGAGGAATTGAAGTATTTTCCATTGAAATGTCAACATGTGCGCATGTATTACATAAGTGAACTTTAATTTACATATGAGGTATCAATTATTACAGATGTGTAATTAAAAAATCAATTGAATTACATATGTAAATTATAATTGTATTACATGATGAGGGATGAAAGAAAAAAAAATTGGAAAGATTAATTCTGGGGGGAAAAGACACTCTATCTCTAAGGGGAAGCTAGACCCCCAAAATCCTTGCTGACTGGCATGGAATGTCAAATGTCATGCAAACATTCATTACTGTTGGACTGGAATTGAGTCACAGGGTCTGTGACTCAATTGATGATGAGGTTTTGATACCAACCAGGGTAGTTTTAACTGCTGCCAAGAGGTTAAAACTACCCTTAAGTTAGAGAAATAAATGTAAAACCAGTTTTAAATGATTTCTACGTCTCTTACACACATTCTGACGTGTTTTGAAGGCTCTAGACCAGGTATTGCTATAGTAATGGCTGATTTAAGGGTCTAAAATGGCTAAAAATAGCAAAAAATGGCTTAAACCAGCCCCTTTTTGGTCTAAACCAGGGTCCAATGATGCCATAATTGGCTTTTCTGTTGTCAGACTGTTTTTCACGACTGACAGGAGTAAACTTACTTTTGGGGTAAGAAAATTGATGGCTATAAAAGAATGTCTTCTTTGCCCCACTTTTCTCTTCATGTAAGAATCTTTTCCTTTTATAATTAGTTTAAACACTGTTAAGCCCATCAATAAAAGATTCCAACCACCCTTTTCAAATCATTTTAAACCTTTTAACCACGTGAAAAATCATTATAATCATTGTTTGTAACTTTTATAATCATTTTTACCCCTGAACCACCCCAAAAGTGAATTAAAGCATCTGTAATCACTGTTAACTTTGCCACTTTGTTTCCAAATACACTCTGGTCACTTTTGGGTTTTTCTTCTCTTCAAATATCTCTTTTTAAAGACTTTGTCCTTTAATTCATTTCTTGCAGTTATTTGCTCAATTAATTCCAATTGAAATCGCTCTTGAAGAAATTTCTTTTGTAGCCTTAAATATCTCTTGTAGAGTATTTTTGGATAAATCTTTATTGTCGGTAAAACAATAGATTTTTGTTATATTATTGTTTTATACCTATCAGCTTAAAAGCAAGAGAATTGGCCTTTTTTCCTTTGAAAATACTATATCTTACTATCTTTAAATAATTTTACCTTATACAAAATTTGAGGACAGGAAAAGCACTTGATATTTTATCAAAGTTCCATATCCACACCTTACATTTGTGGGCCCAGCCATGATATTTTACCTGTGACATAATTTTTTACTTTTTTTAATCTTTTTCTTATATTGAAAAGCTCAAAAATATATAAAAAAACAAATACTTATAATTCAAAAAATCCTTAAAAAATGGGTGTTGGTAAACACACGTAAGCCCTTATGTGTTTTTACTAAAAACTTACGTGTTTTTACCAATTTATGGTAAAAACACGTACGTTTATGGTAAAAACATGTAAGTGACGTTATTTTTCAAAAAAATTCCTCAGGCTCAGTTTTGAGGATTTTTTTGATTTTTTTTGCCATATTTTTCCCGACTTGGCATGTCAATAAGCACAAATTTTTTTCAATTTTTTTTTTTGCCACATTACACAAATTTGGCCAATATGCCAAAATGGCATTTTTTTTCAAAAATTCATTTAAATTCTTCTCACTTATGAATTTCCTTGTTTTTTTTTTAAGAATGAAGGGTTCAATGTGAAGAGTAAAGCATCTGAATCCCATAATTTTGGGAATTTTTTTGGGTGGGACATGTGAAGGCGCAAAAAAGGTTTTTTTTTCAAATGTTTTTTCCCGTCATTATAATATGCCTATTCTTAAAAAGTGAATTTCATAACTTCCCACTTATGAATTTCCTTCATTTTTTTTTGAATTAAAGGGTTCAATCTGGACAATAAACAGCCAGAAGTTCATGTATTGGGAAAATCTTTTTGGTGGGACAACAAGTGAAGGCGTAATGAGTTTTTTTTTCAACTGTTTTTTTTCTTGTGTGTAATATGACTTTTTTCAAGTACAAAACTTCCACATGTTTGATGAAAAAGGAGACTGAGGTGGGATTTAAGCAATAAAAATGACTGAGGAGGGGCATAATTGGCATAAACTGTATATACAAAAATCATTCAATCAGAATCAACCTCCAAAATAGTGGGTTTTTTCTGAGAGGGGAGAGGAAGATTGGACAAATACAACATTCTGTGTTCCTTAAATTCATCAGCCCACCCCAGGGCTTGTTTTTGGGCATGAATCTCCCATTTCACAGTAATGAGGGGGACTGGATAAACTTTAGAAATTATGATGTTGAAAGGAACAAAATGAGCACAACTATTCAAGAAGCAGATGAAAATGGGGGGATTATCATTTGGAGGACAGAAATAAGGGAAAAAAGAAAAAGATTGGGCTGTGGAATAAAAGAAAACTGGTCTTTTATACTTATTTTCAATTGGATCCCCCATGTGAGGCATGGACATCCACTTGCTTTTTGGAGCCTGGCCAACATCCTCATAGCATTCAATTCTTTCCAAATAAGAGGAGACTGAGGGAATTAAGGTGTTCATGGCTTCATAAAGGTCTTGATTTTGGTGAATTTCTTCAGCCAAGTCACCTCTGACATCAGCCCATTGATCTTGAGTCTTGTAAATGAAGTGGGATACTGTTCTTTAGCCACAGTTTCCATCACCCTGGACATTGAGGGCCTTGAAGGTGTATTTCAATATAAACTTGGGCAAGTCTTCTGGGCCAGTTATCTGATAAAATAAGTTCAAAAAATGAATAAATATCAAAATAAACCATATAAAATTACATTAAAAAGAATCAGTAACTCACAAACAGCTTGGAGCATTTATCACTTGTGTGATAATTGCTTTGACAATGCTCACAGGTCAAGTCAATTGCATAATAGATATTCAAACTGGTGGCAGGCTTGTGTGATTTTCTTTGTGAGGTTTTGCTTCCAATTGCCAATCTTCTGGACCTTCTAAGAGTTAATTCTGATTTATTCAATTCAGTTGCTGAGGGTAGTGAATCTGATAAACTGATGGATTTAGATAATGAATCCTCAGAATCTTCAGAATCTTCAGATGAGTCCACTTCCATAATTGGAGAGGGGACATTTGACTGGGATCTTGATGTGGTTGTGCTGGTCACTTTTGATGGGGGTCTTCCTCTCCTCTTGGATTGACTTTCAATAATTTCAAATCTTGAAGCTTCTCTTTTGTTTTGATTTTTGTTTTTATTCTTGGCTCCTTGGGGTCTTCCACGGATATTCTTGCATTATAGAGGGTCTTCATAATATTGATCATGCTCTTGACTCTTGGGAATTAGATCAAATGGGACTTTTCCAGTAAAAACATCTTGAAAATGTTGAAGTATTGGAATGATTTCTGCCATTGGACTTTGAAACAGGTCTTCCCCAATGTCTTAAAATATTTTCTTGGCTTCATTCTTGCTTTCTTTTTCAACACTTTGATCATCACCTTGAAAACCAGCCTGAGAAGAATATGACAAATAAAATCATTTAATAAGAAAAATAATAATAAGAAGAAATTAAAAAACCCTCACAGGAAAATTCAAATGCCATTGAGGATGGAAGTCTGATAATTCAAGCCTTTGGCGCTTGGCAAATGCCTTTTGGGTCTTATGCTTGCAAGGAATGCCTTTATAATTATTGTATTTGTTGGTGCATTTTTCATTTGGTGGAAATTTTGTTTTGAAATTTTCAAAGGCAATCTGAAGAGCATAATGAGACACCTTGCCATTGAGGGAACAGATGTGTGGAGGAAAATTCTTGACATGGACAATCATTTCTTTGGAGATTCTGTTGATAATTTCAATGAATTGTTTTCTGAATGCCATGTGGAGAGCCCTGAATACCTCCAGGAGAGTACCAGTGGAATTTTGGAGCCAAAGTTTGACCATGGCATGGGCACCTTCAACTCTGGAGGTGGAGCCCACACCCAGGTGGAAATGGTGATTGGTCCAGGCTGGCACATAATACTCCTTTAGAGGAAGCCAGGTATTTTCCAAATACTGCAAGACCTCAGAATTTTTAACTTGCTTTTGAAGCTTCTTCCAGTTTTCTTGGAAAGACTTTTCAGTGGGTGAATACATAAGCTGAGAAATGAAGACCAAAGTCATTAATAATGACAATAATAAGAAAAAAAGTGAAATGAAATGAAATGAAGTGAAGAAGTATATCACTTGATTCCAAAGGCCCATAAAATTTTCAAAATCAGTTTCATAACCAGTTTTCTTCATGCAATGAGCAGATACATCCTTGTTGATGTGCCAAATGCATAGCATAGCTTTGGAGTCTGGGAAGAGATTATTAATAGAGTTTTTCAAGGCCAGATCCCTGTCAATAACAATAACTGGAGGGGGAACAAGATTGGTGTTGTTGAGGACCTTTTCAATGTATTGATTTAATGCCCAAGTATATGAAGTTTTGTTTTCATTCTTCATCAAACAAAAAGCACCCAAAAAGGTCTTATTGGTTGAGCTGAATCCAACAATATGAAAAAGGGGCATTTTGTACTTATTGTTTTTATAAGTAAAATCCATAAGAATTACATGAGGAAAGCCATGAAGAAGTTTTAGGGCCCAGGGGTGAGTAAAAAACAAGGAGGTAATGTGTCCCTCAGAATCCCTTGCAGAGGAGCAAACAAAATTTTCTTCTTTAAGAGTGTCAATAAGAGCATCAATGGGCCTTCTGCCTTGCAGTTTGTCTTTCTTGATTTTCTTGTCTTGGTTGTAAATGTCTTGAAGGATTACAGGCCTGTCAGACTCCCTCTGGCTGCATAATTGGGCCTGAATTTGCCTTGGCATGAGTAGTGTATCAGACATTTGAGAAATTTGGGATGTTTCTTGCTCATTGAATTTCCTGAAAGCAGGATGTGCCATGATATTTTCAGTGGCATCATTGCTATGTTCAGGATTTTTGACTTTAAGAGTCTGAGTGGTACTCTTGGCATATTTCCTGGCATAAAGTCTAAAAGGACAGTAAAGCTTTCTTGAGGTGACCGTTTTGGAGGGGCTTTTGTTGGGATTTGAGGTGCCAGACCTATCACCACATATTTCAATTTGGTTGAGGGTCATATTGGACCTCAAGGTGCACACAGCATACCCCTGAGCCCTGGCAACATTATGCACATGTTGCCAAAGAAGCTCAAGGGTCTGAAATTCACCTTCAGTGGGGGGTTGAAGCATTTTTCTAATGAAAATTATGTATAAAAGTAAAAAAAAGGGGGGATTGGGGGATTTGGAATGGGGTAAGAACCTTTCAAAATGTGAAAAAGAGGTGAAAAAAGGTGTGAAAAATGAACAGAAGGGGTTAAGAGTGAAAGAAAGTGGTTTGAATGTGGGATTAATGGATGAGGGAAGGTAAAAAATTGGAAATTTGGAGGCTTGAAAGCAGTTTGTGGTGGTGGAAAATGCAGTCTTTGGGTGAAAAAAAGAAAAAAAAGTGTGAAAAGATTTGCAAAATGGCTTTTGTAATGCTGTTTTTCCAAAAAAAAAACAATGGTTTGGGGTGGGGATAATGTGGATTATTGGGGTGTTTGGGCTTGTTTTTTTTTGGGGGGGCTGGGCAAAAAAAACTGAAACAATTTGGAGTTCAAGAGGTTTTGTGGGGAAAAAACCTCTTTTGGGCATGTTTTGGCCCAATAAATGTGTGATTGTGTTTCATTTTTAATCAAAAATGGGCCTAGGGCACCCCTTACGTCTTCTTACTAAAAGCTTATGTGTTTTTACCAATTTATGGCCAAAACATGTAAGCTCTTACGTGTTTTTACCAATACCCTAAAAAAGAATTTCTTCTCATAATTATAAGTGAGGCTTTATTTTTGATTTCTCTTTTGCAAAATCTTTCTTTTACTTAATTGATTGGCTTTTTTTCATTAATTTTAGTGTCTGACAACATGGTAAGACAAGAAAATATTGAAACAGCCTCCACAGTTACTAGCATCATTCCTGCAAGCACTGTGATCACTGACCATAACAGCACTGTTATTATAACTCAGAATAACCAACAAGAACCATGTTGTTCTGAATTGATCAGCTTGGATATTGGTAATCCTCTTCGGGAAGGCAAAAATTTGGCAAATGATAAGTTTTTGACGTGAAATTACTATTTTAAACCTTTTTAATAATAAATTATGCCTTCAACCAAATCAGGAGAAAGCTATAAGCCCTCAAGAAGCTCCCAAAAAGGTCATAGACGTGATTATGGCAGAATCCAATCAGATACAGAAGGACAAGGGTCAGTAAAAGACTTCCACAACAATAAATTGTCCAATTCTGAAGCTGATGACACTATTTTACCTTCAAAAAGAGCTGACACTGCCACAAGAAGCCTCAGTGGATATTTACAAAGCCAGCCAGAAGGCCTACAACAATGCACTGCAGCACAAAGAGTACTTGATCCTTGCAGATCTGTGGAAAAACTGCATGAACTCATACCTGACTGTAAGAAAATTCCTGGGTCATCCCAACACTTGCAAGTCATTCAATGAATGGCATCCATTGATGGAAAATAAGTATATGATGCTTTTAACAGCAGAATGGAGGAAAAATAACCCACCACCACCAAAGCAAGTGCCAAGACCAGCCCCAGTGGCCAGCAGCAGCAATTGCGACGTGAATAAGCAGCCACAAGCTTAAAACAAGGGCAAAGGGAAGGCACCAGACCCAAAGCCTTACAACCAGGGCTACAGTATTCCAAAGATTCAGCAGGATTACATGGAAAACTTATTTCAGATGGCCAGAACAATGATGGAATTACAGAAAAGGGAGGCAGCCAGATTAAAATATCAGAAATGATTTCTGACATATTTGATTCTATCCCAGAGCTGTATGAAGCTATAAATGACGTGAAAAAACATCTTTCTGATAAAAATGAAACCAATTGTAACAACATTAAAACAAACAGCTTGAGTCTGTGCCAAATTAATGAAACACTTATGTGTTTTGAAAAAGCTTCAAGAAAAATTGAAACTTTCAATAATGATGATTCTTTTGGCAATAAAATAAATGAACAATCTTCCATTATCAAAGAATTAACAGAAAAATATTCTAAATTTAATATTGATGACATAATTGAAACAAGAATTAAACAAGCCACAAATATTATCAAGGCAGATGACAATAAAGTCCTTGATGACATTTCAAATTCCTTTTGTGAGCCTTGAGGTATATTTTACATACCCAAATAGGCCCCAATTATCTTAAAAATAAAGTTTGAATTATGCATAACTCATAAGTGATGCATATATCCAAAATTCATCATTTTTGATTTCAGAAAAGATGAATAACTTTTTATTGAGTAAGTAAATCCATAGATTTAAGACCAGATTTGGATTCTACACAAAAATTCACCTAGGGTAGCTCCATAGAGTGAATAAGCTCAAATTAACTCTTTGAGGTGGTAAAATGGAAAATACTTTGATACCACACCATCAATACCACATAAAAGATCCGTGAAAATTTTTGTTTTTCTTAATTTCATGCCAAAATAATGGGAATGTGAGAAATCCCATGTTACATATACACTAAGAATAGTGTTATGCATGTTTTGAGCACTTAATATCATGGTATTCTTACATGGACTTTTGGTACACCCATAGTGGATATCTCACTTGAAGCTTAAATTTCTATTTTTGACATGAAAAATAGGCAAGGGGGACGAAAGACATCAAACAGAGCCAGGGTACCCAACTTCTGAGGCCTCAGAGGCGTGGACAGCTCCAAAGCTTGGATCCATGGTTGATCTTGGCCTAATTGGTAAACTAAAACCCTTTGGTAACTTGGTTACCATGTTACAACTACAGTAAAACTTAAGAAAATAGCAAATAACCTGCTATTTTGACATGCCAAGGAGGTAAAAAGCTATTTAGACTCCTGTAACCATGTCAATTCTTAATGATTTTCCTTGGATAAACCCCAAAAGAGGAATTAAAACCCTTTTTTGGACTTTTATCCATTGCTTTACCTCATAGCAACCAGTGAAAAACTGATATTTGCAATTCTACGTAGAAATGAGGTAAGAACTTCAAAAATTCATTAAAAATACAATTCTTAATGAATCTTTCTGAAGCGTTCAGGACTAATGGAGAACTGTATTATCTATGGTGCAACGAAAAAGAATTACAGTTTTACTAGTAAAATTAAAATTCTTACTTACAGTCCATTTTTTGACTATTCTACATGAAACACTGAATCTTCAAAAATTCACAGTAATTACAACCTGCAATCAAATTGGAAATAACATTGATAACTTTGAGAAATCAATGATCATTTTGGAATAAAAGAAGATTTACAGATGTTACTCCTTTTATTTTTAACCATATTGGGGTTGGTAGTCATGTAAAAGCATCAATTAAGTAATTATGATAATCTTACATGACAACTGATGATGAAATCAATAATCCAAAAGGGTTTATTGTTTTCTCACTCACTGGTTTTTCAGTTTGCTCCATGGCACGCCTCTGTGAGCTGTTGTTGACTTAAAAGAGGCCTCCTCTTGCTGTTTTTTCCAGATCATCATCATCTTATTATCATTTAAATCATTATTACCAACAAGTAAGTATTAGTTATAGCTATTCTAAGTGTTTTAAATCTTTCAGAATGAATCAGAAAGACGTGAAATCATAGAATTAAACTATATATTGTTGTAATACTGTTATAAATCCATTTTGATCCTTAAAATCCACAATTCCACGTCAAATCTCTTTATCTTATCTTTCAATAAGCTCTTTGGAATATTAGTGAGTGATTTATTTTTTATTTCTTAAAGTTTTTCTCTAAAATTAGTTTTCTTCAAGAATTATCATTATAATTATTCTTGCAAAAGATAATTATATAGTAAAATACTTTTATTATTTTAATAAAAGAAGTTTTATTATTAAAATCTTCTTGTAATTGGTTCTTGTAGACAATTACTTTCTCACTGTTAAAATCACTAGTAGTGCTTAACACGTGAAAGAAATAATTCTTTAATTATTTAATTGTGGTAATAATAATATTTTATTATTATATGTCATAAGAACAGACACAGTACTGTTGATTAATAGTGATATTATCATCAGTTTCATAGTCACATCTTACACATTTACTGAAGTAAAGACATATGCCATTTCTTTGAAAAAGTGTTTTGATGCTTCAAAAGAAGAAGGATCAAAATTATCAATGAAATTGAATCAAGTCACTGCTGATAATACAAGATGGACAGAGTTTTGGCAAAAGCTTACACATAAAGAAGACATGTATAAAATTGAAATAATCAATTTAATACAAGCCTTACAATATGAATACAGGAATTCCCAAAGGTGTAAAAACAGTAAAATTAATGATATTGAACAAATACTGAACACTTTACCAAGAATGTCTACACCTCTGAATCAAAATGAGGGCACAAGGACTCCAAATCCACAAGTATTGGATCCTGATAATTCACAGTCAGAAAATGAATCAGCCACTTCTTTTCATAACTTGTAACCATCAATGGGCCAAGCACTTTTGAAAGAAGTACCAAAACTTAATGAATGGCCTCACTTCAGTGGTGAAGGAGAATATGACCATATGTAATTCACCAGAGGGATTGACATGATCAAAAAATATTTTGAATTACCAGAAAGATTGGTAACAGCAAGATTTAACACCTTGTTTACCAGATCGGCTCACAGATGGTATATCAAATTAAGACAAGCACATGGACACCAAAGTTGGGCTTGGTGGAAAACCCAAATTATCAACAAATGGGCCAATGATGCTTGGAGATTTAACGTGGAAAAAGTCTTTGAATCTGCCAAATTTAAGGCTGATAAAGACAAAGCTTTACCATGGTTTTGCCAACAAAAATACAGACTAACAGCATTATACCCTGACATGTCAGAATTTATGATCCACAGAAAGATTCTGAGACAATTTGGAGGTGACTTAGAGCATGCTGTCAAAAGCAGGACTACTGAACAATCTTCAGCAGAGGATATTATCAATATATTAGAAGAAGTAAACACAAGAACCAAAATTGGTTCTAGAAGGGTGAATCTCAAAACAAGGTTTAATACACCGTGGAAAGATTCTGTGGACAAAAGCCCCAATGAAAAGTCTAACAATAAGTATAAATCTGCAGATACAGTCAGAAAGTGCCATATTTGCCAAAGCACCACCCATCTAGCAGATACATGTCCAAAAAGGGGGAAAATCAATGAAATTGATATTGATATTGAAAAGGAACCTGAGGTTGAAAAATATGACATAATTGAAGACAATTCAGATGATAAGTCATCAATATTTTCTTAATCTTCAAAAGATATAGAAAATATCAATGCCACTTTTGACATCATGGAATCTTATTCCCACTTGCCACAATTGAGAAATGGTAAACTTGATTTATCAAAAACTCAAGATGCACAACTTATGAAAACAAAATAAGACAGGGGGAAAGGTTATACAGCTGTTAACTCCTGTATAACAGAAGTGGTGATTGACAACAAGCCCACTAAATGTTTGCTTGAGCCAGGAGCATTCTTCTCTTGTGTTGGTAAATCTTTTCTTGAAACCTGTGTACCAAATTTTGAAGACCAATTGTTACCAATTGATGGTATAATATTCAATAGTGCAAGTAATCCAATGAAAGAATTAGGAATTTTTGAGACCAATGTCATATTCCCACACATTAATGGGACTTTAAGAATCACAGTTGAATTTGTTGTTATGGAAAACCTCTCTAGTACCCATTTGATATTGGGAAATGACTATTTAATCATGTATGGGATAGATTTGCATAACACCAAAGACGGATACTTTACTATTGGAGACAATAAGCATCATTTTTACCATTTAAAAGACAAATTACAGTAAAAAAAGTATCACCAGTCAACTTAGAATTGGAAAAATTCAAATCTGAACAGTTAAATGCAGCTGAAATATGCCTTCATCTGACTGATAAACAAGAAATTGAGCTTTCTTCCCTTTTGTATGACCATAAAGGAGAATTTGCTTCAGACAAAGAACCTCTAGGAGCATTTGTTGGTCATGAAGTTTAAATCATTCTTCATATTGAAAGAACTTATCCACCACTCTTGAGAAGACCTGCATACCCAGAAAGTCCCAAGTCAAGAGAAGCTGATAAATTAAGATACAAATATAAATAAAATAAGTTTATTTATATTTTAAAAATAAAAATTGAAATATAAATACAAATTTATATTTAAAAATAAAAATTTAATTATAATTTGAAAATCAAGTTACAATAAATTTAAAATTATGAAAATACATTTTTATTTGTAAAAATTAAGTAAAAATGAATTTTTGATAAAAATTGTGAAATGAAAATATTTTTGGTAAAAAGTTATATAAAATAGATTATAACTTTTTATCCAATAAATAAACATAAAGAAATTATCACACCATTGGATTCCTCATAAAAAGTAAAGTGGGGTCACCTCTGGATGAAATTTCTGTAACTCAACTCTAACTAAGCTTAAAGTAAGTTTTTAGTATTTTTTGTACAAAAGTATGAAAATCCTCAAAACCTTAATTTAATTCACACCACATGTGGTGTTAACCATCAATTTTTGTGTTAAAAGTTAGGTGTTGTGTTTAGTTTAGAAGTTATGAGGAATTGAAGTATTTTCCATTGAAATGTCAAAATGTGCACATGTATTACATGAGTGAACTTTAATTTACATATGAGGTATAAATTATTACAGATGTGTAATTAAAAAATCAATTGAATTACATATGTAAATTATAATTGTATTACATGATGAGGGATGAAAGAAAAAAGAAATCGGAAAGATTAATCCTGGAGGGAAAAGACAATCTATATCTAAGGGGGAGCTAGACCCCCAAAATCCTTGCTGACTGGAATGGGATGTCAAATGACATGCAAAAATTCATTACGTTTGGCCTGGAATTGAGTCACAGGGTCTGTGACTCAATTGATGATGAGGTTTTGATACCAACCAGGGTAGTTTTAACTGCTGCCAAGAGGGTAAAACTACCCTTAAGTTAAAGAAATGTTAGTAAAAAGAGTTTTAACTGGTTTCTACGTCTCTTAGACACATTCTGACGTGTTTTTGAAGGCTCTAGACCAGGTATTGCTATAGTAATGGCTTATTTAAGGGTCTAAAATGGCTTAAACCAGCCCCTTTTGGTCTAAACCAGGGTTCAATAATGCCATAATTGGCTTTTCTGTTGTCAGAATGTTTTTCACCACTGACAAGAGTAAATTTCACTTTTGGAGTAAGAAAATTGATGGCTATAAAAGAATGTCTTCTTTGCCCCACTTTTCTCTTCATGCAAGAATCTTTTCCTTTTATAATTAGTTTAAACACTGTCAAACCAATCAATAAAAGATTCCAACCATCCTCTTTACATCATTTTAAACCTTTTAACCACGTGAAAAACTCATTATAATCATTTTTTGTAACTCTTATAATCATTTTTACCCCTGAACCACCCCAAAAGTGAGTTAAAGCATCTTTCATCACTGTCAAATTTGTGCCTTTGTTTCCAAATTCACTCTGGTCACATGTGGGTGTGATTTCTCTTTAAATACCTTTTTTAAAGACTTTTTCCCTTAATTCATTTCTGGCAGTTCTTTTATAAATCAATTCAAATTGAAATTTCTCTTGAAGAAATTTCTTCTGTAGCCTTAAATATCTCTTGTAGAGTATTTTTGGATAAATGTTTATTGTTGGTAAAACAATAAATTTTTATTATATGATTTTTTTATACTTATAATGTTGACAGAAAGAAATTTGGTGTGTTTTCCTTTAAAAATACTATTTCTTACTATTTTTAAATAATTTTACCTTTTACAAATTTTGAGCACAGGAAAACTACTTGATATTCTATCAAAGTTTCATATACACACCTCATAGATAAAGAATTCTATCAAGGAGGTGGAATTTTCCTCCATCATATGTTCTTTTCCCGACTTCATCTAGCTTGGAGGAGAATGATGTGTCTGTGAGCCTTGAGGTATATTTCACATACCCAAATAGACCACAAGTATATTTAAAATAAATTCTGAACTATGCATAACCCATAAGTGATTTATATATTCAAAATTAATCATTTTTGTTTTCAGTAAAGATGAATAACTTTTCTTTGAGTAAGTAAATACATGTATTTAGGGCCATATTTGGATTCTACACAAAAATTCATCTACATTAGCTCAATAGAGTTAATAAGCTGAAATTAACTGTATGAGTAGGTATTATGGTAAATACTTCAATACCATGTAAAAGAATTGTGTAAATTTTTTGTTTTTCTCAATTTCACACCAAAATAATGGGAATGTGAGAAATCTCATGTTACATATACACTAAAAAAAGCATCATGCATGCTTGTGGCCCTTAATATTATGGTATTTTTACATACAGTTTTGATACACCCATATTGGAGATCAGTCATGAAGCCTGAATTTCTATTTTTGACATGAAAATAGCTAAGGGGGGAAAATACATCAAAGAGAGCCAGGGTACCCAGCTCATGAGGCCTCTGAGGCCATGATAGCTCTAAAGCTGATATCCATAGCTGATCATGGCCTTGTTATTATACTAAAGCTATTGGGGAACCTAGTTACCATTTTAAAGTCTCATTAAATCATAAGAAAATTGCAAATAACCTACTATTTTGACATGACAGAGAGGGAAAGAGCAACTTAGACTCCTGTGACCATGTCAATTCTTAATTGCTTTACATGGATAAACGTTAAAAGAGTAATTCATAACCTTTTTGGACTAGTATCCATTGATCAACCTCATATAAACCTGTCATACTGTCATATTTGTAATTCTGCATAGAAATGAGGTAAAAACTTCAAAAATTCATTAAAAATACCGTTCTTAAATAATCTTTCTGAAACCTTCAGGACCAATGAATAATGGTATTACTCATAAAGAAACCAAAACATGGTTTCATAGGTGAAATTAAAAGCTTTACTTGCAGTCCATTTTTGATGATTCCATGTAAAATACTGAATCTTCCAAAATTCACAGAAAATACAACCTGAGATAAAGTTTTGAAAAACATTGATAACTTGGAGAATTTGATGTTTTTTCTGAAATAAAAGAAGATTTACAGTTGTTACTCCTTTAATTGTTAAATATAAACAGGTTGGTAGTCACGTAAAAGCATTAATTAAGTAATTATGATAATCTTACCTGACAACAAATGATGCAATCAATAATACAAAAAGGATTATTGTCTTCTTGCTCAGTAGTCTTTCAGGTTGCTCCATGGAATGCCTCTGTGAGCTTTTTTTTTGACTTAAAAAAGGCCTCCTCTTGTTGTTTTTCCCAAATCATCTTATTATGCAATTTTATCTTTGTTTCAAACAAGTAAGTATTAGTTAAATCTTTTCTTAAGTGTTTGAATTCTTTTGGAATCAAACAGAAAGACGTGAAATAATAAAAATAAACTATATTTTGTTTTGATATTGCTATAAATTAATTTCAATTGCTTAAATCCACAATTTATCCCTCAAATCTCTCTACCATATTCTTTCCAAGATTCATTGAAGTATTAGTGAGTAGTTTATAATTAATTCTTAGAAATTGTTTCTCTAGTATTTGTTTTCTTCAATAATTATGATCATGATTATTCTTGTAAAAGATAATTACAAATCAAAATAATTTTATTATTCTAATAAAGAAGATTTATCATTAAATACTTCTTGTAATCGGTTCTTGTAGACACTTCCTTCTTGCTGTTATAATCACTAATACTGTATAACAAGTAAAAGAAATAATCATTTATTTATCTGTTTAATTGTAGTTATAATAATTTTATTATTATATTTAATAAGAACAGTCATAGTACTGTTGATTAATGGTAATATTATCAACAGTTTCATAGACACATCTTACAATGTATTTGCAATATTTCAATAAAAGTTGGCACAAGATATGACAATATTTGTCCATTTTGTAGATTTCTTTGACTTGTTTAAAAGATTCTGTGCCAATATCTGTAGCACATATTCCCTCTCTATGATGTTCTTCTTGTGGTACCCATGCTGGGTTCTCATGTGTATTTGCTAAAGCCCATCTACTCAGACAATCTGCATTTTATAAATATTGTTACATTTATGAACTATAGTCATATTTCCTCTATATTCTTGGATAGCAATCTTTCATCTGAGAATATGTCTATTTGGTTTCTTCATGTTTGTGAAATTTTTAGATATGACCACATACCCAAAAATGTTGCAAGAAATATTTAGAATAATTATACATTAAAAATAATTACCTTAAAACTACAAAAATGCCATAAATTGGCACAAAACCTGGTTTAACTTAAAACCAATGAATAAACATGTGAAATATATTATACCATTGGATTCCCCATGGTAAAATACATATATACTATTTTTATGGCATATCTGTAAAGTCAATATTTAATGAGCTATAATTAATAATACCTTATAAAAAACATAAATCCTTAATTATTTCAAATACCAATGACACAATATGTAAAATGAATGGTACCATTGGATTCTACATAAAAGTCCACACATAAAAAAATTATGAAGCTGATCTCCAAAGTCAATACTTAAGGAGATAAGCTGAATATATGCACTTTTTTGGTCAATGCATATATTCAAGGATTCTAGCTAATATCTTTTGAAATATTCATGATGGAGTGATTAACCAAGAATAAAGTCATCACTTAATTACTGTAGGAATACAGAAATGAATTTCATTTCAAAAGCTATATACAAGGTTAAAACCTGTAAGAGATTATTGATTAAAATCAATAGAGCTGTTGACCACTTTGTTGTGAAGGTGGTCCAAACTTAAAAATAAGTAGACAGTCAGATTCTACTAGTTCCTTTGTGAAGAATGGCGTATTTTGTATTTCAAAATTGAGGGCATAACCCCGTTAAATCATGGTTTGAAGTTTAAAATGTTAAATTTCAACAGAAAAGCTGAGTTACAAGAAAAATCATCAAAAATAGAGTTTTGATGATGTAATGAAATGCTCTTGGAAGCTTAATAGCGTTATGCCAAGCTATTAGAATTACTTCTCTAAATTGCTGTTGCGTGTAAGACTTAAAAGTTATTAAGGGTCAAAGCTTGAGCTTAATTTGATCATTTATGATCGCTCACTGTAACTTTAAATTAAGTTTAACAGTCATATGAGTGATAAAATTGATGAATACTGTTAGTTTATGATTAAAGCTAATAAAATACACGAAATTTGGGGTTCTGTCTAGCCTTGACATCACCAAGCTTAGAGTTATTGTGATAACTCTAAATAATGGCACAATAATGAGATAATATCGTTTGATCATGATGTAATCATCACCAAACCTTAAAATATTGATCAATTCCAGTGAATATTATCAGTGAAAATCTACTAGAAGCCTGTTGGACTCTAAAAGGAAGGAATTTAATATAAATAGAGCTCTTTCTACTCTATTTCCCCCTCAGACGCTTACAAAACATTAAATCATTAAATAAAAAGGTAATTTCTTTACTATTTATATTTTCCCCCTCAGACACTTACAAAATATTAAATCATTAAATAAAAAGGTAATTTCTTTTTTCTTTGTATATAAAACTTTTATATTATTCAAGAAAAAAGATAATCTTGTAATAATCTTCATCTTTGACGTGATTATTTCAATTATTTAATGGCTTTGTTTAAATTTCTCTTAAAAACCTCAATTCCATGTAAAACCAATGAAATTTGTAATTTCTCTTAAATTTTATTGTAACTACATTTTAAATAAGTGGTATTTACATTTTGAGGCGTAAACTTATTCAAAATTATTATATTAATTATTAAAAGTAGGTTATTTCTCTTATTATAATAATTTTTCTCTATTATTACTTTTAATAATTCCATAATTGATATAAATAGTATTTATATTAATTTATAAATTTAATATTGGTAATATTATTGTTATTAATTGTTTTTTATTAATAAGAAAATTTTTTTTACGCCTTTATTATTTGTTGGTAGCAATAATAAAGTGCTTTTAAATATATTAATTATCTTATATTAATATATTTATTTATTATATTATTTTTTGTATAATATAAATCATATTATTATATTTAGTTAATAATATAATTATTTTACACCATAATTATAATAATTCTTTATTATTATAATTATTTTTATTTTATTTGTTACAATTATAAGGACATTCATAGTACAATAAGTAAAATATTAGTCATTTTTATTTATTTTTTCATAGTCAAACCTTACATTTGGGGGCTTGGCCATGATATTTACTCTAAAAAGACCTTTAAAAAGATTCTAACTGGGTTGATCCAATAATAAATTATCATTATAATCATAAAATTATATAATAATTTTATATTTTCTTAATTTTAAAAGCTATTGAGGCATTTGAAAAGCAATTTTACTGTCTTACACGTGGTTTTTCACATCCTTAGACTTGCAAACACTTTCTTTGAGTGACTCTAGTGATTAGAAAAGATATTTCATAAATTAAAAATAATTTTATATTATAAATTAAGTTTAAAAAGAATCATATTCACTTTTATTTTATTCTTTAAAAATTAAAACATAAAAAATAATAAAAAAAAACCAATGATAAAGTTATTTTATTCATTTTAATTTCATTTATTTAATTATTTTCACTTTTTAAAAGATATAAAAGCAATTTTTATGTGGAAAATTACCATATCTTACCAAAATAAGACAATCCAACAGAGGACAACAAAGCCACTGTTGAAAGATTGGTGGAAGAAACTTGCCCAAGTTCCCAAACACCAATTTTCACTAAGAAAAAGAAAGCTAAGAAATTAGACTTTCCAGGACACACCATTCAGGACTCTGAAGGTGAGTACCCCATTTATAAATTGCCATAGGAAGAATTCCTGTTCTGAAAGCCTCTTATTTTCTTATTTTTTTTAAATCATGACTACCAGAAGAGGATCCCAATACTCCATCCAATCAGATAGAGCTGGACTCAGAAGTAGAATTGATTCCTCAAAAGTGAAAAGGAAGGGCAATATCCCCAGTGGAACAGAATCTACACAAGGAAGTGCCTTATCCCAAAGGCAAGTCCCAGAAATGCCCATGGTATCTGAGCCAGAGTTTGAACTAAGTATGAGTAACTCAAATAGGTACAAACCACATTCAGAGGGCTCAGATAGACATCTACATGAGCCAGTACAAACAGTACTACACGGTGTACAAGGACAAAGATTGGGAAATGTTGCCCCAAATACACCAAGGAGTGATGAACTCCTGGCCCATCCTCAAAACGTTCCTCAAGGAGGAGGAAATAGTGAAATACTCCAATGGATGGAATCCATTATTATCCAAGCCTCAAATCAAGAAGATCAAGGAATACCATGCCAAAAAGAAAGAGGAAAGCAAGGAAGAAGCCCCAGTAGCTTCTACCAGCAAGCCTCAAGTCAACCAACCTCCCCAAGAAGGGAGGAAGAACAAGAAAAAGAATTGGAGGAAACCATATTCCCCAAGCTACAGGATCCCCAAAATCCAAAAATATGCCATGGACAATGTCTTCAACATGGCCAGAACCTTGTTGGAATTCAAAGACAAAGAGGAGCAAAGAATGAGATGACCCCATTTCTTAAAGAAATAACCTTGTCTCCTGATGTTGTAAATACTTTAACAGAGATTAAAAATAGTATTTTACCCCTTAAAGACATTCAAAATGGTTTATTATCTTTTGAAGAAATAAATAATAGCTTATCACCTTTAAAAAAACTTGTTTTACAAAATAAAAAAGAAATTGATAACATAAAATTTATGATTGAAAATAATAAACCAAAAGTATTAATTGATAATAATCCGAAATTAATACAAGGACAACAAGAGTTGTACAAATACATAAGTGATATCAAAGAAAAAACTTTGACAATCAATTATGATGTGAGTATTGATAAAAGCCCATTGAAATAATTGATTTAACAATAATGTTTCATCACCCCTCACAATGTGTCAGAATTCAAGTAGAGTTTGTAGTAATGGACAACTATACTAGTAATCACTCCATACTTGGAAATGAGTACTTATCACTTCATGGTATAGATATATCTAACAAAAAAGACAGATATTTTACCATAGGAGATAACAAAAGACAATATTTTGGCTTCTTAAATAACAAAAAACAAATCACAGTTATTGAGAATGAAGAGAAAAGTCCAGAAAAGGACCTTTTTATATCTGAACAACTCAAAGAGGCAGAATTCAATCAAGAATTAACACAAAAAATGAAAGAAAAATTGATTGACCTCTTATTTAAGTACAAAAATGCCTTTGCAACTGACAAGGAGCCACTAGGTGCCATAATTCGGCATGAGGTGGATATAATTCTGAATGTGGAAAA
This sequence comes from Austropuccinia psidii, assembly GCA_023105745.1. NCBI lineage: Eukaryota > Fungi > Basidiomycota > Pucciniomycetes > Pucciniales > Sphaerophragmiaceae > Austropuccinia > Austropuccinia psidii. Next base: position 25,670,941 of record JALGQZ010000002.1, read on the forward strand.
GCCTTACCAACCCTTAATAAGGAGACCTGCTTACCCAGCTAGTCCAAGGGCTAGAGAAGCCTTGGAGGCACACATTAAAGAATTAATGGACCTTGGAGTATTAAGAAAAGTAGGACATAATGAACAGGTAGAGGTCACTACACCTGTCATTATAACTTGGCATAATGGAAAATCAAGAATGGTAGGAGACTTCAGAGGCCTGGACACCTATACCATTCCAGACAGATATACAATTCCCAGAATCCATGAGACATTGACACAATTGTCACAAGTTAAGCTCATTACAGCCATGGATGCCATATAGGGCTTTCATGAAAATTTCTTAACAGACAATTCCCAGAAACTACTGAGGATAATAGTCCACTGTGGGATTTTTGAATACTTAAGAATGCCATTTGGCATAAAAAATGCACCTTCCCATTATCAAAGGATGATGAACACCACATTTCCTGAAGAATTATCAGAAGGATGGTTAATTATCTATATTGATGATATCATAGTTTGCTCAGAAACTTGGGAAAATCACCTTACAAGACTAGAAAGGGTACTACAAAAGATAGTCCAAGTCAATACAAAAATTCCCTCGAAAAAGTGTCATTTTTCATACAGTAAACTAAAAGCACTAGGACATGTTGTATCTGGACTTAGTCTACGCATAGACAAGAATAAAATAGCAGCAGTACCACTTAAGCCAATGCCTCAAAACAAAAGAGAAATGCAATCATTTCTAGGATTTTCTGGTTACTATAGACAGCATATAAAGGACTTTGAAAAAATTGCTAAATCCTTGTATAAGCTAGGTGACCAACAAACAGTCTATGAAATGACAGAAGAAAGAGTCAAGGCATATGAAGAATTGGAAAATTCCTTAACAAATTCCACATTTCTTCTAATGTCGGATTGGAAACTACCCTTCAAAGTTTACATTGATGCTTGTGGAGAAGGACTAGGTGCTGCACTACACCAGACACAAATTATCAATGATAAACCAGTAGAAGGACCATTTTTTTTATTTCAAGACAAATAAAGCCAACAGAAGCAGGATATGGAGAAAGCCAAATGGAATGCCTCTGCTTAGTGTGGGATTTAGAAATATTACATTATTACTTGGATGGAACAGTATTTGACGTGATTACAGACTGTAATGCTGGAAAATCTCTATTAAATATGAAAACTCCAAACAAAAATATGCTGAGATGGCAAATTGATATCCAAGAATACAGAGGAAATATGAGTATTGTTCATAAATCTAGCAATATTCATAAAAATGCAGATGGTCTTAGCAGATGGGCTCTAGCAAATACCCCTGACAATCCAGCATGGGTACCACAGGAAGAGCACCATATAGAAGGAATATGTGTTACAGACATTGGCACAGAATTCTTTAGCCAAGTTAAAGAAAGCCATAGGATAGACAATAATTGCCATATCTTAAGCCACTTTCTAATGAAAGACTGAAACGATCCATCACTTTCAACAAAATTAGATGAAACATGGAAAAAGGCATATGATGAAGGAAGATTCCACCTCCTTCATGGAATCCTTTACCATAGAACAAAACACACATGTGTTATTGCCTTAACAGATAGAACCCTGATAAACACTATTTTACATGATTGTCATGATAGTGTTGCAGCTGGACACCTTTCAGAAGACAGAACACTAGAGAGGATGAAAACCTGCTCTTGGTGGCCAAATTGGAAGAAGGATGTTTCAGAATACTGCCAAACCTGTGACAGATCTCAAAAAGCCAACAGAGCCACAGGAAAGAAATTTGAAATGATGATCCAAATCCAAGAACCAAAATCCCCTTGGGAAATAGTTCATATGGATCGGGTAACAGAATTACCTCCAGGAGGAGACAGAAGCTAAAATGCATGCCTAGTATTAGTTGACGGGTATAGAAAAACTCCCATGTTCCTACCATGTCACAAAGATGACACAGCTATGGACACAGCCATAATGATATGGAATAAAGTAATTAGCCATACAGGCTTATTCAAGAATATTATAAGTGACAGAATCTCTATAACTTGTTTGGGACAGAATTATCATTCTCAAAAGCTTACCATCCTCAAACTGATAATTTAGCAGAAAGAATGATACAAACCTTGGAGAACATGATCAGAAGATTCTGTGCTTATGGACTAGAATTCAAAGATTCTGATGGTTTTACCCATGATTGGTGTACACTAATACCAGCTCTTGAACTGGCATATAAAACATCAATCCATTCTTCTACTGGCAAAACACCAGCAATGCTAGAAAAAAGTTGGAATACAAGACTTCCTTATGATACACTCAAAAAGGACTTAGTGGATATACATCCAACAGAAAGCAGCTTTAAGATAATGCTTGACAAAGCAAGACACCATGCAAACAGATGTATGCAAGATTCTTTCAAATATACAAAAGAAAGATGGGATAAAAGTCATAAACTACCTGACTTCAAAATAGGAGACTTGGTCCTAGTATCAACCCTAAATTTCAATAACATAAAAGGTGAAAGAAATTGAAAGATTCCTTTGCAGGAACATTTATGACAAAAGCGCTCCATGGACCCAATGCTGTGCAATTGGTACTGACGGGTGAATTATTGAACAAACACCCAGATTTCTCTGTAAGTCTGATAAATCTTACAGCCCAAGTGATAAGGAACTATTTCCACTAAGAAATAAACCCCCACTTGAAATTCCCCCCTTGGAAGAAGGAGAAGAAAAGAAAATTGTAAAAGTCCTTAAAGAAAGAAGGACAAGAAACAAAAAGGGAAGAGAATACCTTGTAAGGTATAGAAATTCAACTCAAGAAGATGAATGGCTGCTTGAGAAATAAATAACAAATTCTGATAAACTACTAAGAAGGTTCAGACATGAAAGAAAACCTAAAGAATAGAGAAGTTAAGCATTATTGAGCTTCAAGACTAACAAAGTCTATTGAAGAGGTAGGACAGTAGATGATACCCTAATTACACATATCAGATTGTGATACAATCTTTTTTGGTGGTAGGGAATTTGAACGTTTGAGATATGACCACATACCCAAAAAAGTCACAAGAAATATTTAAAATAACTATACATTAAAAATAATTACCTTAAAGCTACCAAAATGCCATAAATTGGCAAAAAACTTGGCTTAACTTAAAGCCCAATTAATAAACATGTGAAAAAAAATTTTCCATTGGATTCTTCATGGTAAAATACACATCTACCATTTTTATGGCATATCTGTAAAGTCAATATTTAATGAGTTATAAGTAATAATACCTTATAAAAAACATAAATCCTTAATTATTTCAAATACCAATGAAACAACATGTAGAATAAATGGTACCATTGGATTCTCCATAAGGCTCCACACATAAAACAATTAAGAAGATAATATCCAAAGTCAATACTTAAGGAGTTAAGCTGAATATATGCACTCTTTTGGTCAACGCATATATTCAAGGATTTTAGCTAATATCATTTGAAATATGCATGAAAGAGTGATGAACCAAAAATAAAGTCATGACATAATTACAGTAGGAATACAGATGAACTTTATTTGACAAGTTATAAACAAGGTTAAAACCTGTAAGAGATTATTGATTAAAATCAATAGAGCTGTTGACACTTTGTTGTGAAAGTGCTCCAAACTTAAAAATAAGTATACATTCAGATTCCACTAGCCTATTTGTGAAGAATGACGTAATTATTATTATAAAATTCAGGGTATAACCCCTTGAAATTATGGTTTGAAGTTTAAAATATTAAATTTCAACAGAAAAGATGAGTTACAAGAAAAATCATCAAAAATAGAGTTTTGATTATTTAATGAAATGCTCATGGCAGAATAATGCGGTTATGCCAATATATCAGAATTCACTCTCCGAATTGCTGTAGCATGTAAAACTTAAAAGGTATAAAGGACCAAAGTTTGAGCTTAATTTGATCATTTATGATCACTCACTACAATTTCAAATTAAGTTGAACATTTTTATGAGTGATAAAATTGGTCAATACTGTTAGTTTATGATTAAAGCTAATAAAATCCACGAAATTTGTGGTTCTTCCAAGCTGTGACATCACCAAACTTAGAGTTATAGTGATAACTCTAAATGATGGCATAATAATGAGATAATATGGTTTCATCATGATGTAATCATCACCAAACCTTAAAATACTGATCAATTCCAGTGGATATAATCAGTTCACGTCTACTAGAAGCCTGGTGGACTCTAAGAGGAAGGAATGTAATATAAATAGAGCTCTTTTTACTCTATTTCCCCCTCAGACGCTTACAAAACATTAAATCATTAAATAAAAAGGTAATTTCTTCATTCTTTATATATAAAACTTTTATATTATTGAATAACAAAGATAATCTTATAATAATCTTCATCTTTCACATGATTATTAAAATTATTTAATTGTTTTGTTTAAATTTCTCTTAAAAACCTCAATTCCACGTAAAACCACGAAAATTTGGAATTTGTCTTAAGTTTTATTGTAACTACAATTTAAATAAGTTGTATTTACATTTCTAGGTGTAAAATTATTCAAAATTATTATATTAAGTATTAAAAGTAGGTTATTTCTCTGATTAAAATAATTTTTCTCTATTATTACTTTCAATAATTCTATAATTGATATAAATAGTATTTATATTAATTTATAACTTTAATATTGGTAATATTATTGTTATTAATTCTTTTTTATTAATAAGAAACGATCTTTTACGCCTTTATTATTTGTTGGTAGCAATGATAAAGTGCTTTTAAATATATTAATTATCTTATATTAATATATTTATTTATTATATTATTTTTGTATAATATAAATCATATTATTATATTTAGTTAATAATATAATTATTTTACACCATAATTAAAATAATTCTTTATTATTATAATTATTTCTATTCTATTCATTACATTTATAAGAACATTCATAGTACAATAAGTAAAATATTAGTAATTTTTACTTATTGTTCATAGTCAAACCTTACAATGTTCTTTAGAGCTTTCGCAGAATGACAGTGTAATTATAGAAAGCACTATTCCAATGATATAGTAGTGTAATTTTTCTAGAGCCCACACTAAGAAAAGAAATTCCATTTGCCTTTCTCCATATCTTGCTTCTGTTGGCTTTATTTGTCTTGAAATGAAGAAAAATGGTCCTTTAACAGGGTTATCATTAATGATTTGTGTCAGTTGTAGTGCAGCACCTAATCCCTTTCCACAAGAATCAGTGTACAGCTTGAAATGTAGTTTCCAACCTAGCATTTGAAGAAATGGGGCATTTATGAGGGCATTTTACAATTCCTAATATTATTTAACCCATTTTTCAGTCATCCCATAGACTTTCTGTTGGTCACAGAGCTTATACAAGTATTTTGAAACTCTTTCTGTCAGCCTGTGACTCAAAACCAGAGCACAAGCATGACAGCCAAAATACCATAAACCAATGGTATAGCCAAGATACCACCAAAACATGGAGCTGAGCCAAATTAGCTCAAAAGGTATTAAAATATAGAGGAAACTCACCTCTTTCAGAAAATATAAGTCCCATCACCATAGGACAAGAAATAACAAAGTTATTCCTGCTCAAAGTTGTTGCTGAGCATAAACCTTAATTTTCACCTCTCATCTAAAATCTAGAAGGAGAGGCTTAACCCCATCAAATGGGTATTCAAAATGAAGCTCTAAGCCAGGGCTATCCAATGGTACCAGCCAAACTGAGCTAGCACCAGTATTACTTGAGTTATGGTCAAAATCAGACCAAATAAGGGTGAACAAAACATTCACCTCTCATCTAACTTTTACAGTTTTAGTGTGAGATACTTAAAGTGGGGTCTTTTTGGAAAGAGCACAATCAGGGCTATCTGATGGTGCCATCCATTTCCTCATAGCTCAACTACAACAGAAGTTATTGGCCAAACAAGCTTAATACAGCTTTTGCCCAAACCACACCAATGTACAAAAATACTTGTACATGGAATAACTTTGTCATATTTAATGATAACCATGTCAGGTTGGGTACCATTGTGTAGAGCTCATATAGAGCTATCCAATGAACCAATTGTGAGCTTGATATCTCAAAAACTGACAGAGTTATGAGCGTTTTAAGGTCAAAATCCCACCTGCTGTCATATACAGCCTTACCATGGGATAACATCCCATAACCATGAATATGAGGTGTCAAATAGACAAAGAAGCATTTTTTTACCTCAATACCTCATATGTCAGTCAATACTGGGGTCCCATACAGTTTCTGTACAGCATTCTACGCGTCATACACGTCAGAATCAGGCTGTGAGGTCCCCAGATGAAAATTTTCACCCTGTATTGGTGAAAACCACCAAGATGTGGTTTCAAAACCACATCTGAGCCCAATACAGGGTATACAGGCTGTTTGCAAACCACAAGCCTATCATAGAGAGTGAAAAATCTTCACTTCCTCTACGTGGAAAGGTCTAGCAGCCTTTCCACCTCAATTTCAGGATAAAAGGAGGGCTTTTCACAGCCAAAAACTTATGATCATCCTGCTCTTGAATACCCTACGTAGTAAACTGTCAAAAACAGTTTTACTCTTGGGTAACAAACAGGTATAATTATATTTTTAATTATTGTAACTCTTATTATAGTAAACCAACTGGTAAGATTGCACCCTTGGTTCTCAATAGCGCTCACCACCACTATTAATCAATAGTAGAACCCTTTAATTATAATATAAATCGTCTTTTAAATCTTAAAACCTTATTTCAAATCAACTTTCTACGTGTCACAGTCATAATTCTAGTTGTAAATACCTTTTATTACTACTTCAATATAGACTCAACCTGACATTTTGGGGGCCTGGCCGTGTTTTTAACTTATTTTGGACCTTTACAAGTAAGTTTTTTCTCTTTTTATGATTTATTGACACCTGTTTTATCTTTTTTTAGGCGTCATTTTCTTTTAAAAAAATATATTTTATATATATTTCTTTTTAAAAATTTAATAATACTCATATTTTTAAGAGTATTTGTCTAGTGGCTAATAACCATAAGACCAGTATTTTTGGCGTGTTTTTGCATATTAAAACACATTGAGCCACTAATACAGTCCTAATTCTTAATTGAATTAAGACAACTCATACTGATAAACCAACAGTTGAGGCGTGTTTGGGCACATTGTTAACTCAATTACCCTGTAATACACCATCTTTTGACAGATTATACTTGCTGATAACAAGTATTCTGTAAGATATTGGTATACAAACAGTATACCACTTATCAATAAGCTGTATTTTTGACGTGGAATTGTTAATTCAATTACACTGTCACTATACAAGGGCATATTGTAGTAAAATACAAGCCCAGAGGCCATTCTTAGACGTGCAAAACCAGCCTTTTAAGAAGTCTTAACTGACATAAGCCCTCTTTTTCCTGTTTGATTCAGTGGAAGAAAACTTCATACCACTTGAGACCCAGTCACAGGCCAACATACCAGTGACACCCTCAGAACCAGAGGGCAGCAAGGGCAAAGGAAAAAGGCTTAGTGAAGGCCTGATTACAGCCAAGAAGTGGACACCAATAGCCACTCAGAGAAGTAGAAAACCACGAAACTCTGCATCAATACAAGGTAAACCAACCTTAGCCACTTGTACAGGGAAGATTACAATTATTAACCCAGTTGTAACTTCCAAAGGCAAACTGCCCAAATCAGCAGACAACAAATTTGTACAAGGCACAGTCAAAGGTAAATACCCTAAGAGCATAAAGTTTTTGACTGCTTGCAAACACTGATATGTCCCCTGCATACCTCAGAGACCTTGGCTTCCAAAGGAACCAGCCAGAGGAAAGAGGAGGATTGTCCAGAACCAGAAGACCTGAAAGAGGACACCCTGGACAGAGTAGTGGATGGCAAAACAATGAGGGAGATAATATCAACCTTGCCATTCACACTCCAATTCAACAGAAACCTCAAACCAGAGGACTGGAAGGATATGGATCACGTTCTTCAGATCCACCAACTCCTCAAAGATTTATTTCAATGGAGCATGGACAACAAAAGGTTCAACCTAGCAACTCACTGGGCAGAACTGGGTTCAAGTTGCCAGAAGATCTGTCTCAAAGAGATAGACTTCAAAGACCTTATGGTAATCACCAAAGGTTGGAATCCTACCAGGCAGCACAGACTCCTGGAGGCAAGGGCACAGAGGATAAGGGAGAATCAAGCCACTATCCTAGCTATAGAAGAACAGTTGACCCAGACAGGGCGTACTCAGATTCCTTCAGGTTCACAAGGAGCAGGCCAAATCAGCTCTCCAGTGGCTTCACACCATTCAGAAACCAGCAGATCAGTGGCCAAGAGTCACCATTCTTCACACTTCCAGGAAGTTTCCAGGAGAAGACAAGGAAACAAGGGCAAGAACAAAACCTCCTTCAACCAGAGGAGGAAAGAGTCAGATCCCATGATCCAGAAGCTGTTAGACTTGGTAAAGGAAGTACACAAGAACCAGAAGTAGTTGTAAACCACTCTAGAATCAGTAGTCCTAGTAATAGAAACATTACCCCCACTCAGACTGAAAATAACATTGTCACATCTGAGAGTAACATCAACAGTGATACACTGTGGTTACAAGTGTCCCAATATGCTGAACAATCTGCAAAGCAATTTGCAGAAATTAAAGCTAGCCAAGAGAGGATGAGACAAACTCAAGCCTCCTTGGAACAAATAGTTAAGAATCTTCAAGAAGGATATGCTCAACTGAGCAAAGCCTCTGAAGAATCCAACAAAAGACTGAATCAAGTCTTTGAAGAACAACACCACAGCACAAGGGACAGGGAGTGTCTGGATCAAGACATTAACAAATTGTTTAATGCCTACCATATCTTGAAGCCCCAACCACAAGGCCAAGCTATGGAGAATCCATATCAACCAGATGAAATCAAGCCAGATGCCATGTTGTTGAATAAAGCAAGATCTCCATCACAATACCAGGATGGAGATGGAATGTCTTATTCAGAGAAGGAAGCCTTGAAACAGCTTCCTGAGGCCTCAAACTGGCCCAAATTCTCTGGATCAGGAGAATATGATCATATGGAACTCATAGATTATATTGATGGACTCTTCATTGATGTACCAAGCATACCAGATTACTGGATTACTGCTAGACTGAATACTGCATTTAAAGGTCATGCAAGTATATGGTACACAGAAATGAAAGAAATCCATGGCAGAAGAAACTGGCCATGGTGGAAGAGTCAAATAATCCAAAAGTACAGTAATGGAACTTGGATATGGCAAAAGATCATGTCATTTGAGAATGACAAATACTCTGTGGACAAAGATCCATATGAGTGGTGTCTTAGACAGTCTAAAAGACTTAAAGACATTGATCCTCAGATGAACATCCAAATGAGGAATCACAAACTTCTGACACAACTGCCAGGAGAGCTAGAGCATGCAGTAAAATGCAGGTGCAACCAGAATTGCACTCTAGATGACATAGCCAATACCTTACAAGACATAAGGAAGAGGACTAATATAGGGAAATTCACCCCATATAGAAGCAGTAGTTTCAAAGAGAAACAACCTTTCAGGGTGGAGTTTAAAGACAAACCCAGAGAAAGAGTGGCAGAAGTGGCAAAGAAAAAGAATTCTTGTCACAATTGTGGTTCAACAGACCACTATGCCAACAACTGTCCAAAGGCAAAGAAAAAAGTCTATGCTATAGAAAAAGTCCCTGAAGAAGAACCTCCAACAGAGGATTCTGAATCAGACTCTATGGGAGATGCCATCAGGGAACCATCTGATGAGGATCAAGACCCAAGAGAGGAATTTCTAGTGGAATACCAAGAGGAAACCCCACTGGAAATCCAAGACATACAGTTAGAAGCAGGCATGCCACAGGACACTGCTAATAAGAACTTGTGCAAACACACACAAGATGCACAAACATTCCTGGTTACACCAACCAAAGGAATGGCATATATACATGGAACAGCCACAAAAATGACTGTATGTATTGACAATGCTCAGCACCCACTGATCATTGACAGTGGAGCACATTGCTCCATAGTGGCCAGAAATTATCTGGATAACCACTTCTCAAACTGGGAAAAACAGCTCATGCCCACTAAGGCAAAGAACTTCAAGAGTGCATCAGGGAAGATGACTTCCATTGGGACAATTATCAAAGAGATACTTATACCCCACAGGAAGGGTAATATCAGACTCAACCCAGAGTTTGTAGTGCTTGAAGATGCCCACATCCAAGGGTTTTTACTGGGAACAGATTACCAGAGGATGTATGGCATAGATATTTACAACAGTAAAAACAGGCACATTACCATTGGTACCAACAAGGAAAAGAAATTTTCACTTGATATATACCACATATCTTCACAAGATCCACTAGAAGAACTCTTGAAGGAATTCAAGGAGGGACAGTTTAACACTACCCTCACCAGTAAACAAAAACTAAGTTTACTGAAGATGCTGAGGAAGAACAGACCAGCATTTGCCATTGGTGAAGAACCACTAGGCAAGATTAAAGGCCATGATATAGAACTATATCTGGATGTGGAAAGACCTTATCCACCCATGCTGAGGAGACCTCCTTATCCAGCACGTCTGGAAACCCGGAAAGAAATTGAAAAACACATCAATGAACTCCTGGACATGGATGTCATCAGGAAGATTGGACATAATGAAATAGTGGAAATCACCACTCCTGTCCTGATCACCTGGCATGATGGCAAGTCTAGATTGTGTGTGGAGACTTCAGAGCCCTGAATAACTACACAAAAGCAGACAGGTACCCTATACCAAGGATACCTCATGCCTTGGATAAGCTGGCCAAAGCCAAATACATAACCAAGATGGATTGTATGAAAGGCTTCCACCAAAATGGAGTTAAACCAAACTCCATGAAATTGCTCAGAATAATATGCCATATGGGCATATATGAGTACACCAGGATGCCATTTGGCATCAAGAATGCACCAGCCCACTTCCAAAGGATGATGGACACCATATTTCAAGAAGAAATAATGGAAGGCTGGATGGTAGTATATATTGATGATATCATTATATACTCAGAGACATGGGAAGAACATGTACAATACATAGACAGAGTGCTGAGTAAATGTACACCCATCAATCTGAAAATTTCACTTAAAAAGTGTAATTTTGGCCAACAAGAGCTGCTAGCTCTAGGACACAAAGTCTCAGGCCTTAGTCTGGCAATTGACCAGAACAAAGTAGCAGCAGTACTGCAAAAGCCAGTACCAAAGAACATCGAAGAGATGCCATCTTTCCTTGGGTTTGCTAGCTACTATAGAAACCACATTAAGAACTTTGCACACATAACTAGTAGTTTATACAAGTTATGCTCAAAGGATGTAGTTTTTGAAATAACCAAGGAAAGGAGGGATGCATATGAGAGGATCAAATATGAACTCACAAATGCACCTGTGCTCATCTTGCCTGACTTTGAACTACCATTCAAGTTATACATAGATGCAGCATGCAGCCAAGGCTTGGGAGCAGCCCTTCACCAAAGACAAATTGTGGATGGTGAACCAAGAGAAGGTGTAATATGTTACATCTCCAGGCAACTGGAAGATTCAGAAGCCAGGTATGGGGCCACCCAGACAGAATGTCTATGTCTAGTCTGGGCTCCAGAAAAACTCCATTATTATTTGGAGGGAGCAGTCTTTGAAGTCTACAAAGACTGCACAGCCTTGAAGTCTTTATTAAACATGAAGACTACTAATAGACACATGCTGAGATGGCAAATAGCCATCCAGGAGTATAGAGGGAACATGACCATCATATAAAAGGAAGGCAAAAGCCATACCAATGCAGATGGCCTCAGCAGATGGCCACTGGACAATGTCAAGAGCAATCCAGCTTATGACCCAGAAGTTGCAGCCAAAATCCCTATCCATTTCATGGAAATAGATAGGAGGAAGAACTTCAGATTCTCTGAATGGGCACCAGGGAGTGGTACCCTTGACAGTGGAAACACTGATTCAGAAGGGACAGAAACCCCCATACTGGGAATAAGTTCCTCAGAACTGCACAATGAATTTTTCAATGCAGTACTGAAATCTTATGCTAAACACAAACAGTGTAGCATACTACTCCAACTCCTTCAACAAAAATACAGGATCCCAGAACTGGAAACTCAGCTGGAGGAACCCTGGTTGAGGGCCTATAAGGACAATAAATTCTTCCTTATAGATGGCCTGATTTATCACAGAGAAAAGCACACCAGTGCACTCACAGTGATAGACAGAGACCACATCTCTTTAATCCTGCAGGAATGCCATGACTGCCCCTATATGGGACACATGAGTGAAGACAGGACTAAAGAGAGGGTAGCAAGCACAGCTTGGTGGCCCAAGTGGGAGCAAGAGTTGAGTGAATACATCAACACTTGTGAAAGATGCCAAAAGGCAAATAGAAAACATGGGAAGAAATATGGGTTGCTTCAACATATAGAAGAACCCAAACACCCATGGGAAACCATCAACATGGACTGGGTCACAGGACTTGTCCCAGGAGGCAAAGAAAACTACAATGCCTGCTTAATCATAGTTGATAGGTTCAGCAAGAGCATGAGATGTCTACCATGCCATAAAGAGGACACAGCCATGGACACTGCTCTGTTATTTTGGAATAACATCATATCCACCTGTGGAGTCCCTAAGATCATAATTAGTGACAGGGACCCAAAATTCACATCTGAATTTTGGACCAATTTATATGACATGCTTGGCACCAAGCTTGCTTTTTTCACAGCTTACCATCCCCAAAGAGATGGCCTAGATGAGAGGATGATCCAGACTATGGAAGACATCCTTTGAAGGTTCTGTGCCTATGGCATGGAATACAAGGATCATGAAGGATACACCCATGACTGCGTTACCCTTCTACCAGCTGTTCAAGTGACTTATAATACAAGTCAGCACTCTACCACAGGAAAAACACCTGCAGTGGTAGAGAAAGGGTGGAAGCCCCTGTTGCCTGTGGATCACTTGAAGAAAAATCTTCTGACCATGCACCCCACATCCAAAGACTTCCATCATATGTGGAAGAGGGCTTGTGACACAGCTGCCAAATGCATAGCTGAGGCAAAAGAATATAATAAACAGAGGTGGGAGAAGACACACATGCAACCTGACTTTAAGGAAGGGGACCAGGTGCTAGTGTCTACACTGAAATTTAATAATCTTAAAGGACCCAAGAAGATGAGGGACTCATTAACCCGCAGTCCAACTGGCTTATAATACAAGCCAACACTCTACCACAGGAAAAACCCCTGCACTGGTAGAGAAAGGGTGGAATCCCCTGTTACCTGTGGATCACTTGAAGAAAAATCTTCTGACCATCCACCCCACAGCCAAAGACTTCCATGATATGTGGAAGAAAGCCTGTGATACTGCTGCCAAATGCATAGCTGAGGCCAAGGAGTATAACAAGCAAAGGTGGGACAAGTCACATATGGAACCTGACTTCAAGGAAGGGGACCAGGTGCTAGTGTCTACACTGAACTTTAACAATCTCAAAGGACCCAAGAAAATGAGAGACTCATTTGTAGGGCCCTTCACTATCATTAAGTTGATAGGGAAGAATGCAGTAGAGGTCAAGCTCACTGAGGAGTTTTCTAGGAAACACCCAGTCTTTCCAGTGAGCCTGGTCAAACCATACTTCCAAACAGAGGAGGATAAATTCCCCTCCAGGAAGAAAAACATCACTCCACCAGAAATAGTGGAAGTAGAAGACTCCCCTGGACCTGTGAGTAAAATCATCAGGGCCAGAAAAATCAGACTTAATGGGAAGGATCAGAGACAATATCTAGTCAGATTCAAGAACCAGACAGCTGAAAAAGACAAATGGTTGGCAGAGGATGCCATACCAGATGGAAACCTTCATTTAAGGAGATTCAGAGCCTCTAGGAGGACTGAACAGTCTCATCTATGATGAGCCTTTTTTAGAGGGAGGGTATGTCAGCCTGTGACTCAAAACCAGAGCACAAGCATGACAGCCAAAATACCATAAACCAATGGTATAGCCAGGATACCACCAAAACATGGAGCTTAGCCAAACTAGCTCAAAAGGTATTAAAAGATAGAGGAAACTCACCTCTTTCAGAAAATATAAGTCCCATCACCATAGGACAAGAAATAACAAAGTTATTCCTGCTCAAAGTTGTTGCTGAGCATAAACCTTAATTTTCACCTCTCATCTAAAATCTAGAAGGAGAGGCTTAACCCCATCAAATGGGTATTCAAAATGAAGCTCTAAGCCAGGGCTATCCAATGGTACCAGCCAAACTGAGCTAGCACCAGTATTACTTGAGTTATGGTCAAAATCAGACCAAATAAGGGTGAACAAAACATTCACCTCTCATCTATCTTTTACAGTTTTAGTGTGAGATACCTAAAGTGGTGTCTTTTTGGAAAGAGCACAATCAGGGCTATCTGATGGTGCCATCCATTTCCTCATAGCTCAACTACAACAGAAGTTATTGGCCAAACAAGCTTAATACAGCTTTTGCCCAAACCACGCCAATGTACAAAAATACTTGTACATGGGATAACTTTGTCATATTTAATGATAACCATGTCAGGTTGGGTACCATTGTGTAGAGCTCATATAGAGCTATCCAATGAACCAATTATGAGCTTGATATCTCAAAAACTGACAGAGTTATGACCATTTTAAGGTCAAAATCCCACCTGCTGTCATATACAGCCTTACCATGGGATAACATCCCATAACCATGAATATGAGGTGTCAAATAGACAAAGAAGCATTTTTTTACCTCAATACCTCATATGTCAGTCAATACTGGGGTCCCATACAGTTTCTGTACAGCATTCTACGCGTCATACACGTCAGAATCAGGCTGTGAGGTCCCCAGATGAAAATTTTCACCCTGTATTGGTGAAAACCACCAAGATGTGGTTTCAAAACCACATCTGAGCCCAATACAGGGTATACAGGCTGTTTGCAAACCACAAGCCTATCATAGAGAGTGAAAAATCTTCACTTCCTCTACGTGGAAAGGTCTAGCAGCCTTTCCACCTCAATTTCAGGATAAAAGGAGGGCTTTTCACAGCCAAAAACTTATGATCATCCTGCTCTTGAATACCCTACGTAGTAAACTGTCAAAAACAGTTTTACTCTTGGGTAACAAACAGGTATAATTATATTTTTAATTATTGTAACTCTTATTATAGTAAACCAACTGGTAAGATTGCACCCTGGGTTCTCAATAGCGCTCACCACCACTATTAATCAATAGTAGAACCCTTTAATTATAATATAAATCATCTTTTAAATCTTAAAACCTTATTTTAAATCAACTTTCTACGTGTCACAGTCATAATTCTAGTTGTAAATACCTTTTATTACTACTTCAATATAGACTCAACCTGACACCTTCAAGGTCCTTTTTATGCTGTATGTAATATCCATTAAATCCTAGAAATGATTGCATTTCTTCCTTGTTTTGGGGCATTGTCTTCAGTAGCAGTGCTGCCACTTTTGTTTCTTCTATGCCCAAACCTAATCAAGATACAACATGACCCAGTGTTTCTAGTTCACTATATGCAAAGTGAAATTTTTTTCAAGGAAATTTTCATATTTACTTGAAATATTTTTTGTAAGACTCTTTATACTATTTAAAATTCATTTTCCCAAGTTTCAGAGCAAAACATGATATCATCAATATACATGATGGACCCCCCTCCGGATAATTCTTCAGGAAATATGGTATTCATCATTCTTTGATAGTGAGAAGGTGATTTTTTTATACCAAATGCCATCCTTAAATATTAATGTATTCCATAGTGGACTATTATCCCCAGTATTCTCTTGGCATTGTCTGTTAAGACCTTTTGGTGAGAACCATTTAAAGAATCCATGGCCATAATGAACTTTGCCTGTGACAATTGTGTTAATATCTCATGGGTTCTGGGTATTGGATATCTTTCAGGGATATTTTAGGTAAATAAAGCTCTAAATTTCCCTAAAATCAGTGATTTTCTATTGTTACAAGCTATAATGACAGGTGTAGTAGCTTCTACCTGTTCATTATGTCCTACGTTCCTTGTCACTGCAAGGTCCATCAATTCTTTAATTTGTACCTCCAAGCCTGCTCTAGCTCTTGGTCTAGCTGTGTGAGATTGTCTTCTTAGAAGAGGTGGATAAGGCTTTTCCACATTAAGAATAATGTCTACCTCATTTCCAATGATTTCACCCAGTCGCTCTTTGTCAGTTTCAAAGGCTTTTTTGTATTTAAATAAGAGGTCAATCAAGCTTTTTTTCATTTCTTCTGTTAATTAGGGATTAAATTTTGCCTCTGTGAGTTGTTCAATTATGAATTAATGCTTTTCTGGGTTTGGCCCTTAATCTTTGATAACATTAATTTGTTTCTTATTGTTTAAAAAACCAAATTTCTGTCTTTCATTGTCTCCTATGGTACAATATCTGTTTTTCTAGTTAGAGATATCTATGCCATAGATTGTAAGGTAATAATTTGCTAGTATAAATTTTTACTACTACATTTTTCCATCATTACAAACTCTCATTTCACTCCCATACATTGGGAAGGATGGGGAAAAATCAATGTTAAGTCAATTATTCCAAGGTGCCTCATGCTTTCACATGCACTGCTAAGCTTAACCCCTTGTAGTGGTATAGTTCTTTCTTCC
This sequence comes from Austropuccinia psidii, assembly GCA_023105745.1. Lineage (NCBI taxonomy): Eukaryota > Fungi > Basidiomycota > Pucciniomycetes > Pucciniales > Sphaerophragmiaceae > Austropuccinia > Austropuccinia psidii. The sequence continues at coordinate 25,687,636 of JALGQZ010000002.1, forward strand.
CAATCTGGTATAATTAGTTTCAAATAACTTCTACCAACAAATTTGAATTATGCTCATGTGTTCAGGTTCACTCTTGCCTCTTGGTTTTCAACCATGCTAATACTTATACTTTACTTTCCAGATGTATATCCCATTCCTTTGGCAGGTTTGGCTCTGTGCAGTTTGGCATCTTCTATGTTTGTGAGGCTTGTATCAGATGTTCAACCTTGTGAGAAGTTTGAGTTTACATCTAGTAGTTCATATATTAAATCAATATTATTAATTTGTGCATTAATTATATTAATCTAATCCCTTTGAGAAGTTTCTGAATCTTCAGTGTCTCTTTCAGAATGAGATTCATATTCTTAATCATTGTGTTCTTCTGTTTCCACAATTGCTTAGTTGCGTTTTTGGGGAAATTATTGCCTAAGTGACCAATACCACCATGTTTATGGAATTTTCTTTGCTCATTAGTGTTGGGTGTATTAGGTTTGAAAGTATCCCTTGTTTTATTTGGACTTTAAATATCCAATCTTTGAAATTTTCTGCTAATATTGGTTCTTGTCACTATTTCTGCGAGTGAATTAATGTATTCCTCTGTGGAACATGGCTCTATGCACCTAATTCTCAGTGAATGTTCCAGTTCTTCTCCACTTCTTTTGAGTATCTTCATGTGTACCATTTTCTGTGACATTTCTGGTTACAGTGCATTTAATCTTTCAACTTTTTTTTGAACCAAGTCAAAGCTTTATCCTTATTTGAGTCAAAGAAGGAATTTTCAAATGCATTTTGTATTTTGTGCCTCCAGCCATCATTTGCCCACTTAGTGACTATTTTGTCTTTCCACCAAGACCATGTATTTTTGCCATTTTTTTTCTTATGACATCATACCATCTTTTTGCACATTTTTCAAATAATAAATCTAATATTGCAGTGATTAATTCATCTGGTATGGCATAATCTTCTTGTAACATCTCAATTCACCTTCACCTGTGAATGTTGGCCATGCTTTCAATTTAGGTTCTTCTTTCATTAAGACTTGATTATTGTCTTGAAGGCCCAAGTCTGATATGAATGGATTTGTTATTTCCTCTTTTGGTTTAACAGGACTTCTTGTGTGAAAAAATGGGTTTTATAGCTTTGGTGTATTCAGGTTAGCCTCATTTATTTTATATTTTTTTTCAGTAATAAGTCGTATTTCACTTTGGATTTCATCTTTGAGATTCATTCTTGCTTCATTACCTTTTTCTACAGGGTCTAGAAGTAATTTTTGATGTGATGAATTCTTTTCTTCAAATTTTTCAACAGAAATGCTTAATTTGTTGAATTTTTCTATCAGATCATCAATACTCACATCATAATTGATTGTCAAAGTCTTTTCTTTGATATCTTTTATGTATTTATATCATTCCTGTTGTCCTTGTATCAATTTCTGAGTATTTTCAATCAAGATTTTCGGTTATTATTTTCAACTATAAATTTAATGATGTGAATATGATTTTTAACTTGTACAATCATTTGCATTGAAGATGGTAAACTATTATTTATTTCTTGTAAAGATAATAAGCCATTTTGAATGTATTTTAGAGTTAATATACTATTTTTGATTTCTGTTCGAGTATTTAAAACATCAGGTGAAAAATTCATTTCTTTGAGAAATGGGGTTGTCTCATTCTTTGTTCCTCTTTGTTGTTGAATTCCATCAAGGTTCTGGCCATTTTGAAGACATTCTCCATGGCATCTGTTTGGATTCTTGGAATCCTGTAACCTGGGGAATAGGTTTTCCTCCAATTATTTTCTTGTTCTTCTTCCATTATTGAGGAGGTTGGCTGACTTGGGGATTTCTGGTAGAAGTTACTGGGGCTTCTTCCTTGCTTGCCTCCCTCTTTTTGGCATGGTACTCCCATATTTTTTATTTTAGGATTGGATGATAGTGAATTCCATCAATTGGAGTATCTCACTTGAGAAGGTCAGTTGTTGCCTTTGTGAGTAAAACTCAAGGGGTTTCTGAGGGTAAATCTGGAGGATTGGGGGCCAAATTCTCTGGGTCTTTGATAATGCTTTGAGGAGTGTTCCAAGAGGGTTGTATTGTATTCATGAGTGGTCCTTCAAGGAACATAGTGAGAGTGAATTTTGGAGTCCTTCAAGCCAATCCCAGAGCCAATTTTATTTCATCAGCATTCACTTGAATATTTATCCCTGTTTTTGGTGGGTTGGTCAATAAATTTGAAGGCACTTTTGATGGCTTTGGTGAAGAATAAAACTGGTTTAATATTTGTTTGCATTTGGTTTATCCTTTATCCCCATTTTTACTGTTACTAGAACTACAATGGAACCTCCAAATACATGACATGGGAAGAAATGCTGCTGCTATATAAAAAAAGAAAAGAAACAAAAATATACGATTAAATAAAGAAACTAAATTCAGAGAAAAAGAGAGGAAAGAAAAGAAATAAAGAGATTCCTGAGTTTTGTCCTTCTTGGGGTAAGTTTCTTTATTTTGGGAATGAATTTCTGAAAGATAAAAACCAAGCATTCGATGCTCACAGAGTGGCCTAGGTGATGTTTCCCAAGAAGTAGAACCCTCAGAGATGCATACCAGGAGATGAAGCTTAAATTCATAACTTCCACTCCCCACTAAGAGCCATGAACAGATAGATTTGCCATAATTGACTTTGAAGTAATGAATTTCTTGAATAATGATAATTGGAATAAGCTGGAAAAGGAAGAATAAAAGAGAAAAGAAGAAATTTGGCCATATCTTGATGAAGATTCCAAATTTGAGGGTAATGAGGTTGCAAGACCTTCTGAATCTGCCCAAAGAATTTAAACGCGCCCACAAAGTGGCCAAGGTGAGGCTTACAAAGACATATGGGTAGAATACCCGTTTAAAGGTGCATGCCATGAGAGGAACTTGCTTTCATAAAATCCAATTCCCACCAAGAATCATAAAATCATACTCCTGAGGCTTTTGGGGCGGGCTTGTCAGGATAAAATCAATGGAAATCCTTGAAAAGGTCTGGTGAGTTGGTATGGTTGGAAGCTGGTTCCCAAGTTGTTCTTTCTGGTTCTTCACTGAATCCTTTCCACTCTACAAGATACCATAATCTACCTCTTTTAATTTTTGGGTCCAAAACATGAGCCACTTCTGTGAGCCTTTGATATGTGACTACATATCCAAAAAAGGTCACAACAAAATTTCTGTAATAATTATACTTAAAATAATTATCTCAAAAATTAGTAAAATATCATGAATAAGTACAAAATCTGAATTAAATCAGAATCTAATGAATGAGCATGTGAAGTATATATATACCATTCGATTCCTCATGGTAAAATACACATATGTCATTTTTATGGCATATCTGACCAGTCAATAAATACTGAAGTATAAGTAATAATACCTTAAAAGAGGTAAGAAACCTCATTTAACACAGAAGCCAATGAAACAACATGTAAAATAAATTGAACCATTGGATTCTTCATAGACATATAAATATAAAACAATTAAAAAGCTATTCTCTAAAGTCAATAATCAAGTAATTAAGCTGGATATATGTACTTTTTTGGTCAATGCATATATTCATGGTTTCCAGCTAATATATCTTGAAATATACAAGATATAGAGTTAACCAAAAAAAAGTTCCCACATAATTACTGTAGCAACACAGATATGAAATTTCTTTCACAAGTTATAAACAAGGTTAAAACTTGTAATGGATTATTCAATAAAATTAATGAAGCTGTTGACCACTTTGTTGTGAAAATGCTCCAAACTGAAAAAATGGACAGTCAGATTTTACTAGCTCATAAAAATAAATTAATTTTTATTGTAATGTTCAAGGTATAACCCTTTGAAATCATAGTTTGAAGTTCAACATATTATATTTCAACAGAAAAGATGAGTTACAAGAAAAAAAATCAAAAATAGAGTTTTGATGATGTAATGAAATTCTCTGGGAAGCTTAATACGGACATGCCAAGTCATCAAAATCCACTCTCATAATAGCTGTAGCATGTATAACTTCAAAGTTAGTAATGATTAAAGTTTAAGATTAAAATTGCTCATTTATGATCACTCAATGTAATATTATTGTAAGTTTAACAGTCATATAAGTGATAAAACTGGTGGATACTATTAGATTATGATTAATAATAATAAATTAGATGAATTTTAGGCTTCTGCCAAGCCTATGCCATCATCAAACTTCGAGTTATAGTGATAACTCTGAATAATGCTGTAATAATGAGATAAGATGGTTTGATCTTGATGTAATCAGCACTAAACCTTAAAATACTGATCATTTCTAGTGAATACCATCAGTACACGTCTACTGGTGGCCTACTGGGATCTAGAAGGGAGGTATTTACTATAAACAGAGCTCTTTTTACTCTCTTTTTCCCTCACACGCATCAAAACATTAAAACAATTAAATTATAAGGTAAAATCTTTATTCTTCATATATAAGTCAATTACATTATTAAAGACCAAAGATAATCTTCATTATAATCATCATCTTTGACATGATTACTCCAATTGTTTTAATGTTTTGTTATATTTCTCTTAAAAACCTCAAATCCACATAAAATCAAGAAAATTTGTAATTTTGCTTATTTTTCATTGTAAATACAATTTAAACAAGTTGTATTTCTATTATTTGGCATAAAAATATTCAAAATTATTATACTGAGTGTTAAAAGTAGGTTATTCTCTCTTATTATAAGAATTTTCTCTTTATTATTACTTTAATAATTCTTCAATCAATATAAATAGTATTTATATTAATTTATAGCTTTAATATTAGTAATATTATTGTCTTTGATTGTTTTTTATTAATAAAAAAAAACTTTCTACGCCTTTATTGTTTGTTGGTAACAATAATAAAGTGCTTTTAAATATATTGATTCTTATATATTAATATATTTATTTATTATGTTATTTACTTATAATATAAGTTCTATTAGTTTATTTATTCAATAATATAATTATTTTTACGCCTTAATTATAATAATTCCTTATTATTATAATTATTTTTATCTTTTTCATTTTATTTATAAGGAAATTCAGAGTACCAGAAGGAAAATTTTGGTAATTTTTACTCATTGTTTCATAGTCAAACCCTACATATGGGTGCCTGGCCGTGATATTTACTCTAAAAGACCTTTAAAAAAAATTACAATTGGGTTTATCCAATAATGAATTAGAATTATAATCATAAAATTATATAATAATTTTATATTCATTGGTTTTAAAAGCTATTTAGGCATTTGGAAGGCAATTGTACTGTCTTACATATGGTTTTTCACATCCTTAGACTTGCATCTTTCTTTGAGTGACTCTGATTATTAAAAAAGATATTTTATAAATTGAAAATTATTTTATATTATAAATTAATTTCATAATAGAATCATATTCATTTTTATTTTATTCTTTATAAATAAAAAATAAAAAATATTAAAAAATATTAAAAAATATTGCAAAATATTAAAAACCAATAAGAAAAAAAAATTTTAATTCATTTTTTCAGTCATTTCATTTATTCAAAGATATAAAAGGAATTTTTTTTGTGGAAAATTACCATATCTTACCAAAAAATAACACTTCCATTTATTTGTCTTTTTTAGTGTTTGATGACAATCCAACAGAAAATAACCAAACCACTGTTGGGAGATTGGTGGAAGAAGCTTGCCCAAGTTCTTCAACACCAATTGTCACTAACAAAAAAGAAAGGTAAGAAATTAGACTTTCCAGGACCCAATATTCAGGACTCTGAAGGTGAGTACCCCCTTCATAAATGGCCATAAGAAGAATTCTTGTCCTGATACCTTCTTATTTCTTATTTCTTAAATTATGACTACCCAAAGATGTTCCCAATACTCCATCCAATCATATGAGGCTGGACTCAGAGGTAGAATTGATCCCTCAAAAGGGAAAACAAAGGGAAATATCCCAAGTGGAACAGAATCTACACAAGGAAGTGCCTTATCCCAAACGCAAGTCCCAGAAATGCCCATGATATCTGGACCAGAGTTAGAACTAAGTATGAGTAACTCATGTAGGTACAAATCACATTCAGAGGGCTCAGATAGAAATTTACATGAGCCAGTACAAGCAGTACTACACACTGTACAAAGACAAGGACTGGGAAATGTTGCCTCAAATACACCAAGGAGTGATGAACCCCTGGCACACCCCCCAAAATGTTCCTCAAAGAGGAGGAAATAGTGAGATACTCCAATGCATGAATTCCACTATCATCCAAACCTCAAATCAAATAGATCAAGGATTACCATACCAAAAAGAAGGAGGAATCCAAGGAAGAAGCCCCAGTAGCTTCTACCAGCAAGCCCCAAGACAACCCACTTCCCCAAGAAGGTAAGAAGAACAAGAAAAAGAACTGGAGAAAACCATATTCCCCAAGCGACAGGATTCCGTTAAATCCAAAAGGATGCCATGCAAAATGTCTTCAACATGGCCAGAACCTTGATGGAATTCAAGGACAAGGAGGAACAAAAAATGAGACAACCTCATTTCCCAAAGAAATAACCTTGTCCAAAGATGTTGTAAATACTTTAACAGAAATTTAAAATACTATATTACGTCTAAAATTAATTAAAAATAGCTTATTATCATTACAAGAAATAAACAATGATTTATCTTCTTTAACAAAAATTGTTTTAGAGAACAGAAAGGAAATTGAAAACATTAAATTTTTTGTTGAAAATAACAAACCAAAAGTTTTAATTGACAGTACTCAAAAATTAATACAAGGACAATAGGAATTGTAGAAATACATTAAAGATATCAAAGATAAATATTTGACAATCAATCATGACATGAGTATTGATAATCCTACAGAAAAATTGAACCAATCAAGTATTTCTGTAGAAAAATTTGAAGAAAAGACTTCATCACACCAAAAATCACTTTTAGACAATGTGGAATAATGTGATTAAGCAAGAATGCACCTGGAAGATGATATTCAAAGTGAAATAATGCTTATCACTTAAAAAATGGATAAAATTATTGTGGCTAACTCAAATATTCCAAAATTATCAACTCCATTTTCTCATATAAGAATCCCTGTTAAACAAAAACAGGAATTAACAAATCCATTCATAACAGACCTGAGTCACTAAGACAGTAACTAAGCTCTAATGAAGGAAGCACCTCAATTGAAAGAATGGCCAAAATTCACAGGAGATGGTGAATATGACTATATGTCATTTACTAAGACAATTTACATGCTACCAGAAGATTATGCCATATGTAAGATGTGTTTATGAAACTGCTGATAATATTACTATTAATCAACAGTACTATGACTGTTCTTATGAAATATAAGAATAAAGAATTACTATAACCACAATTAAATAATTAAAAAATTATTTCTTTCCCATGTTATACACTACTAGTTATTATAACAGTGAGAAGTAACTGTCTACAAGAATTAATTACAAGAAGAATTTAATGATAAAAACTTCTTTTATTAAAAAGATAAAATAATTTTAATATATAATTATCTTTTGCAAGAATAATTATAAAGATAAATATTGAAGAAAACTCATTTTATAGAAAAACTTTAAGAATTAAAGATAGATCACTCACTAATACTCCAAAGAACTTATTAAAAATAAGAGTAAAGAGATTTGACATAGAATTGTGGATTTCATGGATCAAAATGATTTTATAGCAACATTACAACAATATATAGTTTATTTCTGTGATTTCACGTCTTTCTGATTGATGTTGAAATAATAAAACACTTAAGAAAATTTTTAACTAATACTTACTTGTTGGTAACAATGATATAAATGAATAATGTGATGATTATCTGGGAAAAACAGCAAGAGTAGGCTTCTTTTAAGTCTAAGACAGCTCACAGAGGCATGCCATGGAGAAAACTGAAAAACCAGCTAGTGAGAAAACGATAAATCTTTTTGAATTATTTATTTCATCATCTGTTATCACGTATGATTATTGTAAGGCTTGACTATGAAACAATATGTAAAAATTACTATTATTTTACTTATTGTACTATGAATGTCCTTATGAATGAAATAAAAAAGATAAAAATAATTATAATAATAAAGAATTATTATAATTATGGCATAAAAATAATTATATTATTAAATAAATATGATAATATAATTTATATTAGAAAATATAATATAATAAAATAAATATATTAATATAGAATAATATATATATTCAATGGCACTTTATTATTGTTACAAACAAATAATAAAGGCGTACAAAATTGGTTTTTCTTAATAAAAAACCATTAATAACAATAATATTACCAATATTAAAGTTATAAATTAATATAAATACTATTTATATTAATTAAAGAATTATTAAAGTAATAATAAAGAGAAAATTATTATAATAAGAGAAAATAACCTACTTTTAATGCTTAATATTTTAACTTGAGATATTCTACGCCAAAAAATGTAAATACAACTTAGACAAATTGTATTTACAAGAAAAAGAGAGAAAATGACAAATATTCTTGATTTTTACGTGGAAATGAGATTTTATAGAGATTTTTAGCAAAAACATATAAATAAATGATTTAATCACGTCGAAATTGACAATTATAATAAGATGATCTTTGTTATTTAATAATATAAGAGTTTTATATATAAAGATTAAAGATATTACCTTTTAATTTTATTGATTTAATGTGTTTGATGCGTTTGAGGGGAAAACAGAGTGAAAAGTGCTCTATTAATAGTAAATACCTCCCTCTTAGAGTCCAACAGGCTTCTAGTAGACGTGTACCGATCATATCCACTGAAATTGATCAATATTTTAAGGTTTGGTGATGATTACATCATGATCAAACCATATTACATCATTATTACACCATTATTTAGAGTTATCACTATAACTCTAAGTTTGATGACGTCAAAGGCTTGGCAGAACCCCAAAATTCGTGGATTTTATTAGTTTTAATCATGAAATAATAGTATTCACCAATTTTATCACTCATATGACTGTTAAAATTAATTTAAGGTTACTGTGAGTGATCATAAATGATCAAATTAAGGTCAAACTTTCATCCTTAATAACCTTTAAGATTTACACGTTACAGAAATTCTAAGAGTGAATTCTAATAGCTTGGAATAACCCTATCATTCTTTCAAGAGAATTTTATTACATCATCAAAACTCTATTTTTGATGATTTTTCTTGTAACTCATCTTTTCTGTTGAAATTTAATATTTTAAAGGTCAAACTATGATTTCAAGGGGTTATACCTTGAATATTATAATAGAAAAAACATCATTCTTCACGAATGAACTAGTAGAATCCAAGTGTATACTGTTTTTTAAGTTTGGACCACTTTCACAACAAAGTGATCAACAGCTCTGTTGATTTTAATCAATAATTCCTTACAGGTTTTAACCTTGTTTATAGCTTGTGATATAAACTTCATTTCTGTATTCCTACAGTAATTACGTGATGACTTTATTTTTGGTTCATCACTCTATCATGCATAATTGAAGAGATATTAGCTAAAATCCTTGAATATATGCCTTGACCAAAAAAGTGCATATATTCAGGTTAATTCCTTAAGTATTGATTTTGAAGCTTAGCTTCTTAATTGTTTTAAATGTGGATTCTTATGGGAAATCCAATGGTACCATTTATTTCACATTCTGTTCCATTGTTCTTTTAAATAAATAAGGATTTGTGTTTTTTATAAGGTATTATTACTTATAGCTTATTAAATATTGACTTTACAGATATGCCATAACAATGGTATATGTGTATTTTACAATGGGGAATCCAATGTTATAATATATTTCACATGTTTATTCATTAGTTTTTAAGTTAAACCAAGTTTTATGCCAATTTATGGTATTTTTGTAGCTTTAAGGTAATTCTTTTTAATGTATAATTATATTAAATATTTTTTGTGACCTTTTTGGGTATGTAGTCAGATCTCAAAGGTTCACATTCCCTACTACCAAAAAAGATTGTACCACAATCTGATATGTGTAATTAGGGTATCATCCACTGTCCTACCTCTTCAATAGACTTTGTTAGTCTTGAAGCTCAATAATGCTTAACTTTTCTATTTTTCAGGCTTTCTTTCATGTTTGAACCTTCTTAGTAGTTTATCAGCATTTGTTATATCTTTCTCATGTAGCCATTCATCTTCTTGAGTTGAATTTCTATACCTTACAAGATATTCACTTTCTCTTTTGTTTCTTGTCCTTCTTTCCTTAAGGACTTTTACTATTTTCTTTTCCTCTCCTTCTTCCAAGGGGGGAATTTCAAGTGGGGGTTTATTTATTAGTGGAAATAACTCCTTGTCACTTGAGCTGTAATGTTTTATCAGACTTACAGGAAAAGTTGGGTGTTTGTTCATTAGTTCACCTGTGAGTTCCAATTGCACAGCATTGGGTGCATGAAGTGCTTTTATCATAAATGGTCCTGCAAAGGAATCTTTTAATTTCTTTGGGCCTTTTATGTTATTAAAATTAAGGGTTGATACTAGGACCAAGTCTCCTATTTTGAAATCAGGTGGCTTATGACTATTATCCCATCTTTCTTTTGCATATTTGAAAGAATCTTGCATACATCTTTTTGCATGGTGTCTTGCCTTGTCAAGCATTATCTTAAAACTGCTTGCTGTTGGATGTATATCCACTAAGTCCTTTTTGAGGGTATAATAAGGAAGTCTTGGATTCCAACCTTTTTCTAGCATTGCTAGTGTTTTGCCAGTAGAAGAATGAATTGATGTTTTATATGCCAGTTCAAGAGCTGGTATTAGTGTACACCAATCATGGGTAAAACCATCAGAATCTTTGAATTCTATCCCATAAGCACGGAATCTTCTGATCATGTCCTCTAAGGTCTGTATCATTCTTTCTGCTAAACCATCAGTTTGAGGATGGTAAGCTGTTGAGAATGATAATTTTGTCCCAAACAAGTTATGGAGATTTGTCCATAATGCTGAAGTGAACTTTGGGTCTCTGTAACTTATAATATTTTGGAATTAGCCTGTATGGCTAATAACTTTATTCCACATCATTATGACTGTGTCCATAGCTGTGTCATCTTTGTGACATGGTAGGAACATGGGAGTTTTTCTATACCCGTCAACTAATACTAGGCATGCATTTTAGCTTCTGTCTCCTCCTGGAGATAATGCTGTTACCCAATCCAAATGAACTATTTCCCAAGGGGATTTTGGTTCTTGGATTTGGATCATCATTCCAAATTTCTCTCCTGTGGCTCTGTTGGCTTTTTGACATCTGTAACATGTTTGGCAGTATTCTATAACATCTTTCTTCCAATTTGGCCACCAAGAGCAGGTTTTCACCCTCTCTAGTGTCCTGTCTTCTGAAAGGTGTCCAGCTGCAACACTATCATGACACCCATGTAAAATAGTGTTTATCAGGGTTCTATCTGTTAAGGCCATAACACATGTGTGTTTTGTTCTATGGTAAAGGATTCCATCAAGGAGGTGGAATCTTCCTTCATCATATGCCTTTTTCCATGTTTCATTTAGTTTTGATGAAAGTGATGGGTCTTTGCAGTCTTTCATTAGAAGTCGGCTTAAGATATGGCAATTAACTTGGTTAAAGAATTCTGTGCCAATGTCTGTAACACATATCCCTTCTATATGGTGTTCTTCGTGTGGTACCCATGATGGATTGTCAGGGGTATTTGCTAAAGCCCATCTGCTAAGACCATCTGCATTTTTATGAATATTTCCAGATTTATGAACAATAGTCATATTTCCTCTATAGTGTTGGATATCAATTTGCCATCTCAGCATATGTCTATTTGGAGTTTTCATATTAAATAGAGATTTCACAGCATTACAGTCTGTAATCACATTGAATACTGTTCCATTGAAGTAGTAATGTAATTTTTCTAAAGCCCACACTAAGCAGAGAAACTCCATTTGGCTTGCTCCATATCTTGCTTCTGGTGGCTTTATCTGTCTTGAAATAAAGCAAATTGGTCCTTCCACTGGTTTATCATTGAGAATTGGTGTCTGGTGTAGTGCAGGACCCAGTCCTTCTCCACAAGCATCAATGGAAAGTTTGAAGGGTAGTTTCCAATCTGGCATTGGAAGAAATGTGGCATTTTTTAAGGAATTTTTGAATTCTTCATATGCCTTGACTCTTTCTTCTGTCATTTCATAGACTGTTTGTTGGTCACATAGCTTATACAAGGATTTAGCAATTTTTGCAAAGTGCTTTATATTCTGTCTATAGTAACCAGCAAATCCTAGAAATGATTGCATTTCTTTTTTGGTTTGAGCCATTGGTTTAAGTAGTACTGCTGCTACTTTATTCTTGTCTATTCCTAGACTAAGTCCAGATGCAACATGTCCTAGTGCTTTCAATTCACTGTATGCAAAATGACACTTTTTCAAGGAAGTTTTCATATTCACTTGCACTATTTTTTATAGTACCCTTTCTAGTCTTGTAAGGTGATTTTCCCACATTTCTGAGCAAACTATGATATCACCAATATAGATAATTAACCATCCCTCTGATAATTCTTCAGGAAATATGGTATTCATCATTCTTTGATAATGGGAAGGTGCATTTTTTATGCCAAATGGCATTCTTAAGTATTCAAAAATTCCACAGTGGACTATTATCCTCAGTAGTTTTTTGGCATTGTCTGTTAAGGCATTTTGATGAAAACCCTTTAAGTCATCCATGGCTGTGATGAACTTAGCTTGTGACAATTGTGTCAATGTCTCATGGATCCTGGATATTGAATACCTGTCTGGAATGGTATAGGTGTTAAGGGCTCTGAAGTCTCCTACCATACTTGATTTTCCATTATGCCAAGTTATAATGACAGGTGTAGTGACTTCTACCTGTTCATTATGTCCTACCTTTCTTAATACTCCAAGGTCCATTAATTCTTTAATGTGTACCTCTAAGGCTTCCCTAGCCCTTGGACTAGCTGGGTAAGCAGGTCTCCTTAGTAAAGGTGGGTAAGGTTTTTCCACATTAAGAATTATATCCACTTCATGTCCAATTATGGCACCTAGTGGCTCTTTGTCAGTTGCAAAGGCATTTTTGTACTTAAATAAGAGGTCAATCAATTTTTCTTTCATTTTTTCTGTTAATTCTTGATTAAATTCTGCCTCTTTGAGTTGTTCAGATATAAAAAGTTCCTTCTCTGGAATTTTTTCTTCATTCTTAATAGCTGTGATTTGTTTTTTGTTATTTAAGAAGCCAAACTTTTGTCTTTTGTTGTCTCCTATGGTAAAATATCTATCCTTTTGGTTAGAGATATCTATACCATAAATTGATAAGTAGTCATTCCAAGTATGAAGTGATTACTGATACAGTTGTCCATTACTACAAACTCTACTTTAATTCTGACACATTGTGAGGGATGAGGAAAAATTAGTTTTAAATCAATTATTCCAAGGGGCTTCATGCTCTCACTTGCACTACTAAATTTGACACCTTGTATTGGCATCAGTTTTTTTTGCCAGTCTGGGACAATTGTTTTTAAATAACTTTTACCAACACAGGTGCAATATGCTCCTGTATCTAAGTTAAATTTTCCTTCTTGGTTCTAAACCATAACAATACTTATACTTTATTTTCCAGCTGTATATGCCATTCCTCTTGCAGGTTTGGTTCTATACATTTTGGCATCTTGTATGTTTGTCAGGTTTGTGTCAGATGTCCCAACTTGTTGTAAGCTTGAGTTAACATCCAGTACTTCATGAATTATAACAATATTATTAATTTGTGCATTAATTATATTGATTTCATCACTTTCAGAACCTTCTGATTCTTTTTTCTCTTTTTCAGAGTCAGATTCCTTTTCTTCGTCATTGTGGTTTTCTGTTTCCACAATTTCATTAATCTTTGCGTTTTTAAGGCAATTTTTGGCTAAGTGTCCAATACCTCCACATTTATGGCATTTTCTCTGCCCATTATTGTTGGATGTATTGGGCTTGAAGGATTACTTTGATTTATCTTTTTTGATAAATGGTTTATTTGGGCTTTTAATGTCCAATTTCTTCCAAGTCCTGCCAATTTTTGTTCTTGTCACTATGTCTTCTAGTGCATAAATGTACTCTTTTGTGGAGCATGGCTCTATACACCTGCTTCTTAGGGCATGTTCTAGCTCTCCTCCACATTTCTTGAGTATTTTCATATGCACCATTTTTTGTGACATTTCTGGGTACAATGCATTAAGTCTTTCAACTTGTTTCAAGAACCAAGTTAAAGGTTTGTCTTTGTCTGGGTAAAAGAAAGAATTTTCAAATGCATTTTCTATTTTGTACCTCCAGGCATCATTAGCCCACTTGGTGATTATTTCTTGTTTCCACCAAGACCAGGTATTTTTGCCATTTGTTTGCCTTATTCCATAATACCATCTTTTTGCAGATTTCTCAAACAATGAATGTAATCTTGCAGTGATTAATTCATCTGGTATGGCATAATCTTCTTGTAGCATGTCAATGGTCTTGATAAATGACATGTGGTCATATTCACCTTCTCCTGTGAATGTTGGCCATTCTTTCAATTAGGGTGCTTCCTTCATTAAGACTTGGTTGTTTTCTTGGTGACTGAAGTCTGTTATGAATGTATTTGTCAATTCCTCCTTTGGTTTAACAGGGCTTCTTATGTGAGAAAATGGTGTTGATAACTTTGGCATATTTAAATTAGCCTCATTAATTTTATCCATTTTTTCAGTAAAAAGCCTTATTTCACTTTGAATGTCATCTTTCAGATGCATTCTTGCTTCATCACTCTTTTCCACATGGTCCAAAAGTAATTTTTGGTGTGATGAAGTCTTTTCTTCCAATTTTTCTGCAGAAATACTTAATTTGTTTAATTTTTCTGTAGGATTGTCAATACTCACATCATAATTGATTTTCAAAGTTTTTTCTTTGATATCACTTATGTATTTTTACAACTGTTTTTGTCCTTGTATTAATTTCTGAGTATTGTCAATTGATACTTTTGGTTTATTATTTTCAATCATAAATTTTATGTTATCAATTTCTTTATTATTTTGTGCAACAAGTTTTGTTAAAGATGATAAGCTATTATTTATTTCTTGGAAAGATAATAAACTATATTGAATGTCTTTAAGAGGTAAAATACTATTTTTAAGTTCTGTTAAAGTATTTAAAACATCAGGAGACAAGGTTATTTCTTTGGGAAATGGGGTTGTCTCATTCTTTGTTCCTCTTTGTCTTTGAATTCCATCAAAGCTCTGGCCATGTTGAAGACATTTTCCATTGCATCTTTTTGCATTTTGGGAATCCTGTAGCTTGGGGAATATGGTTTTCTCCAATTCTTTTTCTTGTTCTTCCTCCCTTCTTGGGGAGGTTGGTTGACTTGAGGCTTGCTGGTAGAAGCTACTGGGGCTTCTTCCTTGCTTTCCTCTTTCTTTTTGGCATGGTATTCCTTGATCTTCTTGATTCGAGGCTTGGATGATAATGGATTCCATCCATTGGAGTATTTCACTATTTCCTCCTCCTTGAGGAATGTTTTGAGCATGGGCCAGGAGTTCATCACTCCTTGGTGAATTTGGGGCAACATTTCCCAATCTTTGTCCTTGTACACCGTGTAGTACTGTTTGTACTGGCTCATGTAGATGTCTATCTGAGCCCTCTAAATGTGGTTTGTACCTATTTGGGTTCCTCACACTTAGTTCTAACTCTGGCTCAGATAACATGGGCATTTCTGGGACTTGCCTTTGGGATAAGGCACTTCCTTGTGTGGATTCTGTTCCACTGGGGATATTGCGCTTCCTTTTCCTTTTTGAGGAATCAATTCTACTTCTGAGTCCAGCTCCATCTGATTGGATGGAGTATTGGGATCCTCTTCTGGTAGTCATGTTTAAGAAAAAGAAGAAAATAAGAGGATTTCAGAACAGGAATTCCTCCTATGGCAATTTATAAATGGGGTACTCACCTTCAGAGTCCTGAATGGTGGGTCCTGGAAAGTCTAATTTCTTAGCTTTCTTTTTCTTAGTGATTATTGTTGTTGGAGAACTTTGCCAAGTTTCTTCCATCAATCTTTCAACAGTGGCTTGGTTGTCCTTGTTTGGGTTGTCTTCAAACACTAAAAAAGACAAATAAATATAAGTCTTTTATATAAAAGTCTTATTTTTTGGTAAGATATGGCAATTTTCCACGTAAGAATTCCTTTTATTTCTTTTTTTTTATTAAAAAAAATGAAAAGAGTTAAAGAAATGAAATTAAAACAAAAAAAATAACTTTTTTATTGGTTTTTAATATTTTTAATATTTTTTAAGTTTTTATTTTTGAAGAATAAAATTAAAATGAATATGATTCTTTTATCATATTAATTTATAATGTAAAATTTTTTTAATTTAGAAAATATCTTTTTTACTCACTAGAGTCACTCAAAGAAAGTTTTTGCAAGTCTAAGGATGTGAAAAACCACGTGTAAGACAGTACAATTGCTTTCCAAATGCCTCAATAGCTTTTAAGATCGATAAATATAAAATTATTATATAATTTTATGATTATAAGTATAATTTACTATTGGATAAGCCCAATTACAATCTTTTCAAAGGTCTTTTAGAGTAAATATCATGGCCAGGCCCCCAAATGTAAGGTTTGACTATGAAACAATAAGTAAAAATTACTAATATTTTACTTATTGTACTGTTAATTTCCTTATAAATGAAATAAATAAGATAAAAATAATTATAATAAGAAAGAATTATTAGAATTATGGAGTCAAAATAATTATATTATTAAATAAATATGATAATATAATTTATATTTTAAAATATCATATAATAAAATAAATATATTAATATAAAATAATTAATATATTTAATGGCACTTTATTATTGTTACAAACAAACAATAAAGGCGTAAAAAATTGGTTTTTATTAATAAAAACAATTAATAACAATAATATTACCAATATTAAAGCTATAAATAAATATAAATACTATCTATATTAATTAAAGAATTATTAAAGTAATAATAAAGAGAAAATTATTATAATAAGAGAAAATAACCTACTATTAATACTTAATATAATAACTTGAGATATTCTATGCCAAAAAATGTAAATACAACTCATCCAAATCGTATTTACAACAAAAATAAAGAAAATTACAAATATTCTTGATTTTTACGTGGAAATGAGATTTTATAGAGATTTTTAGCAAAAACAATTAAATAAATGATTTAATCACGTTGAAATTGACAATTATAATAAGATGATCTTTGGTCTCTAATAATATAGGAGTTTTATGTATAAAGAATAAAGATATTACCTTTTAATTTTATTGATTTAATGTTTTTGATGCGTCTGAGGGGAAAGCAGAGTGAAAAGTGCTCTATTTATAGCAAATACCTCCCTCTTAGAGTCCAACAGGCTTCTAGTAGACGTGTACTGACCATACCCACTGGAATGGATCAATATTTTAAGGTTTTGTGATGATTACATCATGATCAAACCATATTACATCATTATGACGCCATTATTTAGAGTTATAACTATTACTCTAAGTTTGATGACGTCAAAGGCTTGGCAGAACCCCAAAATTTGTGGATTTTGTTAGTTTTAATCATAAAATAATAGTATTCACCAATTCTATCACTCATATGACTGTTAAACTTAATTTAAGGTTACTGTGAGTGATCATAAATGATCAAATTAAGCTCAAACTTTGATCCTTAATAACTTTTAAGATTTACAAACTACAAAAAAATTCTAAGAGTGAATTCTAATAGCTTGCCATAACCTAATTATTCTTCCAAGAGCATTTTATTACATCATCAAAACTCTATTTTTGATGATTTTTCTTGTAACTCATCTTTTCTGTTGAAATTTAATATTTTAAACTTCAAACTATGATTTCAAGGGGTTATACCTTGAATATTATAATAAAAAAAACATCATGCTTCACGAATGAACTAGTAGAATCCAACTGTCCCCTTTTTTTTAAGTTTGGACCACTTTCACAACAAAGTGGTCAACAGCTCTGTTGATTTTAATCAATAATTCCTTACAGGTTTTAACCTTGTTTATAACTTGTGAAATAAACTTCATTTCTGTATTACTACAGTAATTACGTGATGACTTTATTTTTGGTTCATCACTCTATCATGCATAATTCAAGAGATATTAACTAAAATACTTGAATATATGCATTGACCAAAAAAGTGCATATATTCAGGTTAATTCCTTAAGTATTGATTTTGAAGCTTAACCTCTTAATTGTTTTATATGTGTATTTCTATGGAGAATCCAATGGTACCACTTATTTTACATGTTGTTTCATTGGTTTCTGAAATAAATAAGGATTTGAGTTTTGTATAAGGTATTATTACTCATAACTTATTAAATATTGACTTTACAGGTATGCCATAAAAATGGTATATATGTATTTTACCATGGGGAATCCAATGGTATAGCTTATTTTACATTCTTATTCATTGGTGTTTAACTTAAACCAAGTTTTATGCCAATTTATGGTATTTTTGTAGCTTTAAGGTAGTTATTTTTAATGTATAATTATATTAAATATTTTTTGTGACCTTTTTGGGTATGTGGTCATATCTCAAAGGTTCACAATTATCATAATTACTTAATTGATGCTTTTACGTGACTACCAACCCCAATATGGTTAAGAATAAAAGGAGTAACATCTGTAAATCTTCTTTTATTTCAAAATAATCATTGATTTCTCAAAGGTATCAATGTTATTGGCAAGTTCATCACAGGTTGTAATTACTGTGAATTCTTGAAGATTCAGTGTTTCACGTAGAATAATCAAAAATGGACTGTAAGTAAAACTTTTAATTTTACTAGTAGAAACATGATTCTTTTTAGCTGTACCATGGAAAAAAAAGTTCTCAATTGGTCCTGAAAGTGTCAGAGAGTCATTAAGAATTGTATTTTTAATGAATTTTTGAATTTTTTACCTCATTTCTATGTAGAATTGCAAATATCAGTGTTTAGCTGGTTGCTATGAGGTAAAGAAATGGATACAAGTCCAAAAAGGGTAATAATTACTCTTCTAGGGTCCATCCATGGAAAGTTATTAACAATTGACATGGTTACAGGAGTCTAAGCAGCTCTTTACCTCCTTGGAACATCAAAATAGCAGGTTATTTGCTATTTTCTTATGATTTACTGAAGTTGTAGCATGGTAACCAAGTGCCCAAAGTATTTCAGTTTACTAATTCAGCCAAGATCAGCCATGGATCCAAGCTTTGGAGCTGGCCATGCCTCTGAAGCCTCAGAGGTTGGGTACCCTGGCTCTCTTTGATGTCTTTTGTCCCCCTTGCTTATTTTTAATGTCAAAATCAAAATTTAAGCTTGAAGTGAGATATCCAACATGGGTGTACCAAATGTCCATGTAAGAATACCATGATATTAAATGCCCAAAACATGCATAACAATATTCTTTGTGTATATGTAACATGGGATTTCTCACATTCCCATTATTTTGGCATGAAATTAAGAAAAACAAAAATTCTCACGGAGCTTTTATGTGGTATTGAAGTATTTTCCATATTACCACCTCAAAGAGTTAATTTGAGCTTATTCACTCTATGGAGCTACCCTAGGTGAATGTTTGTGTAGAATCCAAATCTGGCCTTAAGCTCATGGATTTACTTACTCAATAAAAAGTTATTCATCTTTTCTGAAACCAAAAATGATTAATCTCGGATATATGCATGACGTATGAGTTATGCATAATTCAGATTTCATTTTTTAAGATAATTGTGGCCTATTTGGGTATGTAAAATATATCTCAAGGCTCACATTCCCTCCCACCAAAAAATAAAATTATACTACAATTTTATCAATTGTATAAAGAAGAAAAAGGCCCCAAAGGGGGTTAATTTCCACTTTCCAACCGCTTTACATTACTCAGCTCAAGTAATTTGGAGCACATTTTATTGACATATTCAGGCTTGTGGTATTATTTCATGTCTAAATCTTCTTAAGAGTTTATCTGAGTCAGGTATTTCTGATTCTGCCAGCCATTCATCTTCATGTACTGGATTTCTATACCTGAAAAGATATTCTCTTTGAATTTTACCCCTAAGTCTCCTTTCTTTAATGACTTTCTTTATCTTTTTTTCTTCATTCTTTTCCACTGGTGGTACAGTTAAAGCAGTTGGGTTCCTTAATGAAACAATTCTTTGTCAGCTGGTTGATAAGGATTTATCAAGCTGACTGGAAAAGTGGGGTGTTTATTCTCCAATTCACCACTCAATTCCACTTGAACTGCATTGGTTCCATGTAAGGCAACAATAACAAAAGGTCCTACATAAGAATCTTTAAATTTTTTTGGGCCTTTGATATTATTAAAATTCAAGGTTGAAACTAGAACTAAGTCCCCTACTTTGAAGTCTGGTACTTTATGACTCTTGTCCCACTTCTGCTTTGCATAATCAAAAGCATAATCCATGCTTTTTGTTGCATGATGTTTCACTTGATCAAGCATTATCTTGAAGCTGGAGGCTGTAGGATGAATTTCAATTAAGTCTTTCCTCAGTGTGGCTGCTGGGAGTGGTGGATTCCATCCTTTTTCTAACATAGCAGGAGTTTGATCTGTGGAAGAATGGACTGATGCCTTACATTCCAATTCTAATGCAGGTATAAGAGTGCACCAGTAATGGGTAAATCCATCTGAGTCTTTGAGTTCTAACCCATAAGCATAAAATCTCCTGATCATTTCTTCTAAAGTTTGAATCATTCTCTCTGCTAGCCCATTTGTTTAAGGGTGATATGCTGTAGAGAATGATAACTTAGTCCCAAAAAATCTATGAAGATTGGTGCAAGGTGCAGATGTGAACTTGGGATCTCTATCACTTATGATATTCTTAAATCATCCTGTATGAGAAATAACACTACTCCATAGAAGAAGTACTGTATCCATAGCAATGTCATCTTTATGACATGGGAAGAATATGGGAGTTTTTCTATATCTTTCTACAATGACTGAACAAGCATTGTAACTTTTGTCACCACTTGTAGGAAGTGCTGTGACCCAATTCATGTGAACAACTTCCCAAGGGGATTTTGGTTCTTGAAAACGTATCATAGGTCCAAATTTCTTGCATGTACTCCTGTTTGCGTTTTGGCATCTGTCACAGGTATGGCAATACTCAATGGTTTCTTTTCTCCAAGATTTCCGCCATGCACAGTTCTTCACTTTTTCAACTGTTCTGTCTTCTGATAGGTGTCCAGAGTATATGCTATCATGGCATTTATGAAGAATGGTATTGATAAGCAATCTGCTACATAATGTCATTACACAAGAATGTTTGGTTCTGTGGTAAATAATCCCATCAAACAAGTGAAATATTCCTTCAGAATAGGAATTTTTCCCAGCTTCATCCATTGCCTTGACTAAAGATGTATCTTTGCAGTCTTTATCTAATAAAGAAGTCAAGATATGGCAATTCTTGTCTTACTTATAAGATTATCTGACTTCTTCAAAGGATTCAGTCCCAATATCGGTTATGTTAATTCCTTCAATTGGAATTAGAGGTTCATCTTCAAAAGGTACATCAGCTGGGTTATCAGGAGTGTTGGCTAGTGCCCACCTACTATATCCATCAGCATTCTTGTGAATGCTTCCTGCTTTATGAACTATAGTCATGTTTCCTCTATATTATTGAATAGCTATTTGCCATCTCAACATATGTCTGTTGAGAGTTTTCATGTTAGGAAGTGATTTTACGGGATTACAGTCAGTTATCACTTCAAAAACACTTCCATCAAGATAATAGTGTAATTTCTCTAGTTCCAATACCAAAAATAAGCACTCTATTTTGTTTGCACCATATCTGGCTTCTGTTGGTTTGATTTGTCTTGAGATGTAACAAACTGGTCCTGCTGTAGGTTTGTCATCAATAATTTGGACTTGATGTAGGACTGCCCCTAATCCATCTCCACATGCCTCAATGTACAATTTAAAAGGAATATTCCAGTAAGGCATGAGGAGTAAAGGTGCTTCTGTAGGAGCTTTCTTTATCTTCTCATAAGCTTTAATTATCTCTTGTGTCATCTCAAATACAGTCTTTTTATCACAGATTCTATAGAGTGACTTGGCTAGAATTGCAAAGTCCTTTAATTGTTGCCTATAATAACTGGAAAATCCAAGAAAAGACATCATTTGTTTTTTATTCTGGGGTATTGGCTTAAGTAACACTGCTGCTACTTTTTTTGTCAATACCCAAACTTAAACCAGAAACAAAATGTCCTAATGCTTTGAGTTCTTCAAAATCAAAATTTCATTTCTTGAGTGAAATTTTCATATTCACTTCTGCAAGTTTGTGAAGTTCTCCCTGCAAGTCTTTCAAAGTTCAAAGACCATGAATCAGAACATATGATAATATCATCAACATAAATGATAAGCCATCCTTCAGATAATTCTGTGGCAAAGATGGTATTCATCATTCTTTGATAATGGGATGGAGCACCTTTAATGCCAAATGGCATTCTAAGATACTCATAAATACCACAGTGAGTGATAATTCTAAGTAATTTCTTAGCTTTAGGCATCAAAAACATTTTGCTAAAAGCCTTTCAATGCATCCATTGATGTCATATACTTGGCTTTAGACAGTTGAGTCAAGGTTTCTTGAGCTCTAGGGATTGGATACCTATCTGGAACTATTTAGGTATTCAATGCTCTAAAATCTCCAACCATTCTTGGCTTATCATTATGCCAAGCAATAATAACAGGTGTTGTCACTTCAACTTCCTCATTACGGCCTACTTTCCTTAGTAAACCAAGTTGGATCAACTCTTGGATATGTTTTTCCAAGGCTTCTCTAGCTCTGGGACTAGCTGGATAAGCTGGTCTTCTAAGCACTGGAGGATATGGTCTGTCAATATTAAGAGTAATATCAACTTCATGTCCTCTTATAGCACCTAATGGTCCATCATCAGAGGCAAATTCATTATTGTATGTATATAACACATCAATAAGTTCATTCCTCATCTTTGGTGAAAATGATGGATTAATTTGTGCTTCAACAATTTGATTAGACACAGATTCATATTTATAAGTATCCTCAACAGAAGATACTACAGATATTTGTTTTGGCATATTGGAAAAAGCAAATTTCTGTCTCTTGTTATCCCTAATTGTGAAATATCGGTCTTTGTGGTTATTGATGTCAATACCATAAATATTAAAGTAATTATTTCCAAGAATGATGTGCTGAGATGTGCAATTATCCACTACTACTATCTATGTCTTCATTCTTATACTTACTGCATGGTGTGGGAACACAATATTAGTGTCCAATATGCCAAAAGGGTACATATTGTTACTGGCACTACTAAATTGTACACCTTCTATTTGTAATAGGTGGTTTTTCCATCCAGGAAGTATAACTTGGAGATAGTCTCTGCCTACACAAGTGCAGAATTCCCCTGTATCCAAATTTACTTTGGCTTCAATATCATTCATCAGAATTTATGTGATACAAGATGCTCCAGCAGTATAACCCTTACCTCTAGCAGGTTTGGTCTTACACATCCTGGAATCCTGGATATTGATCAGGTTTTAGCAATCCTCACTGTACTGTGGCAAGTGGGTATGGACGTATGTGACCTCAAAGAAAGCTGTAATGTTTTCAATGGGATAGTCCTCCACTGGTGTATCCTCAGATACTGCAGAGTCTTGATCAGATTCTTTTTTCTCTTCAGTACACTGCATTCCTTCAATGAATTGAACTTCATTTATTTTTGTCTTTTTGGTGCAATTGTTGGCTAAATTTGAAGTGCTTCCACATTTATGACACTTCAAGACAGGTCTTTCTACTCTTCTGTACTCTCTGGGAATCTTTGAGACCATCTTGGATTCTATAGGGATCTTAGTCCAAGTTTTACCAATTCTTGTTCTGGTAATGATATCTTCCATTGCATTAATGTAGTCCTCTGTTGAACAGGGTTCCACACATCTGGTTTTGATATCATGTTCCAGTTCTCCTCCACACTTACTTAATATTTTCTTATTAATCATATTGTCAGACATATCTGGGTTTAAAGCAGATAATCTGTCTTTTTTCTTGAACAACCAAGTAAGGCTTATGTTTCTCTGAGTTAAAAATGGTACTTTCAAAACCATTTTCCTTCTTAAACCTCCAAGAATTATTTTCCCATTTGTTGATCACTTCTTATTTCCACCAAGACCAATCATGTTTCCCATGGTCCATTCTCATCTTGTAATACCATTTCTTTGCAGTTCTGGTAAACAGACAGTGTAATTTTCCCACTACAATTTCATCAGATATATTAAATTCTTCTTGTAACATATCAATAGTTCTGATGAACTCAATATGGTTTTTATCCACCTTCACCAGAGAATGTTGGCCATTCTTCTAATTTGGGAATATCTCTTGCAGAGATAACATTTTCTCCTAAGAATGGGGTCAAACTTCCTTTAACATAAAGTTTCTCTTCAGTCAAAGGTGTAGAATGTCTTGGCATATGTGGTTCATGATTATTATGAATTTGTTCCACATTTGCAATGATTTCATCCTTTAAGTTCTGCCTTTCACTGTCACTTTTTGCTAAATGCGTAGCAAATTGATTGGTATTCTTAGCTATTTCTATTATATGATCTTTTCAAATTTTAAGTTGATCATTAATCTTAAAAATGGAAAGATATCCCATTTCATCATTTTGAACTTGACATTTACTCCCCATTCTGTCACATGTATTAATGATGGAATCAAGTCTTACATTTTTCAATTGATACCATTCAGTATTCTTCTTATCATTTCTTTTCAATTCACTGAGCTCTGAGGTAATTTTAGTTATCTTTGCATCAAATTTACCAAGTTCTAAATCAATACTACTTTTTATAAAATGTATTTGTTGTATTATTTGCATGTAAAAGTTCTGTTCATCCTTTCCTGCTCCTTGGCTGTGAATCCCATCAAGGTTCTGTCCATGTTGAATACATTTTCCATGGCTTAAGGCTCCAATTTGGGGATCCTGTACCCTTGTGGGTAAGGTCTGTGCCAATTGGCTTTGCCTTTTCCTTTGCCTTGATGGTTCTTGGGACCTCTCTTCTTCTTCTGAGGTCCTTTGGGCTTGTCCTTGGACACTTCTGGAGCTGGTTTGGAGCTGGTAGACGCCACTTGGCCTTCTGTCTCCAAAGCTGGAGTTATTTCCAACTCTTTCTTCTGGTCTATGGATAAAAGACTCTGATTCTTCAACCAATTCTTTATCTTTTTGACCTTGTCTTTGCAAGACAATGGGCTCCAACCTCCTAAGAGTTCTATGGCCTTCTCCAGACCTAGAAATCTCTTGATGTGTAAGTAAGAGTTCATCGCCCCCTTCCAAAGTCTTTGGCTTATTTCCCACTCCTCTTCTTTGGATGCTCTAAACCAATTTCTATATTGGCATTGATATATTTCTAGTGCTGCCACCTGAAAGCTGTTCAGCCCTGGAAATATTGCCATGAATCTGTTCAGACTCAGAATTCACGTCATAATCTGTGGGTACAGACCTTGGGGAGTGGGGGGCACCTTTGGCATCCTCCAGATGTGTCTTTCTTGAGGAAGATTTGGCACTGCTGGATTTGGTCTTGCCTCTTCCTTTTCCACATCCCTCTGGTTGGACTGAATATTTGCTTCCATTTCTGGTATGCACCATTTTCACATCAATTTAAAGATAAAAGGTGAAAATATAAGACAAAACACATACCTTTTGGTGGTAATTTATTCTCTTCTGGGTTGAATAAGGCGCCTCTTTTAGCAATTTGCACCTCAATACTGTCCTCAGATTCTGCTTCTGAAGATTCTGGACTCGTAATATATCTCTCACTGAGTCTGCTACCAGCTTCACAGTATTTGATTAAAGACACTAGAAAAATTCTAAAAGAAAAAATTATTTTTTATACTTTTGAAAATATTTTTAAGATTTTTTATAAATTTATATTTTTTTTAATATTAAAAAAATTATTCTTTTTGAAGAAAAAAAATCAAAATTTAAGAATGTGAATCAAAATTAATTCAGAGTAACTCAAAGAATGATTTTATAAGTTTTCGGATGTGAAAAAGCCACATGTAAAAACAGTATAAAATTAAACCAAATTCCTCAATGAAAAATATTTTAAGACATTTTAAAGCTAAAAATTGATTTTAACTTCAAATTGAAAGAAAAAAAATTATTAAATTAATATATTTTAGAGCTTAAAAATATATTAATTGATTGCAAAAGGCTCAAGAAACATGGCCAAGCCTCCAAATATAAGATATGGCTAGGTATGGTATTTTTTAGGACAAAAAATGAAGTCTAGAATATGATTAAATCCAAGTGTATGGTTAAAATCATGGCCAGGCCCCTAAATGTAAGATGTGGGTAGTTATGGTAGATTTTGGAATAAAATATGAAGTCTTGATTATGAATAAAGCCAAGTCTATGGTTAAAATCACGGCCAGGCCCCCAAATGCAAGATGTGTCTATGAAACAGCTGATAATATTCCTATTAATCAACAGTACTATGACTGTTCTTATGAAATAAAATAATAAAGAATTATTATAGCCACAACTAAATAATTAAAGAATTATTTCTTTCACGTGTTATACACTACTAGTGATTATAACAGTGAGAATTAATTGACTACAAGAATCAATTACAAGAGGAATTTAATAATAAAAACTTCTTTTATTAATATAATAAGATTATTTTAATATATAATTATCCTTTGGAAGAATAATTATAAAGATAACTCTTGAAGGAAACTCATTTTAGAAAAAAACGTTTAAGAATCAAAGATAAATCACTCACTAATACTCCAAAGAACTTATTAAAGATAAGAGTAGAGAGATTTGAGGTAGAATTGTGGATTTAATGGATCAAAATGATTTTATAGCAACATTACAACAATATATAGTTAATTTCTATTATTTCACGTCTTTCTGATTGATTCTGAAATAATAAAACACTAAAGAGAATTTCTAACTAATACTTACTTGTTGGTAACAATGATATAAATGAATAATGTGATGATTATCTGGAAAAAACAGCAAGAGGAGGCTTCTTTTAAGTCTAAGACAATTCACAGAGGCGTGCCATGGGGCAAGCTGAAAAACCAGTGAGTGAGAAAACAAGAAACCTTTTTGGATTATTTATTGCATCATCTGTTGTCACATAATATTATCATAATTACTTAATTGATGCTTTTACGTGACTACCAACCCCAATATGGCTAAGAATAAAAGGAGTAAAATCTGTAAATCTTCTTTTATTTCAAAATAATCATTGATTTTTAAATGGTATAAGTGGTATTGGCAATTGAACCCAGTTTGTAATGACTGTGAATTTTTGAAGTTTCAGTGTTTCACATAGAATAATCAAAAATGGACTGTAGGTAAACTTTTAATTTTACTAGTAGAACCATAATTATTTTTAGTTGTACCATAAATAATACAGTTCTCCATTGGTCCTGAAAGCTTCAGAGAGATTCATTAAGAATTGTATTTTTAATGAATTTTTGAAATGTTTACCTCATTTCTACGTAGAATTGCAAATATCAGTGTTTAGCAGGTTGCTATGAGGTAAATCAATGGATAAAAGTCCAAAAAGGGTTTTAATTACTCTTTTAGGGTCTATCCATGGAAATTCATTAAGAATCCACATGGTTACAGAAGTCAAAGTAGCTCTTTACCTCCTTGGCATGTCAAAATAGCAGGTTGTTTGCTATTTTCTTAAGATTTACTGTAGTTGTAACATGGTAACCAAGTTGCCAAAGTTTTTAGCTTACTAATTGGGCCAAGATCAGCCATGGATTCAAGCTTTGCAGCTGTCCATTCCCCTGAGGCCTCAGAAGTTGGGTACCCTGGGTCTCTTTGATGTCTTTTGTCCCCCTTGCTTACTTTTCATGTCAAAATTGAAATTTAAGCTTCTAGTGAGATATCCGCTATGGGTGTACCAAAAGTCCATGTAAGAATACCATGATATTAAGTGCTCAAAAAATGCATAACACTATTATTAGTTTATATTTAACATGGGATTTCTAACATTCCCATTACTTTGGTGTGAAATTGAGAAAAACAAACATTTACACAATTCTTTTACATGGTTTCAAAGTATTTTCCATAATACCATCTCAAAGAGTTAATTTGAGCTTATTCACTCTATGGAGCTACCCTATGTGAATTTTTGTGTAGAATACAAATCTGGACTTAAATCCATGGATTTATGTACTCAAAAAAGGGTTATCCATCTTTTCTGAAGTCAAAAATGATGAATTTTGGATATATGCATGACTTATGAGTTATGCATAATTCAGATTTTTTTTCAAGATAATTGTGGCCTATTTGGGTATTTAAAATATACCACAAGGCTCACACCATAACAGATGAATTAAACACTGAAAGATTAAACTCATTGTTTGAGAAATATGCAAAAAGATGGTATTATGGTATAAGACAAACAAATGGCAAAAATACCAGGTCTTGGTGGAAACAAGAAATAATCACCAAGTGGGCTAATGATGCCTGGAGGTACAAAATATAAATTTCATTCAAAAACTCCTTCTTTGACCCATACAAACCTGAAACCTTTGACTTGGTTCTTAAAATAAGCTGAGAGATTGAATGCACTGTACCCAGAAATTTCACAAAAAATGGTACACATGAAAATGCTTAAGAAATGTGGAGGTGAGTTGGATCATGCCCTGAGAAGCAGGTGTCTAGAACCATGCTCCAAAGAAGAGTATATCAATGCACTAGAAGACATAGTGACAAGGACACAAATTGGCAGAACTTGGAAAAAACTGGACATCAAAAGTCAAAATAAGCCATTTATCAAGAAAGATTAATCAAACAAAGCTTTCAAGCCAAATAAATCCAACAATAATGAGCAAATAAAATGCCACAAATGTGGAGGTATTGGAAACTTGGCCAATAATTGCCTTAAAAAAGCAAAAATCAATGAAATTGTGGAAACAGAGGACCACAATGAAAAAGAAGAAGAATCTGATTCTGAAAAGGGCCGTCAAGAATCAGAAACTTCTGAAAGTGATGAAATCAATATAATGAATCCACAAATTAATAATATTGATTTAGTATGTGAAGTACTGGATGTCAATTCAAACTTACCACAAGTTGGAACATCTGATACAAACCTCACAAATATACAAGATGCTAAACTGTATAGAACCAAACCAGCAAAAGGGATGGGATGTACAGCTGGAAAATTAAGTATAAGTATTGTTATGGTGGGAAACCAAGAGGCAAAACTAAACTTAGATACAGGAGGATATTGTACCTGTGTTGGTAAAAGTTATTTAAAAATAATTGTACCAGATTGGGAAGAAAAACTTATACCAATACAAACAGTCAAATTTAGTAGTGCAAGTGAAAGAATGAAGCCCCTTGGAATAATTGACTTTAAACTCATTTTTCCTCACCCTTCACAATGTATCAGATTGAAATTAGAATTTGTAGTAATGGATAACTGCACTCATAACCATTTTATACTTGGAAATGACTACCTGTCAATTTATGGCATAGATATATTTAAACACAAAGATAGATATTTTATCATAGGTGACAATAAAAGACAAAAATTTGGCTTTCTTAATAATAAAAGACAAATTACAGTTGTTAAGAATGAAGAAAAAAGCTCAGAAATAGATTTTTCATAACTGAACAGCTAAAAGAGGCAGAATTCAATCATGAATTAACAGTTAAAATGAAAGAAAAACTGATTGACCTCTTATTTAAATATATAAATGCCTTTGCAACTGACAAGGAACCACTAGGCACCATCATTTGACATGAGGTAGACATAATCCTTAATGTAGGGAAACCTTATCCACCTCTCTTAAGAAGACCAGCTTATCCAGATAGCCCAAGAGCTAGAGAAGCTCTAGAGGTACACATTTAAGAATTAATGGACCTTGGAGCTTTAAGAAAAGTAGGACATAATGAACAGGTAGAAGTCACTATACCTGTCATTACAACTTGGCATAATGGAAAATCAAGGATGGTAGGGGATGTTAGAGGTCTAAACACCTATACTATCCCTGACAGATATCCAATACCCAGAATCCATGAGACATGAACACAATTATCTCAGGCTAAATTGATCACAGCCATGGATGCTCTAAAGGGTTTTCATCAAAATTTATTAGCAGAAAATACCAAAAAACTACTAATGATAATAGTCCACTGTGGAGTCTTTGAATTTCTCAGCAGGCCATTTGGTATAAAAAATGCACCATCCCACTACCAAAGGATGATTAATACCATATTTCCTGAAGAATTATAAGAAGGATTGCTGATTATTTATATTAATGATATCATAATTTGCTTAGAGACTTGGGACAGTCACCTATCTAGACTAGAAATAGTCTTGCAAAAAATAGTCCAAGTAAACATGAAAATCTCTCTGAAAAAGTTAAATTTTGCATACAGTGGACTGAAAGCACTAGGACATGTTGTATCTGTATTAAGCTTGGGCATAGACAAGAACAAGGTAGCAGAAGTTCTATTAAAACCAATGCCCCAAACAAAGAAAGAAATGCAATAATTTCTAGGATTTGCTGGTTATTACAGACAACATATAAAAGATTTTGCAAGAATTTCTAAATCATTGTATAAACTCTGTGACCAACAGAAAGTCTATGAAATGACTGAAGAAAGAGTTAAGGCATATGAAGAATTGAAAAATTCCTTGACAAATTCACCATTTCTTCTAATGCCAGATTGGAAGCTACCCTTTAAACTATACATTGATTCTTGTGGAGATGGACTAGGTGCTGCACTACACCAGACACAAATCATAAATGACAAACCTGTTGAAGGGCCAATTTGCTTAATTTCAAGACAAATAAAGCCAACAGAAGCAAGGTATGGAGCAGACCAAATGAAATGCCTCTGCTTAGTATGGGCTTTGGAAAATTACACTATTATTTATATGGGACAGTATTTGACATAATTACAGATTGCAATGCTGTAAAATCTCTATTAAATATGAAAACTCCAAATAGACATATGCTGAGATGGCAAATTGCTATCCAAGAATACAGAGGAAATATGACTATAGTTCATAAATCTGGTAATATTCATAAAAATGCAGATGGTCCTAGCAGATGAGCTTTGTGAAATACATCTCAAATTCCAGCATGGGTACCACAGGAAGAGCACCATATAGAAGGCATATGTGTAACAAATATAGGCACAGAATTCTTTAACAAAGTTAAAGAAAGCTAAAAATTGGATAGAAACTGCCGTATCTTATGTCAAATTTTAATGAAAGACTGTAAAGACCCATCACTTTCATCAAAACTAGATGAAACATGGAAAAAGCATATGATGAAAGAATATTCCACCCCCTTTATGGAATCCTTTACCATAGAACTAAACATACATGTGTTATGGCTCTAACAGATAGAGCTCTAACAAACACTATACTACATGAATGTCATGATAGTTTTTCAGCTGGACATCTCTCAGAAGACAGAACACTAGAGGGGGTAAAAACCTGATCTTGCCGGCCAAATTGGAAGAAAGATATTGCAGAATACTGCCAAACCAGTGACAGATTACAAAAAGCAAACAGAGCCACAGGTAAGAAATTTGGAATGATGATCCAAATCCAAGAACCAAAATCCCCTTGGGAAATAGTTCATATGGATTGGGTAACCGCATTACCCCCAGGAGGAGACAGAAGTTACAATGCTTGCCTAGTATTAGTTGACAGATATAGCAAAACCCCAATGTTTTTACCATGTCACAAAGATGATACAGCTATGGATACAGCCATAATGATATGGAATAAAGCTATTAGCCACGGAGGCTTATTCCAAAATATCATTGGTGATAGAGACGCAAAATTAACTTCAGCATTATGGACAAACCTCCATAATCTGTTTGGAACAAAACTATCCTTCTCAACAGCTTACCACCCCCAAACTGATGGTCTGGAAGAAAGAATGGTACAGACATTGGAAGATATGATCAGAAGATTCTGTGCTTATGTCCTATAATTCAAAGATTCTGATGGTTTTACCCATTATTGTTGTACATTAATACAAGCTCTTGAGCTGGAATATAAGACATCAATCCATTCTTCAGCTGGAAGGAAACCTGCACTTCTAGAAAAAGACTTTAATCCAAGACTCCCTTATGATACACTAAAAAAGGATTTAGTGGATATACGCCCAAGAGTAAGCAGCTTCAAGTCAATGCTTGAAGAAGCAAGACACCATGCAAATAGATGTATGAAAGATTCTTTCAAGTATGCAAAAGAAAGATTGGATAAAAGTAACAAACCACCTGACTTCAAAATAGGAGACTTGGTCCTAGTATCAACTCTGAATTTAAACAATATAAAAGGCCCAAAGAAATTGAAAGATTCCTTTGCAGGACCATTTATCATAAAAGCAGTACATGGACCTAATTCTGTGCCATTAGAGATCACAGGTCAAATAATGAACAAACATCCAACTTTCCCTGTAAGTCTGATAAATCCTTACAGCTCAAGTGACAAGGAATTATTTCCACTAAGAAATAAACTCCCACTTGAAATACCCCCTTTAGAAGAAGCAGAAGAAATCAAAATTATGAAAGTCCTTAAAGAAAGAAGGACAAGAAAAAGAAAATAATGAATGCCTGGTAAGGTATAGAAATCCAACACAAGAAGATTAATGGCTACTTGAGAAGGATATAACAAATTCTTAGAAACTATTCAGAAGGTTTATACATGAAAGAAAGCCTAAAGAATAGAAAAATCAAGCATCATTGAGCTTCAAGACTAATAAAGTCAATTGAAGAGGTAGGACAGTGGATGATACCCTATTTGACTATATCAGATTGTGGTACAATATCTTTTTGTGGTAGGAATTGTGAGCCTTTGAAATAAGACTACATATCCAAAAAAGGTCACAGCAAAATTTCTGTAATAATTATACTTATAATAATTATCTCAAAAAATAGTAAAATACCATAAATAGGTACAAAATTTGAATTAAATAAGAATCTAATTAAGAAACATGTGAAATTAATTACACCATTAGATTTCTCATGGTAAAATACACATATGCCATTTTTATGGCATATCTGAAAAGTCAATAATTACTGAAGTATAAGTAATAATACCTTAAAAAGTTACAAAATCTCATTTAACTCAGAAACCAATGAAACAACATTTGAAATGAACTGTACCATAGGATTCTCCATAAACATGAACATATTAAACATTTAAAAAGCTATTCTCTAAAGTCAATAATTAAGGAATTAAGCTGAATATATGCATTTTTTTGGTCAATGAATATATTCATGGTTTTCAGCTAATATCTCTTGAAATATACAAGATAGAGAGATAAACCAAAAAGAAAGTGACAACGTAATTACTGTAGAAACACAGATAGGAAATTTATTTTATAAGTTATAAACAAGGCTAAAACCTGTAATGAATTATTGAATACAATTAATGCAGCTGTTGACCACTTTGTTGTGAAAATTCTCCAAACTTAACAGAAAGTAGACCGTCAGATTTTACTATCTCTTACGTGAAGAATGATGTAATTTTTATTATAATATTCAAGGTATAACCCCTTGAAATAATGGTTTGAAGTTCAAAATATTATATTTCAACAGAAAAGATTAGTTACAAGAAAAATCATCACAAATAGAGTTTTAATGATGTAATTAAACACTCTTTGCAGTTAAATAAGGAAATTCCAAGCTATCAGAATCTACTCTCATAATATCTTTAGCATGTATAACTACAAAGTTCTTAATGATCAAAGTTTAAGCTTAAAATTGATCATTTATGATCACTCATTGTAATCTTATTTTAAGTTTAACAGTCATATAATTTATAAAACTGGTTAATACTATTAGATTATGATTAATACTGATAAAATTAATGAATTTTAGGCTTCTGAAAATCTTATGACATCATCAAGCTTCGAGTTATAGTGATAACTCTAAGCAATGGTGTAATGATGAGATAAGATGGTTTGATCTTGATTTAATCATCACTAAACCTTAAATTACTGATTATTTCTGGTAGATAGCATCAGTAAACATCTACTAGGAGCCCACTTGACTCTAAAAGGGAGATATTTACTACAAATAGAGCTCTTTTTACTATATTTTCCCCTCAGACGTACCAAAAGACTAAAACAATGAAATTAAAAGGTAAAATCTTTATTTTTTATATATAAGTCCATTATGTTATTAAATACCAAAGATAATATTCATTACAATCATCATCTTTGATGTTATTACTCCAATTGTTCCACTGTTTTGTTATATTTCTCTTAAAAACCTCAAATCCATGTGAAATCAAGAAAATTTGTAATTTCTCTTTTTTTTATTGTAAATACAATTCAAACAAGTTGTATTTTTATTATTTGGTGTAAAATTATTCAAAATTATTATACTAAGTGTTAAAAGTAGGTTATTCTCTCTTATTATAATACTTTTCTCTTTATTATTACTTTAATAATTCTTTAATTAATATAAATAGTATCTATATTAATTGATAACTTTAATATTAGTAATATTATTGTTACTATTTGTTTTTTATTAATAGAAAACAATTTTCTATGCCTTAATTATTTGTTGGTAGCAATAATAATGTAAGATGTGACTATGAAACTGATGATAATATTACCATTAATCAACAGTACTATGTCTGTTCTTATGGAATATAATAATAAAATATTATTATAACCACAATTACATAATTAAATAATTATTTCTTTCACGTGTTAAGCACTGCTAGTGATCTTAACAGTGAGCAAGTAATTGTCTACAAGAATCAATTACAAGAAGAATTTAATAATAAAAACTTCTTTTATTAAAATAATAAAATTATTTTAATATATAATTATCTTTTGCAAGAATAATTATAGAGATAATCCTTGAAGAAAACTATTACTAGAGAAAAACTTTAAGAATTAAAGATAAATAACTCACTAATACTCCAGAGAACTTATTGATAGGTAAAAGTAGAGAAATTTGATGTAGAATTGTGGATTTGAAAGATCAAAATGATTTATAGCAGGATTACAAAAATATATGGTTGGATTCTATGATTTCACGTCCTTCTGATTGATTCTGAAAGATTTAAAACACTTAAGAATAGTTTAACTAATACTTACTTCTTGGTAACAATGATATAAAATGATAATAAGATGATGATATGGAAAAACCAGCAAGAGAAGGCCTCTTTCAAGTCAACAACAGCTGAAAGAGGCGTGCCATGGAGTAAACTGAAAAACCAGTGAGTGAGAAAGCATTACACCCTTTTTGGATTAGTACTTACATCATCTGTCGTCACGTAAAATTGTCATAATTGCTTAATTGATGTTTTACTTGACTACCAACCCCAATATGGTTAAGAATAAAAGGAGTAACATATGTAAATCTTCTTTTATTCCAAAGTAATCATTGATTTCCCAAAGTTATCAATGTTATTGACAATTTCATCACAGGTTGTATTTACTGTGAATTTTTGAAGATTCAGTGTTTCATGTAGAATAACCAAAAATGGACTGTGAGTAAAACTTTTAATTTTACTAGTAAAGATGTAATTCTTTTTGGTTGTACCATGAATAAGACGGTTCTCAATTGGTCCTGAAAGTTTCAGCAAGATTCATTAAGAATTGTATTTTTAATGAATTTTTGAAGTTTTTACGTCATTTCTACGTAGAATTGCAAATATCAGTGTTTGACTGGTTGCTATGAGGTAAATCAATGGATACAAGTCCAAAAAGGGTTTTAATTACTCTTTTGGGGCTTATCCATGGAAAGTCATTAGTAATTGACATGGTTACAGGAGTGTAAGTAGCTCTTTACCTCCTTGGCACGTCAAATCAGAAGGTTATTTGCTATTTTCTGGTGTTTTACAGTAGTTGTAACTTGGTAACCAAGTTCCCAAAGAGGTTTAGTTTACCAATTAGGTCAAGATCAGCCATGGAACCAAGCTTTGGAGCTATCCACGCCTCTGGAGCCTCAGAAGTTGGGTACCCTGGCTCTCTTTGATGTCTTTTGTCCCCCTTGCTTATTTTTCACGTCAATAGAAATTTAAGCTTCAAGTGAGATATCCACTATGGGTGTACCAAAAGTGCATGTAAGAATACCATAATATTAAGTGCTCAAAACATGTATAACACTATTCTTAGTGTATATGTAACATGGGATTTCTCACTTTCGCATTATTTTGGCGTAAAATCAAGAAAAAAAAATTTCACGGATCTTTTATGTGGTATTAATGATGTGGTGTTGAAGTATTTTCCATTTTACCACCTCAAGGAGTTAATTTGAGCTTATTCACTCTATGGAGTTACCCTAGATGAATTTTTGTGTAGAATCCAAATATGGCCTTAAATCCATGGATTTACTTACTCAATAAAACGTTATTCATCTTTTCTGAAATCAAAAATGATTAATTTTGAATATATGCATGATTTATGAGTTATGTATAATTCAAAATTTATTTTTAAGATAATTGTGGCCTATTTGGGTATGTAAAATATACCTCAAGGCTCACATTCCCTCCCACCAAAAAATAAAATTGTACTACAATTTTATTAGTGATAAAAGAATAAGGCCCCAAAGGGGGTTAATGTCCACTGTCCAACCTCTTTACATCACTCAGATCAAGTAATTTAAATCACATTTATAGATATATTCAGCCTTGTGGCCTTCTTTCATGTCTAAAGCTTCTTAAGAGTTTATCTGGGTCAGGTATTTCTGATTCTGCCATCCATTCATCTTCATGTACTGGATTTCTATATCTGACAATATATTCTCTTTGATTTTTACCCCTAAGTCTCCTTTCTTTAATGACTTTCTTTATCTTTTTGTCTTCATTCTGTTCCACAAGTGGTACAGTTAAAGGAGTTGGGTTTCTTAAAGGAAACAATTCTTTATCAGCTGGTTGATAAAGCTTTATCAAGCTGACTGGAAAAGTGAGGTGTTTATTCTCCAATTCAACACTCAATTCCACTTGAACTGCATTGGTTCCATGTAAAGCATCATTAACAAAAGGTCCTACATAAGAATATTTAACTTTCTTTGGGCCTTTGATATTATTAAAATTCAAGGTTGAAACTAAAACTAAGTCCCCTACTTTGAAGTCTGGTACTTTATGACTCTTGTCCCACTTCTGTTTTGCATAATGAAAAGCATCATCCATACTTTTTTTGGCATGATGTTTTACTTTATCAAGCATTATCTTGAAGCTGGAAGCTGTAGGATGAATGTCAATCAAGTCTTTCCTCAGTGTGTCTGCTGGGAGTCTTGGATTCCATCCTTTCTCTAACATAGCAGGAGTTTGTCCTGTGGAAGAATGGACTGATGTCTTATATGCCAGTTCTAATGCAGGTATCAGAGTGCACCAGTCATGGGTAAAGCCATCTGAGTCTTTGAATTCTAATCCATAAGCACAACATCTCCTGATCATGTCCTCTAAAGTTTGAATCATCCTCTCTGCTAGCCCATCTGTCTGAGGGTGATATGCTGTAGAGAATGATAACTTAGTCCCAAACAATCTATGAAGATTGGTCCAAAGTGCAGATGTGAATTTAGGATTCCTGTCACTGATGATATTCTTACATAATCCTGTATGAGAAATAACTCTACTCCATAGAAGAAGAGCTGTATCCATAGCAGTGTCATCTTTATGACATGGTAAGAATATGGGAGTTTTGCTATATCTGTCTACTATGACTAAACAAGCATTATAGCTTCTGTCACCACTTGGAGGAAGTGCTGTGACCCAATCCATGTGAACAACTTCCCATGGGGATTTTGGTTCTTGAATATGAATCATAAGTCCAAATTTCTTGCCTGTACTCCTGTTTGCTTTTTGGAATATGTCACAGGTATGGCAATATTCAATGGTTTCTTTTCTCCAAGATGGCCACCATGCACAGTTCTTCACTTTTTCAAGTGTTCTGTCTTCTGAAAGGTGTCCAGAGTAGATACTATCATGACCTTCATGAAGAATGGTATTGATAAGTAATCTACTGCACAATGTCATAACACAAGAATGTTTTGTTCTGTGGTAAATGATCCCATCAAACAAGTGGAATCTTTCTTCAGAATAGGAATTTTTCCAAACTTCATCAAGTGCATTAACTAAAGATGTGTTCTTGCAGTCTTTATCTAATAAAGAAGTCAAGATGTGGCAATTCTTGTCTTGTTTATAAGATTCTCTGACCTCCTCAAACAATTCAGTCCCAATATCAGTTATGTTAATTCCTTCAATTGGAATCTGTGGTTCAGCTTCCAAAGGTACATAAGCTGCGTTATCAGGAGTGTTTGCTAAAGCCCATCTACTATGTCCATCAGCATTATTGTGAATGTTTCCTGCTTTATGAACTATAGTCATGTTTTGTCAGCCTGTGACTCAAAACCAGAGCACAAGCATGACAGCCAAAATACCATAAACCAATGGTATAGCCAAAATACCACCAAAACATGGAACTGAGCCAAATTAGCCCAAAAGGTATCAAACGAAAGAGGAAACTCACCTCTTCCTGAAAATATAAGTCCCATCACCATAGGACAAGAAATAACAAAGTTATTCCTGCTCAAAGTTATTGCTGAGCATAAACCTTAATTTTCACCTCTCATCTAAAATCTAGAAGGAGAGGCTTAACCCCATCAAATGGGTATTCAAAATGAAGCTCTAAGCCAGGGCTATCCAATGGTACTAGCCAAACTGAGCTAGCACCAGTATTACTTGAGTTATGGTCAAATTCAGACCAAATAAGGGTGAATAAAACATTCACCTCTCATCTAACTTTTACAGTTTTAGTGTGAGATACTTAAAGTGGGGTCTTTTTGGAAAGCGCACAATCAGGGCTATCTGATGGTGTCATCCATTTCCCCATATCTCAACTAGAACAGAAGTTATTGGCCAAACAAGCTTAATACAGCTTTTGCCCAAAACACGCCAATGTATAAAAACACTTGTACATGGGATAACTTTGCCATATTTAAGGATAACCTTGTCAAGTTGGGTACCATTGTATAGAGCACATACAGGGCTATTCAATGAACCAACTTTGAGCTTGATATCTCAAAAACTGACAGAGTTATGACAATTTTAAGGTAAAAATCCCACCTGCTGTCATATACAGCCTTACCATGGGATAATACCTTATAACCATGAATATGAGGTGTCAAATAGACAAAGAAGCATGTTTTTACTTCAATACCTCATATGTCAGTCAATACTGGGGTCCCATACAGTTTCTGTACAGCATTCTACGCGTCATACACGTCAGAATCAGGCTGTGAGGTCCCCAGATGAAATTTTCACCCTGTATTGGTGAAACCTGCCCAGATGTGGTTTCAAAACCACATCTGAGCCCAATACAGGGTATACAGGCTGTTTGCAAACCACAAGACCGTCATGAGGAGTGAAAAATCTTCACTTCCTCTACGTGAAAAGGTCTAATAACCTTTTCACCTCAATTTCAGGATAAAAGGAGGGCTTTTCACTGCCAAAACCCTTTCCTCATCCTGCTCTTGAATAACCTACGTAGTAAACTGTCAAAAACAGTTTTACTCTTGGTTAAATAATCAGGTATACTCTTAATTTAAAGTATTGTAGTCTTTATTATTGTAATCCAACAGGTAAAGCTGCACCCAGGGCTTTCAACAGCGCTCACCACCACTATATCTCTATAGTAAAGCCCTTTAAATCTTAAATTAAATCATTTATTATCAATCTTATCATCTTTTAAAACCATTCTTACCGTGTCACAGTCATAGTTAAAGCTTGTAAATACTCATATACACCTTTATCATAGACTCAGCCTGACATGTTTCCTCTATATTATTGAATAGCTATTTGCCATTTCAACATATGTCTGTTGGGAGTTTTCATGTTAAGAAGCGATTTTACTGCATTACAGTCAGTTATCACTTCAAAAACACTGCCATCAAGGTAATAGTGTAATTTCTCAAGTGCCCATACCAAACATAAGCACTCCAATTGGCTTGCACCATATCTGGCTTCTGTTGGTTTGATTTGTCTTGAGATATAACAAACTGGTCCTTCTGTAGGTTTGTCATTAATAATTTGGACTTGATGTAGGGCTGCCCCTAATCCATCTCCACATGCATCAATGTACAACTTAAAAGGAATATCCCAGTCAGGAATGAGGAGTAAAGGTGCTTCTGTAAGGGCTTTCTTTATTTCCTCATAAGCTTCAATTCTCTCCTGTGTCATCTTAAATACAGTCTGTTGATCACAGATTCTATAGAGTGATTTGGCTAGAATTGCACAGTTTTTTAAGTGTTGCCTATAGTAACTAGCAAATCCAAGAAAAGACATCATTTCCTTCTTATTCTGGGGTATTGGCTTAAGTAGCACTGCTGCCAATTTATTCTTGTCAATACCCAAGCTCAAACCAGAAACAGCATGTCCTAATGC
This sequence comes from Austropuccinia psidii, assembly GCA_023105745.1. Classification (NCBI taxonomy): domain Eukaryota; kingdom Fungi; phylum Basidiomycota; class Pucciniomycetes; order Pucciniales; family Sphaerophragmiaceae; genus Austropuccinia; species Austropuccinia psidii. Next base: position 25,728,025 of record JALGQZ010000002.1, read on the forward strand.
TTTAAGTTCCTCAAAACCAAAGTTGAATTTCTTAAGTGAAATTTTCATATTCACTTCTGCAACTTTGTGGAGTACTTTTGCAAGTCTTTCAAGGTGCAAAGACCATTAGTCAGAACATATGTTAATATCATCAATATAAATGGTAAGCCATCCTTCAGAAAATTCTGTGGGGAAGATGGTATTCATCATTCTTTGATAATGAGATGGAGCACCTTTAATGCCAAATGGAATTCTAAGATACTCAAAAATACCACAGTGAGTGATAATTCTAAGTAATTTCTTAGCTTTAGGCGTCAAAACATTCTGATGGAAACCTTTTAATGCATCCAGTGATGTTATATACTTGGCTTTAGATAATTGAGTCAAGGTTTCTTGGATTCTAGGGATTGGATACCTATCTGGAACTGTGTAGGTATTCAAAGCTCTAAAATCTCCAACCATTCTTGACTTATCATTATTCCAAGCAATGATAACAGGTGTTGACACTTCAACCTCCTAATTATGGCCTACTTTCCTTAGTAAACCAAGTTGAATTAACTCTTGGATATGTTTCTCCAAGGCTTCTCTAGCTTTGGGACTGGCTGGATAAGCTGGCCTTCTAAGTAATGGGGGATCTGGTCTGTTAATACTAAGAGTAATATCAACTTCATGTCCTCTTATAGCACCTAATGGTCCATCATCAGAGGCGAATGCATTATTGTATGTATATAACACATCAATAAGTTCATTCTTCATTTGTGGTGACAATGATGGATTAATTTGTGCTTCAACAAGCTATGTGGACACAAATTTTTCTTTATAAGTATCTTTCTCAGAAGATACTACTGATATTTGCTTTGGCATATTGGAGAAGGCAAATTTCTGTCTTTTTTATCCCCAATTGTGAAATATCTGTCTTTATGGTTATTGATGTCAATACCATAAATACTTAGGTAATCATTTCCAATAATGATATGTTGAGATGTGCAGTTGTCCATTACTACAACCTCAGATTTCATTCTTATACTTCCTGTAGGATGGGGAAATACAAGAGTAGTGTCTAGTATACCCAAAGGTTACATATTGGTACTGGCACTACTAAATTGTATACCTTCTATTGGTAATAGATGGTTTTTCCATTCAGGAAGTATAGCTTGGAGATAATCTTTGCCTACACAAGTGCAAAATGCTCCTGTATCCAAACTGACTTTAGCTTCAACATTATTCATCAGAATTGATGTGATACAAGATGCTCCAGCAGTATAACCTTTTCCTTTAGCAGGTTTGGTTTTACACATTCTGGCATCCTGAACATTAATAAGGCGGTAGCAATCTTCACTATACTGTGGCAAGTGGGTATGGACTTCAGTGACTTCAAGCAAAGCTGTGATGTTTTCAATGGGATAGTCCTCCACTGGTGTATCTTCAGAGATTGCAGAATCTTGATCAGATTCCTCCTTGTCTTCAGTACATTGAACTTCTTCAATGACTTGAACTTCATTGATTTTTGCCTTTTTGGTGCAAGTGTTGGCTAAATGTGAAGTGCTTCCACAATTATGACACTTTAAGACAGGTTTTTCTGATCTTTTGTCCTCTCTGGGAATCTTGGAGTTCATCTTGGATTCTGCTGGGATCTTAGACTAAGTTTTACCAATTCTTGTTCTGGCAATGATATCTTCCATAGCATTAATGTAGTATTCTGTTGAACAGGGTTCTACACATCTGCTTTTGATAGCATGTTCTAATTCTCCTCCACACTTTCTTAATATTTTCATATTAATCATAGTGTCAGACATATCTGGTTGTAAAGCAGATAATCTGTCTTTTTGTATGAAGAACCAAGTAAGTGGTTTATCTTTCTCTGAGTTAAAAATGGCACTCTTCAAGGCATTTTCCATCTTAAAACTCCAAGAATTGTTAGCCCATTTGATGATCACTTCAGATTTCCACCAAGACCAATCATGTTTACCATTATCAATCCTCATTTTGTAATACCATTTCTTTGCAGTCCTGGTAAACAGACAATGTAATTTTCCCACTATGATTTCATCAGGTATATTAAAGTCTTCTTGCAACATATCAATAGTCCTGATGAATTCAATATGGTTGTATTCTCCTTCACCAGAGAATGTTGGCCATTCTTCTATTTTGGGAATATCTCTTGCAGAGTAGGCATTGTAAGATGTGACTATGAAACTGATGATAATATTACTATTAATCAACAGTACTATGTCTGTTCTTATGAAATATAATAATAAAAATTATTATAACCACAATTAAATAATTATAAAATTATTTCTTTCACGTGTTATACACTACTAGTGATTATAACAGTGAGCACTAATTGTCTACAAGAATCAATTACAAGAATTTAATAATAAAAACTTCTTTTATTAAAATAATAAAATTATTTTAATATATGATTATCTTTTACAAGAATAATTATAAAGATAATTCTTGAAGAAAACTATTACTAGAGAAAAACTTTGAGAATTAAAGATAAATGACTCACTAATACTCCAAAGAACTTATTGATAGATAAAAGTAGAGAAATTTGACGTGGAATTGTGGATTTAAGGGATCAAAAGGATTTATAACAGTATTACAACAATTTATATTTGGATTCTATGATTTCACGTCTTTCTGGTTGATTCTGAAAGATTTAAAACACTTAAGAATAGCTTTAACTAATACTTACTTGTTGGTAATAAGGATTTAATAAATTGATAAGATTATTCTTTGCAAAAAACAGCAAGAGAAGGCCTCTTTTAAGTCAACAACAGCTCACAGAGGCGTGCCATGGAGCAAACTGAAAAACCAGTGAGTGAGAAGACAATAAACCCTTTTGGTTTATTGATTACATCATTATTTGTCACGTAACATTTTCATAATTACTTATTTGATGCTTTTACGTGACTACCAACCCCAATATGGTTAAGAATAAAAGGAGTAACACTTGTAAATCTTCTTTTATTCTAAAATAATCATTGATTTCTCAAAGTTATCAATGTTATTGCCAATTTCATCACAGGTTGTAATTACTGTGAATTTTTGAAGATTCAGTGTTTCACGTAGAATAACCAAACATGGACTGTAAGTAAAACTTTTAATTTTACTAGTAAAACTGGAGTTATTTTTGGTTGTACCATAAATAATACAGTTCTCTTGAAGTCCTGAAAATTTCAGAACGATTCATTAAGAATTGTATTTTTAATGAATTTTTGAAGTTTTTACCTCATTTCTACGTAGAATTGCAAATAGCAGTGTTTTGCTGGTTGCTATGAGGTAAATCAATGAATATGGGTCCCAAAACGGTTTTAATTACTCTTTTGGGGTTTATACATGGAAATTCATTAGTAATTGACATGGTTACAGGAGTGTAAGTAGCTCATTACCTCCTTGGCACGTCAAAATAGCAGGTTATTTGCTATTTTCTGGTGTTTTACAGTAGTTGTAACTTGGTAACCAAGTTCCCAAAGAGTTTTGGTTTACCAATTGGGCCAAGATGAGCCATGGATCCAAGCTCTGGAGCTATCCACGCCTCTGAGGCCTCAGAAGTTGGGTACCCTGGCTCTCTTTGATGTCTTTTGTCCCCCTTGCTTACTTTTTACGTCAAAATAGTAATTTAAGCTTAAAGTGAGATATCCACTATGGGTGTACCAAAAGTGCATGTAAGAATACCATAATATTAAGTGCTCAAAACATGCATAACACTATTCTTAGTGTATATGTAACATGGGATTTCTCACTTTCCCATTATTTTGGCTAAAAATCAAGAAAAACAAAAATTTTCACGGATCTTTTATGTGGTATTAATGATGTGGTATTGAAGTATTTTCCATTTTACCACCTCAAATACTTAAATTGAGCTTATTCAATCTATGGAGCTACCCTAGGTGAATTTTTGTGTAGAATCCAAATCTGGTCTTAAATCCATGGATTTACTTACTCAATAAAACGTTATTCATCTTTTCTGAAATTGAAAATGATGAATTTTGGATATATGCATGACTTATGAGTTGTGCACATTTCAACATTTCTTTTTAAGAGAATTGTGGCCTATTTGGGTATGTAAAATATACCTCAAGGCTCACATTCCCTCCCACCAACAAATAAAATTGTCCTACAATTTTATTAGTCATAAAAGAATAAGGCCCCAAAGGGGGTTAATGTCCACTGTCCAACCTCTTCTCATTACTCAGATCAAGTAATCCAAAGCACATTTATAGACATATTCAGGCTTGTGGCCTTCTTTCATGTCTAAATCTTCTTAAGAGTTTATCTGAGTCAGGTATTTCTGATTCTGCCATCCATTCATCTTCTTGTACTGGATTTCTATATCTGACAAGATATTCTCTTTGATTTTTACCCCTAAGTCTCCTTTCTTTAATGACTTTCTTTATCTCTTTGTCTTCATTCTGTTCCACAGGTGGTACAGCTAAAGGAGTTGGGTTTTTTAAAGGAAACAATTCTTTATCACCTGGTTGATAACGTTTTAACAAGCTGACTGGAAAGGTGCGGTGTTTATTTTCCAATTCACCACTCAATTCCACTTGAACTGCATTGGTTCCATGTAAGGCAACAATAACAAAAGGTCCTACATAAGAAGCTTTAAGTTTCTTTGGGCCTTTGATATTATTAAAATTCAAGGTTGAAACTAAACCTAAGTCCCCTACTTTGAAGTGTGGTACTTTATGACTCTTGTCCCACTTCTGTTTTGCATAATGAAAAGCATCATCCATACTTTGTTTGGCATGATGTTTTACTTTATCAAGCATTATCTTGAAGCTGGAAGCTGTAGGATGAATGTCAATCAAGTCTTTCGTCAGTGTGTCTGCTGGGAGTCTTGGATTCCATCCTTTCTCTAACATAGCAGGAGTTTGTCCTGTGGAAGAATGGACCGATGTCTTGTATGCCAATTCTAATGCAGGTATCAGAGTGCACCAGTCATGGGTAAAGCCATCTGAGTCTTTGAATTCTAATCCATAAGCACAGAATCTCCTGATCATGTCTTCTAAAGTCTGAATCATCCTCTCTGCTAGCCCATCTGTTTGAGGGTGATATGCTGTAGAGAATGATAACTTAGTCCCAAACAATCTATGAAGATTGGTCCAAAGTGCAAATGTGAATTTGGGATCTCTGTCACTTATGATATTCTTAAATAATCCTGTATTAGAAATAACTCTACTCCATAGAAGAAGAGCTGTATCCATAGCAGTGTCATCTTTATGACATGGTAAGAATATGGGAGTTTTGCTATATCTGTCTACAATGACTAAGCAAGCATTATAACTTTTGTCACCACTTGGAGGAAGTGCTGTGACCCAATCCATGTGAACAACTTCCCAAGGGGATTTTGGTTCTTGAATATGGATCATCAATCCAAATTTTTTGCCTGTACTCCTGTTTGCTTCTTGGCATCTATCACAGGTATGGCAATACTCAATGGTTTCTTTTCTCCAAGATGACCACCATGCACAGTTCTTCACTATTTCAAGTGTTCTGTCTTCTGAGAGGTGTTCAGAGTAAAATTTATCATGGCATTCATGAAGAATGGTATTGATAAGCAATCTACTACACAGTGTCATCACACAAGAATGTTTTGTTCTATGGTAAATAATCCCATCAAACAAGTGAAATCTTCCTTCAGAATAGAAATTTTTTTCAAACTTCATCTAGTGCATTAACCAAAGATGTGTCTTTGCAGTCTTTATCCAATAAAGAAGTCAAGATATGGCAATTTTTTTCTTGTTTATAAGACTCTCTGACCTCTTCAAAGAATTCAGTCCCAATATCAGTTATGTTAATTCCTTCAATTGGAATCTGTGGTTCAGCTTCCAAAGGTACATAAGCTGGGTTATCAGGAGTGTTGGCTAAAGCCCATCTACTATGTCCATCAGCATTTTTGTGAATGTTTCCTGCTTTATGAGCTATGGTCATGTGTCCTCTATATTCTTGAATGGCTATTTGCCATCTCAACATATGTCTGTTGGGAGTTTTCATGTTAAGAAGTGATTTCACGGCATTACAGTCAGTTATCACTTCAAAAACACTGCCATCAAGGTAATAGTGTAATTTCTCAAGTGCCCATACCAAACATAGGCACTCCATTTGGCTTGCACCATATCTGGCTTCTGTTGGTTTGATTTGTCTTGAGATATAACAAACTGGTCCTTCTGTAGGTTTGTCATCAATAATTTGGACTTGATGTAGGGCTGCCCCTAATCCATCCCCACATGCATCAATGTACAATTTAAAAGGAATATTCCAGTCAGGCATGAGGAGTAAAGGTGCTTCTGTAAGGGCTTTCCTTATCTTCTCATAAGCTTTAATTCTTTCCTGTGTCATCTTAAATACAGTCTGTTGATCACAGATTCTATAGAGTGATTTGGCTAGAATTGCACAGTTTTTTAAGTGTTGCCTATAGTAACTAGCAAATCCAAGAAAAGACATCATTTCCTTCTTATTCTGGGGTATTGGCTTAAGTAGCACTGCTGCCACTTTATTCTTGTCAATACCCAAGCTCAAACCAGAAACAGCATGTCCTAATGCTTTAAGTTCCTCAAAACCAAAGTTGCATTTCTTAAGTGAAATTCTCATATTCACTTCTGCAACTTTGTGGAGTACTCTTGCAAGTCTTTCAAGGTGCAAAGACCATGAGTCAGAACATATAATAATATCATCAATATAAATGATAAGCCATCCTTCAGACAATTCTGTGGGGAAGATGGTATTCATCATTCTTTGATAATGAGATGGAGCATTTTTAATGGCAAAGGGCATTCTAAGATACTCATAAATACCACAGTGAGTGATAATTCTAAGTAATTTCCTAGCTTTAGGCGTCAAAACATTTTGATGGAAGCCTTTTAATGCATCCATTGGTGTTATATACTTGGCTTTAGACAATTGAGTCAAGGTTTCTTGGATTCTAGGGATTGGATACCTATCTGGAACTGTGTAGGTATTCAAAGCTCTAAAATCTCCAACCATTCTTGACTTATCATTATGCCATGCAATAATAACAGGTGTTGTCACTTCAACTTCCTCATTATGGCCTACTTTCCTTAGCACACCAAGTTGGATCAACTCTTGGATATGTTTTTCCAAGGCTTCTCTAGCTCTGGGACTGGCTGGATAAGCTGGTCTTCTAAGTACTGGAGGATATGGTCTATCAATATTAAGAGTAATATCAATTTCATGTCCTCTTATAGCACCTAATGGTTCATTATCAGATGCAAATGCATTATTGTATGTGTATAATACATCAATAAGTTCATTCCTCATCTTTGGTGACAATGATGGATTAATTTGTGCTTCAACAAGTTGTTTAGACACAAATTCATCTTTGTAAGTATCTTTGACAGAAGATACCACAGATATCTGTTTTGGCATATTGGAGAAAGCAAATTTTTACCTTTTGTTATCTCCAATTGTGAAATATCTGTCTTTATGGTTATTTATATCAATACCATAAATATTCAAGTAATCATTTCCAAGAATGATGTGCTGAGATGTGCAATTATCCATTACTACAATCTCAGTTTTCATTCTTACACTTCCTGCTGGATGTGGGAATACAATATTAGTATCCAATATGCCCAAGGGGTACATATTGTTACTGGCACTACTGAATTGTACACCTTCTATTGGTAATAGATGGTTTTTCCATTCAGGAAGTATAATTTGGAGATAATCTTTGCCCACACAAGTGCAAAATGCCCCTGTATCCAAATTTACTCTGGCTTCAATATCACTCATCAGAACTGATGTGATACAGGATGCCCCAGCAGTATAACCCTTTCCTCTAGCAGGTTTTTTTTACACATTCTGGCATCTTGAATATTGATCAGGTTGCAGCAATCCTCACTGTACTGTGGCAAGTGGGTATGGACTTCTGTGACCTCAAAGAAAGCTGAAATGTTTTCAATGGGATAGTCCTCCACTGGTGTATCTTCAGAGACTGCAGAATCTTGATCAGACTCTTCTTTCTCTTCAGTACACTGAATTTCTTCAATGACTTGAACTTCATTGATCTTTGTCTTCTTAGGTCAAGTGTTGGATAAATGTGAAGTACTTCCACATTTATGACATTTCAAGACAGGTCTTTCTGATCTTCTTTCCTCTCTAGGACTCTTTGAGACTATTTTGGACTCTATTGGGTTTCTAATCCAAGTCTTACCAATTCTTGTTCTGGTAATGATATCTTCCATAGCATTAATGTAGTCCTCTGTTGAACAGGGTTCCACACATCTGCTTTTGATAGCATGTTCCAGTTCTCCTCCACACTTTCTTAATATTTTCATATTAATCATATTGTCAGACATATCGGGGTGTAAAGCAGATAATCTGTCTTTTTGTTTGAAGAACCAAGTAAGTGGTTTGTCTTTTTCTGAGTTAAAAATGGCACTTTCAAAAGCATTTTCCATTTTAAACCTCCAAGAATTATTGGCCCATTTGGTAATCACTTCCGATTTCCACCAAGACCAGTGATGTCTTCCATGATCTATTCTCATCTTGTAATACCATTTCTTTGCAGTCTTGGTAAACAAACAATGTAATTTTCCCACTATGATTTCATCAGGTATATTAAAGTCTTCTTGTAACATATCAATAGTCCTGATGAATTCAATATGGTTGTATTCTCCTTCACCAGAGAATGTTGGCCATTCTTCTAATTTGGGAATATCCTTTGCAGAAATAACATTTTCTCCTAAGAATGGGGTCAAACTTTCTTTAACAGAAAGTTTTTCTTCAGTCAAAGGTGTAGAATGTCTTGGCATATGTGGTTCATGATTCTTATGAATTTGTTCCACACTTGCAATTATTTCATTTTTCAATTTCTGCCTCTCACTGTCACTTTTTGCTAAATGTATAGCAAATTGATTGGTGTTCTTAACTATTTGTAAGACATGGTCTTCAAGAGTTTTAAGTCTATCATTTACTTTAAAAATGGAAGGATCCTCTGTGTCATCATTCTGAGTTTGACATTGGTTCTCAATTCTTTCACAAGCATTTCCAATTGACTCAAGGGTGACAGTTGTCAATTGATGCCATTCAGAATGTTGCTTGTCACTTTTCTTTGAATCATTGATGTCTAATGTAATTTGCTTTAACTTTGACTCAAGTTTGCCAATTTCTACACTAATACTTCTATGTACATCATTTATTTGCGTGGAAAAGTCCTGTTCATCCTTTCCTGCTCCTTGGCTGTGAATTCCATAAGAGTTCTGGCCATTTTGAAGACACTGTCCACGGCTGAAGGCTCCAATCTGGGGATCCTGTACCCTTGTGGGTAAGGTCTGTGCCAATTGGCTTTGCCTTTGCCCTTGCCTTGATGGTTCTTGGGACCTCTCTGTTTCTTTTGAGGTCCTTTGGGCTTGTCCTTGGATGCTTCTGGAGCTGGTTTGGAGCTGTTAGATGCCACTGGTGCCTCTGTCTCCAAAGTTGGAGTCATTTCCAACTCTTTCTTCTGGTCTATGGATAAAAGACTTTGGTTCTTCAACCAATTCTTTATCTTTTTGACCTTGTCTTTGCAAGACAGGGGGCTCCAACCTCCTAAGAGTTCTATGGTCTTCTCCTGACCCAGAAAGCTCTTGATGTGTAAGTAGGAGTTCATGGCCCCCTGCCAAAGGTTTGGGCAGATTTCCCACTCCTCTTCTTTGGCTGCTCTGAACCAATTTTTGTACTGGCTCTGATATATTTCTATTGCTGCCACTTGAAAATGGTTCAGCCCTGGAAATATTATCATAAAGTAGTTCAGGCTCAGAATTTACGTCAAAATCTGTTGGTACAGACCTTGGGGAATGGGGGGCAACTCTGGCATCCTCCAGATGTGTCTTTCTTGTGGAAGATTTGGCACTTCTGGATTTGGTCTTGCCTCTTCCTTGTCCACATCCATCTGGCTGGACTGAATAGTTGCTTCCATTTCTGGTATGCACCATTTTCACGTCAATTTAAAGATAAAAGGTGAAAATATAAGATAAAATACACACCTTTTGGTGGTAATTTAGCTTTTTCTGAGTTGAATAAGGTGCCTCTTTTAGCAATTTGCACCTCAATACTGTCTTCAGATTCTGCTTCTGAAGAGTCTGGACTATTGATATATCTTTTACTGAGTCTGTTGCCAGCTGCAAAGTATTTGATTAAAGACACTAAAAAGAAATTATAAAAGAGAAAAATTATTTTTTGTACTTTTTTTTTAAAATATTTCTTAAAGATTTTTTATAAGTTTTATATTTTTTAATATTAAAAAAATTATTCTTTTTTGAAGAAAAAAAATTAAAATTTAAGATCTTGAATGAAAATTAATTCAGAGTAACTCAAAGAATAATTTTATAAGTTTTTGGATGTGAAAAAGCCACGTGTAAAAACAATATAAAATTAAACCAAATTCCTCAATGAAAAAGATTTTAAAACAATTTCAAAAATAAAAATATTTTGACTTCAAATTGAATGAAAGAAAATTAATTAAATTAATATATTTTAGAGCTTAAAATTATATTAATTAAGGTTACAAGGTTCAAAAAACACGGCCAGGCCCCCAAATGTAAGATGTGACTATGAAACTGATGATAATATTACTATGTCTGTTCTTATGAAATATAATAATAAAAATTATTATAACCACAATTAAATAATTATAAAATTATTTCTTTCACGTGTTATACACTACTAGTGATTATAACAGTGAGCAGTAATTGTCTACAAGAATCAATTACAAGAAGAATTTAATAATAAAAACTTCTTTTATTAAAATAATAAAATTATTTTAATATATAATTATCTTTTACAAGAATAATTATAAAGATAATCCTTGAAGAAAACTATTACTAGAGAAAAACTTTAAGAATTAAAGATAAATGACTCACTAATACTCCAAAGAACTTATTGATAGATAAAAGTAGAGAAATTTGACGTGGAATTGTGGATTTAAGGGATCAAAAGGATTTATAACAGTATTACAACAATATATAGTTGGATTCTATGATTTCACGTCTTTCTGGTTGATTCTGAAAGATTTAAAACACTTAAGAATAGCTTTAACTAATACTTACTTGTTGGTAATAATGATTTAATAAATTGATAAGATTATTTTTTGGAAAAAACAGCAAGAGAAGGCCTCTTTTAAGTCAACAACAGCTCACAGAGGCGTGCCATGGAGCAAACTGAAAAACCAGTGAGTGTGAAAACAATAAACCCTTTTGGTTTATTGATTACGTCATTATTTGTCACGTAACATTATCATAATTACTTATTTGATGCTTTTACGTGACTACCAACCCCAATATGGTTAAGAATAAAAGGAGTAACACTTGTAAATCTTCTTTTATTCTAAAATAATCATTGATTTCTCAAAGTTATCAATGTTATTGTCAATTTCATCACAGGTTGTAATTACTGTGAATTTTTGAAGATTCAGTGTTTCACATAGAATAACCAAAAATGGACTGTAAGTAAAGCTTTTAATTTTACTAGTAAAACTAGAATTCTTTTTGGTTGTACCATAGATAATACAGTTCTCTTTTAGTCCTGAAAGTTTCAGAAAGATTCATTCAGAATTGTATTTTGAATGAATTTTTGAAGTTTTTACCTCATTTCTACGTAGAATTGCAAATAGCAGTGTTTTGCTGGTTGCTATGAGGTAAATCAATGAATATGGGTCCCAAAAGGGTTTTAATTACTCTTTTGGGGTTTATCCATGGAAATTCATTAGTAATTGACATGGTTACAGGAGTGTAAGTAGCTCATTACCTCCTTGGCATGTCAAAATAGCAGGTTATTTGCTATTTTCTGGTGTTTTACAGTAGTTGTAACTTGGTAACCAAGTTCCCAAAGAGTTTTGGTTTACCAATTGGGCCAAGATGAGCCATGGATCCAAGCTCTGGAGCTATCCACGCCTCTGAGGCCTCAGAAGTTGGGTACCCTGGCTCTCTTTGATGTCTTTTGTCCCCCTTGCTTATTTTTTACGTCAAAATAGTAATTTAAGCTTAAAGTGAGATATCCACTATGGGTGTACCAAAAGTCCATGTAAGAATACCATGATATTAAGTGCTCAAAACATGCATAACACTATTCTTAGTGTATATGTAACATGGGATTTCTCACTTTCCCATTATTTTGGCTAAAAATCAAGAAAAACAAAAATTTTCACGGATCTTTTATGTGGTATTAATGATGTGGTATTGAAGTATTTTCCATTTTACCACCTCAAATACTTAAATTGAGCTTATTCACTCTATGGAGCTACCCTAGGTGAATTTTTGTGTAAAATCCAAATCTGGTCTTAAATCCATGGATTTACTTACTCAATAAAAAGTTATTCATCTTTTCTGAAATTGAAAATGATGAATTTTGGATATATGCATGACTTATGAGTTTTGCATGATTCAAAATTTCTTTTTAAGATAATTGTGGCTTATTTGGGTGTGTAAAATATACCTCAAGGCTCACAGGCATTTTCTCCCAGGAATGGAGTGAGACTTTCTTTAACAGAAAGTTTCTCTTTGGTTAAAGGTGTAGAATGTCTTGGCATATGTGGTTCATGATTCTTATGAATTTGTTCCACACTTGCAATTATTTCATTCTTCAACTTCTGCCTTTCACTGTCATTTTTTGCTAAGTGTATAGCAAATTGATTGGAATTCTCAACTATCTTCAAGACATGGTCTTGCAGAGTCTTAAGTTGATCATTCATTTTAAAAATGGAAAGATCTTCCATCTCCTCATGCTGAACTTGGCACATGTTTTCAATTCTTATGCAATAATTGGTAGTTGAGTCAAGTTTGGCATTTGTCACTTGGTGCAATTCAATGTATTTCTTGTCATTTTTCTTTAATTCAACTATATCTGATGCAATTTTAGTTAACTTGCCATCAAGTTTACCAATTTCTACATTAATACTAGTCTGTACACCAATTATTTCCGTGGAAAGTTTCTGTTCATCCTCTCCTGCTCTTTGGCTGTAAATTCCATCAGAGTCCTGGCCATATTGAAGACACTGTCCATGGCTGAAGGCTTGAATTTGGGGATCCTGTACCCTTGTGGGTAAGATCTGTGCCAATTGGCTTTGCCTTTTCCTTTGCCTTGATGGTTCTTGGGACCTTTCTGCTTCTTCTGAGGTCCCTTGGGCTTGTCCTTGGACACTTCTGGAGCTGGTTTGGAGCTGGTGGATGCCACTGGTGCCTCTATCTCCAAAGCTGGAGTCATTTCCAACTCTTTCTTCTGGTCTATGGATAAAAGACTTTGGTTCTTCAACCAGTTCTTTATCTTTTTGACCTTGTCTTTGCAAGACAGGGGGCTCCAACCTCCTAAGAGTTCTATGGTCTTCTCCTGACCCAGAAAGCTCTTGATGTGTAAGTAGGAGTTCATGGCGCCCTGCCAAAGGCTTGGGCAGATTTCCCATTCTTCCTCCTTGGCTGCTCTGAACCAATTTTTGTACTGGCATTGATATATTTCTATTGCTGCCACTTGGAAATGGTTCAGCCCTGGAAATAATATCATGAATTAGTTCAGGCTCAGAATTCACGTCAAAATCTGTTGGTACAGACCTTGGGGAATGGGGGGAAACTCTGGCATCCTCCAGATGTGTCTTTCTTGTGGAAGATTTGGCACTTCTGGATTTGGTCTTGCCTCTTCCTTGTCCACATCCATCTGGTTGGACTGAATAGTTGCTTCCATTTCTGGTATGCACCATTTTTTGTCAATTTAAGGATAAAGAGTAAATTTAAAGATAAAAAAACACCTTTTGGTGGTAATTTATTCTTTTCTGAGTTAAATAAGGTGCCTCTTTTAGCAATTTGCACCTCAATACTTTCTTCAGATTCTGCTTCTGAAGATACAGGACTAGTGATGTATCTTTTACTGAGTCTGTTGCCAGCTGCACAGTATTTGATTAAAGACACTTAAAGAAAAAATATGATAAAAGAAATTATTTTTTATGATTTAAGATATTTTTAAAAGATTTTTTATAAGTTTTATTATTTTTTGATATTAAAAAAAATATTCTTTTTGAAGAAAAAGGTATTAAAATTTAAGAACTTGAATAAAAAATTAAGTCATAGTAACTCAAAGAATAATTTTACAAGTTTTTGGATGTGAAAAAGCCACGTGTAAAAACAGTACAAAATTAAACCAAAATCCTCAATGAAATAAGATTTTAAGACAATTTCAAAAATAAAAATAATTTTTTCTTTAAATTGAAAAAAAAAATGTTGAATTAATATATTTTAGAACTTAAAAATATATTAATTAAGGGTACAAGGTTCAAAAAAACACGGCCAGGCCCCCAAATGTAAGATGTGACTATGAAACCAATGATAATATTACTATTAATCAACAGTACTATGTCTGTTCTTATGAAATATAATAATAAAATATTATTATAACCACAATTAAATAATTATAAAATTATTTCTTTCACGTGTTAAGAACTACTAGTGATTTTAACAGTGAGCAAGTAATTGTGTACAAGAATCAATTACAAGAAGAATTTAATAATAAAAACTTCTTTTATTAAAATAATAAAATTATTTTAATATATAATTATCTTTTGCAAGAATAATTATAAAGATAATCCTTGGAGAAAACTATTACTAGAGAAAAACTTTAAGAATTAAAGATAAATGACTCACTAATACTCCAAAGAACTTATTGATAGATAAAAGTAGAGAAATTTGACGCAGAATTGTGGATTTGAGAGATCAAAATGATTTATAGCAGGATTAAAACAATATATAGTTGGATTCTATGATTTCAAGTCCTTCTGATTGATTCTGAAAGATTTAAAACACTTAAGAATAGTTTAACTAATACTTACTTGTTGGTAACAATGATATAAAATGATAATAAGATGATGATACGGAAAAAACAGCAAGAGAAGGCCTCTTTTACGTCAACAACAGCTCACAGAGGCGTGCCATGGAGTAAACTGAAAAACCAGTGAGTGAGAAAGCATTAAACCCTTTTTGGATTAATACTTACATCATCTATTGTCACGTAAAATTGTCATAATTCCTTAATTGATGCTTTTACGTGACTACCAACCCCAATATGGTTAAGAATGAAAGGAGTAACAATGTAAATCTTCTTTTATTCCAAATTAATCATTGATTTCCCAAAGTTATCAATGTTATTGACAATTTCATCACAGGTTGTATTTCCGGTGAATTTTGAAGATTCAGTGTTTCACGTAGAATAACCAAAAATGGACCGTGAGTAAAACTTTTAATTTTACTAGTAAAGCTGTAATTATTTTTGGTTGTACCATGAATAAGACAGTTCTCAATTGGTCCTGAAAGTTTCAGCAAGATTCATCAAGAATTGTATTTTTAATGAATTTTTGAAGTTTTTACCTCATTTCTATGTAGAATTGCAAATATCAGTGTTTGACTGGTTGCTATGAGGTAAATCAATCGATACAAGTCCAAAAAGGGTTTTAATTACTCTTTTGGGGTTTATCCATGGAAAGTCATTAGTAATTGACATGTTTACAGGAGTGTAAGTAGCTCTTTACCACCTTGGCACGTCAAAATAGAAGGTTATTTGCTATTTTCTGGTGTTTTACAGTAGTTGTGACTTGGTAACCAAGTTCCCAAAGAGGTTTAGTTTACCAATTGGGTCAAGATCAGCCATGGAACCAATCTTTGGAGCTATCCACGCCTCTGGAGCCTCAGAAGTTGGGTACCCTGGCTCTCTTTGATGTCTTTTGTCCCCCTTGCTTATTTTTCACGTCAAAATAGAAATTTAAGCTTCAAGTGAGATATCCACTATGGGTGTACCAAAAGTGCATGTAAGAATACCATAATATTAAGTGCTCAAAACATGTATAACACTATTCTTAGTGTATATGTAACATGGGATTTCTCACTTTCCCATTATTTTGGCGTAAAATCAAGAAGAAAAAAATTTCACGGATCTTTTATGTGGTATTAATGATGTGGTGTTGAAGTATTTTCCATATCACCACCTCAAGGAGTTAATTTGAGCTTATTCACTCTATGGAGCTACCCTGGGTGAATTTTTGTGTAGAATCCAAATCTGGAGTTAAATTCATGGATTTACTTACTCAATAAAAAGTTATTCATCTTTTCTGAAATCAAAAATGATGAATTTTGAATATATGCATGATTTATGAGTTATGTATAATTCAAAATTTTTTTTAAGATAATTGTGGCCTCTTTGGGTATGTAAAATATACCTCAAGGCTCACAAATAAAGTGCTTTTAAATATATTAACTCTTATATATGAATATATTTACTTATTATATTATTTACTTATAATATAAATTATATCATTTTATTTATTTAATGATATGATTCTTTTTACACATTAATTATTATAATCATTTTTATCTTATTCATTTTATTTATAAGGACATTCAGAGTACAATAAGTAAAATATTCCTAATTTTTACTTATTGTTTCATAGTGAAACCTTAAAACTTCCAATTCTTCTTGCTCTTCCACTATAATTGTTGGTAGTGGCAATTGATTTAGATTTGCAATACTTTACTTCTTGACTGGTCCTAGTAATGACACATGGAATACAGGGCAAAGTATCTTTCATTTCAAAGGCAACTTGAGGTTATCTGCATGGCTTCCAACCTTAGGCAAGACTTCAAAGGGTCCCAACCATCTTTCTGAAAGGTTCTTTGTGGGTCTTGTAGTCTTGATATTCTTGGAGTCTAGCCATACCATGTCTGCAGGTTGAAAATCAGGTGGAATTTTCCTATTTCTGTGAGCCTGTGAGGTATGTATAACATACCCATAAGGCCACAAATGACTTTATACACAGTTAGAATTGTCTTCAACAGACCTCTTAATTGAATTTAAAATAAAAAATCACAAAAAATAAGTATAACTTTTTTTGGATAAACAAAGTTATAAATATTATGTCATTTTTGGATTCTAAACCAAAAATAACCTAGGATATATCCATAAGGTGTTATACCCAAAAACACTTATTTCTTATGTTATTAGAACATTTAAGTATCTCACAGTACTAATGTAACTTTTTTATCATTTTTTTAAATTTTTTAAATTTAAGCTTAAATAAGCTTCAATTTAAAGTTGCATAAGGTTTATGCAAACTTACCAAAATTTTAGCTAAAATTGAGGTGTGGTGTATATTTACTGAATTGGCTAAGGATTTGCCATACAGAATTTAAATCCTGTGTGAGCTCAATTTAAAAGGGTTCAAGGCCATAGTATGGCTTTAAATATATAAAAGGGCAAAATCCACGCAAAAAGGTGGGACAAAGGAAAAAGACCAAATAGAGCTGGGGTACACAGCTTTTTGGATCTGCAAGGATTCAATTAAGGTTTTCCACCTGTATTGGAGGATTTTCATCCTTATTTAAACTTTAAGATTAGACTTTGATCCAACTTTAAGGTTTAAACTGGTTTTATCCCAATTTGGACAGGAATTTCAAGCTGCCAGAGGGTAAATCCCAATATGCAGGCTTGAATTCAAGGTTTCAAGAACTGTCAAAGCTTAATTAAGCTTAAAAAGCTCAAATAAACTTAAAACTTCAAGGTTACAAGCATTAAAACCTTATCAAAACTTAAGGTTTGGTGTGTATTGCTATTTTACGTGGAAAAATAGCAATAACTTCAAAAATTCATTAAAAATCCAATTCTTAATGTATTTGCTTGAAAATTTCACACAGCTTACAAATTTAACATGACCTATATATAAATTAAATTTTAATTATCTTTTATGAATAAATTTCCTGGGTAATTGGCCTGGAAATTTCCTCTTTTAATCAAAACTCAAAGAAATTTATAATTTCCTTAAAAATTAATTAAGAAGTGAGTTTAGGAGATTTCTGCTTGAAACTCTATTTTTAAGTTGTTCGTATGATTAAATTTAATATAAATAAGTTTATTTATATTAAAAACTTAAAATAATTAGTTTAAATGAGGATTAAAGTTACATGGATTTAAGAATAACCCTGTTAACTTTGAATTGGAATTAAAATTAAGTTACTTTAAGTTAAGAAATTTATTTTTAAGCATGATTTTTCAGCTTTGACCTGAGCACACCCTCTATATCCATTATGAATCATGAGAGCTGCTCTGAAGACATAAAAAGAGTCTTTTCATCACTGTTTTTGTCCATCATCAATTATCAATCCAATCATTTTAGAAATTTAAACAGGTAAAATTTCATTAAATATAAAATCTTATTATTGAAATAATTCTTAAGTTACTTTATTCTTTATTAATTAAAATTAAAGAATTGAAATCATAGAATTTAGATTATTTTTGTAATCACCAATAATATATTTTATCATATAAAATCAATCATCTTAAATATCTTTTAAAATCCACAAATTCCTCTTAAAAATTCTTTAATCATAATTCTTTATTATAAAAAGCTGTTTTATCTTTAAAAATATTGATTTTTGGCATGTTTTTTAACTTATAATTATTATTTAATATAATAACTGTTGTTGTTTTACTTGTTGTATTAAAAAAATATAATAAGTAAGTTTTCTCTAAAGTTCTATTTTTTTTATTTAGTATTGGTTTTTTTATATAGAATTTTTATTCTTTAAGAATTATTTCTGCAAAGTGTGTGTCTAATTCTTTTTATAAATAATATTTATATTATATATAAGTGGTTAATATTCTTATTTTCCACGTGTAATTGTCTCATTAAGAGCTTTACACTTCTTATTGTTATAACTGTCAGTGACTATAACAATAATAGAATTATTATCATTTATAATAATAATAATTATTTTTTATTATTATATTTTTTTATAATAATAATTAAATTTTTTTTATATATAATTATTTTTAATAATTATATTTAAAATTTGTGGTTGTAATATTTCATTATATTATATATTTCTACTGAGGACAGTCATAGTACTCTTGATTTTCCTACTATTATCAACAGCTTCATAGAAAAAGCTTACAATTTCTATCTGCTTAGTTCTTGAGTCTCCTTATTGCTTACTCCAATTCTGCTTTGACTACTTGCTGTAGTGATTGGAGTTTTGTTGATAACTTTCCAGCAGGTGAGTCTTGAGAAATATGGATTGAGTCAAAGCTGGGATTTCTTCCATAAATGGTGGAAAAAGGTGATTGCTTTAATGATGAATGTTCTGCATTATTGTAGGAAAATTCAGGCAGAGGGAGCCAGGTGTGCCAGTCATCTTGATGGTAACTGAGATAAATCCCAAGATACTGTTCCAGAATATGATTTACCCTCTCTGTCTGTCCATCTGTTTCAGGATGGAAAGCAGTTTAAAGATCTCTTGATAACCTAAGCTGCTGAAATAGATTGGTGCAAAATGATTAAAAAAATAAGGATCCTCTATCACTAATAATACTGGCTGGAAGACCATGTTGGGAAAATACATGGCTAATGAAGATTTGGGCTAAGTCCAGGGCAGTGATTGTTCCATAAGCTGGAATGAAGATTGCCATTTTTAATAATCTGTCAAGAACTAGTAAAACTGAATCAAAGCTGCTTGACAAGGTTAATTGAGTGATAAAGTTGATTTATAATGAATTCCAAGGACTAGATGGAATTTGAAGAGGTTTGATCAATCCAAACTTCTTACAATTAATGTTCTTGTTTCTTGAAAATTGATTACATGAAGACACATAGTACTTGTTTAATTGATTCATTCCAGCCAAATACAAATCCCTCTTGATGAGCTTGAGGGTCTTCTCCTGGCCAGGATGGCCAGCCAATGGTGAGTCATGATGCTTTTGAAGGATATTTAGTTGGATTTCTTCATTTCTTGGGATTGCCACTGTGTCTTTGAATAACAATAACTTCGCTTGATGTTAAGGGGAATAATCTGAAACTGATTCACCTCTTTCTAGTTGCTTGAGTATTTCCTTGTAGTCTTGGTATTGCCATACTTCTTTTTTAGTCTTTTAAACAAAATCTGCGAATATTGAAACCTTCATTGAGAAGAAGCTTGACTCTTGAATTCCATAGTGCTTGATTACTTAATGAAACTTTTGAGGATTTTGGCTGATGAAGTCCATCCCCCGCTCTGGGTAAACGTTGTCCCTATGTGACAAGGCATCTGGTAAAGTTTCCAGCCTTCCTGGGCAGTAAGTGATGTTGAAATGAAACTCAGAAAGAAATTCAGTCCAACAGGCCCGACAACAAGTAAGAACTTTGGAAGACATGAAATACTGAAGAGAATAATGGTCTTCCAAGACCTCAAATGGATTGGAAAGAGAAAGAAGAAAAGCCCTCCAGTGCTTGGGAGCCCAAACTATGCCAAGAAGTTCCTTTTCATGGATCTCATAGTTAAGCTCAGCCGGAAGAAGTTTGCAACTATCAAATGCAATGAGATTTTTTCCTGAATCATTCACCTGACTCAGTACAGCACCCAAGGAATAATGTAAGATGTGTCTATGAAACTGTTGATAATATTACTATTAATCAACAGTACTATGACTGTTCTTATGAAATATAATAATAAAAAATTTTCATAACTACAATTAGATAGTTGAAGAATTATTTCTTTTACGTGTTATACACTAGTAGTGATTATAGCAGTAAGCAGTAATTTTCTACAAGAATCAATTACAAGAATAATTTAATATTTCAAACATCTTTTATTAAAATGATAAAATTATTTTAGTATATGATTATCTTTTATAAGAATAATTTTAAAGAAAACTCTTGAAGAAAACTATTACTAGAGAAAAACATTAAGAATTAATATAAATCACTCACTATTAAACCAATGGACCTTTTAGAAGATAATAGTAGAGATATTTCATGTAAAAATTTGGATTTAATGGATCAAAATTGATTTATAGCAATATTACAACAATATATAGTTCATTTCTATGATTTCATGTCTTTCTGATTGATTTCCGAAAGAATAACACACTTGAGAAAAGTTCCAACTAATACTTACTTGTTGGTACTAAAGGTATAATTGAATAATTTGATGATTTGGAAAAAACAGCAAGAGGAAGCCTCTTTTAAGTCTAAGACAGCTCATACAGGGTTTCCATGGAGAAAACTTAAAAAACAGTGAGTGAGAAAACAATAAACCTTTTGTATCATTGATTGCATCATCTGTTATCACGTAAGATTATCGTAATTACTTAGTTGAGGCTTTTACATGACTACCAACCCATCAATGGTTAAGAATAAAAGGAGTAAAAACTGCAAATCTTCTTTTATTCAAAAATAATAATTGATTTATCAAATTTATCAATGTTATTGCAAATTTTATCACAGAATGCATTTTCTGTAAATTTTTAAAGATTCTGTGTTTCACATGGAATCATCAAAATTGGACTTTAAATAAGGCTTTTAATTTACATATAAAAGGATAGTTATTTTTGGTTTTTATTTCAATTATAAAGCTTCTAATTGGTCCTGAAGGTTCCAGAAAGATTTATTGAGAATTGTATTTTTAATAAATTTTTGAAGGTTTTACCTCATCTCTATGTAGAATTGGAAATAGCAGTATATGGCTGGTTTCTATGGGATATATCAATGGATACTAGTCCAAAAAGGGGTTTAGTTACTCTTTTGGGATTTATCCATGGAAGGCCATTAAGAATTGACATGTTTAAAGGAGTCTAAGTTACTCCTTACCTCCCTGGCACATCAAAATAGAAGCTTATTTGCTATTTTCTTATGATATAATGAAATTTTGACCTGGTAACCGAGTTCCCAAAAGTTTTAGTTTACTAATTGTGTCAGGATCAGCCATGTATTCAAGCTTTAGAGCCATCCATGCCTCAGAGGCCTCAGAAGCTGGGTACCCTGACTATCTTTGATGTCTTTTGTCCCCTCTAGCTATTTTCACATCAAAAATAGAGATTCAAGCTTAAAGACTGATATCCACTATGGGTGTAACAAATGTGCATATAGGAATACAATATTATTAAGTTCCCAAAACATGCATGACACTATTCTTAGTGTACATGTAACATGGGATTTCTCACATTCCCATTATTTTTTGGCGTGAAATTGAGAAAAACAAAAATTTTCATGGATCTTCTATGTGGTATTGATGATGTTGTATTGAAGTATTTTCAATATTACCAGCTCAAAGAGTTGATTTGAGCTTATTAACTCTATGGAGCTTCTCTGGGTGGAATTTTGTCTAGAATCCAAATCTGGCCTTAACTCCATGGGTTTACTTACTCAATAAAAAATTATTCATCTTTTCTGAAATAAAAAATGATTAATTTTCAATATATGAATGACTTATGGTTTATGCATAGTTCAGAATTTACTTTTGAGAGAATTGTGGCCTATTTGGGTATGTAAAATATATCTCGGGGCTCACATTCCCTCCCAACAAAAAATAAAATTGTACTACAATTTTATCAATGATATCAAGAATAAAGGGGTCCCAAAGGGGGTTAATGTCTACTGGCCAGCTTCTTTACATTAATCAGATCAAGTTATTTCAAGCACATTTATAGACATATTCAGGCTTGTGGCATTCTTTCATGTCTAAATCTGCTTAAACGTTTATCTGAGTCAGGTATTTCTGATTCTTCCAGCCATTCATCTTCATGTACTGGATTTCTATATCTGACAAGATATTCTCTTTGATTTTTACCCCTAATTCTCCTTTCTTTAATGACTTTTTTATCTTTTTGTCTTCATTCTGTTCCACTGGTGGTACAGTCAAAGGATTTGGGTTCCTTAAAGGAAAAAAGTTTCTGTCAGCTGGTTGAGAAGGTTTTATCAAGCTGACTGGAAAAGTGGGGCGTTTATTTTCCAATTCACCACTCAATTCTACTTGAACTGCATTGGTTCTATGTAAGGCAACAATAACAAAAGGTCCTACATAAGAATCTTTAAATTTCTTTGGGCCTTTGACATTATTAAAATCCAAGGTTCAAACTAGAACTAAGTCCCCTACTTTGAAGTCTGGTACTTTATGGCTCTTGTCCCACCTCTGTTTTGCATGATGTTTCACTTTATCAATCATTATCTTAAAGCTGGAAGCTGTAGGATGAACGTCAATCAATTCTTTCCTCAGTGTGTCTTCTGGGAGTCTTGGATTCCATCCTTTTTCTAACCTAGCAGGAGTTTGACCTGTGGAAGAATGGACTGATGTCTTATTTGCCAATTCCAATGCAGGTATCAGAGTGTACCAATAATAAGTAAAGCCATCTGAGTCTTTGAATTCAGATCCATAACACAAAATCTCCTGATGATGTCTTCTAAAATTTGAATCATTTTCTCTGCTAGGCCATCTGTTTGAGGATAATATGCTGTACAAAATTATAACTTACTCCCAAAACATCTATGAAGATTGGTCCAAAGTGCAGATTTTAACTTGGGATCTCTGTAATTAATGATATTTTTAAATAATCCTGTATGAGAAATAACTCTACTCCATAGAGGAAGAGCTGTATCCATAGCTGTGTCAGCTTTATGACATGGTAAGAATATGGAAGTCTTGCTATATCTGTCTACAATTACTAAACAAACATTATAGCTTTTGTCACCACCTGGAGGAAGTACTGTGACTCAATTCTTGTGGACAACTTCCCAAGGAGATTTCAGTTCTTGAATGTGAATCAACAGGCCAAATTTCTTTCCTGTACCCCTTTTGCTTTTTTCCAGCTATCACAGGTGTGGCAATATTCAATGGTTTCCTTTCTCCAATATGGCCACCATGCACAGTTCTTCACTTTTACAAGTGTTATGTCTTCTTACAGGTGTCCATAGTAGATGCTATCATGGCATTCATGAAGAATGGTATTAATAAGCAATCTGCTACACAATGTCATTAGACAAGAATGTTTGTTTCTGGTAAATAATCCCATCGGAGAATTTAAATCTTCCTTCAGCATAGGAATTCTTCCAAACTTTATCCAGTTCATTGACTAAAGATGTATCTCTGCAGTCTTTATCTCCTCAGGAAGTCAATATATGGCAATTCTTGTCTTGCTTATAAGATCCTCTGACTTCTTCAAACGATTCAGTCCAAATATTAGTTATGTTAATTCCTTCAATTGGAATCTGTGGTTCTGCTTCCAAAGGTACATAAGCTGGGTTATCAGGAGTATTACCTAATTCACACCTGCCAAGTCCATAAGCATTCTTGTGAATTTTTCCTGATTTATGAACTAAAGTCATATTTCCTCTATATTCTTGAATGGCTATTTGCCATTTCAACATATGTCTGTTGGGAGTTTTCATGTTAAGGAGTGATTTCACAGTAGTACAGTCAGTTATCATTCAAAAACATTGCCATTGAGATAATAGTGTAATTTCTCAAGTGCCCATACCAAAAATAAGCACTCAATTTGGCTTGCACCATATCTGGATTATGTTGGTTTGATTTGTCTTGAGATGTAACAAGCTTGTCCTTCTGTAGGTTTGTCATCAATAATTTGGACTTGATGTAGGGCTGCCCGTAATCCATCTCCACATTCCACAATTTACAATTTAAAAGGTATATTCCAGTAAGGCATGAGGAGTAAAGGTGCTTCTGCAAGAGCTTTCCTTATATTCTCATAAGCTTTAATTCTTTTGTGTTTCATCACAAATACGGTCTCTTGATCACAGATTTTATAGAGTGACTTGGCTGGAATTGCAAATTCTTTCAAGTGATGCCTTTAACAACTGGAAAATCCCAGAAAAGACATCATTTCTTTTTTATTCTGGTGTTTTGGCTTGAGTAGCACTGCGGCTACTTTATTTTTGTTAATACCCAAGCTTAAACCACAAGAAATATGTCCTAATGCTTTGAGTTCTTCAAAACCAAAATTGCATTTCTTGAGTGAAACTTTCATATTCACTTATACAGATTTGTGGAGTACTCTTGCAAGTCTTTCAAGGTGCAGAGACCATGAGTCAGAAAATATGATAATATCATCAATATAAATGATAAACCATCCTTCAGATAGATATGTGGGGAAAATGGTATTCACTATTGTATGATAATGAGATGGACAATTCTTAATACCAATGGCCTCCTAAGATACTCATACATACCACAGTGAGTAATAGTTCTAAGTAATT
The DNA here is from genome assembly GCA_023105745.1 of Austropuccinia psidii. Lineage (NCBI taxonomy): Eukaryota > Fungi > Basidiomycota > Pucciniomycetes > Pucciniales > Sphaerophragmiaceae > Austropuccinia > Austropuccinia psidii. The sequence continues at coordinate 25,752,998 of JALGQZ010000002.1, forward strand.
TCTTAGCTTTAGGCATCAAAACACTTTGGTGAAACCCTTTCAATACATTCAGCAATTTTATATACTTGGCTTTAGACAATTGGGTCAAGGTTTCTTGGATTCTAGGAATTGGATACCTTTCTGGAACTGTGTAGGTATTCAATGCTCTACAATCTCCAACCATTCTTGATTTATCATTATTCCAAGCAATAATAACAGGTGTTGTCACTTCAACTTCCTCATTATGTCCTACCTTCCTTAGTACACCAAGTTGGATCAAATCCTGGATATATTTCTCCAAGGCTTCCCTAGCTTTTAGAATGACTGGATAAGCTGGTCTTCTAAGTACTGGAGGGTATGGGTTGTAAATATTAAGAGTAATATCAACTTCACGCCCTTATATAGCGCCTAATGGTTCATTATCAGAGGAAAATGCATTATTATATTTGTATGTCACATCAGTAAGTTCATGCCTCATCTTTGGTGAGAATTATGGATTAATTTCTTTTCCAATAAGTCGATTAGACAAGAATTCTTCCCTATAAGTATTTTTAATGGAAAATATCACAGATTCTTGTTTTGGCATATTGAAAAAAGCAAATTTTTGTCTCTTGTTTTCTCCAATTGTGAAATATCTGTCTTTATGGTTATTGATGTCAATACCATAAATACTAAAGTAATTATTTCCAAGAATGAAGTGCTGAGATGTGAAATTTTCTATTACTACTATTTTCTTTTTCAGTCTTACACTCCCTGTTAGATTTGTAAATACAAGATTAGTGTCCAATATGCCCAAAGGGTACATAGTATTACTGGAACTACTACATTGTACACCTTCTATTGGTAATAGATGATTTTTCCATCCAGGGATTATGGCTTGAAGATAATCTTTGCCTACACAAGTACAAAATGCCCCTGTATCCAAATTTACTTTGGCTTAAATATCATTCATCAGGATTGCTGTGATACAAGATGCTCCAGCAGTGTATCCTTTACCTCTAGCAGGTTTTGTTCTACACATTCTGGCATCCTGGATATTGAGAAGGCTTTGAAAATCCTCACGGTACTGTGGGAAGTGAGTATGGACTTCTGTGACCTCAAAGAAAGCCATAATGTTTTCAATGGGATAGTCCTCCACTTGTGTGTCTTCAGAGACTGCAGAATCTGGGTTAGATTTTTCTTTCTCTTCAGTACACTGAACTTCTTCAATGATCTGAATTTCATTAATCTTTGTCTTTTTGTTGCAAGTGTTGGCTAAATGTAAAGTACTTCCATATTTATCACACTTCAAGACAAGTTTCTCAGGTCTTCTTTCCTCTCTGGAAATTGTTTGGACCATTTTGGACTCCATAGGGATTTTAGTCCAAGTTTTACCAATTCTTGTTCTAGTAATGATTTCTTCCATTGAATTAATTCAGTCCTCTGTTGAACAGAGCTCTACACATCTGCACTTGACAGCATGTTCCAGTTCTCCTCCATATTTTCTTCATATGTTTATATTAATCATAGTGTCAGACATATCTGGGTGTAAAGCAAATAATCTGTCTTTTTGCTTAAAGAACCAAGTGATTTATCCTTTTCTGAGTTAAAAATGGCACTTTAAAAATTATTCTCCAATTTAAACCTCCAAGAATTATTGGCCCATTAGGTAACCACTTCAGATTTCCACCAAGACCAATCCTGTTTTCCATGATCTTGTCTTGTCAGGATGAAACTATGATAAAGGTGTAAAATAGACTAATTACCACCTTAACTAAGTTTGTGACATCTAAAAAAGTTTAAAATAAAAGATTTTAAAGATAATAAGGGTATTTAATAAAATAAAAAGGGCTTTACTATCAAAAAATAGTGGTGGTGAGTGCCTCTGAAAGCCCTGGGTGCAGTCTTACCTGTTGGATTACTATAATAAGAGCTACAATACTAAGATTTCTAGTATAACCTGATTATCTTCCAAGAGTAAAACTGTTTTTGACAGTTTAATACGTAGGAAATCAAGAGCAGGATGAGGAAAGCTTTTCTGGTTGTGAAAAGCGCCCTTTTTATCCTGAAATGGGGTGAAAAGGTTGATTGACCTTTCCACATAGAAGAAGTGAATATTTTTCACTCTCTAGGAAAGGCTTGTCGTTTAAAAAAAGGCCTGTATAGCCTCTATTGGGCTCAGATTTGGTTTTGAAACCACATCTGGGCGGTTTTCACCAATACAGGGTGAAGATTTTCATCTGGGGACCACACAACCTGATTCTGACGTGTATGACGCTTAGAATTCTGTACAGAACCTGTATGGAACCCCAGTATTGAATGAACTATGAGGTATTTAATTAAAATAAAGCTTCTTTGTTAGTTTGACACCTCATAATCATGGTTATGGGATATTATCCCATGGGAAGGCTGTATTGGTCAAATTGTGGAATTTTGACCTTAAAACAGCTATACCTTTGTCAGTTCTTGACATTACAGCCTCAAAATTGAATCTGTGTGTAGCCTTGTATGTGTTCTACACAATGGTACCTTATTTGATGTGGTTATCATTAAATATGGCAAAGTTATACCATGCACAAGCTTTGGTACATATGCATGTTTTAGGCAAAAAGCTGTATTGAGCTTATTTGCCTCATAAACCTTGTTCTAGATGAGATATGGGGAAATGAATGGAATCATCAGATAGGCCTGATTGTTCTCTTTCCAAAAAGACCCCACTTCAAGCATCTCATACTAAAACTGTAGAAGTTAAATGAGAGGTGAATGTTTTATTCACCCTTATTTGGCTTGAATTTGACCATACCTTCTGTAATACTAATGCTAGCTCAGCTTGGTTGGTACCATTAGATAGCCCTGGCATAGAGCTTCATTGTTCATACCCATTTTATGGGGTTAGGTCTCTTACTATGTATTTCAGATGAGAGGTGAAAATTAAGGTTTATGCTCAGAAACAACTTTGAGAAGGAATAACTTTGTTATTCTTTGTCCTATGATGATGGGACTTGTATAATTAGAAAGGAGTGAGGTTCCTCTTTCTTTTGATACTTTTTTAGCTGATTTTGCTCAGCTCCATGTTTTGGTCGTATTTTGTCTATACCATTGGTTTATGGTATTTGGCTGTCATGCTTGTGCTCTGGGTTTGAGTCACAGGCTGACATGTCTCATTTTGTAATACCATTTCTTTGCAGTTCTGGTAAACAGAGAGTGTAATTTTCCCACTATAATTTCATCAGGTATATGAAAATCTTCTAGCAACATATCAATAGTTCTGATGAACTCAATATGGTTGTATTCACCTTCACCAGAGAATGTTGGCCATTCTTCCAATTTGGGAATATCTTTTGCACAGATAAAATTTTTTCCTAAAAAAGTGGTCAGCCTTTCTTTCACAGGAAGCTTTTCTTCAGTCAAAGGCGTGGAATATCTTGGCATATGTGGATTTCATTCCTAATTCTTCTTAATTTGCTCCACTTGTGCAACTATTTCCTCTTTCAATTTCTTCCTTTCACTGTCACTTCTTGCCAAATGTGTGGCAAATAGAATTTTATTTTCAGCCACTGACAAAACATAGTCTTTCAGAACTCTAAGTTGATTATTGATGTTTCTTGTGGAAAAATCTTCCATTTCATCATCTTGGACATGATTGTTACTCTCAATTCTGTCACATGTATTGGCTAGGAATTCCAGTTTTGCAATTACAGGCTTATGCATTTCAACAGATTGTTTGTCATTCTTTTTCAAGTCATTTATGTCCAAAGTTTTTTTAGTTAACTTTGCATCAATTTTACCAATTCCTACATTAATACTAGTTTTAACAAAATTTATTTCTGGTATTATTTCCATGGAAAGGTTCTTTTCATCCTTTCCTGCTCCTTGGCTGTGAATTCCATAAGAGTCCTGACCATATTGAAGATACTGTCCACGGCTGATGGCTCCAATTTGGGGATCCTGTACCCTTGTGGGTGAGGTCTGTGCCAATTGGCTCTGCCTTTGCCCTTGCCTTGATGGTTCTTGGGACCTTTCTGCTTCTTATGAGGTCCTTTGGGCTTGTCTTTAGACACTTCTGGAGCTTGTTGGAGCTGGTAGACGCCACTGGGCCTTCTGTCTCCAAAGCTGGAGTCATTTCCAACTCCTCCTTCTGGTCTATGGATAGAAGACTTTGGTTCTTCAACCAATTCTTTCTCTTTTTGACTTGGTCTTTGCAACACAATGGGCTCCAACATCCTAAGAGCTCTATGTTCTTCTTCTGACCCAGAAAGCTCTTGATGTGTAAGCAGGAGTTCATGGCCCCCTGCCAAAGGTTTGGGCATATTTCCCACTCCACTTCTTTGGCTGCTCTGAACCAATTTTTGTTTTGGCATTGATAAATTTTTATTGCTACCACTTGAAAGCTTTTCAGCCCTTAAAATATTATCATGAATCATTCCAGATTCAGAATTCACATCAAAGTTTGTGGGTATAGACCTTGGGGAATGGGGGGCAACTCTGGCATCCTCCATATTTGTCTTTCTTGAGGAAGATTTGACACTTCTGGATTTAGTCTTGCCTCTTCCTCTCTTCCTTGTTCACATCCATCTGGTTGGACTTGATAGTTGCTTTGATTTCTGGTATGCCCCATTTTCACGTCAATTCAAGAGAAAAAGTGAAATAAAAGGACAGAACTCCACACCTTTTGGTGGTAATTTAGCTTGTTCTCTTCTGAATAAAGTGCCTCTTTTGGCAATTTGCACTTCAATTCTCTCTGCAGATTCTCCTTCTGAGGATTCTGGACTAATGATACATCTCTTACTGAGCTTATTACTAGCTGCACAGTATTTTATTCAAGACACTAGAGAAACGTTAATAAAAGAGAAAAGATTATTTTTATGCTTTTTTAAAATATTTTTCAAGATTCTTATAAGGTTTATTATTTTTAATATGAAAAATTATTCTTTTCAAAGAAAAAAGATTAAAATTTAAGATTTTTATTTGAAATTCATTCAGAGTAACTCAAAGAATAATTTTATAAGTTGTTGGATGTGAAAAAGCCATATGCAAAACAATATAAAATTAAACCAAATTCCTCAATGAAAATGATTTTAAAAACAATTTCAAAAATAAAATTTATTTCAACTTGAAACTGAAAGAAAAAAATATTAGATGGATATATTTTAGAACTTAAAAATATATTAGCTAAGGCTACAAGGTTCAAAAAACACTGCCAGGCCCCCAAATGTAAGATGTGTCTATGAAACTGTTTTGAATATTACTATTACTTAACAGTACTATGACTGTTATTATGAAATATAATAAGAAAATTAGTATAACCACAATTAAATAATCAAAGAATTATTTCTTATACTTGTTATACACTACTAGTGATTATACCAGTGAGCAGTAATTGTCTACAAGAATCAATTACAAGAAGAATTTAATAATCAAAACTTCTTTTATGAAAATAATAAAATTATTTTAGTATAGCATTATCTTTTACAAGAATAATTATAAAGATAACTCTTGAACTATTACTAGAGAAAAACTTTAGGAATTAAGATAAATCACTCCATATTAATCCAATGAACCTTTTAGAAGATAATAGTAAAGATATTTGATGTAGAATTGTAAATTTAATGGAGCAAAATTCAGCTATAACAATATCACAACAATATCTACTTGATTTTCATGACTTCACGTCTTTCTGATTTATTTCTGAAAGAATAACACACTTAAGAAAAGTTCCAACTAATACTTGCTTGTTGGTACTCAACGTATAATTGAATAATGTGATTCTTTGGAAAAAACAGCAAGAGGAAGCCGCTTTTAGGTCTAAAACAGCTCACAGAGGTTTTCCATGGAGAAAACTGAAAGAAGGTGAGTGAGAAAACAATAAACCTTTTGGATTATTGATTTCATCATCTGTTGTCACGTAAGATTGTCATAATTACTTAATTGAGACTTTTACATGACTACCAACCCATTTATGGTTAAGAAGAAAAGGATTAACAACTGTAAATCTTCTTTTATTCCAAAATGATCATTGATTTCTCAAAGTTATCAATGTTATTGGAAATTTTATCACAGAATGTATTTTCTGTAAATTTTTAAAGATTCTGTGTTTCACATGGAATCATCAAAAATGGACTGTAAGTAAAGCTTTTAATTTTACATATAAAAGTATATTATTTTTGGTTTAAAACGAATTTTACAGCTCTCAATTGGTCCTTAAAGTTTCAGAAAGATTCAGTAAGTGTTGTATTTTGAGTGAATTTTTGAAGGTTTTACCTCATTTCTATGAGTAATTGCCAATAGCAGTATATGGCTGGTTGCTATGACGTAAATCAATGTATACTAGTCTGAAAAGTGTTTCAATTACTTCTTTGGGGCTTATCCATGGAAATTCATTAAGAATTGACATGTTTACAGGAGTCTAAGTTGCGATTTACCTCCTTCGCATGTCAAAATAGCAGCTTATTTGCTATTTTCTTATGATGAAATGAAATTTTGACATGGTAACCAAGTTCCCAAAAGGTTTTAGCTTACTAATTGGGTCAAGATCACCCATGTATTCAATATTTGTAGCTATCCACGCCTCAGAGGCGTCAGAAGCTGGGGACCCTGGCTCTCTTTAATGTCTTTTGTCCCCTCCAGCTATTTTCACATCAAAAATAGGGATTCAGGCTCAAAGACTGATATCCACTGAGGGTGTACCAAAAGTGCATATAGGAATTCCCTAATATTAAGTGCTCAAAGCATGCATAACACTATTTTTAGTGTATATTTAACATGGGATTTCTCACATTCCCATTATTTGGGGTGAAATTGAGCAAAGCAAAAATTTTCACCAATATTTTATGTGGTATTGAAGTATTTTCCATATTACCACGTCAAAGATTTTATTTGAGGTTATTTATTCTATGGAGCTATGCTAGGTGAAATGTTTGTGTAGAATCCAAATCTGGCCTTAAATCCATGAATTTGCTTACTCAATAAGAATTCATTCATCTTTTCTGAAATCAAAAATGATGAATTTTTAATATATGCATTACTTACGGGCTATGCATACTTCAGAACCTATTTTTTAAGATAATTGTTGCATATTTGGGTATGTAAAATATACCTCAAGGCTCACAAATAATCACAAACATGAGTCTCTAAAATTGTTTGTAGAGAAGGATTGAAATGGGAAAGGATAGGAACAGTGGTGAAAGCTCCTTTGAGTTTTTGAAACTTACTAAGAGCATCCCTATTAAAGATAAAAGAAGAGTCTTTTTTGAGGAGGGAAGTGAGAGAAGTGCTTTTTTTAAAGTAATTTTGAATGAAACAATGAGAGAAATTGGAAAAGCCAAGAAAAGATTGAAGAGCTTTGATGTTCTTGGGCTCAACAAACTGAGGATTTGCTGAAATTTTGAAGAATCTATATTGAGGCTATCACTTGAAACCACATAAACCAAGTATTTCACACTTGAGGCATTGAATACAGAGTTTGGGGATTTGGCAAACAAATCATTGTCCCTCAGTCTTTGGAGAACAGAGGCCACATGTTTAACATGTTCCTCCTCAGAACTAGAAAAGACCATAATATTATCTAAATTACCTAAAACAAAAATATTCAAGAAATATGCAGATATATCATTTACATTTTTTTGGAGAGAAGCAGGATCATTGGTGAGACCAAATGGCATAAACAAATACTCATAGCTACCATGTTTAGTTCTAAATGCCATTAAGTGCCCAACCCCCTCATTGATTCTCAGGAGATTATATGCACCACACAGGTCTATCTTGGAGAAGATAGTGGAACTGTTGAATACGGTAAGAAGCTGGTTCATAGGGGGAACAGTATACCTGTTCTTCCTAGTGGCCAAATTACATTTGTGGTAGTCAACACACAAACAAAGGCCACCATCCTTTTTATTGACAAAAAGGACAGGTTTTCCTGCTGAAGAGAAGCTTGGCCTTAAGTAACCTTTCTCTAAATTCTCTGAAAGGTAGGCCCGCAGTGTTTCTGACTCTTGTTTTGATAATAATTAGATAACACCAACTGGAGGTAGAAGACCCTGCAATTAAATATGATCATCACAGGCATGGTGTGGAGGGAGTTTCTCTGCTTTTTCTTCAGAGAATACATCCAAATATTTATGATTTGCAGGAGGGACTACCTTCAAAACAGTTTCAATTTCTCCTGGCTCTTCCTCCTCATTGCACTTCTCCTCCAGGTAGGCGTAAAAAGACAAAGGAGGAAGGTCCATATCCCCTTAGAAGAGATGAAGTGAAGACATAGCAACATCTTCTCCAACATCTTTTATCTCTTTTAAGACTTAATCCCTTTATTGATTCAATGACTGAGAAGGCATGATGGAAGGGATATGGACAGAACGAAGGAAATATGTCTTAAGCTCCCCAGCCAGAGCAACACTGTTGACAACAGTGGCCAAGTCAGTACTAGTAGAAGAATTAATACCATTCAAATCCTTATGACTAGAATCATAGGTGATAAATCCATTTTCCCAATAAGTAATGGGATTAAAATGGTAGAGGAAATCATGGCCCAATACTAGGTCTTCTCCCTGGGGTGAATCTATGATAATAAAGTACCACTTAAAGCTTTGGAAGGAAGTAAAGTCAACTGCCCACTTTGTATAATGGGTGATGAAAAAGGCAGGGGATTTATATGAATCCAGAATGAAAAAAGCAATATTTTCAGGGAGCTCTGACATAGTGAATGAGTAATTGAGAACAAAACTCTTTGCAAATAAAGTGTTTGTAGCACCAGAATCAATGAGAATACTATGAAAAATATCAGAGACAGAATAAAAAATAGGAAATTTTAAATATTTCTGGACACTAGTATTCTGAGTGCACAATTGTGCTCTTGAAGGAAATAAGTGAGAACCATTGAAGACATAATGATTCCCAATCAGGCTTTTCCCTTCTTGCTAGGAAGGCCTCTTGATGTTCCAGGCTTGTTCATGTCACGGGGGCTCTTATGGAAGCAAGAGTGGCCTGGAACTCAGGAATCAAGAAGCCAATTGGAGGGCTCCAAAAGAATGAAGAAATGAAAGGCAATATATTTCTTTAAAGAAGGATAATAGTAAAGACAAGTATACCAGAGATAAAAAGAGAAAAAGGAAGCCAATGGCCAAGATGATAAAGAAAGCCAAAAGCCAAAGAGCCAACCAAATCAATCCTCAATTCATTTTTCAACCTGTCAGAAAGAACAATGGAATTAGTAGAGGATATGACCACCAATATCCACTGACAGGTGAAGAAGAAAGGTGCAAATGACTGACTTAAGATTATCAGTATTTACTTTAAGAAATAAAGGAAAATAAGGATCAAAATAAATTCAATATATTAATTAACTGGGGAAAAAGTCCCCAGGTGATGCAAGGTGGCCAGTATATATGAAAAGCTGAAAGGCTGATTCTGGATGGTGAGTGACCCGCCTGTTTTATCTTAATTGGGCCACTACAGTTCCGGCCATATTGATCATTGAACTGTGTGAATGAATTCTCACAGTGGAATATGGATTGGCCCAAATGGGCAAAGGCCATACAGGATGCTTTATTACTACCTGTATGGACCAATTGAGTTGTCCAAGGAATACTGAGTATTGGATGCCTTGACAATGATTGAAATAATTGATGAAGCCTGAGAATTGTGCCTTAGAACAGTCCTAATGGGAATTGACAACCCAACTCCTGCAGGGCCAGGTGGTTGGGGTTCTCAAATGGTCTTCTGATAGCTGCCAGGGAGTTTCCAGACTGATTAGCTGAAAAATCCTCCTTCAAAATTGGTGATGAACTGGGGAATTCATTTTAAATCGCATAATTTTGTCCTGAAGATGTCACCATTGGATTTCTGAGAAAAAAATGGTGCATAATGGTATATTATACCATATATGCACCACCCCTCAATCCTTGAGTGTGGGGTGCATTGAGGAAGGAAAAGTCTTCCCCTGAAATTGGGGGGAGTCCTTCCTTGGAGCGGATCTGGTGGCCTCTGGTGGCTACCAGAGGCCATGGGCTGAATTGTGGCCACTTGTGGTTCTTGCCCAATTTTAATTCCTAAGGTGATTTTGGCCATTTCTGGGTTGGTTGGGGTTTGGGGTCAAAACTGGCTCAGGTGGGCCCACCTGGCCCTGGGGGCTGATGAGCTGCCCCCTTGGCCCCTTTTGGCCTCATTGCATTTGAGCCAAAAGGGGCCTAATGGTCCCACGGACCGCGGACTGTGGGCCGTAGAGGCCGCAGGGAGCCTAAATGGCCCAAAAGGCTATTTAGGCCAAAGCCTCCATAATATAAGGGTTTGGGCCAAGGGGCCATAGCCCCCTGGAAGACTGAAAAGACCCCCAGGCCCAAAAACAAGGATAATTGCCTGGGGATTGGTGAGGTGGAGAATTGGCCAATAAGTCCAATGAAGGCAGGATATCGCCAAGAGGGAAAAATTGGCCAATTGACCATAAACTGCATTCAGGCTAGAATTGTTGCAACACCCATTGGGGGGGTGCTTATTTGTGGTTGTGACAGTACCCCCCTACCTTGAATGGTGAGCTCCTAGGCACCAAGATAAGGAACAAGCCTGTTGAGGCTGTTGAGATGTATTGGATGTAGGGATTCCAGAGGTATTTAATCTTGAAAAGAATTTTCAGATTGGTAAAGAGGTTGGCATATGAGATGAGGTTGACTTGGTCTTCTCTTGACATTTGGCTTTGGCAATTTTGTAAAATTGAATGGGCGTAAAGATTTGTGGATTAAGAATTATAAGAAAGAAAATTTTGAAGAAAATATAAAGAAAGAAATATAAAAAAGAAATTTGAAGATAAGAAAAAAGAAAAGACAATCTTGAGAGGATTCCACTCTCCACCATGGATATTGACAGTTGATTTGAAATGGCCAAGAACCTGTAAAACAAGATTTGATGCTAGGTGGTCATAGAGTGGCCAAGGGGATTTTTTGAAAGATTGTAGACCCCTCAGGGAAGTGCACACCAGGAGAGGAGCTTGCTTTGGGTAGTTACCACTCCTGGAAGTGCCATAAATTAAGGAAGATTGATGAAAGAATGTATTGAAAAGTAATGACTTGGAAAAAAGGATTAGGAAGAATAATGGTCCATTTCACCAAGTTAAAATGGCCATAAATTTGAATTTGATGATGAAAGCCAGGCCAAAAATCTGTCTCCAAAATTGCAAAGTGCTCACAGAGTGGCCAAGGTGATGCTTACAACAGAAAAGAGTAGAATACCGCTAAGGGTTCATACCAGGAGTGGGACTTACTTTTGGTAATTCCTCTCCCCACCAAGAACCGTAGAAATCAAGCTCTTGGAGAATTGGGGCCTGGCTTGTCAGGATATAAGGAATGGAAATCCTTGACACGTTCAGGGAAATTATTGAGGCTTTCTACTGGTTCCAAAGTGGATCTTTCTTTTTCTTGACTGAAACCGTTCCATTCCACCACATACCATAATTTTCTTCTCTTGAACTTGGAATTCAGTATTTGAGAGACTTCCCTCTCCTCTTCTTCTTCAAGGATGATTGGATGAGGAGGCTCTTGATGCAGATTTGGGATTGTTGATGTCTTGACTGGTTCAAGGGGGGAAATATGGAAGACTGGATGGATGGATTTCCATTGAGATGGAAGTATGAGTTGGTAAGCATAAGTACTTATTTTCTTTAAGATTGGAAAAGGACCCAACCATCTTTCAGACAGCTTTTTAGTGGGTCTTTTTGATTTGATGTTCTTGGAAGAAAGCCATACCATGTCACCACAATTGAAAACAGGTTGACTTGCTCTACTTTTCTCTGCATACCTCTTAAACCTGTTTATGACAACTTCAAGTGCTCTCTTGACATCTTACTATACTGATTGGAGTTTTTTGATAACATTCAAGCAGGAGTATCTTGAGTAATGTGGAGTGAGTCAAATTGAGGATATCTTTCATAAACAGTAAAAAACGCTGATTGTTTTGTTGAAGAGTGATAAGAGTTATTGTAGGCAAATTCAGCCAGAGAGAGCCAGATGTTCCAATCATCTTGATGATAGCTGAAATACATCCAAAGGTACTGTTCTAGTATCTGATTTACCCTCTCTGTCTGTCCATCAGTTGAAAGATCTCTTGAAATATTGAGCTGCTGAAAACAATTGGTCCAAAAGGAGAAAACAAAAAGTGAACCTCTATCACTGACAATGATTGAAGGAAGGCCATGTTTGAAAAGATATTCTTTATTAATAAATGGGCCAAATACAGTGAAGTGATTGAAGACATTGTGGGAATAAAAACTGCCATTTTTGAGCACCTGTCCACTATTACCAGAATTTAATAAAAAGAATTTGACAGTGGCAGTTGAGTGATAAAGTCCATTGAAAGACAAATCCAGGGACCATTTGGAATTGGAAGAGGTTTGATGAGTGCAAACCTCTTGTGATGAATATGCTTTTTTCTTGAACACTGTTGACAGGATGAGACATAATCCTTGATTAATTGAGTCATTCTGGACCTGTGGAAGCTCTCCTTGACAAGCTTGAAAGTTCCCTCTTGGCCAGGGTGTCCAGCTAGAGGAAAATCATGATGCTTTTGAAGGATCCTGAGCTGAACTTTGGGGTCATTTGGGAATGCTAGCCAATCTTTGAATAAGAGAGGTTGAGATGAGGAATCAAGAGAATAATCTTGGACAGATTTACCTTTACCCAATTCGCAAATAATACATCTGTACTGAGAATCTTTCCATAGAGATTTCTAAATTGAGTCAATCAAATTGGAAAAGGATTCCACCTTGACTTGAAAATATCTTGAACATTGGACTTCATCGTTCTTGATGAGCCGTTTAAAGCTCATTGGGTTCTTGCTGATTAAATCCCCCCCCCTCTCTGCATAAACATCATCTGGAAGAGTAGCTAGGCGGGCAGGGAGGTAAGTGATTGAGAAGTGAAATTCAGAGAGGAATTCAGCCCAGCAGGCTTGACAGCAAGTAAGAACCTTTGAAGACATGAAGTATAGAAGTGAAGATTGATTGGTGAGAACTTCAAAAGATGAAGAAAGGAAAAGAAGGAAAGCCCTCCAGCGCTTGAGAGCCCAGACTATGCCAAGGAGTTCCTTGTCATTAATCTCATAGTTGAGCTATTCTGCAATAAGCTTGCAGCTTTCAAATTCAATGCAATGTTTTCCTGACTCAGTACAGCACCCAAGGCATAATCAGATTCATTGGTATCCACAATGGTTGGTAGAGAAGGATTGGAGTGGTGGGAAAGGCCTCTTTGATTTGATGAAACTTACTAAGAGCTTCCTCATTGAGGGGGAAGCAGGAATCTTTCTTGAGGAAACTAGTGAGTGAACTGAGTTTCTTTGAATATTTCTTGATGAAATGGCAGTAAAAGTTGGCAAAGCCAAGGAATGATTGAGGAGCCTTGAGGTTTCTTGAAGGTGGCCAATTACAAATTTTCTGTACTTTTGCTTTTTCCATCTTGAGGCCTTCAGAAGAAACAACATAAACTAGATACTCAACACTGGTAACATGAAATATGCACTTAGAAGCCTTAGAAAAGAGGTTATTGGCTCTGAGTCTGGTAGGAACAGTGGAGACATGAGTGACATTTCTTCCTCAGATTTGGAAAAGACTACAATATCATCCAAATAAACCACAACAAAAACATAAAGAAGATATTAGAAAATATCATTTACAAGATTTTGAAAAAAGGCAGGAGCATTGGTGAGCCCAAATGGCATAACCAAGTACTCATAGCTGTCATATTCAGCTCTAAAATCTGTCAAATGTTCATCACCCTCCTTGATTCTGAGAAGTTTATATGCACCAGGAAAATCAATCTTGGAGAAGATAGAAGAACCATCAAAGACATTAAGGAGCTGATTCATAGGAGGAACAGGATACTTGTTCTTCCTATTAATAGCATTGAGTTTGCTGTAATCAACACACAAACGGAGGCCACCATCTTTCTTTTTCATACAGAAGACAGGTGCTCCTGTTGAAGAGGAGCTTGTCCGGATGAAACCTTTGTCTACATTTTCTGAAATGTAGGCCCTGGGTGTATCTGACTCTTGGTTTGATAAAGAGTAGATCACCCCAACTGGAGGTAGAGACCCCTCCAGCTTGATATTATGATCACAGGTGCGGTGAGGAGGAAGTCTCTTGGCTTTAACCTTGGAGAATACATCCAAGTACTGGTGATAGACAGAAGGAACAACCTTCATCACAGTTTTTACTTTTTCTGGCTGTTCCTCTTCATCCCACAACTCCTCCAGGGAGTCATAATAAGATGTAGGAGGAAGGTCCAAATTCCCAAAGAAGAGATGAAGTGAAGATACGGAATTATCTTCTCCAACATCTTGAATCTCTTTGAAGACTTCATATCTAGAGGATATTAATGACTGATGGGAATTAAGGGAAGTAATATGGACAAAAGATGGAAATGATGGTGTTCTAGAATCACCAGCCAGAGCTTCACATGATTTGGCAGAAGAAAGGTCATTACTGAAATATTTTGAAGGATAATAATAGTCCTTATGATCAGTATTGAAGGTGATCAGCCCTTGCCTCCAATAAATAGCTGGATTAAAATGATTGAGAAAGTCAAAGCCCAATATGAGGTCTTCTCCCTTGTGAGTATCAATGACTAAAACATCCCATTCAAAGATTGGGAGTGAAGGAAGCTCAACCATATATTTAGTATTGTGAGTCACAAATAAGGAAGGGGACTCAGAGGAATATTCTCTGGGAGTTCTGAAATAGTCAATGCATACTTGTGAACAAACTGGTTTGCAATAAATGAGTTGGTAGCACCAGAATCAATGAGAATACTATAAAAGACATTGGAAAGAGAAGAAGAAACAAATAATTTAAGAGAATTCTTGACACAAGTATTCAGAATGCACAACTGTGATCTGGATGGAAAACAGTGAAGACCATTGAGCACCACATGATCTTCACTCAGGCTTTTCCCTGGGTGGGAAAATTGCCTGATGGTTGGGCAAGCTTGTTCTGAGGCCTTTTGAAACAGGACTCAAGACTATGCTTCCCACCACAATAGGTACATAGACCCTCCTCGATTCTTCTTTCTTTTTCATAATTCATTAGCTTGAAGTCTTTATCCAACAAATAAGAATTGGGCTTGTCCCTCTTCTGAAAATTCTTCTTCTTCTTTTGACTTGAGCTTGAAGAATTTTGAGGATGAGAAGAACTTGACTTTGAGGCTTCAGGCTTCTTCTCTTTTTGTCTCTCATGGTACCTGGTATCAACCTCCAGGGTAAACTACATGAAGCCTTGAAGACAGTCAATTCTTGAAGGATGGGAGGCCAACTGATCCAAAATCCTGGATAGCAATCCCTTCCTGAAATGATGAATAAGAGCCCTTTCATCCCAATCTCTAATTCTTGAAACCAAACTTCTGAAATTGGCTATGTATAAAGAAACATGGCCACCTTCTTTCATTTTTTAGATAATCCAACTCTTCTTCAGCTTTTCTGACTTCATGTGGGTCCCCAAATAAGGTGAATAGTTGAGATTAATAAAGTTCTATGAATTGAGTAGGTAATTTAAATCTTGATCGGTGAGATTGGAAAGGTAATGCTCAATCCATTTTGCAGCCCTGGCAATGAGAAATGAAGTGGCATAGAGAACCTTCTTTCTGTCTTGAGAGAAGTTTTCCAGATAATTATGAAAGATTAATTAGAAGGACTGAATAAATCTTCTGACCTTGAAGGGCTGAGTCCCATAAAAGCATTCTGGTGCCTTAATAGATGGAGTCTTGAAGGCTGGTGGTCTTGATGACTAAGAAACTGAAGCTGCTTGAAGATTGGCCATAATTTGAGTCATCTGCAGCATAATGGCCAATAAAAATTGTTCAGACTGATCAGACTGGGCTAGAGTTGGTACTCCAGTACCTTGGGATGCCCCCACAGGAGCAGGAATACCTTCAGTATCATCAGACTCTTCCTCTTGCACAGAATTCTCCTCCTCCTCTTCACCATCTTCACCAGGACCTTTGAAAGTGGTCCTTGAAAGTCCTCAAAATCCGCCAACTACCCCTGAGAACGAATTTGATCTTCTTGGCCCTCTTCCTTCCTGGATGGATAGTGCTTCTCCTTCCATATGGGGTCCTCTATCTAATTGGGCCCTCAGTTGAGGAACTGCTGGGGTGCCATCAAAAGGAGCTCTTGGAGTTTGAGTAAGAGCAGCTTGAGATCTGGTCTGAGATCTTGTCTATCTTAAAATAGGTGAATGATGAATGGGCATGATTTCAGGAATAAAATTTAAAATAAATGAATAAAATCGGAATTTTCTTGGAGTCAAAAACTCAACAATCAAATCTTGAGGAAATTCAATGAATAAAATAAAAATCCTCAGGTAAATCAATCAATTAAATATCAAATGAAAGCTTGAAGTCAATGAGTGAATATGTCAAATCAATCAAAAGCAAAATCTTTCAGAAAATCAATCAATCAATGAATTCTTGAGACAAAGTCAATTTATTTCAAACTCCTTGATGTGAAGATCAGAAAAATCAATGAAATCTTCAGGTAAATCAATTTTCTTGAAGTCAATATCAATTATATGTCAATTCAATCAATCAAATCAATTCAAGTGAAATATTCCTTAAAATCAAAATTTCTTGAAGAATAATTCAAAATGGCTCTTGATATGAATAGTGTGTCTGAACAATCTTGATGACCAATTTGAAAAATCAAATGAAAAATGAGATCATGCCTGAATTATGAATGAATTTAAATTTGATGATTTGATATAAGATTTCAAAGAGAAACAAAAATAGAATTGGGTAAGCTATCAATTTTCAAAATGAAGAATGAATGAGAGAAAGTTTCAAGGTGACAAAAGATCATAAAGTTCATAAAACATTAAAGAGTCATAATTCTGATGAAATGAGTTAATCAGAATGATAAAAATAATAAAATAAAACAAAGAAAGAAATTATGAGTTAATCAATATAATGTCACAAGGGCTCTTATGGAAGCAAGGGTGTCACAGCACTCAGGAATCAAGAGCTCACTTGGAGGGCTCCAAAAGAATAAAGAAATAAAAGGGAATATATTTCTTTAAAGAAGGATAAGAGTAAACACAAGTATGCCAAAGATGTCAGGATGAAACTATGATGAAGGTTTATATAGACTAAATACAACTTTAACTATGTTTGTGACATGGTAAAAATATTTAAAAAAAGATTTATAAGGGCTAAAGATAATTTAACTTAAGATTAAAAGGGATTTACTATATTTATTATAGTGGTGGTGAGTGCTGTTGAAAGCCCTGGGTGCAGCTCTATATCTAGGGTTACAATAATAAAAGACTACAATAATTAAAATTTGTGATTATACCCGATTATTAACCAAGAGTAAAGCTGTTTTTGACAGTTTTCTATGTAGGTTATTCAAGAGAAGGATGAGGAAACAATTCTGGCTGTGAAAAGCCTCCTTTGTATCCTGAAATGGGGTGGAAAGGGTGCTAGACCTTTCCACATAGAGGAAGTGAAGATTTTTCACCCTCTAGTACTGGCTTTCAGTTTGCAAACAGCCTGTATAGCCTGTGATGGGCTCAGATGTGGCTTTGAAACCACATCTGGGCAGTTTTCACCAATACAGGGTGAAAAGTTTCATCTGGGGACCTCACAGCCTGATTCTGACGTGTATGACACATAGAATGCTGTACAGAAGCTGTATGGGACCCCAGTATTGACTGACATATGAGGTATTGAAGTAAAAACAAGCCTCTTTGTCTATTTGACACCTCATATTCATGGTTATGGGATATTATCCCATGGTAAGGCTGTATATGACAGCAGGTGGGAATCTGACCTTAAAACAGCCATAGCTTTGTCAATTCTTGAGATATCAACCTCAAAGTTGGTTTGGTGTGTAGCCCTGTATGTGCTCTACACAATTGTACCTCATTTGATATGGGTATCATTAAATATGGCAAGATTATCCCATGTTTAAGATTTTTGTACATTTGTGTGGTATAGGCAAAAAGCTGTATTGAGCTTTTTTGCCCCATAACGTTTGTTCTAGTTGAGCTATGGGGAAATGGATGACACAATCAGATAGCCCTGATCGTGCTCTTTCCAAAAAAATCCACTTCAAGTATCTCACACTAAAACTGTAGAAGTTAGATGAGAGGTTAATGTTTTGTTCACCCTTATTTGGCCTAAAATTGACCATAACTCCAGTAATATTGGTGCTAGCTCAGTTTGGCTGGTACCACTAGATATCCCTGGCTTAGAGCTTCATTTTGAGTACCCATTTGATGGGGTTAAGCCTCTTCTTCTAGATTTTAGATGAGAGGTGAAAATTAAGGTTTATGCTCAGCAATAACTTTGAGCAGTAATAACTTTGTTATTTCTTGTCCCATGGTGATGGGACTTATATTTTCAGAAAGAGGTGAGTTTCCTCTTTCTTTTGATCCCTTTTGAGCTGATTTGGCTCTGTTCCATGTTTTGGTGGTATCTTGGCTATACCATTGGTTTATGGTATTTTAGCTGTCATGCTTGTGCTCTGGTTTTGAGTCACAGGCTGACAAAAGATAAAAAGAGAAAAGGCAAGCCAATGGCAAAGATGATAAAGAAATCCAAAAGCCAAAGACCCAACCAAATGAATCCTCAATTCACTGTTTCAAACTGTCAGAAAAAACAATGGAATTAGTAAAGGATAAGACCACCAATATCCACTGACAGGTGAAGAAAAAAGGTGGAAATGACTGACTTAAGATTATCATTATTTACTTTAATAAAAGAAAAGAAAATAAGGATAAAAATAAATTCAATATATTAATTAACTGGGGAAAAAGTCCCCAGGTGATGAAAGGTGGCCAGTATATGTGAAAAGCTGAAAGGCTGATCCTGGAAGGTGAGTCACCCAGCTGTATTATCTGAATTGGGTCAATACAGTTCTGGCCATCTTCAGAGCTGAACTGTGTGAATGAATTCCCACAGTGGAATATGGATTGGCCCAAATGTGCAAGGCCATACAGGATTCTTGATTACTACCTGTATAGACGAATTGAGTTGTCCGAGGAATTCTGAGTACTTGATGCCTTGACAATGATTGAAATAATTGATAACCTCGGAGAATTTCCCCTTATAACAGTATTGATGAGAATTGACAACCCAACTCCTGCAGGGCCAGGGGGTTGGGGTCCCTGAATGGTCTTCTGGTAGCCGCCAGGGAATTTCCAGACTGAATAGCTGAAAAATCCTCCTTTGAAATTGGTGATGGATTGGGGACTTGATTTGGAATCACATCATTTTGTCCTGAAGACATCACCATTGGATTTCTGAGCAAAAATGGGGCATAATGGTATATTATACGATATATGCACCACTCCTAGATCCTTGAGTGTGGGGTGCATTGAGGAAGGAAACGTCTTCCCCTGAGCTTGAGGGGAATCCTTTCCTGGAGCTGAGCTGGTGGCCTCTGGTGGTTGCCAGAGACCATGGGCTGAATTGTGGCCACTTTTGGTTCTTGCCAATTTTAGGTCCTAAGGTGATTTTGGCCATTTCTAGGTTAGTTGGGCTTTGGGGCCAAAACTGGCTCAGGTGGGCCCACCTGGCCTTGGGGGCTGATGGGCTGCCCCCTTGGCCCCTTTTGGCCTCATTGGATTTGGGCCACAAGGAACTGTGGGCTGTAGAGGCCATATGCAGCCTAAATTGCTTAAAAAGGCCATATACGGCCTAAATGTCTTAAAAAGGCCATTTAGGCGAAAAACCCCATAATATAAGGGGTTAGGCCAAGGGATCATAGGCCCCTGGAAGACTAAAAAGACCCCCAGGTCCAAAAACATGGATAATGGTCTGGGGGTTGGTGAGGTGGAGAATTGGCCAATAAGGCCAATGAAGGCAGCATATGGCCAAGAGGGCACAATTGGCCATAAACCTATTATATGGCCAACTGACCATAAACTGCGTTCAGGCTAGAATTTCCACAACACCCATTGGGGGTGATTATTTGTGGTTGTGACAGTTCTGAGGTCTCTTTAATCATTTTTTAATTGGGTATTTTCCACCACAATAAGTACATAAGCCTTCTTTAATCCTCCTGTCCTTTTAAGACGCAATTGATTGATTTTCCTTTTTGAGGATAGCAGCATGAGACTTTTCCTTTGAAGCTTGAGATTTCTTACCCTTCTTGTTCCTCCTATGGTGAGAACTTTTTGAAGATGAGCCTTGAGGAGTCCTTGTGGGATTGGATACAGTGACAGGAGGCTTTTTTTCTTGATTTCCACCCTTTACCTTCTGCCTCTCATGGTATCTGGTATCTAATTCCAAGGTAATATCCATGAGCTCTTGAATAGTATCAAAATTTCCATGGTGAGAAGCCAACTGATCCAATCATCTTGATGCCAATCCGCTTCTGTAAAAATTAATATATGCCCTTTCTCCCCAATCTCCAATTCTTGATATTAAAATTCTGAGATCTGAAATGTACAAGGAAACATGACCACTTTCCTTCATCCTAAAATTATCTAACTCTTGCTCAGCTTTCCTGAATTTATTGGGGTCCTTAAACAGAGTGAATAATTGGGTTTCATATAACTGCCAATTATTGAGGAAATAGGAAGGATTTTCATTGGAAAGATTTGAAAGGTAGGGTTCAATCCATTTGCCAGCTCTACCAGTGAGAAAAGAAGTTTAGTAAGGAACTTTCTTTCTTTCAGAGAAGACATTTTCTGGATCATTATGAAATATCAATTGACAGTATTGGATAAATTCTCTCAAAGTATGGGCTTGAGTACCATCAAATGAATCAGGTGCCTTAATTGATGGAGTCTTGAATACAAGGGCTTTGAAGTTGTCCCTGAGAGCAACTGCTTGAGTTAGCTGCCCCATGAATTGAATCATTTGCTCCATCATTTTTAGGAAACTTTGTTCAGTCTGAGAGACAAGAGGCTGCCTAGAAAGGGCTAGATTAGAACTCTGAGGCACCTCTTGAGTATTTTCCAAAGCATCTGCCACTTCAGTCTCCCCAGAATCTTCCTCTTCCACAGACTCTTCCCCCTCTTCATCTTCAACTTACCCTTGTCTTTCTCTTGCACCTTCAGAAATGCCATGATAACTACGCAAAAGGCCAGAGAAAGATCTTGATATTCTTGATTTCATTCCTCCCTTCCTGGAGGGTGCTGCTCCTTCCATTGAAGGTCCTCTGTCCAAGTTTGAACTCAGTTTATGAACTTATGGTGTGCCGTCAAGCGGAACCCTTTCTGTAGGAGTGAGAACAGCTGGATTTTCTTGAGATCTAGTATTCTTGGCTGGAAGGCTATGCTGAACTGGCATTATTAAAGAACTAAGAAGGAAATTTTGATTATACTTGAAGCTAAGAAATCAAAGCTTGGCCAAATCAATATCAACAAAATTCTCGATGAATCTTGCGGTGAAATCGAATTCAATCAATTAATCAATGAATGCAGGAAATATCAAAAAATCAATTCAAATCAAAAATCAACAAAATCTTGACAAATTCAATAATCAGTAAATCAAAACATTTCTTCAATATAAAATCAATTTCTTGAGGAATCAATCAGTCAAACAATATCTTAAGGAATCAGTTCAATATCTTGATGAATCAAATCAATCAATTATTGAGGATAAATCAGTTATCTTCAGGAATTCAAATCCAGTCAGTGTACTCAATCCAAACAAAATCCTTAATTTCTGAATAAATAATCAAAATTAATCCCAATCAATCAATCAATCAATAAAAATCCTAATATGGACTGAATAAACAAACAGAATAAAATTTGGATTTCATATAAAATTGAGAATGAAATTGAGATGGTAAGCAATGATTAAGGGATGTGAAGAATCAATTTTCATTTGAATAAAATGAATGAGATGACAATTGATGAGAGAGAAATCATAATCATGAAGAATCATAAAATCATAAAAGAGTCATAATTGGATAATCAGAGAAATGAATATAAATGAATTAAAAGAAAGAAGCAAATCTTAGTCAATTAATTTAATGTCACAGGGGCTCTTCTAAGAGAAGAGGGCCTGGCACTCAGTCAACTGGGACTTACATATGGAGGGATAGTAAAATGGTGTGAGATTTGAGGTATATTTTACATATTCAAATAGGCCACAGCTATCTTTAAGAATAAATTTTGAACTATGCATAACCCATAAGTCATGCATATATTTAAAATTCATAATTTTTTATTTCAGAAAAGATGGATAACTTTCTTGTTAGTAAGTAAATCCATGGATTTAAGGCCAGATTTGGATTCCACACAAATATTTGCCTAGGAAAGCTCCATAGAGTCAATAAGCTTAACTTAACTCTAAAAGGTGGTAATATGGAAAATGCTTCAATACCGCATAAAATAATTGTGAAAATTTTTGTTTTCCTCAATTTTATGCCAGAATGATTGGAATGTGAGAAATCCCATGTTACATATACACTAATAATAGTGTTATTCCTGTTTGTAGCACTTAATATTATGGTATTCTTACATACACTTTTGGTACACCCATAGTGGATATCAGTCTTGAAGCCTGAATTTCTATTTTGGATATGAAAATAGCTAAGGGGGACAAAAGATATCAAAGAGAGCCAGGGTACCCAGCTTCTGGGGCCTCTGAGGCATGGAAAGCTCTAAAGCTTGGATCCATGGCTGATCTTGGCCCAATTAGCATACTAAAACCTGTTGGAAACTTGGTTTCCAAGTTAAAATCTCATGAAATCATAAGAAAATGGCAAATAAGCTGTAAGATGTGTCTATGAAACTGTTGATAATATTACTATTAATCAACAGTACTATGACTGCTCTTATGAAATGTAATAATAAAAATTATTATAACCCCAATTAAAGAATTAAATAATTATTTCTTTTACATGTTATACATTACTATGACTGTTCTTATGAAATGTAATAATAAAAATTATTATAACCACAATTAAAGAATTATTCCTTTTATGTGTTACATACTACTAGTGAATATAACAGTAAGCAGTAATTTTCTACAAGAATCAAATACAAGAAGAATTTAATAATAAAAACTTCTTTTGTTAAAATAAAAAAATTATTTCAATATATAATTATCTTTTACGAAAATACTTATAAAAATAATTCTTGAAGAAAACTATTACTAGAGAAAAACTTTAAGAATTGAGATGAATTACTCCCTATTAATCCATTGAACCTTTTAGAGGATAATAGTAGAGAAATTTGATGTGGAATTGTGGATTTAATGGATCAAAATTTATTTATAACAGTATTACAAAAAATTATAGTTAATTTCTATGATTTCACATATTTCTGATTGATTTCTGAAGAAATAAAACACTTAAGAAATATTTTTAACTAATACTTACTTGTTTGGTAATAAAGGTATAATATAATAATGTGATGATGTGGAAAAAACAGCAAGAGGAGGCCTCTTTTAAGTCTAAGACAGCTCACAGAGGCGTTAAATGGAGAAAACTGAAAAACCAGTGAGTGAGAAAACAATAAAACTTCTGTGATTGTTTATTGCATCATTTGTTGTCAGGTAAGATTATCATAATTTCTTAATTGAGACTTTTACGTGACTACCAACCCATTTATGGTTAAGAATAAAAGGAGTAACAACTGTAAATCTTCTTTGATTCCAAAATAATCATTGATTTCTCAAAGTTATCAATGTTATTGGAAATTTTATCACAGAATGTATTTTCTGTAAATTTTTAAAGATTCTGTGTTTCACATGGAATCATCAAAAATGGACTGTAAGTAAAGCTTTTAATTTTACATATAAAAGTATATTATTTTTGTTTTAAAATGAATTTTACAGCTCTCAATTGGTCCTTAAAGTTTCAGAAAGATTCATTAAGTGTTGTATTTTGAGTGAATTTTTGAAAGTTTTACCTCATTTCTATGTATAATTGCAAATAGCAGTATATGGCTGGTTGCTATGATGTAAATCAATGTATACTAGTCTGAAAAGGATTTTAATTACTCTTTTGGGGTTTATCAATGGTAAGTCATTAGTAATTGACATGGTTACAGGAGCCTAAGTTGTTCTTTACCTCCTTGGCACATCAAAATAGCAGGTTATTTGCTATTTTCTTATAATTTACTGTAGTTGTAACATGGTAACCAAGTTCCCAAAAGGTCTTAGTTTACTAATTGGGCCAAGATCAGCCATGTATCCAAGCTTTGGAGCTGTCCATGCCTCAGAGGCCTCAGAAGTTGGGTACCCTGGCTCTCTTTGATGTCTTTTGTCCCCCTTGCCTATTTTTTACATCAAAATAGAAATTTAAGCTTCAAGTGAGATATCCACTATGGGTGTACCAAGAGTCCATGTAAGAATACCATAATATTAAGTGCTCAAAACATGCATAACACTATTGTTGGTGTGTATGTAACATGGGATTTCTCACATTCCCATGATTTTGGCGTGAAATAGAGAAAAACAAAAAATTTCACCAATCTTTCATGTGGTATTGAAGTATTTTCCATATTACCACCTCAAAGAGTTGATTTGAGCTTACTCACTCTATGGAGCTACCCTAGGTGAATTTTTGTGTAGAATCAAAATCTGGCCTTAAATCCATAGATTTACTTACTCAATAAAATGTTATTTATCTTTTCTGAAATCAAAAATGATGAATTTCAAATATATGCATGACTTATGGGTTATTAATGGTTTAGAATTTATTTTTAAGATAATTGTGGCCTATTTGGGTATGTAAAATATACCTCAAGGCTCACATAAGCTGCCATTTTGACACGCCAAGCAGGTAAAGAGCAGCTTGGTCTCCTGTAACCATATCAATCCTCAATGATTTTCCATGGATAAAAATTCAAAGAGTAATTAAAAGCCTTTTTAGACTAGTATACATTGATTTACATCATAGCAACCAGTAATATAGTGCTATTTGCAATTCTACGTAGAAATGAGGAAAACCTTCAAAAATTAATCAAAAATACAATTCTTAATTAATCTTTCTAATGATTTCAGGACCAATGGAGAACAGGATTATCCATAAAGAAACCAAAAATAAATACATTTTCATAAGTAAAATTAAAAGTTTTACTTTCAGTCCATATTTGATACTTCTACGTGAAATACTGAATCTTCAAAAATTCACAAAAAATACAACCTGTGATTGAATTTCCAATAGAATTGATAAATTTGAGAAATTAATGTTTATTTTGAAATAAAAAAATATTTACATTTTTTATGCCTTTTATTCTTAACCATATTTGTGCTGGTAGTCACATAAAAGCATCAATTAGGTAATTATCATAATCTTACATGACAACAGATGATGCAATCATTAATCCAAAAAGGATTACTATTTTCTCACTCACTTTTTTTTCAGTTTTCTCAATGGCACACCTCTGTGAGCTGTCTTAGAAGCTGTCTTAGACTGAAAGGAGGCCTCCTCTAGCCGTTATTTTCCAAAATCATCACATTATTCAGTTGTACAATTATTACCAACAAGTAAGTATCAGTTAAATCTTTTCTTGAGTGTTTTATTCTTTCAGAATCAATAATAAATACATGAAATCATAGAGATCAACTATATATTTTTGCAATGCTGTTATAAATCAATTTTGATCATTCAAATCCACAATTATCTGTCAAATTTCTTTGCTATTATCTTTTAATAACTTCTTTGGAGTATTAGTGAGTGTTTTTGTCTTAATTCTTAAAGTGTTGCTCTAGTAATAGTTTTGTTTGGGAATGATTTT
The DNA here is from genome assembly GCA_023105745.1 of Austropuccinia psidii. NCBI lineage: Eukaryota > Fungi > Basidiomycota > Pucciniomycetes > Pucciniales > Sphaerophragmiaceae > Austropuccinia > Austropuccinia psidii. The sequence goes on from JALGQZ010000002.1 coordinate 25,778,628, forward strand.
TATAATTATTCTTGCAAAAGATCATTATATATTCAAATTATTCCATCATTTTAATAAAGAACTTTTTATTATTAAATTCTTCTAGCAATTGATTCTTGTAGACAATTACTTCTTACTGTTAGAATCACTAGTAGTGTATAAGAAGTAAAAAAAATAATTAAGTAATTAATTATTCAATTGTAGTTATATCAGTTTTTGTTATTATATTTCATAAGAAAAGTCATAGTACTGTTGATTAATAGTAATATTGTCAGCCTTGGACTCAAAACCAGAGCACAAGCATGACAGCCAAATACCATAAATCAATGATATAGCCAAGATACCACCAAAACATGGAGCTTAGCCAAATCAGCTCAAAAGGTACAAAAAGGAAGAGGAAACTCACTCCTTTCCAAAAATACAAGTCCTATCATCATAGGACAAATAATAAAAATGTTATTCCTGCTCAAAGCTATTGCTGAGCATAAACCTTAAATTACCACCTCTCATCTGAAATCCAGAGGAAGAGGCTTAACCCCAGCAAATGGGTATTCCAATCAGAGATCTAGGTCAGAGCTATCCAATGGTACTAGCCAAATTGAGCTAGTATCAGAATTACAGGACTTATGGCCAAAATAAAGTCAAATAAGGGTGAATAAAACATTCACCTTTCATCCAACTTCTACAGCTTTAGTGTGAGATACTTAAAGTGGGGTCTTTTTGGAAAGATCACAATCAGGGCTATCTGATGCTGCCATCTATTTCCCCATATCTCATCTAGAACAAAAGCTATGGAGTGAAGAAGCTCCATACAGCTTTCGGCCAAAACATACATATGTACAAAAAAACTTGTACATGCCATAACTTTGCCATATTTAAGGATAGCCATATCAAATGAGGGGCCATTGTGCAGAATACATCCAGGGCTAAACACTGAGCCAATTCTGAGGTTAATATCTCAAAAACTGACAAAGCTATGGCTGTTTCAAGGTCACAATCCCACAGTTTGGCCAATACAGCCTGATAGTGGGATACTATCCCATAACACCAGGGCACTTTTCATGTGACTGGTTAGCCAGTAATTTAATGTGTCCTGTCTGTGACTTTAAAATATCACTTAATGTGAAATTAATATAACCAAGATATAATTATACGATGACCTAAGAAAAGCCCAAATATTACCTGCATGAACTTCAGTATTATTTTTTTCTTTCACAGCTGGATTAACTCAATATATGATTAAAAGAACCTTTCATAATTTAACAATAATATTTTCAAAGAAAATTACATGGAGCAGAAGTGGGTTATTTCAGTATTTTGAGCAGCATCCTTTTCTCCTCAAGCACCTATTATTCAGAATTTACCCCCCTTTGAAATGTTTGAGATATCAATAAATATTGTATAATTTGTGTTTATAGAGTCAAAAAGAAAGAAATTCTCACTTTCCCTTTGAATATTCATATTCATTTTAATGAGCTATTTTATCACTTAATGGTATTCCAAATTAGGCTATGACCTCAGTAATTCTCTGTGAGCTATGTGATATGGGAAGAATATCTTTCAATTAAGGGAGGAAAAAAATGGGAATTTGATCAATTAACAATTAATATCTATTGTTTAAGAGCACAATTTATTGCAGAAAAAAAGGTCATCATGTCTTGATATGAGCCCTAAATGTTCCATTGAGAGCACAGAATAAAAATTGATAAATATCCAAATAACAGAAATTATGAAATGATTTTAGGAACTAATATCAAGAAGGCTCAGCCATACCCATATATTCTAAATTCAAACATTTTCATCATTTTAGCTTGTTATACACTTCCCTCTGAAACAGAACACACCACCAACAATTTCTGAAAGAAGCTCTGTGGACAAGAATTAATAGTTTTCTGACAGATAAGCAATGAAAATCCTTGGAGGTTTTAAAGAGTATTTGATAAGATACACCTTTCACATGCAGAAATAATCATAATTATAAAAAATGTGCTTAAGTTTCATCTTTCAGGTGAAGAAAAGCTTCTTCATTGTATTGAAATTTCCAAAAATTCAGAACATATGTTTGGTAAAAGCATTTTTTCTACATTAGTACTTTCAATATACAAACACTTGTGTCCGCAGTAATATGTTTTGGTGGATTTTGTTTTTATGAAACTGTTTTTGGTTTTTGGTTCAAATTTTACATAATCTACCTCAAAATTCAATTATTTTTGAATAATATCAGAAATTTATTAGTAATCCAAATATGTTCAACCAAAAAATGTAAATTTAAGCTTAAAGATGAGAAATTTGGGAATTATTTTTTATTAGAAATTAATCTTCACAAGTATTTTGGCTACTCCATAAATATAACATTACTTTCATTCTTTGTCAAACTTTATATTATATATGAAGTATGCCACTAGAACTTAAATTTTTGCATTCTAATTACTGGGAAAAAATGAAATCATTAAGTTTATTCCCTCCTATAAGGTTTATATTGAACCAAACTTTTTTCAAAAGGAATATGTGAGCTACAAGTTTCCTTTAGGCAGGAAAAAGTGAAAGGTTACTCAGATGCTATAGAGTGGTGTGCACATGAATTATATTCTCTGCTTGAAAGTACATCTTCAATTATAATTTCTGTTGCCCCACTCACTAAACACTACTACTAATGATAAATTTCAGACCATTAACCATTACAAAATTGGAAAATGTGAGTGTTCTTGCATAGTTAATATTCCAAAAAATATCAAATGACAGCTGAGGTTCTCCATCAGTTTCTTTCTTTTCCTCTAATTATGAACCTCCCTCCAAAGATGATTAAAATTATTTCACAATTATGCTCAAATACATGGAATAACTCAGCTTGTTTTCATTGGCTTGCAGGGATAGATAATCAAAATAATATCTTCCTATACTAAAAGGTTTGGGGGTTGGTTTATATCACCTGGTGCAGACAGCCCCCACAAGGTAGCTCTAAAATCCAGAGGTAATTCATATATGGTATTGTAAACAACCCCCCACAACCAGCTTCAAATGGCTGGGGGTGGTTTGATCACGCTAGTGTAAAAGGCCTTATGACACCATCTCCAAGACTGTGGATTTGGTTACAAAAAGGTTGTGTGAAAAAAACCCTAAAACCAAATAGAAATTGGAGGGGTGCTGTTTCCAACAACCCCCCAAAGCCAGACGTAAAAGGCCATGAGGTTGTTTGCATCAGCTAGCTCAAACAGCCCCCTCAAAACAGTGGCAAACATACGGGGTTTCTTGCATTAGCTAGTGAAAACAACCCCCCAAAACTGGCTGCAAAAAGGTGGGGGATTGTTTGCATCAGCTTCTGCAAACAACCCCCTGAAACAAGTAGTAAAAGTCCTGGGGGTTGTTCGCATCAGCTAGCACAAACAACCCCCCGAAACAAGCAGTAAAAGGCCGGGGGGTTGTTCACATCAGCTAGCGCAAACAATCCCCCGAAACAAGCAGTAAAAGGCCGGGGGGTTGTTCGCATCAGCTAGCGCGAACAACCCCCCAAGACAAGCAGTAAAAGGCCGGGGGGTTGTTCCCATCAGCTAGCGCAAACAACCCCCCGAAACAAGCAGTAAAAGGCCGGGGGGTTGTTCGCATCAGCTAGCGCGAACAACCCCCCAAAACCGGCTGTAAAACACCAGGGGGTTGTGAACACCAGCCTCTGCAGTGTTAGGATATTGCAGGTGGGCCCTGGCGGCACCAGTCAAGCAAAACACTGAGGCATAATGGGTGGTTTCTCTCTACAATGGGAGAGCCCCCATGGATCTTAGCAAGGAGTGCCTCATTGCCTGCCACATGGGTGATTTGAACCCGTGGCAAAGTGAGAAAGTAGTGCAGATGCAAGGCTTACCAGCTAAGAGAGGAACAATTGCATGTTGCAAGTTCATCCACAATTTTGTATTAGTTTTTTTCAAATAAACTATTTTTGTACTAGTTTTTTTCAAAAAAACTATTGTTGTACTAGTTTTTTGCAAATAAACTATTTTTGCACCAGTTTTTCTTCAAAAAAATATTTCTGTACTAGTTTTTAGCAAAAAATCTTTTTTGCACTTGTATTCTTGAAAAAACCATTGTATTATTTTTTTAAAAACACTGCTTTTTTGATTAGTTTTTTCCAATTGATTGTTTGTTTACTAGTATTTTCAAAAAAGTGTTTTTTTACTACCTTATACTATTCTTCCAAGGGTCTTTTAAAAAAACTATTTTCAAATAGTTTTGCAAAAACAAAGTTTAACTAATTTTTTTATAAATGACTTTTTTGAAAGAAGGTAGTTTTGTGGAAAAAGAACAATTTTTTCAATGTTACCCTTTTCTTTGTCAAAGAAACCAGCTAAATTTCCAACATAAAAACACTTTTTTGTAATTTTAGAAGCAAAATTGATTTTTCTAGGAAAGCTTTCCCAAGTAACTTGTTATTTTGAAAATACTGTTTTTTCCTCAAAAATATAGATTTCTTTCAAAAGAAACTTTTTTCAAAAAACTAAGAATTCCAAAAGAACTATTTTTTCAACAAGAAAATATCTTTCTGTTGAAAGTTGTTATTTATTTTTGAATAGAACTACATTTTTCAGAAAATCTATTCTTTTTTTCAAAAAAAACTGTGACCTTGCAAAAGACTTTTTCAAAGAGTATTTTTTTGCAAAAGACCTACTTTCTCTCAAAGCCTGTAATTTTATTCGAACTGAATCATTTGATTTAAAACTCCAACTTTGAAACAAGAAAGCTTTTTTTTGCAAAAAACTCCATGGAATTCAACTTAAGAAAACAAGATTTTTCTACTAAGTAAAGTGTTCTTTCAGAAAACTCTGATTTTTGTAGAAAAGAAAAAATATTTTTCTTATTAAAAATACTTTTGAAAAATGATTCTCATCATTACCCAAAGTAAAAGACCTTTCTTATTCAAAAATTAACTTCAGAAACCAAAATTTGAAAATTATGAAGGGATTATTAAACAATAAGATTTGTAGTTCTCATAGAGAAACTAACTTTTAATTTCTTTGGATCACACTTAAATGAAAAATACTATCTATCAATCTTTCATAAAGAAATTAATTCATATGCATGAAGAACATTATATTTTGGATCAGAAAATTCCTAATTTATAACTTCTTTTATTTATACAATTCACCAAAAATCAGAGGAGTATTAAATTTATAGCATCTATTTAATTATTTCTTGCTTCAAGCTATTTGTGAAATTCAAAATTATGTTATTCTCCTCCATTCCTTGAACATATCACTTAATTCACTTTCAGTGATCTTAATAAGTACTCTTCTCTTCTATGGATTCAATTTGGTTCTCTTAAGAGGTTGGGAATTTCTTTTTTTTCAGTTTCCTGGAAAAAATATAAATACTGAATTAAGTATATTTTAAGAACACAAATGGGATTAACATTTATTATCTAATGAATAATTTCTTCATTTATGTCAGATACTCTTGTAAATTACTCTCATTGAAAATCCCTTAACATTCTGTAAATTAAATGAAGTGAAAGCCTACTTGTGGGAAGTCTAAGACTCTAAAATAAAGGTGAGTAAAATTTGGATTTTTGGCAATTTTTAATGTTGGATTCTTTTATTATTATAATCAAGTCCTTCTCTTGAGAGAAATTAAAACACTTTATTTTCACCTAATAAGAATAAAAAAGGAATACTCAAGTGATATAAGGGTAAAAATAAAGGCACATATTAAGAACAAACAAAGTATGCTAAAGCTCTCTCCTGGTAATAATGTGTGACTGGCCAGCAGGTTACACCAAAAATGCCCTGGTGTAAGTATGATTATGAGGTCTCAAAAAGATAAAGAAGCTTGTTTCTACTTCAATACCTAATAGTTCAGTCAAATACAGAGGTTCATACAGCTTCTGTACAGCATCTGACATGTCAGAAGCACCAGCACACATCTGTAAACTTCATTGGTGAAAGTCTTCACCCTGTATAGGGTAAAAATGACTACTTTTGGTTCTAAAACCAAATTTCCACCCAATACCAGTCTGTATTGAGTATATAGAACCACAAACCAGCCCACATTAGTGAAGAATTTCACTCTGTGGTCGTGTGTGGAGGTAAACCACCTCCCATTACCCCAGAACAAAATAAAAGGAGGCTTTTCCTCACCACAAGGCTAATCCAGAATCCTGTTCTTAATATTCCTATGTGTTATAACTTCTTGAAAGAAGTGGTTTCCTTAGAATCCAACAGGTTATAATTACAAGCTGTAATTATTGTAGGTTTTGTTATTGTAAACCAACAGGCAAACACTGCACCCACGGCTATCAGCAGCACTCACCATCACTAAATTATTCTAGTATAGCCCTTTTACTCATATTCTCACCTTAATATCATCATTATTTTCATGTCACACTCAGAGTTATAGCTTTTATCATCATTTTGAAGCTATATCATAGAGTCACCCTGACAAATATTATCAACAGTTTTATAGACAAATCTTATATTTGGGGGCCTGGCCATGATTGTTTCAATAGACTTGGATTTAATCATATTCTAGACTTCATTTTTTTGTTCTAGAAAGCCACCATACCTACCAGATCTTACATATCGGGTCCTGGTCATGATTTTATCCATATACTTGGCTTTAGTCATATTCTAGACTTCATTTTTTTGTTCTAAAAAACCACCTGACCTACCAAATCTTATGTTTGGGGGCCTGGCTGTGTTTTTTTTGAACCTTGCACCCTTAATTAATATATTTTTAAGCTCTAAAATATATTGAGTTAAATATATTTTTTCTCAATTTAAAGTTAAAATTATTTTTTATTTTTGGAATTGTCTTTAAAATCTTTTTCATTGAAAAATTTGGTTTAATTTTATATTGTTTTACACGTGGCTTTTTCACATCCAAAAAGCTATAAAATTATTCTTTGAGTTACTCTGAATTAATTTTAAATCAAAATCTTCAATTTTTAATTTTTTTTCTTTAAAAAGAATAATTTTTTGATATAAAGAAAATAATAATAACTTATAAAAAATATTTCAAAAATGTTTTAAGTATAAAAAATAATTTTTCTTTTATAATTTTACTTGGTGTCTTTAATCAAATACTGTGCAGCTGGTAAAAGACTCAGTAAGATACATATTACCATTTCAGAACCATAAGGCATTATTGAAGTCCAAATTGATAAAATAGGCACTTAATTTCAAACAGAAAAAGCAAAAAAACCACCAAAAGGTGCGTATTTTTGACTTTAATTCTTAATTTTTTCTTTTAAGTTGATGTAAAATGGTGCATACAAGAAATGGAAGAAATTATTAAGTCCAACCAGATGGATGTGGAAAAAGAAGAGGCAAGACCAAGCTCAGAAGTGGAAAGACTTCCTAAAGAAAGACACATCTGGAGGATGCCAGAGTTTCCCCCCATTCCCCAAGGTCTGCACCCACAACCTTTTATGTGAGCTCTTAGTCTGAACTAATTAATGATATTATTTCAAGGGCTGAATCATTTTGAAGTTTCAGCAATAGAAATTTATCAATTCCAATACAAGAATTGGTACACAGCAGCCAAAGAGGAGGAGTGGGAAATATTTTCAAGCATTTGGCAGGGGGCCATGAACTCCTACTTAGACATCAAAAGCTTTCTGGGTCAGGAAAAGACCATAGATATTTTAAAAGGGTGGAGCCCACTGTCTTTCAAAGACAAGGTCAAAAAGATAAATTATTGGTTGAAGAACCAAGGTCTTTTATCCATAGACCAGAAGAAGGAACTGGAAATGACTCCAGCTTTGGAGATAGAAGGCCCAGTGGCGTCCACCAGCTCCAGAAGTGTCCAAAGACAAGCCCAAAGGATCTTAGAAGAAGCAGAGAGGTCCCAAGAACCATCAAGGAAAGGGAAAAGCCAAAGCTAATTGGCACAGAACTTAGCCACAATCGTACAGGATCCCCAAATTGGAGCCTTCAGCCGTGGACAGTTTTTTAAATATGGCCAGAACTCTCATGGAGTTCACAGCCAAAGAGAAGGAAAGGATGAACAGGACCTTTACATGCAAATAACAAAAGAAATACAATTTTTTAAATCTAGTATTGATGTACAGCTTAGTAAATTTGATGCAAAGTTAAATAAAATAACATCAGATATAAGTGAATTACAGATAAATGGAAAAACCTCTACTGAGTGGTATAATTTAACAAATGTCAAAGTTGATTCAATTACCAAGACATGTGACATAATTGAAAGTAAATGTCAGGTTCAAGAGGATGAAATAGGAGATATTTCCATTCAACACATCAATGAACTTGCAAATATGAGGGATCAGGTTTTAGAAATACTTAATAATACAAATCAGTTTGCCACACATTTGGCAAAAGGTGACAGTAAGAGGCAGAAATTTAAGAATGAAATCATTGCCAAGGTAGAGAAAATTAATAAGAATTATGAACCACATATGCCAATACATTCTACACCTTTGACTGAAAAGAAATGTTCTGAAAAAGGATGTTTGACCCCCTTTTTAGGAAAAAATGGAATCTGTGCAAAAGATATTCCCAAACTGGAAGAATGGCCAACATTCTATGGTGAAGGGGAATACAATCATATTGAGTTCATCAGAAAAATTGATATGTTGCACAAGGATTTTCACATATCTGAGGAAATTATAGTGGGCAATCTACACTCCTTGTTTACCAGAACTGCAAATAAATGTTATTACAAAATGAGACAAGATCATGGTAAAACATGACTGACCTTGGTGGAAATCTGAAATAATCACCAAATGGGATCACAATTCCTGGAGATTTAAAATTGAAAATGCTTTTGAAAGTGCCATTTTTAACTCATAAAAGGATAAACTACTTACTTAGTTCCTCAAACAGAAAGACAGATTATATTCCTTACTTCCAGATATTTCTGACTGTATGATTCATATGAAAATATTAAGAAAAGGTGGAGGAGAACTAGAACATGCTATCAAGTGTAGATGTGTAGAGCCCTGTTGAACAGAAAACTACATCAATGCCATGGAAAATATCATTACTAGGACAAGGATTGGTAAAACCTGGACTAGAATCCTTATGGAATCCAAAATGGTCTCAAAACTTTCCAGAGAATATAAGAGGCCTGAGAGACCTGTCTTTAAGTGTCATAAATGTGGAAGCACCTCACATTTAGCAAACACTTGCACCAAGAAGACAAAAATTAATGAAGTTCAAGTCATTGAAGAAGTTCAGTGTACTGAAGAGAAAGAGGAATCTAACCTAGATTCTGCAGTATCTGAGGATACATCAGTAGAAGACTATCCCATTGAAAACATTACAGCTTTCTTTGAGGTCACAGAAGTCCATAATCACTTGCCACAGTACAGTGAGGACTTTCATAACATAATCAATATCCAGGATGCCAGATTGTGTAAAACCAAATCTTCTAGAGGTAAAGGATACAGTTCTGGAGCATCTTGAATCACATCAATCCTGATAAATTATATTTAAGCCAGAGTGAATTTGGATACAGGGGCATTTTGTACTTGTGTAGGCAAAGATTATCTTCAAGTCATACTCCCTGGATGGAAGAACAATCCATTACCAATAGAGGGTGTACAATTTAGTAGTGCGAGCAACAATATGTACCCTTTGGGCATATTGGACAATAATCTTGTATTTCCCCATCCAGCATGAAGTGTGAGAATGAAAACAGAGATAGTGGTAATGGACAATTGCACATCTCAGCACATCATTCTTGGAAATGATTACTTGAATATTTGTGGTATTGACATCAACAACCATAAAGACAGATACTTCACAATTGGAGAAAAAAAGAAAAGAATTTTCTTTTTCCAATATGCCAAATCAAATACCTATAATATCTTCTGTTGAAGATACTTATAGAAAAGAATTTGTGGCTAATCAACTTGCTGAAGCACAAATTAATCCATCATGATCACCCAAAATGAGGTATGATCTTATTGATGTGTTATACACATACAAGAATTCGTTTGCATCTGATAATGAATCACTAGGCACTATTAAAGGGCATGAAGTTGTTATTACTCTTAATATTGACAGACCATACCCTCCATTACTTAGAAGATCAGCTTATCCAGCCAGTCCCAGAGCTATAGAAGGCTTGGAAAAACATATCCAAGAGTTGATCCAACTTGGTGTACTAAGAAAGGTAGGCCATAATGAGGAAGCTGAAGTGACAACACCTGTTATTATTGCTTGGGATAATGATAAATCAAGGATGGTTGGAGATTTTAGAGCATTGAATACCTACACAGCTCCAGATAGGTATCCAATTCCTAGAATTCAAGAAACCTTGACTCAATTGTCTAAAGCCAAGTATATAACATCCATGGATGCATTGAAAAGTTTTCATCAAACCTTTTTAATGCCCAAAACCAAGAAATTCCTTAGAATTATCACTTGCTCTGATATTTATGAGAATCTTAGAATGCCGTTTAAAATTAAAATTGGACCATCCCATTATCAAGGAATAATGAATACCATCTTCCCCACAGATCTATCTGAAGGATGACTTATCATTTATATTGGTTGTATTATCATTTGTTCTTACTCCTGGTCTTTGAACCTTGAAATACTTGTAAGAGCACTTGAAAAATTTACAGGAGTGAATATTAAAATTTCACTCAAGAAATGCAACTTTGGCTTTGAGGAACTTAAAGCTTTGGGACATATTGTTTCTGGTTTAAGCTTTGGTATCGACAAAAATAAAGTGGCAGCAGTGTTACTCAAGCCAATACCCCACAATAAGAACAAAATGATGTCTTTTCTTGGATTTTCTAGTTGTTACAGGAAACACTTGAAAGACTTTGCAATTCTAGCCAGCTCACTCTATAGAATCTGTGATTGACACACAGTATTCAAGATGAAACAGGAAAGGATTAAAGCTTATGAGAAGATGAAGAAAGCTCTTACAGAAGTGCCTTTACTCCTCATTCATGACTGGAATATACCTCTTAAGTTGTACATCGATGAATGTGGAGATGGATTAGGGGAAGCCCTACATCAGGTCCAAATTATTGATGAAGAAATTACAGAGATACCGGTTAGTTACATCTCAAGACAAATCAAACCAAAAGAAGACAGATGGAGTGCTTTTGTTTTGTATGGGAGCTTGAGAAATTACATTATATCTTGATGGCAGTGTTTTCGAAGTGATAACTGACTGTAATGCCGTTAAATCACCTCTTAACATGAAAACTCCCAACAGACATATGTTGATATGGCAGATATCCGCTCAAGAAGATACAGGTAACATGACTATACTTCATAAGGCAGGAAAAATTCACAAGAATGCTGATGGAATTAGAAGATGGGAATTAGCCAATATTTCTGATAACCCAGCTTATGTACCTTTGGAAGCAAAACCACAGAATCCAATTGAAGGAATTAACATGACTGATATTGGGACTGAATTCTTTGAGGAGGTCAGAGAATCTTATAAGCAAGACAATGATTGCCATATCTTGACTTCCTTGCTAGATAAAGACTGGAAAGATACATCTTTAGTCAATGCACTGGATGAGGTTTGGAAGAATTCCTATTATGAATGAAGATTTCACTTGTTTGATGGAATAATTTACCACAGAACCAAACATGCTTGTGTAATGACATTGTGTAGAAGAATGCATATCAATACCATTCTTCATGAATGCCATGATAGCATCTACTCTGGAAACCTTTCAGAAGGCAGAACACTTGAAAAAGTGAGGACTTTGCATGGTGGCAATCTTGGAGAAAAGAAACCATTCAATGTTTCCATACCTGTGACAGATTCCAAAATGCAAACAGGAGTAAAGGCAAAAAATTTGGACTGATGATTCATATTCAAGAACCAAAATGCCCTTGGGAAGTTGGTCATATGGATTGGGTTGCAGTACTTCCTCCAAGTGGTGACAAATGCTATAATGCTTGTTTAATTATTGTAGACAGATATAGCAAGACTCCCATATTCTTACCATGTCATAAAGATGACATTGCTATGGATACAGCTCTTCTTTTATGAAGTAGATTCATTTCTAATACAGAATTATTTAAGAGTATTTTAAGTGACAGAGATCCCAAGTTCACATCTGCACTTTGGACCAATCTTCACAGATTTTTTTGGGACTAAGCTATCATTCTCAAGAGGATATCACCCTCACAAAGATGGACTAGCAGATAAAATGATTCAAAATTTGGTAGACATGATCAGGAGATTCTGTGCTTATGGGTTAGAATTAATAGACTCAGCTGGCTTTACCAATTACTGGTGCACTATTATACCTGCATTGAAACTGGCATATAAGACATCAGTTCATTTTTCTACAGGCCAAACTCCTGCTATGTTACAAAAGGATGGAATCCAAGACTTGAAGAAGACACACTGAGGAAAGACTTGATTTAAGTTAATCCTACAGCTTCCAGCTTCAAGATAATGCTTGATAAAGTGAAAAATCATGCAAAACAGAGTATGAATGACGCTTTTTACTATGGAAAACAGAAGTGGGAAAAGAGTCACAAATTAGGGGACCTAGTTCTAGTTTCCACCTTGAATTTCAAGAATGTCAAAGGCCCAAGGAAACTTAAAGATCCTTATGTAGGACCTTTTTTTATTGCTTCCTTACATGGAACCAATGCAGTTCAAGTGGAATTGAGTGATGAATTGGAAAATAAACACCCCACCTTTCCAGTCAGGTTCATAAAGCCTTATCAACCAGCTGACAAATAATTGTTTCCTTTAAGGAACCCAACTCTTTTGACTGTACCACCAATGGAACAGAGTGAAGACAAAAAGATAAAAAGATTCATTAAAGAAAGGAGACTTAGGAGTAACAATCAAAGAGAATATCTTGTCATATATAGAGATACAGTTCATGAAGATGAATGGCTGGCAGAATGAGAAATACCTGACTCAGATAAACTCTTCAGAAGATCTAGAAATGAAAGAAGACCACAAGCCTGAATATATCTATAAATGTGCTTTAAATTGCTTCATATGAGTAATTTAAAAAGGTTGGACAGTGGATATTAACCCCCTTTGTGGCCTTTTTCTTCTTGATATCCTTAATAAAATTGTAGTAAAATTTCAATTTTTTGGTGTGAGGGAATGTGAGCCTTAAAGTAAACCTTAGATACCCAAATAGGCCACAACTATCTTTAATACTAATTTCTGAACTATGCATAACCCATGTGAGCATTAGAGGTATTTTCATATACCCAAAAGACCACAAGAGATAAATTAAGATATAAATATAAATAGAATAAATTTATTTATATTATGAAAATAAAAATTGAAAATATAAATACAAATTTATATTTAAAAATCAAAACTTAAGTATAATTTAAAAATAAATTTACAATAAAAATTAAAATTATGAAAATTCATTTTTACTTGTAAAAATTATGTAAAAATGAATTTTTAATAAAAATTATGAAATTCAATTATTTTTTCTAAAAATTTATATAAAATATATTATACCTTTTTATCCAATAAATAAACATATAAAAATTATATCACCATTTGATTCCTCATAAAAAATTAGGTGGGGTCACCTCTGAGTGGAATTTTGTAACTCAACCTTAAATAAGCCAAAATTAAGTTTTTAGTATTTTCAATAAAAAAATTGAAAATCCTCAAAACTTTAAATTGATTCACACCACATGTGGTGTTAACCATCAAATTTTGTGTTAAAATTGAGGTGTTGTGTTTAGTTTAGAAGCTATGAGGAATTGAAGTATTTTCAATTGAATTCAATTGAAATGTCAAAATGTGCATGTGTATTACATAGGTGAACTTTGATTTACATATGAGGTATCAATTATTACTGTATTGTACTGTACAATTCAATTGAATTACATATGTAAATTACAAGTATAATACATGATGAGGAATTAAAGGAAAAAATAAATTGGAAAGATTAAAATTGGGGGGGAAAGGAGCTCTAGCTCTAAGGGGGAGCCAGACCCCCAATTTCCTTTCTGACTGGCCTGGGATGTCAAAATCCATGCAAAATTTCATCACTTTTGGCCTTGAATTGAGTCACAGGGTCTGTGACTCAATTGATGATAAGGGTTTGATACCAACCAGAGTGGTTTTAACTGCTGCGAACAGGGTAAAACTACCCTTAAGTTAAAAACAATGTTAGTAAAAACAGATTTAACTGGTTTCTATGCCTCTTACACACATTCTGACTTGTTTTGAAGGCTCTGGACTAGGTATTGCTATAGTAATGGCTGATTTAAGGGTCTAAAATGGCTAAAAATGGCTTAAACCAGCCCTTTTTTGGTCTAAACCAGGGTTCAATGATGCCATAATTGGCTTTTCTGTTGTCAGACTTTTTTTCACGACTGACAAGGGTAAATTTTACTTTTGGAGTAGAAAAATTGATGACTATAAAAGAATGTCTTTTTTGCCCCACTTTTCTCTTCATGTTAGAATCTTTTCCTTTGATAATTAGTTTAAACACCGTTAAACCAATCAATAAAGGATTCCAACCACCATTTTTAAATCATTTTAATCCTTTTAACCACGTGAAAAAATCATTATAATCATTGTTTGTAACTCTTATAATCATTTTTACAGCTGAACCAACCCAAAAGTGAATTAAAGCATCTTTCATCACTGTAAACATTGTCACTTTGTTTCCAAATTCACTCTGGTGACTTTTGGGTGTGTTTTCCCTTTAATATTCTTCTTAAAGACTCTGTTATTTAATTAATTGCTTGCAGCTCTTTGCTCAATTAATTCCAATTGAAATTGCTCTAGAAGAAATTTCTTTTGTAGCCTTAAATATCTCTTGTAGAGTATTTTTGGATACATTTTTATTGTTTGTAAAACAATGAATCTTTATAATATTATTATTTTATACTAATAAGGGTATAAACAATAAAATTGGCGTGTTTTCTCTTAAAACTAATATTTCTTACTATTTTTAATTGATTTTTACCTTATACAAATTTTGAGGACAGGAAAAGTACTTGATTTTTAATCAAAGTTTCATATCCACACCTTACAACCCATAAATCATGCATATACTCAAAATTCATCATTTTTTGTTTCAGAAAGGATGAATAATTCTTTTGTGAGTAATTAAATCCAAGGATTTAAGACCAGATTTGGTATCTATACACAAATTCACCTAGGTTGACTCCCTAGAGTGAATAAGCTTAAATCAACTCTAAGAGGTGTTAATATGGAAAATACTTCAATACCACATCATCAATACCACATAAAATAATTGTGAAAATTTCTTTTTTCTCAATTTTACGCCAAACTCATGGGAATGTGAGAAATCCCCTATTACATCTACACTAACAATAGTGTTATGGATGCTTGTGGCACTTGATATTATGGTATTCTTCCATACACTGTTGGTACACCCATAGTGAATATCATTCTTTAAGCCTGAATTTCTATTTTGGACATGAAAATAGCTAAGGGGGACACAGGACATCAAAGAGAGTCAGGGTACCCAACTTCCAATGCCTCTCAAGCGTGGAAAGCTCTAAACTTGGATAAATGGCTGATCTTGGCCCAATTAGTATACTGAAACCTTTTGGGAACTTGGTTACCAAGTTAAAATCTCGTTAAATCATAAGAAATAGCAAATAAGTTGCTATTTTGATGTTCCAAGGAGGTAATGAGCAGCTAAGACTCCTTTAACAATTTCAACTCTCAATGAGTTTCAATTGATAAACCTCAAAGGTTCAATTAAAAACCTTTTTAGACTAGTATCTATTCATTTACCTCATAGCAACCAGTAATATAGTGCTATTTGCAATTCTATGTAGAAATGAGATAAAACCTTCAAAAATTAATCAAAGATACAATTATTAATTAATCTTTCTGAAGCTTTCAGGAAAAATGTAGAGCAATATGATCCATAAATAAATCCAAAAGAATCACAGTTTCATAAGTAAAATTAAAAGGTTTACTTACAGTCCATTGTTGATAATTCAATGTGAAATGCTGAATCTTCAAAAATTCACAGAAAATACAACCTGTGATGAAATTTCTAATTAAATTTATAACTTTCAGAAATTAATTTTTATTTTGAAATAAAGGAATATTTACAGTTGTTACTCCTTTTATTCTTAACCATATTTGGGTGGTAGTCACGTAAAAGCATCAATTAAGTAATTATGATAATCTTACATGACAACAGATGATGCAATCATTAATGCAAAAAGGATGACTTTTTTCTCACCCACTGATCTTTCATTTTTCTCCATTGCATGCCTCTGTGAGCTCTCTTAGAATTAAAAGAGGCCTCCTCTTGCTATTTTTTTCCAAAATCATCACATTATTCAATTTTACAATTATTACCAATAAGTAAGTATTAGTTAATCTTTTCTCAAGTGTGTTATTCTTTCAGAATCAATCAGAAAGACATGAAATCATGGAAATCAAATATATATCATTGTAATCTTGTTATAAATCAATTTTGATCCTTGAAATCCACAATTACCTGTCAAATTTCTCTACTATTACCTTTTAAAAAGCTCTTTGGAGTATTAGTGAGTTTTTTTGTCTTAATTCTTAAGTTTTCTCTCTAGTAATAGTTTCCTTCAAGAATTATTTTTAAAATCATTCTTGCAAAAGATAATTATATATTAAAATAATCTTATTATTTTAATAAAGAAGTTTTCATTATTAAATTCTTCTAGTAATTGATTGTTGTTTAAAATTACTTCTTACTGTTATACTCACTACTAGTGCTTAAAAGGTAAAAAAAATAATTAAGTAATTAATTATTTAATTGTTGTTACAATGATCTTTATTATCTTATTTCCTAAGAACAGTCATAGTACTGTTGATTAATAGTAATATTTTCAACAGTTTCATAGACAAATCTTACAAATGGGAATTCACTTAAGAGTGTAATAAGATGAAATTACCAATGAAAGAAATATAAGAAAGAAGCAACAAAATGATAAGAGTAAGAAAACAAAAGAGCAAACCACAATTAAGTCCAAGTCCACTGTTTCAACCTGTCAGAAGGAAAGAGAAGGGTTCATAAGTATATGGCCACCACAACTCATCCTGTACAGGCAAAGAAGAAATGCAAAGACTAACTTAAAATTAATAAATATAATACCCACAGATAATAGTAAGAATTTTTATAAAATAATAAATCAACCAAATCAATTAACTGGGGAATAGTCCCCAGGGGAAGAAGCAGGAGCTGGTATATGTGAGAATTCCCCAGTCCTGATCCAAAGAGTGAGTTTTCTTGAGAGGAATCATTGATTGAATTTATCTTAGATAATTCAGTCCCTGTATTGATTTCCAGGGTCTGTACAGAAGTTGTGGTGAGAATTGTTGATCATACAGTCCCAGGTTGATGAACCCAAGGCTTTATTGAGTGCGCACAATATGTATCAATAGTACAAGGTAGTATTGGAGATACCAGACTTTATCAAGCTCTTCAAGAGATTTGCTGAAGCGGAATTCTTCTTTGTGATAATAATCTGCTAGTCTAGTTGGTATGATCAAAGGTAGTACTGCATACCATTATCCCCCGATTGTGACTGTGACACTTATATGACTGTTAAACCTGAATTAATATTACAGTGAGTGATTATGAATTATCAATTTTAAGCTTAAACTTTGATCATCAATATCCTTTGAGCCATACAGGCTACATTCCTTTGGAGAGTGAATTCTGATAGCCTGGAATTTCATTATTAAAACTCCAAGAGAATTTCATTACATCATCAAAACTCTATTTTTGATTATTTTTCTTTTATCTCCTCTTTTCTGTTGAAATTTATTATTTTAAACATCAAGCCATTATTACAAGGGGTTGAACCTTGAATATGATGATACAAACTACATCATTCTTCATGTATGAGCTAGCAGAATATGAATATACACTTTTTTAAGTTTGGACTACTTTCACAACAAGTGGTCAGCAGCTATAATAATTTTGTTCAATAAACCCTTACAGATTGTAACCTTGTTTATAGCTTGTCAAATAAAGATTATATTTGTATTTTCACAGTAATTATGTGGTAACTGTATTTTCAGTTCAACTCTCTATCATGTATATCTCAAGTTATCTGAGCTTAAACCATCAACATATGTGTTTATCATGAAAATGCATATATTCAGGTGATTTCCTTAAGTATTGATGTTACAGATATGATGAAAGAAATTTTATGTATAGTTTTTCATGGGGAATTCAATGGTTCAATTTTTTCAAATGTTTTGTAATTGGCTTCTAAGATAAACACGAATTTATGCCTTTTTATGCAATCTTTACTTATTACCCAGTAAGTATTGTCTTTACAGATATGACATAAACTTTTTATGCATGTACTTTACTGTTGGGAATCTCAAAATACAATTTATTTCACATGTTTACTCCTTATATTCTGAGGTGATCAAGAATTTTTTGCTATTTATGCCATTTTTACTTATTTTGAGAGAATTTTTTTAATTTTTAATATTAGAATAATTTTTGTAAAGTTATTTTGGGACATTTTTGGATATTTGGCCATATTTCAAAGGCTCCCAAATAATAAAACTGCAAATAAACTTCTTTTTTGATGTGAGAAGGATGTAAAGAGCAGCTCTGACCCCTGTAATCATGTCAATTCTTGATGATTTTCTATGGATAAACCTTAAACAAGTCATCAACACCCTTTTGCACTAGTATCCATACATTTACCTCATGAAACCAGAAATATGTTTCTATTTGCAATTATACGTAGAAATAAGGTAAAAATTTCAAAAATTCATTAAATGTACAATGATTAATGTATCTTTCAGTCACTTTCAGGACCAATGCAGAATGGTATGATCCATAAACAGACCAAAAACAATTTTTAATTAATAATTGAAATTGAAAGCTTTACTTACAGTCCATTTATGATGATTCCACACAAAGCACTGAATCTTCAAAAATTCACAAAAAATACAATCTGTGATGGAATTTCCAATAACATTGATAACATTGAGAAATTAATGTTTTTTTTGAAACAAAAGAAGATTCACAGTCATCACTCCTTTTATTCTTAACCATAAATGGGTTGGTATTAATGTAAAAGCCTTAATTAAGTAATGATGATAATCTTATGTGACAACAGATGATGAACTCAATAATTCAAGAAGTATAATTGGTTGCTCACTCACTTTTTTCTCAGCTTTCTCCATGGTTTCCTCTGTGAGATGTTGCTTAGCTAAAAGAGGCCTCCTCTTGCTGTTTTTTCCAGATCATCCTATTATCCAATTTTGTCTTTATTAACAACAAGGAAGTATTAGTTAAATCTTTTCTTGTGTGTTTTAAAGCTTTTAGAATCAATCAGTGTCCAGCTGAGTCTATGATAAAGGTGTATAATAGTGTTTACAAGCTTTACCTATGACTGTGACACAGTTAAAATAGTTTTAAAAGAGTTTTATTTATAATAATAAGGGTTGTAATGATAATAAAAGGGCTTTACTATTGTATAATAGTGGTAGTGAGCGCTGCTGAAAGCCCTGGGTGCAGTCTTACCAGTTGGATTACTATATTAAGGGCTACAATACTTGAATTCAAAGTATAACCTGATTATTTCCAAGATTATAGCTGTTTTTGACAGTTGTACTACATAGGAATTCAAGAGAAGGATGGGGATTCCCTTTCTGGCAGTGAAAAGGCCTCCTTTTATCCTGAAATGGGGTGAAAAGGCTGCTAGAACTTTTAACTGGAAGAAGTGAAGATTTTTCACTCTCTAGGACAGGATTTTATATCCTGTATTGGGATCACATGTGCTTTTGAAACCACATCTGGGCAGCTTTCACCAATACAGAGTGAAGATTTTCATCTGGGGACCACACAGCCTAATTCTGACATGTATGACACATAGAATGCTGTACAGAACCTGTATGGGACCCCATTATTGAATGAACTATGAGGTATTGAAGTAAAAACAAACTTCCTTGTCTGTTTGACACCTCATAATCATGATTATGGGATGTCATCCCATGGTAAGGCTGTATTGGCCAAACTGTGGGATTTTTACCTTAAAACAGCCATACCTTTGTCAGTTTTCAAGATATCAACCTCAAATTTGGTTCATTGTGTAGCCCTTTATGTGTTATACACAATAGTACCTTATTTGATATGCTTATCTTTAAATATGGCAACGTTATGCCACGTAAAAGACTTTTGTATGTATGCGTGTTTTAGGAAAAAAGCTGTATTGGGCTTGTTTGCCTTATAGCTTTTGTTCTAGATGAGATATGGGAAAAGGAATGGCACCATCAAATAGCCCTGAATTCTCTCTTTCCAAAAAGACTGCACTTTAGGTATCTCACACTAGAACTGAAGAAACTAGATGGGAGGTAAATATTGTATTCACCCTTATTTGGCCTGAATTTGGTCATAACTTCTGTAATACTGGTGCTAGCTCATTTTGGCTGGTACCATTACATAGCCCTGACTTAGAGCTTCATTCTGAATACCCATTTGATGGGGTTAAGACTCTTACTTTGTATTTCAGATGAGAGGTGAAAATTAAGGTTTATGCTCAGCAACAACTTTGAGCAGGAATGACTTTGTTATTCTTTGTCCTATGGTGATGGGACTTTTATATTTGGAAAGTGGTGATTTTCCTCTTTCTTTTGATACTTTTTGAGCTTATTTGGCTCAGATCCATGCTTTGGTGGTATCTTGGCTATACCATTGATTTATGGTATTTGGCTGTCATGCTAGTGTTCCGGTTTTGAGTCACAGGCTGACATTCCCTTCCTCTAAAAATGCTCATCATTGATAAAAGTTTTCAGTCCTCCTAGAGGCTCTTAATCTTCTTAAATTAAGTTTCCCATCTGTTATGGCATCTTCTGCCAACCACTTGTCCTTATCAGCTGTCTGGTTTTTGAATGTGACCAAGTACTGTCTCTAATCCTTACCATTAAGTCTGATCTTCTTGGCCTTGATCATTTTCTTCACAGGTCCAGGGGAGTCCTCCACTTCCACTATTTCTGGTGGGCTGGAGTTCTTCTTCCTGGATGGGAATTCATCCTCCTCTGTCTGGACGTATGGCTTGACTAAACTCACTGGACAGACTGGGTGTTTCCTGGAAAATTCCTCTGTGAGGTTGACTTGCACTGCATTTTCCCATATAAATTTAATGGTGGTGAAGGGTGCTAAGATTGAGTCTCTCACTTTCTTAGGTCCTTTGAGATTATTAAAGTTCAGTGTAGACACTAACACTTGGTCCCCTTCTTTAAAGTCAGGTTGCATGTGTGATTTGTCCAACCTCTGCTTCTTATATTCTTTTTCCTCAGATATGCATTTGCCTGCTGTGTCACAAGCTCTTTTCCACATTTCATGGAAATCTTTGGCTGTGGTGTTGATGGTCAGAAGACCTTTCTTCAAGTGATCCACAGGCAATGGGGGATTCCACCATTTTTCTATCAGTGCAGGTTTTTTTCCTGTGGTAGAGTGCTGACTTGTCTTATAAGCCAGTTGGACTGCTGCTAGAAGGGTAACCCAGTCATGGGTGTAACCTTCATGGTCCTTATATTCCATTCCATAGGCACAGAATCTTCTAAGGATGTCCTCCATTGTCTGGATCATCCTTTCAGCTAATCCATCTGTTTGTGGATTGTAAGGTGTTGAAGATGCAAGCTTGGTGCCAAGCATGTCATACAAGTTTGTCCAAAATTCAGATGTGAACTTTGGGTCCCTATCACTGATGATGATCTTAGGGACTCCACAGGTAGATAGGATGTTGTTCCAGAATAACAGAGAAGTATCCACGGCTGTGTCCTCCTTGTGACATGGTAGGAGCCTCATACTCTTTCTGAACCTATCAACTATGATTAAGCAGGCATTGAAGTTCTCCTTGCCTCCTGCAACAAGTCATGTAACCCAGTCCATGTTGATGGTTTCCCATGGGTGTTTGGGTTCTTCTATGTGCTGAGGTAACCCATACTTCTTCCCATGTTTTCTGTTTGTCTTTTTCCATATTTCACAAGTGTTGATGTATTCACTCAACTCTTGTTCCCATTTGGGCCACCAAGCAGTGCTTGCTACCCTTTCTTTGGTCCTGTCTTCACTCATGTGTCCCATATAGGGGCAATCATGGCATTCCTGCAGGATCAAAGATATATGTTCTCTGTCTATTGTTGTGAGTGCACTAGTGTGATTCTATCTATGGTAGAGCAGGACATCTATAAGGAAAACGTTTTTGTCCTTATAGTCCCTCAACAAGTGTTCCTCTAACTGTGATTCTAGTTCTGGGCTCCTGTACTTTTGTTGAAGGAGTTGTAACAATATGCCACACTTTTTGTGTTTGGCATATTTCTTCATCACTGCTTTGAATAATTCAGTGTGCAGTTCTGAGGAACTCATTCCCAGCATGGGAGTTTCTGTTCCTTATGAGCTAGTGTTTCCACTGTCTGGGGTACCACTTTCTGGTGCCCACTCAGAAAATCTGAAGCTTTTCTTCCAGTATATTTCCATGAAATGGATAGGAATTTTAGCTTCTACTTCAGGGTCATAAGCTGGGTTGCTTTTAAAATTATCCAGTGGCCATCTGCATTGATATGACACTTACCCTCTTTGTATATGATGGTCATATTCCCTCTATACTCCTGGATGGCTATTTGCCACCTCAGCATGTGTCTATTGGTAGTCTTCTTGTTCAGTAAGGACTTCAAGGCTGTGCAGTCTGTGTAGACTTCAAAGACTGCACCCTCCAAATAATAATGGAGTTTCTCTAAAGCCCAGACTAAGCATAGACATTCTGTCTGGGTGACCGCATATCTGGCTTCTGAATCTTTCAGCTGCCTAGAGATGTAACATATTACTCCCTCTCTTGGTTCACCATCCACAATTTGTCTCTGGTGAAGGGCTGCTCCTAATCCTTGGCTACATGCTGCATCTATGTATAAATTGAATGGTAGTTCAAAGTCAGGCAAGATGGTCACAGGTGCATTTGTGAGTTCATATTGGATCCTCTCATATGCCTCCCTTCTTTCCTTGGTAATTTAAATAATTACATCTTTTGAACATAACTTGTATAGACTACCAGTTATGTGGGCAAAACTTTTGATGTGGCTTCTATAGTAGCTAGCAAGGGGAAGGAAAGAGTGCATCTCTTTTATGTTTCTTGGTACTGGCTTTTGCAGTACTGCTTCTACTTTGTTCTTGTCAATTTCCAGATTAAGAGCTGAGACTTTATGTCCTAGAGCTAGTAGCTCTTGTTGGCCAAAATTTCACTTTTAAGTGAAATTTTCAGATTTATGGGTGTGCATTTACTTGGCACTCTTTCTATGTATTGCATATGGTCTTCCCATGTCTTTGAGTATATAATGATGTCATCAATATATACTACCATCCAGCCTTCCAATATTTCTTTTTGAAATATGGTGTCCATCATCCTTTGGAAGTGGGCTGGTGCATTCTTGATGCCAAATGGAATCCTGATGTACTCATATATGCCCATATGACATATAGTTCTGAGTAATTTCATGGATTTTTGCTTAACTCCATTCTGGTGGAAGCCTTTCATACAATCCATTTTGGTTATGTATCTGGCTTTTGCCAGTTTGTTTAAGGCATGAGTTATCCTGGGTAAAGGGTACCTGTCAGCTTTGGTGTAGTTATTCAGAGCTCTGAAATCTCCACACAGCCAAGACTTGCCATCATCCCAGGTGATCAGGAAAGGAATGGTAATCTCCACTATTTTATTATGTCCAACCTTTCTGATGACATCCATGTCCAGGAGTTCATTGATATGTTTTTCAATTTCCTTCCTGGTTTCCAGACTTTCTGGGTAAGGAGGTCTCCTAAGCAGGGGTGGATAAGTTCTTTACACATCCAGATATAGTTCTGTATGATGGCCTCTAATCTTGCCTAAAGGTTCTTCACCAATGGCAAATGCTAGTCTATTCTTACTCAGCATTTTCAGTAAACTTAGTTTCTGCTTACTGGTGAGGGTAGTACTAAACTGTCCCTCTCTGAATTCATTTGGTAGTTCTTCCAGAGGTTCTTGGGCAGATATTTGGTATATATCAAGTGAAAATTTCTTTTTGTTGTTGGTACCAATGGTAATGTGCCTGTTTTTACTATTGTAAATATCGAGGCCATACATCCTCTGGTAATCTGTTCCCAGTAAAACCCCTTGGATGTGGGCATCATCAAGCACTACAAACTCTGGATTGAGTCTGATATTACCCATCTTATTGGGTATAATTACTTCATTAATAATTGTCCCAATTGAAGTCATCTTCCCTGGAGCACTTTTGAAGTTCTTTGCTTTGGTTGGCAAGAGTTGTTTCTCCCAGTTGGGGAAGTGGCTGTCCACTATGGAGCAGTGTGCCCCACTGTCAATGATCAATGGGTGTTGATAATTATCAATGCAAACAGTCATTTTTGTGGCTCTTCCATGTATTTATGCTATTCCTTTGGTTAGTGTGACCAGGAATGTTTGTGCATCTTGTGTGTGTTTGCACAAGTTATTGTTAGCAGTGTCTTGTAGCATGCCTGCTCCTAACTGTATTTCCTGGATTTCTAGGGGGGTTACTCTTGTTATTCCACTTGAAATTCTTCTCTTGGGCCTTTCTCTTTATCAGGTTGTTTCCTGATGGCATCTCCCATAGAGTCTGAGTCAGAATCCTCTGTTGGGGATTCCTCCTCTGGGACTTTCTCAATGGCATAGACTTTTTTCTTTGCCTTTGGACAGTTGTTGGCATAGTGGTCTGTTGAACCACAGTTGTGACAATAATTTTTCTTCTTTGCCACCTCTGCCACTCTTTCTCTGGGCTTGTCTTTAAACCCCAACCTGAAAAATTGTTTCTCTTTAAAACCACTGCTTTTATATGGGGTGTATTTCCCTATATTAGCTCTTTTCCTTACATATTGTAAGGTATTTTAAATGTCATCTAGAGTGCAATTGTGACTGCATCTGCATTCCACTGCATGCTCTAGTTCTCCTGGCATTTGTGTCAGGAGTTTATGATTCCTCATCTTAATGTTCATTTGAGGATCAATGGCTTTAATTCTTTTAGACTGTCTAAGACACCACTCATATGCATCTTTGTCCACAAAGTATTTGTAATTTTCAAATGACATGGTCTTTTGCCATATTCAAGTACCATTTCTGTACTTTTGGATGATTAAACTCTTCCACCATGGCCAGTTTCTTCTGGCATGGATTTCTTTCATTTCTGTGTACCATATACTAGCATGTCCCTTCAATTCTGTATTAAGTCTAGCAGAAATCCAGTAGTCTGGTATGCTTGGTACATCAATGAAGAGCTCATCAATATAATCTATCAGTTCTATATGATCATATTCTCCAGTTACAGAGAATTTAGGGCATCTGGAGGCCTCAGGAATCTGTTACAATTCTTCCTTTTCTGAATAAGACATATTATCTGCATCCTGGTATTTTGATGGAGATCTTACCTTATTCATCAGCAGGGCATCTGGTTTGATGTCATCCTGGTGATATGGATTATCCATAACATGGCCTGTGGTTGGGGCTTCATGCTATGGTAGACATTAAACAGTTTTTTTATGTCTTGATCCAGAAAATTCCTGTCCATTTTGCTGTGGTGTTGGCCTTCAAAGACTAGATTCAGTCTTTTTTGGTTTTTTCAGAAGCTTTGCTCAATTGTGCATTTCCTTCTTGAAGGTTTTTAACAATTTTGTCCATGGAGGCTGTTGATATTTTCATCCTCTCATGGCTTGCTTCAAGTTCTGCAAACTTCTTTTGAGTTTGCTCAGCAAATTGGGACATTTGTAACCACAGTGCATCACTCTTTAGGTTACTCTCAGGTGTGACAACATTATGTTCAGCCTGAGTGGGGGTAATATTTCTACCAATAGGGATACTGATTCTAGAGTTATTTACAACTACTTCTGGTTCCTGTGCACTTCTTTCACCAAATCCAACAGCTTCTGGATCATTGGGTCTGACTCTCCCTTCCTCTGGCTGAAGGTGGTCTTGGTTTTGCCCTTGTATCATTGTCTTCTCCTGGAAACTTGCTGATATTGTGAAGAATGGTGACACTTGGCCACTGATATGTTTGTTTCTGAATGGTTTGAATCCACTGGAGAGCTGATTTGGCCTTCTCCTTGTGATCCTGAAGGAATCTGAGTATGCCCTGTTTGGGTCAGCTATTCTTCTATAGCTTGGATAGTGGCTTGATTCTGCCTTATCCTGTTTTCCCTCAACTCCAGGAGTCTGAACTGCCTGGTGAGATTCCAACCTTTGGTGATTACCATAAGGTCTCTGAAGTATATCTCTTTGAGACAAATCTTCTGGCAACTTGCTCCAAGCTCTTCCCAGTGGGATGCTAGGTTGAACCTCTTGTTTTCCATGCTCCATTGAAATAAATCTTTGAGGAGTTGGTGGAGCTGAAGAACTTGATCCATATCTTTCCAATCCTCTGCCTTGAGGTTCCTGTTGAATTGGAATGTGAATTACAGATTGGGTATGATTTCCCTCAGTGTCTTGCCAACCACTACTGTTTCCAAGGTGTCCTCTTCCAGGTCTTCTGGTTCTGGACAAGCCTTCTCTGTCCTCTGGTTGGCTCCTTTGGAAGCCAAGGTTTCTGAGGTGTACAGGTGACATATCAGTGTTTGCAAGCAGTCAAAAACTTTATTTTCTTAGGGTATTTACCTTTGACTGTGCCTTGTACAAATTTTCTATCTGCTGATTTTGGCAATTTACCTTTTGAGGTTACAACTGGGTTATTTATGGTAATCTTCCCTGTACAAGTGGTTAAGGTTGGTTCACCTTGTATTGAAGCAAAGTCTCGTGGTTTTATATTCCTCTGAGTGGCAATGGGTGTCAACCTTTTGGCTGTAATCAGGCCTTCACTGTGCCTCTTTCCCTTTCCCTTGCTGCCCTCCGGTTCTGAGGGTGTCACTGGTTTGTTGTCCTGTGACTGGTTCTCTAGTGGTATGTAGTTGTATTCCACTGAATAAAACAGGAAAAGAGGGCTTAATGTCAGTTAAGACTTCTTAAGAGGCTGTTTGCATGTCTAAAAATTGCCTCTGGGCTTGTATGTTACTAAAACATGCCCTTGTATAATGACATTGTACTTGAATTAACAATTTCAGGTCAGAAATACAGCTTACAAATATCTGGTACACTGTTTGTATGCCAGTATCTCACAGATCAACTTGTAATTAGAAAGTATATTCTGATACAAAGCTGTATGTAAGAGGGGAATTGAATTAACAATACACCCAACCAGGCCTCAAATGTTGGTTTCACAGTAAGAGGTGTCCTTATGTAGCTAAAAAAGGGACTTTATTAATGGCTTAAAATGTTTTTATATGTACAAAACAACAAAAATAAGGGTCTTTTGGTGATGCAATTATAATTAACCATGAAAAAATATGATTCAAAAAGATAAATAATGGTTGTATATGACATATACCACTGTAAAAATATTTATGAGATACATATTAACTATATTTTTATTAAATAATTATGCCTAAAAAAGATAAAAGAATTTTTCAGAATAAAGAGAATGAGATAAAAACTCACTTATAAGGTCCAAAAATTGAAAAAAACACAGCGAGGCCCCCAGAATCTCAGTCTGAGTCTATGATAAAGGTGTATCATAGTGACACAGTGAAAATATTTTTACAAGAGTTTAACTTAGAATAATAAGGGTTGTAATGATGATAAAAGGGATTTACTATTGTATAATAGTGGTGGTGAGCGCTGCTGAAAGCCCTGGGTGCAGTCTTACCAGTTGGATTACTATAATAAGAGCTACAATACTTAAATTTAAAGTATAACCTGATTGTTTCCAGGAGTATAACTGTTTTTGACAGTTGTAATATGTAGGAACTCAAGAGCAGGATGTGGATTCCTTTTCTGGAAGTGAAAAGGCCTCCTTTTATCCTGAAATGGGGTGGAAAGGCTGCTAGACCTTTTCACGTAGAGGAAGTGAAGATTTTTCACTCTCTAGGACAGGCTTGTATATCCTGTATTGGAATCACATGTGGTTTTGAAACCACATCTGGGCAGTTTTCACCAATACAGGGTGAAAATTTTCATCTGGGGACCACACATCCTGATTCTGACGTGTATGACACATAGAATGCTTTACTGCCAGCCTGTCACTCAAAACCAGAGCACAAGCATGACAGCCAAAATACCATAAATCAATGGTATAGCCAAGATGCCACCAAAACATGGAGCTGAGCCAAATCAGCTCAAAAGGTATTAAAAGAAAGAAGAAACACACCCCTTTCTGAAAATATAATTCCCATCACCATAGGACAAAGAATAACAAAGTTATTCCTGCTCAAAGTTATTGCTGAGCATAAACCTTAATTTTCACCTCTCATCTAAAATCCAGAAGGAGGGGCTTGACCCCATCAAATGGGTATTCAAAATGAAGGTCTCAGCCAGGGCTATCCAATGGTACTAACAAAACTGAGCTAGCACCAGTGTTACTTGAGTTATGGCCAAATTCAGGCCAAATAAGGGTGAACAAAACATTCACCTCTCATCTGACTTTTGCAGTTTTAGCATGAGATACCTAAAGTGGGGTCTTTTTAGAAAGAGCACAATCGGGCTATCTGATGGTATCATCCATTTCCCCATAGCTCAACTAGAACAAAAGTAACAAGGCAAATAAGCTCAATACAGATTTTTGCCTAAACCACGCAAATGTACAAAACTCTTGTACATGAGATACCTTTTCCATATTTAATGATACCCATATTAAATGAGGTACCATTGTGTAGAGCACAGACAGGGATACACACTGAACCAATTTTGAGGTTGATATCTCAAGAATTGGTAAAGTTATGGCTGTTTTAAAGTCAGATTCCCACCTGCTGTCATATACAGCCTTACCATGGGATAATGTCCCATAACCATGAATATGAGGTGTCAAATAGACAAAGAGGCTTGTTTTTACTTCAATACCTCATATGTCAGTCAATACTGGGGTCCAATACAGTTTTTGTACAGCATTCTACACATCATACACATCAGAATCAGGCTGTGAGGTCCCCAGATAAAACTTTTCACTCTGTATTGGTGAAAACTGCCCAGATGTGGTTTCAAAACCACATCTGAGCCCAATGCAGGCTAATACAGGTCTTTGCAAACCACAAGCCTGTCCTAGAGAGTGAAAAATCTTCACTTCCTCTATGTGGAAAGGTCTAGCACCCTTTCCACCCCATATCAGGATAAAAAGGAGGCTTTTCACAGCCAGAATTGTTTCCTCATCCTGATCTTGAATACCCTATGTAGTAAACTGTCCAAAACAGTCTTACTCTTGGGTAATAATCAGGTATAATTATAATTTTAATTATTGTAGCTCTTATCATAGTAATCCAACTGGTAAGACTGCACCCAGGGTTCTCAATAGCACTCACCACCACTATTCTTTAATAGTAGAGCCCTTTAATTATATTATAAATCTTTATTTTACTCAAAACACTCTTATCTTAAATCATTTTCTATGTGTCACAGTCAAAGTTCTAGCTGTAAATAGCCTAATTACTGCTTCAACATAGACTCAGCCTGACATGTACAGAACCTGTATGGGACCTCAGTATTGAATGAGCTATAATTTATTGAAATAAAAACCAAACTTATTTGTCTGTTTGACATGTCATAATCATGGTTATGGGATATTATTCCATGGTAAGGCTGTATTGGCCAAACTGTGGGATTTTCACCTTAAAACAGCCATAGCTTTGTCAGTTTTTGGGATATCAACCTCAAAATTGGTTCAGTGTGTAACCCTGTATGTGTTATACACAAGAGTACCTCATTTGGTATGGCTATCATTACATATGGGAAAGTTTTGCCACATACAAGACTTTTGTACATATGTGTGATTTAGGCAAAAATCTGTATTGGGCTTGTTTGCCTTATAGTTTTTGTTGTAAATGAGATATGGGAAATTGAATTCCACCATCAAATAGCCCTTACTTTTCTCTTTCCAAAAAGGCCCCACTTTAGGTATCTCACACTAAAACTATAGAAGTTAGATGAGAGGTGAATATTGTATTCACCATTATTTGGCCTGTATTTGGCCATAACTTCTGTAATACTGGTGCTAGCTCAGTTTGGCTTGCACCATTGGATAGCCCTGACTTAGAGCTTCATTTCAAATACACATTTGATAGGGTTAAGCCTCTTACTTTGTATTTCAGATGAGAGGTGAAAATTAAGGTTTATGCTCAACAACAACTTTGAGCAGGAATAACTTTGTTATTCTTTGTCCTATGGTGATGGGACTTGTATATTTAGAAAGTGATTTGTTTCCTCTTTCTTTTGATACTTTTTGAGCGTATTTGGCTCAGCTTCATGTTTTGGTGGTATCTTCGCTATACCATTGATTTATGGTATTTGGCTGTCATGCTTGTGCCCTGGTTTTGAGTCACAGGCTGACATTCCCTTCCTCTAAAAATGCTCATCATTGATGAGAATTTTCAGTCCTCCTAGAGGCTCTGAATCTTATTAAATGAAGTTTCCCATCTGGTATGGCATCTTCTTCCAACCACTTGTCCTTATCAGCTGTCTGGTTCTTGAGTGTGACTAAGTACTGTCTCTGATCCTTACCATTAAGTCTGATCTTCTTGGTCTTGATCATTTTCTTCACAGGTCCAGGGGAGTCCTCCACTTCCACTATTTCTGGTGGGCTGGGGTTCTTCTTCCTGGATGGGAATTTATCCTCCTCTGTCTGGAAGTATGGCTCTACTAAACTCACTGGACAGACTGGGTATTTCCTGGAAAATTCCTCTGTGAGGTTGACTTGCACTGCATTTTCCCCTATAAATTTAATGGTGGTGAAGGGTGCTAAGATTGAGTCTCTCACTTTCTTAGGTCCTTTGAGCTTATTAAATTTCAGTGTAGACACTAACACTTGGTCCCCTTCTTTAAATTCAGCTTGCATGTGTGATTTGTCATGGGCTGACAATCAGATAGGCATGATATCATAGAAATGAACTATAGTTTGTTTTATTACTGCTACAAATCATTTTTTGATTCTTCAAATCCACAATTCATCTGTCAAATCTCTTTACCAATTCTTTTCAAGGTATTACTTGAGTATTAGTGAGTGGTTTTAATTAATTCTTGAAGCTTTTCTCTATTATTTTTTTTCTTTGAGGATTATATTTAAAGTCATCCTTGAAAAAGATAATTATATATTAAAATGACTTTCTTATTTTGAAAAAGAAGTTTTATTATTAAATACTTCTTGTGATTGATTCTTGTAGACAATTACTGCTTACTGTTACAATCCCTAGTAGTGTATAACAAGTAAAAAGAATAATTAGGTTATTAATTATTTCGTTGTGGTTATGATAAATTGTTTCATTCTACTTCATAAGAACCATCATGGTACTTTTGATTGATAGTATTATCATCAGAAGTTTCATAGACACATCTTCCAGTGTTGCATTATTTTCAATATTTTCCCCCCATATAGTTACTTAAAAATTATTCACTCTTTGAGCTACCCTAGGTAGATTTTTTTTCAAATTGATATCTGGTATTGAATCCATTGGTTTACTTCCTTTCAAAAAAGTTGTTTATAATTTTCTCTATGATAAAAAAGGAATTTTGGATATATACATGACTTATGGGTTTTTTATATTCCCAAAACATTTTTCAAGTTTTTTGTGCCTTATTTAGCTATGTAAAATATACCTTGAGGCTCGAATTATTCAATGATGTGATTCCTCAGTATGAGTAGTCAAAATTCAGTGGGTATCTCACATTTATTCACCACAATTTACCACCAATGAGCAATAATGGCTCAAAATTTGAATTTTTTGAAGGCTCTATGGAGGTCCACAAAGGCAAAAAAATAAAGGACCTCTCTCCCTGTTTGCCTCAATGCTTTTTATTCAGACAATCATCTTGAGAATCAAGCCATCTCTTCTCCAGTATTAAATTGAAAAGATCAGTAGCAAGGCTCCCTTCATAGTACTATACTACCATCATATATTTTACATCCTACCCTTATATAAAACATAACCCCCTTATAAAATCATCTTACCCTTAAGCTATTATATCTATATTGATAGTATCATTCAATCACCTTTGCATTCTAAAAAAAATATTCAGATTATCAGTATTAATAGTGATCTTAAAAAAGAATTATTAAAGAACTTAATAATAGCAACAAAGAATGCTAACATAAAATTAAAAAGAACTACACCCTCAATAAAAGTAGATAAGAAAGCCTCACTTATTAAAAAACAGTATTAACTATTACCATCATTATCATTGTGATCCTTTCTTGAAAGACTGATAGAGACTTCTGAATAAAGTTCTCTAATTTGAAAGACACAAAATAAAATAATTGATTTTTGATCTCATCAGGAGATTATCTTTTTCAGAATATTGAGAGGTATTTAAAGGTGAGGCTTGTACACATTAGCACCTATGGATATTTGCTAATTTTGAAATTCAAAACAGACTCACCAATAATTTCTCCCTTAAGGTACTGCCTATTCTTTATTACACAAAAAAATTAGTTCTGACACTGTTTTTCATCTAGGGGGGAGGGGGTATGTTGTAAATTTTGATAAAAACCAAATTGAAAATTTAAATGCTTGACCCATAACCACCAAAATGCTACTAACCAAAAATATTCAATCACCTAGAAACAACTTCAATATCTGTTCATAACTGTGAAATAGATCTCTGAATATTCAACCTCACCCCTCACAACCTGAATCAAGACAATCCTTCTTTACTTCTCCATTTCTATCATCCTCAATTTTTATTTCAATCTTCTTCATTCTTCTAAACCTCACTCTATCCCTCATTTCTTTTCCTTTTCTCCTCTCTCATCCAATTCTCTTTGTTTTTTATCATTATTTTGATTCGGCTATTGTTTAACTTCAAATCTCTCATGTGTTATTACCATTCGTTAACTATCTCTGTGCGTTACAGTAGACTTCCTTCCTTATTTCCATTTATATGGCTGTTTTATTATATTACAGCGACTAGTAGTTCATTTTTGTACACTTCTGCTATCTTTTGTTCCTTTGTTTTACTATTCATATTAATGCAATTTTAACTGTTGTTTAGTTTTGAGATCTAACAAATTCTAGAATAAAAATGTGATAAAAATCTCTCGAGATTTATTCTATTATTTCAAACCCAGTATGAAACATATGCTTGTTGAAGTTTCAATAATGAAAATGTGTTAAGTTTAGGTCTTGATCTCTTGATAAAGTGTTGAATTCGGTAGTCAAAACCATTCACTAGAAAACACAAGACTTTTCAATAACAAATATTTATGAATAAAATTAAGCATTCAATGAATTTTCAATTGTCATTTCAACTCATACAAAGATATATTTCTGCTTTATACATTTTTACCCGTTACAAAATTCCATCACCTTGCTGATTAGATTATAAGTAATTCACATGTTGTCTTGACCTCAGAGACTAGATGGGCCTTGTGTTTTTTTTTACAAAAAAAATAACAAATATGAACATATCAAGTGAAATGAATTGAAAGAGGTAATTGTGCAACAAAAGTGCCATTCTTTCTTAAACAGTTGCTTTTGGGTTAAGTGTTCTAACTTCCATTGAAGCAAATAACAAAATCACACGCTCCATTGGCCCTAATCACCAAAGCTACATTGAATTGTGTAGCGTAATGTCGATGGTCTTATGTCATAGTTATTCACTGTTTCTTCTGCTGCTGCGACAGCCAGCTCCGCTTTATGGGTTGAAGTAGAAGTTG
Organism: Austropuccinia psidii; assembly: GCA_023105745.1. Classification (NCBI taxonomy): domain Eukaryota; kingdom Fungi; phylum Basidiomycota; class Pucciniomycetes; order Pucciniales; family Sphaerophragmiaceae; genus Austropuccinia; species Austropuccinia psidii. The sequence continues at coordinate 25,812,255 of JALGQZ010000002.1, forward strand.
TTGGAAAATTGGCCGAAATGAGCCAAGATTAACCATGGCCACCTTTAGTCTGAATACACTTAAGTATCCAGCGATGATCCAAGACTTTCCATGGATTCCCCACTAAAGGAAATTCATTGGCCCTGAGTAGTGGACATATAAACCACTCCTTACTTCTTTCCTGGTCATCATTTTCTTTTCCTTGATATTATTTTTCTTTCCTCGTTATCAATTCTGAGAAAATATGAGTGTTATAACAGCGAGTATTTGCAGAAAGTAAGAGTACAAAAACGAGATAATTTATAAAATAAAGATGTTTGTTTTATTACAAAAGAACAAAGACTATCCAGTAGCTTGCTTCCCCCCTCGTTTCTTGTCTCAGGATGTTCTATTTATAGTGAGAGCACATCCGTTCTGATTAGGATCACTATGTGATCTTGTTGTCACCGTCCGACAACTGCTGTAGTCTGTAGTTGCTTCTACGTTGGTGACTTATTTCTGTAGGCATGGCTCAGAGTTAGTTTCTGATCTATGCCTTGCTGCCTACGGCAGTTCTAGGTGTTTTTGGGCTGGGATGGAACTAACCTTAAGCTCTTTACGGCTTTGTTTTTCAACAAATTCTTTTCCTTCATATTTTTTTCTTTTCTTTTTTGTGCCTCTCCATTGTATCTTCTGTTCCAATTTCTCTTAACTTTCTCTTTATCTTTACCCTGTTCTACTCTTACTTACTATATCACAAATCAACAGTACCTTCTATTATCTCTATCTTCATCCATAAAAGTTGTATTCCACCTTTTAGGTACTTACCTTTTTTTTATCTCACCATGTTCGCAATATTAATATTCCACCTTTTAGTTCTCTTAAAATAACAGGAGTCTAGACAATTCTTCAAGCATATTGCAGCACAGAAACATCGGATGTTTGAGCCCTCAATGGGCTCCATGTCCAGACAATAGCTTCGCGCAACTATTAGATTGACACAAGATTGATTTTCTTGCATAAGTCTGTCAGCTCCCATTGTGATCTTCAGAAGTTAGCTTTGGTTCCCGTCTACTCGGGCTACTCCACAGGAATTTGAGCTCATGAATCAGGCAAAGTCTCCATAATGACAAACAATAGCTTTTGCTCATCTAGAAATCTTATATTTCGGTTTTTTGTCTTTTTTCCTCTTCCACTTACCAATCTTTCTTTGTTCCAAGTATGTCTTAGCCACCGGGGCTACTGGAAAAATATTCGGCTCAGATTCTCACGCTCAAACACACTCGAAAAATTGCAAGACTACTAAGAATTGGAATTACTATTATGATTGAAATAGAGGCTTGCACAATTTTACTTTGCAAAAATGTTGGTTCAAGAAATTATTCTGAACATGATTTTGGATGTACCCCTTGAGCTACAGGGAGTGACTACTCATAAAGTTGCGATTGCTCGTCTCTTGTTCAAACGAGTGCCTGAGGACAAAGTTGTCCTTCGAAAAAAGTAACCGGACTGACGAATTACCGCAGCTTTGGATAGAGGCAGTTTTTGCCTGGCTGTCTTTTCAGCAAGACGCTGAGAACGCCTCGGGCCGTTTGCTTGGTCGAACTCTCGCCGCGGGCTTCTTTTAACAATATTACTTTTTCGAATCGATGCGTCTTGTTTTCCTGGGGCACTTTTAGGCCACAACCTACGTCTTAGGCTCGAATAGTCTGGAAATTCTGGACTAAGGTCCACGTCTTCTACCAAGGTCATTAGCTCGCACCGGGCACTTCGCGTAGACTTTTTGGGAGCAAGTTTCTGTAAAAGCATTTGACTGTAGTTAGGTGGAGTGCAAAAATTTTCGACAGGGGCCAAATTCTTGAACAGAGTGTTTGATTTTCTCTCATTTTCGTTTGAAATTGATTCTAAAGCGTCGGGGTGTTGAACGCTTATACTCTAGAAACGTTGTTTTGAGAAAGGAACAGCTCAAAGTGAATCAACAAGTTGTTACGTCGCACAATGTTTCCAGAGTTAATGATACATACACCTGACTTCCCTTGGGTTTTTTCTGGTTCGAAGGAAGTGTGTGGGTGTAAATTGGACAATCCTAGGAACTTTTCTCTTGAAGCTCTTATAAGGTTGCTTGGTGAAACGCTCAAAGAATCTGGAAGCAGAACATCGACAAGGGGGCCCAGGTAATATCTTGTTGCTTTTTTTGAAGGAATCGATAAAATGTTGGAATTTGGAGTCATGTTAGATACACCATTCACCATCGGGTGTAGTTGATTGGGGTGGTTGATGTTACTCATACTACTGTAATAAAAATTATTAAATCTGAGGACAAAATTGGAAGCGGAAAGAAGGACGATATTGCATTCAACAAAAAACTAGAGCCCACGATGTTTTATAAGAGCCAGGCATGATTATTAATGCACGAATTGATGATCCGCCTGGCGACCGAACATAGGCTGTCGCACTGAACGCTCAAGATGAGGAGTTTCAAAACCCTTTTAAGCTTTTTTTCTAGACAAAGGCCTTGAAAAGAGCCCATCGCTGAAAGGACAGTTGCCATATGAAAGGGGCGTCATGCGATAAACTCATGGGGTACTGAGGGAACAGCGTGTTCCATGTTCTCGGCGGATAAAGGCTGCTTGACGACGGACCAATGATTAATAACATCAACATAAAACCTTATTGCGAAAGCCGAGAACCTTGGGCAAAAAAGGGCACAGTGTGATGTCCCAGCGAAGGAAAGTACTCTCTTTTAATGGTCTGTCATCGGCGGGATTTTCGACTGAGATTTTATTACCATGAGTTAACTGAGGGAAGGCCTCAAATTTTCCTTTTTATTCATATTTTCAGTGTCCAAGTGTTTTTTTGGTTCCTGTGGGCTTCGGAGCTACCATCCGAATGCGTGTGTTTCATGCAAACTATCGTGGATGTTCGATGATTAGCCGTACCAATGCTTTGAGACCTATAAAGGGTATGCAGTCCTCAAAACAGAGCTATTGATGCAATCTCACAGTGAAATTGAGCAGGGTGCTGAACTGTACCAAACTTCCCCACATGAGAACTCAGCAAGAGCTAAGGAAAGTGATGTTCTTTGTCGTCTCAATAAGTTCCCTTACTTTTGGATCAATACTTCAGGATAAAATTCTCAGGAAATAACAAACAAAACAGTTTATGAGTTTTGAAGAGAAGTGATTGAGCTCAATGCAAGACAGACTGTCCGCCCTAAGGGTAGCTCCTCATCATCAGGTGCTTGTTTCGAGGATGCCAGGTGGACGATTCGCCAATGGTGCAAGGATTCATTTTCCCTCTCACCTTGAATAGTAAGAGCTGGTTCATAAATTGATTTTGAATGGGCTTTGAACAAGTTTTCAAAATTTCTCACAAGGGAGTCCTTCAAAACCGTAATTTCAACCAGCTGACCCTTCGTAAATAGACATTCTGTTCAGAAATTTTCTTACCCCCAGAATCAGTGGAATGGAATCAATTATCAATGGAGTAAAAGAAAGCTCAACATATAACCACAAACATAAGCTTGAAAAATTTGGTCTAAAGGTTCGATTCAACATTAATCGGTGCTGACTAGAAGCTTTAGGAACCATTGTTTTTTCTCTCATAATGAAATCAGGCTTTCTAATAATTTTCGAAAAAACATAAGCTCCAAATTGAATCATAAGCGACTTCTAGCCGCATCCCTATCATTCCATAAAGGAAGTGTTCAAAAGAGTTTAGCTTATATCAAACGCAAAGACTTGTAGGCTGAAATAACAAACATTTGAAATCCAAAATCATCTGCTACAGTTATTCAATATTTGATAACCTTACATAGGAGAATTTAAGGATAAAAACTTTTGAACTTCTGCATCAGAGCCATCTCACCTTCCAAAAAATAATAAAGTGGCAACTGGTCTTATGTTCAACCCAAATAAACAATGAGATAAAGGATCTGACCTCAAATTTGATACACTATTTCATACTGATTACTCAAGAGTGTGATAGTTAAAAGAATCAATAAAATAAGGGTTTTTAATTAACACACTAATTGATCATAATAATAAGGTACAGAGAAATATACAATACCTAAGGATGAACAATATGTTACAACGATAACTATCTTGGCACTAAAAGAAAAATAAGGTAATTTATTCTATAGAATGAGAACACTATTAGTATTACAGGATAAAGGCTGCGGCTTATTACGGTGCATACCTAGCTCTATGGAGTAAATACTCATTAATAAGAAAACACAACAAGCTATTTGAATCACAGGTAAGATACCACTACAAAGAAAAAGGTTAGCAGGTGTCTGGATGAAACTTTGAGGAATGACAGTACCAACCACAAAAATAAGCTTGGGCTCTTGTAGGTGGTTGACTGACATAGATTAAAAGTTTGATTCGAATGAAGGAATGATGGATTTTTACAATGTTAGTGACAGTTCTCTTATGCTGTGTGATCTCGTATATGCGCACATATATTTGAATCCAGCAGCTTTAACCCTGAGGTTGTGTCAATCATATTCGGGCAATTTTTCTCTGGCGCTAGATGTCTTTGAGTCATTTGCTCCCTCAGGCTGGGAGATAACTTCTTCTTTAACAACCCTTCTGTCTTCTATCCTGATGAGATGCAATTCTTTTAATGCTTGCTGTATTGTTGGCCAGCTTATGGCCTTGGTAAGGAAATTGGCTAACATGTTAGCTGTCGCTGTGTATTGTAATTCAATTATTGATCTTTGTATTACTTCAAGAATGAAATGCAATCGAATTTCAACATGTTTCATTCTCCTACCATTGGTATTAATTACAGTCACTGTTGGTGGTATTGATGCATCCTTGGTTATCTTCTTGCACAAGGGTGGTTTTCAGATTTTCTGAGATACCAATTTCTTCTCCAAATTGTCGAATCCAAAGGATCTCCTTGGTCAAATCCGTGAGTGCTCTGAATTCTGCTTCAGCTGAGGATAATGAGACAGTTGGCTGTTTACATGTTTTCCAGATTATGAGTCCTCTGTTGAGAGTGACGAGATATCCTGTTACCGATCTTCTTGTTGTTCAACAGTTGCCCCAATCAGCATCAGAGTAGGCTTCTAGAGGTTCAGTTAGGTTCTTCTTGTAGGTCAGCTGGATATCGGAGTTTCCTTTCAAGTATCATAATACATTAAGGAAGGACTTCCAATGTGAGATTCCTGGTTTTTCCAGGAATTACAATAAAGTGCTAACAGCGTATGCCAAATCTGGTCTTGTGGCAGTACTTAAGTAGCTCAGACTTCCAATTGCACTACAATAATTGGTGTTGAGTTTGAAGAATTCTTTTCTTTCAGAGTCCTATGCTTCCTCTAAGTACAGATGAGGCATCATTGGGGTTGCTGTTGGTCTACAATTAGACATGCTATAGATTTCTAATATGGAGTCAACATAATGGGCTTGGGATAAGGTAATTGCATTGGAGAGATGAGATATCTTAATTCATAACATTAGATCAGCAGCTCCAAGAATCTTGGTGCTGAATTCTTTTTCTATTTCTTGCTTAAACAAGGTTAGGTTATCTCCAAATACTCCTATATCATCAACATGTAAGAATAACCATATTGGGTCTCTTCCTCCTCTGTAGAATACACAAGAATCAGCATTTGAGGTCTTGAAGTTTTTGATTTTGAGCCACATTGGGAGTCCTTGATACCAGGCCAAAGGGGCTTGTTTTAGCCTGTATATTGCCTTTTTCAGCTTGAGATATGTTTGTCTTTTGTCATTGTCAAGTCCTTGAGGAATTGATAGGTACACGCCTTCCTCTATTTTTGCATTCAAGAAGGCACTTTTGATGTCCAGTTGTTTGAAATTCAAGTTTCTTGAAGCGGCAAAGGATATCAAGGCTCTGAGTGAGTTAAACCGTCCAGTTGACAAATGTTTTGGTGTAGTCTACACCACAAGTTTGTAGAAATGCCTGAGCACATAAGTGTGCTTTGTACTCAGTGATCTTGTTGTTGATTCCTCTCTTTGTTTTAAAAACCCATGTTGTTCCAATAAGTTTGTGTTCTTCTTTAATAGGGATTACTCCCCAAACATGCAATTTTTTCATTGCAGCTAGTTCTCTTTTTACTGTGGCAAACCAAAACTTGGAATCAGATGATTTTACTGCTTGATTAAAGGAGTTTGGATCATTTGTGTGAGTAAAGTGAGAAGCTGGTCTCCTACAATAAGGTAGAAGGTTTTCTTTGCTTATGTCTGAACAGATGAGTGTTGGGTGTCTAGGACCTGTAACCCTGCTTCTTTTAGGTGCTGGAGCTGATGTTTCTTCTTCAGAAAGGACTGTTCTATATGCTGAATTATTCTCTTCTTCTAAATTTTCTCCCTCATTAGATTCATAGAATTCTTCACTCTCATTGACTTCAAAAAGATCATCACTGAAGTGAAGAGAAGATGGGTTAGATTCTGGTTCTTGTACTAGCTCTGGGAATTCATTTTCAAAGAAGGTCACATGCCTGCTTTTGTACACATTCTTTTTGCAGCTTTTTAATATCCTGTAGGCTGAATTTTCATTGTCATATCCCAGTAGTATTCCAACTTTGCCAGGAGGAGCCAACTTCCATTTTTGTTGATGCTTTGGTTCAGAGAATACCACTTTACACCCAAATGTTTGTAATCTTTTGATTTTAGGCAAAACGTTCTTCCAGGGATAATATGGTGATAGATTGCTACATGATGCTGTTGCAATCATGTTTGAGAGGAGAGTGGCAGTGCTGACTGCTTCTGCCCAATACTGATTGGGAAGTTTTGCTGTAAGTAACAAGCATCATGCCTTGTCAAAAATAGTTCTGTTGCCACGTTTGGCAAATCCAATATGTTTGGGAGTGTACACAGGAGAGAAAATGTGCTGAATTCCTGTTTGTTCTGTGAACTCTTTAAATCTTTTATTCATAAATTTGCCTCCTCTAGCTGACACTATTCTTTTGATTTTTCAATGAGGTTTTTGACAATGATGAGCTCAGTGAATGCCTCTGACTTGTTTTTAAGAAAACGAGTTATTTTATAGGAGTTGAATTGATCAACAATGGTCAAAAGTATTGCTGTCCTGAGGCTGTGTCAGCCTGTGACTCAAAACCAGAGCACAAAAATGAAAGCCAAAATACCATAAAGAAATGGTATAGCCAAGATACCACCAAAACATGGAGCTGAGCCAAATTAGCTCAAAAGGTATCAAAAGAAAGAGGAAACTAACCCCTTTCCAAATATACAAGTCCCATCATCATAGGACAAAGAATAACAAAGTTATTGCTGAGCATAAACCTTAATTTTCACCTCTCATCTGAAATACAGAGTAAGAGGCTTAACACCATCAAATGGGTATTCAGAATGAAGCTCTAAGTCAGGGCTATCTAATGGTACCAGCCAAACTGAGCTAGCACCAGTAATACAGAAGTTATGGTCAAATTCAGGCCAAATAAGGGTGAACAAAACAATCACCTCCCATCTAACTTCTACAGTTTTAGTGTGGGATACCCAAAGTGGGGTCTTTTTGGAAAGAGAACAATCAGGGCTATATAAAAGTGTCATCCATTTCCTCATATCTCAACTATAGCAGAAGGTATGGGGCAAGCAAGCCCAATACAGCTTTTTGCCCAAACCACACATACGTACAAACTCTTGTACATGGCATAACTTTGCCATATTTAATGATAACCATATCAAATAAGGTACCATTGTGTAGAACACATACAGGTCTACACACTGATTCAGTTTTCGAGGTTGATATCTCAAGAACTGAGAAATTTATAGCTGTTTCAAGGTCAAAATCCCACATTCTTACCAATACAGCCTTACCATGGAATAATATCCCATAACCATGATTATGAGGTGTCAAACTGACTAATAAGCATGTTTATACTTCAATACTGGGTCCCATACAGTTTCTGTACAGCATTCTAGTGTCATAAACGCCAGAAGAGGGCTATATTGTCCCCAGATAAACGTTTTCACCCTGTATTGGTGAAAACTGCCCAGATGTGGTTTCAAAACCACATCTGAGCCCAATAAAGGCTATACAGGTCCTTGCAAACCACAAAACTGTCCCAGAGAGTGAAAAAATCTTCACTTCCTCTACATGGAAAGGTCTAACAGCCCTTCCACCCCATTTCAGGATAAAAAGGAGGCTTTTCACAGCCAGAATAGCTTTCCTCATCCAGCTCTTGAATACCCTATGTAGTAAACTGTCAAAAACGGTTTTACTCTTGGGTAATAAACAGGTATAATTATAATTTTAATTACTGTAGTCTTTATTATTGTAACCCAACAGGTAAAGCTGCACCCAGGGCTTTCAACAGTGCTCACCACTACCATATTTCATATAGTAAAGCCCTTTTATTCTTAAATTAAACATCTTTAACTCTTATAAAACCTTTTTTAATCCTTTTTTACCATGTCACAGTCTTAGTTAAAAGTTGTAAATAAATTTTAATACTTTTATCATAGACTCAGCCTGACAGGCTGATGGTGGAGAAATTGGTCCTACTAGGTCCAAGTGGATACAATCTAGTGATTTTTGAATGTCGCTGAAATGTCCTCTAAAAGGTTGAAGGGTTATCTTGGCTCTGGCACAGGTGTCAAATTGTTCTTCTTTGATGGGATGGAGGCCTAGGGACTTAAGAATTTGGTTTCTGGGGTGTCCTAATTGTAGGTTCTAGTTTTGTTGAGCTATTGTTAGGTTTGACATAGGTTGGTCAAAGGTTACTATCATTAATCAATTGATTAAGTCTCCTGTCATTAGGGTCTTATTTTCTTTAGTGAGGATGAATTTATCCCCTTGTCTAGTGATAGTGATAGGAGTGGTACAAAGATCCAGAAGACATACAAGGTTTTTTGATATGTTTGGAACGCATAAGAAATTTTCTAGTGTAAATTCTTTGTTATTGATTATTATTTTCACAGTGCCTTGTCCTTTCAATACTAGATGACTTGTAGGGTTTCTGGTTCTTATTATTTGGTTTTCAGGCGTAAATTTTGTGAAGATGCTTTTATCATTGAACATGTGGTGTGCTGTACCACAGTCAATGACTAAGCTATTTCCAATATCTTTGATTATGGAGGCATCTGTGAGTAATTCTTCTATTCCAGTTTGATGTGATTCAGCTTCTTCTCCTCCTTTTCTTGGTTTGTTTTGAGGAGGGTGTCTTAGCTCAGGGTGTAATGCCCAACATTTTTCAGTGGTATGGGTTGTATTTTTTGGATTGTGTTTTCTGTTTTTGCATACATACTGGATTTTAAACTGGAAGTCCTCTGAATTGGTGTTGTCTTCAGTTTTAATTGGTTTTTTGAAATATTTTTTGTTGTGTTCATGTCGAAGCAAGTCAGAAAGCTTATCAAGGACCTTTTGAGGATTGATTGATGCATCCATTGATATAACGATTGAGTCAATGATGTGATTGTATGTGGTGCAATCTCTGCTTATTTTTTCCAATATTGAGTATGCCATTATGTCAGGAGGCAAGTTAATTCCAATTCCTGATATCTCAAACATGATATTGGTGCACTCATGCATGTATTCTTCTATATTTCCTGTAAACTTTAGACTTTCCTATTTTACCCAAGTTCTGCCTCTGTTTATTACATTATGAGAGGCAAATTTGTTGTTTACTCTATTCCATAGTGCTTTTGCATTTTTGACATAGCCCCATCCACAAGACTGGAGAGTAAATTTTGATGTACTCTTCTGAGGATCAGATGTACCGCTTTGCCGTTTAATCAATACCAGTCATTTTTGGTGGCAGTGTCAGCGTTAGGTAGCAGCTCAGAGTCACAGATGTCATGAAGTCCTCTGGCTGTAGGTTCAACATCCATCATGATGTTCCATAAGGGATAGTTTTGGCCATTGAGAATAGGAATGTTGTTAGACTCTTTTAGTTGTGTGGTTTTGTTCCACATTATTTTTCACCCTTGTGTTGTTAGTTTAGAGAATTCCGAGACTGTAAATCTAAAGGAATCAATCAACTAAGGGTTTTTAATTAACACACTAATTGATCATAATAATAAGGTACAGAGAAATATAAAATACCTAAGGGTGAAAAATATGTTACAGCAATAACTATCTTGGCACTAAAAGAAAAATAAGGTGATTTATTCTATAGAACCAGAACACTATTAGTATTACAGGATAAAGGCTGCGGCTTATTACGGCGCATACCTAGCTCTATGGAGTAAATACTCATTAATAAGAAAACACAACAAGCTATTTGAATCACAGGTAAGATACCACTACAAAGAAAAAGGTTAGCAGGTGTCCGGACAAAACTTTGAGGAATGACAGTACCAACCACAAAAATAAACTTGGGCTCTTGTAAGTGGTTGACTGACAGATATTGAGAGTTTGATTAGAATGAGGGAATGAGGTATTTTTACACTGTTAGTGGAAGTGCTCTTATACTGTGTGATCTCGTATATGCGCACATATATTTGAATTCAGCAGCTTCAACCCCAATGTCATGTCAATCATATTCAGGCAATTTTTCTCTGGCACTAGATTTCTTTGAGTCATTTGCTCCCTCAGGCTGGGAGACAACCTCCTCTTTAACAATAGTTTCTTGAGAAAATTTAGTTAATGTAAAAGGATTGATATGTCTACCATGAGAAGAACCACTGTTCCTTAGTTGAATAAAAGAAATGAAATCTTCAAGCCTATTACAATATTTCAATAAGGATGTGGGCCCATCCATATAGGTAACTGTAAATTTTTGGAATCATGAAGACTTCTCTTTATAATGATCACAAATTTCCAATATATAATAACCATCCATAAGATGACTCCTTGTATGTAAAGTGATGAAGATCAAATGAATGGTATATCCAGACCTTAAATTTGATTCAACATATTCCACAGCTATGAAATCTCACATGTATTTTGGGGAAATACAAATAATACACAAATTTTACATTTTTAGCAAGCGTTGAAGTATATTTTATAGACTCAAATAGGCTAAAAAATACTTGAAAGAAATCTTTTAAGTACACAAAACTTATAAGTCATATGCATACTCAAAATTACTTATTTTTCACAAAGAAGTATATGAATAGCATTTTTTGGGTAGATGAATGAATTTATTGAAAGCCAAATTTGGACTTGACTCAACATTTTCCCTATGGTTGATCCATGAAGCTTGGAACCACAAACTTATTATATGATAATAACACATAAATTCATTGTATAACTTTTGCTTTTTTGCATTTTAATATAAAAAGCATGGAATTTTTAATAAGCTGTCACAGCCATGGGAAAACCCCCCTCCCAATTGGTGTTTATGGAAGTTCAAGCCCTCACCAATGCATGGCCAATAGGCCATATTATGAACCCTGGGCCATTTGACCACTCATGGTCTGGAATGGCCCTTTCACCACAGAAAAAAGCTCGGGACTTGCATACAGGTCCTTTACAGTATCTTCAGCTTATGTCTGAGTGTATCTCTGGAAGTATCCCTAGTTTAACTCACATTCATTGTATTCTGACATTTTTACTCCCCCTTTAATTGTGATTAATATTTTCTCAGCTCAATATATACACTGGCAACAAACACAGGTAATGAATCTTATTCAAGTTTTGGATTGTGAGATCATTGAAATTCCCTCATGATGCTTATAGTTAGTAGAATAATCTTCAAATTCTCTCATCCATTGAGTTCCTTACAATTCACTTCATGAATGCTTGTGGATTTTGAAAGTTCATCCAGCTATATGGGGAGCCTTGAAAAGGAATCCTTTGATACTTGTAGCATTAATTGCTTCTTTGATCTTATTGTCATTCCGCTTCCTTGATTCTTGAATTTCTTTGATTTTAATTTATCTTTCATGTTGGCTTAAAGAATGAGGATAACTTAAGAAGTAAGAAATTCTATTTACCAGAATGCTTGTTTTGAGATGAATCAAAAATTAAGCTTGAATTGATCTCCCACGATGATAATAATAAGTAATGATGAATTTGCAAATTATAATGGCAATCATTCTGAGGGAATCCTGTCCAAATTTAAATTAAAAATGGGTCTTCCTCCTTAAAATTATTAATATTTTGTAAAAATAAGATCCGATAATTTTATAATAAGTAAAATTCCTCTCCTTGAGTGATGATTATCATAATAGAAATTGGGAAAAATTATTGGAAAGGATGTTTCCATACAAATTAATCTTAATTTATTAGAATAATGTTCCAAAATAAAAAATGACTAAATAAAGAGAATAAAATAAACTTGAAGCTCTTCAAATAGTGAGTCAATGGCCTTCAACATGATTTAATTAATACTTTTGAAATTAGATTCTTGAGAATTTCTGCAAAGGAAAAATAAACAAAGTATAGGAATACTTTGATGAATTAAAAAAAGTTGGAAAGGGGTTGCATGGGCCACAACTGAAAGATTTTGTTCAGTGCTGGATATATCTTGGAGGGAACTCCACATTTGGAAAGGAGCTTGTTTCCTCATAGATAATTTCTTTTAACATAAAAATCCAAGGATTTGGGACAACAGTAATAAGAAATTTAATTGATCTGCAGATTTGGAATATATTTATGTCCATTTATAAACTAAGGTTTAAAATATAATTCATTTTTTACACTATTAAGAAAAATTCATGGGCTAAATCTTTAGCTTATCAAAATCACTTACAAAATCCTTGGGGGTCTTTCCACTATATAACCCATGCAATCCTATCAAGTATTGTGTGAGGGTGATTTTTTGAAATAAAGATATATAATTCAAACTAAACATGGCTTATTATTCTGTGGTATTTCCCCAAATGTATGGTTCATTCCTTCATATGCCCACACAACTAAGCTTCTTGGTGGCCTTAGCTCCTTGATAACCTTTGGTAAATGTTGTGTTAGGTGTAGATTAGGTTTGGAGTTTATCATGTACCAACCCAAACAAAGTGTTTGACAATAGATCTTTGTAGTACTTTTAATCTTATCTAGGTCTTCTTCATTAATGCTTTTTCTGAGTAAAATGTTTGTTAATGTAACTAATGAAATTAGCGATTTGAGTAGAAGATCGTTATGGAGGTAGTTCCCTCGGCATTTTACCCTTTCCTACCTGTGAGGTATTTTTGAGCTCCATAGTGGTACAACTGCCAAAGGTAAATACAATGTCATCAAGATTTGCCACTCTGCTGCTTTGAGTGTCTTAAAGTTTTTGAAACCAAATTTTCTGGGTAGATGAGAAAACCATGATGGGACTTTTGTTTGATTGATGACTTGTTGAAGTACCTCTAATTCGTCTTTTTTTAATCTTGGAGTTTCATCCCCCATTGTATTTAAATACTGATTATCATCAGAAGATAAATCAGAAGGAACCAATGAATCACTACCATGTGTAAAAGGTGATAAGTTGAGTACTGTAGAAGTGGTTGTCTGGGATCTAAGGGAATACCTGGAGCTTGAAGTTCTGTTGATTTTTGCAGTTTGATCACTTTTGGTCCTGGAGGCTTCACTAGAGCCTTTGTGCCTTTGGGATGTAGGAGGTCAAATGTGGGCAAGGTTAGCTTTTGTAAGGTTTTCTTTCTTGGGTCTACTTATTTTGTCAGAATCATTGTCATCTTCATTTTTCCTTTTTCTTGGACTCCCCAATAAACAAAAAGTATATTTGGAGGGATTTTAGTCTGCCAAAAAACTCTGCTTTTTCCTTTTAAACTCCAACTCGTGACCAGCCAACCCCACCTTGAGGAATGATATGCAATAGTCTTTGATATCCCCTCAAATCAAACAATGCATTATATCTATTCCACAAAAGTCAATTGGTCTCCAGTAATCTAGCTTATTTAGAATACTCCACCAGACACCATGTGATCTTACAAATTCATCTTGTTCCTTTTTGGTTTGAAGCTGGAGCCATTCATTCTCCTTGTAAATATGACTTTCATGTGTCCTTGTTTCAAATTTTGTAATATCTATTTCATTCATGTCCACCCTTGTAATATTACAAAAGGCGCAAAACTTATTGGCCAAATGAGAGGCAAATCCAGACACTTTACATAGAGAAGGAAGTACTGCTATCAAAGGTAATAAAGCCACTCTAATAAGTCTACCCTGTGGAAAGTCATGGGTATTAGAAAACCAAATACCATTTCATAACATTTGAAGCTCAATCACAAGACGCTCCAAGATTGAATTCATCTGTCAAGAGATGGCTCTTCTGGACCAGGAATTATTCCATACAAAAACATGTTCTCCTCTTTGTGACATTCACTTGGAGGAAGATTCAAACAAGTGAGAAGAATTGACCCAATTGAAATGAATTTTGCAGCCCCTTTGTTAAAGAATGGATTGAACCAATCCATATATCAGCTAAATATCAAATTACCTGTTCTATTTGTAAATGCTTGTTTACTACATGGGGAAGATTTGAATGTGTGCCAAATTTTGCTATTCCAAATATCAGAAATAGCTTTAGGGTCTGTTTTAGAATTATGGGTATTGTGAGCATTTAATAGCTTTTCAAAGCAAGGAATCCACAAATGGGAGGCCAACCGTTTTTGCAAGGATTGGTATGTAAAGGTACAGATTGGTTTTTGAAGTGAAAAATCATTCTTGTCATCAGTTTCAAATAAAATAGAACCACATTCTTTTCTTGAAAGAGATCCTAATTTGACAATGGAGGAAGGAAAAGGTAGAATAAATTTGGATATACACTGTTTGTTGATGTGCCCCGTTGCAGTCAGATCATACAAGCTGAAGCATTCTGGACAGCAAATCTTTTTTTCAGAGTCCATGGATATGCCCTGCTGAAGCAAAATAGTTTCAATGGAAAGTGGAATTTATTTAGCAATGGATAATCCATCAAAATTGTATTTCTCTCCAAGGCTAGTTATCTGTTACCTTTCTGATAGAAGAAATTCTTTGATACTTTCTCTGGACATTCCATTTTTGAGGTATAGGCTGGAAGCTTGAACCAAAAATTTAAGAGCATGAGAGTCAATGGATTTAAGTGTCTTGTTTTCAAATTTTCGCTTCAAAAAGTAAATTTCTTTCATTATTCTGACAACATATCTGTTCAATTTGAGAGCATCCAGGGGTTTCCTGTTTTGGCTGCGCCAACAGATTGAGGAAAATTAGATTTAAGTAATGATGAATATTTGAAATGAATGAGGGAAATAGTCCTTACATTTTCACTATTTTGGGCTAAAAACATCTGATTAACCAAAGGCTGGGGTCTCCTGAGTTTTAGTAGTTCCAATTGATGTGTCTTCCAAGCTGGGTCAAACATAGGTCTTCCATGCTGAACAATATTGTTCAAATCTTCATGATATTGATTGGAACAGCCAAGCTCGTGACAAGTGCAAATATTTTTATGGCGGCCCATTGTTTGCACCATGAAATTTTGTGGGGAATGAACAAAAAGGGCCCAAGAAATTGAAATGGAGTAGTGTGGTTATGAGGAAAGTTTTGGGGGCAGACTGAACTCAAAAGAGCTTTCAAGTGAACACAAACATAGCTTCATTTATATTTGAGAATCTTTGATTTTGCAAAGATAGAAGCCAATTATGCCCCTATATGTTTTGCATGGGGTACAAATTTTATACAGCAGTCATAGTTTGACCACTTTTCAGATTACAGCAGCTGTAAAAAAATGCATTTACAGCCAAGATGTATGGTGTCTGGGCCTCATTCAGATACAGGTTTTTCTGTATCTGAATGGGTATGATTACATTTCCAAGAGAAAAACCAATTATGGCTTTAATTGGTTTGCATATGGTGCAAATTATGACCTGAGGTCATAATTTGACCACCTGTGTACAATTATAGACGAGCTGTATTGTGGCTGGACCTCATTCAGATACAGTTTTTTGTGTATCTGAGTGGGTCTGATTGGATTTCAAGGAGACAAACCAATTACAGTCGTAATTGGCTTCCAAGTGGTACAAATTATGACTGGCAGTCATACTTTGACCACCTGTGTATGATTAGAGCCAAAGCTGTATTGTGTCTGGGCCTCATTCAGATACAGTTTTTTCTGTAGCTGAGTGGGTCTCATTGGATTTCAAGGAGACAAACCAATTATGCGCTTAATTGGTTTGCAAGTGGTGTACAATTAAAGACAAGCTGTATTGTGGCTGGACCTCATTCAGATACAGTTTTTTCTTTATCTGAGTGGGTCTGATTACATTTCCAGGAGACAAACCAATTATGGTCGTAATTGGTTTGCAAGTGGTACAAATTATGACTGGTGGTCATAATTTGACCACCTGTGTATGATTACAGCCAAAGCTGTATTGTCTCTGGGCCTCATTCAAATACAGTTCTTCTGTATCTGGGTGGGTCTGATTGAATTTTGAGGAGACAAACCAATTACGGCCATAATTGGGTTGCAAGTGGTACAAATTATGACCGGTGGTCATAACTTGACAACCTTTGTACAATTACAGACAAGATCTATTGTGGCTGGACCTAATTCAGATACAGTTTTTTCAGTATCTGAGTGGGTTTAATTGGATTTCAAGGAGACAAACCAATTACAACCGTAATTGGTTTGCAAGCGGTACAAATTGTGACCGGTGGTCATAATTTGACCACCCGTGTATGATTACAGCCAAAGCTGTATTGTCACTGGGCCTCATTCAGATGTGGTTTTTTCTATATCTGACTGGGTCTGATTAAATTTCAAGGAGACAAACCAATTACGGCTGTAATTGGTTTGCAAGTGGTACAAATTATGAGCAGGGGTCATAATTTGGCCACCTGTGTATAATTACAGCCAAAGCTGTATTGTCTCTGGGCCTCATTCAGATACAGTTTTTTCTGTATCTGAGTGGGTCTGATTGGACCTACAGGAGACAAACAAATTACGGCCATAATTGGTTTTCAAGTGGTACAAATTATGACCGGCAGTCATAATTTCACAACCTGTGTACAATTACAGACAAGATCTATTGTGGCTGGTCCTCATTCAGATACAGTTTTCTCTGTATCTGAGTGGGTCTGATTTTATTTCAAGGAGAAAAACCAATTATGGCTGTAATTGGTGTGCAAGTGGTACCAATTATGACTGCTGGTCATAATTCGACCACCTGTGTATGATTACAGCCAAAGCTGTATTGTCTCTAGGCCCCATTCAGATACAGTTTTTTCTGTATCTGAATGGGTCTGCTTACATTTCCAGGTGTATATGATTACAGCCAAAGCTGTATTGTCTCTGCGCCTCATTCAGATACAGGTTTTTCTGTATCTGAGTGGGTCTGATTGGATTTACAGGAGCAAACCCAATTACCCCTGTAAATGGTTTGCAAGTGGTACAAATTATGACCGGCGGTCATAATTTGACCACCTGTGTATGATAACAGCCAAAGCTGTATTGTCTCTGGGCCTCATTCAGATACAGTTTTGTCTTAATCTGAATGGGTCTGATTACATTTCCAGGAGACAAACCAATTACGGCCGTAATTGGTTTGCAAGTGGTACAAATTATGAGCAGGGGTCATAATTTGACCACCTGTTTATGATTACAGCCAAAGCTGCATTGTCTCTGGGCCTCATTAGAATGCAGTTTTTTCTGTATCTGAGTGGGTCTGATTGGATTTGCAGGAGACACACAAATTATGGCTGTAATTGGTTTTCAAGTGGTAAAAATTATGACCGGCGGTCATAATTTCACAACCTGTGTACAATTAAAGACAATATCTATTGTGGCTGGACCTCATTCAGATACAGTTTTCTCTGTATCTGAGTGGGTCTGATTGTATTTCAAGGAGACAAACCAATTACGGCCGTAATTGGTTTGCAAGCGGTACAAATTATGACCGGTGGTCATAATTTGACCACCTGTGTATTATTACAGCCAAAGCTGTATTGTCTCTGGGCCTCATTCAGATTTGGTTTTTTCTGTATCTGACTGGGTCTGATTAAATTTCCAGGAGACAAACCAATTACAGCCGTAATTGGTTTGCAAGTGGTACAAATTATGAGCGGGGGTCATAATTTGACCACCGGTGTACAATTACAGCCAAAGCTGTATTGTCTCTGGGCCTCATTCAGATACAGTTTTTCCTGTATCTGAGTGGGTCTGATTGGACTTACAGGAGACAAACAAATTACAGCTGTAATTGGATTTCAAGTGGTACAAATTATGACCGGTGGTCATAATTTCACAACCTGTGTACAATTACAGACAAGATCTATTGTGGATGGACCTCATTCAGATACAGTTTTCTCTGTATCTGAGTGGGTCTGATTGTATTTGAAGGAGACAAACCAATTACGCCCGTAATTGGATTTCAAGTGGTACAAATTATGACTGGCGGTCATAATTTGACAACCTGTGTATTATTACAGCCAAAGCTGTATTGTCTCTGGGCCTCATTCAGATACGGTTTTTAGTGTATCTGACTGGGTGTGATTAAATTTCCAGGAAACAAACCAATTATGGCTGTAATTGGTTTGCAAGTGGTACAAATTATGACCGGTGGTCATAATTTGACCGCCTGTGTATGATTACAGCCAAAGCTGTATTGTCTCTGGGCCTCATTCAGATACAGTTTTCTCTGTATCTGAGTGGGTCTGATTGTATTTCAAGGAGACAAACCCATTATGGCTGTAATTGGTGTGCAAGTGGTACCAATTATGACCGCTGGTCATAATTCGACCACCTGTGTATGATTACAGCCAAAGCTGTATTGTCTCTAGGCCCCATTCAGATACAGTTTTTTCTGTATCTGAATGGGTCTGATTACAGACAAAGCTGTATTGTCTCTGGGCCTCATTCAGATACAGGTTTTTCTGTATCTGAGTGGGTCTGATTGGATTTACAGGAGCAAAACCAATTACCCCTGCAAATGGTTTGCAAGTGGTACAAATTATGACCGGAGGTCATAATTTGACCACCTGTGTATGATTACAGCCAAAGCTGTATTGTCTCTGGGCCTCATTCAGATACAGTTTTTTCTTAATACGAATGGGTCTGATTACATTTCAAGGAGACAAACCAATTACGGCCGTAATTGGTTTGCAAGTGGTACAAATTATGAGCAGGGGTCATAATTTGACCACCTGTTTATGATTACAGCCAAAGCTGTATTGTCTGTGGGCCTCATTAAGATACAGATTTTTCTGTATCTGAGTGGGTCTGATGGGATTTACAAGAGACAAACAAATTACGGCCGTAATTGGTTTTCAAGTGGTAAAAATTATGACCGGGGGTGATAATTTCACAACCTGTGTACAATTACAGAAAATATCTATTGTGGCTGGACCTCATTCAGATACAGTTTTCTCTGTATCTGAGTGGGTCTGATTGTGTTTCAAGGAGACAAACCAATTACGACCCTAATTGGTTTGCAAGCGGTACAAATTATGACCGGTGGATTTGACCACCTGTATATTATTACAGCCAAAGCTGTATTGTCTCTGGGCCTCATACAGATACGGTTTTTTCTGAATCTGACTGGGTCTGATTAAATTTCCAGGAGACAAATCAATTACGGCCGTAAATGGTTTGCAAGTGGTACAAATTATGACCGGCGGTCATAATTTGACCACCTGTGTATGATAACAGCCAAAGATGTATTGTCTCTGGGCCTCATTCAGATACAGTTTTGTCTTAATCTGAATGGGTCTGATTACATTTCCAGGAGACAAACCAATTACGGCCGTAATTGGTTTGCAAGTGGTACAAATTATGAGCAGGGGTCATAATTTGACCACCTGTTTATGATTACAGCCAAAGCTGTATTGTCTCTGGGCCTCATTGAAATGCAGTTTTTTCTGTATCTGAGTGGGTCTGATTGGATTTGCAGGAGACAAACAAATTATGGCCGTAATTGGTTTTCAAGTGGTAAAAATTATGACCGGCGGTCATAATTTCACAACCTGTGTACAATTAAAGACAATATCTATTGTGGCTGGACCTCATTCAGATACAGTTTTCTCTGTATCTGAGTGGGTCTGATTGTATTTCAAGGAAACAAACCAATTACGGCCGTAATTGGTTTGCAAGCGGTACAAATTATGACCGGTGGTCATAATTTGACCACCTGTGTATTATTACAGCCAAAGCTGTATTGTCTCTGGGCATCATTCAGATATGGTTTTTTCTGTATCTGACTGGGTCTGATCAAATTTCCAGGAGACAAACCAATTACAGCCGTAATTGGTTTGCAAGTGGTACAAATTATGAGCGGGGGTCATAATTTGATCACCTGTTTATGATTACAGCCAAAGCTGTATTGTCTCTGGGCCTCATTAAGATACAGTTTTTTCTGTATCTGAGTGGGTCTGATGGGATTTACAAGAGACAAACAAATTACGGCCGTAATTGGTTTTCAAGTGGTAAAAATTTTGACCGGGGGTCATAATTTCATAACCTGTGTACAATTACAGAAAATATCTATTGTGGCTGGACCTCATTCAGATACAGTTTTCTCTGTATCGGAGTGGGTCTGATTGTATTTCAAGGAGACAAACCAATTACGACCCTAATTGGTTTGCAAGCGGTACAAATTATGACCGGTGGATTTGACCACCTGTATATTATTACAGCCAAAGCTGTATTGTCTCTGGGCCTCATTCAGATACGGTTTTTTCTGAATCTGACTGGGTCTGATTAAATTTCCAGGAGACAAATCAATTACGGCCGTAAATGGTTTGCAAGTGGTACAAATTATGACCGGCGGTCATAATTTGACCACCTGTGTATGATAACAGCCAAAGATGTATTGTCTCTGGGCCTCATTCAGATACAGTTTTGTCTTAATCTGAATGGGTCTGATTACATTTCCAGGAGACAAACCAATTACGGCCGTAATTGCTTTGCAAGTGGTACAAATTATGAGCAGGGGTCATAATTTGACCACCTGTTTATGATTACAGCCAAAGCTGTATTGTCTCTGGGCCTCATTGAAATGCAGTTTTTTCTGTATCTGAGTGGGTCTGATTGGATTTGCAGGAGACAAACAAATTATGGCCGTAATTGGTTTTCAAGTGGTGAAAATTATGACCGGCGGTCATAATTTCACAACCTGTGTACAATTAAAGACAATATCTATTGTGGCTGGACCTCATTCAGATACAGTTTTCTCTGTATCTGAGTGGGTCTGATTGTATTTCAAGGAGACAAACCAATTACGGCCGTAATTGGTTTGCAAGCGGTACAAATTATGACCGGTGGTCAGAATTTGACCACCTGTGTATTATTACAGCCAAAGCTGTATTGTCTCTGGGCCTCATTCAGATATGGTTTTTTCTGTATCTGACTGGGTCTGATTAAATTTCCAGGAGACAAACCAATTACAGCCGTAATTGGTTTGCAAGTGGTACAAATTGTGAGCGGGGGTCATAATTTGACCACCGGTGTACAATTACAGCCAAAGCTGTATTGTCTCTGGGCCTCATTCAGATACAGTTTTTCCTGTATCTGAGTGGGTCTGATTGGACTTACAGGAGACAAACAAATTACAGCTGTAATTGGATTTCAAGTGGTACAAATTATGACCGGTGGTCATAATTTCACAACCTGTGTACAATTACAGACAAGATCTATTGTGGATGGACCTCATTCAGATACAGTTTTCTCTGTATCTGAGTGGGTCTGATTGTATTTGAAGGAGACAAACCAATTACGCCCATAATTGGATTTCAAGTGGTACAAGTTATGACTGGCGGTCATAATTTGACCACCTGTGTATTATTACAGCCAAAGCTGTATTGTCTCTGGGCCTCATTCAGATTAGGTTTTTTGTGTATCTGACTGGGTCTGATTAAATTTCCAGGAAACAAACCAATTATGGCTGTAATTGTTTTGCAAGTGGTACAAATTATGACCGGTGGTCATAATTTGACCGCCTGTGTATGATTACAGCCAAAGCTGTATTGTCTCTGGGCCTCATTCAGATACAGTTTTCTCTGTATATGAGTGGGTCTGATTGTATTTCAAGGAGACAAACCCATTATGGCTGTAATTGGTGTGCAAGTGGTACCAACTATGACCGCTGGTCATAATTCGACCACCTGTGTATGATTGCAGCCAAAGCTGTATTGTCTCTAGGCCCCATTCAGATACAGTTTTTGCTGTATCTGAATGGGCCTGATTACATTTCCAGGTGTGTATGATTACAGCCAAAGCTGTATTGTCTCTGGGCCTCATTCAGATACAGGTTTTTCTGTATCTGAGTGGGTCTTGTTAAGAATGTGCCAGATGCAGCGAAGCTCGCTCGCCGGTCAGTTCCAATTCCGTCACCTCCAATTGATGAGAGGTGAGGAAAAGGAGTTGGGTCTGGACCTCGAGCGGCTTTTAAAGTACAACTAGACAACTGCGGCGTAACATACGCGCGCAGCGTGATCATCTATTTACATGAGACAGTTTTTTTCTATAAGCATATTTAGGCACCACGTACGCGCGGTGTCTAAATCTCTACACCCTCCCCAAAAAATTGGATTATTACCCATTTACCCCCAGGAAAGGGAGTGACCGGAGTAGTGATGGTCCTGACAGTCGTTTGGTGAGAGCGTCGGCCAGCATGTCGCCAGTTTTGACCCATGTAACCTTGATGCCATATTTGCGAATCGTGTCATTGACAAAAAAGAAGGCGCGGTCTAGGTACCTCATACGTTTTCGGGATTTGTTGTCAATAGAAACCTGGACCGCGGCCTGGTTGTCGCAAAATATCGTTGTGTCAAAGTCGCCGGCGAGCTGGGTGAGTTGATTGATCGCTTGCACCAGGTGTTGTGTTGAGTCGCTCAGGGCCACATATTCAGCGGCGCAAGTCGAGAGTGCCACCACAGATTGTCTCTTTGAGCCCCAAAGTACAGGTGCATCCCCCATTTTGAGCACAAATCCTGTCTGCGAACGCTCGAGATCACCACCCCATCCCACATCGCTCCACAGATTTAAGGAGCTTGTTCTCGGACATAACCGTATGCCACGGTCGCGAGTTTTCTTCAGGTAACCCACGACGTGGTCCAGTAGGTCCCAATGTGCGGCAGTTGGGCCCATGGAGTGGCGAGCAAGGTAATTTACTGCAAACGCTAAGTCAGGTCTTGAGCCACTAACTAAGTATGCGAGTGACCCAATCACCGATCGGAAAGGGGTAGCGTCTTGTGATGAGGCGCTCGGTAATGATTCCCCCATCGCCAAGACTGGGAGAGGTGAATCACGCGGCACTATTGGGCGTGGGTAAGCGTCTAGTATGCCGTCCGTTAATTGTCGCTGTGCAATGGTTACTTCACCTTTGCCAAATACACATTCAAGTCCCACTATCCGGTCCAGATGATTGGACCACTTGATGTCGAAGTGAGAGACGAGAGCTGTCTTGAAGTTGGAAATCGCATCGGCTGAGTTTGACGCTACGACGCCGTCGTTGACATGAATCCAAATGGTGATAATCGCTGTCCCGCTGCGGAAAATGTACAGGGACTGATCAACTTCTGTTGCCACAAAACCCAGGCGCTGCAATATGCCCGACAAGAATTTCCACCAGCATCTTCCTGCCTGTCGCATGCCGTACAGAGCTTTCTTCAGCGACAGCGCCTTTCCACGAAGTTCCGGCATGAAGAAAACAGGAGGCTCAACGAGAACGCATTCGTCAACTGGACTGTAGAGGTGTGCGCCACTCACATCGAAAGATGCCACCTGCCAATCATTCAACACAGAGGTGGCAAGAAGAAGGCGCAAAGACATCAATGAGGCTGTTGGGGCATATGTCTCGGCACAATCCACCCCTGGGCGCTGTTTGTCCCCATGCGCAACAAGTCAGGCCTTGAACTTCTCGATTGTGCCGTCGCCGTTTCTTTTCAGGTCAAAAACCCACCAGTGGCCAATTGTTTTCATTCCCAGCATTTTGTCGACGACGTCCCATACCTCCCTTGTTGCCATTTGATTAAGTTCCGCTTCACAAGCCCTTCTCCAGCTGTCGCGGTGTGGGCTTTTTAACGCTTCGCCCAAGTGAGAAGGGATTTTTACATCCTTGACTAATGGGAGTGAGTTAATCGCACAGTTCTCATCTTCAAAGTACTGTTCCGTTGGTACTTTGCCCAGGGTCATCGCGTTGACGATATGAGAGAGGGAGCCTTTGCCAGGTGTCGTTGGTCGCCCATATGACTGAAATTTGGGGAAGATGACACTTGCCGATTGGGTCATCTTGTTGGTACGCGGGTCCCAGAGCAGCCAACCACCCGTCATCAATGGCTTCAACAATTTGCACTCGATCGCCCTCGGCGCAAGCTTTTCTTGTTGATGAACTGATGGAATGTGCACAATAGCGTCAGTGCCATGGGGGTACAGTGTCGTGATTGAAGGGACACGACCGAAAAGTACCTGGTGGGGAGATGACTTGGGGCATTTCAAGTTGGGAATTTGGTTGTGCATGAAGGCCGCAGAGGCGTAGGAGAATTGCCAAAAGCGAGTCGGCATCTGACTCTGGGTGACCATTGCCCTTGCCATGTCTCCCAGAGTCCGGTTGAGTCGTTCTCCCGCGGTGAGTATGGAAGAGAAGGGTAGAGGGCAACTCCCAGCTTCGCCAATGAATCAGTGAAAGCTGCGGAGGTAAACTCCTTAGCATTGTCGGTCCTCAGAGCTTTAGGGGTGGAACCGGTACGTACCTGCAGCTGCTTGATCGTTTCTTGAATGGCTGCAGGAGCGTCGGATCGCAATTTGAGCAGGTAGACGATACAATATGTAGACACATGGTCACGTATTGTTAGAAGATAGCAAAAGCCTTGTGCATCCCCCTCAAAGGGGCCCATGATGTCCGAGACCAGTAGGTCAAGTGGCTTGTCTTTGGGGATGTCCATACCAGCTTTTGCGAGCCGGTGAGTGCTCTTCGACTTGGCGCAGACATCGCAATAGAACGTCTGCCAGCTCTTAGTGTCGAAAGCCGGTACATGTTGCTTCAAGAAAGATAATACCACTTTATCACAAGCGTGTCCGAGACGGTTGATTGGGGGAAAGAAACCGGATTCATTTCAAACAGTCGAGGGGAAGAGGTCTCAGCCGCCGACACAATGGTCCCTTCCCCGGGTACAACGTCAACCCACCAGCAATCATTCTGGAATGAGGTGGTTACAAGTATATTGCAGAAGACAAGCGATAATGAGAAAGCACTAAAAACCGGAACAACGCCGGCCCTGCACAACCGACCAATGGACAAAATCGTACCCGATATTTTCACTGAGAATGGTACGTCTTCAACGAGGATAAAGCCATGTTTGACGGGTATCTTAAGGGTCGTCGTCTGCGATATTGTTACCGACGAGTTGGAATCGGCAAAAAAATACGAAAGGGGGAAACACTCTTCAGGTTCGTTGCAAAGCGTGCAGAGCCAGATGGGTGGATAGACGCACCGGTATCAATCAAGACACGATCACTAGCATCGCGCTCCACAAATTTCACTTGTGAAACTCGATCCCTCTGGTAACTGGGGCTGGAAAGATTATGCGAGTGGCGGTCTGGAGTGCCTGGACGAGGGGAACGGTACGGCCCAGGCGAGGGGGGCCGTGGATTCGGATTCGCGAACCCCTTTGTGACTGGACAATCAGCTCGCCAGTGACCGGTACGCCCGCAGTGAAAGCATGCGCCACCGAATCTTTCCACGAGGTGATCAGGAGGCCGACGTACGTTGCTGGAAGAACCCATCGGTCTTGCAAAGTAGGGTGAACGAGGTCGTTGATGGGGCTGTGGATGTTCTTGCGAGTCGGCCACGCGGTAGACAAATGGCGATGAAGTATGGTCGTCGTCCCTCCGTGAAGTGCTCAGGATAACTTTCCCTACAAACGTTGAAGAGGGCTTCTCGTCCCCCTTTGCTAGGATCGCGGAAGTCACCAGCTGGTCGAACGCTACGCGATCAAGAGAGGGTGGTGGATGGCATGCCGTTTGCGCCAAGAGACCTTTGAGCTCATCGGCATCAATGCCCAGCTTCTTGAATAGAGCAAAGGATTTGCGAAGGGATAGTATGATGGCGCTATTCGGTTTTGGTTGACCAGCACCATTTTCCACCAGTAAGTCGACTACTGATTTGACTACCTTCAGCTTCTGAAAGCGATTACCTGGGGAGCATCGAGTTTTAATCGCATCAAAGAATTCCTTTGCCGTAGTGCGAGCCGGAATAACGCCGATGCAGAGGGAAAAGTCAGGAGGTAGGGTGGCATCTATAAAATGAGATATCGCCCTGTTTTCCTGGGGAGAGCGGTTTTCAAGGGAAGAGGGGAGATCGTCTACTGAGAGCTCTGTGTTGAGAGCAACACAAAGCACCCTGTTGATGCTCACGACCCACTCGGCGAAGTTGGAGCCATCTTGGTGGAGATGTGTAGATCTGTCGGCAGCTCTGTACGGTTCTTGCATGAAGTGATCATAAGCAGAGGAAACCATACGCGCGTTTTGATAAAAAGGCGTGTTGGTAGGGGGGGAAGAAAGTGCTAATCTTAATGATTGCATTTCGGCCGCGTCAGAATTTCTTGCGGCCTTTAGCGACAATACCTCACTTTGAAGGGAGTTCAACAATGAGTACACCTCCTTGCTAGAGAGGGGTTTCGGTTCGGCGTCGTCGTCGGCTGCTTTTTTTGAATGGGTGGAACTTGACATCTTCACGGGCGGCCTATTGCTGGAGCTCGGTAGAGGCAAGGCTTTTAACCTGTTAAGAATGTGCCAGATGCAGCAAAGCTCGCTCGCCGGTCAGTTCCAATTCCGTCACCTCCAATTGATGAGAGGTGAGGAAAAGGAGTTGGGTCTGGACCTCGAGCGGCTTTTAAAGTACAACTAGACAACTGCGGCGTATCATACGCGCGCAGCGTGATCATCTATTTACATGAGACAGTTTTTTTCTATAAGCATATTTAGGCACCGCGTATGCGCGGTGCCTAAATCTCTACAGGTCTGATTGGATTTACAGGAGCAAAACCAATTACCCCTGCAAATGGTTTGCAAGTGGTACAAATTATGACCGGCGGTCATAATTTGACCACCTGTGTATGATTACAGCCAAAGGTGTATTGTCTCTGGGCCTCATTCAGATACAGTTTTTTCTTAATCCGAATGGGTCTGATTACATTTCAAGGAGACAAACCAATTACGGCCGTAATTGGTTTGCAAGTGGTACAAATTATGAGCAGGGGTCATAATTTGACGACCTGTTTATGATTACAGCCAAAGCTGTATTGTCTCTGGGCCTCATTAAGATACAGTTTTTTCTGTATCTGAGTGGGTCTGATGGGATTTACAAGAGACAAACAAATTACGGCCGTAATTGGTTTTCAAGTGGTAAAAATTATGACCGGCGGTCATAATTTCACAACCTGTGTACAATTACAGAAAATATCTATTGTGGCTGGACCTCATTCAGATACAGTTTTCTCTGTATCTGAGTGGGTCTGATTGTATTTCAAGGAGACAAACCAATTACGACCCTAATTGGTTTGCAAGCGGTACAAATTATGACCGGTGGATTTGACCACCTGTATATTATTACAGCCAAAGCTGTATTGTCTCTGGGCCTCATTCAGATACGGTTTTTTCTGAATCTGACTGGGTCTGATTAAATTTCCAGGAGACAAATCAATTACGGCCGTAATTGGTTTGCAAGTTGTACAAATTATGAGCGGGGGTCATAATTTGACCACCTGTGTATAATTACAGCCAAAGCTGTATTGTCTCTGGACCTCATTCAGATACAGTTTTCTCTTTATCTGAGTGGGTCTGATTAAATTTCCAGGAGACAAATCAATTACGGCCGTAATTGGTTTGCAAGTGGTACAAATTATGAGCGGGGGTCATAATTTGACCACCTGTGTATAATTACAGCCAAAGCTGTATTGTCTCTGGACCTCATTTAGATACAGTTTTTTCTGTATCTGAGTGGGTCTGATTGGACTTACAGGAGACAAACAAATTACGGCCATAATTGGTTTGCAAGTGGTACAAATTATGACTGGTTTCAGATACAGTTTTTTCTGTATCTGAATGGGTCTGATTACATTTCCAGGAGACAAACCAATTATGGCCGTAATTGGTTTGCAAGTGGTACAAATTATGACCGGTGGTCATAATTTCACAACCTGTGTACAATTACAGACAAGATCTATTGTGGATGGACCTCATTCAGATACAGTTTTCTCTTTATCTGAGTGGGTCTGATTGTATTTCAAGGAGACAAACCAATTACCCCCGTAATTGGATTTCAAGTGGTACAAATTATGACCGGCGGTCATAATTTCACCACCTGTGTACAATTACAGACAATATCTATTATGGCTGGACCTCATTCAGATACAGTTTTCTCTGTATCTGAGTGGGTCTGATTGTATTTCAAGGAGCCAAACCAATTACGGCCATAATTGGTTTGCAAGCGGTACAAATTATGACCGGCGGTCATAATTTGACAACCTGTGTACAATTACAGACAAGATTCATTGTGGCTGGACCTCATTCTGATACAGTTTTCTCTTTATCTGAGTGGGTCTGATTGTATTTCAAGGACACAAACCAATTACGTCCGTAATTGGTTTGCAAGTGGTACAAATTATGACTGGTTTCAGATACAGTTTTTTCTGTATCTGAATGGGTCTGATTACATTTCCAGGAGACAAACCAATTACGGCCGTAATTGGTTTGCAAGTGGTACAAATTATGACCAGTGGTCACAATTTGACCACCTGTGTATGATTACAGCCAAAGCTGTATTGTCTCTGGGCCTCATTCAGATACAAGTTTTTCTGTATCTGAGTGGGTCTGATTGAATTTACAGGAGAAAAACCACTTATGCCTGTAATTGGTTTGCAAGTGGTACAACCACCTGTGTATGATTACAGCCAAAGCTGTATTGTTTCTGGGCCCCAATCAGATACAGTTTTTTCTGTATCTGAGTGGGTCTGATTGGATTTTCAGGAGAAAACCAATTACGGCTGTAATTGGTTTGCAAGTGGTACAAATTATGACCACCTGTGTATGATTACAGCCAAAGATGTATTGTCTCTGGGCCTCATTCAGATACAGGTTTTTCTGTATCTGAGTGGATCTGATTGGATTTACAGGAGAAAAACCACCTATGCCTGTAATTGGTTTGCGAGTGGTACAACCACCTGTTTATGATTACAGCCAAATCTGTATTTTCTCTGGGCCTCATTAAGATACAGTCTTTTCTGTATCTGAGTGGGTCTAATTGGATTTACAGGAGACAAACAAATTACGGCCTTAATTGGTTTTCAAGTGGTACAAATTATGACCGGCAGTCATAATTTCACAACCTGTGTACAATTACAGACAATATATATTGTGGCTGGACCTCATTCAGATACAGCTTTCTCTGTATCTGAGTGGGTCTGATTGTATTTCAAGGAGACAAACCAATTACGGCTGTAATTGGTTTGCAAGCGGTACAAATTATGACCGGTGGTAATAATTTGACCACCTGTGTATTATTACAGCCAAAGCTGTATTGTCTCTGGGCCTCATTCAGATACGGTCTTTTCTTTATCTGACTGGGTCTGATTAAATTTCCAGGAGACAAACCAATTATGGCCGTAATTGGTTTGCAAGTGGTACAAATTATGAGTGGGGGTCATAATTTGACCACCTGTGTATAATTACAGCCAAAGCTGTATTGTCTCTGGGCCTCATTCAGATACAGTTTTTTCTGTATCTGAGTGGGTCTGATTGGACTTACAGGAGACAAACAAATTAAGGCTGTAATTGGTTTTCAAGTGGTACAAATTATGACCGGCGGTCATAATTTCACCACCTGTGTACAATTACAGACAATATCTATTGTGGCTGGACCTCATTCAGATACAGTTTTCTCTGTATCTGAGTGGGTCTGATTGTATTTCAAGGAGCCAAACCAATTACGGCCATAATTGGCTTGCAAGCAGTACAAATTCTGACTGGCGGTCATAATTTGACAACCTGTGTACAATTACAGACAAGATTCATTGTGGCTGGACCTCATTCAGATACAGTTTTCTCTTTATCTGAGTGGGTCTGATTGTATTTCAAGGAGACAAACCAATTACAGCCGTAATTTGTTTGCAAGTGGTACAAATTATGACTGGTTTCAGATACAGTTTTTTCTGTATCTGAATGGGTCTGATTACATTTCCAGGAGACAAACCAATTACGGCCGTAATTGGTTTGCAAGTGGTACAAATTATGACCAGTGGTCACAGTTTGACCACCTGTGTATGATTACAGCCAAAGCTGTATTGTCTCTGGGCCTCATTCAGATACAGGTTTTTCTGTATCTGAGTGGGTCTGATTGGATTTACAGGAGAAAAACCACTTATGCCTGTAATTGGTTTGCAAGTGGTACAACCACCTGTGTATGATTACAGCCAAAGCTGTATTGTTTCTGGGCCCCAATCAGATACAGTTTTTTCTGTATCTAAGTGGGTCTGATTGGATTTTCAGAAGAGAAACCAATTACGGCCGTAATTGGTTTGCAAGTGGTACAAATTATGACCACCTGTGTATGATTACAGCCAAAGCTGTATTGTCTCTGGGCCTCATTCAGATAAATTTTTTTCTGTATCTGAGTGGGTCTTATTGGGTCTTCTTTCTTATAATCCAAATTTCATTCTTCCTCAAACCTAACTTCATTGTTTCTCAATTCTTCAATATCATCACCCCCCACCTTTTTTATCACCTCAATTGTTTTTTACTTATTGTCTTTGTGAGCCTTTGAGATATGACCACATACCCAATAAGGTCCCAAAAAGATTAAGAATAATTATACCCTTAATATAATTATACTAAAATTACTTAGAATAATTATACATTAAAATTAATTACTTAAATATACAAAAAATACCATAAATTAACACAAAAATTGGTTTAACTTAAAAACCAATGAATAAACATGTAAAATAAATTATACAATTGGATTCCTCATGGAAAAATACACATATACCATTTTTATGGCATATCTGTGAAGTCAATATTTAATGAATTATAAGGTATAATACCTTATAAAAACCATAAAATCCTATTTATCTCAGAAACCAATGAAACAACATGTGAAATAAATTGTACCAGTGGACTCCCCATAAAAGTCCACACATAAAACAATTAATAAGCTAATTCTCAAAGTCAATACTTAAGGAATTATCCTGAATATATGCACTTTTTTGGTCAACGCATATATTCAAGGATCATAGCTAATATCTTCTAAACTATACATGATAGAATGATGAACCAAAAATAAAGTTACCACGTAATTACTGTAAGAACACAGAAATGAACTTTATTTTACAAATTATAAACAAGGTTAAAACCTATGATGAAATATTGATAAAAATCAACAGAGCTGTTGACCACTTTGTTGTGAAAGTGGTCCAAACTTAAAAAAAAGTATACAGTTGGATTCTACTAGTTCATTCGTGAAGAATGATGTAATTTTTATTATTAAATTCAGGGTATAACCCCCTGAAATCAAGGTTTGAAGTTTAAAATATTGAATTTCGACAGAAAAGGTGAGTTACAAGAAAAATCATCAAAATTAGAGTTTTGATGATGTAATTATAAGCTCTTGGCAGCATAATAAGGTTATGCCAGGCTATCAGAATTCACTCTCTGAATTGCTGTAGCGTGTAAATCTTAAAAGTTATTGAAGATCAAAGTTTGAGCTTAAATTGAGCAGTTATGATCACCTACTGTAACCTTAAATTAAGTTTAACAGTCACAAGAGTGATAAAATTGGTGAATACTATTAGTTTATGATTAAAAATAATAAAATCCACGAAATTTGGGGTTCTGCCAAGCCTCTGATGTCATCAAACTTAAAGTTACAGTGATAACTTTAAATAATGGTGCAATAATGATGTAAGATGGTTTGATCATGATGTAATCACCCTCAAACCTTAAAATATTGATCAATTCCAGTGGATATGATCAGTACACGTCTACTAGAAGCCTGTTGGACTCTAGGAGGGAGGTATTTACTATAAATAGAGCTCTTTTTACTCTATTTTCCCCTCAGACGCATCAAAAACATTAAATCAATTAAATCAAAAGGTAATTTTCTTTATTCTTTATATATAAAAGCATTATATTATTAAAGACCAAAGACCACCTTGCTATAATCATCTATTTTGACGTTATTAAATCATTTATTTAATTGTTTTTGTTAAAAATCTCTCTAAAACTCATTTCCACGTAAAAATCCAGAATAATTTGTAATTTTCTTTATTTTTATTGTAAATACAATTTGAAAAAGTTGTATTTATATTTTTTGGCGTAAAATACTTCAAAATTATTATATTAAGTGTTAAAAGTAGGTTATTCTCTCTTATTATAATAATTTCTCTATTATTACTCTCTTAATAACTCTTTAATTAATATAAATAGTATTTATATTAATTCATAACTTTAATATTAGTAATATTATTGTTATTAATTGTTTTTTATTAATAAAAAACAATTTTTTACGCCTTTATTATTTGTTGGTAACAATAATAAAGCGCTTTTTAATATATTAATTATTTTATATTAATATATTTATTTATTATATTACATTTTCATAATATAAATTATATTATTATATTTATTTAATAATATAATTATTTTACGCCATAATAATAATAATTATTTATTATTATTATATTTTTAATCTTATTTATTCAATTTATAAGGACATTCAGAGTACAATAAGTAATAAATTAGTAATTTTTACTTATTGTTTCATAGTCAAACCTTACATTTGGGGGCCTGGCCGTGATATTTACTTAAAAGACCTTTAAAAAGATTCTATTTGGGTTTATCCAATAATAAATTATATTTATAATCATAAATTATATAATAATTTTATATTTTATTGATTTTAAAAGCTATT
The DNA here is from genome assembly GCA_023105745.1 of Austropuccinia psidii. Lineage (NCBI taxonomy): Eukaryota > Fungi > Basidiomycota > Pucciniomycetes > Pucciniales > Sphaerophragmiaceae > Austropuccinia > Austropuccinia psidii. The sequence goes on from JALGQZ010000002.1 coordinate 25,844,963, forward strand.
GAGGCATTTGGAAAGCAATTGTACTGTCTTACACGTGGTTTTTCACATCCTTAGACTTGCAAGAACTTTCTTTGAGTGACTCTAGTGATTAAAAAAGATATTTTATAAATTAAAAATAATTTTATTATAATTTAATTTTATAAGAATCATATTCTTTTTTATTTTATTCTTTAAAAAATAAAAAATACATAAAAAATATTAAAAAATATTAAAAACCAATAAAAAAAAGTTATTTTTATTCATTTTTTATTCATTTCTTTATTTTATTTCAATTTTTTAAGATATAAAGCAATTTCTACGTGGAAAATTGCCATATCTTACCAAAAATAACACTTCTTATATAAAGACTTATATTTATTTGTCTTTTTTAGTGTTTGAAGATAACCCAACAGAAGATAACCAAGCTACTGTTGAGAGGTTGGTGGAAGAAACTTGTCAAAGTTCTCCAACACCAGTTATCACCAAAAGAAAGAAAGCTAAGAAATTAGACTTTCCAGGACCCACCATTCAAGACTCTGAAGGTGAGCACCTCTTTTTATAATTGCCATAAAAGAATTTTTATTCTAAAATACTTTTATTTTTTCTTATTCTTTAATTATGACTACCAGAAGAGGTTCCCAATACTCCATCCAATCAGATGGAGCTGGACTCAGAGGTAGAATTGATCCCTCAAAAGGGAAAAGAAAGGGCAATATCCCCAGTGGAACAGAATCCACACAAGGAAGTGCCTTATCCCAAAGGCAAGTCCCAGAAATGCCCATGATATCTGAGCCTGAATTAGAACTAAGTATGAGTAACTCAAACAGGTACAAATCACATTCAGAGGGCTCAAATAGACATCTACATGAGCCAGTACAAGCAGTATTGCACAGTGTACAAGGACAAAGATTGGGAAATGTTGCCTCAAATACACCAAGGAGTGATGAACTCCTGGCACATCCTGAAAAAGTTCCTCAAAGAGGAGGAGATAGTGAAATACTCCAATGGATGGAATCCACTGTCATCCAAACCTCAAATCAAAAAAATCAAGGATTACCATGCCAAAAAGAGGGAGGCAACCAAGGAAGAAGCCCCAGTAGCTTCTACCAGCAAGCCCCAAGCCAACCCACTTCCCCAAGAAGGGAAGAAGAACAAGAAAAAGCATTGGAGGAAACCATATTCCCCAAGCTACAGAATCCCAAGAATCCAAAAGGATGCCATGGACAATGTTTTCAACATGGCCAGAACCTTGATGGAATTCAAGGACAAGGAAGAGCAAAGAATGAGACAACCTCATTTCCCAAAGAAATAACCTTGTCCAAAGATGTTGTAAATACTTTAACAGAAATTAAAAATAGTATATTACCTCTAAAAGAAATTAAAGACAGTTTATTATCACTACAAGAAATAAATAACAATTTATCTTCTTTAACAAAAATTGTTGTGCAAAACAAGAAAGAAATTGACAACATTAAGTTTATTGTTGAAAATAATAAACCTAAGAATTTAATTGACAATACTCAAAAATTAATACAAGGACAACAAGAATTGTATAAATACATAAAAGATATCAAAGACAAAACTTTGACAATCAATTATGATGTGAGTATTGACAATCTTACAGAAAAATTGAATAAATTAAGTATTTCTGTAGAAAAATTTGAAGAAAAGACTTCATCACACCAAAAATTACTTTTGGACCATGTGGAAAAAAGTGATGAAGCAAGAATGCATCTGAAAGATGATATTCAGAGTGAAATAAGACTTATCACTGAAAAAATGGATAAAATTAATGAGGCTAATTTAAATATGCCAAAGTTATCAACACCATTTTCTCATATAAGAAGCCCTGTTAAAACAAAAGAGGAATTGTCAAATCCTTTCATAACAGACTTGAGTCACCAAGATAATAACCAAGTCTTAATGAAGGAAGCACCTCAACTGAAAGAATGGCCAACATTCACAGGAGAAGGTGAATATGACCACATGTCATTCATTAAAACAATTGACATGTTACAAGAAGATTATGCCATACCAGATGAATTAATCACTGCAAGATTACATTCTTTGTTTGAGAAATCTGCAAAAAGATGGTATTATGGCATAAGACAAACAAATGGTAAAAATACCTGGTCTTGGTGGAAACAAGAAATAATCACCAAGTGGGCAAATGATGCCTGGAGGTATAAGATAGAAAATGCATTTGAAAACTCTTTCTTTGACCCAGAGAAAGACAAACCTTTAACTTGGTTCTTAAAACAAGTTGAAAGACTTAATGCACTATACCCAGAAATGTCACAGAAGATGGTGCATATGAAAATACTTAAAAAATGTGGAGGGGAACTAGAACATGCCCTAAGAAGCAGATGTATAGAACCATGCTCCACAGAAGAGTATATAAATGCACTAGAAGATATAGTGACAAGAACAAAAATTGGCAGGACTTGGAAAAAATTGGACATTAAAAGCCCAAATAAACCATTTATCAGAAAAGATAAATCAAAAGAATCCTTTAAGCCCAATACATCCAACAATAATGAGCAAAGAAAATGCCATAAATGTGGAGGTATTGGACACTTAGCCAATAATTGCCTTAAAAAAGCAAAAATTAATGAAATTGTGGAAACAGAAAGCCACAATGACAAAGAAGAGGAATCTGACTCTGAAAAAGAGACAGAAGAGTCAGAAAGCTCTGAAAGTGATGAAATCAATATAATTAATGCACAAATTAATAATATTGACTTAATTTATGAAGTACTGGATGTTAATTCAAACTTACCACAAGTTGGAACATCTGACACAAACCTGACAAACATACAAGATGCCAAAATGTATAGAACCAAACCTGCAAGAGGAATGGGATATACAGCTGGAAAATCAAGTATAAGTATTGTTATGGTTGATAACCAGGAAGGAAAAGTTAACTTGGATACAGGAGCATATTGCACTTGTGTTGGAAAAAGTTATTTAAAAACCATTGTCCCAAATTGGCAAGAAAAACTTATGCCAATACAAGGTGTCAAATTTAGTAGTGCAAGTGAGAGCATGAAGCCCCTTGGAATAATTGATTTAACACTAATTTTTCCTCATCCCTCACAATGTGTTAGAATTAAAGTAGAGTTTGTAGTAATGGACAACTGTACTAGTAATCATTTCATACTTGGGAATGACTACTTATCAATCTATGGTATAGATATCTCCAACCAAAAAGACAGATATTTTACCATAGGAGATAACAAAAGACAAAAGTTTGGCTTCTTAAATAACAAAAAACAAATCACAGTTATTAAGAAGGAAGAAAAAATTCCAGAAAAAGAAATTTTTATATCTGAACAACTTAAAGAGGCAGAATTCAATCAAGAATTAACAGAAAAAATGAAAGAAAAATTGATTGACCTCTTATTTAAGTATAAAAATGCCTTTGCAACTGACAAAGAGCCACTAGGTGCCATAATTGGACATGAAGTGGATATAATTCTTAATGTAGAAAAGCCTTACCCACCTTTATTAAGAAGACCTGCTTATCCAGCCAGTCCAAGAGCTAGAGAAGCCTTAGAGGTACACATTAAAGAATTAATGGACCTTGGAGTATTAAGAAAGGTTGGACATAATGAACAAGTAGAAGTTACTACACCTGTCATTATAACTTGGCATAATGGAAAGTCAAGGATGGTAGGAGACTTCAGAGCCCTGAATACCTATACCATTCCAGACAGATATCCAATACCCAGAATCCATGAGACATTGACCCAATTGTCACAAGCTAAGTTCATCACAGCTATGGATGCTCTTAAAGGTTTTCATCAAAATGTCTTAACAGACAATGCCAAGAAACTACTAAGAATAATAGTCCATTGTGGAATTTTTGAATACTTAAGAATGCCATTTGGGATAAAAAATGCACCTTCCCATTATCAAAGAATGATGAATACCATATTTCCTGAAGAATTATCAGAAGGATGGTTAATTATCTATATTGATGATATTATAGTTTGCTCAGAAACTTGGGAAAATCACCTTACAAGACTAGAAAGGGTACTACAGAAAATAGTTCAAGTGAATATGAAAATTTCCTTGAAAAAGTGTCATTTTGCATATAGTGAATTAAAAGCACTAGGACATGTGGTATCTGGACTTAGTCTAGGCATAGACAAAAATAAAGTAGCAGCAGTACTACTTAAACCAATGCCTCAAACCAAAAAAGAAATGCAATCATTTCTAGAATTTGCTGGTTACTATAGACAGCATATAAAGGACTTTGCAAAGATTGCTAAATCCTTGTATAAGCTATGTGACCAACAAACAGTCTATGAGATGACAGAAGAAAGAGTCAAGGCATATGAAGAATTGAAAAATTCCTTAACAAATGCCCCATTTCTCCTAATTCCAGATTGGAAACTACCCTTCAAACTGTACATTGATGCTTGTGGAGAAGGACTAGGTGCTGCACTTCACCAAACACAAATTATCAATGATAAACCAGTGGAAGGACCAATTTGTTTCATTTCAAGGCAAATAAAGCCAACAGAAGCAAGGTATGGAGCAAGCCAAATGGAATGCTTATGCCTAGTGTGGGCTTTAGAAAAATTGCATTATTATTTGGATGGCACAGTATTTGATGTAATCACAGACTGTAATGCTGTGAAATCACTATTAAATATGAAGACTCCAAACAGACATATGCTAAGATGGCAAATTGCTATCCAGGAATATAGAGGAAATATGACTATTGTTCATAAATCTGGAAATATTCACAAAAATGCAGATGGTCTCAGCAGATGGGCTCTAGCAAATACCCCTGACAATCCAGCATGGGTACCACAAGAAGAGCACCATATAGAAGGAACATGTGTTACAGACATTGGCACAGAATTCTTTAACCAAGTTAAAGAAAGCTATAAGACAGACAAAAATTGCCATATCTTAAGCCAACTTCTAATGAAAGACTGCAAAGATCCATCACTTTCATCAAAACTAGATGAAATATGGAAAAAGGCATATGATGAAGGAAGATTTCACCTCCTTGATGGAATCCTTTACCATAGAACAAAACATACATGTGTTATGGCCTTAACAGACAGAACACTAATAAACACCATTTTACATGAGTGTCATGATAGTGTTGCATCTGGACATCTCTCAGAAGATAGGACACTAGAGAGGGTGAAAACCTGTTCTTGGTGGCCAAATTGGAAGAAAGATGTTGCAGAGTACTGCCAGACCTGTGACAGATGTCAAAAAGCCAACAGAGCCACAGGAAAGAAATTTGGAATGATGATCCAAATCCAAGAACCAAAATCCCCATGGGAAATAGTCCATATGGATTGGGTAACAGCCTTACCTCCAGGAGGAGACAGGAGTTATAATGCATGCCTAGTGCTAGTTGACAGATACAGCAAAACTCCCATGTTCTTACCATGTCATGAAGATGACACAGCTATGGATACAGCCATAATGATGTGGAATAAAGTCATTAGCCATACAGGCTTATTCCAAAATATTATAAGTGACAGAGACCCAAAGTTCACTTCAGCATTATGGACAAATCTCCATAACCTGTTTGGGACAAAGTTATCATTCTCAACAGCTTATCATCCTCAAACTGATGGTTTAGCAGAAAGAATGATACAGACCCTAGAGGATATGATCAGAAGATTCTGTGCTTATGGGCTAGAATTCAAAGATTCTGATGGTTTTACCCATGATTGGTGTACACTAATACCAGCACTTGAATTGGCATATAAGACATCAATCCATTCTTCTACTGGCAAAACACCAGCAATGCTAGAGAAAGGTTGGAATCCAAGACTTCCTTATGATACCCTCAAAAAGGACTTAGTGGATATACATCCAACAGCAAGCAGCTTCAAGATAATGCTTGACAAAGCAAGACACCATGCAAACAGATGCATGCAAGATTCTTTTAAATATGCAAAAGAAAGATGGGATAAAAGTCATAAGCCACCTGATTTCAAAATAGGGGACTTGGTTTTAGTATCAACCCTTAATTTCAATAACATAAAAGGCCCAAAGAAATTGAAAGATTCCTTTGCAGGACCATTTATGATAAAAGCACTTCATGGACCCAATGCTGTGCAATTGGAACTCACAGGTGAACTAATGAACAAACACCCAACTTTCCCTGTAAGTCTGATAAAACCTTACAGTTCAAGTGACAAAGAGTTATTTCCACTAAGAAATAAACCCCCACTTGAGATTCCCCCCTTGGAAGAAGGAGAGGAAAAGAAAATAGTAAAAGTCCTTAAAGAAAGAAGGACAAGAAACAAAAAAGAAAGAGAATACCTTGTAAGGTATAGAAATTCAACTCAAGAAGATGAATGGCTACTTGAGAAAGATATAACAAATGCTGATAAACTACTAAGAAGGTTCAGACATGAAAGAAAACCTGAAAAATAAAAAAGTTAAGCATTATTGAGCTTCAAGACTAACAAAGTCTATTGAAGAGGTAGGACAGTGGATGATACCCTTATCATACATATCAGATTGTGGTACAATCTTTTTTGGTGGTAGGGAATGTGAGCCTTTGAGATATGACCACATACCCAATAAGGTCACAAAAAGATTAAGAATAATTATACCTTTAATATAATTATACTAAAATTACTTAGAATAATTATACATTAAAATTAATTACTTAAATATACAAAAAATACCATAAATTAACACAAAAATTGGTTTAACTTAAAAACCAATGAATAAACATGTAAAATAAATTATACCATTGGATTCCTCATGGAAAAATACACATATACCATTTTTATGGCATATCTGTGAAGTCAATATTTAATGAATTATAAGGTATAATACCTTATAAAAACCATAAAATCCTATTTATCTCAGAAACCAATGAAACAACATGTGAAATAAACTGTACCAGTGGATTCCCCATAGAAATCCACACATAAAACAATTAATAAGCTAATTCTCAAAGTCAATACTTAAGGAATTATCCTGAATATATGCACTTTTTTGGTCAACGCATATATTCAAGGATCATAGCTAATATTTCTAAACTATACATGATAGAATGATGAACCAAAAATAAAGTTACCACGTAATTACTGTAAGAACACAGAAATGAACTTTATTTTACAAATTATAAACAAGGTTAAAACCTATGATGAAATATTGATAAAAATCAACAGAGCTGTTGACCACTTTGTTGTGAAAGTGGTCCAAACTTAAAAAAAAGTATACAGTTGGATTCTATTAGTTCATTCGTGAAGAATGATGTAATTTTTACTATTAAATTCAGGGTATAACCCCCTGAAATCAAGGTTTGAAGTTTAAAATATTGAATTTCGACAGAAAAGGTGAGTTACAAGAAAAATCATCAAAATTAGAGTTTTGATGATGTAATGATAAGCTCTTGGCAGCATAATAAGGTTATGCCAGGCTATCAGAATTCACTCTCTGAATTGCTGTAGCGTGTAAATCTTAAAAGTTATTGAAGATCAAAGTTTGAGCTTAAATTGAGCAGTTATGATCACCTACTGTAACCTTAAATTAAGTTTAACAGTCACAAGAGTGATAAAATTGGTGAATACTATTAGTTTATGATTAAAACTAATAAAATCCACGAAATTTGGGGTTCTGCCAAGCCTCTGATGTCATCAAACTTAAAGTTACAGTGATAACTTTAAATAATGGTGCAATAATAATGTAAGATGGTTTGATCATGATGTAATCACCCTCAAACCTTAAAATATTGATCAATTCCAGTGGATATGATCAGTACACGTCTACTAGAAGCCTGTTGGACTCTAGGAGGGAGGTATTTACTATAAATAGAGCTCTTTTTACTCTATTTTCCCCTCAGACGCATCAAAAACATTAAATCAATTAAATCAAAAGGTAATTTTCTTTATTCTTTATATATAAAAGCATTATATTATTAAAGACCAAAGACCACCTTGCTATAATCATCTATTTTGACGTTATTAAATCATTTATTTAATTGTTTTTGTTAAAAATCTCTCTAAAACTCATTTCCACGTAAAAATCCAGAATAATTTGTAATTTTCTTTATTTTTATTGTAAATACAATTTGAAAAAGTTGTATTTATATTTTTTGGCGTAAAATACTTCAAAATTATTATATTAAGTGTTAAAAGTAGGTTATTCTCTCTTATTATAATAATTTCTCTATTATTACTCTCTTAATAACTCTTTAATTAATATAAATAGTATTTATATTAATTCATAACTTTAATATTAGTAATATTATTGTTATTAATTGTTTTTTATTAATAAAAAACAATTTTTTACGCCTTTATTATTTGTTGGTAACAATAATAAAGCGCTTTTTAATATATTAATTATTTTATATTAATATATTTATTTATTATATTACATTTTCATAATATAAATTATATTATTATATTTATTTAATAATATAATTATTTTACGCCATAATAATAATAATTATTTATTATTATTATATTTTTAATCTTATTTATTCAATTTATAAGGACATTCAGAGTACAATAAGTAATAAATTAGTAATTTTTACTTATTGTTTCATAGTCAAACCTTACAGTCTTCTAATCCTTAATTTAACCTACTCTTTTGCACCCTCAAGCTCTTTTGCACCCTCAGCTCTTTTGCACTCTCCAATGCTATGGAAACAATCAGGGTCATTGACGTTCCAGCGTTGGTTCCATTGACCCTGGTTGTTGGTTAGCACCTCAACCTTTGATAAATGTGATTGATTATCTTAGAAGACCTCATTGTTATTCAATTGCTTTGAATTCAATTCATCCTAATCTCTTGGGTGCCATCAAATTTAGAGACATTGTCAACTCTTTAACTTGGGAATCATCTTATAATCCTAATCCCATTTCAGCTAATTCAACCCCTTCAGAAAGTCATTCACCTTCTCAAGCTAGATGTCAACAATCAGGAAGTTTAGGTCTTACACTCAGGAGATCTAGTCATATTCCCAACTTCAATAATTCTACCTCACTATCAAATCCATCAATTGATTTAAAAAGATTTCAAAGGAAAAGCAACTTCTCAATACATAACATCAATACAAAACCTTTCAATCAAATCAGGTAGATTGAATATTCAAAGCATCAAAGTAACAACCTCCCATTTTGTTCAGCCATTGGGATACAGAAGGGTTGGACAATTATTAATTAGAAGTATCACACAACCAGTTGTATCTTGGTGTGGCTTTATCTGTTGGAGCTCCAGTCATTCTCAAACACAGTGAGTATTCCCTCAGTAAAATGAAGCCCAATGCATAAGTTGATCATTTTCATTTTATGACTGAATCATGTTGGAAAGTATCAAAATTGTCGATAAATAGTTGCTAGGATGGGATTTCCAGTGATATCGATCTCAGCATGCTTTGAAGGGTGAGATTCTCCTTTTTTGTTAAAAGATTCATTCAAAAAGATTAAAAAGCTTATGGATTGAAGGCATTGAATTAAATTTAGGCCGATGTTAAAAATTTTACTTGGGATTGGATTGTCATCAAGGTAGCTGATTAGCTATAATGATCATAATAAGATGATTCATGAAGGCCCAACTGATTCAATGATGATAATGAGAAGGGTGATTGAATTCAATTCGCTTGCAAATTTGATGGTATCAGCAGTTGCTTATTGATTGTGTTGATATCGATACTGATTATTGTAACATTAAAAGGATATTTATTTCATAGAAAGCTAGGTAAGTTTTTTAATTTTTGAGTATTGTTTATCCAATTTAAAAGCACTGATCGTTAAATCTTACAAATTTTCAAATCTCAGTTTTCCGATTTCCAAATTTAAAACAAAATGTCAGCCATCGCAGCTAAATTGAATTTCAAGAATCAAATCCAACTGGCTTCCAGAAAAAATTTATCAAGAACATCATCATACCCATCATCTCCACCATCCAAGTCATTATCACCATCATCGGAGTCATCAAATTTGAATTCAATCACTTTAATCCATCCAGATTCTCATTCAATCCATTCAAATCTGTCAAATCTTTCCAATTTTCAAATCGATCCAAATCATTCAATATCAAATTGGAAGCCAATCTTTGAGCAAGAAAATAAAAATTTTGAAACTCATTTTGATCCAATTGGTCATGAGGATTTAATTTGCAATTTTGGATTAAAATGAAATCAAGTAGGTCTAATTAATCACCTTACTCAATCAAGCCTGCTTATTGATCATCCACCGATTTATTCTTTGGATTCTAGAATCTAATAATCTTGGGAAATTTCAATCTTTCTGTAATATCAGGTACCATCAAAATAAATGGAAGCAAATTAACTTGTCAAGATACTCTTTCACCCTTAGAAATCTTTGCTCCTGCAAGTCATCCTTTAATCAAAGCATATCATCTTCGGAATCAAAACAATCCTCAGCTATGATTCAAATGAAAGACTCACATTCTAATATTCAATCCTTAGATCAAATTTGGTCATCTTTGTATCATCCAAAACCTTCGATTTGGTCATCATCTTTTAACGTTCAAAATTCATTTCACTCCAAGACTTGGTCTCTGATTCTAGATTTTAATCCAAAGACAGTAGCTTTACAATTACCAAATTCTTGGTCTACTGCTTTATCTTGTTTATTGTCTTCGAATTCAAGCTCTTCATCTTATTTCATTCAAGGATCGAAATCAGCAGGAAAATATACCATGGCTTGCCTTCTCATCAACTCATTATTAAATACTTTTGATTGTGTAGCTCTTTTCGATCTCAATACTGGTCAACCTTTATTAAATCCACCTTCTCTAATCTCACTTCATCTTCTTGACTCAGCAATCATCAGTCCCACATTCTGTAAACTCATCTCACCTTATCATCCTAACTCACATTCAATCTATTTAGGTCATGTCACACCAATCAATTTTTTTTCGTGTTATTTAGATGCAACCAATCAACTCCTAAATCTTTACTTACCGTTTCAACCCTCCCATCAAAATTCTTCATCTATTCATTGTAAAAGATATTGCAGGCATCTTAATCAACACAATCAAACAAAAAAATCAAATCCCCCTAGTATTAATACAATGGGCCGGAAAAAAGGAATAGGAAGAGAATTGCTGGATCAATTAATTCAATCCATTCAGCCTACAAAAATCTTTTCCTTTAGTGAGGATGAGTCATCTAATCCCATCCATTCAAATGACCTTGAAATCTCAAAAATGCAACCAATTGGTCCCACACCATTATCATCAGGTTTGACTCCCGCTGATCATTGTACTTTAAGTCTTCTTTCATATCTTTACTCAAACCCACGCCCTTTGTCAGGTCAATTTGGCAATATTTGGGAATTTAATCAGCCTTTGTGGTGTCGTAGGCCTTTTGAAGTTAAACCTCAAACCATTCAATTACCTGATCATCTGGATTTCAATGGAGATCATTTAGGTTACATCTTAGGTGGTTCTATGATAGGATTTGTTGATCAAAATGAAAAATGGTGGCTCAGATTTGGTTTAATATGTGCCATCAATCCAATCTGAAAAACTATTCATCTTGTTACTCCAGCTTGTCCAAATATTGAACGAGAAAGTCTAGAAATTGAATTTGTCAAATATTCTCAACAAGTTCCATTAATTTGCTATTTTAAAGAAAATGTTGACTTTATACGTTATATTGATCAAAAGTTTATTCATCATTGTTGTAAACGGAGTAGCGATAATAAAGCTCCGGGGATTGGTTTTGAAAAGAAAACAATTTGGAGAAATCTTCAAAGAAGATCTCAAATACTTAGATAATTAATTAGTTTTTAGTATATGTTTTCTAATTTTTTGTGGACTCAATGAAAAGCAATGCCAGTTGCTTTGTTCTGCAACGGCTCATGCCAAAAACATGAACCAGTAGGCAGCAATACAAAATAAAATTAAAAAGAAAAAAGAACTCATCAAACAGATATCAATGTTTTATGAATCCCATGGAGCAGCATACTGGAATTTCTTGTTGAACAAACAATTGTTCATAAGCCATCCTACTATATGTTGGGATCAAAACAATATGTCCATGAATGTATCTTTTCAAAAGAAAGAATCTTTTTAGGCAAGACACTGTTAAAGTGACCTACCTACAAAAGGAAAAGATAACACAGGAGGTATTTGTGGGTGGACAATGATTATCTATGGGTAGAAAGTCAATCCTCCCCCTTCCCCTGGTATTCTTTCTGGATTAGTAAGCTCCATCTGACCATTTGTATATTTCCTCCTTAAGTAACCAATCAAGGAGGAACATAATCCTGATATAGATGTTGAGGATAAAAGGAACTCATCTGTGTGCAAGGATGAGGCTGGATGAAGTAAGCCTCTTGTACTATTCACCATTGATACTATTTTTCTCTGTCCTATTGGGTATTTCTTATTTGAGCTATTAATTGCAAGTATTGCTGCTACCCACAGTATAGGAGGAGTAATAAGGTATTTTTATGTGATTGTTGATCACATGTTTGCTAGTCTATTGATTTGCTTATTGTTTATAGCAGTAGGATTTATAGTCCTAATATACAACCTCTCTGATAGAACTACAAGTTTTATTAGGTCTTTCCATGTAAGAGTTAGTGCTATGTTGAGACTCCTACCATAATGCTTACAATAGTTACTGTTGCTCACTAAAGACCCAACCTCAACTGTGACTCTTAACAATAGGATATTATCACTAGATTAATAATTATTACCACAGGTATATCTACATATCTATTAAAATTAGCTTACTGTGTCAAGCTTCTGTTTTCTGCTCAAGCTACTATTTCTGCTACTGATTTTATTGAGTACCAAAGGCAATAATATTCTAAATAAATACAGACCAGTTCATAGCCATTTGAAACCATTGTGTATGTATACAAGGGTTAACCAACAAATGCACTTAATACGTTCAAGAATCTAACAAGACATGACATTACAAGAATCCTACCCATAAAAGTTCCCCCAATGAGGTGTCAGAATTGGTTTTCTACAGCAAGCTTAACAATTAAAACTCTTCATCTGATTACTTACTAACACTAGGGTCCAGGGCTGGGAAGGCAGCTAGCTATAGTTATGATTATGGAAGGAATGATTACAACTTAATAATCTTGGATATATGATGTGCAAGAATAACATTGTTTTGAAGATGAACCATCACTTACTCAATGTCTCAACCAAAATAATTCCAATGAGGCAATGTTGAAGTTAATGATGGGTACTTGATTGATACCCATAATTACTTTACTATTTAATTCATACTTCAGACTTTCAACAGAGAAAACTAAATTCCCAATAACATTTTTCAAAGCAGAAGCCAGTTGACCACTCTCCCAGCTGAAGTTTCAGCATTCAATGGGTCAATACCAGAATCACCACAAGCCAAAAAAAAAACATCTCATGCCAAACTCTATGTTTGAGTTTCAAAAAATAATTTGTATTTGAAATTCTTTGAATTCTGGAGATATTTTAGCCAAACTATCACTATTAAAAAACTAATTTTCTTTTGTTATATAATTATAGAACAAAGGCTTCAAAATGTTATTTTTACAGTGAATCTGAATTTTGTATCACTGAATCGGGACAGTTTTCCATTGGTATTCTCCCATAGTTTAATGAGGCTTGAGAGAGAAAATATGGCTGAAATCTGATTTCAGTTTATGCAAAAAATCAAACACTTCAGAGAATGATTCCATTTAAGCTTAAATATATGTGCTTAATGAAAGTAATTGATCTTTTATTCCTTTAAAGAAACTTCCTTTGCAAAATTGAAAATCTCAAACAAAAAGAATGTTTGAGTAGAAAATCATTATTTTTGAAACAATTTATATCATGCTAAACTTCATAATTAAGAAAAAGAATTTAAATTTTCAAAAAAGAGAACAATATTGAGATTTAGAGAATCAGAACTTAAGAGAAAAAATGCATTTTAATGAATATTTAATATTTGGATGATGACGGGGAGCTCAGTTCTCTTGAAAATAACAGTAGTGGGAAAAAAATAATCACTCAGTTTTGTATTGAATAATTGAATTTAATGTTTTAAGTGAAGGAAAAACCAATGATTTTTTTATTTGAATTTTTGGATGTGAAACGATTGATTCTGAAAATTCAGATTAAATTTTTAAGATTTTAATGAATTTTATGTCTTTTTTTCCACGGTGTAAGATGCTCTTTTGTTTTCATAAAAAATATTCCAAATATTCAAAAGAAGTATTTGTAACCCAAAGAGAGATGTAAAAACTGAAAAATGCAAAATGGATTTATCTTTATATCAGTTTCCAAAAGTATGTTTTTTGCTCCATGATTAATTTCATGATGCCTTTTTAATAATTAACTAGATATAGTAACTTTTCTTTCTTGTCAAAAATATCAGAAATGGGTTTTGAGGCTATAGATATAGCTATATAATAATGTTTATCTTTTAGTGTCAAAAAGAGTATCTGCAGCATTTAGTTTAAGCCTAGGAAAAAGGAGGCAAAATACCCCTGTGGTCATTTTGGAGGTGCTTCTTTTAGTAATTTGAAGCTCAAGAGAAACTTTATTTATAGATTTATCTCTATATATTTTTGAATAGTAAGATATATCAAGTATATCACAAAATACCAAAGCTGATACTGAGGCTATATGGAGGTACAGCTAAAGGCCTTCTTTTACAAGCTGCTCAGGTAAATGGGAGGGACAGATTCAGAAAGGATTGTACCTAATTATGAGTTAAATTTGAGATATAAATTGAGATAAAGATGAAGTTAATCCTGTGTTACCTTGGAGATACAATTGAAGATATTATCTGAGTTAAGGCTGAGTTAACTTGGAGATCACAATCAAGGTGGTTGTAAGGGACTTGTAGGCAAGTCCTACCCCAATATCTCCTGTGTTTGTTTATATCCATGGTAAATTGTCATTCATGGCCCCAAACCTCAAATATGGCCATCAGGTAATATCCTGCTTCATTGGCCCTTTTGGCCAATTTCTAACCTCACCAACCCCCAGGCCAATACCCCTAAATTTGGGCCTGGGGGGTCATCTAGTCTTCCAGGGGCCTCTGGTCCATCCCATTTGATTAGGGGATTCATGGCTTAAATGGCATGATTGGGCCATTCAGGCCCCCAGACCGTAATCCACAGGCCACATTCCATGTGATGTGGGACACTTTAGGGCTGTTTTGGCCAAATTCTAATGAGTCCAAAAGGGGGCCAAGGGGGGATTCCAGGTGGGCCCACCTGAGCCTATTTTAGCCAAAAAACTTAAAATTGGTGCAAGGACCCAGGGAAACAAGAATGGCCATAGCCTAAAGACTCAAACGATGGCCTCTGGTAATCACCAGAGGCCACCAGCCACCTTCAATAAGGGGTTTCCCCTTAAGATCAGGGAAACCTCTGGCCCAATTCTGTGGGAACCAGGAGTGGTGCATATATGGTACTATATACTATTAGATACCATTTTCCCTCAGAAATTCAATGGTGATGTTTGCAAGCCTCCATTATTCCATTTAAAATCAAGTCCCCAAGCCAATCACCCATTTCTAAGGAAGGATTAAGCCCCTCAGTCTTACAATTCATGGTGGCTACCAGAAGATCACTCAAGGACCACAGCTCTCTGGATTTCCAGGTGTTGGTTATCTCATTACAACAGTATTCCCTCAAGAGAATACTGGCCCAGGATTCTTCAAGGGCAATTTAAAGAGTTTTTTAATCATTGAAATCTGTTGTCAAGCAATCAAGCACTCCAGCAGTCCTTGGACAACTCAATTGATCCATTAAGGCAGTATTTGGGCAGCCTGTATGGCATTGGCCCATTTGGGCCAATTCATATTCCACTGTGGGATTTCAAGACACAGTTTATTTCTCAAGATAGCCAGATCTGTATTAACCCAAAACAGTCAATATGGCTGGGTAATCAACCCTCCAGGATACGTATTCAGATTTTCACATATACTGGCCACCTTTTCCTCCCTGGGGGACTTTTTCCCCAGTTGCTTAATATATTTTATTTATTTTTACTCTTATTTTCTTTTCATTATTAAAGTAAATACTGATAATGTTAAGTCAGTCATTTGCACTTCTTTCTTTTCCTGTAAGTGGATATTGGTGGTGATATCCTTTACTAATTCCATTGTTCTTTCTGGAAGGTTGAAAAATTGAATTGACGATTAATTTGGTTGGCTCTTTGGCTTTTTTCTTTCTCTTATTATCCTTTGTCCTTTGGCTTCATTCTTATCTTTGGCATATCTTGTACGGCTCTCATTTTCTCTTAAAGAAATATATTTTTCTTCTATTCTCTTTATACTTTGGGGCCCTCTAAGTGTGTCCCTGATTCCTGAGCTTCACGCCACTCTTGTTATTCCCAACAGCCACTGTGACATAAGCACATATGAGATATTCACTGGTATTGGTGAAGTTTGCATTTCTATCATTTAAGACTAATTTATTGGGAGAAAAAACTTTTCTTTTCCCATAGCAACTTCACTTCTGAGGCCGCAATTGATTATTTTCATGGGAAAATAGCTAAGAGTGCAAACAATAATGAAGAGCGCCAATGTAAGCCTTGAGGTATAATTTACAAGCTCAAATGGGAAACAAAGAGCTTTAAATAAAAATTTCAAAATTTAAAAACAATCAGCATTATTCATATTTAGAACTCATTACTTTTCTTGAAGGAAAGGTTTCATAAAGAGAAATATGGATAGCTTTTTTGTGAAAAAGTAAACCCATGGATTCAAGTCCAGATTTGGATTCTTCACAAACATTTACCTAGGGTAACTCAATGGGGTGAATAACTCTAAATCAATTCTATTGGGTGGTAATATGGAAAATACTTCGATACCTCACCATCAATACCACATGAAATATTTGTGTAAATTTTTGTTTTTTGCATTTTGAAACTCAAATAATGGGATCCTGGAAATTCCCATGTTACATGTAGACCAAAATTTGTATTTTTAATTTTTTTAGAATGTAAAATTACTATTTTGTTAGAAAAATGTTTGCTACAACCATTTTTGATATTCATCTTGAATCCTGAACTAACATTTTTGAGGTGAAATTTGCTAAGGAGGACAAAAAGACATGAAAGAGAGCGAGGGCAAGGAGGTAATGAGAAGCTCTGACTCCTGTATCAATTTAAGTTCCTAATTATTTTCCATGAATAAGCTCTAAAATGATGATTTGAACCATTTTGGGACCAGTACCTATTACATTACCTTATGGCAACCAGCTGTTGCTATGCTATTTACTTGAATCTATAGGAATTGTGGAAAAATTCAAAAATTCATCAAAATAAAAATTCTTAATTAATCTCCCTGAACCATTTAGTACCATGGGTAAAAAGCTATATTATACACTAAACCCAGAAGAACTATTTATCCATAAACAAAGTCAAATGTTTTACTTGAAGTCCATTTTTGATGATTCTTCATGCAATCCTGAACCTTCAAAATTGCACAAAAAATGCAATATTTGATGAAATTTGCAACTAAATTTAGAGCTTTGGGAAAATATTCATTTTTTAATTATTGAATATTTTCTGTGTTAAGTTCATTATGCCTTAATGATGAATTTGCTTGTAGCCACATAAAATCACTTAATCTGTTTGTTTTAATAACTTCACATGTCAGAAGGTGACATAATAATTAAAAAAATGTAATTTTTCTCTCAGTTAGCACCATGGAGCACCTCTTTTAGCTTTTTAGACTCAAAAGGAGCCTACTGTTTCTGTATTTTTTTTAATATTCCTCACCATTGTTCTGGAATATCCATAAATCTCTCATACCATAGGTATCAGTTATTGAATCATTATTTAGTATCTTTATCTATCCAAATTGGAAAGAAAGACTTTGAATCAAATAACATATCCATTTCCAATTGTATTTTCAGCCATAATTGTTGTATCACTGCTTTATATTGGCTCTTGTTCATTTAAATCCACAAGAAACCGAGTTAGTCACCTCTGAATTGCTTTTCAAGGTTTTTTTGGAGTCCCAGTGAGTCATTTAGAATATTCTGAAAGGTTTTTTCCCAAGGCTTTGGAGATTTACTCAATAATCTATTTCCAGAATCACCATGTGATATGGTAATGAAAAGGCTATAATTATGGTCGTGAAATGAAATTAACAATCAAAAATAAGTTGAAAGGACTCTAATATGATTAGATAGTGTTTATGAATCAACTTAAAGCCCTTTTTTCCGCAATTATCTTTTGGGTCAAAATAATAATTGAAAAACTATTTACTACTATAATAATATCTAATTAATTCCCAGAGTGCTTCTGATTGCTACAGCTTTAATGTATAAGAATTATAATCAAAATAGGATAAGTTCTTATTTTGGTGAGGAGAGGACCTCTTTTTATCTTCCTACAGGGTAGTGGGAGATTAGCCACCTTTTTACACGACCATGAACCACAGGTGCAATATGAACTTTTAATGACTAGAAATGTGGTTTTGGGACCCCAATTTTCCATTTTTACCCCATGTAGGATAAAAAAATTTTCTAAAAACCTTTGAGGCTTTTTTTGGTGCTTCTAAGGCACCAGAAGCAAACATTATATTTCTGGGGGCCTCTGATTAGTCAAATTAGTAGTAATCAAAGGTTAATCATATTTTTAATAGAGTTGATGATGCATAACTCAATTATACGCAAAAGTATCCCACTGAACCACCCTGTACAGGAAGGTGAGGTCATTCATTATCCAAATTAACATTAATCAACTTATAAACAGACTTTTGATGAATTTTAAACCTCATAATTAAATGTTTGGGGATATTATCCCACAATACCACTTGGTGTGGGATTATTTACTTAAGTCCTCAATAACTTTGTCAGTTTGTAAGACAAAAAGCTTAAATTGGCTTTAATTTGAGCCACACAAGTGAGCTCTCAAAAATGGTTATATTTATTACCTGCTTTGGATTCAGCATGTCATATTTATAGAGGTTCAAAGTAGGTTCAATTATATTTCAAATAGTATTTTTATAGTTTTGGGAGAAAAATTCCAGTAATGTTTGATCTGTGTAAGATAAAGGAGTAACTGTTACATTATTATGCATCCTTACTGTGGCAATTTCAGAAAATATGTCTATTGATAGGTTTCTTACTAAAACTGTGGAAGCTAGATGAGAGGTCAAAAAACTGTATCCTTTTTCCAGGTTTGAGAAATAGGATTTGTGTGGTGATTTCTGATTCAGTAATTCCACAGTCTTGGATATAGTAGCATTGGATAGCCCTCATTAAAAAACACCATAAAACATCGCACTTGGGTTTTCTGTGATCCAAACTCTATATTTAAGATGAGAGGTGAAGATTAATATTTATGCTCAGTAAGAGCCTACAGCCTCAATAGCTTGGGTAAGTCTTATTTTTTGGTAATAAGAATAATATTTTGTGAGAGGGAAAGGTTTCCTCATTAAGATATTCAAATTTACAGATTAGCCTTGTTAGCTTCTGCTCTTTGTTTTTATTGCCTTATTCTACCTGGATTTGGTTTAATAAAGGTCAAAGTTGTGTATTTCACTCCTGTTTGTGTATCATGTTAATGGTACTTTTGAGTTTCATGTTTGTTATCTCATTTTTATTAACAGGCTGGTATACCCCTCTCCAAAAAAAGGCTTATCATTGATGAGACTCTTCTGTACTCATAGAGGCTTTTATTCCTTTCAGATTTATCCTTCCATCTGTAATATTTTTTTCATTTTCCACCATGCTTGACCTGGTGGTATGTCTTTGCATCCAGTCAGGTTTGCTTTGTGTGTCATATTTGAGTTTCATTTCTTGATTTTGTCTCATAAAAGAATTCCAATTCTCTAGACTCACCCATTGGTCTTATATATACTTATAGAATACACCTTTTGATATTCTGTATCTAGAAGGAAACTATCTATTTCTGCAATTTGAAGGACCAAAAATTCAATATTCAATCTTCATTTTTCCTAAGTGTGGTATCACAAGCTGTTTTTGAACTGTTCCAAGTGATCTAATCCTCCCTGAAGCACTTCTGAAATTTCTGTCTTCTGTTAGAAGTAATCTTCCATGCCAGTCAGGGAAGTGTTTGTCCAAGGATCTCTTGGATACCACTGTGACATTTTCTCCTTTATCAATGATAAAAGAATATTTATCCATCTCAATTTGATATGCACTCTTGATGGTGTCCCATAACTAATGCCCTTCCTGATTTTTGTATTTCCAAAAATATTTGGGCACCTAGGTTTATCTTAATTCAATGATCATCACCAGTTTTTTCTGAAATTTCATTCCTAGTGATGGTAGAGTTAATCCTCTATGGTAATTCTTTTTGTAAGATTTTAATATGGAAAAATAAGTGGAAATTACTATATATTTTTCTTTTTGTACTCTGAATTTCCTAATTAATAATGATTAATAAGAAATAAGCAATTACAGTAATAGAATCTTATTTTAATTGTGGTGTAGAGTATATTAAATCATTTGAAAATAACTAATAATATAAGCTATATTGTAAAAAGAATATAATAAAATAAATATATTAAGAGCTTAATATTTAATATATTAAGGCTAATTGTTACTTTTACCATAATATAGTAATACCTGAAAAATTTATATTTATTAAAGATAACAATCTATAGCTACAATATTACTAATATTGAAGTTATAAATCAATATAAATACTCTTTATACTGATAAAAAATACTTCAGAGAAAAATCAAGAGATAAATTTTTAAAAGAGAATAAAATGACCTACTTTTGACACTTAATATAACGATTTGTAATTACTGTATGCCTGAAGAAGTAAGTAAAGCCTTTTTAGAATGAAGTTACACTTATAAGTGGTGAGAAATACAACTTTTACTATCTTATGTGTACTTAGAGATTTTCCAGAGAATTTAACAATTTTTTAACGAAACATTTATATTAAAACTCAAGATTAAGTGATTAATAGAAGCTACATAGAATCAGTATTTTACAAGTAATATTTTTATACAAAAAGAACAAAGTGATTTACTTTAGTATTTAATATTCTATTGAATTTGATTCATCTGAGGGAGAACCAGAGGAAGAAAGGTCCTTTATATAGTAAATATCCTTCATTATTGTGAGCTTTTGAGGTATGTATAACATAACCATCAGGGAAAAAATAATGTTTTATACATTTGATTTGGTAATAAACTGACTCATCATATTAATTCAATGTGAAAATAAGAAAAATATGTATAGCTTTATTTTTGAAGAAAAGTTATAAATATCATGTCATTTTGGGATTCTACACCAATAATAACCTACAGGGGACCCATAGAGCATTTAAGCCAAAATACACGATTTCTAGTTTTATTGGAAACTTGAAGAGTCTCACAGTAAAATTGGGCAATTTGAAAAGTTTTACTAAAATTTTTAAATTGTTAAATTTAAGCTTGTGTTTAACAATGCATACATTTTATGGAGACTTAAATAAATTTAGCTAAAATTGAGGTATTGTGTATATTTGCTGAATTTGCTAAGGATTTGCTATACTGGCTGTAAATCCTGCTTGAGCTCAATTTAAATGGATTTAAAGCCATACAATGGCTTTAAAAAAATAAAAGGAAAAAAACCATGCAAAAAGGTGGGACAAAGAAAAAAGGCAAAAAGAGCAAGGATACCCAGCTTTTGGGATCTTCCAGAACTGAAATAAGGTTTACCTCATGTATGAAAGTAATCTAAAAATTATCTGAGCTTCAAAAGCAGACTTTAATTTAAAATTAAAGCCTAAAATGGTTTATTCCTCTTTTGGACAGCAATTCAAAGCTGCCAAAGAGTAAATCCCTATATGCAGGCTTCAAATCAAGGTTCTAAAAAATTTCAGAAGTTAAAGAATCCTAAATTTAAATTTAAAAGCATTGACACACTATCAACAGTCAATTTTTGATGTGTATTGCTATTTTTACATTAAAAAATAGCAATAACTTGAAAAATCCATAGAAAATCCAATTCTCAATGGATTTAACTGAACTTTTCACACATCTTGGAAATTGATGTTCTATGTGTATATGTATTAAGGTTTAATTATCTCTCATTGTTTCTATTATTTTGTATTTAGCCTTGAAAAGTCCACTTTTGATTATTCTTGAAGAAAATTAGAATTTCTTTCAAAATTTATCAAAAATCTTATGTCAAATATTTTTGCTTGAAACTTTATTCTTAAGTTGTTCATTTGCTAACCTGTAATAGAAAAAAAAATTCTATATTAAAGCTTAAAATGATAAACTTAAATGAGGATTAAAGCTACTTTTAGTTAATAATAAGACTGGTAACTTTAAATTTAAATGAAAAATAAGTTACCTTAGGCTAATAACCTTTTTTTAAGCATGGTTCTTCATTTTGGATCTGAGAATGCCCTATCTATCCATTATTGATCATTAGAGCTTCTTTGAAGTCATCAAAGAAGCCTTTAAATTACTGATTATGTCCATAATCATCATTCAATCAATCAGAAATTTTGATAATGATAACATTTTATTCTATATAAAATCATACATTATTGAAGTTTTTCTTGAGCTATTTTCTTCTTTATCAATTTTAAAAAAAAATTGAACTCATAGAGCTTACATTATATTGTTTTCATCACCAATAACTGATTTTATCTAAGAGAATCATTATCTAAAAATTCCTTTTAAATCCACAAATCTCCTCTGAAAAACTCCTAAATCTTATTTCATCCTGAAAAATCTCTTTTATTCCTTTAAAATATTCATTTTTCCATTTTTTTAACCTATATAGTCAATTTAATACTACAACTGTTTTGGCTTGACTTGTTGTATTAAATGAATATTATAAGCAATTTTTCTCTGAATTTCTATATCTTCTTCCTCTACTATTAGTTTTTTTATATAGAATTTCTCTATGAGAATTATCTTTGCACAGTGTTTGTGATAATTTCCCCTATAAATGACAATCTTATTATTGATAAGTTGTTAACATTATTCTTTTCCACATAAAGTTTTCTCATCAAGAGCTTTTATATTTCTCATTATCATAACTGTCAGTGAATATAATAATAATATAATAATTAGCATTTATTACAATTATTGAGAATCTTATTATTATTGAAGTATTTCTGCTTTTTTCTATATACAACTATTTTAATAATTATATGAATTTGTGGTGATGATTTTTAAGTGTATTATAATTTCTGCTGAGGGCAGTCATAGTAATATTGATGTTGATTAGTATTATAAAGATTTTCATACACAAAGCTAAACTTTGAATGTCTGGCCATGCTTTCAACAAATTTTTGAGAGATAAATAATATTCTAGACCTAAATTTACATAAAATTGCCATATTGAATTATATTTGGCTTTTTTGGGAATTATACCTTATAAATAATCTTTATAGTATTAATAAAGTTATTTTTCTTAAGAATATTTCTTGAAACAATATACTATTGAGTTTTATTCAATAGTTTTCTCTTTTATGACTAGTTATTCTAGTATAAAGTTAATAATAACATAATTTTGATTAATAGCTCATTAATTTTTTAATTTTTTTTTCATTTAAGAAAATAAATTAAAAGTATTAAAAATTAAAAAATATTTTACGAAATTTTTTTTTCTACTCTTAGACAATTGTCTTTATTGGTGACATGATTGGCCATAAATTACTTTGAAAGCAACTTTATTACATAAGATGTGCTATGAAGTTCTTTTTATTATTTACTCTAATGATTAAATAACTCAAAATTTTATTCTAGTTTTATCTACCAGGTATTTTTCTTCCAACTCTAGCACTTCAGAGTCAAGTGTTGAAGCTCAAATTAGCCCAATTCTCAAAGGACTACTTACAAAAGAACCCTTTAAAAGACCAACAGGTGAATTTCATCAATTTCTTAATCAATTTTATTCAAAATTGACATTAAATGACTCCTACTAGAAGTGAAAGCAACTACTCTATCCCATCAGCTGGATCTGCATATGGACATTCAAGTCTTAAATCCAAAATACAAGAATTCCCGCACAGAGGAGAGGCACATCTGGAGGATGCAAGAGCTTCCACCAGTTCCTCAAGATTAGAAAACACCATTTAAACTCTTCTTGAGAGTCCAGAAGCTTAAATTAGTTCTATTCCTGTTCTACCATCTTAACAACTTCCAGGAAGCAGCAGTGGAGATATACGAGTCTCAGGAAAAGAACTGGTTTATGGCAAAAATGCAGAAGTAGTGGCAACTTCTGCCAAGTTTGTGGATATGGACAATGAACTCCTATCTTCAAGTAAATAAATTCTGAGGTTCAGAAAAGACATAAACCTTTGAAATTTTGGACACCAATGTCTTGCTAAGGACAAGTCCAAAAGATAAAAGCTTGGTGAAAAAAACCAAAGCATGTTATCAGAGGATCAGAGGAAAGGAGTTGGCCCAGAAGAAGGAAAACACCCCTTTTGGTAGATCCCCAAGTATCCACAAGCACCAAAAAAATATAAGCAAGCCCCAAAGACAAACTGAAAGGGCAAGCAAAAGGCAAAGGTAAAGGGAAGATTCAAATTGAAAAAACCTTACCCTCAGAATTACAGAAATCCAAAGAAGTAAAGGACAGCCATGGACAATGTGTCCAATATGGAAAGAACCTTGAAGGAATTAAAAAAAAGGAGGAGGAAAGAATGAATGAATCCTCATCAAAGAAATATATTTTGCAAAGTGTGTATCTCACTTTGAATCTTGTAATAAAGAAATTTTAAGAAAGCTCAACAATTTTGAGTATATCTAACAGAAGTTGGGTAGAAGAATTTTACAAGTCAAATAATAACAAAAGACCATTATGGCTCTGTAAAATATGAATAAATACAATATTTTTTCTTTGATGCATATTTTTCAAAGGATAGAATCCAAATTCACATTTCTTCATAAGCCAGATAATAACTCTATTTTTGTTATCACTAGACAATTAAAATAATTAAGAATACAAGTTCAAAACTTGGAAATTGCAAATGGTCACAATGCAGCTCTTTTCCAGGAACAATTCAAAAAAAATTATAAAGCAAGACTTTAATTCAAAGAAGATATTCAATAAGTTATTGGAAATATCTCATTGAATAATGAGCTACCAATTGAGTCTAAACCAATTCTAGACATAAATGTGATTTACATAATCATACAATTTC
Organism: Austropuccinia psidii; assembly: GCA_023105745.1. NCBI lineage: Eukaryota > Fungi > Basidiomycota > Pucciniomycetes > Pucciniales > Sphaerophragmiaceae > Austropuccinia > Austropuccinia psidii. Next base: position 25,870,001 of record JALGQZ010000002.1, read on the forward strand.
AAGTAATTCAGAGGTGAAAAATGCCTCCAATTTTAAAGACATTACAAGATTAGAGGAAGGGCCTACCTTTAGTAGTGAAGGATAATATAATCATATGGTATTTATGAAAACAATTGATATGTTTGAAAAAGACATCAAAATACCAGATGAATATATAAGCTCAATATTACACATTATTTGACAAATCAGCAAAGGAATGGTACTATAAAATGAGACAAGACCATAGTAAACACTCCTGGCCTTGGTGGAAAGAAGAGATCAAATTCAAATAAGCTCATTCCTCCTGGAAATTTAGAATAAAAAATTATTTTGTAGCCATTTTTGATATTGAGAGGGACAGGCCCATGTCCTGGTTCCTTAAGCAGAAAAAACAATAACTCCCCTCCATCCTGATAAGTCTGAAACAATGGTACATAAGAGTATATTGAAAAAATGTGGTGGTGACCTAGAGAATTCTATAAGAAGAAGATGTATTGATCCTTTCTCTACAAAATATTATACCAATTAAATAGAAGACATAAGTACCAAAAAATTGTTTTAAATCAGTATCAACACCCAATAGACAATAAGACTAGTAGGAAACCAATTTCTAGAGAAAGACCAAATAAACCACAAAACAGATATCCTTTGAATTTTCATAAATGTGGAGTACATCTCATTTGGCCAATACTTTTCCTAAGGAAACAAGAATTAATGAGATAGAACTTGAAAAACCTCAAGACACCAAGGAGAACAATGAATTTACTGTACAAGAAAGTGCTCCTGAACCTTCTGAAGAAGAAGATTTACCAGATAAACTTATTAAACAAAACATAAATGTGTTCTTTGAACTCACAGATGTGCATACTCACTTGCCACAATATAGTGATTAATGTATGGATCTCATACATGTGCAAGATGCAGAAATTCAGAAAGCCAAACCTGCTAGAGTTAAAGCTTATACAGCTGGATCTTGTTCCATCACTAATATTGTGATAAGAAACATAGAATTCAATCTAAATCGTGACTCAGGTGTCTTCTGCACTTTTGTTGGTAAAATTTAACCTGAGAAATTTATACTAATTGGCAAGAAAAGGTTCTTCCAATTGAAGGTATAAAATTCAGTAGTGCTAGCCAAGATATGCATCTGTTGGGAATTTTTGAAGCAGAAAGAATATTTACCCATCCTGCAGAAAGTATTAGACAGAAAGTTAAGTCTTTTGTTATGAACAATTGTACCTCACAACATTTCATTCTTGGAAATGATTATCTTAATATCTACGGTATTTATATTAATAATCATAAGGACAGATACTTCACAATAGGGGAAAATAAAAGAAAAAAATCCTTTTCCACTAGAAAAGAAATAATCAACTTTCATGAGAAAGTTGAAAAATTTCAATAAGGAGAAATTTTTGACTGATCAATTTATTGAAGCACAAATTAGTCCTGAATTGAAATCAGAAATGAAAGAAGACCTTATTTAAATTCTAATCCATTATAGGTAAGCCTTTTCTTCTGATAATGAACCAATAGGGGGTATTAAATTCCATGAAGTGGACAATATGCTTGCTGTGAAAATATCTTATCCTTTACTGTTAAGAAGACCAGCTTACCTAGCTAGCCCTAAAGCTAGAGAAGCATTAGATTCTCATTTTAATGAACTAATTAGACTGGGATTTCTCAGAAAATCTGTAAATAATGAGGAAGTAGAAGTCAAAACCCCTGTAATAATTACTTGGTATAATTATAAGTCAAACATCATTGTTGATTGCACAGAATTGAATACCTTTAGCATTACATACAGGTATCCAATTTCTAGAACCCATGAGACTTTTCCTCAATTATCCAAAGCAGATTCATCACTTCTATGTATTCACTTAAAGGTTTCCATCAGAATGTTTTGACACCTCATGCTAGTACATTTTTGAGGATAATTTTCAATTGTGGTACTTATGAGTATTTGAGGATGTGTTCTGGAATTAAAAATTCATACTCTTATTATCAAAGAATAATTAATACCATTTTCCCACATTTATTATCAGAGGTATAGTTAATAATATATATTGATGACATCATTATTTGTTCAGAAACCTGAAAATTCAATCTATAGATTCTTTAATTGGTACTTAAGGAAATTATTCACATAAACATTAAAATATCTCGTAATAAATTTAATCTTGGTTCACATGAGCTAAAGGCTCAGGGACATGTAGCTTTGGGATTAAGCCTTTTTTTGATCAAAACAAAGTGGCTGCAGTTGTTTTGAAACAAATTCCACAGAAAAAGGAATGATGCCTTTTTTAGGGTTGGCTAGCTATTAAAGTCAACACCTTAAGAATTCTGCAATTTATGCCAGATAATTATAAAAAATTTGGGATCAATAAACTGTCTTTCAAATGAAACAAGAAAGGATTCAGAAATATGAAAAGATCAAGCATTCTTTAAGCAATGCACCATTATCATTTTTTCCATACTTGAAAGCTCCTTTCAAGCTATATATCAATGGATGTGGTGAATGTTTAGGTGAAGCTCTTCATCAAGTTCAAATTTACAATGACAAGCCTTATAAAGGTCCAGTTTGTTTTATCTCATAACAAATAAAAACTATTGAGGCTAAATATTGAGAAAGGCAAATGAAGTGCCTTTTCCTTGTATGGGAACTGGTGAAACTTAATTATTACCTTTATGGTAGTGTATGTGAGCTAATTACTTCTTTTAATTCTGTTAAATAGCTTTTCAGCCTGTGACTTAAAACCAGAGCACAAGCATGACATCCAAATAATATAAACCAATGGTAAAGTCAAGATACTACCAAAACATGGAGCTGAGCCAAATCTGCTCAAAAGGTGTCAAACAAAAGAGGAAACGCACTACTTTCCAAATACACAAGTCCCACCATCATAGGAGAAGGAATAAGAAACTTATTCCTGTTCAAAGTTGCTGCTGAGCACAAACCTTATTTTTCACTTCTCATCTGAAATTTGGAGGAAGAGACTTAACCCCATCAAATGTGTATTCAAATTGAAGCTCTAAGTCAGGGCTATCCAATGGTACTAGCCAAACTGAGATAGAATCAAAAGTACAGAAGCTATGGCCAAAATAAGGTCAAATAAGGGTGAATAAAATATACAACTCCCATCTAGCTTGTACAGTTTTAGTGTGGGATACCTAAAGTGAGGTCCTTTTTGAAAGAGCACAATCAGGGCTATCTAATGGTGCCTTTCGTTTCTCCATATCTCATCTGGAAAAAAGGTTATGGAGAAAATAAGCTCCATACAGATATTGAGAAAATCATATGTATGAATAACAAAATTTGTACATGGCATAACTTTGCAATATTTGATGTTACCCATACCAAATGAGGTACCATTGTGTATATCCCATTAAGGGCTACACAATGAACCAACTTTGAGCTCAATATTTCCAAAACTGACAAAGGTATAGCAGTTTTAAGGTTAAAATTCCACAATTGGGCCAATACACCTTTACTGTGGGATAATATCCCAAAACCATGATTATGAGGTGTCAAATAGACAGAGGAGCATGGTTATACTTCAATACCGGTGTCCCATACAGGTTCTGTACAGTATTCTACATGTCATACACATCAGAAGAGGGCTGTGTGGTCCCCAGATGAAAATTTTCACCCGGTATTGGTGAAAACTGCCCAGATGTGGTTCCAAAACCACATCTGATCCCAATACAGTGCACACAGGCTTTGTGGAAACCAAAATCCAGTACTCTGAAGTGAAAAACTCTTCACTTACTCTATGTGAATGGTCTAGAGCACCATTCCACCCCATTTTAGGATAAAAGGAGGCCTTTTCTCCACCAGAAATGCTTTCCTCATCCTGCTCTTGAATTCCTATGAAGTACTACTGTCTAAAACATTTATTCTCTTTGAAATAATCAGGTATACTTCTAATCTTAATTACTGTAGTAGTTATTATTGTAACCCAACAGATAATTATTTCACCCAGGGCTTTCAGCAATGCTCACCACCACTCAAATCCTATAGTAAAGCCCTGAAATACTATTGTAAACCCTTTTTAATTGATTTTATCCATGTCACAGTCATATTTAGAGTTGTATCTACTATTTTACTTACTCTATCATATACTCAAACTGACGGTTTGGGGACCTGGCCATGTTTTTTGACCTTTTGGACCTTTTTTCATGTGAAAAGTGAGTTTTTCTCTTATATTCTTAATTTCTGACATCATTTTTTTCTTTTTTAGGCATTAAATTATTAAAAAAATGATATAATATATCTTATTATTATTTTTTTGAGTGGTATATCATTATATACCACTGTGTTTTTTCTTATTATTGCTTCTTTCATGTGGTTTATTATAATTTAATCACCATCATACTTATCTTTTGGCATTTTTTGCATATTAAAACACTTGAAGACATTGATATTGTTCCTTTTTAATTAAAAAGAACACCTCTTATACTGTAAACCAACAGTATTAGATGTGTGGTTGGGCATATTGATGGTTTCAATTGCTCATTACATTAACTTTTGAGCCTACACTTGTTAGTTACAAGTTAATCTGTGAGATTCTGGTACACAAAGAGTGCAACAGAAATCCACAAGCTATATGTTTGACTTGTGATTGATAATTTCAATCACAACATCATAATACAAGGGTATAATATAGAAATATATTGCCCAGAGGCCATTCTTAGATGTGAAAACCTCATTATAAGAAGTATTAAATGAAATAAGCCCTCTTTTTCTTTGATTCAGTGGAATGAAACTTCATACCACTTGAAACCCAGTTGCAGGAAAACACACCAGTGACACCCTCAGAATTAGAGGGAAGCGAGGGCAAAGGAAAGAGGCACAGTGAAGGCCTCATTACAGCAAAGAAGTGGACACCAATTGGCACCCAGAGGAGTAGAAAACCACAAAAATCTGCATCAATATATTTTAAACCAACCTTGATCACTTTTACAGGGAAGATTACAATAATTAACCCAGTTGTAACCTCTAAAGGCAAATTGCCCAAAGCGGTAGACAATGAATTTGTACAAGGCACAGTCAAAGGTAAATAACCTAATGCCATTAAGTTGTTGACTTCTTGCAAACACTGATATGTCACCTGTACACCTCAGGAACCTTGGAATCCCAAGGAACCAGCAAGAAGACAGAGGAGGATTTTTCCAGCACCAGAAGACCTGGAGGAGGACACCTTGGACACAGTGGATGGCAAAAAATTGAGGGAAATCATACCCACTCTGCCATTCACTTTCCAATTCAACAGAAGCCTCAAATCAGAGGACTGGAAGGATATGGAGCAAGTTCTTCAGCTCCACCAACTCCTCAAAGACCTTTTCCAATGGAGCATGGACCACAAGAGGTTCAACCTAGCATCCCACTGGGCAGAACTTGGAGAAAGTTACCAGAAGATATGTCTCAGAGAGATACCCTTCAAAGACCTTATGGAAATCACCAAAGGTTGGAACCCCACCAGGCAGTTCAGACTCCTGGAGGAGAGGGAAACCAGGATAAGGGAAAATTAAGACACTATCTGTCACAGGGGCTCTAGTGGAAAACAAGAGTGGCCTGGCACTCAGCAATCGGGGAGCTCACTTGGAAGAATCCAAAGAATAAAGAAAATAAACTAAAAGAATTGATTTCCTCTTAGAAATATGCAGGTACAAAGATGAGATGCAATAAGAGGAAAAAGAAGCCAAATGGCCAAAGAGCCAACCAAGTAGGTCCTTAATCACTGTTTTAACCTGCCAAAATGAACAATGGAATCAGTAGGGATATGACCACCAAATATCCATTCACAGGTGAAGAAAGAAAAGAAAGAGGTGCTAAATGACTTACATTATAATATTAGTATTCACTTAACAGAATGAAAGGAAAATAAATATAATATTAAATCAAAATATATCAATTAACTGGGGGAAAACCCCCCAGGGTCAAAGGAGGCTGGTATATGTGAAACGTCAAGAGCTTGACTCCTTCAGGCTGACAGCTGGTCTGTATTGAATCCTTGAAGGTGTATTTTAGTGCTTGATGAAGCTTATAACTTCCCAAATTGGGAAATGAACTGGGTTGAATGAAATTCCCATTTTGTAAGAATGAAATACAGGTCTTGATGGGTCCAGACTGTATTGAATGAATGTGGTTGCCAAGGTGAATTGATTGATCACTGAACCTTGGTGAATTGTTTTGGAACTTCCTCTTGAATATCCCTTCAGAATGTACTGCCAGTACTCCCTTGGAGGAATACTGTGAATGAAAATTACCAATGATTGCTTGAGGGTGTCATTGGTATTTGAGATTGACACTTGTCTTTGAGCCTTGATGAATCCTCTGGATGACATTATGCCTTGATGAGCTGATAAAAAATTGAAATAACCATTTGATCTTGGCCTCATTGGATTTCTGGTGAAAAACAAGGCATAATGATGTATAACATCATTTATGGTACCTTTGGTTATTGGAGGGTGAAAATAGCCAAAGTTCATTTGGATTGATGCCAGGAGGATAAGAGTGAAAAATGGGTTTTGATGGCTTCAGAGGTGACAAAGTGTCTTTTGGGTGACTTGGCCATTTTTGGGTTTTGGCCAAATGCAAATAATACAGCTTTAAAACTTTATTTGCGGAAAATGCGCAGAAATGCACAAAATGCACAAAAGTGCGCAAATCTGTATTTTAAGCTTAAGATACCAATTACAGGCTTTTGGGCTGTATTTTCCCTGTTGACTGGAAAATACAAAAGACTATCCAGGAAAGGCCTGATGATGATAAAGGGGCCAAGCTGGGCCTAGATGGTGAAATGGCCAATTTGGCCAATGCTTATGGATATGGCCAAATTTGCATAAATTGAATATGGCATGAACCTGCTATATTGAGGTCCAAGAGGGTGAATTTCCATGGTTGTGACAGTACCCCCCACCTTGAAATCCTGAGCTCCTGAGCACCAATACAAGGTGAAGCCTGTTGAGGCTATTGGAGATATTTTTGGAGAGGGATTCAAGAGGAATGATTAAGGTAAAAAATTTGAAACTGATATTAAGAATTTGACATATGATTCAGGACTTGCTTGATCTTCTTTTGACATTGGCTTCATGATTGATGTGATTTGAAAATGAATTATGGTTTTTGAAATGACATTTGATGTGATAATGAAAATTTGAAAATTAAAATAAAATTAAAATAAAATTAAAATAAAATAAAAATAAAAGAATTAAATTGAAAATAAGAAAAGAAAAAGAGATAAAGAGAAAGGAATGTGGAGGAGGTACCAATCTTGATCACTGATGTTGACAATTGATTTGAATTGTCCAAGGACCTGGAAAAGAAGATTTGATTCCAGGCGCTCACAGAGTGGCCAAGGTGATGTTTTGAAATATTGTAGACCCCTCAGGGATGTGCACACCAGGAGAGGAACTTACTTTTGGTAATTATCACCCCCACCAGTGCCATAAAAAGAAAAGAGAATTGCTGAAGGAATGAATTGGAATTGGAAAGACTTGGAAAGAGATTAAGAAAAGGAATGGTCCATTTTCCCAAGTGAAAATGGCCATAATTTTGGAGTTGATGTTGAAAGCCAGGCCAAAGATCTGTGTCCAAAAATTGCAGATTGCTCACAGAGTGGCTAAGGTGATTCTTACAAAAAAGATAGTAGAATACCTCTAAAGGTGCATACCAGAAGTGGGACTTATTTTTGGTAATTCCTCTCCCTGTCAAGCACCATAAATGATCAAGCTCTTGATGATTTGGGTCCTGGATTTTCAGGATATAAGTAATGGAAATCCTTGATAAGCTCAGGATTATTCTTGCGGCTTTTGGTTGGTTCCAAAGTGGATCTTTCTGGGTCTTGACTGAAGCCTTTCCATTCCACCAAATACCATAATTTCCCTCTCATTCACTTTGAGTCCAGTTTTTGAGAGACTTCCTATTCCTATTCTTCTTCAATGATTATTGGAGGAGGAGGCTCTTGATGTCTTGACTGTTTCCAAGAGTGAAATATGGAGAACTGGGTGGATGGACTTCCATTGAGATGGTAGGAATGAGTGCTGACTTTCTTCAAGATTGGAAAAGGACTCAACAATCTTTCAGACAGTTTTTTGGTGGGTCCAGTTGATTTGATATTCTTGGAAGAAGCCATACCATGTCACCAGGATTGAAAAAAGGTGGACTTTATCTAGTTTTGTCTGCATACCTCTTGAACCTGTTTATGGCAACTTCAAGTTCTCTCTTGACATCTTGCTGTACTTATTGGATTGTTGTTGATAAATTTCCAGCAGGAGTATCTTGATCTATGTGAGCTGAGTCAAAATGAGGATCTCTTCCATAAACAGTGAAAAGTGGTGATTTTTTTGTTGAAGAGTGGTTAGAGTTATTGTAGGAAAATTCAGCCAGAGGGAGCCAGGTGTTCCAATCATCTTTATCATAGCTGACATACATCCAAACGTACTGTTCTAGCATCTGATTTACCCTCTATGTTTGTCCATCAGTCTCTGGATGGTAAGCATTTGACAGATCTCTTGAAATCTTGAGCTTCTTACAAAGATTGGTCCAGAAAGAAGAAACAAAAAGAGAACCTCTATCACTAACAATGCTTGAAGAAAGGCCATGCTTTCAGAAAATATCCTTGATGAATAAACTGGCCAAATTGAATGAAGTTATTGAAGACATTTTTGGAATAAAAACTGCCATTTGTGAGAATCTGACCACTATGACAAGGATTCAGTCAAAAGAATTGGAAAGTGGCAATTCAGTGTTGAAATCCATTGAGACAAATCCAAAGACCATTTGGAATTGGAAGAGGTTTGAGGAGTCCGAACTTCTTGTGATGAATATTCTTGTTTCTTGAACACTGTTGACAGGATGAGACATAATCCTTGATAAATTGAGTCATGCAAGACCAGTGAAAATCCCGCTTGACAAGTTTGAGAGTCTTCTCTTGGCCAGGGTGTCCAGCTGGAGGAGAGAAATGCTGAGTTGAACTTTGGGGTCATTTGGAACCACCACCCAATCTTTGAACAGGAGAAGTTGGGAAGAGGAATCACAAGAATAATCTTGGACAGATTTACCTTTACTCAAATCTTGAGGATCTTCTGGAGGGTTCATCTCCTTCCATTGGTGGTCCTCTGTCCAAATTTGCACTCAGTTGATGAAATGATAGTGTGTGGTCAAGAGGAGCCCTTGCTGTAGGAGTGAGAACAGATTGATGTCTTTGAGATCTTGTATTCTTGGCTGGAGGGCTATTCTTAACTGGCATTATTGAAGAAAAAAGATAAAATTTGATGATACTTGAGAATAAAACAAGGCTTTACCAAATCAATCAAATAAGAATCTTGATGAACTTGAGAAATAAATCAATAGTCTTGAAGTGAATCAATATGAATGAATTTTGAAGAATGAAGATGACAAATTCAAATTCTTATGAATAATCAATTTCAATCAATAATTCAAATCAAGTCAATCAATGAATGAAATCAAATCAATCAAGTCAATTCAAAATCAAATCAATTATGTCTTGAGGATTTCAATCAATATCTTCAAGAATCAATTCAATTTCTTGATGAATCAACATCAAATCAATCAATTAAATCAAATCTTGAGGATAAATCAGCTATCTTGAGGTATCAAATAATATCAATCAATTAAATCAAATCAGAATCTTGAGGTAAAGCCAATTTCTTGAATAATCAAATCAATAAATCAATAATTCTTGAGAAACTTCAAAATCAACAAATGATAACCCCAATTCAATGAAAACTGCTGAAATAATGAATCAATTAACAAAATTTTAATCAATTAAGCCTGATAAAAGAACCTGAATTCAGATATAAAATGAAAATGAAATTTGATTGATAATTAAGAAGAAAGTGGAATGGTTGGAAAAATTTAATAAATGAGGAAGAGAATCAATTTTCATTTGGATAAAATGAATGAGATGAAAATTGATGAGAGATAATGAAATCATAAAGAATCATAAGATAATAAAAATCTTAATTGAGAATGAGAGAAATGAATAATAATGGATGAAAGAAAAGAAGCGATTGTGAGTTAATTAAAATAATGTCACAGGGGCTCTTCTAAATGAAGAGGGCCTGGCACTCAGTGAACAGACTTACTTATGGAGGGCTTAAGGGAAGTACTCAAAGGATAAGAGCAATAAGACAAAGTGTAAAATTACTACTGATAAAGAATGAACATTAAAAGGCATGAAATAAAAACAAAATCAAGAACAAGGAGCCAACCACAAATAATCCTGAATCACTGTTTCAACCTGTTCAGAAAAAGAGAAAAGGATTAATAAGGATATGACCACCAAGACTCTTCTGAACAGGTGAGGGAAGGCTAAGACTAACTTAATAGTTAATAACATAATACTTCTGAGTAAGAAATAAAATAATATTAATAAATAAATAAAATATTTTAATTAACTGGGGGGAAAACCCACAGTTGGGTGAAAGGGGGCTGGTATATGTGAAAAAATGCCAGCCTGGAGTTTGAGTGTTGAGAAACCATGACTGTTTGATTGAAGAACCTGTATTTGAGATGTGAAACTGTATTGGTGTATCCAATACAGTTATTTGAATCAATACAGGTGCAAGCACCTGTATTGAGGACAGGCCTGTATTTGGTGAATCCTGTATTTGGTGAATCCTGTATTTGGTGAATCCTGTATTTGGTGAATCCTGTATTTGGGTTTTGCCAGTATTGAGCTGTATTGAGGTTTGAAACTGTATTTGGTGAATCTTCCATGAACCCCCTTGCTGATTAGGTGTTGGAAGATCTTCAATTAGTAATGAAGGGTAATGCCCTGCCTGTCTCCATGGCTGTGACAGCTAGCTTTTTTAGCTTCTTCTCTTTGCTTCAATGGCCTTGTACCTTTTTTTGGCTTAATAAAGGTTAAAGGTGTGTATTTCACTCCTTTTGTGTACAATGTTTATGTTACTTTTGAATGTCCTTCTTGTTCTCTGCGTTTGAGCAAGAGGCTAAAATTTATATTAATTTCTCTTTCAAGGGACAATTTTTAATGAGAATGATTCCATATCATTTATTCAGAAGTTTTATTATTACTGATTTCTGTAATTAATTCCAGTAGACAATTAATGATCACTGCTATAATCACTAGTACTTTATAGAATTTAAAACTAACAATGAAGAAATTAATTATATATTTGTGGCTATAATATCTTTATCTTATTATATTTCATAAGAAGAGTAAAGGTGCTCTTCATTTATAGTAATAATATCAAGGGTTTCATAGAGATGTCTTAATTATCATCCTGAAAAATTGAAAAGATCCAATAGTATCCTGATCTTTTACAGAGGAAAAATATAAGGTTTTGAATGACCTTACCACTGAATTTCTGTAGATTCAAAAGGTAATCCAAGAGACAAAAATACAGAGAAAACTCATCAAAACCGCTGTAAAAAAGGATCATAAGGGCTGTATTGGCACAGCTGATGGAAACTATAATACAAATGAAAGAATGATGAGTAATTTGTATATTAAACTCCACTTCATTGAAGAAGTTACCCCAAACTCTCATATTAAACTGGTGCACACTCCAAAAACCTGAATTCTAGCCATTTTTCTAACAAAATCTGTGTCCCACCCTCCTATACAATGTGGCTTCAGTAGTCTAATTCTCCTAAGGATAGAAGAAAGGAGGAGGTTTCATGTAGAATAAATTTCCCAATCCTAAAGAGGTAAGCCTCATATTAAGACTATAAACACACTAAAAGGGAATGATTACTGTGGGGCTAAGAAAGTGGCCTCACAGAATAACAATAGCTATATGGGTACAACAAATTCCCTCTCATTACAGGTTACTGCTTCACAAGCAACAAAAAAAGTAAAAAAAAAATTTTAGTTTATACTTCATTTCTTTCATAAAACTCTGAAGACCAATAAGATAGTTTCATCCAAACATGACTCAATATAACACAAGTGGCTTGTGTTTAATACTAATTTAATGATATCTATCCACTCAATTCACAAAAAACTTGATAGTTTGGAATTACTAGACATCACCAAAGTTTTTTCTGACAAAGAAGTATTTTTTGGAATTAAATAAATCATTTAAGTGCTAGGTAAATTTCTCAATTCATACAACCTGTCTGTTCTATCAATTAACCAAGGAATACATTATGTTATTTGTACCAGTTCCTAGTCCCTTCTCCCATGTGCCTGTCTTTCAATACAATTTCATTATATTTTTTTCACCCTTATTGATATAAATTATTAATTTTTCACTATTTCATAACATATTTTTTTGCTAATTAACACAAAACCCTAGTAATTTTATTCTTTTAGTACTTAGCTTTCTTTGGTACATCAGCAATCACTTTGCGACTGATGTTGAAAGAGGCTAAGAAAAATATCAGTAAATTAAATGGACCTCAAGAAAAAGATAACTTCAATTATTCAAAATTCTTATCTGAAGCAATTACCAAATCAAGTAATCAGGAGCAGTTTTTCATTTGACACCAAAGTGGATTGTCTCTTTTAAGAATCACAGAAGCCAAAGGCAACTCACATATTATTATTTTGGAAATCATGAAAGAACATTTTCCCACCCCTAGTGATAATGTATCATCAATACCCAGCCGTACCAGAAACCAATTCACCTTCAGAGTGGGAATCTTGTGGTAGGAAAATCTTATCTTATCAGCATTCATCTCTTTCGCCACGGCATGTAAAGTAATAATTATCATGTGGAAAAGACTGGACTCACTTGTATGGAGGCCTTTCTTCTTGAATAATTTGTATCAAGTTTTTTATAGATATGTTTGTTTGAAATGCCAAAGTTACCCATTGTCTCTGTCCTGATTTTTCTTGGGAGCCCATCAAGGTTCTGTGACAATCCCGTTGCAGAGCACAAGTCCCAAAAAAGTATGCCGTTCCCTTCTATAACGGGGCAGGGAAGCCGGAAACCCTCGAAGTGCCGGGCTCGGGGAGCAGCCTTAGCAGAGCCTCACGGTCGTTTGGGAGCTCTGTGCAATTCATTCAATTTTTGACGGCGATCGCTGTTCGCACAACGCAGCTTACTGATTTGCCGATTATAAAATGCATTTGGGTACTAAAGAACATGATAAGCTGATCTTAACCACTACCGGTTTACTAGCTCAACGACGATTGGCGAGAGGGCTTCGCTTGAATTTAAGCGAAGCTACGGCTCTGATAGCTTGCGTCTTACAGGAGTCAGTAAATGCATGCAACTTGAAATACAGTACTGGACTTTTCCTCCGCTGCTGATGAGAAAGTCTCTCTTTTCTTATTGAAATTTCACTTCTAGATTGATTAGAGATGGCCAGTGGTCTGTGGCCGATCTGATGCAAATCGGGAGGGAGATTTTGGGCTTTCATCACGTTCAACCTACCGTGCCTGGTTTATTGGCAGATGTGCAGGTGGAAGGTACTTTGTTCGTTGCTCAACCTTAAACTTGCTCTACCCGTATTGGAAAACTCAATCAAGCTGACTGGGTTCTTTTGCTCATTCATTGTTCCTTATTCTTAGCCCTGATGGCACCTTTCTTGTGACCGTGCACTCGCCGATTTGTAGTCCCACTGGCCGAGAACCTCATCTTTCGTTGGCTCTTTATGGTGCCTGTATTCCGCCACCTCCATCCTCGCTTTTCGAACCTATTCATCCGGTCGTTGAGGGTGAACTGCCGGGCGCGATTGTCGTGCAAAAATCTCCAGCCGATGCGACATCCGACTTTCAACCCATAATTCTTAACGCAGGCCGACCCCGAATCAAGCTTAAAGTTACCAACACCGGGGACCGCCCAATTCAAGTGGGCTCACATTACCCCTTTGCTCTGACTAATCCCGCCTTGAAATTTGATCGAAATCTCGCTTTGGGTTATCGTCTTGATATTCCCTCAGGAACATCTTCTCGCTTTGAGCCAGGAGATCAAAGAATGGCAACCCTTGTAGAAATCGATGGAAATGGCATAGTGACAGGTGGAAACGGCTTGGACGGTGGCTTTTGGCAGAAAGGAGACCACATTGGAGCCAAGGCTTTGATTGAAAGAATGATTGATAGAGGATTTGCACATGAACCGGCTGTAGATATTGAGAGACCCATTAAGGGATGCGAAATGACAAGAGAAGCTTACGCTAAGTAAGTTGCTCAGTTTTTGCAAACAAGTAGCTTCTTTTTGCGTCTTCTATGAGATTTACAGCTAATTTTTTCTGTTTTCTTCATTACAGTATGTTCGGGCCAACAAAAGGCGATAAGATTAGGCTAGGAGATACGGCTTTATGGATCGAGGTAGAACAAGATCACACAATCTATGGCGAAGAGCTTAAGTTCGGAGGTGGAAAAGTTATTAGAGAGGGAATGGTACGTTGAACCTTTTTTGCAATCATTGTGATTGGGAAGGAAGCTTACCTCTTGATTTTCATCTCTGAAAGGGTCAAGCCACAGGTAGGCCCAATCGCAAAACGCTCGATATTGTGATCACCAACGCGTTAATCTTGGATTGGTCAGGAATTTATAAGGTATAAAAATCGATTAAGGTGCCTTTTCCTTCGAAGCCATTTTACTTCATTAAAACTCTTCTTTTGTTTCATTTTAAAAATTTAGGCCGATTTGGGTATTAAAAACGGCCGGATCGTAGGCATAGGAAAAGCTGGAAATCCTGATATCCAACCAAACGTCACTGATTCAATGGTTGTTGGTGTGAACACGGAGGTGATAGCGGGCGAGGGAAAAATTATTACAGCTGGCGCTATTGATGCCCACGTCCATGTAACTTTTCGACTGTTATTTCATTCTGCGCTTTGTATGAGACAAAAGTTTAATTTTGAGGACTATCCATAGTTTATTTGTCCTCAGCAATGTTTAGAAGCGCTCTCAAATGGTATTACGACTTTGATTGGCGGTGGGACCGGACCAGTTGCGGGAACCAATGCCACAACTTGCACCCCTTCACGCACTTTAATTGTGAGCAAGTTTCGCCAATCCAATTACAAAATTGATCTTATACTGTTTCGAATGTATGATATCGCGTATTTAATGGCTTTTGCTTTGTATAATAATATGGCCAGAGGAATATGCTACTTGCAACGGATGATGTTCCGATGAATATTTTGCTAACAGGGAAAGGAAACGATTCTGGACCTGAAGGCTTGAAGGACCAAGTTTACTCAGGCGTCGGCGGATTGAAATTGCACGAGGTTTGTCTGTTTTCTAAATTATTTCCCAAAGAGCACATAGACTTACATTTTGTCAAACCTAATTGCTCATAACACTAGGATTGGGGCAGCACTCCCGGCGCGATTGATTCCTGCTTATCCATTTGTGATAAGTATGACATTCAAGTAAATTGTGAAGAAGCAAACTTGCATTTGCCAAAGATTGACTTTTTATTAATTTTATGTCGCACAGTGTAACATCCATACAGACAGTGAGTCGTCTATCAACCCGATTTTAAAGGGGGCTCCTACTTATGTTGAATTTTCTTCTAGCCCTCAATGAATCTGGTTTCGTAGAGGATACAATCAAAGCCTTCAAAGATCGTGTGATTCACACGTTAGTCGTACAAGGTTCTGTTATTTATCCATCAAGTCTCTTTTTTAACCGACTTGAATTCATGCTTTTCTTTTTTTAGCTATCATACTGAAGGAGCAGGAGGTGGTCATGCTCCCGATATAATTATAGTTTGTGGAAAAGAGAATGTTCTTCCTTCCTCGACAAACCCAACCAGACCTTATACGAATAATACGCTCGATGAGCATCTTGATGTGAGTTGATGTTATCGATGGTGATGAACCTACGTCTTTGAGTGTTCCAACTCATTGTTCGAAATTCCTTAGATGTTAATGGTTTGTCATCACCTTGATAAAATGATTCCAGAAGACATTGCATTTGCTGAATCAAGAATACGTGCTGAAACTGTGGCTGCAGAAGATGTTCTACAAGACCTCGGCGCAATTTCAATTATTAGCTCGGATTCACAAGCTATGGGAAGAATTGGGGAAGTTATTAGCCGAACATGGAGGACTGCTTCTAAAATGAAGGAATTCAAAGGATTTCTCAATGAAATTGAGAAAAAATTAGGTAATGACAATGATCGGGTGAAACGCTACGTTGCCAAATATACTATTAATCCGTGAGTCACGCAAGTCGGTGTTTTTCCAATAAAATATTAATGTTTGCTAGGTAAATTTAGTAACGATTATCGTTGACTTGATTGGTTTCTACTCTACCCAGGGCAATTGTTCACGGGATTTCGCATGAGGTAGGCGATATCGCTATCGGAAAACTCGCCGACCTTTGCATATGGACTCCTGCGAACTTTGGCATAAGGCCATACCAGATTCTTAAAGGGGGTTTTGTAGTATGGTCGCAAATGGGCGATCCCAACGCTGTAAGCCTATAATAGCCTTTACTGCGTTGCGAAAAAACTTCTTGGCTAAACCCCGGGTCCCAATTAGTCAATTCCAACTGTGCAGCCGATATATGGAAGGCCAATGTGGGCTGCTCATTCCGGTGCGATCGGGCAGACCTCAGTGGCTTTTGTTTCTGGTGCTTCTATTGAGGCTGGGATCACATCCTCCTACGGTTTGAAGAAAAAGCTGATTGCTGTGAAAGGCTGTCGGAACATCAAAAAAACTGACTTGAAATTGAATGATTTTTTACCCAAGATTACTGTCGATCCTGAGTCTTACCGAGTGGAAATTGACGGCAAAGAATGTACTGTTGAACCAGCAATTAAATTGCCATTAACTCAAGGCTATCATATATATTAAATGCCTATATGCTCGATTCTCGGCAACTTATACTGGAATTTTAACAACTGCAACTGAATTTGGAGCAAAGGGCTGCTGAAACATTGGGCTAGTATCAAGGCAGGCAGCTTTTAATGGTTGATGATTCAAGTAAAGTCATTTTGGTTGCAACTTAGACTATAGAACCTAAAATGAAAGTTTTGTTGCAAGAAGAATCCTTTGAATGTTTGAACACCATGTACAACTTTTTAGGTCGTTTGCCTT
Source organism: Austropuccinia psidii (assembly GCA_023105745.1). Classification (NCBI taxonomy): domain Eukaryota; kingdom Fungi; phylum Basidiomycota; class Pucciniomycetes; order Pucciniales; family Sphaerophragmiaceae; genus Austropuccinia; species Austropuccinia psidii. Next base: position 25,886,976 of record JALGQZ010000002.1, read on the forward strand.
ACCGCAATGAAATGATGACCACAATTTCAAGACGGTAACGAGCAGCTGCGAAAATTTCATATAATTTACGAGACATGCAGCTAAGAGTTGTCAAATCTAAATCAAGCTACTGGCTTTTGCGTCAATGCTTTTCTTTGGAATCTACACTTCCTTTGAGAACCTATGGCTTGTCCACTTGATTCAATTCGATTACATCCTAAATAAAACCTCTTTCCCTTTTAGCTTCATACAATTTGACTACACTCAAAGGCTTTTATGATGTGAAGCGTGAAGCAAAGAAAAAAAGGGTCTCATTCAAAGTGAATTGAGTTACCCCACCTTGAAGACTGCAGATGAAAACCATAAGAGCAAGTGAAATTTTTGAAACTCTTGAGCATTAGGGCCTATTCTATCTGTGTGAAAAGTGGCTTTTTTGCCCAAGCAACTTTTTTCAAAAAGTTAGTTATAAAAGATTTAAATCAGCTGTTTCAAACAAGATTCGACAAGCAGTATATTTGCAATTTGCAGTCATACTGTAATACAGTTGTTCTGCAGTAAGTATGGTACTGCATTGTCACATTGCAGTTTTTGTCTGCATTCAGTATGTACCAAGGCTGATGGGCAGTACCAAATTAGTATATACTGCAAAGCTACAGTAGCTTTCCTGGGAGCCACTTTAATGATGCAACCCAGGATTGATATGAAGGGAACACAGAATTTTGAGACCTATCAAATGCATCATCTTCCATATTTATATCAGAATTGTCTAATTTTCCAAATGGGGAGTTGGTGTAAGCTCATGGGAAATTAGATAATTTTTCAGATAGATTTGGTGTTGTGAGCCTGTGAGGTATGTATGACATAACTGTAAGGCTGCAAATAGTATTTTATACATTTGATTCAGTCAATAATTGATTTATCATATGGGTTTACCATGAAAAATAATGAAAAACAACTATGACTTTATTTTGGATAAACAAAGTTATAATTATTATGTCATTTTTGGATTCTATGCCAAAAATAATCTAGGGCTTTATACCCAAAAGTTGTTATTTTAACTGTTATCAGAAGAATTAAGAATCTTAAATAGCACTTATGCAATTTTATGCAATTTTGCTGAAATTTTTATTTGTTAATTTTGACTTTAATTTTAAGTCACATAAGGTTTATGCAAACTTACAAAAGTTATTTTAAAATTAAGATATTGTGTTTATTTACTGAATTGGCTAAGGATTTTCCATACAAGCATTAAATCCTGCATGGATCCAATTAAAATTCATTCAAATCCATACTATGGCTTTAAATAAATCAATTGGCAAAATCCACACAAAAAGGTGGGACAAAGGGGAAAATGGCAAAAGGGTTCATGGTACCCAACATTTTGTATCTGAAAAAGCTCAAATAAGGTTTTCCTACTGTAATGAAGGATTATCAACCTTATTTAAACTTCAAGAGGAGAATTTGATTAAATATTAAAGCTTGGAAGGGTTTATCCTCCTTTTGGACCGGAATTACAAGTAGCAAAAAGGTGAATCCCTTCATACAGGCTTGTCATCAAGGTTTTGAGAACTGTAAAAGATTAATAAAATATAAGTAAGCTTAAAATTAAAGTGAACAAAATCAAAAGCTTATCAGAAGTTAAGGTTTAGTGTATATTGCAATTTTAACATGGAAAAAAACAATAACTTCAAAATTCATAGAAAGTTCATTTCTTCATGGAGTTGCTTAAAATTCTTAAACAGCTTATAATTAAATGGTATCTGTGTATAAATAAAAAATTAAGTGTCTTTTATAAATAAGAGTCTTTGATATTTAGCCTTGAAATTAGCTTATATAGTTATTGTTGAAGAAAATTAATATATCTTTAGAAATTACTTGAAAAACTTTTTTCTTTAAAGCTTACTTTTAAGATATTGATATTATGAAATTTCAAATAAATAAATAATTTCAAAATTGAAACTTAAAATGATAAGCATAAACGTGTAAGATGTGTCTATGCAACTGTTGATAATAATACTATTAATCAACAGTACTATGACTGTTATTATGAAATATAATAGATAAATGTAGGGTGTTGGTAAAAGCACGTAAGCTTTTAGTAAAAACACGTAAGCCCTTACGTGCTTTTACCAAATTATGGCCAAAACACGTAAGTGACCTAATTTTTTTATAAAAATTCCTCAGGCTCAGTTTTGAGAATATTTATTATTTTTTTTTGCCATATTTTCTCCAACATGGGATGTGAAGGTCCCCAAATTTTTTCAATTTTTTTTTTTGCCCAATTTTTCTTTTTTGGGCAATTTGGTAAAATGGCCCATTTTTTTGAAAAAATTCATTAAAAATGTTCCCACTTATGAATTTCAATATTTTTTTTTGTAAAATGAAGGTGAGAATGTTGAGAATAATAAACCAGAAGCCCAACATTTTGGTATTTTTTTTGCAAGAACATTTGTAGGCCCAAAAAGTCCATGTTTTGTTATGTTTTTTTGTTCATGTTTGTAATTAAATTGAAAATGCCATTTATGACATAAATTGAATTCAAAATGTAATTTAGGATGAGTGGAAGTTAAAATTTGATTTTTGGCATTAACAGTGCCATTTATGACATCAAAAGTGCCATAAATGGCATCACTAATGACATAATAATGCCATAAATGGCATCAAGAATGACATACAGATGCCATTTATGGCCAGAAAATTGGCATAAATGGCATTACAGAAATGCCATAAATTGAATTTAATGGCCTTGACAATGCCATTTATGCATTTAACAATGCCATAAATGGCCTTAACATTGGCCTTAAAAATGGCATGAATGGCCTTAACATTGGCCTTAAAAATGGAATTAATGGCCTTAACTATAACATAAATGGCATCAAAAATCCCATTTATGGAATCAAAAATTCCATTTGTGGCATTACATAAATGGAATTAACAATGCCATTTATGGTGTTACATAAATGGCATTATGCCACTTATTGCATTGATAATGCCATTTATGGTATTAGTAATGCCATTAATGGAATTGTTGATGTGGCATTATTAATGCCATTTATGTAATTAATGGCATCAGAAATGTTGCATTTTTAATGCCACTAATGGCATCAATAATATTTCATTGATAATGCCATTAATGGCACTGTTAATGCCTTAAATAGCACTGTTAATGCCATAAATGGCATTGTTAATGCCATAAATGGCATTGTTAATGCCATAAATGGCATTGTTAATGCCATAAATGGCATTGTTAATGCCATAAATGGCATTGTTAATGCCATAAATGGCACTGTTGATTCCATAAATGGCATTAATGGCATCATAAATATTGCATTGATAATGCCATTAATGGCACTGTTAATGCCATAAATGGAATTTATAATGACACAAATGGCATTAATGGCATCATAAATGCCATAAATAGCCATATTTCATTTAAAAACCATCCCTTACGTGATTTTACCATAAAATTACGCGTTTTTACCATAAAATTACGTGTTTTTACCAATTTGCTTACATGTTTTTACCAATACCCTAAATTTATCATAAACACAATTAGATAATTAATTCCTTAATTATTTCTTTTACTTGCTATACACTACTATTGATTATAACATTAAGAAGTAATGTTCTGCAGGAATCAATTACAAGAAGTATTTAACAATAAAACTTCTTTATTGAAATAATAAAATTATTCAAATAGATAATTATCTTTTTCAAGAACAATGATAATGATAATACTTGAGAAAATTATTACTAGAGAGAAAATTCAAAAATTAAATAAAAGCACTCACTAATACTGCAATAATACCTTGTAAATAGTTGGCAGAGTCATTTGATGGATTAATTGTGGATGCAGAAGATCAAATGGTATTATAACAGTAATACAGCAATATGATAGTTAAATACTATTGTAAATAGTATATATATATAATTCAACATATTTCTTATTTGTTCTGAAAGAATTAAAACACTTAAGAAAATGATTTAACTAATACTTTATTGTTGGTACTAAAAATATAATTTGATCATAAGATGATTTGGAAAAAACAGCAAGAGGAGGGCTCTTTTGAGTCAATAACAGTGCATGGGGGTGTGCAATAAAGAAAAATGAAAAAAAAGTGAGTGAGAAACCATTAAACCTTTTTGGATAATGGGTTACATCATTTATTGTCATGTAAGAGTATTATAAATACTCAATTAAGTCATTTTAGGTGACTACCAACCCATTTATGGTTAAGAAATAAAGGAGTGACAGCTTTCCATCTTCTTTCATTTCAATAAAATAATTAATTTCTCAAAGTTCTTCATTCTATTTGGAATTTCCTCACAGATTGTATTTTCTGTGAATTTTTGAAGATTCAGTGTTTAACATGGAATCATCAAAATTGGACTATAAGTAAACCTTTGAATTTGGATTAGAAATTTGAAATTATTTTTGGGTCTTTATATTAATTATATTTTTCTCCAGATTATATTTTTCTCCATTTGTTGTGAAATTTTCAGAAGGATCAATTAAGAATTGTATTTTTGATGAATTTTTGAGGTTTTCACCTTATTTCTATGTAGAATTGCAAATAGCACAGTTGTAGCTGTTTGCCTTGAGGTAAAGGCATGGATAATAGTCCAAAAAAGGGCTTAATTAATATTTTAAGATTATATCCATGGAAAACAATTAAGAATTGACATGGTTACAGGAGTCACAGTAGCTAATTACCTCCTTGTCATGTCAAAATAGCAGCTTATTTGCTATTTTCTTATGACTTAATTAGAATTTAACTCTCTAGCCAAGTCCCCAAAAGGTTTTAGTATACTAATTTGGATATAACCAGCCATTGATACAAGCTCTAGAGCCATTTGTGCTTCAGAGGCCTCAGAAGTTTGGTACCCTGGCTCTCTTTGATGTGTTTTGTCCCCCTTAGCTATTTTGATGTCAAAAGAGTAATTCAAGCTTCAAGACTGATATCCACTATGGGTGTACCAAGCCTGTATGTAATAATACTGTATTTTGAAGCTCCAAAACCATTAATAGCACTAGTCTTTGTGTATGTGTAACATGGGATTTCTCACATTCCCATTATTTTGGGGTGAAATTGAGAAAAACAAAAATTTTCACAATTCTTTTATGTGGTCTTCAAGTAGTTTCCATATTACCACCACATAGAGTTAAGTTAAGCTTATTCACTCTATGGATCTATCTACCTTAGGTGCATTTTTGTGTAGAATCCAAATCTGGCCTTAAATACATGGATTTACTTACTCAAAATAGCTATTTATATTTTCTTAAAATAAAAATGATGAATTTTGGATATACACATGACTTATGGGTTATTCATAGTTCAGAATTTATTTTAATATTAATTGTGGCCTATTTGGGTATGTAAGATATACCTCAAGGATCAGAAAATGAAGTTTAAAGTTATTTAGAGTTAAGAATGACACCTATAACTTGAATTGTCATTAAAAATTGATAGTTTTCAAGATGAAAATAATGTTTTAACAATGATTCCAGGAACTCTGACAGAATCTGCGATCACAGAGGAGGTGTCTTAAGTCCTGAAACAAGCAATTTCATTACTGCTTTTTTCTCACAATCAGTAAGATCAATCTTTCAAGTTTAACATCTGATAAAATAAAATGTTGTCTTGTATACAAATAATTATTCAGTGCTTTATTCTTTGCACATTTTATAAGTAAATAATTGAGATATTAGAATTTGTTTTCTTTATATAATCCTTAGTAATTATTTGCTTTGGTGAAATCTTGTTATAAGATATATTTGTAAGAATCCACAGATCCTCAAAAAATCTCTTAATTCTCAATTTATGCATTTTTTGACTTACTTATATCATTTGATAATTGTTTCTGACATGATTTGGCATGATTCTGCCGTAATTACTTATAAGAAAGTTTTTCATTGATATTCTATTTTTTAACTGATCATTGTCTTTTATAGAGTTACTTTCATTATTATTATTACAAAGTTGTGTCTCATGTTTTATTTTTGAAATATCTTATATTATGTATAACTTGGTTTTATTGTTATAAAAGATTTATAATTCTCTCTAGTAGAGCTTTTATATTATTATAATTATGATTGTCAGTGACTTGTAATTATAGTATAATAACTGTAAGTTTTGATTATTAAAAGGTCTAATTATATTAATTTTTTCATGAATATCAAATCTATTAATATTGAGAATGATTAAATTTATATTTGTGGTTATAATATTTAATCATATCTTATTTTGATTTGAGAATGGTCATAGTAATATGAATTTAAGTTTTGACTATGGAACAATGAGTAAAAATGACTAATATTTTGCTTACTGTACTCTGAATACCCTAATGGAAAGGAACAATAAGATAAAAATAATTATGAGAATGAAATACTATCATTATTATGGCATAAAGTATTATATATCATTCATAAAGATTAAAATAATATCATAAAATTAACATATTACTATTTAGTGAATTACTATATTTGTGGTAATTTCTGATTTTTAAAAATAAATGCAAAGTTGTTAATTAATGATAAAACCCAGTTCATGACAATAATGTTACAAATCTTAAAGCTATATATTAATATAAATAAAAGAATTATAAATTAATAATTATAGGAAAAAATACTACAACAAAAGAAGATAACCTACTTTTAACATTTAATATAGTAATTTTGATGAATGCTATTCCTAAAAAGTGATTCAAGCTTATTTCAGAATGGAGTTACAATAAAAAATAAAGAGAAGTTAAATTTTTACTATTTTTACATAGATTCAACAAAAAATAATAAGATATTGACCTAACCAAAAGAAATAAAGTAATTAATGAAAGCTAAGACTTTGGTCTTTTATAATATAAGAGTTGTCTATAGAAGAATAAAGCAAATTACCTTTTTCTTAAATATTTTATTGAATTTAATTCATCAGAGGAAAAAATGAGGAAGAAGGGGTATTTATATTGTAAAGATCCTCCCTTATAGTAGATGTGTACTGATGATATCCACTGGAATTGATAAATATTATCAGTTTTGGTGACAATAAGATAATAATTAAACCTTTTTAGCTCATTATTATGCCATATTTTAGATTTATCACTGAAGATCTAATTTCATGACATCATAAGCTTTACATATGATTTAATTTGATGGATTAAGGTAGTATTAATAATAAAATACCAAGATCCACCAGTTCTATCTCTCATTGAACTGCTAAACTTAAGATAAGATTACAGTTGAAGATCAAAAATGATTAATTTTAAGCTTTAAATTTAATCATTAAGAAATCTTCAATTTTCACAAAAATGCAATTCAAAGAGTGAATTATATTAGCATAGAATTTCATAACTAGAGTGGAAAAAGGATCTAATTACATATTAAAACTCTATATTTGATGATTTTTCTTGTAATTAATTTTTTCAGTTGAAACTTCCTATTTTAGACTTTAAGTGGTTATTTCATATGATCATACCTTGAATATCATGATAAATATCACTTATTTTTCATTACGGAGTTTCTGGAATATGAATATTGACTTTTATTCAATTTTGGAACCCTTTAAATTTTAAGTGGTCAACTGGCATTGCTATTTTGACCAATTCCTTTTTATTACTTTTAACCTTGTTCATAAATTGCCAAATAAAGCTCATAGATGAATTTCTAAATTTATTTTGTGGTAATTTTGATTCTGGATCATGTATTAATTATGAGTATCTCAAAAGATATTAGCTGTGAACCATGAATATGTGCACTAATCATAAAAGTGGATATATCCAGGTATCTCAGTAGGTATTGGATTTACAGATATGACATAAAATATTCCTATGTCTTTTTAAATCAATAATCCAATGGTGTAATTCATTTCAAATTTTTTTACTTATGATAATTGTTTTTGAGATTGGAATTTCAATTCTTATTATTATTTGAAGTTTTATAATGTTGTTTGTGGCATTTTCAAATATGAGGGCATATCTCACAGACTCACATTACCTACCACCAAAAAAATATTGTATAGCAATCTGATATAATTATTTAGGGTATCATCCACTGTCCCACCTCTTCAAAAGAGTTCTTAAGTATTGAAGCTCAATAATTCTTCAATTGTTTATTATTTTTGTCTTCTTTAATTTTTGAACCTTTTCAACAATTTGTCAGAGTTAGTTTTATCCTTCTCAAGGATCAATGAATATTCTAGAGTTGGGTCTCTATATCTTACCAGGTATTATTTTTCTTTTTTTCTTGTTCCCTTTTTTTAAGGACTTTCACACTTTTATTTCCTTCTCCTTCTTCTAGAGGAGGAATTTCAAGTGGTGGTATATTTCTTAGAGGAAATGATTCCTTATCACTTGAACTGTAGGGTTCTAATAAAGTTACAGGGAAGGTTGTGTGTTTGTTCATTTTATCACCTGTTAATTCTAGTTTCACAGCATTAGAGCCATTTAGGGATTTTATCATAAAAGGTCCTGCAAAGGAATAATTAAATTTCTTTGGTCTTTTAATTTTGTTAAAATTTGATGTTGATACTAGGACTGGGTCACCTATTTGAATCTCTGGTGGTGTATGTCTTTTGTCCCACCTTCCTTTTTCACATTAAGAAGAATATTGTGTAAATTTGTTTTCACAATATCTTAATTTATCAAGCATTATCTGAAGGATGCTTTCTGTTAGGTTAATATCAACTAAGTCTTTCCTTAAGGTATCATAAGGTAATCTTGTATTACAGCTTGTCTCCAACATTTCTGGAATTTTTCAAGTTGATGAGGGAATTAATATCTTATATGCCAGTTAATGAGATGGTATGGTATTAAGGTAAATCAATGAGGGGTAAAAATATCAGAGTATTTTAATTATAGTCCATAAGCATAGAATATTCTGATCATTTCTTCTAGTGTTTGGATCATTCTTTTTTCCAGGATATCAGTTTGGGGGTGATAGGCTTTCAAGAATGATAATTTTGTCCTAAACAGGTTATGAAGATTTTTCATAAGTCTGAAGTGAAGTTAGGGTCCATATCACTTATTATGTTTTGGAATAAGCCTGTGTATCTAATTAATTTATTCCACATCATTATGGAGGTATCCATATCTATTTAATTCTTGTGACAAGGTAGGAATATAGGGGCTTTTCTATATCTGTCTACTAATACTAGGCAAGAATTATAGCTCCTTCCTCCTCCTGCGAGTAGAGCTGTTACCCAGTTCATATAGGACATTTTTCATGGGTATTTTGGCTCTTGGATTTTGATAATCATTCCAAATTTCTCCCCTGTGGCTCTGTTGGCTTTTTCATCTGTAACAAGTTTGGCAATATTCTGAAAAATCTTTTCCACAATTTGGCCACCAAGAACAAGTATTCACAATTTTTTATGTCCTGTATTATCATAGATTTCCAGAAAAAAAACTATCTTGGCATTTGTGTAATATAGTGTTTATTAAAATTATTTATTTTAATTTTATAAAACCTGTATATTTTGTTCTATGATAAAGAATTCCATCCAGTAAGTGAAATCTGCATTCATCATAAGACTTTTTCCATATTTCCTCTGATCTTGAAGATAATGATGGATATTTACAGTCTTTCCTTAAGAGTTGGCATAAAATGTGGAAGTTTTTGTCATTTAATAGCTTTCTATAGCTTGCTTAAAGAATTCTGTGCCAATGTGACACATATTCTCTATACATGTTTTTCTGGGCCCTGTGGTACCCATGCTGGGATGTGAAATGTATTTTCTAGAGCCCATCTGCCAAGGTCATATTAATTCTCATGAATATTTGTAAATATCGCATCTATATTCTTGGTCAGAAATTTTCTATCTCAGCATATGTCTGTTTGGGGTCTTCATGTTTGATAATGATTTTACACCATTACAGTCTGTAATAGAATAAAATACTGTTACATCTAACTAATAGTCTAATTTTTCTAGAGCACACACTAAGCAAAGGCATTCCAGTTGACTTTCTCCATACCTGAAGTCTGTTGGTATAATTTTTTTGTAAATAAAGCAAATTGGTCCTTCAACAGGCCTGTGATTGATAATTTGTGTTTGGTGTAGTTCAGAACCCAATCCTTCTCCACAATAACAAATGGAAAATTTGAATGGTAATTCCCAATTTGAAGTAAGAGGAAATGGGAATTTGTGAGGGCTTTTTGCAATTCCTCATATGCTTTGACTCTTTCTTCAGTCATTTCAAAGACTGTTTGGTGATCACAAAGATTATAAAGATATTGTTCAATTTTTGAAAATTCCTTTATATTCTTTCTGTGATATCCAGAATATACTAAGAATGACTGCATTCATTTCTTTGGTAGAACTTCTGCTACTTTTTGTTTTTATATTCCCAAGCTTAGTGTGATCCTCAGAGGTATTTTAATATACCCAAAATACCACAAATAGTAAGATTAAGTAATAATTAAAAAGAAAATTGAAATATGAAGAAATTTATAAAGACAATTGAACAATAAATTTATATCAAAATTTGGAAATTTAAACAAAAATAAAGGAAAACTAAATTTTAGTAAAATATTGGAATAGAAATATTTTTTGGAGAAAAGTTAATAAAAATTATGAAAACTTCCTTTCTAATAAGTAAACTTATGGAAATTATTTCCCAATTGAATTCCTCATAAAAAATCAGGTGGGGTAATCTGTGGGTGAAAATTCTGTAACTCAACTCTGAATAAGAATACACTATAATCTTAGTACTCGCTGTATAAAAATCTGAAAATCTGAAAATTTTCAAGCTAATTCCCACCACATGTGGTGTTAACCATCACTTTCTTGTTAATATGGAGGTGTGGTGTGGAGTTTAAAAGATATGAGGAATTGAAGTATTCTCAATTTAAATGTTGAAATGTGCATGTGTATCAAATAAGTGAGCTTGAATTTGCATATGAGAAATTAATAATGACAGTTGTTTACTGTAATTGTTCAATTTAACTAAATGTGTTAAATTTCAATATAGCACAGGATGAGGGATTAAGTAGAACATTAATTGGAAGGAGTAATTTTTGGGGGAAAGGAAATCCTGGCTCCAAGGGTGCCAGACTGCCCCAGTTCCTTGCTGAAAAGTGTGAGATGTCAAGATGCAGGCAAAGGTTCATTAATTTTGGAAAGGAATTGCGTCACAGGGTCTGTGACTCAATGGATGATGAGGTTTTGATACAAACCAGGGCAGGTTTAACTTTTTCCAAGAGGGTGAAATACCCTTCATTTAAAACAATATTAGTAAAAAAAGTTCTAACTTGTTTTGAGGTCTCTTACAAACATTCTGATGTATTCTGAATGCAGGACTAAAATGGCTCAAAACAGCCTTTTTTTGGTCCAAAAAAAGGTTCAATTATTCCATAATTGGATATTCTATTTTTAGTGTGTTTCTCATGGCTGATTAGAGTAAATTTTACTTTTGGAGTAAGATAATTGGTGGCTATAACAGAATTTCCTCTATGCCCCACTTTTCTCTTCATTTTAAGATCTTTCACTTTTGAATTGGTTTGAACAACTTTCAGCCAAGAAAGAAAATATTCCAACCACAAATTCTGGATCATTTAAAACCTTTTAACCATTTAAAAGAGTTGTTGTAGTCATTTTTGACCTTCAACCCCCCAAAAGTGAATTGAAGCATCTTTTATCACTGTTGACTTTGTCACTTTTTTCAAAATTAACTCTGTTCACTTTTTGGGAATGTTTTCTATTTAGTAATACCTTTAGAGACTCTGCTCTCATATTGATTTCCTTCACTCCTTTTCTCAATTAATTCCAATTGAAAATTCTCTGGAAGAAACTTCTTTTGTAGCCATACATATCTTTTGTATGGTATTTGTGTGAGCCTTAGAGGTAATTTCATAAACCCAAAAGACCACAAATACAAAATTAACATATAAATATGAATAAAATAAATTTATTTATATTATGAAAATAAAAATTATAATACAAATATAAAATTATATTCACAATTAAAAATTTAATTAAAATTTAAAAATAAAATTACATTAAAATTTTGAAATTGCAAAATTACATTTATACTTGAAAAAATTAATTTTTAACAAAATTGTAAAAACATAAACAAATTTGGAAAAAAAGGTAAATAAAAATTATTATAACTTTTCATCCAATAAATAAACATGTAAAAATTATTTCACCATTGGATTCCTCATAAAAAATCAGGTGGGGTCACCTCTGGATGAAATTTCTGTAACTCAACTCTAAATAAGCTTAAATTAAGTTTTTAACATTTTCAATACAAAAGTTGAAAATCCTCAAAAATTTAATTTAATTCACACCACATGTGGTGTTAACCATCAATTTTTGTGTTAAAATTGAGGTGTTGTGTTTAGCTTAGAAGCTATGAGGAATTGAAGTATTTTCAATTGAATTCAATTGAAATGCCAAAATGTGCGCATGTATTACATAAGTGAACTTTGATTTGCATATGAGGTATCAATTATTACTGTATTGAACTGTACAACTCAATTGAATTACATATATAAATTATAAGTATAATACATGATGAAGAATTAAAGGAAAAATAAATTGGAAAGATTAAAATTGGGGGGGAAAAGGAACTCCAGCTCTAAGGGGGAGCTAGACCCCCAAAATCATCGCTGACAGGCGTGGGATATCAAAATTCACGCAAAGGTTCATCACTTTTGGCCTGGAATTGAGTTACAGGGTCTGTGGACTCAATTGATGATGAGGTTTTGATACCAACTGGGGTAGTTTTAGCTGTTGCCAAGAGGATAAAACTACCCTTAAGATGAAAAAATCATGGTAAAAACAGTTTTAGCTGGTTTCTATGCCTCTTACACACATTCTGATGTGCTTTGAAGGCTCTAGACCAGGTATTGCTATAGTAATGGCTGATTTAAGGGTCTAAAATGGCTAAAAATGGCTCAAACCAGCCCTTTTTTTGGTCCAAACCAGGGTTTAATGATGCCATAATTGGCTTTTCTGTTGTCAGACTGTTTTTCACGACTGACAAGAGTAAATTTTACTTTTGGAGTAAGAAAATTGATGGCTATAAAAGAATGTCTTCTTTGCCCCACTTTTCTCTTCATGTTAGATTCTTTTCCTTTATTAATTAGTTTAAACACTGTTAAACCAATCAATAGAAGATTCCAACCTCCATTTTTAAATCATTTTGATCCTTTTAACCACGTGAAAAAAACATTATAATCATTTTTTTACCCCTGAACCACCCCAAAAGTGAATTAAAGCATCTTTCATCACTGTTAGCTTTGTCACTTTGTTTCCAAATTCACTCTGGTTACTTTTGGGCGTGTTTTCTCTTTAATATTCTTTTTAAAGACTCTGTTCTTTAATTAATTTCTTGTAGCTCATTGCTCAATTAATTCCAATTGAAATTGCTCTTGAAGAAATTTCTTTTGTAGCCTTAAAATATCTCTTGTAGAGTATTTTTTGGATAAATTTTTATTGTTGGTAAAACAATAAATATTTAAAATATTATTGTTTTATGCTAATAAGGTTATAAAAAAGAAAATTGGCGTGTTTTCTCTTAAAAATAATATTTCTTACTATTTTTAATTGATTTTTACCTTATACAAATTTTGAGGACAGGAAAAGTACTTGATTTTTAATCAAAGTTTCATATCCACACCTTACAATTGGGGGCCCAGCCATGATATTTTACCTGTGACATATTTTTTTTACTCTTTTTAAATCTTTTTTTCTTATATTGGAAAATTTAAGAACATATAAAAAATACTTATAATCAAAAAAATCCATAAAAAATAATTTTTTTCATATTATAAGTGAGGCTTATATTTTCATTTCTTTTTGGAAATATTCTTTTTTTACTTAATTAATTGGTTTTTTCATTAATTTTAGTGTCTGAAAACGTGGTAAGACAAGAAAACATTGAAACAGCTTCAACAGTAACCAGCATTATTCCTGCCAGTGCTGTTAATTCTGATCATAATAGTACTACTATTGTGACTCAGAATAGTCAACCAGAGCCAATTTCTTCTGAATTAGTCAACTTGGAAATAAGTAACACTCCTCAGAAAGACAAAGATTTGGCCAATAGTAAGTTTTTTAACATAAAAATACAATTTTAAGCCTTTTCAATCATAAAATATGCCTCCAACTAGATCAGGAGCCAGCTATAACCCCTCAAGCAGCTCCCAGAAAGGTAATAGATGTGATTATGGCAGAGGCCAATCAGGTACAGAAGGAAAAGGGTCAGTTGATGACTTCCAAACCACTAAAATGGGTCATCCTGAAACTGATAATATCATTTTACCTTCAAAAAGAGCTGACACCGCCACAATAAGCCTCTGTGGACATATACAAAGCCAGCCACAGTGCATACAACAATACACTTCAGTTCAAGGAGTACCAGATCCTTGCAGACCTGTGGAAGAATTGCATGATTTCTTACCTGATTGTGAAAATCCCTGGGCCATCCCAATACTTTCAAATTTCTCAATGGATGGCATCCATTGATGGAGAAGAAAAACATGATGCTGTTGACACTAGAATGGAGGAAAAACAACCCTCCACCACCCAAACCAGTTCCAAAAACAGCCCCAGTGGCCAGCAGCAGAAATTCCAACGTGAAAAAGCAGCCACAAACTCCAAACAAAGGCAAAGGGAAGGCACCAGCCCCAAAACCTTACAGCCAGGGCTACAGAATCCCAAAGATTCAACAGGATGGCATGGAAAATGTATTTCAGATGGCCAGAACCATGATGGAATTACAGAAGAAGGAGGAAGCCAGATTAAAATATCAAAAATGATTTCTGATACTTTTAATTGTATCCCAGAGTTGTATAAAGCTATTTATGACGTAAAAAGTCATCTTTCTGATAAAAATACATCAATTTGTGACAATCTTAAAACAAATAACTTGAGTCTGAGACAAATAAATGATACACTCAAATGCTTTGAAAGGGTTTTAAGAACAATAAAAACTTCCAATAATGATAATTCTTTTGGCATTAAGATAAATGACCAATCTGCCATTATTAAAGAATTAACAGACAAATATTCTAAATTCAATATTGATGACATAATTGAAACAAGAATAAAACAAGCCATAAACACTATCAAAGAGGATAATAAAAAAACTCTTGATGATATTTCAAATTAATTTGCTGAAGTAAAGACAAATACAATTGCCTTGAAAAAGCATTTTGATACCTCAAGAGAGGAAATATCAAAATTAACAGTAAAGTTAAATGAAGTTATATCTGATAATAATAAACAACCAGAATTATGGAATGAGCTTACATATAAAGAGGATGATGATAAAAAGAATTTCATAGACTCTATACAAGGCTTACAACATGAATTGAGAAATTCACAAAGGTGTAACAACAGTAAAATGAATGATATTGAACAACTGCTAAACACCTTGCCAAGAATGTCTGCGCCTCTGAACCAAAATGAGGGAGCAAGAATTCCTAATCCACAAGTATTGGATATTGAAAATTCACAGTTAAAAGATGAATTTTCTACTTCTTTTCATACCTTGGAACCATCAATGGGCCAAGCACTCTTGAAAGAAGTTCCAAAACTTAAAGAATGGCCTCACTCCAGTGGTGAAGGAGAGTATGACCATATGGAATTCATTAGAGGTATTGACATGATCAAAGAGGATTTTGAATTACCAGACAGATTGGTAACAGCAAGATTTAACACCTTGTTTACCAAATCAGCTCACAGATGGTACATCAAAATAAGGCAAGCACATGGACACCAGAGTTGGACTTGGTGGAAAACCCAAATCATTAACAAATGGGCAAATGATGCTTGGAGGTTTAAAGTTGAAACAGCCTTTGAATATGCCAAATTTAATGCTGATAAAGACAAAGATTTACCATGGTTTTGCCAACAAAAATACAGATTAACAGCATTTTATCCAGACATTTCAGAGTTTATGATCCATAGGAAGATTATGAGACAATGTGGAGGTGACTTAGAGCATTCTGTCAAAAGCAGGACTACTCAACAGTCTTCAGCAGAGGATATTATCAATATATTAGAAGAAGTAACCACCAGAACCAAAATTGGCTCTAGCAGGGTGAATCTCAAAACAAGGTTTAATACACCTTGGAGAGATTTTGTGGACAAAAGCCCCAAAGAAAATTCTAGTAATATTAAATATAAATCTGCAGATACAGTCAGAAAGTGCCATATTAGCCAAAGCACCACCCATTTAGCCAATACATGTCCAAAAAGGGGGGAAATCAATGAAATTGATATTGAAAAGGAACCTGATGTTGAAAAAGATAACATAATTGAAGACAATTCAGATGACAAGTCATCAATATTTTCTGAATCTTCAAAATTAGAGTTATTGAAATTCAAGTCTGAACAGTTAAATGAGGCGGAAATAAGCCTTCATCTGACTGATAAACAAGAAAATGAACTTTCTTCCCTTTTGTATGACTACAGAGGAACATTTGCTTCAGACAAAGAACCTCTAGGGGCAATTATTGGTCATGAAGTTGACATCATTCTTAACATTGAGAGACCTTATCCACCACTCTTAAGAAGACCTGCATATCCAGCAAGTCCAAAATCAAGAGAAGCTCTAGAAATTCATATCAAAGAATTTCTGGACCTTGGTGTAATAAGAAAAGTAGGCCACAATGAAGAAGTAGAAATACCTACACCAGTCATAGTGGCATGGCATAATGGAAAATCTAGAATGGTTGGGGACTTTAGAGCTCTGAACACTTACACTGTTCCAGACAGATACCCAATACCAAAAATCCAAATTTCCCTTACTCAAATATCTCAAGCAGTGTATGTAACCACTATGGATGCCCTTAAGGGATTCCATCAAAATGTGGTGACACCAAGAGAAAGAAAATACTTGACAATTATTGTTCATTGTGGAGTGTATGAATACTTGAGGATGCCCTTTGGTATCAAAAATGCACCTTCAAGCTTCCAAAGAATGACAAATGAAATTTTCCCTGAAGAACTCTCAGAGGAATGGTTAATCATTTACATTGATGACATTATTGTCTGTTCCAAAACTTGGGAGGAGCACCTGTACAGATTGTCCAGAGTTTTGACAAAAATTCAATCAGTAAACATGAAAATCTCCTTGAAGAAATGTCATTTTGGATTTAAAGAACTTAAAGCACTAGGACAGGTTGTATCTGGTCTGTCCCTTGGAATTGACAAAAACAAAGTTGCAGCAGTATTGCTAAAACCCATGCCTCAGAACAAGAAGGAAATTCAGTCATTCTTAGGTTTTGCAGGATATTACAGGCAACACATGAAAGATTTTGCATCCATAGAACAACCACTTTATAAGTTGTGTGACAAAGACACAGTATTTGAAATGACTGTTGACAGAGTCAAAGCTTTTGAGTCTCTAGGAGAAGCCTTGACCACCGCTCCACTCTTACTTATGCCAGACTTTAAATTGCCTTTCAAATTGTATATTGATGCATCAGGGGATGGGCTGGGTGCTGCACTTCACCAAGTTCAGATCATAAATGACAAACCTGTAGAAGGACCCATATATTTCATATCCAGGCAAATCAAACAAACTGAAGCCAGATATGGGGCAAGTCAAATGGTATGTCTATGCCTTGTCTGGGCCTTGGAGAAATTGAACTACTTCTTAGAGGGATGTGTTTCTGAGGTGATAACAGATTGTACAGCTGTCAAATCACTTTTAAACATGAAAACACCCAAAAGACATATGCTCAGATGGAAAATAGCCATACAAGAATACAGGGGCAATATGACTATTGTTCATAAGGATAGGAATCTTCAAAAGAATGCAGATGGACTAAGCAGATGACCATTACCAAATAACATTGATAATCCAGCTTATGTGCCAGAAGAAGCTTCACCACAGATCCCAATTGAAGGAATAAGTGTTACAGACTTGAACACCACCTTCTTTGAAGAAGTCAGGAACAGTTACACCCAAGATAAGAATTGCAGCATCTTATGCCAATTGCTTAATAAAGACTGTAAAGACAACTCTCTAATACATGCCTTGGATGAAGTATGGAAAAACTCTTATGATGAAGGAAGATTTCACCTACTGGATGGTATAATTTACCACAGGACCAAGCACACATGTGTCATGACAGTTGTAGACAGGTCATTAATCAATCTTGTACTGAAAGAAGCCATGATAGCCCCTTTTCAGGACATCTGTCTGAAGACAGAACAAGAGAGAAAGTAAAGACCTGCATATGGTGGCCAATGTGGCAGAAAGATGTTGCAGAGTATTGCAAAACCTGTGACAGATGCCAAAAGGCAAATAAATCCACTTGCAAAAGACTTAGAAATATCATAAAAATCCAAGAAACAAGCAGACCTTGGGAAATTGTCCATATGGATTGGGTAGCTGGACTACCACCAGGAGGGGACAGAAGCTATAATGCTTGCCTAGTAATTGTGGACAGATTCAGTAAAACTCCAATCTTTTTACCATTTCACAAAGGTGATACAGCCATGGATACAGCTCTTCCGATATGGAATAGAGTAGTGTCATGGACTGGGATATTTACAAATATCATTAGTGATAGAGATCCTAAATTCACTTCAGCACTATGGACAAATCTTCACCAACTATTTGGCACTAAGCTGTCTTTCTCTACAGCCTACCACCCACAAACTGATGGACTGGCTGAAAGGATGATCCAAACCTTAGAGGACATGGTAAGAAGATTTTGTGCATGTGGGCTTGAAGTCAAAGATTGTGATGGATTTACCCATGATTAGTGTACTCTGCTACCAGCACTGGAATTAGCATACAAAACATCAATCCATGCCAGTACCAATCAAACTCCTGCTATCCTAGAAAAAGGATGGAACCCCAAATTACCCCAAGATTCCTTGAGGAAAGATTTGATTGAAATACATCCAACAGCTGCTAGCTTCAAAGTAATGCTAGACAAAGCTAGGAAGCAGGCAGTAAGATGCATGGAAGACTCCTTAGCATATTCTAAAGAAAAATGGGATAAATCACATGCAACTCCAGATTTCAAAGTGGGGGACCTAGTTCTTGTATCCACCACTAACTTCAATAACATCAAAGGATGTAAAAAGTTGAAAGACTCCTTTGCAGGACCTTTTGTTATTAAGAGCCTCAATGGAGAAAATGCTGTTGAATTAGAGTTATCTGAAGAACTTAGCAATAAGCATCCCACATTTCCAGTGACCTTGATAAAGCCATATAAATCTAGTGATGCTGAAAATTTCCCCTTGAGGAAAAAAGTTCCCCAATTTATACCTCCTATAGAGTCATCTGGTAGTAAGAAAATTACTAAAGATCTCAAAGAAAGAAAGTTGAGAACTAACAAAGTAAGGGAATACCTTGTTGGGTACAGTGACCCAACTTGTGAAGATGAATGGTTGCCAGAAAAGGACATACCTGAAGCTAATAAGCTTCCCAAAAGGTTCAGGAACACTAGAAATAACAATATTACAAAGTAATATTCTATTTTTAGGGGGAGGGAATGTGAGCCTTAGAGGTAATTTCATATACCCAAAAGACCACAAATACAAAATTAACATATAAATATAAAGAAAATTTTATTTATATTATTAAAATGAAAATTAAAATATAAACATAAAATTATATTCACAATTAAAAATTTAATTACCATTTAAAAATAAAATTACATTAAAATTTTGAAATTGCAAAATTACATTTATACATGAAAAAATTAAGTAAAAATTAATTTTTAACAAAATTGTAAAAAAATAAACAAATTTGGAAAAAAAGTAAAATAAAAATTATTATAAATTTTTATCCAATAAATAAACATATAAAAATTATTTCACCATTGGATTCCTCATAAAAAATCAGGTTGGGTCACCTCTGGATGAAATTTCTGTAACTCAACTCTAAATATTACCTTAAATTAAGTTTTTAGTATTTTCAATACAAAAGTTGAAAATCCTCAAAACTTCAATTTAATTCACACCACATGTGGTGTTAACCATCAAATTTTGTGTTAAAATTGAGGTGTTGTTTTTAGTTTAGAAGCTATGAGGAATTGAAGTATTTTCAATTGAATTCAATTGAAATGTCAAAATGTGCGCATGTATTACATAAGTGAACTTTGATTTGCATATGAGGTATCAATTATTACTGTATTGAACTGTACAACTCAGTTGAATTACATATGTAAATTATAAGTATAATACATGATGAAGAATTAAAGGAAAAATAAATTGGAAAGATTAAAATTTGGGGGAAAAGGAACTCCACCTCTAAGGGGGAGCTAGACCCCCAAAGTCCTTGCTGACAGGCGTGGGATGTCAAAATTCACGCAAAAGTTCATCATTTTTGGCCTGGAATTGAGTTACAGGGTCTGTGGACTCAATTGATGATGAGGTTTTGATACCAACTGGGGTAGTTTTAGCCATTGCCAAGAGGATAAAACTACCCTTAAGATAAAACAATCATAGTAAAAACAGCTTTAAATGGTTTCTACGCCTCTTACACACATTCTGACGTGTTTTGAAGGCTCTAGACCAGGTATTGATATAGTAATGGCTGATTTAAGGGTCTAAAATGGCTAAAAATGGCTCAAACCAGCCTTTTTTTGGTCCAAACCAGGGTTCAATGATGCCATAATTGGCTTTTCTGCTGTCAGACTGTTTTTCACGACTGACAAGAGTAAATTTTACTTTTGGAGTAAGAAAATTGATGGCTTTAAAAGAATGTCTTCTTTGCCCCACTTTTCTCTTCATGTTAGAATCTTTTCTTTTATTAATTAGTTTAAACACTGTTAAACCAATCAATAGAAGATTCCAACCACCTCCCTTAAATCATTTTAAACCTTTTAACCACGTGAAAAAAACATTATAATCATTGTTTGTAACTCTTATAATCATTTCTTTACCCCTGAATCACCCCAAAAGTGAATTAAAGCATCTTTCATCACTGTTAACTTTGTCACTTTGTTTCCAAATTCACTCTGGTCACTTTTGGGCATGTTTTCTCTTTAATATTCTTTTCAAAGACTCTGTTCTTTAATTAATTTCTTGCAGTTCATTGCTCAATTAATTCCAATTGAAATTGCTCTTGAAGAAATTTCTTTTGTAGCCTTAAAATATCTCTTGTAGAGTATTTTTTGGATAAATTTTTATCGTTGGCAAAACAATAAATTTTTATAATATTATTGTTTTATACTAATAAAGTTATAAGCAATAAAATTGGCTTGTTTTCTCTTAAAAATAATATTTCTTACTATTTTTAATTGATTTTTACCTTATACAAACTTTGAGGACAGGAAAAGTACTTGATTTTTAATCAAAGTTTCATATCCACACCTTACAATTTGGGGATAAATATTTATTGTTGGTAAATCAATAAATCTTTATACTATTATTTTTTCATACTCAAAAGTTTCAAACAAATAACTTAGTGTGTTTTATCTTCAAAATATCAAAATTTACCATTCTTAAGTAAAATTTACCTCAAAAAGGTTTTAGGACAGGAAAAGTACTTGATTTTTAATCAAGCTTTCTAATCCACAGCTTACATTTGGGGGCCTAGCCATGATATTTTACCTGTCACATACTTTTTTACCCTTCTGAAATCCTTTTTCTTGTATTGAAAAAATTGAAAGTCCATAAAAAATACTTATTATCTCACAAATCCATAAACATATCCCTTTTTGCATATTATAAATGAGGCTTAATTTTTAATTTTTCTTCTGTAAATTACCTGTTTTTTACTAAAAAAACTGTTTTATTCATTGATTTGGGTGCATGAATTTACAAAACATACAAAAAACTAAAAAGGGAAATAGGATGTAAGTCTTGTACCAATGGAGTATCAGGGACAGGAGAGTTTCAGAGAACCTAAGAGGGAAAATAAGACATAAGTCTTGTGCTAATGAAGTACCAGAGACAGGAGAATTGGAGAAAGCCCAAGGAGGAAAATTATATTTCAGTCTTATGCCAATGGAGTATGAGGCACAGGAGAGTTTCAGTGAGCCTGGACAGTAAAAAAGAATAGACTAGATGGGGAACACAGATGAAAAAAGGAGGAAGGGATATTTAAGATGTAGAACCCCATTGGTTTGAATTTTGGGAAGAAACCTTTGGGGTTGATTAAAAAAACTATTTCAGAAGTGGTTATTATGATAGACAAAAAGAGATGACCCCTCCATTGGCTAAATTGTAAGGTGAAGTAATTTGTTTACTCCCCTGTACCTGTGAGCTTGTGTCGAGTTTCTTAACCATAAATTTTATTTATGAGAGCTTTCAGCTTTGATGAAGGGATATTCTTTGTGATTAGGTTGACTTACATGCGCTTAGCCACAGTGTAGTTTAGAATTATCTTTTCATTTTCAATTAATGAGTGGATAGAGTGTATCCTGAAATAGATGTGTCTTGTGCCATGATGGTAAATGTGATTTGAGGCAAGGGCTATAGATCTTTGGTTGTCTCAGGAAAAAACTGAGGTAATCAATTTATTAGTGATCTCAAAGATGAGCTGGCAGATTCATTTTCTATCCAGACAACAGCTGCTTAGGGAATTATATTTGGCTTTGGTGGATGAGAGTGTGACAACCCATTGTTTTTGATAATTCCAGCCAAGTGCTCCATAAAAATGGACAATAGAGCACAATAAAGATATATTTTCTTTGGATCCTCCTCATTTGGAATCAGTGAAACATATATTTCCTTAAGGTTAATTTACTATTTCTCTAATACCAAGTCTTAGCTTAAGGATCTTGGTGAAGTTTAAATAATTTTGTGAAAAAATTACTGATTTATATTGCATTTCTTTTGGGGATTCTAGGAATTGAGATGGATAGGATAAAGAGAAAGAAAGGTTGGTTCTACTTCATGGAAATAGGTATTGCAAGAGGCCAATAACTCAATAATAATTGAAAGGAGGATTTGGAAGTTTTTTTAGTTAGTATTTAAGCTGTTGATAATTTGATGGAAGAGGGGAAGAATTTCCTCTACATTTTTCAAATTGAAATTTGGATAGAATTTTGGATATCATCTTGTCTTGTATGAGGAAAGTGTAGTCTTTTTTTTGAGTTATTTGAATTACCAAGGCATACTCACTAATGTTAAGGTCTTCCATGTCAAAATGAATTTGTGTTTTGGTTTTGAAGTTTGAAACCCACTGCCTCCGAATAGAAGATTGTCAACATGTATGTTGAGGTAAAAAGGTTTAAGCCTGTCTTTACTGAAGAAAAGGCAGGTATAAGTTTTGGATGGACTTAGGTTTAGTATAACTAAAGTTCTTTGTATTTTGGAATGCAAATATTGAGGGCTTTGTTTCAGCCCATAGTGAGATTCATTGAGTTAAAGTGTCTTAGAGTTTTCAGAAGGAGGAAGACCATCAGGATAAAATATGTATAGCTCTTCCTTTAGTTTTCCATTTAGAAAAGTTAATTCTACATCAATTTGATGCACTTCAAGCGTTTTGAATGAGAAAAGAGTTAGGAGGAGTCAAAGAGAGACTAGCCTACCAGTGGGGAAAAGAATTTGTTTTAATCTATGCCTTCTTTTTTACTGAAATCCCTAACACATAGTCTAACTTTGAATTTTTTTAGGTTGCCATTTTCATTGGTTTTCATTTGGAAAACCCAGGTGGTGGTTAGTGGTTTTAAGTGAGGTGGATGACTGGAGGGAGTCCAGACTTAATTTTTTTCCATATTGTTGAGTCCGGAACTTTAAGGTTTGACTATAAAAAATTCAGTAAAAATTACTAATATTTTACTCATTGTACTCTGAATGTCCTTATGAAATCTAAAGGATAAGATAAAAGAAAATTATAATAATAAAGAATTACTATAATTATAGAATGAGATGTTTATAATATAATAAGTTATATATTGAACAAATTTATATAATAAAATAAATATATTGATAAATAATAATTAATATATTTATGGCACTTTATTATTGTTACAAACAAAATTATAAAGGATTAAGAATTTGTTTCTTAATAATAAAAAAAGATTATAACAATGATATTACTAATATTGAAGTTATCAATTAATATAAATACTATTTATATTAATTTAAGAATTATTAAGAAATATAAATAAAGAGGAAATAACCTACTTTTAACACTTGATATCATAATTTTGAATATTTTTACGCCAAAAAATATAAATAAACTTATTTAAATTGCATTTACCATGAAAATTAAAAGAAATTACAAATATTCTTGTTTTTATACAGAATTAGAGACTTTTAGATAAAACATAACAAAAACAATTAAAAATTGATTTAATCATGTCAAAATTGATGATTATAATAAAGATGAAATTGATTCTTTGAATATATAATAGTCTTATATAAAAAGAAGAAAGAGTTTACCTTTGGTTTTAATAATTTGATGTTTTTGTTGCCTATGGGGGGCAGTAGAGTAAAAAGAGCTCTATTTATAGTAAATTCCTCCCTTCTAGAGTCCACTAGGCTTCTAGTAGACGTTTAATGATGGTATCCACTGGAAATGATAAGTGATTTAAGGTTTAGTGATGATTCAATCATGATCAAACCATCTTATCTCATCATTACACCATTATTTAGAGTTTTAACTACAAATCTAAGTTTGATGACATCATACGCTTGAAAGAAGCCTAAAATTTGTGGATTGTATTAGTATTAATCATAATCTAATAGCATTGACCAGTTTTATAACTTATATGACTGTTAAACGTAAAATCAGATTACAGTGAGTGATCGTAAATGCTCAATTTTGAGCTTAAGCTTTGATCATTGATAAATTTCAAGTTATAAACACTACAGAAGCTCAGAGAGTGAATTCTAATATCTTGGCATGTCATTATTAAACTTCCAAGAAAATTTCATTACATCATCAAAACTCTATCTTTGATGATTTTTCTTGTAGCACATCTTTTCTGGCAAAATTTAATATTTGAAACTTCAAACCATAATTTCAGTGGGTTTTACCTTGAATATAATAATAAAAAATACATCATTCTTCATGTATGCCCTAGTGAAATGTCAGGCTGAGTCTATGATAAAAGTATTAAAATGTATTTAAAACTTTTAACTATGAGTGTGACACGGTAAAAAAGGATTAAAAAAGAGTTATAAAAGCTAAAGAGGTTTTAATTTAAGAATAAAGGGCTTTACTATGCAAGATATAGTGGTGGTGAGCACTGTTGAAAGCCCTGGGTGCAGCTTTACCTGTTGGGTTACAATGATAAAGACTACAATAATTAATTTGATAATTATACCTGTCTATTACCCAAGAGTAAAGCTTTTTTTGACAGTTTACTATGTAGGCTATTCAAGAGCATGATGAGAAAAGCTTTTTTGGCTGTGAAAAGCCTCCTTTTTATCCTGAAATGTGGTGGAAGGGATGTTAGACCTTTCCATGTAGAGGAAGTGAAGATTTTTTCACTCTCTGAGACAGGCTTGTGGTTTGTTAGGACATGTATAACCTGTATTGGGCTCAGATGTGGGTTTGAAACCACATCTGGGCAGTTTTCACCAATACAGGGTAAAGAATTTCATCTGGGGACCACATAGCCCTCCTCTGACATGTATGATGTGTAGAATACTGTATAGAAACTGTATGGGACCCCAATATTGACTGACCTATGAGGTATTGAAGTATAAACATGCTTCTTTGTCTGTTTAACACCTCATAATCATGGTAATGGGATATTATCCCATGGAAAGACTGTATTGGACAGAATGTGGGATTTTGACCTTAAAACAGCCATAACTTTGTCAGT
This sequence comes from Austropuccinia psidii, assembly GCA_023105745.1. NCBI lineage: Eukaryota > Fungi > Basidiomycota > Pucciniomycetes > Pucciniales > Sphaerophragmiaceae > Austropuccinia > Austropuccinia psidii. The sequence continues at coordinate 25,912,645 of JALGQZ010000002.1, forward strand.
TATTGAGATATCAACCTCATAGCTAGACCAGTGTGTAGCCCTGTTTGCGTTCTACACAATGATACCTTATTTGATATGGTTGTCATTAGCTATGGCAAAGTTATGCCATGTACAAGATTTTTCTACACATGCGTGGTTTAGGAAAAAAAGCTATATTGGGCTTGTTTTCCCCATAACCTCTGCTATAGTTGAGATATGAGGAAATAAATGGCACCATCAGATAGCCCTGGTTGTTCTATTTCCAAAAAGACCCCACTTTAGGTATCTCACACTAAAACTGTAGAAGTAAGATGAGAGGTGAATGTTTTGCTCACCCTTATTTGGCCTGAATTTGACCATAACTTTTTTAATACTTGTGCTAGCTCAGGTTGGCTGGTACCATTGGGTAGCCCTGACTTAGAGCTTCATTTTGCATACCCATTTGATGGGGTTAAGCCTCTTACTCTGTATTTCAGATGAGAGGTGATAATTAAGGTTTATGCTCAGCAATAACTTTGAGCATGAATAACTTTGTTATTCTTTGTCCTATGATAATGAAGCTTGTATATTTGGAAAGGGGTGAGGTTCTTCTTTCATTTGATACCTTTTGAGCTAATTCGGCTCAGCTCCATGTTTTGGTGGTATCTTGGGTATACCATTGGTTTATGGCATTTTGGCTGTCATGCTTGTGCTCTGGTTTTGAGTCACAGGCTGACATACCTTCCCTCTAAAAAAGGCTTTTCATTGATGAGACTGTTCAGTCCTCCTAGGGGCTCTGAATCCCCTTAAATGAAGGTTCCCATCTGGTATGGCATCTTCTGCCAACCATTTGTCTTTATCAGCTGTTTGGTTCTTGAATCTGACCAAGTATTGTCTCTGATCCTTCCCATTAAGTCTGATCTTCCTGGCCCTGATGATTTTACTCACAGGTCCAGGGGAATCCTCCACTTACACTATCTCTGGTGGTGTGCGGTTTTTCCTCCTGGAGGGGAATTTTCCCTCCTCTGTTTGGAAGTATGGCTTGACCAAACTTACTGGAAAGACTGCGTGCTTTCTGGAAAATTCCTCTGTAAGTTTGACTTCCACTGCATTTTTCCCTATCAATTTAATGATAGTGAAGCGCCCTACAAATTAGTCTCTCATTTTCTTAGTTCCTTTAAGATTATTAAAGCTCAGTGTAGACAGTAGCACCTGGTCCCCTTCCTTAAAGTCAGGTTCCATGTGTGTCTTGTCCCACCTCTGCTTCTTATATCCTTTTGCCTCAGCTATGCATTTGGCAGCTGTGTCACAAGCCCTCTTCCACATATCATGGAAGTCTTTGGATGTGGGGTGGATGGTAAGAAGATTCTTCTTCAAGTGATACATAGTCAGCAGGGGATTCAACCCTTTTTCTACCACTGCAGGCGTTTTTCCTGTGGTAGGGTGCTGACTTGTATTATAAGCCAGTTGGACAGCTGGTAGGAGGGTAACCCAGTCATGGGTGTATCCCTCATGGTCCTTGTATTCCATGCCATAGGCAAAGAGCCTTCTAAAGATGTCCTCCATTGTCTGGATCATCCCCTCAGATAGGCCATCTGTTTGTGGATGGTAAGCTGTGGAAAATGCAAGCTTGGTTCCAAGCATGTTATATAAGTTGGTCCAAAATTCAGATGTGACCTTTGGGTCCCTATCACAGATGATTATCTTAGGGACTCCACAGGTAGATATAATGTTGTTCCAGAATAACAGAGACGTATCCATGGCTGTGTCCTCTTTATGGCATGGTAGACACCTCATGCTCTTGCTGAACCTATCACCTATGATTAGGCAGACATTTTAGTTTTCTTTGCCCCCTGGGACAAGTCCTGTGACCCAGTCCATATTGATGGTTTCCCATGGGTGTTTGGGTTCCTCTATATGTTGAAGTAACCCATACTTCTTCCCATGTTTCCTATTTGCCTTTTGGCATCTTTCACAGGTGTTGATGTATTCACTAAACTTTTCTTCCCACTTGGGCCACCAAGCTGTGCTTGCTCCCCTCTCTCTGGTCCTGTCTTCACTCATGTGTCCCATATAGGGGCAGTAATGGCATTCCTGTAGCATCAGAGAGATATGGTCTCTGTCTACCACTGTGAGTGCACTGATGTGCTTTTCCCTGTGGTAGAGAATGCCATCTATAAGGAAGAATTTGTTATCCTTATAGGACCTCAACCAGGGTTCCTCCAGCTGCAATTCCAGTTCTGGACTCCTGTACTTTTGGTGAAGGAGTAGTAGTAATATGCCACACTGTTTGTGTTTGGAATAAGACTTCAGTACTTCACTAAAGAATTCATTGTGCATTTCTGAGGAGCTTATTCCCAGTATGGGAGTTTCTGTTCCTTCTGAACCAGTGTTCCCACTGTCAAGGGTACCACTTCCTGGTGCCCATTCAGAGAATCTGAAGTTCTTCCTCCTATCTATTTCCATGAAATGGATAGGGATCTTGGCTGCAACTTCAGGGTCATAAGCTGGATTGCTCTTGACATTATCCAGTGGCCATCTGCTAAGGCTATCTGCATTGGTATGGCTTTTAACTTCTTTGTATATGAGGGTCATGTTCCCTCTATACTCCTGGATGGGTATTTGCCATCTCAGCATGTGTCTATTTGTAGTCTTCATGTTTAGTAAAGACTTCAAGGCTGTGCAGTCTGTGTATACTTCAAAGACTGCACCCTCCAGATAATAATGGAGTTTTTCCAGAGCCCAGACTAAGCATAGACATTCAGTCTGAGTGGCCCCATACCTGGCCTCTGAATCTTTCAGTTGCCTAGAGATGTAACATATTACTCCCTCTCTTGGTTCACCATCCACAATTTGTCTTTGGTGAAGGGCTGCTCCTAAGCCTTGGCTACATGCTACATCTATATATAACTTGAATGGTAGTTCAAAGTCAGGCAAGATGAGCACAGGTGCATTTGTGAGTTCATGTTTGATCCCCTCAGATGAATCCCTCCTTTCCTTGGTAATTTCAAAAACTCCATCTTTTGAACATAACTTGTATAAACTACTAGTTATGTAAGCAAAGCTCTTGAAGTGGTTTCTGTAGTAGCTAGCAAACCCAAGGAGGGATTGCATCTCTTTGATGCTCTTTGGTACTGGTTTTTGCAGTACTGCTGCTACTTTATTCTGGTCAATTGCCAGACTAATACCTGAGACTTTATGTCCTAGAGCTAGTAGTTCTTGTTGGCCAAAATTACACTTTTTCAGTGAAATCTTCAGATTGATGGGTGTACATTTACTTAGCACCCTGTCTATGTATTTTACATGGTCTTCCCATGTCTCTGAGTATACAATGATATCATCAATATATACTACCATTTAGCCTTCCAATATTTCTTCTTGAAATATTGTGTCCATAATCCTTTGGAAGTGGGCTGGTGCATTTTTGATGCCAAATGGCATCCTTGTATACTCATATATGCCCATATGGAATATTAGTCTGAGTAGCTTCATGGATTTTGATTTAACTCCATTTTGCTGGAAGCCTTTCATACAATCCATTTTGGTTATCTATTTAGCTTTAGCTAGTTTATACAAGGCATGAGGTATCCTGGGTATAGGATACCTGTCTGCTTTTGTGTAGTTATTTAGAGCTCTGAAGTCTCCAAACAGTCTAGACTTGCCATCATGCCAGATGATTAGGACAGGAGTGGTTATTTCCACTATTTCATTATGTCCAATCTTCCTGATAACATCCATATCCAGGAGTTCATTGATGTGTTTTACAATTTATTTACTGGTTTCCAGGCTTTCTGGATAAGGCGGTCTCCTAAGCATGGGTGGATAAGGTATTTCCACATCCAGATATAAGTCTATGTCATGGCATTTGATCTTGCCCAATGGTTCTTCACCAATGGCAAATTCTGGTCTGTTCTTTCTCAGCATCTTCAGTAAAATTAGTTTTTTTTTACTGGTCAGGGTAGTGCTAAACTGTCCCTCTCTGAATTCATTCAGAAGTTCTTCCAGTGAATCTTGAGAAGATATCTGGTATATATCAAGTTAAAATGTCTTTTCCTTGTTGGTACCAATGCTAATGTGCCTACTTTTACTGTTGTAAATATCTATGCCATACATCCTCTGGTAATGTGTTCCCAGTAAGAACCCTTGAATATGGGCATCATTAAGCACTACAAGCTCTTGGTTGAGTCTGATATTACCTTTCCTATGGGGTATAATTATCTCTTTGATAATTGTCCCAATGGAAGACCACCTCCCTGATACACTTTTAAAGTTCTTTGCCTTGGTGGGCCAAAGCTGTTCTTCCCAATTTGGGAAGTGGCTGTCCAGATATTTTCTGGCCACTATGGAGCAGTGTGCTCCACCGTCAATGATCAGTGCATGTTGAGCATTGTCAATACAGACAGTCAGTTTTGTGGGTGTTCCATGTATATATGCCATCCCTTTGGTTGGTGTAACCAGGAATGTTTGTGCATTTTGTGTATGTTTGCACAAGCTTTTGTTGGTAGTGTCCTGTGGCATTCCTCCTTCCAACTGTATGTCCTGAATTTCTAGTGGGGTTTCCTCTTGGTATTCCACTAGAAATTCTCCTCTTGGGTCTTGGTCATTATCAGATGGTTCTCTGATGGCATCACCCATGGAGTCTGATTCAGGATCCTCACTTGAAGATTCCTCCTCTGGGACTTTCTCAATGGCATAGACGTTTTTCTTTGCCTTTGGACAGTTGTTGGCATAGTGGTCTGTTGAACCACAGTTGTGACAAGAATTCTTCTTCTTTGCCACTTTTACAACCCTTTCTTTGGGTTTGCCTTTAAACTCTACCCTGAAAAGTTGTTTCTCTTTGAAACCACTGTTCTTATATGGGGTGAATTTCTGTATATTATTTGCTTTCCTTATGTCTTGTAAGGTATTAGAAATTTCATCTAGAGTGCAATTTTGGTTGAATCTGCACTTTACTGCATGATATAGTTCTCCTGGCAGTTGTGTCAGAAGTTTGTGATTCCTCATTTGGATGTTCATCTGAGGATCAATGGCTTCAAGTCTTTTAGACTGTCTAAGACACCACTCATATGGATCTTTGTCCACAGAGTATTTGTCATTTTCAAATGACATGGTCTTTTGCCATATCCAAGTACCATTACTTTATATTTGGATGATCTGACTGTTCCACCATGGCCAGTTTCTTTTGCCATGGATTTCTTTCATTTCTGTGTACCATATACTAGCATGACCTTTAAATGCTGTATTTAGTCTAGCAGTAATCCAGTAATCTGGTATGCTTTTTACATCAATGAAGAGTCCATCAATATGATCTATGAGTTCCATATGATCATATTCTCCTGTTTCAGAGAATTTCAGCCAGCTTGAGGCCTCAGGAAGCTGTTTCAAGGATTCCTTCTCTGAATAAGGCATGCCATCTACATCCTGGTATTGTGATGGAGATCTTGCCTTATTCATCAACATGGCATCTGGTTTGATGTCATCTGGTTGATATGGATTATCCATAACATGGCCTTGTGGTTGGGGCTTCATGATATGGTAGACATTAAACAATTTGTTTATGTCTTGATACAGACAATCCCTGTCCCTTTTTCTGTGGTGTTGTTCTTCAAAGACTAGATTAAGTCTTTTGTTGGTTTCTTCAGAGGCTTTGCTCAATTGAGCATGTCCTTCTTGAAGCGTTTTAACAATTTTATTCATGGAGGCTGTTAATTCTTTCATCCTCTCATTACTTGCTTCAAGTTCTGCAAACTGCTTTTGAGTGTGCTCAGCATATTGGGAAATTTGTAACCACAGTGCATCACTGTTTAAGTTACTCTCAGGTGTGAGAACATTATGTTAAATCTGAGTGGGGGTAATATTTCTATTAAAGGGACTACTGATTATAGAGTGGTTTACAACTACTTCTGGTTCTTGTGTACTTCTTTTACCAAGTTTAACAGCTTCTGGATCATGGGGTCTGACTCTTTCCTCCTGTGGTTGAAGGAGGTTTTGTTCTTTCCCTTGTTTCTTTGTCTTCTCCTGGACAATTCCTGGAATTGTGAAGAATGGTGAATCTGGGCCACTGATCTGCTGGTTTCTGAATGGTGTGAAGCCACTGGAGAGCTAATTTGGCCTGCTCCTTGTGAGCCTGAAGGAATCTGAGTAGGCCCTGTCTGGGTTAACTGTTCTTCTATAGCTTGGATAGTGGCTTGATTCTCCCTTATCCTCTGTGCCCTTGCCTCCAGGAGTCTGAACTGCCTGGTAGGATTCCAACCTTTGGTGATTACCATAAGGTCTTTGAAGTCTATCTCTTTGAGACAGATCTTCTGGCAACTTGCTCCAAGTTCTGCCCAGTGAGATGCAAGGTTGAACCTCTTGTTGTCCATGCTCCATTTAAAAAAATCTTTGAGGAGTTGGTGGAGCTTAAGGACTTGATCCATATCTTTCCAGTCCTCTGATTTGAGGTTCATAATGAATTGGAAAGTGAATGGAAGAGTGGGTCTGATTTCCCCCAGTGTCTTGCCATCCACCACTGTGTCCAAGGTGTCCTCTTGCAGGTCTTCTGGTTCTGGACAAGGCTTCTCTTTCCTCTGGTTGGTTCCTTTGGAAGCCAAGGTTTCTGAGGTGTACAGGTGATATATCAGTGTTTTCAAGCAGTCAAAAACTTTATGTTCTTAGGGTATTTACCTTTGACTGTGCCTTGTACAAATTTGTTGTCTTCTGATTTTGGCAATTTACCTTTAGAGGTTACAACTGGGATAATTATAGTACTCTTCCCTGTACAAGTTGTTAAGGTTGGTTTACCTTGTTTTGACGCAGAGTTTCGTGGTTTTCTATTCCTCTGAGTGGCAATGGGTGTTCACATTCTTGCTGTAATCAGGCCTTCACTGTGCCTCTTTGCCTTGCCCTTGTTGCCCTCTGGTTCTGAGGGTGTCACTGGTGTGTTGGCCTGTGAGTGGGTCTCTAGTGGTATGTAATTTTCTCTCACTGAACCAAACAGGAAAAGAGGGCTTAATTTCAGTTAAGACTTCTTAAAATGCTGTACTCACGTCTAAGAATGGCCTCTGGGCTTGTATATCACTACAATATGCCCTGTATAATGACAGTGTAATTGAACTAACAATTCCATGTCAGAATAACAGCTTTTGGTACCCTGTTACACTGTTTGTGTACCAGTATCCCACAGATTCACTTGTGGTTTGCAAGTGTGATCTGTATAAGTGTAATTGAGTCAAAAATAAACTTAACCATGCCTCAACTGTTGGTTTTACAGTCAGAGGTGTCCTTATTTGATAAAAAATACAGGACTTATTAATGGCTTATGTGTTTTTATATGTAAAACAGGCCAAAAACAAAGGTCTTGTGGGTATTAACCACATGACAGATACTCTTAAAATATGAGTAAAGGGTGGTACATAGACTAATTAAATGAATATATATATATATAATATAAATTTTTAAAGAAAAATACACCTAAAAAATGCAAAACAATAGTCAGAAAGTGATAAATAAGTGAAAAACTTACTTATAAGGTCCAAAAAAGGTAAAAAATACGGCCAGGCCCCAAAATGTCAGGCTGAGTCTATGATAAAAGTATTAAAATGTATTTAAAACTTTTAACTATGACTGTGACATGGTAAAAAAGGATTTAAAGAGAGTTATAAGAGTTAAAGAGGTTTTAAATTAAGAATAAAGGGCTTTACTATATAAGATATAGTGGTGGTGAGCACTGTTGAAAGCCTGGGTGCAGCTTTACCTATTGGGTTACAATAATTAATTTCAGAATTATATCTGTTTATTACCCAAGAGTAACACTGTCTTTGAAAGTTTACTATGTAGGGTATTCCAGAGCAGGATGCGGAAAGCATTGCTGGCTGTGAAAAGCCTCCTTTTTATTCTGAAATGGGGTGGAAGGGCTGTTAGACCTTTCCACATATAGGAAGTGAAGAATTTTTCACTCTCTGAGACAGGCTTGTGGTTTGCAAGGACCTGTATAACCTGTATTGGGCTCAGATGTGTTTTTGAAACCACATCTGGGCAGTTTTCACCAATACAGGGTGAAACATTTCAAATGGGGACCACATAGCCCTCTTCTGACGTGTATGAGGCGTAGAATGCTGTACAGAAACTGTATGGGACCCCAGTATTGACTGAATTATGAGGTATTGAAGTATAAACATGCTTCTTTGTCTGTTTGACACCTCATAATCATGGTTATGGGATATTATCCCATTGTAAGACTGTATTGAACAAAATGTGAGATTTTGAACTTAAAACAGCTATACCTTAGTCAGTTTTTGATGTATCAACCTCAAAACTGAACCAGTGTGTAGCCCTGTGTGTGGTCTACACAATGGTACCTTATTTGATATGGTTATCATTAAATATGGCAAAGTTATGCCATGTACAAGATGTTTATACACATTCATGGTTTGGGCAAAAAGCTGTATTGGGCTTGTTTGCCCCATACCTTCTGCTATAGTTGAGATATGAGAAAATGGATGGCACCATCAGATAGCCCTGGTTGTGCTTGTCCCAAAAAGGCCCCAATATAGGTATCTCACACTAAAACTGTAGAAGTTAGATGAGAGGTGAATGTTTTGTTCACCTTTATTTGGCCTGAATTTGACCATAACTTCTGTAATACTGGTGTTAGCTTGGTTTGGCTGGTACCATTGGATAGCCCTGACTTAGAGCTTCATTTTGCATACCCATTTGATGGGGTTAATCCTCTTACTCTGTATTTCAGATGAGAGGTGAAAATTAAGGTTTATGTGCAGAAATAACTTTGAGCATGAATAACTTTGTTATTATTTGTCCTATGATGATGGGCTTGTATATTTGGAAAGGCGTGAGGTTCCTCTTTTATTTGATACCTTTTGAGCTAACTTGGCTGAGATCCATGTTTTGGTGGTATCTTGGCTATACCATTAGTTTATGGTATTTTGGCTGTCATGCTTGTGCTCTGGTTTTGAGTCACAGGATGACATGAAACCAGAATATTCAATTATTTTTAAGTTTGGACCATTTTCACAAAAAAGTGGCCAACAGCTATAGCAATTTTATTTAATAAACCCTTACAAGTTATAGCTTTATTTATAACTTGTCAAATAAAGCTCATATCTTTATTCCTACAGTAATTGAGTGTAAGATTTATGTTTGGTTCAACTCCTTATCATGTCTATTTCAAGAGATATAAGCTAAAAACCATGAATATATGCACTGATTATTGCAGTGCATATATTCAGGTTATTTCCTGGAGTATCAACTTTACAGATATGACATAAGTACTTTATATATGTAGTGCTTCATGGGAAATTTAATGGTGAAATTCATTTCACATGTTGTCTCATTGGCTTCTGATAAAAACAAGAACTTATGCCTTTTTATGGCATTTTTGTGCATTAGGCAGTAAGTATTAACTTTACAGATATGACATAAATATATTATATTTGTATTTCAGCTTGAGGAATCTAATGGTATAGTTCATTTCACATGTTTATTCATTAGAGCTTTAGGTGAAAATAGTTTATGCCTACTTTAAGATAATAATTTTCATTCTCATCATCAGAATAATTATTATAAGCTTATTTTGTGTTGTTTTTGGATATGTGGTCATATCCCAAAGTCTCACAAGAACTGATATAATAAATGCAAAAATATTTCATGGAACGGAAAACTGCATGTATGTTGGATTTTGGATTGGGGTTGAGGGCACTGACAGAGTTGATAGAATGAGTTTTTTGTCTGGATTCATTTAGAATATTTTGGGAGCCATAGCCACCAGAAATTCTCTTTTAATTAGGATTCAAAGCTTAAGGGACCCCTGTATATTTCTTTTTTCTAGGTAAATCACTCTGAGGTGTAAAATAGGAGGTAATGGGAATGTCTTTTCCTTCAATGGAAGGCAGAGTCAATAAATCATTACTGGTCTCAGGAGGTAGGCTGGAGGAAAACAAAAAGAACAGAGGGTGAGAGTAGGTCATGGGAGTCATGAAAAAGGATGTGAAGTGATTATTTCTTAGGAGGAGAAATGTTTTTACAGGGAAATACATGATCATCAAGATTGTTGGCTTCAAAGGCATTTTCATATATCCAAAAGACCACAAATAATAAAGTTAAGTTATAATTATAAATAAATAAATTTATTTTTATCATAAAAAAAATCAAGATATAAATATAAAAATTGGATTCTAATTTCAAATCAAAAATTGTGAAAATACATTTTTACTTGAAAAAATTATGTAAAAATAAAACTTTCATCAAAATTACTAATATTAAAATATTTTTTGGAAAAAGATTAATAAAACTCATTATTATTTTTTTCAATGAATAAACAGACAAAAATTATTTCACCATTGGATTCCTCATCAAAAATTAGGTGGGGCTACCTCTGAGTAAAAATCCTGTAACTCAACTCTAAATAAGCTTAAATTAAGTTTTCAGTATTTTATGTATGAAAATCTGAGAATAGTCAAAGCTTTAATTTAATTTCAATTGAGCTTTGTGCTAAAAATGAATTTTTTTATTAGAACTGATGTGTGCTGTATAGCTTAGAAGCTATGAGGAATTGAAGTATTTACAATTGAAATGTAAAGATGTGCATCTGTATTACATAAGTGAACATGGATTTATATACATGGAATCAATAATTAAAGCTGTGTACTGTAAAGTTTCAATTGAATTAAACATGTAAATTTCTAGTATATTAAATGATGAGGAATTAAAGAAATACTAAATTGGAAAGCTTAATTTTTTTGGGGAAAAGGAATTTTGGCTCCAAGAGTGTCAGAATCCCCCAAATTCTTTTTTAATAGAATGGGATGTGAAACTTCATGCAAAAGTTAGTCACTTTTGGGCTGGAATTGGGGTACAGGGTGTGCACAAAGAGGGTAAAACTAAACTTAAGTTAAAAAAATCTTAGTAATTTATTTTCCTGGTTTTGGGTTCTATTACACTGATTCTGAAGTGTTTTGAGGGCGTGAAATCAAGTATTACTATAGCAATAGCTGAGTTGAGGGACCAAAATGGCTGAAAATAGCCAAAAATGGCCAATACCAGCCCTTTTTTGGTCCAAAACAGGGTTCAATGATGCCATAATTGGATTTTCTGTTTTAAGTGAGTTTCTTACGACTTATTAGAGTGAATTTTACTTTTTTAGTAAGAGAATTAGTGGCTATAAAAGAATTTGTTCTTTATCCCACTTTTCCCTTCATGTTGGAATCTTTTCCTTTTATAAGTAGCTCACACACTAATAAACCAATCAATAAAACATTAAAAATACCTTTTCTTTAATCATTTTGATCCTTATAACCACGTGAAAAAATAATTATAATCATTTCTCTCAACTCTTAAAGTCATTTTTACCCTTGAACCACCATAAAAGTCAATTCAAGCATCTTTCATCACTGTTAACCTTGTCGCTTTGTTTCCAAATTCACTTTGGTAACTCTTGGGTGTGTTTTTCCTTTTATATTCTTTTTAGAGACTGTGTTCTCATATTAATTCCCTACAGTTATTTGCTTAATAAATTTCAATTCAAATTGGTCTTGAAGAAATTTCTTTTGTAGCTGGTATTATCTCTTGTAAAGTATTTTTGGATAAATTTTTATTTTTGGTAAAACAATAAATCTTTCTAATATTATTTTTTTATACTAAAAAAGCTAAAAAAAATAAATTTGGAATGCTTTCTCTTAAAAATCTCAAACTTTCCTATTTTTCAATCAAATTGTATCTTAAACAAATTTTGAGGACAGGAAAAGTACTTGATTGTTAATCAAAGTCTCATATACACACCTTAAAAGACTTCACTGGTGATAAATAACAGTGTTACCTTTCTCAATGTCCAAGATTTGAAAACTACAACATCGCTCTCCATACCCCAGGAATATTTTTTTGACGCACCTGTCTGAGAATATCCCATTTACAGCCAAAAGTAATAAACTATATAAGTGAGAGTTCCCAACAGAACCGTTTTTGGTATGGTTTTTCATAGGGGGTGGCAATATTTGTAGTCAAATTATCAATATAAATAGCAGTGTTGACCGCTTTTCTGCCCAGTAAGAAAGAGAGAGGCCAGAATCTTTGAGGAGGCATCTGGCTTAGTTAATAGTGGTTTGGTTTCCTCTCTTGTAAAATGGGTTCTGTTGAGGAGTGTGTGGAGAAGTGGGTAGATGAGTAATTCCTTTTTTCTGGAAAAAGAGAAGCAAGTTGTTGCTCTTGAGCTTGGATAAATTGTTGGAACTAAAATTGGAAACCAGGGATTGCACCATTTTTTGCATTTTGAGGACAAGTTCCTTGATTATTCCTTTGGTTTAAGATTTGGATCTTGAGAAATATAACCAAGCATGCCAAGAGAAAGATTCAACTATCTGAAGGAAGTACTTGGCCCTCAATTCTGAAGAAGGAGTGATAGGTTCATGTAGATCAAGGTGGAAATCTTATCCATTTGAGGAGGTTGTGGGAAGTGACCATGCAATGGCATCTTAGCCATTTTGCATAGATCATAGGTCATACAGAAGAATTTTTGAATTTTGAGGTGAGGATACATTTTTGAGGATTATTATAAGGATGGATGTCCACTGGCTTTATAAAGGGTCATAAGTTAGTTTAAGAAAGATAGGGCAGAGTTTGACCGGGATTGTGGAGTTTGTTTATGATCAAATTATCCAAGGAGGGATTCACATCTAGGATGATTTGATTGAAATGGATTACAATTTGAAATTTATTGTATTTAAGGGGCTGAAGACTATAGTTTCTCTTTAAGATTTAGTCAATTCTGAGAAGACAGTTGGATAGCACAGGAAATTAAACCATGTCTTTGATATAATGGTAATAGTAATGTAAATTTGTTTTGACTGTGCTTATCCCTTTATCAATGATTCCAGATTCATTTTCTAGAATAATAGTTCTGGGAGATACATTTAATTTGGTAAGATATGATAGTTTATTGGATATTGTGCTGGTTGATTTGGAGTATTATATAATCAGTTGATTATTGGTTTGATTTTTTTGGGGTTTGAGGGCCCCAGTTTCTTTCCTCTTGTTTGGTTTGAGATAGGAAAAGTCTTCTTCCTTGTGTTTTGTTAGAGGATTGTGCTATCCTGGAGAATAGGAAGGAAAGTTTAAATTGGGATGATTGCTGAAGTAATTCTTATTAGTGGATTTGTCAAGCTGAGTCTATGATAAAGGTGTATAGTAGTGTTTACACTATGACTGTGACACCGTAAATAGTTTTGAAAGAGTTAAATTTATAATAATAGGGGTTTTAATGATGATAAAAGGGCTTTACTATTGTATAATAGTGGTGGTGAGCACTTCTGAAAGCCCTGGGTGCAGTCTTACCACTTGGATTACAATAATAAGAGCTACAATACTTAAATTTACAGTATAACCTGATTATTTCCAAAAGTAGAACTGTTTTTGAAAGTTGTACTACATAGGAACTCAAGATAAGGATGGGGATTCCATTTCTGGCAGTGGAAAGGCCTCTTTATATCCTGAAATGGGGTGAAAAGGCTGATAGACCTTTTCACCTAGAGAAAGTGAAGATTTTTCACTCTCTAGGACAGGCTTGCAGTTTGAAAAAGGCCTGTATAGCCTGTATTGGGCTCAGATGTGGCTTTGAAACCACAACTGGGCAGTTTTCACCAATACAGGGTGAAGATTTTCATCTGGGGACCACACAGCCTGATTCTGATGACTATGACATGTAGAATGCTGTACAGAAGCTGTATGGTACCCCAGTATTGAAGTAAAAACAAGCTTCTTTGTCTGTTTGACACCTCATAATCATGGTATGGGATATTATCCCATGATAAGGCTGTATTGGACCAACTGTGGGATTTTGACCTTAAAACAGCCATACATTTGTCTGCTTTTGAGATATAAACCTCATAATTGGTTCTGTGTGTAGCCCTGTATGTGTTCTACACAACAGTACCTCATTTGATGTGGTTATCATGAAATATGGCAAAGTTATGCCATGTACAAGTTTTTGTACATATGTGTGTTTTAGGCAAAAAGATGTATTGGGCTTGTTTGCCTTATAGCTTTTGTTCTAGATGAGATATGGGAAAATGAATGGCCCCATCAAATAGCTCTGATTGTGCTCTTTCCAAAAAGACCCCACTGTAGGTATCTCACACTAAAGCTGTAGAAGTTAGATGAGAGGAGAATATTTTATTCACCCTCATTTGGCCTGAATTTGTCCATAACTTCTGTAATACTGGTGATAGCTCAGTTTGGCTGGTACCATTGGATAGCTCTGACTTATAGATTTATTTTGAATACCCATTTGATGGGGTTAAGCCTCTTACTCTGTATTTCAGATGAGAGGTGAAAATTAAGGTTTATGTTCAGCAACAACTTTGAGCAGGAATAACTTTGTAATTCTTTGTCCTATGGTGATGGGAGTTGTATATTTGAAAAGGGGTGAGTTTCCTCTTTTTTTGATACATTTTGAGCTGATTTGGCTCAGCTGCATGTTTTGGTTGTATCTTGGCTATACCATTGATTTATGGTATTTGGCTGTCATGCTTGTGCTCTGGTTTTGAGTCACAGGCTGACATCCCCTCCCTCTAAAAAGGCTCATCATTGATGAGACTTCCAAGTCCTCCTAGAGGCTCTGAATCTTCTCAAATGAAGGTTCCCATCTGGTATGGAATTGTCTGCCAACCACTTGTCCTTATCAGCTGTCTGGTCCTTGAATCTACCTAAGTACTGTCTCTGATCCTTACCATTAAGTCTGATCTTCCTGGCCTTGATAATTTTATTCACGGGTCCAAGGGAGTTCTCCACTTCCACTATTTCTGGTGGGGTGGGGTCTTCTTCCTGGAGGGGAATCTATTGTCCTCTGTCTGGAAGTATGGCTTGACTAAACTCACTGGAAAGACTGGGTGTTTCCTGGAAAATTCCTCTGTGAGTTAGACTTCCACTGCATTTTTCCCTATCAATTTAGTGATGGTGAAGGGCCCTAAAAATCAATCTCTCATTTTCTTAGGTCCTTTGAGATTATTAAAGTTCAGTGTAGACACTAACACTTGGTCACCTTCTTTAAAGTCAGGTTCCATGTGTGATTTGTGCTGCCTCCGCTTATTATATTCTTTTGCCTCAGCTATGCATTTGACCGCTGTGTTACAAGCTCTCTTTCACATTTTATCAGAATATTTGGCTGTGGGGTGGATGGTCAGAAGATTTTTCTTCAAATGATCCACTGGCAATAGGGGATTTCACCCTTTGTCTATCAGTGTAGGTGTCTTTCCTGTGGTAGAGTGCTGACTTGTGTTATAAGCCAGTTGAACTGCTGGTAGAAGGGTAACTCAGTCATGGGGCAACCTGCATGGTCCTTCTATTCCATGCCATAGGCACAGAATCATCTAAGGATGTCCTCCAATGTCTGGATAATCCTTTCAGCTAACCCATATGTTTGTGGATAGTAAGCTGTGGAAAATTAAAGATTGGTGCCAAGCATGTCATACAGGTTTGTCCAAAATTTAGATGTGAACTTTGGGTCCCTATCACTGATGATGATCTTAGGGACTCCACAGGTAGATATAATGTTGTTCCAGAATAACAGAGAAGTATCCATGGCTGTGTCCTCCTTGTGACAGGGTAGGCACGTCATAGTCTTGCTGAACCTATCAGCTATGATTCAGCAGCCATTGAAGTTCTCCTTGCCTCCTGGGACAACTCCTGTAAACCAGTCCATGTTGATGGTTTCTCATGGGTGTTTGGGTTCTTCTATGTGTTAAAGTAACCCATACTTCTTCCCATGTTTTCTGTTTGCCTTTTGCAATATTTCACAAGTGTTGATGTATCCACTCAGCCCTTGTTCCCATTTGGGCCCCCAAGCTGTGCTTTCTACCCCTTCTTTGGTCCTGTCTTCACTTATGTGGCCCATATAGGGCAATCATGGCATTCCTGCAGGAGCAAAGATATATGGTTTCTGTCTATTATTGTGAGTGCACTAGTATGTTTCTTGCTATGGTAGAGCAGGCCATCTATAAAGAAATATTTATTGTCCCTATAGTCTCTCAACCAGGGTTCCTCTAACTGGAATTCCAGTTCTGGGCTCCTGTATCTTTGTTGAAGGAGTTGTAACAATATGCCTCACTGTTTATGTTTGGCATATGTCCTCATCACTGCATTGAAGAATTCAGTGTGCAGTTATGAGGGGCTTCTTACCAATATGGGAGTTTTTGTTCCTTCTGAGCTAGTGTTTCCACTGTCTGGGGTACCACTTTATGGTGCCCACTGAGAAAATCTGAAGTTTTTCTTCCTGTCTATTTCCATGAAATGGATAGGAATTTTATCTGCTACTTCAGGGTCATAAGCTGGGTTTCTTTTGACATTATCAAGTGGCCATCTGCTGACACCATCTGCATTGGTATGAATTTTAACCTCTTTTTATATGATGGCCATATTCCCTCTATACTCCTGGATGGCTATTTGCCACCTCAGCATGTATCTATTGGTAGTCTGCATGTTAAGTAAAGACTTTAAGGCTGTGCAGTCTGTGTAGAATTCAAAGACTGCACCCTCAAAATAATAATGGAGTTTCTCTAGAGCTCATACTAAGCATAGACATTCTGTCTGGGTGGCCCCATACCTGGATTCTGAATCTTTCAGATGCCTAGAGATGTAACATATTACTCCCTCTCTTGGTTAACCATCCACAATTTGTCTCTGGTGAAGGGCTTCTCCTAAGCCTTGGCTACATGCTGCATCTATGTCTAACTGGAATGTTAGTTCAAAGTCAGGAAAGATGAGCACAGGTGCATTCACCAGGGCGAATCTCGCGTCAATCGTCGGCGATTGACTTCACGTCGCACCGCGGTCAGTATAAAATCTTGCTTCAGTCGCGTTAGTGTCACTTTATAGTCACTGGATTTAGTGGGTCACGTCACGTCAGCGTCAAGACAACGTCAATCGTCACATGTGTCACATGAGAATGTCACTCAAAGCCCAAACCCATTTCAACACTATGCGCAACGTTTGTGTAATTTCACCTCATTGGCTTCCGCCTCCCCGACGCTTAGCATGCTTACGCACCCGCACCGCCCTCCATCCGGATGAGACTCCGACACTGCCCGCCCCTCTCCGTCCTCACCACTCCTTACGCTTTCACACCCCCGCCCCTACCATCCTCACGCTTGTGTAGTACCCTCCCGACATGCCTCCGACAACGCTTACCATCCTTACGCTCATGTAGTGCCCTCCCGACATGCCTCCGACACCACTGATGACCCTTACGCTTGTGTAGTGCCCTCCCGACATGCCTCCGACACAGCTTACCATCCTTACGCTCATGTAGTGCCCTCCCGACATGCCTCCGACAACAGTTACCCTCCCTCCCGACATTCTCCCGACACTGCTTACCATCCTTACGCTCATGTAGTGCCCTCCCGACATGCCTCCGACAACAGTTACCCTCCCTCCCGACATTCTCCCAACACTGCTTACCATCCTTACGCTCATGTAGTGCCCTCCCGACATGCCTCCGACAACGCTTACCCTCCCTCCCGACATTCTCCCGACACTGCTTACCATCCTTACGCTCATGTAGTGCCCTCCCGACATGCCTCCGACAACGCTTACCCTCCCTCCCGACATTCTCCCGACACTGCTTACCATCCTTACGCTCATGTAGTGCCCTCCCGACATGCCTCCGACAACGCTTACCCTCCTCACGCTTCCGTATTACATCCATAGTGTACAGTACGGTGGCTTGTTGGTGTACACGATGAACGCAATTGCCGAAATATGCTGAGTGGCCTTCTCTGCCAACAGGACCTAAGGGGATATTGGTCAGTATATTCACCATGTTGTGGCTAGGGTTTAAATCATGAGACTCACAAATTAAAACCTAATAAGTGGACTATTTAAGACAAGAATTGTGTCTCCTGTTTCGCCGACAAAACCATTTTATTTCATATCAATCAAATGAACACTTTGCTTAGTCCTTACCTCATGAGCATTGAATAGTTCAAAAGTTGACTTTAGTAGGTTTCTCACTAGTCAACTTTATTCAATGTCTCACAGGGAAGTGATTTCATTTGCATGATATGAAATAATTTGCAAAACATCGCCTCCTTCAATTTCCCGACAAATCGCATTTGCACCTTTTTTCTTGAATTTGGATCTTTTATCAAAAAATTTTCAAACAAGTTAGCAATCAACTCGTCACCATCTATTTGCTTAATAAACTACCTCCACTATGGCCCGAACCCCGGGAAATTCAACAGAATTCAATGAACGACCAACTTCAGCCCCAGAGAGTGGAAGTGAAATCTCTGATATTGCCAGTAGTCGTGAATTAGGCATTGAAGTAGAGAGCCAGTCACATGAAGATAATCAAGATCCACCAGTTCTTCCGGAATGTGAGTATGCATCCATCTTTAATATTTCAAATCTCTCAAAACCTGATATTGTGTCATAGCCTTTATTTCAGGGCAGCCTCCAAGCTCTCAGAAACCGAATTTTAAAAGTTATGAGAAGGAAAAGACTGTTGAACCTTGTGCACCGACAGAAGATGATGGGCAAGATGATGTAATTTTCAGTGGGGAGGTGGAAATTATATCCAAGGAACAATTTGTCTCCAACATTGCTCAAACAATCCCAAGGCTCGAAAAAATCCAAAATGATAGTAAAATTCCTGATTATGTGCGTCAAAAGATTGCTGAAGCCATGAGACTGCTCAAAATGGATTTGAACCGTAAGTCCATTACTAATTCAAAACAAAATTGATAAAAATAGCTGCTTACAATATATGGGCAGGTGTGGAGGTGGGAGAATCTCTACCTGAAGGATCTCGAGTCGTAATTGGATTTCCAGGCAAAGGATTAGGAAAAAGACCAAATATACATGCGACCAAAAAAACAAACAAAAAACGCCGTACCTTTGAAGCCGCAAAGGATTCTCGTGATCAAGGTCATGAAATTATCAATGTTGAAGGGGACCATATTGATAATGAACCTCCGCATACTGAACCCCCCCCAATACTCAATGAAACAATCCATGATGAAGCTCCACATACTGAAAGTCCCCCAATACCCAATGAAACAATGCATGATGCAACCCCTCCCGCCTCTCCTCGGAATATTCAAGCCTTTCAAGAAAGGGAAACAATTAAACATGATACAATGGGACGAGATATGACTGATATAATTCCCGACGCTGAGCCCGAAGTGTCATCCGCTGCGAATTTTCAAGGAATATTTTTATCCCGCATGGAAGAGTTTGCAGGCGTTTTGAATTATGATTCCAATATTACTCAACAATCATGGAAAAGGGGGCTTGATAATATCAATAGGATTTACAAAAATAGATGGGACAATTTACCAACAAAGGATGCTCATACATTCCTGCCCGTTGGTATTAAGGTGATCAGTAACCGAGATCTTAAAATGTCGGCTTGGCTGCAGGACCTTGAGATGGCAGGTGAGTTTTTTTTTATCTTTGTGCATGATACTTGATTATTGGCTGTTGACTGGTGATATAAATTGCAATATACAGGGTTAGATTTTTTTAAGCCAACCGAAACAGAAGCGTTTTTTGATCACAACATTTGGAATCTCAAATTGATGAAGGAATCAGCTAAACCTCCAGATAATCTCCCAAAATCTGAACACTCCTTCTTCAAAATGGTTCAGAGCCTTCTTTACCCCGCCAATCCAGTTAAACATTTTTGGGCAAATGTTATGTTTGAATCCATTAGTTTAGTCTCATACGATGTGATTGCACCCAAACCATATGTTGCACCAACATCAAATTCAACCGATCCTCTTGGACTCGAACGGGGAGCAGTTGAATACCTTGCCTCCTGCTTGAGTAAATCGAAGCAACGTGCAACCCAACTCAGCATTGAAGGTGGCGGGGCTGACAATGAGATATCCACAAAGCCGCACAAGAACCTGGAGGATCTAATGGATACAGTTATCCATTTGATGATTGCATACAACATGGTACGTGCACATACAAAGGTCGAAGTTAATGGCATCAAAGGCAAACTCACAAACTCAAAAAAAAATGAGGCCATCAAAGATCTTTTGGCGTGTCACAAGAATCTTGGAATCAATCGAATTTGCTATGGTATATTAGCGGCATTCTGTGCGGCGGGGGTTCGTGGTTTGATGGTATGCTCAGATGACTGGAGAACAAGCTCAGTTAAAGGGGCTTTAGCACTAATTGACATTTCCGCAAAACTTTCAGAGGGTAAAAATCTAGTGGAGCCAGTGTGGCTACGTACTAATAAGTATATATGTAATTTACTGAATAAAAGTTTCTTCTCATCAGAGTCTTTTAACCCCACTGTACCTCTTAGATTTGATTTTGCACAATGCTTAGTATTAGACTTTGGTGATGCCTGGGTGGCGAATCGCGGGCTTGGTTCAAGTGATGAGGTCACCTTGACGGTACCCAGGTCAGCTAAACTCACAACCAGGATTGACCCGTTTTAGATTAGCTTTGTACTAGATAGATTGTAATTTAATTTTGCAAAGTTATTTATGAATTTAATAATCATGACTTCCTATCCTACTACTGCCCGGATGCCACAGTCTGAGTACCAATAGTAATTGTACGGCGGCATGCCTCCGTACATCATTGCGAAGACTCCGACAAGACGCAAGCTGAGTCAGGCGTTGTGCCCGCGAGTAGCACACGCGGGGGCATTGCGGGAGGTCGCGTGTATCACTTCACGCCAGCCCATAATAGGCAAAAGGTTCCTGTGTCTTTCAAGAGGAGTGGGATAACTAGGGATCCGCAGCAGGATGCATATTGCATTTGCGTGTGCTTGCAATATTCCAAATTGCTGGATTGGAAAGTGATTGCATGGGAACATCAATGTGTAAAATTGAATAATGCACTATCCACTGCAATTTTCAGGTTCAGGTATTTGAGATCGTGAATTTGCCAAGGTCAGGCGTGAGCTTTCTTTTTAGCCGCAATCAAAAAAGATTCATCCATCGCAATCCAATTTAGGTGATATTAAGAAATCAGTAATCATTCGGTTTCATTTCATTTTCTGCTGAAAGCATGCCATTCACGAAAAAAGGAAAAGAGCGTAAAAGGGAACTCGCGAGAAAGCGTCGGGCTGAGGAAGGAAAGTGTGAGTTACTCGCTTAATCTCAGTGTATATATATAGATATATATATATGCTTCCACATTTATGTGGCACCCTCATTGGGCCCCACTGAAGAACATGGGCTTTAGTCGGTTCAGATTGTGCCAATGTCATGTGGGCTCCAACAGGGAAGTCAAAGGATGTGTGCCGAAGAAAGCTCCTTGGCAGTATCTGATATCTTGTGTGCTTCAACACATAGTGATCCCGCAACCACTCGGGAATAGTAGCAGATCCCAAAAGACAAATGAGCGCAAAACGACCCGAATGAATAGGTTTTTTTCCTCCTCTCGCCCAACAGCACAAATATCAATGCCAGTATCAGCAAATATCACCCCAAGTGAAATTCGGAGGGTGGTGGATGTCAATCAGATCAAACGCATTCACTTTGGCCGTGTGGCAATTTTCTCTTCAACCGGATTACTCATTGCCCTTGTTGAATTCCGACCATTCACAACAATGAGTGAAGTCGAGGTCAATCAATGGGATGAATTATCACAATTCTTATTTCGCGAAAAGAGGTTCACTGACCCTATTGCAACAAATGGAGCATTACTGGAGGGATTTATGTTCGCGATTGGGTGGCGCAAATGCACCACGAAGAATGAACAATTTGGTCTGTATGGTAGTGCTGGCAAAATTGAAAATGCAAAAGATGAATGGCGGGACCGAGGTGCCAATCTTAGCTCGGTGGGTCGCATTCTAGGTCAATCCTTACGATATGTTGGGGATAATTTATTTCAGAAGATTCAAAATTGCTACAACTCATTGGGGGTTCCGTCTTTTGATCAAGTCAAGTATGAAGGCAATATTCCGGCAAATCAGGGTGCATTCGAGTTCGCTTCCGCACTCACTTTCACCATGAATGGATTCAAAAACGCACCTCATGTTGATAAGGATGCATCGCTGTATGCTTCCGGATGGTGGTTTCAAGCTGATAAGCGGACCGGCCAAATTCAAAGAGATGCGTCAAAGCGGTGTACAGGGGGAAAATTGATTTTCCCAAATGAGCTTTTTGGATTGATCTATCCGCATGTCATGGGCTCATTCAGGTAGTGTGGGCCAGTAGTACATTTGTTCATTATACTGATCCAGCACAGGACAATGAAAGCACGACACTAGTGGGTATGTCCGCACAATGCTCAAGCAGGTTAGCAAAAACAATGCGGCAAAAAAGCAATGGCTATTATGAGATTGGCGAGAGAGCGGGCTATCAAATCAGGGATGGTAATACAATCTCATGCCGATTCAAAGAATGAGGAGATTTGCAAGTGGGTTGGGTAAGTAATGGTGAGGTAAGGCAGAGGACAATATACACCAGGATTGGATGGATTTGAGTGCGGGAGATGGGGTGTCTCACATGAAAAAGGGGTGAAGTGGATTATGTACGGTGGCATGCCATCGTACATCTGTCCTGGTTTGTTGCTATTGTCCAGGATGCCAATGCTTCACACGCGAATCCTCATGCTTGTGCAGGTTCTGACAATGCTGAAAGTTCCTTACGCCTATGCGGGGTGCCAACAATACACACGCCAATCCTTGGGCCTGTGCAGGCTCCCAAAAATTTACACGCCAATCCTTACGCCTTTACAGGCTTTCGACGATTCACACGCCAATTCTTACGCTTGTGAAGCTTCCCCACAATGCTGAAATTTTCTTTAGCCTGTGCAGGCTCCCAACAATTCACACGCCAATCCTTACGCCTGTGCAGCCTCCCGACAAGTCACACGCCAATCCTTACGCTTGTGAAGGTTCTAGACAATTTAAACAATTCAATACATGAGTAAGACTAATAGCGTGTGACCATAGGAAAGGCCATGTTTCACGAATCTGGACTCGATTGCTCACATACAGGAACCTCCCGCTTTTTTACAGTTAGGAATGGGTATGGCTCTAAACCATGGAAGAAGAAAATATAGGAGAGGATAACGGCAACTATTGGCGCATTTTGAGAAAAAGAGCTTCACGAAAACAAATACTCACTCAAACTCTTGGTGGGGCACTTACAAAAATAATTCTCACGCAATCAGGGTTTTTCTCTAAGGAGGAAATAAGTAATTTTTACGTGAACAAAGAATGTAATAGAATTTGAACATAACAATAATTTAAGACAAATATTTTATTCAAAAGAAAGTATTACAAAAAATAAAAAGAGGAAATAATGACATTTTTTTTAAATTTTTATTTTTCGAGGAATTTGGAGACCATCCCGGTTATGTCCTCCTTTGGATAAGCCTCCAGTGCCTGGGCAAGGAGGGAGTTTAGTTCCTCCCGGAATTCCCGGTGCATCTCATTTCGATGAGTTGCATCCACGAAAGGAATCATGTGGAGCAAGCGACGATGCTCCAACAAGATTCGGTTGATCGAATCGTGGACGATGGCTCGAGGAATCATTAGGGTCGGTCGCAGGTCGGTGAATTCCTGGCGAGCGTCATCGTGAGAATGAGACGAGCTTGGCACCGGGGGGGAGGAGGCGTTGGGGTTCTCGGGGGCACTGGAAGGGATCTCTGGGGAGGGAACCGGGGTTGGAGTGGAAGGGGAAGATGGTGGAGTCGGTGAAGAAGAAGGGGGAGGGGGATGGGGTGATCCCACGGGCGTATCGTCGATGATGATGATTGAGCGAGGAGTGGCGGGACGATCTGGAGACGGTCGAAGAAAAAATGAGGAAAGGTGAATATGGATCGAAGAGAAAGAAGGGGTGACTTACCATAAGGTTCCTCCGTGGATTGCGTAGGAGCCACCTCAGGTTCTGGCTCACGAGTCGTATCGTCCTCAGGTGGTTGGGACGATGGACTCGGGCCAGGAATAGGTGGCTCTTCGGTTCGGGAGGGTTCTAAAAAAGGAGTAAGAGTCAGTTCACTCGACTCGAAAGTGAAAGTGAAAATGAAATGAAACTTTGGCTGCTTACCACGGAATAATTCCTCAGACCATCGGGTGCCACTCGGGCCTGGAGTGGGTTGCCGGGGGGTTTGCTCGCGAGGCAAACTGGGAACGGGAGAGTCGTGTTGGGGGGGATTCAGGGGGTTTGGTTCTATGAGTAATGGAAAAAAGTCAGTATTATTGCGTGAAGAGAAATGAGATAAAGAGGAGAAATAAAACTTACTTTGGCGTTTGAATCCCATCGGTGACAAGACATGGTGACGATCAGCCCAAGCTCGAATGTCCTCTCGCCATCGCCATCCTTCATCGGCCGGATAATCACTTCGCTCCGGTCGAGGAGTGAAGTGACCATCGGATGGTGGCCTAGGAGGGGGAGTGGACAAACCGATACTGGAGGGGACAGGGCTAATCGTCCGGAATCGTTCCCGTTGGCCTGTTTGGGGGCCCGGCGTCCATTCACGCTCGGAAATGGTTTCATCATTGTCGACCACAAAGGAGTCCTCGCGAGGGCGTCTTGGGCGAGAACTCGTCTGGCCTCGTGGTAGGAAGGGGCGGACAACGAACAAACATTTCTTGTGTGCTTGTCGGCAAGCATCACAAGCGTCGTTCGTCGTCGAGGAGCGAATGCAGGGGATACCCCGCTTGGTGCATAACGTGCACGACATCTAAAAACAAAACAAAACAGGTTAGTAACTGAATAGAAAGTAAGCAATCAAGAAAGAAAAGGAAGACATACGATGATTTATATAAATTTAAAACGGAATCAATATAAAAACGCTCTAGTCGGAAGTTTTTAAAAGTCTGGAAGGAAGTCGTGAAGAAAGAAAAATATTAATATCGGTACATAATGTTGACGAAAGTTTAATTGGAGAAAACGTACAAAGTAGATAGAAGTGGGGTTCTGAAAGTATTAGCAGGAAAAACAAAAAGCGAGCAGGAAGGGGAGTGGGGTTAGTCGAGTGCGAAAGAAAAGACTGGAAAGGCAGGAAGACGAGGGGGAATACGCACAAGAAGGACAAACGCGGGTGAGGTTGAGCGAAGTGGAGCGGGTGAGAAAGAAAGTGAAGTGCGTGTCGTGTGAAGATGGTCTTTTATACCAAGGTGAAGCTGAGACGATCTCAGCAGTTGCAGCACCCGCAAAAGTCTCAGCTTCAAGGCGTGTGGGCAAAATTGAAGCTGAGTCTCAGCGAATGCTGCAACTGAGAAGTGAAATGCTCGCGTGAGGCAGAAGAACAATGGGGGTCTGGCTGAGTATTTCAGTTTATTGAATTGTCAAGCTGAGTATTGCAATTTATTGAATTGTCATGCTGAGTCAAATCCCCTTTGTTTCCTTAAATTGCCACCCGATCACCCAGGAGGGTGGTCGTGAGGCCCTTATTGATTGTGCATTGTGGGTGCAATGCACAAGTGACCGCGGCAAGATCACCGGCCTTATGGCCTGGTGACAGTCTTTGAACAAAGGGGGGGGGCTGTAAGACAAGTGAATACAGCGTGAGCTTGCCTCGACCCATTGCTCAGGTTTGCTTTCGGGTCATAATTGAAATGCTCAGTGGCTGAACATTTTAATTGCACAGTAATTGAACAATTGATATAACAATATCAAATGCACCGCTGAGTATTGCAATTTATTGAATTGTCAAGCTGAGTCAAATCCCCTTTGTTTCCTTAAATAGCCACCCGATCACCCAGGAGGGTGGTCGTGAGGCCCATGTTAAATGTGCATTGTGGGTGCAATCCACAAGTGACCCATGCAGAAAAGCACCCGGTGCATTTGGTCACAAGTGACCGCGGCGAGATTACTGGCCATATGGCCTGGTAATAGTATGTGAACAAAGGGGGGGCTGCAAGACAAGTGAATACAGCGTGAGCTTGCCTCGACCCATTGCTCAGGTTTGCTTTCGGGTCATAATTGAAATGCTCAGTGGCTGAACATTGGAATTGCACAGTGATTGAACTATAGATATAACAATATCAAATGCACCATGCTGAGCCATTGCTCAGTCGTTTTTGTATGCGCGCACTCTGAGCATTTGGCACAGCATTGGATGACATTTCAGCCAGGTGCAGCATTTCACACGCTTTGGTGAAGTGCTCCAAACTGAGCCTTCCAATGAACTATTGCAAAAAAGTTCATTCCATGGCTTTACTGAGCACTTTCTCACGGTGCTTTTGACCATGACATGCTCAGCTTGCGTGTGCAAATCGGGTGAAACGCAATGCTGAGCATGTGGCACATGAGCTACGTAAATGCAAACGATCGGAAGGTGCATGCACATTTGCTAGATGGATGCAGGCTCAAGTAGTATTACACCTTCCTGATCTGTACAGTACAGTCGACACTGTAGTACGCAGTACACCTTTGTAAATGTACTGCGGGGCAGAGCAAAAAGCTGTTCAACAATGTAACATGCAATAACGTCAAGCCATCGAGTCATATCTCTCACCTGCATCCCTTTGAAGCACCTTGTTGGACAGCTCTGCCTAACTACGGCACAGATGCGCATGTAATCCAAATTAATGTAAGTGGGTCTTAATGGGATGACTTAATATTTGGGTCTAACACAAAGAGTTGATTCACTCCGGTGCCATTGTTGGGGCAAACAATGACTGGCCCGCTTGTTCATTGTCGGGCAGCCACACGCTTTCATACGCACCCCCGATGGGTCATACACAGGCAACTTTCACACGCCTGGAAGACATTTTACTGCCAGTCTTCCAGCTGCCTATTTTCTTGGTCGGGTTGTCAGCTTGACTGCAGACGCTCACCCGCTTGCGCGTGGAAACCTGAGGCCAATCAGTGTGGATTCGCTTCAGCCTCATCCACATTAGAATAACAATCCCAGCCTATGATTGCTGAGGCTGGTCATGTTCGCGTGGGTATCTCCCACCGCGGGTCATTTTCTTCACGTTCTCACACGCCCCGCGCAAGTTGTGGCACCTGGCTTGCAGCCAAAAAATTCCTCGGGCGTGTGGCCTCTTTCTCCGGAGTTCTGTACGCGCGTGAGGCAAAGAGGCCAAAGCCAATCTCGGTGGATTAGTACTCGCCTCAAACGCCATAGGGGTGAATGTATATGTGGATCACGGCTCACGGCTGGCGCCCCCTTTGATCATCCCAGACATTCCCCCCTGAAAGCCCAGTATGCATCAGTCAGCAAAAAACTTCAGGCCAAACCAAAGTCATGTTCGGTGGCATGCCACCGAACATATCTCACCCGCCCACACACAAACATCCCCACAGTGAGATTGCCCTTTGAAACTGCCAACATTGCCCAGTAGGTCCCTGTGAACAATTAACCTGGGGAGGATACGCTCATTGTTCGCTGTCACACCAGCGAACATGACTGCATGCCTCTAATATGCCCTCCACAATAAGCTGCTACAACCCACCCGATTTCGGATGTGCTAATGTCAGCCTTGTTCCACCAAAGGTTTCGTAACTCGCTGCAGATCCAGCAGTCAAATGGTGCACCCACATTTTGGCCACCTTGCCTTGATATATGCCCCAAATCGGATATGAAACTTATGAGCCCAAGAGGCCCACCTCCATCAAGACCATGCACGTAACCACAGGCCATCCCCCTTTTGGCCTGTTGCTGCCACTCATATAAGTTCCCCACCTGCGCGTATTCCTCTTCATTCCCTTTAGCTAACCCTTCCCGATCATATAATTCCCAACTGTCCCCAAATAATTCAAAATAGCCATCATGTCAACCCCTTCACAACCACTTTGCATTGGGATGATTAATATTCGTATTCAAATAAATAGTGATATAACCTTAAAGCCTGAGAATTCCCACTTAGGTTCTTGGATTATCCTATGGCACAATCAACACAACATATTCGTATATCTCCCCAATCACCAGCATGCTATTGGCTCTCTCCCGGGAACCCTTTCCCAAACGTTGATACCATTCCTTGGGGCACCCAAAACGTTCATGCACTGTGGTCCTGGTGGGGCATGGATTGAAAATTGCCAATCCAATCCTACTCAAATATTATTCGTTGAGGGAGTATTTATGACTGATGCCAATGATCCCTCCTCATCTCAGAAACCCAATCTAGCATTGATGTTCTTCACATGGTATCCAAACGTTCTATTCATAATGGAAAGCTTTCGAACACAAGATTTCAAGCTTAAAATGCCCAAAGAATATGACTGTACTACTCATTGTCAATGTCAACTCTTTACTCCGACATTTCCCGCTTCAAACTCGACGCCTGCTTCATATCCTGCTGTTTCATCATTGATTTCCAAGCAAAAACTGATACAATTACCCAGTGGATCAGACCTCCCCATGATGACCCCGCCCCATGCCATTATTCAAACCCCCCTCCTCCCTCATCAAAAGACCGGACTAGCTTTTCTCTGGGATCGAGAAATCCCCAATGGCCAATCAGCCCGTAACCTTTGGGCAACCTCACCCCCAGGATCCACTTTTAATGCCAGGCACATCATTACAAACAAGGTCGTTAGCTCATTTGAATCCCTTTCGACCAATACCCCTCTTGGAGGACTGCTTGCGGATGATATGGGATTAGGTAAAACCATTCAGGCCATTGCTCTAATTGGTACCTCCAAGGAGCAGATGATTGCAAACCCCCATCGCTCCATGCCCACCATGATCATCTGCCCCCCTCGCTTAATTACCAACTGGCAATCAGAAATATCCAAGCATGCTCAGGCTGGAGCACTGCATGCCAAAATCTACCATGGTCCCACTCGTCACTCATTATCCCAAGCCGACATCTTAAAATATGATATCATCATCACTTCTTACAATACTATCACCCAAGAATTTAAGCAAACCAATCCCTCTACATCATTCATTTTTCAAATCAATTGGCATCGTATAATCTTGGATGAAGCACAGTGAGTGGCTGAGCTTAAATGATTCAAATTACCTTTTATATCCAATAACCCTTGCCCCCTCTTATAGCTATATTCGCTCTCAATACACTGCCACTCACCGTGCCATTAATAGCCTCCTTTCATCCCGTCGAATATGTTTAACGGGCACACCTATTCACAACACCATTTATGACCTTTTGGGCATAATATCCTTCATCACTCAACCCCAGAGCGCCGATCAAGATAACTGGTCACCATTCATCCTGAGTAGTCTTTCAAAAGGTTGCAATGATATTTTGCATTTGGCATTGCGGCATTTAAGTTTGCGCCGCACCAAAACCACACATCTCGAATCTCTCCCCACTATTAGCCATCATTATGAGCTGCTCCCACTCAACCCGACCATGCAGCAAGAATATTCCACATTATATGAAGAATTCCTATCATCCAAAAGCAAAGGACCAGGAGAGTTTTTCAGAAATATTAATAAGCTGCGAATATGTTGTAACCATCACATCATGCTTAACACAATTGCGGAGGCGGAGCTGGAAGACCCCGAGGGCAGGAGCACTCAGGATAACTCCCCAAGAATCACACGAACTATTGTGGATGTGGAAACATGCATGATGAGTAGTAAAATTGCACACCTCCTACAAAGCTTAATGAAGAACAAACAAACAAGGTGTGGTCCAACGAAATCGGTGGTTTATACCCAATGGACCCAATTTCTAGATTTGTGCGTTAATTCTAATATGCATCCATTACCAATTGACTCCATCTGACTTTTTTATATTGTAGAATTGGTATTGCTCTTGCCCATCACTCTATCCTTTCAGCACAAATTGATGGAACAATTACACCACGAGCGCAGGACAAGGCGCTTGAGAATTTCTTCAATAATCCTGAATGTGAAGTACTCATTGCATCCATTGCCGCGGCTGGAACTTGCCTCAATATAACTTGTGCTAATGTAGTCTATTTAATGGTGAGGGGCCCCCCAAAATTCTCCCCTGATTTTCGGACCCTGACATCCACATTTCCAGGAGCCCAATTGGAACCCAGCCATTGAGGCTCAGGCTGTTGATCGTCTACATCGTATTGGCCAACAACGACCTGTACAGGTCATCCACTATATCACTCCTCATTCAGTTGAGGTCAACATGCGGAAGGTACCTTTCAAGCTCATCTTTCACTTGATTGTATTACTATTCTGAAATCATTCCTTATGGGAATGCCATATTCCAATTACCAATAGGTCCAAGAAAAGAAAAAATCATTAACTGCGTGAGCCTTACTGATATTATATAATTTGTGATTGACAAATTTGATAACTCCTGTTGACTCTGGCACAGGTCCACAATTATGAACACCATGAGCTGGATCGAACTTCTTCAATATTTCCTCAATGAAAATGAGCAATAGAGTATTATTGCAAGGGAGACGGTGATACATTTCAATTCATATTGTCTATATTCTAACATATTTAGCAAGTTGTTGCATCCTTAAGAGATAATAATCAGATTTTATTACACCTGCACAAATAATTCACAAAATTTTAATTTGTCACAGTGCTATACCGTGACCAATTACTAAGTTATTGCAGAGCATCACCATTAGGCCTAATAACTGGCATGTCAAGTATCTTGAGGGCGCTAGTCTGCATCTTACTACAGCCTTTGAGCCAATCTTGATCAAATACCTGAAATGATAGGCCTTCCGGAATATCACCATCATCTGTCAATCGTAATTCTGGCAATCTATCAATAGTTTTTTTACGCTTTTTTTTAATCCGATTACAAAACTCTATGTCTCTATCCATTTTCAATACCAAATCATTAAATAACTGGGAGCGCCAGCGTAATCCCACTTTGCGGTAAACTTGACGGCCATTTTCCAGTACCTCCTCAGTATCTGAGCATACTCGAGGGTCATTGAATTGTGATGCTAGGATGGGAAATTTAGCCGTATCACACCATTCACGACGGCGCTCACAGGTCTGCACATAATCAAGTAGATCATCATCAGACTTGGTCCACAATGAAGAAGAGATACAGTAACTAACTCTTTGACGAATCTTTGCGAGCTTTTGATTCTCTTTCTTTTTTACCAAATACTCGGCATCCTTTTGAATAGACTTCCATTCTCTTTTCAAATAAGTGAAATATCACTCCATTAAAGCCGCCACGACCCCATAGTTGTTATGATCCTTGTTCCAACAGTAGTGATGATACTCAGTGCTGACAAGTGCGAGACGGAATGTACGGTAAAACACCATAGACATCAGCTCGTTGAACGGATGTTGCCATGAGCTCTCCCAGTCCCAAGTGAATCGCTTTAGTCCTAGCTTGTGGAGCTCATTTTTGCAGTAGCTTTGGAAACCCTGAGACTGAACCTGTGTTGATGGCTCATTGAACACATCCTTGGGGACATAACCGAGATGACCAGCCACTTGAATTGCAATTTCACGCTCTTCTGTGCTGGGTGGTGTTGGTAGTGAGGAAAAATCCTTATCCCTAACTTTGAGTAGGAACAGGCAATGTGCGTGTACTGCTGATCTCATTCCATGGACATTCTCTGGAAGTTCTGCCTTCAGCCATTTTTGTTGCTCCTTCTGGCTTGCACGTTTCGCCACATTGTGAGCTTTGCGGGCCTGGTTCCTTTGCTGTCTGACCTCGGATTGTTCAAGCATACTCTGGGCGAGGCCCAGCTGAGGATGGGTGAACTCACTATTTGATTGAGTGCCTTGCTCATGCGCTGTGAAATTGTCCCTCCTTGGTTCATCATTTCTTTCACTTTGAGTCGGAGACATGTTCTCATCCTCATCATCCACCATTGTTTCTCTTGATGTACTGGCATGACCCGTTCTTGGTTTGGAGGCATATGGATGATGACGTCCACTGACTTTCTCTTTATGGACCAGAGGTGAAGACGCATAAAGTTCATCCCCTGCTATGCAAATCATCAGTTAACACATTAAAACATTAATGAAGACTGGTCATCCTCACGATCTTCAATTGGCTCCTGAGATCGGACTGACTTGCCTTTAGGTGCCATATCTAACCCATGAAACAAACATATCAAATCATGAATAAGTTTCTACTCCAAAATTCAAATGACTTACTTTGATGAAGCGTCAATACTGGATTTCCCTCCGACAGACCGCTCCAAGTTACATTTTCCAAAGGTCTTTTTTGTCGCCCCCCATCCACGCGCCTTTCATCACCCACATGAACCTGCGATCCTGATGGAATATTGAGGGTTGGCTGTTTACTTTGGCCAAAGGGATCCTGGGATGCGACTGGACTCCGACCGGGATTAAGGAGGAACTCACGTGGAAATTTTGATTGGGGATTAGCGTGTGAGGAGATTTGAGGTGTGCCTTCTGGCCCCTGAGACACGTGAATTTGTGTATTAGTGGGATTCGGGGGAATTGGAGTGACGGAAATATTTGGGATTGACCAAGTGCTTGAAGTTGGAGCCTTTGGATTGCCCACATCAATGTTAAGACCTGATACATTCATTGAGGATGCGATAGGGGTTTTGAGAGGAATGTTGGGACTCAATGGTGACTGTGTTTGAACATATTCTATGCTAGATTCACTATTTGAGTCATGAACAGAACCTGAACGGGATTTATGTGACTTGAAAGATGACATAAGGGCCGAAAAAGTACAGTAATACTTTTAACTAGATAAAACACCTCAGTATTATGATAAAATAGAGTGATATGAGATGAAATCTTTTCAAATTTAGAATAGAGAAATTCTATGAATAGTTGGAACTAAGTGTTGTGTGGAAGTCGGATAAGACTCTTTTGAGGAGAATCCTCCCTGCCTCCTCTTGAGCTCCTCCGCTTTTGTCGGAAACCACCCTGCACGGCCTACCAGCATATAATGTGATATTTCCTTGATCTGAAAGGGGACCCATCATCCATAGGTAATCATATTTGGTAACATTTCCGCCTCCCCATTGTCACATTTTGTGAATTATCCAAACTGCCAATATATGCATTGAAATTCCCCAACATTGTACATCTGTAAAGGGGTATATTCATGAAGGATTTACCCACAAAAGAGACATCACCTTTTCACGAAAGGCAAGACAATCCCAATCACATTCCAACTGATTCAAAGCCCGCCGTACTCAAACCAAATACCAAGACTTTAGCTGCACTCCAACCCCTTATGTAATAGAGTTATATAGTTATGTCTGTAATAAGGTTTAAACCATGTACGATGGCGTGCCAGCGTACATGGATTAAATGTTAATCCCCTCAATTCAATGGTAACACTTCACTAATGGAACCCCCTCAATGGTCAAACCCGCACTATCACAATGTGTAAATAAACTAGAATATGTATGAGCATTGAGCAGCATGGCATTTTACCCAATTAAACGCCTAACCAATTCCGCCATCCAGATGAGACATGTTAAACTTTATCCACTGCAGCTCATGCTCCATTACAAATGGGATAAAATCCTCAGCTGGCTCAAATCATCTCCCCCTTCATAAATAATCACTGAATTTTATTTCCAATTAATAACACTCCTAAACACTTTCACATCAACCATAGATATTTATACACAAACCAACCGTACTCCCAATTCCTGCAACAATGACAACCCGGCCATATTCCTCAATGCGTATATGCATGTGTCAACACTGCTCAACTCAAACACATTCTTCCCCTGAGGGTGATAGGCAAGGAGTTGCCTTCACACCTTTCCAATATAAACAGAACATTAAAAAGCTCAAATCAACCATTGCACCCAAATCTCTTCCAAACATCCCTACTTCTGCATCAGGATCTGGGTGCCCACAAATTCTATTGGATCAAATCTTCCCAGCTGATTATTCACGTTTGACCCAAAGCACTTTCCCAACTCCAGCGGGTCTCAATTCAACTGCACAGAAACCATATAGTGGCAGTCAAACCCTTCCCCCACAAGACCTAGGCATGATAATATCTGCCATTCTATCATTAAGGTATAATTTACCCCGCAGGGCTTCACGCATACTCAACCCCGCCCTGAACCTGCTGATCAAGTCCAGTATCTCAAGCTCAGCTGGTCCCCCCGCTCCTGCATTCCATATACCTCAAGATCTGAGTACCATATTTGAACATCTCCAATTGGAGCCAGTGATTCAAAACTATATATGTTGTCCTCAATGTTTCTCTCTTAATGGCCTTACTGAATCAGTCACAACTGACCAACCCCACTGTCAACGCCATAATGACCCAAATGATCATGATCCCCCTTGCACACAATCATTAGGCAAATTCATCTATTCATCTGAACCCCACACCCAAAACACAACCAACATGAAGCAAAAATTTATACCAACAAAACATTTCATTTATCAACCATTCAAAAATTGGCTTGCCAGATTCCTCCAGCGGGCTGGAATTATGGACATTCTGCATCAACATCAACAATCCCAAACTCCCAAAGATTCCCCAAAACGTGACGTCTGGGATGGATTGGTCTGGAGACGCTTCACTGGCACTAGAGATATCCATGACCCCCCATTCATGTCCATTCCTGGTGCATTGGCCTTCTCCATATATGTGGACTGGTTTAATGCACATGGAAAGTCAACCCGGTTGGCTAGCATTGGACCTATCATGCTTATTTGTCTTAATCTCCCCCCAAGTGAAAGATTGAAGCCCGAGAATGTCTATGTTGCAGGAATCATCCCTGGTCCGAAGGAGCCAACTGCGCTTCAATTGAATTATCTATTAATGCCACTCATCAACGAGCTCAAAGAGCTATGGCAAGGTTACCATTTTGCACCCACCTCAACAGGTCCATCAGGATCCTTTATCCGTGTTGCCATTCTCACAGCCATTGCGGATGTGGTTGCCATGCGCAAGCTTACTGGATTTATTTCCCATTCAGGAAACCACTTTTGTAATTTTTGCACCATTCACAAAGCTCAAATTGAAGAAATTGGTCCTCAATTTCACTACACGCGCTCATACCAAAGTCATAAATCAACCATTGCCAAATGGCTTCGGGCAACCCCACAACAAAGACAAGCAATTTTCTCTGAGTATGGAGTGCGATATTCAATTTTGGAAGACCTTCCGTATTGGGATGCAACCAGAATGGTTAATCTTGACATAATGCATAATTTAATACTTGGAATTTTGAAGGATCATGCAACTTTCAAATTGTGCATTCCAGAGGCGAAATCAAAAATTTACTTCAGGTCCCGCAGGAAATCCAATGACACCAACAGTTCAGACTCAGATTCCATGACCTCCAACAGCTCTCTTGATAAAATCACATTGAGAGAGGCCCGCTCCCTGAGAAGAGACGCAGCAAAAATAATAAATGAGCCACTCCCCACTACTTCCACCCGAAAAAACTACTTCCCAATGCCCACCCCTAACACAGAACATCCATCTAGTGGTTCTGCGGAGATTCCTTCATTTGATGCCGATTACATCCCCACTTCTGAAATACCCTCTGAATTGGATATCACTGCACTGAGTGATCACCAGATCAAGGGTGAGGCTCTTGAGCATCTCCGACAAATCATATCTGAGACCATAATTCCCTCATCATGGACAAGAGTTCCCCGCAAAATGGGTTCCCCCTCTCATGGTAGCTTAAAAGCCGCTGAATGGGCTCTCTTATATAAGGTCTATATTCCATTTCTAATGCTCAGTCAACAGATGTCATTAGATGCACACCAATCTGCCAACACTCAAAGAAAAATGGGTCAGTCAGAAGAACTTGCAAATGAACTAGCCAAGAATACATTCCATTTGATTAGTGCTATCAACATTGCCACAAGCTGGACTGTTTCAATAGATGATGCGACTGCATTTGCTGAACATTGGAAAAAATTCCGCCTTTCCAATCAACACCTGTTCCCAAAACAGAAAAGTAAACCAAATCATCATTTTGCTGATCATATTCCCGAACTCTTCCAACGTTGGGGCCCAGCACAAGCCTCAGCCACATGGGGTTATGAGCGCTTGATTGGAGTATTTGCAAAGATGCCAACAAATAACAAGATATGTAAGTCAATTAATAAGATCAATATATTCACATTGATTAAACACCTGAACTGAATAAGACTAACTTTTTGCAACTCTGAATAGATGATATAGATAAAACCTTACTTCAACATATCTGTCGATGTTCCAACCTTTCCGTTCTCCTGAAATCCCCATCTGTGCCATGTGAAATAAAACAGCTTTTCGAATCACAGCCACCTGCCGTGTTCAATCACCATAAATATAACAAGCCATCCCGCCATGACCAACAAAATTATGATTGCCTGGTTGAGTACTTACAGACTTTTCATGCAACAAGGGAAATAGTTGATTGGATCAGCTTAGACACTACTGTGCAATCCACAAGTCCTCCCACTTCAAGGATTGTCTCACCTTGGTATTTTCCAGTTTCAAACATTAATATTGGGAACAATATATTTTCAACTGAATCCAAAAATATCAGCAACAGTGTGATATGTTTTCTGAGGGGCAACTCACGACAATTTGGTATTATTGATAGCATTTTCAAAGTCTCTGAGCCATCTAGCATACTGAACAATAACTTTCTGATTTTAAAACCTTTGAAGATTGATGTGAATTTCCTACCAGATTGGCCGCATCTGAATATTTATAAAGCTGTTGGTTTTGATGATGGACACTTGATTATATCTGAAGAAGAAATAGAAGGTAACTGTGGATTGTATGATAACAAAGCTCTGTCATGTGGACTGCTTGTAATGATAAAGCCGTTATTTCATGATATTTAGTCTACTAAAATGCAAATCTCTCAGATTCATTAGCAATTTTGCTAGTGAAATAATTGCCTCAAAATTTAGTGACAGAGACATTCCATTGTGACAAGCAAAGCCCATTATTTCACATTGCCACAAAGAAGTTACTATTTTGACATTGGGTACAGTGTGAATAAGCCAAGTCCAATGATCAAATGACCCACACACTCACCTTTCACAGCATCCAAAATTTCTAACTGCGCCATCATCATGTTGGAAGCGGAATCGGCTTTTGCGTACCCACACCCGCACGCGCCAATGCACACGCACACGCACACCCACCGGCACGCGCCAATGCACACGCCCACGCACCCGCACACGCACACCCACCCGCACATGCTCCCGCACACGCCAATGCACACGCAAACCCACCCGCACACGCCAATGCACACGCAAACGCACCCGCCCCCACGCATGCACACGCACACTTCATGGATGACCTGGTGAAGTCAAACCCCCCGCCTACATCAAGACTGGCTGAAGGACATCTTTGATGTGTGTGTGTGCAAACAGGCGGGTCTGGTGTAATTTTTACCAATCATCGGACGGTTGTGGGATGATCAGGCGGTGAGGAATCTGAGTTGAAGGCACAGGGGAACCAATATTATTGGATGTCACAGGATTTGGTGTAAGACCAGAGTGTGACGTGTGCTCGACGTTCGCTTGATTTTCGCTTGACGTGAGCTCGACTTTTATCCTGCTTGACGTTTGCTTGACGTGAAGTCAATCGCCAACGATTGACACGAGATTCGCCCCGGTGATTTGTGAGTTCATATTTGATCCTCTCATATGCATCCCTTCCTTCCTTGGTAATTTCAAAAGATACATCCTTTGAACATAACTTGTATAAACTACTAGTTGGAAAATGTTTGATGTGGCTTCTATAGTAGTTAGAAAACCCAAGGAAAGATTACATCTCTTTGATGTTTCTTGGTACTGGCTTTTTGCAGTACTGCTGCTACTTTGTTCTGGCCAATTGCACAACTAAGACCTGAGACTTTAGGTCCTAGAGCTAGTAGCTCTTGTTGGCCATAATTGCACTTTTAAAGTAAACTTTTCCAATTTATGGGTGTGCATTTACGTAGAGCTCTGTCTATGTATTGCACATGGTATTTCCATATCTCTGAGTATATAATGATGTCATCAATATATACTACCATCCAGCCTTTGAATATTTCTTCTTGAAATATGGTGTCCATCATCCTTTGGAAGTGGGCTAAAGCATTTTTTATGCCAAATGGGATCATGGTGTACTCATATATGCCCATATGACATATGATTCTGAGTAATTTCATGGAGCTTGCTTTAACTCCATTCTGATGGAAGCCTTTCATACAATCCATTTTGGTTATGTATCTGGATTTTGGCAGTTTGCCTAAGTTTGGAGCTCTCAAATCTCCACACAGCCTAGACTTGCCATCATGCAGTGTGATCAGGACAGGAGTGGTAATTTCCACTATTTCATTATCTTCAATCTATCTGATGACATCCATGTCCAGGAGTTCATTGATATGTTTTCAATTTCCATCCTGGTTTCCAAACTTGCTGGGTAAGGAGGTCTCCTGAGCATGGGTGGATAAGGTCTTTCCACATCCAGATATAGTTCTATATCATGGCCTCTAATCTTGCCAAATGGTTCTTTGCAAATGGAAAATGCTAGTCTCTTCTTTCTCAGCATTTTCAGTAAACTTAGTTTATGCTTACTGGTGAGGGTAGTACTAAACTTTCCTTCTCTGAGTTCATTCAGTTGTTCTTCCAGAGGGTCTTTGGCAGATATTTGGTATATATCAAGTGAAACGTTTCTTTCCTTGTTGGTACCAATGCTAATTGTGAGCCTTACAGGTAATTTCATATACCCAAAAGACCACAAATACAAAATTAACATAGAAATATAAATCAAATAAATTTATTTATATTATTAAAATGAAAATTAAAATATAAATATTAAATTATATTCACAATTCAAAATTTAATTACAATTTAAAAATAAAATTACATTAAAATTTTGAAATTGCAAAATTACATTTATACTTGAAAAAATTAAGTAAAAATTAATTTTCAACAAAATTTTAAAAAAAATAAACAAATTTGGAAAAAAATTAAATAAAAATTATGATAGCTTTTTATCCAATGAATAAACATATAAAAATTATTTCACCATTGGATTCCTTATAAAAAATCAGGTGGGGGCACCTCTGGATGAAATTTCTGTAGCTCAACTCTAAATATTACCTTAAATTAAGTTTTTAGTATTTTCAATACAAAAGTTGAAAATCCTGAAAACTTTAATTTAATTCACACCACATGTGGTGCGAACCATCAAATTTTGTGTTAAAATTGAGGTGTTGTGTTTAGTTTAGAAGCTATGAGGAATTGAAGTATTTTCAATTGAATTTAATTGAAATGTCAAAATGTGCACATGTATTACATAAGTGAACTTTGATTTACATATGAGGTATCAATTATTACTGTATTTAACTGTACAACCCAATTGAATTACATATGTAAATTATAAGTATAATACATGATGAAGAATTAAAGGAGGAATAAATTGGAAAGATTAAAATTGGGGGGAAAAGGAACTCCAGCTCTAAGGGGGAGCTAGACCCCCAAAATCCTTGCCGACAGGCGTGGGATGTCAAAATTCACGCAAAAGTTCATTACTTTTGGCCTGGAATTGAGTTACAGGGTCTGTGGACTCAATTGATGATGAGGTTTTGATACCAACTGGGGTAGTTTTAGCTGTTGCCAAGAGGGTAAAACTACCCTTAAGATAAAACAATCATGGTAAAAAAAGCTTTAACTGGTTTCTACACCTCTTACACACATTCTGATGTGTTTTGAAGGCTCTAGGACAGGTATTGCTATAGTAATGGCTGATTTAAGGGTCTAAAATGGCTAAAAATGGCTCAAACCAGCCCTTTCTTGGTCCAAACAAGGGTTCAATGATGCCATAATTGGATTTTCTGATGTCAGAATTTTTTTTCACGACTGAAAAGAGTAAACATTACTTTTGGAGTAAGAAAATTGATGGCTATAAAAGAATGTCTTCTTTGCCCCACTTTTCTCTTCATATTAGAATCTTTTCCTTTTATTAATTAGTTTAAACACTGTTAAGCCAATCAATAGAAGATTCCAACCACCTTTTTTATATCATTTTGAACCTTTTACCACGTGAAAAAATCATTTTAATCATTGTTTGTAACTATTATAATCATTTTTACCCCTGAACCACCACAAAAGTGAATTAAAACATCTTTTATCACTGTAAACTTTGTCACTTTGTTTCCAAATTCATTCTGGTTACTTTTGGGCGTGTTTTCTCTTTAATATTCTTTTTAAAGACTCTGCTCTTTAATTAATTGCTTGCAGTTCATTGCTCAATTAATTCCAATTGAAATTGCTCTTGAAGAAATTTCTTTTGTAGCCTTAAAATATCTCTTGTAGAGTATTTTTTGGAGAAATTTTTATTGTTGGTAAAACAATAAATTTTTATAATATTATTGTTTTATACTAATAAAGTTATAAACAATAAAATTGGCGTGTTTTCTCTTAAAAATAATATTTCTTACTATTTTTAATTGACTTTTACCTTATACAAATTTTGAGGACAGGAAAAATACTTGATTTTTAATCAAAGTTTCATATCCACACCTCACATTTGGGGGCCCAGCCGGGATATTTTACCTGTGACATATTTTTTTTACTCTTTTTAAATCTTTTTTCTTATATTGGAAAATTTAAAAAAACATATAAAAAATACTTATAATCAAAAAATCCATAAAAAAAAATTTTTTTTCATATTATAAGTGAAGCTTATATTTTCATTTCTTTTTGGAAATATTCTTTTTTTTACTTAATTAATTGGTTTTTTTCATTAATTTTAGTGTCTGACAACGTGGTAAGACAAGAAAACATTGAAACAGCTTCAACAGTAACCAGCATTATTCCTGCCAGTACTGCTAATTCTGATCATAATAGTACTATTATTGTGACTCAGAATATTCAACCAGAGCCAATTTCTTCTGAATTAGTCAACTTGGGAATAAGTAATACTCTTCAGAAAGCCAAAGATTTGGCCAATAGTAAGTTTTTTAACATAAAAATACTATTTTAAGCCTTTTTAACCATAGTTATGCCTTCAACCAGGTCAGGGGCCAGCTATAACCCCTCAAGCAGCTCCCAGAAAAGTAATAGACGTGATTATGGCAGAGGCCAACCAGGTACAGAAGGAAAAGGGTCAGTTGATGACTTCCAAACAACTAAAATGGGTCATTCTGCAGCTGACAATACCATTTTACCTTCAAAAAGGGCTGACACCGCCACAACAAGCCTCTGTGGACATATACAAAGCCAGCCACAGTGCATACAACAATGCACTTCAGTTCAAGGAGTACCAGATCCTTGCATACCTGTGGAAAAATTGCATTAATTCTTACCTGACTGTGAGAAAATTCCTGGGCCATCCCAACACTTGCAAATTTCTCAATGGATGGCATCCATTGATGGAGAAGAAAAACATGATGCTGTTGATACTAGAATGGAGGCAAAACAACCCTCCACCACCCAAAACAGTGCCAAAAACGGCCCCAGTGGCCAGAAGCAGCAATTTGAACGTGAAAAAGCAGCCCCAAACTCCAAACAAGGGCAAAGGGAAAGCACCAGCCCCAAAACCTGACAGCCAGGGCTACAGAATCCCAAAGATTCAACAGGATGGCATGGAAAATGTATTTCAGATGGCCAGAACCATGATGGAATTACAGAAGAAGGAGGAAGCCAGATTAAAATATCAAAAATGATTTCTGATACTTTTAATTGTATTACAGAGTTGTATAAAGCTATTTCTGACCTAAAAGGTCATCTTTCTGATAAAAATACATCAATTTGTGACAATCTTAAAACAAATAACTTGAGTCTGAGCCAAATAAATGATA
This sequence comes from Austropuccinia psidii, assembly GCA_023105745.1. NCBI lineage: Eukaryota > Fungi > Basidiomycota > Pucciniomycetes > Pucciniales > Sphaerophragmiaceae > Austropuccinia > Austropuccinia psidii. The sequence continues at coordinate 25,954,167 of JALGQZ010000002.1, forward strand.
CACTTAAATGCTTTGAAAGAGTTTTAAGAACAATAAAAACTTCCAATAATGATAATTCTTTTGGCATTAAGATAAATGAACAATCTGCCATTATTAAAGAATTAACAGACAAATACTCTCAATTCAGTATTGATGACATAATTGAAACAAGAATGAAAAAAGCCATAATCACTATCAAAGAAGATAATAAAAAAGCTCTTGATGATATTTCAAAATCATCTGCTGAAGTAAAGACAAATACAATTGCCTTGAAAAAGCATTTTGATACCTCAAGAGAGGAAATATCAAAATTAACAAAAAAGTTAAATGAAGTTATATCTGATAATACTAAACAAACAGAATTATGGAATGAGCTTACATATAAAGAGGATGATCATGAAAAGAATGTCATAAACTCTATACACAGCTTACAACATGAATTAAGAAATTCACAAAGGTTTAACAACAGTAAAATGAATGATATTGAACAACTGCTAAACACCTTGCCAAGAATGTCTACACCTCTGAACCAAAATGAGGGAGCAAGAATTCCTAATCCACAAGTATTGGATATTGAAAATTCACAGTTAAAAGATGAATTTTCTACTTCTTTTCATGCCTTGGAACCATCAATGGGCCAAGCACTCTTGAAAGAAGTTCCAAAACTTAAAGAATGGCCTCACTTCAGTGGTGAAGGAGAGTATGACCATATGGAATTCATTAGAGGTATTGACATGATCAAAGAGGATTTTGAATTACCAGACAGATTGGTAACAGGAAGATTTAACACCTTGTTTACCAAATCAGCTCACAGATGGTACATCAAAATAAGGCAAGCACATGGACACCAGAGTTGGACTTGGTGGAAAACCCAAATCATTAACAAATGGGAAGATGATGATTGGAGGTTTAAAGTTGAAACAGCCTTTGAATATGCCAAATTTAATGCTGATAAAGACAAAGCTTTACCATGGTTTTGCCAACAAAAAGACAGATTAACAGCATTATATCCAGACATGTCAGAATTGATGATCCATAGAAATATTCTGAGACAATGTGGAGGTGACTTAGAGGATGCTGTCAAAAGCAGGACTACTGAACAGTCTTCAGCAGAGGATATTATCAATATATTAGAAGAAGTAACCACCAGAACCAAAATTGGTTCTAGTAGGGTGAATCTCAAAACAAGTTTTAATACACCTTGGAAAGATTCTGTGGACAAAAGCCCCAAAGAAAATTCTAGTAATATTAAGTATAAAGCTGCAGATACAGTCAGAAAGTGCCATATTTGCCAAAGCACCACCCATTTAGCCAATACATGTCCAAAAAGGGGGAAAATCAATGGAATGGACATTGAAAAGGGACCAGATGTTGAAAAAGAAGACATAATTGAATACAATTCAGATGATAAGTCATCCATATTTTCTGAATCTTCAAAAGATATAGAAAATATCAATTCCACGTTTGACATCATGGAATCTTATTCCCACTTGCCACAATTGAGCAATGGTCAACTTGATTTATCAAGAGTTCAAGATGCACAACTCATGAAAACCAAACCAAACAGAGGGAAAGGTTATACAGCTGGTAACTCCTGTATAACAGAATTGCTGATTGAAAACAAGCCCACCAAACTTTTGCTTGACCCAAGAGCCTTCTGCTCTTATGTTGGAAAATCTTTTCTTAAGACTTGTGTACCAAATTTTGAAGACCAATTGTTACCAATTGATGGTATAAAATTCAATAGCACAAGTAATCCAATGAAAGCATTAGGAATTTTTGAGACCAATGTTCAATTCCCACACATAAATGGGAATTCAAGAATCACAGTTGAATTTGTTGTTATGGAAAATTGCTCCAGTACCCATTTTATATTGGGAAATGACTATTTAATCATGTATGGGGTAGATTTGCATTACAAAAAAGACAGATACTTTACTATTGGAGACAATAAGACCCAAAAATTTGCCTTTTTACCATTTAAAAAGCAAATTACAGTAAACAAAGTATCACCAGTCAACTTAGAGTTAGAGAAATTCAAGTCTGAACAATTAAATGAGGCTGAAATAAGCCTTCATCTGACTGATAAACAAGAAAATGAACTTTCTTCCCTTTTGTATGACCACAGAGGCGCATTTGCTTCAGACAAAGAACCTCTAGGGGCAATTATTGGTCATGAAGTTGACATCATTCTTAACATTGAGAGACCTTATCCACCACTCTTAAGAAGACCTGCATATCCAGCAAGTCCAAAATCAAGAGAAGCTCTAGAAATTCATATCAAAGAACTTCTGGACCTTGGTGTAATAAGCAAAGTGGGCCACAATGAAGAAGTAGAAATAACTACACCAGTCATAGTGGCATGGCATAATGGAAAATCTAGAATGGTTGGGGACTTTAGAGCTCTGAACACTTACACTGTTCCAGACAGATACCCAATACCAAAAATACAAATTGCCCTTACTCAAATATCTCAAGCAGTGAATATAACCACTATGGATGCCCTTAAGGGTGTCAGCCTGTGACTCAAAACCAGAGCACAAGCATGACAGCCAAAATACCATAAACCAATGGTATAGCCAAAATACCACCAAAACATGGAGCTGAGCCAAATTAGCTCAAAAGGAATCAAAAGAAAGAGGAAACTCACCTCTTTCTGAAAATATAAGTCCCATCACCATAGGACAAGAAATAACAAAGTTATTCCTGAGCATAAACCTTAATTTTCACCTCTCATCTAAAATCTAGAAGGAGAGGGTTAACCCCATCAAATGGGTATTCAAAATGAATCTCTAAGCCAGGGCTATCCGATGGTACTAATCAAACTGAGCTAGCACCAGTATTACTTGAGTTATGGTCAAATTCAGACCAAATAAGGGTGAACAAAACATTCACCTCTCATCTAACTTTTACAGTTTTAGTGTGAGATACTTAAAGTGGGGTCTTTTTGGAAAGAGCACAATCAGGGCTATCTGATGGTGTCATCCATTTCCTCATATCTCAACTAGAAAAGAAGTTATTGGCCAAACAAGCTTAATACAGCTTTTGCCCAAAACACGCCAATGTATAAAAACACTTGTACATGGGATAACTTTGCAATATTTAATGATAACCATGTCAAGTTGGGTACCATTGTGTAGAGCTCATAAAGGGCTATTCAATGAACCAACTTTGAGCTTGATATCTCAAAAACTGACAGAGTGATGACCATTTTAAGGTAAAAATCCCACCTGCTGTCATATACAGCCTTACCATGGGATAATACCCTATAACCATGAAGATGAGGTGTCAAATAGACAAAGAAGCATGTTTTTACTTCAATACCTCATATGTCAGTCAATACTGGGGTCCCATACAGTTTCTGTACAGCATTCTACGCGTCATACACGTCAGAATCAGGCTGTGAGGTCCCCAGATGAAAATTTTCACCCTGTATTGGTGAAAACTGCCCAGATGTGGTTTCAAAACCACATCTGAGCCCAATACAGGGTATACAGGCTGTTTGCAAACCACAAGCCTGTCATGAGGAGTGAAAAATCTTCACTTCCTCTACGTGAAAAGGTCTAACAGCCTTTTCACCTCAATTTCAGGATAAAAGGAGGGCTTTTCACTGCCAAAAACCTTTCCTCATCCTGCTCTTGAATACCCTACGTAGTAAACTGTCAAAAACAGCTTTACTCTTGGTTAAATAATCAGGTATAATTATAATCTTTAATTATTGTAATCCAACAGATAAAGCCTGCACCCAGGGTTCTCAATAGCGCTCACCACCACTATTCCTCAATAGTAGAACCCTTTTATCTTATCATAAACCTTTATAAACCTCTTTTAAATCATTTTTCTGCCGTGTCACATACACAGTTAAAGCTGTAATTAGCCTAGTTATACCTTTATCATAGTATCATCCTGACATTTTGGGGGCCTGGCCGTGTTTTTGACTTTTTTTTTGGACCTTACAAGTAAGTCTTTTCTCTTTTTTATGACTTATTAACACATTGTTTTATCCTTTTTAGGCGTAATTTCTATTTAAATATATATATTTTATATATTTTTACCTTTTTTTTATATACTCATATTATAAGAGTATTTTTTACGTGGTTAACACCCACAGTAATTTATTATTTTTGGCGTGTTTTGCATATAAAAACACATAAGCCACTAATAAAGTCCTGTATTCTTGACTGAATAAGGACAACTCTGACTGAAAAACCATCAGTTGAGGCGTGGTCAAGTGTATTTTCAATTCAATAACACTTGTATACAAACCACTTTTACAGAATACACTTGCAAACCACAAGTGTATCTGAGGGATACTGACACACAAACAGTGTGACAGGACACCATAAGCTGTATTTTTGACGTGAAATTGTTAATTCAATTACACTGTCATTATACAAGGGCATACTGTAATAATATACAAGCCCAGAGGCCATTCTTAGACGTGCAAAACCAGCCTTTTAGGAAGTCTTAACTGACATAAGCCCTCTTTTTCCTGTTTTGATTCAGTGGAAGAAAACTACATCCCACTTGAAACCCAGTCACAGGCCAACACACCAGTGACACCCCCAGAACCAGAGGGCCGCAAGCGTAAAGGAAAAAGGCTTAGTGAAGGCCTCATTACAGCCAAGAAGTGGACACCAATAGCCACTCAGAGGAGTAGAAAACCACAAAACTCTGCTTCAATACAAGGTAAACCAACCTTAACCACTTGTACAGGGAAGATTACAATTATTAACCCAGTTGTAACTTCCAAAGGCAAACTGCCCAAAGCAGCAGATAACAAATTTGTACAAGGCACAGTCAAAGGTAAATACCCTAAGAACATAAAGTTTTTGACTGCTTGCAAACACTGATATGTCCCCTGCATACCTCAGAGACCTTGGCTTCCAAAGGAACCAGCCAGAGGATAGAGCAGGAATGTCTAGAACCAGAAGACCTGAAAGAAGACACATTGGACACAGTGGTGGATGGCAAAACAATGAGGGAGATAATATCAACCTTGCCATTCACACTCCAATTCAACAGAAACCTCAAACCAGAGGACTGGAAGGATATGGATCAAGTTCTTCAAATCCACCAACTCCTCAAAGATTTTTTTCAATGGAGCATGGACAACAAGAGGTTCAACCTAGCAACTCACTGGGCAGAACTGGGATCAAGTTGCCAGAAAATCTGTCTCAAAGAGATAGACTTCAAGGACCTTATGGTAATCACCAAGGGTTGGAACCCTACCAGGCAGCACAGACTCCTGGAGGCAAGGGCACAGAGGATAAGGGAGAACCAAGCCACTATCCAAGCTATAGAAGAACAGTTAACCCAGACAGGGCCTACTCAGATTCCTTCAGGTTCACAAGGAGAAAGCCAAATCAGCTCTCCAGTGGCTTCACACCATTCAGAAACCAGCAGATCAGTGGCCAAGAGTCACCATTCTTCACAATTCCAGGAAGTTTCCAGGAGAAGACAAGGCAACAAGGGCAAGAACAAAGCCTCCTTCAACCAGAGGAGGAAAGAGTCAGACCTCATGATCCAGAAGCTGTTAGATTTGGTAAAAGAAGTACACAAGAACCAGAAGTAGTTGTAAAGCACTCTAGAATCAGTAGTCCTAGTAATAGAAACATTACCCCCACTCAGACTGAAAATAACATTATCACATCTGAGAGCAACATCAACAGTGACACACTGTGGTTGCAAATGTCCCAATATGCTGAGCAATCTGCTAAGCAGGCTGTAGAATTTGCAGCTTCCCAAGAGAGGATGAGACAAACTCAAGCCTCATTGGAGCAGATAGTTAAAAACCTTGAGGAAGGATATGCTCAACTGAGCAAAGCCTCTGAAGAAACCAACAAGAGACTGAATCAAGTCTCTGAAGAACAACACCATAGCAGCAGGGACATTGAGTGTCTGAACCAAGACATCAACAAATTGTTTGATGCCTACCATAGCTTAAAGCCCCAACCACAAAGCCAAGCTATGGAGAATCCATATCAACCAGATGACATCAAACCAGATGCCATGTTGTTGAATAAGGCAAGATCTCCATCACAATACCAGGATGGAGATGGCATGTCTTATTCAGAGAAGGAAGCCTTGAAACAGCTTCCTGAGGCCTCAAGCTGGCCCAAATTCTCTGGATCAGGGGAATATGATCATATGGAACTCATAGATTATATTGATGGACTCTTCATTGATGTACCAAGCATACCAGATTACTGGATTACTGCTAGACTGCATACTGCATTTACAGGTCATGCAAGTATATGGTACACTGAAATGAAAGAAATCCATGGCAGAAGAAATTGGCCATGGTGGAAGAGTCAAATAATCCAAAAGTACAGTAATGGAACTTGGATATGGCAAAAGACCATGTCATTTGAAAATGACAAATACTCTGTGGACAAAGATCCATATGAGTGGTGTCTTAGACAGTCTAAAAGACTTAAAGCCATTGATCCTCAAATGAACATTCAAATGAGGAATCATAAACTTCTGACACAACTGCCAGGAGAACTAGAGCATGCAGTAAAATGCAGATGCAACCAAAATTGCACTCTAGATGATATAGCCAATACCTTACAAGACATAAGGAAAAGGACTAATATAGGGAAATTCACCCCATATAGAAGCAGTAGTTTCAAAGAGAAACAACCTTTCAGGGTAGAGTTCAAAGACAAACCCAGAGAAAGAGTGGCAGAAGTGGCAAAGAAGAAAAATTCTTGTCACAATTGTGGTTCAACAGACCACTATGCTAACAACTGTCCAAAAGCAAAGAAGAAAGTCTATGCTATAGAACAAGTTCCTGAAGGAGAACCTCCAACAGAGGATTCTGAATCAGAATGTATGGGTGATGCCATCAGAGAACCATCTGATGAGGATCAAGACCCAAGAGAGGAATTTCTAGTGGAATACCAAGAGGAAACCCCACTAGAAATCCAGGATATACAGTTGGAAGCAGGCATGCCACAAGACACTGCCAACAAGAACTTGTGTAAACATACACAAGATGCACAAACATTCCTGGTTACACCAACCAAAGGAATGGCATATATACATGGAACAGCCACAAAAATGACTGTATGTATTGACAATGCTCAGCACCCACTGATCATTGACAGTGGAGCACATTGCTCCATAGTGGCCAGAAATTATCTGGATAACCACTTCCCAAACTGGGAAAAAGAACTCTTGCCCACCAGGGCAAAGAACTTTAAGAGTGCATCTGGAAAGATGACCTCTATTGGGACAATTATCAAAGAGATAATTATACCCCACATAAAAGGTAATATCAGACTCAACCCAGAGTTTGTAGTGCTTGAAGATGCCCACATCCAAGGGTTTTTACTGGGAACAGATTACCAGAGGATGTATGGCATAGATATTTACAATAGTAAAAATAGGCATATTCCCATTGGTACTAACAAGGAAAAGAAATTTTCTCTTGATATATACCAGATATCTTCTCAGGACCCACTGGAAGAACTTCTGAAAGAATTCAGAGAGGGACAGTTTAGCACTACCCTCACCAGTAAACAAAAGCTAAGTTTACTGAAGATGCTGAGGAAGAATAGACCAGCATTTGCCATTGGTGAAGAACCATTAGGCAAGATCAAAGGCCATGATGTAGAACTATATCTGGATGTAGAAAGGCCTTATCCACCCATGTTAAGGAGACCTCCTTACCCAGCAAGTCTGGAGACCAGGAAAGAGATTGAGAAACATATCAATGAACTCCTGGACATGGATGTCATTAGGAAGATTGGACATAATGAAATAGTGGAAATCACCACTCCTGTCCTGATCACCTGGCATGATGGCAAGTCTAGATTGTGTGGAGATTTCAGAGCCCTGAATAACTACACAAAAGCAGACAGGTACCCTATACCAAGGATACCTCACGCCTTGGATAAGCTAGCCAAAGCCAAATACATAACCAAGATGGATTGTATGAAAGGCTTCCACCAAAATGGAGTTAAACCAAACTCCATGAAGTTGCTCAGAATAATATGCCATATGGGCATATATGAGTACACCAGGATGCCATTTGGCATCAAGAATGCACCAGCCCACTTCCAAAGGATGATGGACACCATATTTCAAGAAGAAATAATGGAAGGCTGGATGGTAGTGTATATTGATGATATCATTATATACTCAGAGACATGTGAAGACCATGTACAATACATAGACAGAGTGCTAAGTAAATGTACACCCATCAATCTGAAAATTTCACTTAAAAAGTGTAATTTTGGCCAACAAGAGCTACTAGCTCTAGGACACAAAGTCTCAGGCCTTAGTCTGGCAATTGACCAGAACAAAGTAGCAGCAGTACTGCAAAAGCCAGTACCAAAGAACATCAAAGAGATGCAATCTTTCCTTGGATTTGCTAGCTACTATAGAAACCACATCAAAAACTTTGCCCACATAACTAGTAGTTTATACAAGTTATGCTCAAAGGATGTAGTTTTTGAAATAACCAAGGAAAGGAGGGATGCATATGAGAGGATCAAATATGAACTCACAAATGCGCCTGTGCTCATCTTGCCTGACTTTGAACTACCATTCAAGTTATATATAGATGCAGCATGCAGCCAAGGCTTGAGAGCAGCCCTTCACCAAAGACAAATTGTGGATGGTGAACCAAGAGAAGGTGTAATATGTTACATCTCCAGGAAGCTGAAAGATTCAGAAGCTAGGTATGGGGCCACCCAGACAGAATGTCTATGTCTAGTCTGGGCTCTAGAAAAACTCCATTATTATTTGGAGGGTGCAGTCTTTGAAGTCTACACAGACTGCACAGCCTTGAAGTCTTTACTAAACATGAAGACTACTAATAGACACATGCTGAGATGGCAAATAGCCATCCAGGAGTATAGAGGGAACATGACCATCATATACAAGGAAGGTAAAAGCCATACCAATGCAGATGGCCTTAGCAGATGGCCACTGGACAATGTCAAAAGCAATCCAGCTTATGACCCTGAAGTTGCTGCAAAAATTCCTATCTATTTGATGGAAATAAATAGGAAGAAGAACTTCAGATTCTCTGAATGGGCACCAGGGAGTGGTACCCTTGACAGTGGAAACACTGATTCAGAAGGGACAGAAACCCCCATACTGGGAATAAGTTCCTCAGAACTGCACAATGAATTTTTCAATGCAGTACTGGAATCTTATGCTAAACACAAACAGTGTAGAATACTACTCCAACTCCTTCAACAAAAATAAAGGAGCCCAGAACTGGAAACCCAGCTGGAGGAACCCTGGTTGAGGGCCTATAAGGACAATAAATTCTTCCTTATAGATGGCCTGATTTATCACAGAGAAAGGCACACCAGTGCACTCACAGTGACAGACAGAGACCACATCTCTTTAATCATGCAGGAATGCCATTACTGCCCCTATATGGGACACATGAGTGAGGACAGGACTAAAGAGAGGGTAGCAAGCACAGCTTGGTGGCCCAAGTGGGAGCAAGAGTTGAGTGAATACATCAACACCTGTGAAAGATGCCAGAAGGCAAATAGAAAACATGGGAAGAAATATGGGTTGCTTCAACACATAGAAGAACCCAAACACCCATGGGAAACCATCAACATGGACTGGGTCACAGGAATTGTCCCAGGAGGCAAAGAAAACTACAATGCCTGCTTAATCATAGTTGATAAGTTCAGCAAGAGCATGAGATGTCTACCATGCCATAAAGAGGACACAGCCATGGACACTGCTCTGTTATTTTGGAATAACATCATATCCACCTGTGGCGTCCCTAAGATCATAATTAGTGACAGGGACCCAAAATTCACATCTGAATTTTGGACCAATTTATATGACATGCTTGGCACCAAGCTTTCTTTTTCCACAGCTTACCATCCCCAAACAGATGGCCTAGCTGAGAGGATGATCCAAACAATGGAGGACATCCTCAGAAGGTTCTGTGCCTATGGCATGGAATACAAGGACCATGAGGGATACACCCATGATTGGGTTACCCTCTTACCAGCAGTCCAGCTGGCTTATAGCACAAGCCAGCACTCTACCACAGGAAAAACACCTGCACTGGTAGAGAAAGGGTGGAATCCCCTGTTACCAGTGGATCACTTGAAGAAAAATCTTCTGACCATCCACCCCACAGCCAAAGACTTCCATGAGATGTGGAAGAAAGCCTGTGATACTGAAGCCAAATGCATAGCTGAGGCCAAAGAGTATAACAAGCAGAGGTGGGACAAATCACATATGGAACCTGACTTCAAGGAAGGGGACCAGGTGTTAGTGTCTACACTGAACTTTAACAATCTCAAAGGACCTAAGAAAATGAGAGACTCATTTGTAGGACCCTTCACTATCATTAAGTTGATAGGGCAGAATGCAGTAGAAGTCAAGCTCACTGAGGAGTTTTCCAGGAAACACCCAGTCTTTCCAGTGAGCCTGGTCAAACCATACTTCCAGACAGAGGAGGATAAATTCCCCTCCAGGAAGAAAAATATCACTCCACCAGAAATAGTGGAAGTGGAAGACTCTCCTGGACCTGTGAGTAAAATCATCAGGGCCAGGAAAATCAGACTTAATGGAAAGGACCAAAGACAATACCTAGTCAGATTCAAAAACCAGACAGCTGATAAAGACAAATGGTTGGCAGAGGATGCCATACCAGATGGGAACCTTCATTTAAGGAGATTCAGAGCCTCTAGGAGGACTGAACAGTCTCATCAATGATGAGCCTTTTAAGAGGGAGGGTATGTCAGCCTGTGACTCAAAACCAGAGCACAAGCATGACAGCCAAAATACCATAAACCAATGGTATAGCCAAAATACCACCAAAACATGGAACTGAGCCAAATTAGCTCAAAAGGTATCAAAAGAAATAGGAAACTCACCCCTTTCTGAAAATATAAGTCCCATCACCATAGGACAAGAAATAACAAAGTTATTCCTGCTCAAAGTTATTGCTGAGCATAAACCTTAATTTTCACCTCTCATCTAAACTCTAGAAGGAGAGGCTCAACCCCATCAAATGGGTATTCAAAATGAAGCTCTAAGCCAGGGCTATCCAATGGTACTAACCAAACTGAGCTAGCACCAGTATTACTTGAGTTATGGTCAAATTCAGACCAAATAAGGGTGAACAAAACATTCACCTCTCATCTAACTTTTACAGTTTTAGTGTGAGATACTTAAAGTGGGGTCTTTTTGGAGAGAGCACAATCAGGTCTATCTGATGGTGACATCCATTTCCACATATCTCAACTAGAACAGAAGTTATTGGCCAAACAAGCTTAATACAGCTTTTGCCCAAAACATGCCAATGTATAAAAACACTTGTACATGGGATAACTTTGCCATATCTAATGATAACCATGTCAAGTTGGGTACCATTGTGTAGAGCTCATACAGGGCTATTCAATGGACCAACCTTGAGCTTGATATCTCAAAAACTGACAGAGGTATGACCATTTTAAGGTAAAAATCCAACCTGCTGTCATATACAGCCTTACCATGGGATAATACCCTATAACCATGAATATGAGGTGTCAAATAGACAAAGAAGCATGTTTTTACTTCAATACCTCATATGACAGTCAATACTGGGGTCCCATACAGCTTCTGTACAGCATTCTACGCGTCATACACGTCAGAATCAGGCTGTGAGGTCCCCAGATGAAAATTTTCACCCTGTATTGGTGAAAACCGCCCAGATGTGGTTTCAAAACCACATCTGAGCCCAATACAGGGTATACAGGCTGTTTGCAAACCACAAGCCTGTCATGAGGAGTGAAAAATCTTCACTTCCTCTACGTGAAAAGGTCTAACAGCCTTTTCACCTCAATTTCAGGATAAAAGGAGGGCTTTTCACTGCCAAAAACCTTTCCTCATCCTGCTCTTGAATAACCTACGTAGTAAACTGTCAAAAACAGTTTTACTCTTGGTTAAATAATCAGGTATAATTATAATCTTTAATTATTGTAGACTTTATTATTGTAATCCAACAGATAAAGCCTGCACCCAGGGTTCTCAATAGCGCTCACCACCACTATTCCTCAATAGTAGAACCCTTTTATCTTATCATAAACCTTTATAAACCTCTTTTAAATCATTTTTCTGCCGTGTCACATACACAGTTAAAGTTGTAATTAGCCTAGTTATACCTTTATCATAGTATCATCCTGACAAAGGGATTCCATCAAAATTTGGTGACACCAAGAGCAAGAAACTACTTGGGAATTATTGTTCATTGTGGAGTGTATGAATACTTGAGGATGCCCTTTGGTATCAAAAATGCACCTTCAAACTTCCAAAGAATGATGAATGAAATCTTCCCTGAAGAACTCTCAGAGGGATGGTTAATCATTTACATTGATGACATTATTGTCTGTTCCAAAACTTGGGAGGAGCACATGTACAGATTGTCCAGAGTTTTGACAAAAATTCGATAAGTAAACATGAAAATCTCCTTGAAGAAATGTTATTTTGGATTTAAAGAACTTAAAGCACTGTGACATGTTGTATCTGGTTTGTCCCTTGGAATTGACAAAAACAAAGTTTCAGAAGTATTGCTAAAACCCATGCCTCAGAAAAAGAAGGAAATTCAGTAATTCTTAGGTTTTGCAGGATATTACAGGCAACACATTAAAGATTTTGCATCCATAGCAAGACCACTTTATAAATTGTGTGACAAAGACACAGTATTGGAAATGACTGTTGACAGAGTCAAAGATTTTGAGTCTCTAAGAGAAGCCTTGACCACTGCTCCACTCTTACTGATGCAAGACTTTAAATTACCTTTCAAATTGTATATTGATGCATCATGGGATGGGCTAGGTGCTGCACTTCACCAAGTTCAGATCATAAATGACAAACCTGTAGAAGGACCCATATGTTTCATATCCAAGCAAATCAAACCAACTGAAGCCAGATATGGGGAAAGTTAAATGGAATGTCTATGCCTTGTCTGGGCCTTAGAGAAATTGGACTACTTCTTAGAGGGATGTGTTTTTTAGGTGATAACAGATTGTACAGCTGTCAAATCACTTTTAAACATGAGAACACCCAACAGACATATGCTCAGATGGCAAATAGCCATACAAGAATACAGGGGCAATATGACTATTGTTCACAAGGATGGGAATATTCAAAAGAATGCAGATGGACTAAGCAGATGGCCATTACAAAAGAACATTGATAATCCTTCTTATGTTACAGAAGAAGCTTCACCACAGATCCCAATAGAAGGAATAAGTGTTACAGACTTGAACACCACTTTCTTTGAAGAAGTCAGGAACAGTCACACCCAAGATAAGAATTTTAGCATCTTATGCCAATTTCTTAATAAAGACTGTAAAGAAAACTCTCTCATACATGCCTTGGATGAAGTATGGAAAAAATCTTATGATGATGGAAGATTTCACCTACTGGATGGTATAATTTACCACAGAACCAAGCACACATTTGTCATGACAGTTGTAGACAGGTCATTAATCAATCTTGTACTGAAAGAATGCCATGATAGCCCCTTTTCAAGACATCTGTCTGAAGACAGAACAATAGAGAAAGTAAAGACCTGCATATGGTGGCCAATGTGGTAGAACAATGTTGCAGAGTATTGCAAAACCTGTGACAGATGCCAAAAAGAAAATAAATTCACTGGCAAGAGACTTGGAGATATGATAAAAATCCAAGAACCAAGCAGACCTTGGGAAATTGTCCATATGTATTGGGTAACTGGACTACCACCAGGAGGTTACAGAAGCTATAATGCATGCCTAGTAATTGTGGACAGATTCAGTAAAACTCCAATCTTTTTACCATGTCACAAAGATAATACAGCCATTGATACAGCTCTTCTGATATGGAATAGAGTAGTTTAAAGGACTAGAATATTTACAAATATCATTAGTGATAGAGATGCTAAATTCACTTCAGCACTATGGACAAATCTTCACCAACTATTTGGCACTAAGCTGTTTTTCTCTACAGCCTACCACCCACAAACTGATGGACTGGCTGAAAGGATGATCCAAACCTTAGAGGACATGGTAAGAAGATTTTGTGCATATGGCCTTGAATTCAAAGATTGTGATGGATTTACCCATGATTGGTGTACTTTGCTACCAGCACTGGAATTAGCATATAAAACATCAATCCATGCCAGTGCCAATCAAACTCCTGCTATCCTAGAAAAAGGATGGAACCCCAAATTACCTCAAGATTCCTTGAGGAAAGATTTGCTTGAAATTCATCCAACAGCTGCTAGCGTCAAAGGAATGCTAGACAAAGCTAGGAAGCATGCAGTAAGATGCATGGAAGACTCCTTTGCATATGCTAAAGACACATGGGATAAATCACATGCAACTCCAGATTTCAAAGTGGGGGACCTAGTTCTTGTATCCACCACTAACTTCAATAAAATCAAAGGATGTAGAAAGTTGAAAGACTCCTTTGCAGGACCTTTTGTTATTAAGGGCCTCCATGGAGAAAATGCTGTTGAAGTAGAGTTATCCTAAGAGCTTAGCAATAAGCATCCCACATTTCCAGTGAGCTTGATAAAGCCATATAAATCTAGTGATGCTGAAAAATTCCCCTTGAGGAATGAAGTTCCCCAATTTATACCTCCTATAAAGTAATCTGGTAGTAAGAAAATTACCAAAGTTTTCAAAGGAAGAAAGTTGAGAACCAACAAAGTAAGCAAATACCTTGTTAGGTACAGTGACCCAACTTGTGAAGATGAATGGTTGCCAGAAAAGGATATACCTGAAGCTACTAAACTTCTCAGAAGGTTCAGGAACACTAGAAATAACAATATTACAAAGTAATATTCTTTTTTAAGGGGAGGGAATGTGAGCCTTAGAGGTAATTTCATATACCCAAAAGACCACAAATACAAAATTAACATATAAATATACATAAAAGAAATTTATTTATATTATTAAAATGAAAATTAAAATATAAATATCAAATTATATTCACAATTAAAAATTTAATTACAATTTAAAAATAAAATTACATTAAAATTTTGAAATTGCAAAGTTAAATTTATACTTGAAAAAATTAAGTAAAAATTAAGTTTTAACAAAATTGTAAAAAAAATAAACAAATTTGGAAAAAAGTTGAATAAAAATTATTATAACTTTTTATCCAATAAATAAACATATAAAAATTATTTCACCATTGAATTCCTCATAAAAAATCAGGTGGGGTCACCTCTGGATGAAATTTCTGTAACTCAACTCTAAATAAGCTTAAATTAAGTTTTTAGTATTTTCAATACAAAAGTTGACAATACTCAAAGCTTCCATTTAATTCACACCACATGTGGTGTTGACCATCAAATTTTGTGTTAAAATTGAGGTGTTGTGTTTAGTTTAGAAGTTATGAGGAATTGAAGTATTTTCAATTGAATTCAATTGAAATGTCAAAATGTGCGTGTGTATTACATAAGTGAACTTTGATTCACATATGAGGTATCAATTATTACTGTATTGAGCTGTACAACTCAATTGAATTACATATGTAAATTTTATGTATAATACATGATGAAGAATTAAAGGAAAAATAAATTGGAAAGATTAAAATTGGGGGGGAAAAGGAACTCCAGCTCTAAGGGGAAGCTAGACCCCCAAAATCCTTTCTGACAGGCGTGGAATGTCAAAATTGACGCAAACATCCATCTTTTTTTGCCTGGAATTGAGCTACAGGGTCTGTGGACTCAATTGATGATGAGGTTTTGATACCAACTGGAGTAGTTTTAGCTGTTGCCAAGAGGGTAAAACTACCCTTAAGATAAAACAATTATAGTAAAAACAGTTTTACCTGGTTTCTACACCTCTTACACACATTCTGACGTGTTTTGAAGGCTCTAGACCAGGTATTGCTATAGTAATGGCTGATTTCAGGGTCTAAAATGGCTAAAAATGGCTCAAACCAGCCCTTTTTTGGTCCAAACCAGGGTTCAATGATGCCATAATTGGCTTTTCTGTTGTCATACTGTTTTGAACAACTGACAAGAGTAAGTTTTACTTTTGGAGTAAGAAAATTGATGGCTATAAAAGAATGTCTTCTTTGCCCCACTTTTCTCTTCATGTTAGAATCTTTCCCTTTTATTAATTAGTTTAAACACTATCAAACCAATCAATAGAAGATTCCAACCACCATTTTTAAATCATTTTAATCCTTTTAACCACGTGAAAACATCATTATAATCATTGTTTGTAACTCTTATAGTCATTTTTACCCCTGAACCACCCCAAAAGTGAATTAAAGCATCTTTCATCACTGTAATCTTTGTCACTTTGTTTCTAAATTCAATCTGGTCACTTTTGGGTGTGTTTTCTCTTTAATATTCTTTTTAAAGACTTTGTTCTTTAATTAATTGCTTTCAGTTCTTTGCTCAATTAATTCCAATTGAAATTGCTCTTGAAGAAATTACTTTTGTAGCCTTAAAATATCTCTTGTAGAGTATTTTTTGGATAAATTTTTATTGTTGGTAAAACAATAAATTTTTATAATATTATTGTTTTATAATGGTAAAGCTAAAAACAATAAAATTGGCGTTTTTTCTCTTAAAAATAATATTTCTTACTATTTTTAATTGATTTTTACCCTATACAAATTTTGAGGACAGGAAAAGTACTTGATTTTAAATCAAAGTTTCATATCCACACTTTACACTAATGTTCCTGTTCTTACTATTGCAAAAATCTATGCCATACATCCTCTGGTGATCTGTTCCCAGTAAAATCCCTTGGATATGGGCATCATCAAGCACTGCAAACTCTGGGTTGAGTCTGATATTACCCTTGCTATGGGGTATAATTATTTCTTTAATAATTGTCCCAATTGAAGTCATCTTCCCTGAAGCACTTTGCTTTGGTTGGCAAGAGTTGTTTCTCCAAGTTCAGGAAGGGGTTGTGGAGCAGTGTGCCCCACTGTCAATGATCAATGGGTGTTGAGCATTGTCAATGCAAACAGTCATTTTTGTGGCTGTTCCATGTATGTATACCATTCATCTGGTTGGTGTGACCAGCAATGTTTGTGTATCT
Organism: Austropuccinia psidii; assembly: GCA_023105745.1. Lineage (NCBI taxonomy): Eukaryota > Fungi > Basidiomycota > Pucciniomycetes > Pucciniales > Sphaerophragmiaceae > Austropuccinia > Austropuccinia psidii. The sequence continues at coordinate 25,971,176 of JALGQZ010000002.1, forward strand.
TGTGTGTGTTTGCACAGGTTTTTTTGGCATTGTATTGTGGCATACCTTCTTCTAACTGTATGTCCTGGATTTATAGTGGGGTTCCCTCTTGGTATTCCACTAGAAAGTATTCTCTTGCGTATTTCTGTTCATCAGATTGTTCTCTCATGGCATCTCCCATAGAGTGTGAGTCATAATCCTCTGTTGGAGATTCCTCCTCTGGGACTTTCTCAATGGCATAGATTTTTTTCTTTGCCTTTGGACAGTTGTTGGCATAGTGGTCTGTTTAACCACAGTTGTGACAAGAATTTTTCTTCTTTGCCACTTCTGCCACTCTTTCTCTGGGTTTGTCTTTAAGCTCCACCCTGAAAGGTTGTTTCTCTTGAAAACCCCTGCTTTTATATGGGGTATATTTCCCTATATTAGTTCTTTTCCTTACATCTTGTAGGGTATTTTCAATGTCATCTAGAGTGCAATTGTGGTTGCATCTTCCGTTCAATGCATGCTCTAGTTCTCCTGGCATTTGTGTCAGGAGCTTATGAATCCTCATTTGAATGTTCATTTGAGGATCAATGGCTTCAAACTTTATAGACTTTCTGAGACACCACTCATATAGATCGTTGTCCACAAAGTATTGTCATATTCAAATGAGATGGCCTCTTTCCATATCCAAGTACCATTGCTGTAGTTTTGGATTATTTTTTCACAACCAAGAGTTTGACCCTCCTCCTTGATGGTTGCGGCAATCCAACCTGGAGCCAATTGGTCACGTCATATCATTTATAGCCAATTTCCCCCCTTGGGTGTTCTATGGCTCTTATGCCATAACCCATCCCAATGGCCATATCCTTCCGTCATTGGCCTTCTTGGCCAATTTCCACCTGACCAACCCCCAGGCCTTCACTCTTGATTTTGAGCCTGGGGGGTCCTTTTGTCTTCAAGGGGTCTCCAGGCCCCCTAGCCATCATCCTTGGTTCTGAGCCACCCCCTTTCATTAGGGGGGTTTAGGCCATTTAGGCCCCCTACAGCTCCTACCGCCCGTGGGCCATGATTCACGGTGCACGGTCCATAAGCTGAGGTCTGCGGTCCGTACGGTCTGTAGGTCATTTAGGCCCCTTTTGGCCTAATCCAATGAGGCCAAAAGGGGCCAAAGGGGGAAGACACCTAACCCCCAAGGCCAGGTGGGTCCCAAACCAAAATTGGCCATCAATCCCTTGGACCCAAAATTGGCCAAAAGACCTTCTGGACACCATTTTGGCCATAAATCCCGTAGGACCCATTTTCGGCCATGGACCACCATGGACCAACATCTCAGCCATGGCCTCTGGCAACCACCAGAGGCCACCAGATCAGCTCAGTCAGCCTTCCACTCAACTTATGGGGAATTCTTTCCATTCCTTCATACCATCCATACTCAAGGTTGCAGGCATGGTGCATATATGGTATTATATACCACTGTACACCATTTTTGCTCAGCAATCCAATGGTGACGTTCTCAGGACCTATTTCCATCTTTCCATATCAAGGTCTCAAAATCCAATGCCCATTTCAAAGGAGGATTATTTCAGCTCATCAGTCTGACAAGTTATGGCGGCAATAAGAAGACACTTCAAGGATCCCAACCACCTGTATCTGCAGGAGTTGGGTTGGTACATTATTCAGGATTATTCAAAAGGGCAATTCTCAAGAGGTATTAAATCAATTCAATCAGTTGTCAAGGCATCAAGTATTTCAATACTCCTTGGACAGCTCAATTCATCCATACAGGCCTCATTTAATCAACCTGTATGGCCTTGGCCCGATTGGGCCATTTCATATTCCACTATGTAAATTCCATCACACAGTTCAAATTTCAAGAGAGCCAGAACTGTATTTCCCGATTCGGACAATACAGTCATTGATTCACCTTCCAGGATCAATCTTTCAAGTTTTCACATATACCGGCCACCTTTCATCACCTGCGGACTTTTTCCCCAATTAATTAATATATTGGATTTACTATTATCCTTATTTTCTTTTACCTTATTAAAGTTAATACTGATAATCTTAAGTTAGTCATTAGTACCTTTTTATTCTTTCTTTCCTTGCCTGTCAGTGGATATTGGTGGTCATATCCTTTACTAATTCCATTGTTCTTTCTGGCAGGCTGAAACAGTGAATTGAGGATTCACTTGGTTGGCTTCTTGGTCTTTGGATTTTCTTTTATCTTTGGCCTTTGGCTTCCTTCTCATTATTCTTTGTTATCTTTGGCATATTTGTCCTCTATTTTATTCCTGCTTAAGAAATATATTCCGCAGTATTTCTTATCATCTTTTGGAGCCCTCCAAGTGAGTTCTTGATTCCTGAGTGCCAGGCCACTCTTGTATTCCACGAGAGCCCCTGTGACATTATATTAATTGTCTCATAATTTCTTTTCATTCTATTCATTCATTATTCATCATTTTCTTCATTCATTCTTCATCAATTTCATTCATTCATTCATTGAAATTATGACTCTTTAATGCTTATGAATTTAATGATTCTTTGTCACCTCTCAATTTTCTCTCCTTCATTCTTCATTCTGAAAATTGAAAGCTGATATAATTTTATTTTTTTTATCTTTTTCAATCTTAATCTCAATCATCAATCTCATTTTTATCCTTCATTCAGGCATATTATCATTTGATTTTCAGATTATTCATCAAATTATTCAGACACATTCTTCATATCGGGATTCATTTTGATTTATTCCTCAAGAATTTTGATTTTCAGGAAGAATTCACTTGGTTATTGATTTGATTGACTATTTTGACATAACTGATATTGAATTCAAGATAATTTATTGACTTGAAGATTTCTTATTGATTTTGCTGAATTTCACATCAAGACTTTGACATAAATTGATTTTGACTCAAGAATTCATTTGACTGATTGTTTTTCACTGCAAGATTAGATTGATTGATTTTATTGACTTCAAGATTCTCCATGATATTGATTTTTACCTCAAGACTCATTTGATTTTGATTGAATTGATATACCTGAATTTTTTAATTGATTCATTGATTTCCTCAAGATTTGATTTGATTTGATCCGCAAGACTATTTGGGTTTTGCCTCAAGTTTTGATCATATTCATTTTAATTTTATTTTTTTTTCTTATTCAATCATGCCACTCCAACACAGACCAGATGTCAGGCTTGAGCTCAAGCTGTCCTTACTCCTACTCCAAGAGTTCCTCTTGATGGCACCCCAGCAGTTCCTCAACTGAGGGCCCAATTAGATAGAGGACCCCACATGGAAGGAGCAGCACCATCCAGGAAGGAAGGAAGACTGAAAAGAAGGTCAAATTCTTTCTCAGGAGTAGTTGGCGGTTTTCCAGGCACTTCAAGGACTAGTTTCAAAGGTCCAGGTGAAGATGGTGAAGAGGAGGAGGAGAATTTGGTGGAAGAGGAAGAGTGTGATGGTACTGAAGGTGTTCTTGCCCCGGTGGGGGCACCCCAAGGTACTGGAGGACCAACTCTAGCCCAGTCTAATCAGCCTGTCTCTCATCAATCTGAACCATCTTTATTAGCCATTATGCAGCAAATGACTCAGATTATGGCCAATCTTCAAGCAGCTTCTTCTTCTGATTCATCAAGACCACCAGCCTTCAAGACTCCCTCTATGAAGGCACCAGAATCCTTTGATGGGACTCAGCCCCTCAAAGTCAGAAGCTTTATCCAGTCTTGTCAATTAATTTTTCATAATGCTCCGGCAAATTTCTCTCAAGACAGGAAGAAGGTTCTTTATGTCACTTCATTTTTTATTGGCAGGGCCGCAAAATGGATTGAGCCTTATCTTTCCAATCTCACCAATCAAGATCCCAAATACCTTCTCAATTCTTGGAATTTATTTGAATCACAACTCTTCACTTTGTTTGGGCCCCAAATGAAGTCAGAAAAGCAGAAGCAGAGTTGGATTCCTTAAGAATGAAAGAAGGAGGGCATGTATCACTATAAATTGCTGATTTTAGAAGCTTAGTCTCAAGAATTGGGGATTGGGGTGAAAGAGCTCTCATCCATCATTTCAGGAAGGGATTGCAATCCAGAATTCTGGATCAATTGGCCTCCCATCCTTCAAATATTGATTCTCCTCAAGACTTAATGGATGTTACCCTGGAACTTGATACCAGGTACCATGAAAGGCAAAAGGAGAAGAATAACTATCAAGGGAAGAAACTTGAAGCCCCAAGATCAAGTACCTCTCATCCTCAAAATTCTTCAAGTTCAAGTCACAACAAGAAGAAGAATTTTCAGAAGAGGGACAAGCCCCATTCTTCTTTGTTGAATAAGGACTTCAAGGTTATGAATTATGAAAAAGAAAGAAGAATCAAAGAGGGTCTTTGTACCTACTGTGGTGGGAAGCCTAGTCTTGAGTCTTGCTTCAGAAGACCTCAAAACAAGCTTACCCAGCCATCAGGCCAATTTCCCAGTCAGGGAAAAGCTTGAGTGAAGATCATGTTGTGTTCAATGGTCTTCACAGTTTTCCTTCCAGAGCACAATTGTGCATTCTGAATACTGGTGTCAAAAATTCTCTTAAATTTTTTGTTTTTTCTTCTCTTTCTGATGTTTTTTTACAGTATTCTCATTGATTCTGGTGCTACACACTCATTTATTGCAAAGCAGTTTGTTCACAAGTACTCATTGACTACGTCAGAACTTCCAGAGAAGATTCCTCTTATCATTTTGGACTCCTCTGAGTCCCCTTCCTCATTTTTTGCTCACCATACTAAATATATGCTTGAGATCCCTTCCTTCCCAAGCTTTGAATGGGACTTTTTAGTCATTGATACTCCCAAGGGAGAACACCTTATATTGGGCTTTGAATTTCTCAATCATTTTAATCCTTCTATTGATTGGAGGCAAGGGCTGATCACCTTTAATCCTGATCATTTGGACTATTCTGATCCTTCTAAATCTTTCCGTAATGACTTTTCTTCTGCCAAATCATGTGCAGCTCTGGTTGGTGATTCTAGAACACCATCAATTCCATCTTCTGTCCATATTCCTTCCCTTAACTCCCCACAGTCATTACTATCTCCTATAGATGAAGTCTTAATAGAGATTCAAGATGTTGGAGAAGATAATTCTGTATTTTCACTTCATCTCTTCTTTGGGAATATGGACCTTCCTCCCTGGAGGAGTTGTGGGATGAAGAGGAAGAGCCAGAAGAAGTAGAAATCATGATGAAAGTTGTTCCTTCTGTCTATCACCAATACTTGGATGTATTTTCCAAGGTGAAGGCAGAAAAACTTCCTCCTCACCGCGCCTGTGATCATCATATTGAGCTGGAGGGGTCTCTACCTCCAGTTGGGGTGATCTACTCTTTATACAAACAAGAGTAAGATACACTCAGGGCCTACATTTCAGAGAATGTAGAGAAAGTTTTCATCTGGCCAAGCTCCTCTTCAACAGGAGCACCTGTCCTTTTTGTCAAAAAGAAAGATGGTGGCCTCTGTTTGTGTGTTGATTACCAAAAACTCAATGCTGTTACTAGGAAGAAAAAGTATCCTGTTCCTCCTATGAATCAGCTTCTCAATGTTTTTAATGGTTCTTCTCTCTTCTCCATAATTGATTTGCGTGGTGCATATAACCTGCTCAGAATCAAGGAGGGTGATGAACACTTGACTTGTTTTAGAACTAAATAGGGCAGTTTTGATTACTTGGTTATGCCATTTGGGCTTACCAATGCTCCTGCTTCTTTTCAAAATCTTGTCAATGATATTTTTTATGATCTTCTTGATGTCTATGTTGTGGTTTATTCGGATGACATTATGGTCTTTTCCAAATCTGAGGAGGAACATGTCACTCATGTGTCCACTGTTCTTTCCAGACTCAGAGCCAATAACCTTTTTGCTAAGGCGTCCAAATGCCTGTTTCATGTTTCAAGTGTGGAATATCTTGGTTATGTAGTTTCTTGTGAAGGCCTCAAGATGGACCAAGCAAAAGTCCAGCAGATTCTCAATTGTCCGCCTCCAAGAAACCTCAAGGCTCTTCAATACTTCCTTGGCTTCGCCAATTTCTACATCCGTTTCATCAAGTATTTTTCTAAGAAAATCAGTTCACTCACCAGTTTCCTCTAGAAAGATTCATGTTTTCCCCTCAATGAGGAAGCTCTCAGTCAGCTTCACCAACTCAAAGAGGCTTTCACCACTGCTCCAATCCTTCTCTACCCACCATTGTAGAGACAAATGCATCAGATTATGCTTTGGGTGCTGTACTAAGTCAGGTCTCTGGTCAGGAAAACATCCCATTACATTTGACAGCCGCAAGCTTATCCCAGCAGAGCTCAATTATGAAATTCATGACAAGGAACTCCTTGGCATTGTCTGGGCTCTCAAGCGCTGTAGGGATTTTCTTCTTTCACTTTCTTCCCCTTTTGAAGTTCTCAGCAATCACTCTTCCCTTCAATACTTCATGACCTCCAAAGTACTCACTTGCCGTCAAGCCCGTTGGGCTGAATTCCTTCCTGAGTTTCATTTTTCAATCACTTACTGCCCTGGCCGCCTAGCTACTCTTCACAGGTAAAATATCACGGCTGGGCCCCCAAATGTAAGGTGTGGATATGAAACTTTGATTAAAAATCAAATACTTTTCCTGTCCTCAAAATTTGTATAAGGTAAAAATCAATTAAAAATAGTAAGAAATATTATTTTTAAGAGAAAACACGCCAATTTTATTGTTTGTAACTTTATTAGTATAAAACAATAATATTATAAAAATTCATTGTTTTACCAACAATAAAAATTTATCCAAAAAATACTCTACAAGAGATATTTTAAGGCTACAAAAGAAATTTCTTCAAGAGCAATTTCAATTGGAATTAATTGAGCAAAGAACTGAAAGCAATTAATTAAAGAACAAAGTCTTTAAAAAGAATATTCAAGAGAAAACACGCCCAAAAGTGACCAAAGTGAATTGGGAAACAAAGTGACAAAGTTTACAGTGATGAAAGATGCTTTAATTCACTTTTGGGGTGGTTCAGGGGTAAAAATGATTATAAGAGTTACAAACAATGATTATAATGATTTTTTGACGTGGTTAAAAGGATTAAAATGATTTAAAAATGGTGGTTGGAATCTTTTATTGATTGGTTTAATAGTTTTTAAACTAATTAATAAAAGGAAAAGATTCTAACATGAAGAGAAAAGTAGGGCAAAGAAGACATTCTTTTATAGCCACCAATTCTCTTACTCCAAAAGTAAAATTTACTCTTGTCAGTCGTTAAAAACAGTATGACAACAGAAAAGCCAATTATGGCATCATTGAACCCTGGTTCAGACCAGAAAGGGCTGGATTAAGCCATTTTTAGCCATTTCAGACCTTTAAATCAGCCATTACTATAGCAATACCAGGCCTAGAGCCTTCAAAACACGTCAGAATGTGTGTCAGAGGCGTAGAAACCAGTCAAAACTGTTTTTACTATTATTGTTTTATCTTAAGGGTAGTTTTACCCTCTTGGCAACAGCTAAAACTACCCCAGTTGGTATTGAAACCTCATTATCACTTGAGTTCACAGACCCTGTAACTCAATTCCAGGCCAAAAGTGATGAAATTTTGCGTGAATTTTGACATCCCACACCTATCAGCAAGGATTTTGGGGGTCTAGCTCCCCCTTAGAGCTGGAGTTCCTTTCCCCCCCCAAATTTAATCTTTCCAATTTATTTTTCCTTTAATTCCTCATCATGTATTATACTTATAATTTACATATGTAATTCAATTCAATTGTACAGTACAATACAGTAATAATTGACACCTCATATGTAAATCAAAGTTCACTTATGTAATACACGTGCACATTTTGACATTTCAATTGAATTCAATTGAAAATACTTCAATTCCTCATAACTTCTAAACTAAACACAACACCTCAATTTTAACACAAAATTTGATGGTTAACACCACATGTGGTGTGAATTAAGTTAAAGTTTTGAGGATTTTCAACTTTTGTATTGAAAATACTAAAAACTTAATTTGAGTTATTTAGAGTTGAGTTACAAGAATTTCACTCAGAGGTGACCCCACCTGATTTTTTATGACGAATCCAATGGTGAAATAATTTTTATGTGTTTATTTATTGGATAAAAAGTTATAATAATTTTTATTTAACTTTTTTCCAAATTTATTTATTTTTTCATAATTTTGTTAAAATTTCATTTTTACTTAATTTTTTCAAGTATAAATGTAATTTTATACTTACAAAATTTTAATGTATTTTTATTTTTAAATTGTAATTAATTTTTTATTTTTAATATAATTTTATATTTATATTTTGATTTTTATTTTGATAATGTAAATAAATTTATTTTATTTATATTAATATGTTATTTTTGTATTTGTGGTCTTTTGGGTATATGAAATTACCTCTAAGGCTCACATTCCCTCCCCCAAAAAAGAATATTACTTTGTAATATTGGTAATTCTAGTGTGTCTGAACCTCCTGAGGAGTTTGGTAGCTTCTGGTATATCTTTTTCTTCTAACCATTCATCTTCACAAGTTGGGTCACTGTACCTAACAAGGTATTCCCTTACTTTCTTGGTTCTTAATTTCCTTTCTTTAAGAACTTTGGTAATTTTCTTAGTACCAGAGGTCTCAATAGGAGGTATAACTTGGGGAATCTTATTTCTCAAGGGGAATTTCTCAGCATCACTAGATTTATATGGCTTTATCAAGCTCATTGGAAATGTGGGATGCTTATTTCTAAGTTCTTCAGATAATTCTACTTCAACAGCATTTTCTCCATGGAGCGCTTTAATGACAAAAGGTCCTGCAAAGGAGTCTTTGAGCTTTTTACATCCTTTGATCTTATTGAAGTTTTTAGTGGATATTAGTACTAACTCCCCTACCTTGAAATCTGGAGTGGCATGAGATTTGTCCCATTTATCTTTAGCATATGCAAATGAGTCTTCCATGCACCTTACTGCTGGCTTTCTGGTTCTGTCTAGCATTCCTTTGAAGCTGGCAGCTGTAGGATGTATTTCAACCAAATCTTTCCTTATAGAATCTTGGGGTAATTTGGGATTCATGGATGGAAGTTTTGTATGGCAGTTCCAGTGCGGGTAGAAGAGTACACCAATCATGGGTGAAACCATCACTATCTTTAAATTCAAGGCCATATGCACAAAATCTTCTCACCATATCTTCTAAGGTTTGAAGCATTCTTTCAGCCAGGCCATCAGTTTGTGGGTGGTAGGCTGTGGAGAAGGATAATTTTGTCCCAAATAGCTGGTCAAGACTTGTCCACAGTGCTGAGGTGAATTTAGGATCTCTGTCACTAATGATATTTGTAAATATTCCAGTCCATGATACTACTCTATTCCATATTAGAAGAGCTGTATCCATGGCTGTATCATCTTTGTGACATGGAAAAAAGATTGGAGTTTTACTAAATCTGTCAACAATTACTAGGCAAGAATTGTAACTCCTGTCACCCCCTGGTGGTAGGCCAGTTACCCAATCCATATGGACAATTTCCCAAGGCCTGCTGGGTTCTTGGATTTTGATCATATTTCCAAGTCTTTTGCCAGTGGATTTATTTGCTTTTTGACATCTGTCACAGGTTTTGCAATACTCTGCAACATCCTTTTGCCACATTGGCCACCATATGCAGGTGTTTACTTTCTCTCTTGTTCTGTCTTCAGACAGATGTCCTGAAAAGGGGCTATCATGGTGTTCTTTCAGTACAAGATTGATTAATGACCTGTCTACAACTGTCACGACACATGTGTGCTTGGTTCTGTGGTAAATTATACCATCCAGTAAGTGAAATCTTCCTTCATCATAAGATTTTTTCCATACTTCATCCAAGGCATGTATTAGAGAGTTGTCTTTACAGTCTTTGTTAAGTAATTGGCATAATATTCTACAATTCTTATCTTGGGTGTAACTATTCCTGACATCCTCAAAGAAGGTGGTGTTCAAGTCTGTAACACTTATTCCTTATATTGGGATTTGTGGGGAAGCTTCTTCTGGCACATAAGCAGGATTATCAATATTATTTGGTAATGGCCATCTGCTTAGTCCATCTGCATTTTTATGAATATTCCCATCCTTATGAGCAATAGTCATATTGCCTCTGTATGCCTGTATGGCTATTTGCCATCTGAGCATATGTCTGTTGGGTGTTTTCATGTTTAAAAGTGACTTGAAAGCTGTAAAATCTGTTATCACCTCAAAAACACATCCCTCCAAGAAGTAGTTCAATTTTTCCGAGGCCCAGACAAGGAATAGACATTCCATTTGACTTGCTCCATATCTGGCTTCAGTTGGTTTGATCTGCCTGGATATGAAACATATGGGTCCTTCTACAGGTTTATCATTTATGATCTGAGCTTGGTGAAGTGCAGCACCCAGCCCATCCCCTGATGCATCAATATACAATTTAAAAGGTAATTTAAAGTCTGGCATCAGTAAGAGTGGAGCAGTCGTCAAGGCTTCTCTTAGAGACTCAAAAGCTTTGACTCTTTCAACAGTCATTTCCAATACTGTGTCTTTGTCACACAATTTATAAAGTGGTCTTGCTATGGATGCAAAATCTTTAATGTGTTTCCTGTAATATCCTGCAAAACCTAAGAATGACTGAATTTCCTTCTTATTCTGAGGCATGGGTTTTAGCAATACTGCTGCAACTTTGTTTTTGTCAATTCCAAGGGACAAACCCGATACAACATGTCCTAGTGCTTTAAGTTACATAAATCCAAAATGACATTTCTTCAAGGAGATTTTCATGTTTACTGATTGAATTTTTGTCAAAACTCTGGACAATCTGTACATGTGCTCCTCCAAGGTTTGGAACAGACAATAATGTCATCAATGTAAATGATTAACCATCCCTCTGAGAGTTCTTCAGGGAAGATTTCATTTATCATTCTTTGGAAATGTGAAGGTGCATTTTTGATACCAAAGGGCATCCTTAAGTATTCATACACTCCACAATGAACAATAATTCTCAAGTAGTTTCTTGCTCTTGATGTCCATGTGCTTGTCTTATTTTGATGTACCATCTGTGAGCTGATCTGGTAAACAAGGTGTTAAACCTGGCTTTTACCAATCTTTCTGGTAATTCAAAATCCTCTTTGATCATGTCAATACCTCTAATGAATTACATATGGTCATACTCTCCTTCACCACTGAAGTGAGGCCATTTTTTAAGTTTTGGAACTTATTTCAAGAGTGCTTGGCCCATTGATGGTTCCAAGTTATGAAAAGAAGTGGATAATTAATTTTTTAATTGTGAATTATCAGGATCCAATACTTGTGGATTTGGAATTCTTGTGCCCTCATTTTGATTTAGAGGTGTAGACATTCTTGGTAAGGTGTTCAGTATTTCATCAATGTCATTTATTTTACTGTTGCTACACCTTTGGGAATTTCTGTATTCATGTTGGAAGCTTTGTATTACATTTATTACTTCAATTTTATACATGTCTTGGTTATTTGTTAGTTCTTGCCATATCTCTGTCTGTCTTGTGTTATCAGCAGTGACTTGATTCAATTTCATTGATAATTTTGATACTTCTTCTTGTGAAGCATCAAAACACTTTTTCAAGGCAATGGTATATGTCTTTACTTCAGTAAATGAATTTGAGATGTCATCAAGGTCTTTCTTGTTATCTGTTTTGATAATATTTATGGCTTGTTTAATTCTTGTTTCAATTATGTCATCAATATTGAATTTAGAATATTTATCTGTTAATTCTTTAATAATGGCAGATTGTTCATTTATTTTATTGCCAAAAGAGTTATCATTATTGGAAATTTTACTTGTTCTTAAAGCTTTTTCAAAACACATAAGTGTTTCATTAATTTGGCAAAGACTCAGGTTGTTTGTTTTAATGTTGTTACAAATGGTTTCATTTTTATCAGAAAGATGTTTTTTCACGTCATTTATAGCATCATACAACTCTGGGATGGAATCAAATATATCAGAGATCATTTCTGGAATTTTAATCTGGCTTCCTCTTTTCTCTGTAATTCCATCATGGTTCTGGCCATCTGAAATACATTTTCCATGTCATCCTGTTGAATCTTTGGGATTCTGTAGCCCTGGCTGTAAGGTTTTGGGGCTGGTGCCTTCCCTTTGCCCTTGTTTGGAACTTGTGGCTGTTTTTTCACGTTGGAATTGCTGGTGCTGGCCACTGGGGCTGTTTTTGGCATTGGTTTGGGTGGTGGAGGGTTGTTTTTCCTCCATTCTAGTGTCAACAGCATCATGTTTTTCTTCTCCATCAATGGATGCCATCCATTGAGAAATTTGCAAGTGTTGGGATGGCCCAGGGATTTCCTTACTGTCAGGTAAGAATTCATGCAATTCTTCCACAGGTCTGCAAGGATCTGGTACTCTTTGAATTGAAGTGCATTGTTGTATGCACTGTGGCTGGCTTTGTATATGTCCACAGAGGCTTGTTGTGGCGGTGTCAGCTCTTTTTGAAGGTAAAATGGTATTATCAGCTTCAAAATGACCCATTTTAGTTGTTTGGAAGTCATCAACTGACCCTTTTCCTTCTGTACCTGATTGGCCTCTGCCCTAATCACGTCTATTACCTTTCTGGGAGCTGCTTGAGGGGTTATAGCTGGCTCCTGACCTGGTTGAAGGCATAATTATGGTTAAAAAGGCTTAAAATAGTAATTTTACGTCAAAAAACTTACTATTGGCCAAATCTTTGGCTTCCTGAAGAGTATTAATTATGTCCAAGTTAATTAATTCAGAAGATATTGGTTCAGGTTGGTTATTATGAGTCACAATAACAGTACGATTATGGTCTGAATTAATAGTACTAGCAGGAATAATGCTGGGGACTATTGAGGCTGTTTCAATGTTTTGTTGTCTTACCACGTTGTCAGACACTAAAATCAATGAAAAAACCAATTAATTAAGTAAAAAAAGAATATTATCAAAAAGAAATGAAAATATAAGCCTCACTCATAATATGAAATTTTTTTTATTTTTTATGGGTTTTTTGATTATAAGTATTTTTTTACATGTTTTTAAATTTTTCAATATAAGAAAAACGATTTAAAAAGAGTAAAAAAAAATGTCACAGGTAAAATATCACGGCTGGGCCCCCAAATGTAAGGTGTGGATATGAAACTTTGATTAAAAATCAAGTACTTTTCCTGTCCTCAAAATTTGTATAAGGTAAAAATCAATTAAAAATAGTATGAAATATTATTTTTAAGAGAAAACATGCCAATTTTATTTTTTATAACTTTATTAGTATAAAACAATAATATTATAAAAGTTTATTGTTTTACCAACGATAAAAATTTATCCAAAAAATACTCTACAAGAGATATTTTAAGGCTACAAAAGAAATTTCTTCAAGAACAATTTCAATTGGAATTAATTGAGAAAAGAGCTGCAAGCAATTAATTAAAGAACAAAGTCTTTAAAAATAATATTAATGAGAAAACATGCCCAAAATTGACCAGAGTGAATTTGGAAACGAAGTGACAAAGTTTACAGTGATGAAAGATCCTTTAATTCACTTTTGGGGTGGTTCAGGGGTAAAAATGATCATAAGAGTTACAAACAATGATTATAATGATTTTTTCACATGGTTAAAACGATTAGAATGATTTAAAAATTGTGGTTGGAATCTTTTATTGATTGGTTTAATAGTGTTTAAACTAATTAATAAAAGGAAAAGATTCTAACATGAAGAGAAAAGTGGGGCAAAGAAGACATTCTTTTATAGCCACCAATTCTCTTACTCCACAAATAAAATTTACTCTTGTCAGTTGTTCAAAACAGTATGACAACAGAAAAGCTAATTATGGCATCATTGAACCCTGGTTCAGACCAAAAAGGGCTGGTTTAAGCCATTTTTAGCCATTTTTAGCCATTTTAGACCCCTAAATCAGCCATTCCTATAGCAATACCAGGCGTAGAGCCTTCAAAACACGTCAGAATGTGTTTCAGAGTCGTAGAAACCAGTTAAAACTGTTTTTACTATGATTGTTTTATCTTAAGGGTAGTTTTACCCTCTTGGCAACAGCTAAAATTACCCCAGTTGGTATCAAAACCTCATCATCAATTGAGTTCACAGACCCTGTAACTCAATTCCAGGCCAAAAGTGATGAACCTTTGCGTGAATTTTGACATCCCATGCCTGTCAGCAAGGATTTTGGGGGTCTAGCTCCCCCTTAGAGCTGGAGTTCCTTTTCCCCCCCAAATTTAATCTTTCCAATTTATTTTTCCTTTAATTCCTCATCATGTATTATACTTATAATTTACATATGTAATTCAATTCAATTGTACAGTACAATGCAGTAATAATTGACACCTCATATGTAAATAAAAGTTCACTTATGTAATACACGCGCACATTTTGACATTTCAATTGAATTCAATTGAAAATACTTCAATTCCTCATAAGTTCTAAACTAAACACAACACCTCAATGTTAACACAAAATTTGATGGTTAACACCACATGTGGTGTGAATTAAATTAAAGTTTTGAGTATTTTCAACTTTTGTATTGAAAATACTAAAAACTTAATTTAAGCTTATTTAGAGTTGAGTTACAAGAATTTCACTCAGAGGTGACCCCACCTGATTTTTTATGAGGAATCCAATGGTGAAATAATTTTTGTGTGTTTATTTATTGGATAAAAAGTTATAATAATTTTTATTTAACTTTTTTCCAAATTTATTTATTTTTTCATAATTTTGTTAAAATTTCATTTTTACTTAATTTTTTCAAGTATAAATGTAATTTTATACTTACAAAATTTTAATGTATTTTTATTTTTAAATTGTAATTAATTTTTTATTTTTAATATAATTTCATATTTATATTTTGATTTTTATTTTGATAATGTAAATAAATTTATTTTATTTATATTAATATGTTATTTTTGTATTTGTGGTCTTTTGGGTATATGAAATTGCCTCTAAGGCTCACAGATTGGGTGGTAGTCCCAAATGACTCCACAATTCAACTTAGTATTCTTCAGAAGCATCACGATTCTCCTCTAGCTGGCCACCCTGGCCAAGAGAAGACTCTCAAACTTGTCAATCGGGATTTCCACTGGTCCGGCATGACTCAATTTATCAAGGATTATGCTTCATCCTGTCAACAGTGCGCAAGAAACAAGAATATTCATCATAAGAAGTTTGGATTCCTCAAACCTCTCCCAATTCCAAATGGCCCTTGGATTTGTCTTTCAATGGACTTTATCACTAAACTGCCGCTGTCCAATTCCTTTGATTCAATCCTGGTCATAGTGGACAGATTCTCAAAAATGGCGGTTTTTATTCCAACAATGTCTTCAATCACTTCCCTCGATTTGGCCCATTTATTCATCAAGAATATCTTTTCACAGCATGGCCTTCTGTCAAGCATTGTCAGTGATAGAGGTTCACTCTTTGTTTCTTCTTTTTGGACCAATCTTTGTCAGCAGCTCAAGATTTCAAGAGATCTGTCAATTGCTTACCATCCAGAAACTGATGGATAGACAGAGAGGGTAAATCAGATACTAGAACAGTATCTTTGGATGTACATCAGTTATCATCAAGATGATTGGAACACCTGGCTCCCTCTGGCTGAGTTTGCCTACAATAATTCTGACCACTCTTCAACAAAACAATCACCGTTTTTCACTGTTTATGGAAGAGATCCACAATTTAATTCAGTTCACATCACTCAAGATACTCCTGCTGGAAAGTTATCAACAAGAATCCAATCAGTACAGCAAAATGTCAAGAGAGAACTTGAAGCTTCCATAAACCGGTTTAAGAGGTATGCAGATAAAGGTAGAGCAAGTCCACCTGTTTTCAATCTTGGTTACATGGTTTGGCTTTCTTCCAAGAATATCAAATCAACCAGACCCACCAAAAAACTATCCGAACGATGGTTGGGTCCCTTTCCAATCTTGAAGAAAGTCAGCTCTCATGCTTACCACCTCAATGGAAATCCATCCACCCAGTTTTCCATATCTCACTCTTGGAACCAGTCAAGACATCAACAATCCCAAATTGCCATCAAGAGCCTCCTCCTCCAATTATCATTGAAGAAGAAGAGGAATGGGCAGTCTCTCAAATACAGGACTCACAGCTTAAGAGAAGAAAATTATGGTATCTGGTGGAATGGAAAGGTTTCAGTCAAAACCCAGAAAGATCCACTTTGGAACCAGCCGAAAACCTCAAGAATTGTCCTGAACTTGTCCAAGATTTCCATTTTTATATCCTGACAAGCCAGGACCCAATTATTCAAAAGCTTGATCTTTTCATGGTGCTTGGTGGGGAGAGGAATTACCAAAAGTAAGTCCCACTCCTGGTATGCACCTTTAGGGGTATTCTACTCTTTTTGGTTGTAAGCATCACCTTGGCCACTCTGTGAGCACTTTGCGATTTGGACACAGATTTGTTGGCCGGGCTTTCAAAATCAATTCCAAATCATGGCCATTATTCACTTGGGCAAATGGACCATTACACTTTTATTTTCCTCTCCAAGTTTTCCAATTCAATACATTCCTTTATCAAATTTATATTCTTATTTATGGCACTGGCGGGAGTGGCAACTACTAAAAGTAAGTTCCTCTCCTGGTGTGCACTTCCCTGAGGGGTCTACAATCTTTTCAAAACATCACCTTGGCCACTCTGTGAGCACCTGGCATCAAATTACTTTATCCAGGTCCCTGGCCACTTTCAAATCAACCATCAAAATCCATGATGAAGATTGGACTCCCCTTCAAAATTCATTTTTCATTGTCATTTTATTTTTCTTTTCCTTTCTTTACATCTGTTTCTTAATCTTTATATTTATTTTTCTTTAAATTTCTCCTAATTATAATCTTTATGCCATAATCCTATGTCAAATTCAATCCTTCAACATTTTCAAAGCCAAATGTCAAAAGAAGACTACGTCGACCTCAATTCATATGCCAACATTATTATCAGTTCAAAATTTCTTTGCAAGACTCAAATACCTCTGGAATCCCTTGGTCCAATCCGCCTCAACAGCCTCAACAGGCTTCTACCTTATCTTGGTGCTCAGGAGCTCACCATTCAAGGTAGGGCGGTACTGTCACAACCACAAGTTTGACCCTCCTCCTTGATGGTTGCAGCAATCCAACCTGGATCCAACTTGTCATGTCATATCATTTATAGCCAATTGGCCCCCTTGGGTGTTCTATGGCTATTATGCCATAACCCATTCCAATGGCCATATCCTGCCGTCATTGGCCGTCTTGGCCAATTTCCACCTCACCAACCCCCAGGCCTTAACTCTTGATTTTGGGCCTGGGGGGTCCTTTTGTCTTCCAGGGGTCTCCAGGCCCCCTATCCATCATCCTTGGTTCTGGGCCACCCCTTTTCATCAGGGGGGTTTAGGCCTAAATGGCCTTTTTGGGCCATTTAGGCCCCCTACGGCTCCTACAGCCCGTGGGCTGTGATTCAAGGTACACGGTCCGTAAGCTGTGGTCTGTGGTCCGTATGGTCCGTAGGCCATTGAGACCCCTTTTGGCCTAATCCAATGAGGCCAACAGGGGCCAAAGGGGGCAGCCACCTAACCCCCAAGGCCAGGTGGGTCCCAAATCACATCCTGACCCACCTGAGCCAAAATTGGTCATGAATCCCTTGGACCCAAAATCGGCCAAAAGACCTTCTGGACACCAATTTGGCCATAAATCCCATAGGACGCATTTTTGGCCATGGACCACCATGGACCAACATCTCAGCCATGGCCTCTGGCAGCTACCAGAGGCCACCAGATCAGCTCAGTCAGCCTTCCCCTCAGCTTATGGGGAATTCTTTCCATTCCTTCATACCATCCCTACTCAAGGTTGCAGGCGTGGTGCATATATGGTATTATATACCATTGTGCACCATTTTTCTCAGAAATCCAATGGTGAAGTTCTCAGGACCTATTTCCATCTTTCCATATCAAGGTCTCAAAATCCAACGCCCATTTCGAAGGATAATTATTTCAGCTCATCAGTCTGACAAGTTATGGCGGCAATAAGAAGACTCTTCAAGGATCCCAACCACCTGTATCTGCAGGAGTTGGGTTGGTACATTATTCAGGATTATTCAAAAGGGCAATTCTCAAGAGGTATTACATCAATTCAATCAGTTGTCAAGGCATCAAGTATTTCAATACTCCTTGGACAACTCAATTCATCCGTACAGGCCTCATTTAATCAACCTGTATGGCCTTGGCCCGATTGGGCCATTTCATATTCCACTGTGTGAATTCCATCACACAGTTCAAATTGCAAGATGGCCAGAACTTTATTTCCCCATTTGGACAATACAGTCATTGATTCACCTTCCAGGATCAATCTTTCAAGTTTTCACATATACCGGCCACCTTTCATCACCTGGGGACTTTTTCTCCAGTTAATTAGTATATTGGATCTATTATTATCCTTATTTTATTTTACCTTATTAAAGTTAATACTGATAATCTTAAGTTAGTCATTAGCACCTTTTTATTCTTTCTTTCCTTGCCTGTCAGTGGATATTGGTGGTCATATCCTTTACTAATTCCATTGTTCTTTCTGGCAGGTTGAAAAAGTGAATTGAGGATTCACTTGGTTGGCTTCTCTTTTATCTTTGGCCTTTGGCTTCCTTCTTATTATTCTCTGTTATCTTTGGCATATTTGTCCTCTCTCTTATTCCTGCTTAAGAAATATATTCCATAGTATTTCTTATCATCTTTTGGAGCCCTCCAAGTGAGTTCTTGATTCCTGAGTGCCAGGCCACTCTTGTATTCCACAAGAGCCCCTGTGACATATTTGACTCTTCCGGAATGGCCAGTCTCCTCTGCCATGGATCTCTTTCTTTCTGTGTACCATATACCAGCATTTCCCTTAAATGCTGTATTAAGTCTAGCAGTAATCCAGTAGTCTGGTATGCTTGGTACATCAATCAAGAGTCCATCAATATAATCTATGAGTTTTCTATGATCATATTCTCCAGTTCCAGAGAATTTGGGCAAGCTGGAGGCCTCAGGAAGCTTCTTAAAGGCTTCCCTTTCTAAATAAGACATATTATCCCCATCCTGGTATTGTGATGGAGATCTTGCCTTATCAATCAGCATGGCATCTGGTTTGATGTCATCCTGGTGATATGGAGTATCCATAACATGGCCTTGTGGTTGGGGCTTCATGCTATGGTAGACATTATACAGTTTGTTTATGTCTTGATTCAGACAAGCCCTGTCCATTTTGCTATGGTGTTGTTCTTCAAAGACTAGATTCTGTCTTTGGTTGGTTTCTTCAGAGGCTTTGTTCAATTGAGCATGTCCTTATTGAAGGTTCTTAACTATTTTGTCCATGAAGGTTGTTAATATTTTCATCCTCTCATGGCTTGCTTCAAGTTCTTCAAACTGCTTTTGAGTTTGCTCAGCAAATTGGGACATTTGTAACCACAGTGTATCACTATTTAGGTTACTCTCAGGTGTGACAACATTATTTTCAATCTGAGTGGGGGTAACATTTCTATTAATAGGGCTACTTTTTCTAGAGTTATTTACAGCTACTTCTGGTTCCTGTGCACTTCTTTCACCAAATCCAACAGCTTCTGGGTCATTGGGTCTGACTCTCCCTTCCTCTGGCTGAAGGTGGTCTTGTTTTTGCCCTTGTATCCTTGTCTTCTCCTGGAAACCTCCTGGGATTGTGAAGAATGGTGACTCTTGGCCACTGATCTGTTGGTTTCTGAATGGTGTGAAGGCACTGGAGAGGTTATTTGGCCTGTTCCTTGTGAGCGTGAAGGAATCTTAGTATTGGCTGTCTGGCTCAGATGTTCTTCTATAGCTTGAATAGTGGCTTGATTCTCCCTTATCCTGTTTGAGCTCCCCTCCAGGAGTCTGAGCTTCCTGCTGGGATTCCAATGTTTGGTGATTACCATAAGGTCTCTGAAGTCTATCTCTTTGAGACAAATCTTCTGGCAACTTTCTCCAAGTTCTTCCCAGTGGGATGCCAGGTTGAACCTCTTATCGTCCATGCTCCATTTAAAAGAATCTTTGAGGAGTTGGTGGAGCTTAAGGACTTGATCCATATCTTTCCAGTCCTCTGATTTGAGGTTCATGTTGAATTGGAAAGTTAATGGAAGAGTGGGTATGATTTCCCCCAGTGTCTTGCCATCCACCACTGTGTCCAAGGTGTCCTCTTGCAGGTCTTCTGGTTCTGGACAAGGCTTCTCTTTCCTCTGGTTGGTTCCTTTAGAAGCCAAGGTTTCTGAGGTGTACAGGTGATATATCAGTGTTTGCAAGCAGTCAAAAACTTTATGTTCTTGGGGTATTTACCTTTGACTGTGCCTTGTACAAATTTGTTGTCTGCTGATTTTGGCAATTTACCTTTAGAGGTTACAACTGGGTTAATTATGGTAATATTCCCTGTACAAGTGGTTGAGGTTGGTTGACCTTGTATTGAAGCAGAGGTTTGTGGTTTTCTATTCCTCTGAGTGGCAATGGGTGTCCTCGTTTTTGCTGTAATCAGGCCTTTGATGCGCCTCTTCACCTTGCACTTGCTGCCCACTGGTTCTGAGGGTGTCACTGGTGTGTTGGCCTGTGACTGGGTCCCTAGTGGTATGTAGTTTTCTTCCACTGAACCAAATAGCAAAGGAGGGCTTAATGTCAGTCAAGACTTCTTAAAATGCTGTTCACACTTCTAAGAATGGCCTCTGGGCTTGTATGTTACTACAATATGCCCTTGTAGAATGAAAGTGTATTTGAATTGACAATTTCATTTCAGAAATAAAACTTACAGATATCTGGTACACTGTTTGTATGCCAGTATCTCACATATTAACTTGTAATTAGGAAGTATAATCTGATAAAACGTGGTATGTAAGAGGGTAATCAAATGAACAATAAACCCAATCAAGCCTCAAGTGTTGATTTTACAGTAAGAGGTGTGGTTATTTAATTAAAAAAGGACTTTATTCATGGCTTGAAGTGTTTTATATGTAAAACACACCAAGAATGAGGGCCTTGTGGTGATTAAATTATAATCAACCACACAACAATATGATTAAAAAAGATAAATGATGGTGTTATATGACATATAACACGTTAAATATATATATAAGATATATATCATATATATTCTTATTAAAAATTACGCCTTAAAAAGATAAAACATTTTGTCAGAATAAAGAGAATAAGTGAAAAAACTCACTTATAAGGTCCAAAAGTTAAAAAAAACACCGCCAGGCCCCCAAAATGTCAGGCTGAGTCTGATAAAGGTGTATAATAGTGTTTACAAGCTTCAAATATGACTGTGAAACAGTGAAAATAGTTTTAAAAGACTTTAATTTATAATAATAAGGGTTTTAATGATGATGAAAGGGCTTTAATATTGTACAATAGTGGTGGTGAGCACTGCTGAAAGCCCTGGGTGCAGTCTTACCAGTTGGATTGCTATAATAAGAGCTACAATACTTAAATTTAAGGTCTAACCTGATTATTTTCAAGAGTATAACTGTTTTTGACAGTTTTACCTTTTATGAAATCAAGAGCAGGATGGGGATTCCTTTTCCGGCAGTGAAAAGGCCTCCTTTTATGCTGAAATGGGATGAAAAAGCTGCTAGACCTTTTCACATAGACGGCCTGAAGACTTTTCACTCTCTAGGACAGGCTTGTGGTTTTCAAAAGGCCTGTATAGCCTTTATTAGGCTCAGATGTGATTTTGAAACCACATATGGGCGGTTTTCACCAATACAGGGTGAAAATTTTCATCTGGGGACCACACCGCCTGATTCTGATGTGTATAATGCATAGAATGCTGTACACAACCTGTATGGGACCCTGGTATTGAAGTAAATACAAGCTTCTTCAGCTGTTTGACACCTAATAATCATGGTTATGGGATATTATCCCATGGTAAGGCTGTATTGGCCAAACTGTGGGATTTTGACCTTAAAACAGCCATTGCTTTGTCAGTTCTTGAGATATCAACCTCAACATTGGCTCAGTGTGTAGCCATGTGTGTGTTTTACACAATGTTACCTCATTTGATATGGTTATCATTAAATATGGAAAGCTTATGCCATGTACAAGAGCTTTGTACATATGTATGTTTTAGGCAAAAAGCTGTATTGGGCTTGTTTGCCTTATACCTTTTGTTATAGATGGGGTATGGAGAAATGAATGGCACCATCAAATAGACCTGATTTTGATATTTCCAAAAGGACCCCACTTTAAGTATCTCACACTAAAACTGTAGAAGCTAGATGAGAGGTGAATATTTTATTCGCCCTTATTTGGCCTGAATTTGGCAATAACTTCTGTAATAATGGTTCTAGCTCAGTTTGGCTGGTACCATTGGATAGCCTTGACTTAGAGGTTCATTTTAAATACCCATTTGTTGGGGTTAAGCCTCTTACTCTTTATTTCAGATGAGAGGTGAAAATTAAGGTTTATGCCCAGCAACACATTTGAGCAGGAATAACTTTGTAATTCTTTGTCCTATGGTGATGGGAGTTGTATATTTGAAAAGGGGTGAGTTTCCTCTTTTTTTGATACCTTTTGAGCTGATTTTGCTCAGATCCATGTTTTGGTGGTATCTTGGCTATACCATTGATTTATGGTATTTGGCTGTCATGCTTGTGCTCTGGTTTTGAGTCACAGGCTGACAGGATTGATGGGGGAGAAGATTTGAGGATTTGATTGTTGGATTACCTTGGACTGAAACAAGACCTGATAAGTGTTTGTGAAGTTTGTGATTTTGTCTTTGAAGGTACAGACAAAATTCCTCCCAGAGGCTCTTCAGAGCTGGAAGGTGTTCATCCCCCTTGTAATTTTGTAAGAAGATTTGTCCTATTGGCTTTAAATGAGGGGAAAGATTGATGATCATCTACATAGCAATCATGGAGTCTATTGGAATGGAGGGCTTGGTCTTTGGTTTTGTCTATAAGACTGTACATATTTCAAGCTGTGTTAATATTATATTTTATATTGTTGTCTCTTTGTATAGAAGACAAGTCAAAGGAAAATATTTCATTTAGAAATTTTGCATAATTTTGGACTGATTTAGGGGAGAAACTTTACCAAAAACTTACCAGAAGGTTCTGGGATTGGAATTTCTTTCTAGGATCCATTGATCACAAATTTTCATATCACAGTTGAGGAAAAGGATAGCTAGAGCCTTTTCCTTTTGATGCAGATCTAGTTTCTCAGCAGTGGTTGACTCATTGTCAGTCTCACTCCAGGTGATGAGATGGTAGTATTCAAACAGCGTGAGAAGGTTCTTCATTCAAGAATTTCATTGTAAGTGATTGGTGCTCTAGAAATTTTATGGTCTTCAGGAAGCTTGGAATGATATTTGTTCATATTGAAAGTACAACCAGTCTCATAATCTGTAAAAAAGACAAAGGAAATAAGAGGAGCAATAAGAGGTAACTCTTGAGCCAATGAAGTATCAGGGAAAGGAGAGTTTCAGAGAACCTGGGAAGGAAAAAAGAAAAAGCTCAATGTTCAATTACAATCAAAGAAACAAACAATTTGACAAGGTATAGACATAAGTATTGTGCCAATGTAGTATCAGGGACAGCAGAGGTGCAGAAAACCTGGAACAGAAAAAAAGTGAAAATTTAATTGGGAACAAAACAACAACAAAGGAGAAAAGCTATAAAAGATGGAGAACCCCATTGGTCTGAATGTTGAGTAAGAGGCTATTGGGGTACAACTGACAAGGATTATTACAAAATGATTTTAGAAGTGGTTATTCTGATAGACAACAAGAAATGAGACTTCCATTGCGTAAATTATAGGGTAAAGAAATTTCTTTAAAGACAACATGGTAAGACAAGGAAACATATACACTCTCAAGAAGGTCCCAAAAAAGGTTATAGAAGTGGTTATGGCAGAAGATAATCTGTCACAGAATCACAAGGGTCCATAAATGAAGCCCAAACTGAAAAATTATGCCATTCTGAAGCTGATATTACTTTTTTCCCTCAACCAAAGCTGAAACTGTGAGCCTGAGAGGTATTTTTATATATGCAAAAGACCACAAATGACGAATTATTTATAATCATAAGTGAAGAAGCTTATATATATCATACAAAAAAAATGAAAATATTAATATAAAATTTATATCAAGATTAAAAACTTTCAATCTAATACAAAATAAAAATTACATTGACATTTGAAATTGTGAAAATACAATTTTACTTGAAAAAATTAAGTAAAAATAAATTTTTAACAAAAACATTTAAAATAAGATATCTTTGGAAGGAATTTAAATACAAATTATCATACCTTTTCACCAATAAATAAACTTATGAAAATCATTTCACCCTAGGATTCCTCATACAAAACTGGGTGGGGTCACCTCTGAGTGAAAATTATGTAACTCAACTCTCAATAAGCTTAAATTAATTTCTTTTGTATTTTCTGTATGAAAATCTGAAACTACTCAGAACCTTATTTTAATTCACACCAAATGTGGTGTTAAGCATCCATTTTTGTGTCAAAGCTGAGGGTGGTGCTTAGCTTACAACTTATGAGGAATTGAATTATATTAAATTGACATGTCAAAATGTGCATGCGTATTACATATGAGGTATCAATTTTCAAAGTTGTGTACCGTCAAAAATCAATTGAATTACATATTTAAGTTAGTAGCATAACAGATTATGAGGAATCAAAGAAAAAATAAGTCAGAAGAATTAATTTTTTGGGGAAATGGAATCTTGGCTTCAAGGGTTCCAGAATTACCCAAGTTCCTTGCTGACAGGTGTGGGATGTCTGAATTTGTGAAATGATTATCACTTTTGGCCTGGAATTCAGTCACATGGTCTGTGACTAAATTGATGATGAGTTTTTGATACCAACCAGGGGAGTTTTAACTATTTCCAAGAGGGTAAAACTACCCTTAAGTTAAATCAATCTTAGTGAAAAAACATTTCAACTTGTTTTGAAATTTCTTACACACATTCCTATGTGTTTTGAAGGCTTGAAACCAGCTATTTCCATAGCAATTGCTGATTTAAGGGTCTAAAATGGGTGAAAATAGCAAAAAGTGGCTGAAATCAGCGTTTTTTTGCTTCAAACCAGGGTTAAATGATGTCATAATTGGGCTTTCTGTTCTCAGAGTGTTTCTCAAGACTGAAAGGAGTAAATTCCACTTTTGGTGTAAGAAAACTGATGGCTATAAAAGAATGCCTTTGTCCCAGTTTTCTCTTCATGTTAAAGTACTCTCCTTTTAGAATTAGCTTAAACAATGTTAAACCAATCAAGAAAAATAATAAAACCACCTTTTTTAATTAGTGTTGTTAATCACACATAAGACCTTATGTGTTTTTACCAAAACATTACATGCTTTTACCAACCCATGACTGGGTTACCCTTCTACCAGCAGTCCAGCTGGTGTATAACACAAGCCACCACTCCACCACAGGAAAAAAGCCTTCACTGGTAGAGAAAGGGTGGAATCAACTATTGCCTGTGGATCAATTAAAGATGAATCTTCTAACTATACACCCCACATCCAAGCACCTCCATGATATGTGGAAGAAAACTTGTGACACAGCTGCCAAATGCATAGTTGAGGCAAAAGAATAAAACAAACAGAGGTGGGACAAATCACACATGGAACCTGACTTGAAAGAAGGTGAACAAGTGTTATTGTCTACACTGAGCTTTAATAATATCAAAGGACTTAAGAAAATGAGAGACTCATTTGTAGGGCCCTTCACTATCATTATATTGATAGGGAAAAATGCAGTGGAAGTCAAACTTACAGAAGGATTTTCTAGGAAATACCCAGTCTTTCCAATGAGTTTAGTCAAGCCATACTTCCAGGTAGAGGAGGATAAATTTCCCTCCAGGAAGAAAGACTTCACCCCACCAGAGATAGTGGAAGTGGAAGGCTCCCCTGGACCAGTGAGGAAAATCATCAATCCCAGGAAGATCAGACTTAATGGTCAAGACCAAAGACAATACTTGGTCAGATTCAAGAACCAGACAGCTGTTAAGACAAATGGTTGGCAGAGGATGCCATACCAGATGGGAACCTGCTCTTCATGAGATTCAGAGCCTCTAGGAGGAATGAATTGTCTCATCAATGATGGGCCTTTTTTAGAGGGAGGGTATGTTAGCCTGTGACTTGAAACCAGAGCACAAGCATGACAGCCAAATACCATAAATCAATGGTATAGCCAAGATACCAACAAAACATGGAGCTGATCCAAATCAGCTCAAAAGGTATCAAAATAAAGAGAAAACTCACCCCTTTCCAAATATCAAAGTCCCATCATCATAGGACAAAGAATAACAAATTTATTCCTTCTCAAAGTTGTTGCTGAGCATAAACCTTAATTTTCACCTCTCATCTAAAATACAGAGGAAGAAGCTTAACCACATCAAATGGGTATTAAAAATGCAGCTCTAGGTTGGGGCTATTCAATGGTACTAGCCAAACTGAGCAAGCACCAGAATTCCGGAAATTAAGACTAAAAGAAGGTCAAATAACGGTGATTAAAATATTCACCTCTCATCTAACTTCTACAGTTTTAGTGTGAGATACCTGAAGTGGAGTTTTTTTGGAATGCGAACAATCAGGGCTGTCTGATGGTGTTATCCATTTCCTCATATCTTTTCTAGAACAAAAGTCATGGGGAAAACAAGGTCTATACAGGTTTTAAGCAAAACATATATATGTACAAAAAACCTTTTACATGGGACAGATTTGCCATACTTAATGATAACCATATCAAATTAGGTACCATTGTGTAAAAAACATACAGGGATAAAAAATGGGTCAACATTGAACTTGATATCTCAAAAACTGACAAAGGTATGGCAGTTTTAAGCTGAAAGTCCCACCCTTAGACCAATACAGTCTTACTGTGAGATATTCTCCCATAGGTATGGTCATGGCATCTCAAATAGACCAAGAAGAATGTATATACTTCAATACCTCATAATTCATTTAATATTGGGGCCCCATATAGGTTCTGTACAGCATTCTACACGTCATACACATCAGAAGAGAGATATGTGGTCCCCAGATGAAAGGTTTCACCCTGTATTGGTGAAAACTATGCAGACGTGGTTTCAAAGCCATATCTGAGCCCAATACAGAGCATACAGGCTTTATGAAAACCACAATCCAGTACTCTGAAGTGAAAAACCCTTCACTTACTCTCTGTGGATGGTCTAGAGGGCCATTCCACCTCATTTTAGCAAAAAAGGAGGCGTTTTCTCCTCCTGAAAATGTTTCCTCATCCTGATTTTGCCTTCCTACGCAGTACAACTGTCAAAAACAGCTATACTATTGGAAAATCACCAGGTATAATTATAATTTGAATTATTGTAGTCTTTATTATTGTAATCCAACAGGTAAAGCTGCACCCAGGGCCTTCAAAAGCACTCACCACCACTATTACCCAGTATTAAAGGCCTTAATAATCTTATTTGAACCCTTTACATTGTCAATAAATAATTTATTACCATTTTTCACCATGTCACAGTCACAGTTAAAGCTTGTAAATAGTTATTATTAAGATTCCTCATAGACTCAGCCTGACAAAAGCTCTTATTTGTTGAGCTGAATACAACAATACAAAAAAGAGGTGTTTTGTACTTATTGGTTTTATAAGTACAATCCATAAGAATCACATCAGGAAAGCCATGAAGGAGTTTTATGGAAAGGGGGTGAGTGAAAAACAAGGAGGTAATGTGTCCCTCACCATCCCTTTCAAGGGACCAAACAAAGATTTCTTCTTTGAGTGTCAATAAGAGAATAGATGGGCCTTCTGCCTTGCAGTTTGTCTTTCTTAATTTTCTTGAGTTGGTTCTAAATGTCTTGAAGGATTACAGGCTTGTCAAAATCCCTCCGGCTCCATAATTGGGCCTGAGTTTTCCTTGGCAGAAGCAGTGATTCAAAAATTTGAGAAATTTGAGATTTTTCTTGCTCATTAACTTTTTTGAAAGCAGGATGAGCCATCATATTTTCAGTGGAATCATGGCTATGTTCAGGATTTTTGATTTTAAGAGTCCAAGTGGTCTTCTTTGCATATTTTCTGGCATAAAGTCTCAATGGACAGTCAAGCCTTCTTGAAGTGACTGTTGTGGAGTTTTTGTTGGAATTTGGGGTCCCAGACCTGTCACAACCTATTTCAATTTGGTTGTGGGTCATATTGGACCTCAAGGTGGACACACCATACCCCTGAGCCCTGGCAAAATTATGAACATGCTGCCAAAGAAGCTCAAGGGTCTGAAATTCACCTTCAGTGGGGTTCGCAGCATTTTTGTGTGAGAAAGATGTATAAATTTGAAAAAAAGGGAGATTTGGGGATTTGGAATGAGGACAGAAGCTTTTGAAATGTGAAGAAGAAGTGATAAAAGGTGTGAAAAATCAAAAGAAGTGGTTAAGAATGAAAAAAATGAGATTAATGGATGAGGGATGGTAAAAAAGTGGAATTTTAGAGGCTTGGAAGCAGGTTGTTGTGGTGGCAAAAAATTGATAAAAGTGGAAAAGCTTTGCAAAATTGCTTTGGTAACTCCATTCTTTAAAAGAAAAAATTGCTTGAGGTGGGGATGATATGGTTTATCTGAGTGTTTGGTCTTTTTTTTTGGGGGGGGCTGTGGAAAAAAATCTGAAACAATTAGGATTTAGAGGGGTTTTGGGGAAAAAAAACGTTTTTGGGCATTTTTTGGCTCAATACAGGCATTAATGTGTTTCATTTGCAGTTAAAAATGGGCCCAGGGAACCCCTTACATCTTTTTGCCAATTTGTGTAAATTTTTTTAGCAATACCCTTTTTAAATAATTTTAAAAACTGTAGCCACATGGAAAAATTATTTTAATCCTAGGTTGTAACTCTTAGAATCCTTTTTTAACCTTGAACCACCTCAAA
The DNA here is from genome assembly GCA_023105745.1 of Austropuccinia psidii. Taxonomy (NCBI): domain Eukaryota; kingdom Fungi; phylum Basidiomycota; class Pucciniomycetes; order Pucciniales; family Sphaerophragmiaceae; genus Austropuccinia; species Austropuccinia psidii. The sequence continues at coordinate 25,999,982 of JALGQZ010000002.1, forward strand.
AGTGAATTAAAGCATCTTTAATCACTAATAGCTCTGTTACTTTGTTTCCAAATTCACTCTGGTCACTTTTGGCTGTGTTGTACCTTTAATAATGATCTTAAACAGTTTTTTCTATATTAATTGCCTACAGTTCTTTGCTCAACTAATTCCAATTGAAATTGCTCTTCAAGAAATTTCTTTTGTAGCCTTAAGTATCTCTTGTAAAGTATTTTTGGATAACTCTTTATTGTTGGTAAAACTATATATCTTTATAATATTAATTTTTTTATACTAAAAAAGTTAAAAAATTAATGAGGTGTGTATTCTCTTGAAGATATCAAGCTTTATTATTTTGAACCAGATTGTACCTTATACAGATTTTGAGGACAGGAAAAGTACTTAATTGTTAACCAAAGCTTCATGTCCACACCTCACATTTGGGGTCCCTGCTGTTATATTTTACCTATGAAATAATTTGTTTTACTTTTTTAACTTTTTTCTTATATTGAAAAATTCAAAAATCCATAAAAAATAAAACTTTTCATATTATAATTGAGAATTTATTTTCTCATTTCTCTTTTGAAAATCCTTTTGATACTTATTCATTTCTTTTGCATGAAATTTTAGTGTCTGAAAACATGGTACAAAAAGAAAAAATTGAAACAACATCAACAGATACTGGCATTATTGCTTCCAGTACTGTTAATTCTGCTCATGATAGCACAGTTATTATAACTCAGAAAAATCAAACAGACCCAATTTATTCTAAATTAATTGACTTGGAAATTGGTAATACACTCCAAAAGGCAGATAACTCCGCCAGTAGTAGGTTTTTTGATGCAAAAATACTAAATTTAGCTTTTTTACTCATAGGTATGCCTTCAACAAGATCAGGAGCAAGCTATAACCCCTCAAGAAGCTCACAAAAATGTTATAGAGGTGATCACGGCAGAAGCCAATCAGTTAAACAAGGACCATGGTCATTAAATTAAACCCAAACTGACAAATCATGTCATTCTGAAGCTAATAAGACTGTTTTACCTTCAAATAAGGATGAAATTGCAACGAGAAGCCTCATGTCAGGTTGAGTCTATGATGAAGCAGTAATTAGGCTTTTTACAACTGTAACTATGACTGTGACACGTGATAAAAGATTTGAAATAAGAGTGTTTCATGAAGAAATAAGGGTTAATAATAAAATTAAAGGGCTTTACTATTATAGAATAGTGGTGGTGAGTGCTGTTAAAAACCCTGGGTGCGGCTTTACCTTTTGGATTACAATAATTAAGATTATAATTATACCTGATTATCTCCAACAGTATAACTGTTTTTGACAATTGTACTATGTAGGAATTTAAGAGCAGGATGAGGAAAGCATTACTGGCTGTGAAAAGCCACCATTTTATCCTGAAATGGTGTGGAAGGGATGTTAGACCTTTCACGTAGAGTAAGTAAAAATTATTCACTCTCTGAGACAGGCTTGTGGTTTGCAAGGACCTGTATAGCATTTATTGGGCTCAGATGTGGTTTTGAAACCACATCTGGGCAGGTTTCACCAATACAGGGTGAAAATTTTCATCTGGGGACCACATAGCCTTCTTCTGACATGTATGATGCATAGAATGTGGTACAGAAACTGTATGGGACCCCAGTATTGACTGATATATGAGGTATTGAAGTATAAAGATGCTTTTTTGTCTGTTTGACACCTCCTAATCATGGCTGTGGGATATTATCCCATGGTAAGACTGTATTGGACAGAATGTGGGATTATGACCTTAAAACAGCCATAACTTTGTCAGTTTTTGAGATATCAACCTCAATGCTGAGCTGGTGTGTAGCCCTGTATGTGTTCTACACAATGGTACCTTATTTGATATGGTTATCATTAAATATGGCAAAGTTATGCCATGTATAAGATTTTTATAGACATGCATGGCTTAGGCAAAAAGCTGTGTAGGGCTTGTTTGCCCCATAACTTCTGCTATAGTTGAGATATGAGGAAATAGATGTCACCATAAGATAGCCCTGATCGTGCTCCTTCCAAAAAAACCCCACTTTAAGTATTTCACACTAAAACTGTAGAAGTTAGATGAGAGGTGAAAGTTTTGTTCAACCTTATTTGGTCTGAGTTTGACCATAACTTCAGTAATATTGGCGCTAGCTCAGTCTGGCTGGTCCCATTGGATAGCCCTGACTTTGAGCTTCATTTTGCATACAAATTTGATGGGGTTAAGCCTCTTACTCTGTATTTCAGATGAGAGGTGAAAATTAAGGTTTATGCTCAGCAATAGCTTTGTTATTCTTTGTCCTATGATGATGGGACTTGTATATTTGAAAAGGGGTGAGTTTCCTCTTTCTTTTGATAAATTTTGAGCTAGTTTGGCTCAGCTCCATGTTTTGGTGGTATCTTGGCTATACCATTGGTTTATGGTATTTTGGCTGTCATGCTTGTGCTCTGATTTTGAGTCACAGGCTGACACTTCAGTAGACATGTACAAAGCGGGCTAAAAGGAATACAACCACGTACTCCAGCACAATAAGATTGAAGTTATAGAAGACTTGTGGAAAAACTGCATGAACCTTACCTGAATGTGAGAAAACTTCTTGGCCATTCCAACAATTGCAAGTTAATAAATGGATGGCATTAATATATGTAAAACAAGAATGTGATTCTTTAAGCAGCGGAATTGGGGAAAAACCACCCTCCACCATACAAACAGGTTCCAAAAGCAGAAGCAGCATTTTCCATGTGAAAAACTAACCACAAGCTCAGAAAAAGGGTAAAGGCAAAGAACCAGCCACAAAACCAGACATCCAGGGCTACAGGATGCCATGGAAAATGTGTTTCAGATGGGCAGGACCATGATGAAATCACAGAAAAAGGAGTAAGCCAGATTAAAATATCTGAAATGATTTCTGAGATTTCAGGTGGCATTTCAAACTTCTATATAGCTATAAATGACATAGAAAGTCACATTTCTGATAAAAAATCAACCATTTGTAACAATCTTAAAACAAAAAACCTAAGTTTGAGGCAGATAAATGAAACACTTATGTGTTTGAAAAAAGTTTTAAGAAAAATTAAGACTTCAAATAATGACAGTTCATTTGCAAATAAAATCACGGAAAAATCTGCCATTATAAAAGAACTAAAAAAAATTCTATCTTCAATATTGATACCAAAATTGAAACAAGAATAATAGAAGAAATAATTATTATCAAAAAAGATAATTAAAAAAGTCCTTGATGATATTTCATGTTCATTTACGGAAGTAAGAAAATAAAAAATTGCCTTGAAAACGTTTTTAACACATCAAAAGAGGAAATATCAAAATTAACAATGAAATTGACTCAGGTTATTTCTGATAATACTAGACAAACTGAATTATGGCAAGAAATGACAATTAAAGTAGAAATTTAGACATTTGAGTTACTAAATTCAATACAGGGTTTTGAAAATGAAGTAAGGAATTTCCAAAGGTGTAACACCAGTATAATGAATCTTATTGAAAAATTACTATGCACCTGAGAACAAATTTCTACACCTTGGAATCAAAATGAGGGTACAGCAGATTCCAACCCACAAGTATTGGATGTAGAAAACTCACAAATGAAGAAAGAATTTTCCACTTCTTTCCATAACATGAAACCATCAATGGGCAAAGAACTTTTAAAAGAAGTACAAAAGCTTAAAGAATGGTCTCACCTCAGTGGTGAAGGAGAATATTAACATATGAAATCACTCAGAGGTAATGAAATGATAAAAGATGACTTTGAATTAATAGACAGATTTGTAACAGCAAGATTTAACACCTTGTTTACGAATTCATCTCATAGATGGTATATCAAGTTAAGACAAGCACATGGACACCAGAGTTAGAATTTTTTAAAACCCCAAATGGTTAATAAATGTACCAATGATGATTGGAGATTTGAGTGGAAACAGCCTTTGAATCTGCTAAATTCAATGCTTACAAAGACAAAGATTTACCACCGTTTTGCCAACAGAGAGACTATGAGCCTTTAGCTATATTTTACATACTCAAAACGGCCACAATTATCATTCAAATTAATTCTGAACTATGCATAACCCATAAGTCATGCATATATTGAAAATTCATCATTATTCATTTCAGAAAAGATGAATAAATTTTCTGTTAATAAGTGAATCCATGGATTTAATGCAAGATTTGAATTATACATAGCAATTCACCTAGGTTAGCTTCATTGAGTAAATAAGATTGCAATAACTATCCGAGGTGGTAATATGGAAAATACTTCAATACCACATAAAAGAATTGTCAAATGTTTTGTTTTTATCAATTTAATGCCAAAATAATGGTAATGAGAGGAATAACATGTCAAATATACACTAGAATTAGTGTTATTTATGTTTGTGGCACTTTATATCATATTATTCTTAAATACAGTTTCGGTACACCCATTGTTGATGCCTGAATTGCTATTTTTAATGAAAAAATAACTAAGGGGGACAAAAGACATCAAAGGGAGCAAGGGTACCCAATTGGTGAGGCCTCTGATGTGTGAATATATCCAAAGCTTGGATCTATGGCTGATCCTGGCCCAATTACTATACTAAAACCTCTTGACAACTTGGTTACCACTTTAAAATCTTATTGTATGATAAGAAAATTGCAAATAAGCTGCTATTTTGACATGAAAAGGAGGTAGAGAGAAACTTATACTGCTATAAAGATGTAAATTATCAGTTATTTTATATTTAGAAAACAATGTTTGGACTAGTATGCATTGATTTACCTCATAGCAACTGGCTATAATGTACTATTTGCAATGCTATGCAGAAATAAGGTAAAAACTTCAAAAATTCATTGAAAATACAATTTTTAATTGATATTCCTGAAACCTTTAGGACTATATTAGAATGATATAATACCTAAACAAACTAAATTGAAGTATGGTTCCATCAGTAAAATGGAAAGTTTTCCTTACAGTCCTTTTTTGATGATTCCATGTGATAGATGCATAAAAGCCTCAGTTAAGTAATTATGGTAGTATTACATGACAACAGAGGATGAAATCATTAATCCAACAAGGAATATTACTTTATCACTCACTGGATTTTCAGCTTTCTCCATGGAATTCCTCTGTGAGCTTGTTTTGTCTCAAAAGAGGCCTCCTCTTGCTCTTTTTTCCAAATCATCTTATTGTCCAGTTCTACCATTATTCCCAAGAATGAAGTATTAGTTAACTATTTTTCTGAAGTGTTTTAATCTTTCAGAATCAATAAGAAAGACCTTAAACAATAGAAATAAACTATCATTTGTTTTCATATTGCTTTAAATCAATTTTAATCCTTTAAATCCACAATTCATCTCCAAATCTCTCTACCAACTCTTTCCAAGGTTCATTATAGTATTAGTGAGTGGCTTCAATTAAATTCTTGAGGCTCTTCTCTAGTATCAGCTTTCTTCAAGAATACTATTTAAAATTATTCTTGCAAAAGATCATTATATATTAAATTGATTTTAATTTTTGATAAGAGAAGTTTTATTATTAAATACCTCTTGTAATTGATTCTTGTAGACAATTACTGCTTACTGTTAAAATCACTAGTAGTCTATAACAAGTAAAGTAAATAATTAAATAATTTTTTCATTGTGGTTATCATAATTTTTATTATTATATTTAATAAGAAACGTCATATTAATGTTGCTTGATAGTAATTTTATCAACAGTCTTATAGACCCATCTTTAAAAAAAAAATTACCAGCATTATATCCTGGCATGTCAGAATTGATGATTCACCAAAACAATTCTGAGACAATGTGGAGGTGAATGAGAAAAGTCTGTCAAAAGAAGGACTGCTGAACATTCTTCAGCAAAATATATTCTAAATATATTGGAAAAAGTAACCACCAGAACCAGAGTTTGTTTCAGTAGAGCAAATCTTAAAAAAAGTTTAATAAGACTTGGAAAGATTCTGTGGACCAAAACCCCAAATAAAGTTCTAATACTATTAAATATAACACTTCAGATACAATAAGAAATTGGCATATTTTCCATAGCACTGCGGGTTTAGCTGGTAAATGTCAAAAAACAGGGAAAATCAATGAAATTGACATTGAGAAAGAGCCTGATGTTGAAAAAGATGTTGTAAATGGGGAAAATTCAGATGATAAATCATCAATATTTGCGGAATTTTCAAAATATATAGAAAATATCAATTTCACATTTGACATCATAGAATATTATTCCCACTTGCAACACTTCAGCAACAGTAAACTTGATTTGTCAAAAATCAAAGATGCACAGCTTATATAAGTCAAACCAAACAGGGGGAAAGGTTATGCAGCTGGTAATTCCTTTATAACAGAAGTGGTGATTAATAACAAGCTCAATAAATGCTTACTTGACCCAGGAGCCTTCTACTCTTGTGTTGTAAAATATTTCCTCAAGAATTGTGTACCAAATTTTGAGTATTAATTATTACCAGTTGATGGAATAAAATTCAACAGTGTAAGTAATCTAATGAAAGCATTGGGCACATTTGAGACCAATTTAATATTCCCAAATATCAATGTAAATTTAGAAATTACTTTTGAATTTGTTATTATGGAAAACTGCTCTAGTACCCACACCATATTGGGAAAAGATTACTTAATCATATATGGAATAGATTTACATAAAAATAAGGACAGATTATTTGCTATTGGGAACAATAAGAATCAAAAATTTGCCTTTTTACCTTTTGGAAAACAAATTACAGTAAATAAAGTCTCACCACTAAGCTTGGGATTAGAGAAATTCAAGACACAACAGATGAATGAAGTTGAAATAAGCCATCATGTTACTAATATACAGGAAAATGAACTCTCTACCCTCTTATGTGACCCCAGAGAAGCATTTGCAACACATAAAGAACCATTGGGGCAATTATTGGTCATGAAGTTAACATTATCTTGATATTTGAGAGAACTTGTGCACCACTCTTGAGGAGGCCTGCATACCAAGCAAGCCCAAAATCAAGGGAAGCCCTTGAGCTCACCTCAAAGAACTCTAGTAACTTGGGTTAGTGGGAAACGTTTTCCATAATGAAGATTTAGTAATAACTACACCTGTCATAGTGGCATGGCATAATGGAAAATCTAGAATGGTTGGGGAATTTAGAGCTCTGAATACTTACACTGTTCCAGGCCAATACCCAATTTCAAAAATCCAAATTTCCCTTACCCATATATCTCAAGCAGTGTATATAAGTACTATGGATGCCTTCAAGGATTTCATCAGAATGTGGTGACACCAAGGGAAAGAGAATACTTGATAATTATTGTGCACTGTGGAGTATATGAATATTTAAGGATGCCTTTTGGTATCAGTAATTCACCTTCACACTTTCAAAGAATGATGAATAAAATCTTCCCTGAAGAAATTTCAGAAGGCTAGTTAATCATTTACATTGATGACATTAGTGTCTGTTACAATACTTGGGACAAACATATATACAGATAATCCAGAGTTTTGACCAAAATACAATCTGTAGACATGACAATTTCTTTGAAGAAATATCATTTTAGATTCAAAGAACTCAAAGCACTTGGACATGTGGGATCTTGCTTATCCTTTGGAATTGACAAAAGCAAAGTTGCAACAGTACTACTGAAGCGTATGGCTCAGAAAAAAAAAGAAATTCAGTCATTTTTGGGGCTTTCAGGATATTACAGACAGCATATTAAATATTTTGCATCCATAGCAAGACCTCTGTATAAATTTTGTGACAAGGACACAGTGTTTGAAATGAATGTTGACAGAGTCAAAGCCGTTGCATCCTTAAGACAAGCCTTAATCACTGCTTCACTCTTAATGATTACAGACTTTAAGCTGCCTTTTAAGCTTTATGTTGATGCATCAGGAGATGGGCTTGGTGCTGCACTTAATCAAGTCCATATTATCAATGATGAACCTGTGAAAGGACCCATATTCTTCATATCCAGGAAAATCAAACCAACTGAATCCAGATATGGAGCAAGTAAAATGTAGTGTTTATGCCTTTTCTGGGCCTTGGAAAAGCTAAATTACTTCCTGGAAGAATGTGTTTTTGAAGTAATAACAGATTGTACCGCTGTTAAGTCACTTTTAAACATGAAGACACCTAACAGACATATGCTTAGATGGTAAATAGCCATACAAGAGTATAGGTGCAATATGACTATTTTTCACAAAGATTGGAATATTCATAAAAATGCAGATGGACTGAGAAGATGGGAATTACCAAATAATATTGATAATCCTGATTATGTTCCAGAAGAAGCTTCCCCACAGATCCCAATAGAAGAAATCAGTATTACAGATCTGAACACCACTTTCTTTGAAGAAGAAAGAAACACTTATACTCAGGATAAGAATTGTAGCATTTTATGCCAATTACTTACTAAAGACTGTAAAGACAACTCTTTGATACATGCCTTAGATAAATATGAACAAGCTCATATGATTAAGGAAGATCCACTGACTGGATGGTATAATTTACCACAACACTACGCATACATGTCTCATGAAAGTTGTGGAGAGGTCCTCAATCAACCTTTTACTGAAAGAATGCCATGTCAGCCCCTTCTCAGGTCATTCGTTTGAAGAAATAACAAGAGAAAAGATAAATACCTGAATATGGTGGCCAATGTGGCAGAAAGATGTTGCAGATTATTGCAAAACCTGTGACATATGTCCAAAGGAAAATAAATCCACTGGCAAAAGAATTGGAAATATAATCAAGATTCCAAAACCCATCAGAACTTGGGAAATTGTCCATATGGATTGGGTAGCTGGCCTACCACCAGGGCATGATAGAAGCTATAATGCTTGCCTAGTGAATGTTGACAGATTTAGTAAAAATCCAATCTTTCTACCATTTCACAAAGATGATACAGCCATGGATACAGCTATTTTGATATGGAATAGAGTGGTATCATGGACTGGCATATTCACAAAAATGATTAGTGACAGAGATACCGAATTCACCTCAGCAATATTGTAAGACTTGACTATGAAACAATAAGTAAAAATTACTAATAATATACTTTTTGTACTCTGAATGTCCTTATAAAAGAAATAAATAAGATAAAAATAATTATGATAATAAAGATTTATTATAATTATGGCCTAAAAATAATTATAGTATTAAATAAATATAATAATATAATGAGAAGTATATTAATATATGATAATTAATCTATTTAAAAGCACTTTATTATTGTTACCAATAAATCATAAGGGCATAAAAAATTTTTTTTATTGATAAGAAACAATTAATAAAAATAATATTTCTGATATTAAAGCTATATATCAGTATAAATACTATTCATATTAATTAAAGAATTATCAATAGTAAGAATAGAGAGAAATTATTATAATAAGAGGAAAAGACTTATTTTTAACACTTAATTTACCAATTTTGGAAGGATGTATGCCAAATAATGTATATACAACTTGTTTAAATTTTATTTACAAATAGAAATAAAAGAAATTACAAATATTCTTGATTTTACATGGAAATAAGATTTTGGAGAGAATTATAAAAAAACAAATGAACAATTGGAGTAATAATTTCAAGATTGATAACTATAATAGAGCTTCTATTTGATATGTGATAATAAAAAGGTTCATATATAAAGAATTAATATTTTACCTTTTGATTTGATTGTTTTATTGTTTTGATGCGTATGTGGGGAAAATAGAGGAAAAGGAGCTATATTTATAGTAGCTTCCTCCATTCTAGATTCAACTAGGCTTCAAGTAGATGTTTACCTATGAGATCCACTGGAGATGATAAGTGATTCAAGGTTTAGTGATGATTACATCATGATCAAACCATCTTATGTCATTCTTACACCATTATTTAGAGTTATCACTATGACTCTATGTTTGATGACATGATAAGCTTGGCAGAAGCCTATACTTTGTGGATTTTATTAGTATTAATCATAAGATAATATTATTCACCAGCTTTATCACTTATACGACTGTCAAGCTTAAAATAAGATTACAGGGAGTGATCATAAATGATCATTTTTAGGGTTAAAATTTGATCATTAATCACTTTTAAATATACATGCTATAGCTGTTCTAGGAGTGAATTCTAATAGCCTGGCATGTTTGTATGAAGATTACAAGAGAATTTCATTACATCATCAAAACTCTATTTTTGATGATTTTTCTTGTATCTCATCTTTTTTGTAGAAATTCAATAATTTAAACTTCAAACCTTGATTTCCAGGGGTTTTACCTTGAATATTATGATAATAAAGACATCATTTTTCAGGTATGAACTAGTAGAATCTTAATATCCACTTTGCTTTAATTTTGGACCAATTTCACAACAAAGTGGTCAACATCTCTAGTAATTTTCAGTCATTTTGTTTAATAAACCCTTGCAAGTTATAACCTTGTCTATGGCATGTGAAATAATGTTCATATCTGTGTTCCTACAGTAGTTATGTGGTGAATTAATCTTTGGCTTAAGTCTCTATCATGCATATTTCAAGAGATATTAGCTAAAAACCATGAATTTATGCACTGACCAAAAAAGTGCATATATTCAACTTAATTCCTTAAGTATTGACTTTAGAGAGTTGACATAAAATATTTTTATGGGTAGTTTTTCATGGGGAATTCAATGGTGCTATTTATTTCACATGTTGTATCATTGATTTCTGACTTGAATAAGATTTTATATCTTTTGGGGCTATTATTCCTGATTATTCAGTAATGATTGACTTTACATGTTAGCCTGTGACTCAAAGCCAGAGCACAAGCATGACAGCCAAATACCAAAACCCAATGGTATAGCCAGGATACCACCAAAACATGGAGCTGAGCCAAATCCCCTCAAAAAGCTATCAAAAGAAAGAGGAAACTCACCCCTTTCTAAATATACAAGTCCCATCATCATAGGACACAGAATAACAAAGTTATTCCTGCTCAAAGTTGTTGCTGAGCATAAACCTTAATTTTCACCTATAATCTGAAATACAGAGTAAGAGGCCTAACCCCATTGAATTGGTATGCAAAATGAAGGTCTCAGCCAGGGCTATTCAATGGTATGAACCAATGTGAGCTAGCACCAGTATTACAGACGTTATGGTCAAATTCAGGCCAAATAAGGGTGAAGAAATTATTCACCTCCCATCTAATGTCTACCGTTTTAATGTGAGATACTTAAAATGGGGTCTTTTTGGAAAGACCAAAATTGGGGCTATCTGATGGTGCCATTCATTTTCCCATATCTCACCTAGAACAAAAGCTATGAGGCAAACAAGCCCAATACAGCTATTTGCCCAAAACACGCATATGTACAAAAATCTTGTACATGGGATAACCTTGCCATATTCAATGATGGCCATACCAAATAAGGTACCTTTGTGTAGATTACATATAGGGCTACACACCAAACCAATTTTGAGGTTGATATCTCAAGAACTGACAAGTTATGGCTGTTTTAAGGTCAAACTCCCACATTTTGGCCAATACAGCCTTACCATGGTAAAATATCCTATACCATGATGATGAGGTGTCAAACTGACAAAGAAGCTTGGTTTTACTTCAATACCTCAAAGTTCATTCAATACTGGGGTCCCATACAGGTTCTGTACAGCATTCTACGCGTCATACACGTCAGAATAAAGCTGTGTGGTCCCCAGATGAAAATTTTCACCCTGTATTTTTCAACTTTTGAGATATGACCACATACCCAAAAAGGTCACAAGAAATATTTCAAATAATTATACCTCAAAAATTATTACCTTAAAACCACAAAAATTCCATAAATAGGCATAAAACTTGGTTTAACTTAGAATCCAATGAATAAACATGTGCAATAAATTACAACATTAGACTCCTCATGGTAAAATACACATATACCATTTTTATGGCATATCTGTACATTCAATATTCAAAGAGTTATAAGTAATAACACCTTATAAAAAAGATGAATCCTTAATTATTTCAAATACCAATGAAACAACATGTGAAATAAATTGTACCATTGGATTCCCCATAAACCTATACATATAAAACAGTTTTATCTCAATTCTCTGAAGTCAATAATCAAGGAATTAAGCTGAATATATGCACTTTTTTGGTCCGTGCATACATTTATGGTTTGTAGGTAATATCTCTTGAAATATACATGATAGAGAGTTAAACCAAAAATAAAGTCACCGCGTAATGCCTGTAGGAACACAGATATGAACTTTATTTCACATGCTATAAGCAAGGTTATAACTTGTAAGGGTTTCTTGAACAAAATTACTAGAGCTGTTGACCACTTTGGTGTAAAAGTGGTCCAAACTTCAAAGAAAGGTGATATTCAGAATTTAATAGTTCATACGTGAGGAATGATGTCTTTATTGTCATAATATTCAAGGTAAAACCCCTTGAAACCAAGGCTTGAACCTGAAAATATTGAATTTTGACAGAAAAGATGAGATACAAGAAAAATCATCAAAAATAGAGTTTTGATGATGTAATGAAATTCTCTTGGCAGTTTAATATGGACATGGAAGGTTATCAGAGTTAACTTTCAGAATATCTGTAGTGTGTATAACTTAGAAGTTATTAATGATCAAAGTGTAAGATTAAAATTGAACATTTAAGATCACTCACTGTAATCTTATTTTACATTTAACAGTCATATAAGTAATAAAACTGGTGAATACTATTAGAATATGATCAATACTAATAAAATACACAAAGTTTAGGCTTTTACCAAGCCTATTAGCCATCAAACTTAGAGTTATAGTGATAACTCTAAATAATGGCGTAATTATGAGGTAAGATGGTCTGATCATGATTTAATCATCACCAAACCTTAAAGTATTGATTGATTCTAGTAGAATGCATCAGTACACGTCTACTAGAAGCCTTCTGGGCTCTAAGAGGGAGGTATTTACTAAAAATAGAGTTCTTTTTACTCTGTTCTCCCCTCAGATGCTTACAAAACACTAAAATATTTGAATAAACTGGTAATTTCTTTATTCTTTATATATAAAGCTCTTATATTATTGAAGAACAAAGATAATGTTATTGTAATCATCATCCTTTGATGTGATTATCATGTTTATTTAACTGTTTTGTTTAAAATTCTCTAAAAAAAATCAATTCCACATAAAATTAAGAATATTTGTAATTTCTCTTAAATTTTCTTGTAAATACAGTTTACAAAGGTTGCATTTACATTTTTGGCGTAAAAATATTCAAAATTATCATATTAAGTATCAAAAGTAGGTTATTTCCTGTTATTATAATAATTTTCTCTCTATAAGTAATATAAATAGTATTTATATTAATACATAACTTTAATATTAGTAATATTATTGTTATTAATTTTTTTTTATCAATACAAAACAATTTTTTATGCCTTTATTATTTTTCAGTAACAATAATAAAGCTCTTTTAAATACATTAATTATCTTACATTAATATATTTATTTATTATATTATTTTTTCGTAATATAAATTATATTATTATATTTACTCAATAATATAATTATTTATTATTATAATTATTTTGCTCTTATTTATTTTATTTATAAGGACATTCATAGTACAATAAGTAAAATATGAGTAATTTTTACTTATTTTTTCATAGTCAAACCTTACAGTATTGGTGAAAACTGCCCAGATGTGGTTCCAAAGCCACATCTGAGCCCAATACAGGCTGTACAGGCCTTTTTCAAGCCACAAGCCATTCTTAGAGAGTGAAAAATCTTCACTCCCTCTGCATGGAAAGGTCTAGTAGCCTTTCAACCCCATTTCACGATAAAAAAGGGCCTTTTCACAGCCACAAAATGTTTCCTCATCCTACTCTTGAATTCCTACATAGTATAATTGTCAAAAACAGTTCTACTCTTGGAAAATAAACAGGAATACTTCTAATTTTAAGTATTGTAGACTTTATTATTGTAATGCAACAGGTAAAGCTGGACCCATGATTTTCAATAGTGCTCACCACCACTATTCTTCAATAGTAAAACCCTTTGATTTTAATAATAAAACATTATTATAATTTAATACCCTTATTTTTAATTTTTATAGCCATGTAAAAGTCATATTTAAAGCCATAGTAAGTCCTCTTATAGCTTCATAATAGACTCAGCCTGACATTACAGATATGCCACAAAATTGATATATACCATGAGAAATTTAATGGTGCGATTCATTTAACATGTGTAATTATTGCATTCTGAGTTAATTAAGAGTTTGTACCTTTTTATGGAATTCTCATTGGTTTTAAGATAATCATATAGAGTATAATTATAATAAAGTTTTTCTTGCAACTTTTTTGGATATGTGGGCATATATCAAAGGCTCACGTTCCCTACCACCAAAGAATATTTTACCCCAATCTGATATAGTTAACTAGGGTATCATCCACTGTCCTACCTCTTCAAAAGACTTTGTTAGTCTTGAAGCTGCATAATGCTTAATTTTTCTATTCTTTAGACTTTCTTTCATGTCTGAACCTTCTTAATAGTTTGTCAGCATTTTTTATATGTTTCTCAAGTAGCCAATTATCTTCTTGAGTTGGGTTTCTATACCTTACAAGGTATTACCTTCCTTTTTTGTTTCTTGTATTCCTTCTTTAAGGACTTTCAAAATCTTTTTTTATTCTTCTTCCTCTAAAGGGGGAATTTCAAGTGGGGGTTTGTTTCTTAATCAAAAAAATTCTTTATCACTTGATCTTTAAGGTATAATCAGACTTACAGGGAAAGTTGAGTATTTGTTCATTAATTCATCTGTGAGCTCTAGTTGCACAGAGCTAGGTCCATGTAGTGCTTTTATCATAAATGGTCCTGCAGATTAATCTTACAATTTGTTTGGGCCTTTTATATTATTGAAATTTAGAGTTGACACTAAGACCAAGTGTCCTATCCTTAAGGCAGGTGGTTTATGGCTTTTATTCAACTTTTGTTTTGAATATTTGAAAGTATCTTGCATACATCTGTTTGCATGATGTCCTGCTTTCTCAAGCATTCATATGAAATTAATTGCTTTTGGATGTATATCCACTAAGTCCTTCTTGAGGTTATCATAAGAGAATATTGGATTTCAGCCTTTTTCTAGCATTGCTGGTGTCTTGCAAGTTGAATAATGGATTGATGCTTTATATGCTAGCTCAAGGGCTGGTATTAATGTACACCAATCATGGGTAAAATCCTCAGAATCTTTGAATTCTAGCCAATAAGCACAGAATCATCTGATCATGTCCTCTAAGGTCTGTATCATTCTTTCTGCTAAACCATAAGTTTGGGGATGGTAAGCTGTTGAGAATGATAGCTTTGTCCCAAATAAGTTATGGAGATTTTTCCATAATGCTGAAGTGAACTTTGGGTCTCTGTCACTTATAATATTCTGGAATAAGCCTGTATGGCTGATAGCTTTATTCCATATCATTATGGCTGTGTCCATAGCTGTGTCATCTTTATGACATGGTAAGAACATGGGAGTTTTACTGTATCTGTCAACTAATACTAGGCATGCATTATAGCTCCTGTCTCCTCCTGGAGGTAAAGCTGTTACCCAATCCATGTGAACTGTTTCCCAAGAGGATTTTGGCTCTTGGATTTGTATCATCATTCCAAACTTCTTTCCTGTGGCTCTTTTTTCTTTCTGGTATCTCTCAAAGGTTTTGCAGTATTCTACAACATCTTTCTTCCAATTTGGACACAAGAGCACGTTTTTGCCACCTCTAGTGTTCTGTCTTCTGTTAGATATCCAGCTAAAAAATTATCATGACATTCATGTAGTATGAGGTTTATCAGATTTCTATGTGTTAAAGCCATAACACATGTATTTTCAGTTCTATGATAGAGGATTCCATCAAGGAGGTGGAATCTTTTCTCATCATATTCTTTTTTTCCTATTTCATCTAGTTATGATGAAAGTGATGGGTCTTTACAGTCTTTCATTTGAAGTTGGCATAGAATATGGCAGTTTTTTTTCCATTTTATAGCTTTATTTGACTTTATTAAAGAATTCTGTGCCAATATCTGTGACACATATGCCTTCTATATGGTGCTCTTCCTGTGGTACCTGTAAGATGTGACTATGAAACTGATGATAATATTACTATTAATCAACAGTACTATGTCTGTTCTTATGAAATATAATAATAAAATATTATTATAACCACAATTAAATAATTAAAAATTATTTCTTTCACGTGTTAAGCACTACTAGTGATTTTAACAGTGAGCAAGTAATTGTCTACAAGAATCAATTACAAGAAGAATTTAATAATAAAAACTTCTTTATTAAAATAATAAAATTATTTTAATATATAATTATCTTTTGCAAGAATAATTATAAAGATAATTCTTGAAGAAAACTATTACTAGAGAAAAACTTTAAGAATTAAAAATAAATGACTCACTAATACTCCAAAGAACTTATTGATAATAAAAGTAGAGAAATTTGACGTGGAATTGTGGATTTAAGGGATCAAAAGGATTTATAACAGTATTACAACAATATATAGTTGGATTCTATGATTTCACGTCTTTCTGATTGATTCTGAAAGAATTAAAACACTTAAGAATAGTTGAACTAATACTTACTTGTTGGTAATAAAGATTTAATAAATTGATAAGATGATGATACGGAAAAAACAGCAAGAATAGGCTTCTTTCAAGTCAACAACAGCTCACAGAGGCGTGCCATGGAGCAAACTGAAAAACCAGTGAGTGAGAAAACAATAAGCCCTTTTGGATTAATGATTGCATCATCTGTTGTCACGTAAGATTATCATAATTACTTAATTGATGCTTTTACGTGACTACCAACCCCAATATGGTTAAGAATAAAAGGAGTAACATCTGTAAATCTTCTTTTATTCTAAAATAATCATTGATTTCTCAAAGTTATCAATGTTATTGCCAATTTCATCACAGGTTGTAATTACTGTGAATTTTTGAAGATTCAGTGTTTCACGTAGAATGGTCAAAAATGGACTGTAAGTAAAACTTTTCATTTTACTAGTAAAACCATAGTTATTTCTGGTTGTACCATAGATAGTACAGTTCTTCATTGGTCCTGAAAGTTTCAGGAAGATTCATTAAGAATTGTATTTTGAATGAATTTTTGAAGTGTTTACCTCATTTCTACATAGAATTGCAAATAGCAGTATTTGGCTGGTTGCTATGAGGTAAATCAATGAATATGGATCCCAAAAGGGTTTAATTACTCTTTTAGGGTCTAGTCATGGAAAGTCATCAAGAATTGACGTGGTTACAGGAGTCTAAGTAGCTCATTACCTCCTTGGCACGTCAAAATAGCAGGTTATTTGCTATTTTCTGATGTTTTACAGTAGTTGTAACTTGGTAACCAAGTTCCCAAAGAGTTTTAGTTTACCAATTGGGCCAAGATGAGCCATGGATCCATGCTCTGGAGCTATCCACGCCTCTGAGGCCTCAGAAGTTGGGTACCCTGGCTCTCTTTGATGTCTTTTGTCCCCCTTGCCTATTTTTTACGTCAAAATAGTAATTTAAGCTTAAAGTGAGATATCCACTATGGGTGTACCAAAAGTCCATGTAAGAATACCATGATATTAAGTGCTCAAAACATGCATAACACTATTCTTAGTGTATATGTAACATGGGATTTCTCACTTTCCCATTATTTTGGCTAAAAATCAAGAAAAACAAAAATTTTCACGGATCTTTTATGTGGTATTAATGATGTGGTATTGAAGTATTTTCCATTTTACCACCTCAAATACTTAAATTGAGCTTATTCACTCTATGGAGCTACCCTAGGTGAATTTTTGTGTAGAATCCAAATCTGGTCTTAAATCCATGGATTTACTTACTCAATAAAAAGTTATTCATCTTTTCTGAAATTGAAAATGATGAATTTTGGATATATGCATGACTTATGAGTTTTGCATAATTCAAAATTTCTTTTTAAGATAATTGTGGCCTATTTGGGTATGTAAAATATACCTCAAGGCTCACATTCCCTCCCACCAAAAAATAAAATTGTACTACAATTTTATTAGTGATAAAAAGAATAAGGCCCCAAAAGGGGGTTAATGTCCACTGTCCAACCTCTTCACATTACTCAGATCAAGTAATTTAAAGCACATTTATAGACATATTCAGGCTTGTGGCCTTCTTTCATGTCTAAATCTTCTTAAGAGTTTATCTGAGTCAGGTATTTCTGATTCTGCCATCCATTCATCTTCATGTACTGGATTTCTATATCTGACAAGATATTCTCTTTGATTTTTACCCCTAAGTTTCCTTTCTTTAATGACTTTCTTTATCTTTCTGTCTTCATTCTGTTCCACAGGTGGTACAGTTAAAGGAGTTGGGTTTCTTAAAGGAAACAATTCTTTATCAGCTGGTTGATAAGGTTTTATCAAGCTGACTGGAAATGTGGGGTGTTTATTTTCCAATTCACCACTCAATTCCACTTGAACTGCATTGGTTCCATGTAAAGCAACAATAACAAAAGGTCCTACATAAGAATCTTTAAGTTTCTTTGGGCCTTTGATATTATTAAAATTCAAGGTTGAAACTAGAACTAAGTCCCCTACTTTGAAGTCTGGTACTTTATGACTCTTGTCCCACTTCTGTTTTGCATAATCAAAAGCATCATCCATACTTTGTTTTGCATGGTGTTTTACTTTATCAAGCATTAATTTGAAGCTGGAAGCTGTAGGATGAATGTCAATCAAGTCTTTCCTCAGTGTGTCTGCTGGGAGTCTTGGATTCCATCCTTTTTCTAACATAGCAGGAGTTTGTCCTGTGGAAGAATGGACTGATGTCTTGTATGCCAATTCTAATGCAGGTATCAGAGTGCACCAGTCATGGGTAAAGCCATCTGAGTCTTTAAATTCTAATCCATAAGCACAAAATCTCCTGATCATGTCTTCTAAAGTTTGAATCATCCTCTCTGCTAGCCCATCTGTTTGAGGGTGATATGCTGTAGAGAATGATAACTTAGTCCCAAACAATCTATGAAGATTGGTCCAAAGTGCAGATGTGAACTTGGGGTCTCTGTCACTTATGATATTCTTAAATAACCCTGTATGAGAAATAACTCTACTCCATAAAAGAAGAGCTGTATCCATAGCAGTGTCATCTTTATGACATGGTAAGAATATGGGAGTTTTGCTATATCTGTCTACAATGACTAAACAAGCATTATAACTTTTGTCACCACTTGGAGGAAGTGCTGTGACCCAATCCATGTGAACAACTTCCCAAGGGGATTTTGGTTCTTGAATATGGATCATTAATCCAAATTTCTTGCCTGTACTCCTGTTTGCTTTTTGGCATCTATCACAGGTATGGCAATATTCAATGGTTTCTTTTCTCCAAGATGGCCACCATGCACAGTTCTTCACCTTTTCAAGTGTTCTGTCTTCTGATAGGTGTCCAGAGTAAATGCTATCATGGCATTCATGAAGAATGGTATTGATGAGCAATCTACTACACAATGTCATCACACAAGAATGTTTTGTTCTATGGTAAATAATCCCATCAAACAAGTGAAATCTTCCTTCAGAATAGGAATTTTTCCAAACTTCATCTAGTGTATTAACCAAAGATGTGTCTTTGCAGTCTTTATCCAATAAAGAAGTCAAGATATGGCAATTCTTGTCTTGTTTATAAGACTCTCTGACCTCTTCAAAGAATTCAGTCCCAATATCAGTTATGTTAATCCCTTCAATTGGAATCTGTGGTTCAGCTTCCAAAGGTACATAAGCTGGGTTATCAGGAGTGTTGGCTAAAGCCCATCTACTAAGTCCATCAGCATTTTTGTGAATGTTTCCTGCTTTATGAACTATAGTCATGTTTCCTCTATATTCTTGAATGGCTATTTGCCATCTCAACATATGTCTGTTGGGAGTTTTCATGTTAAGAAGTGATTTCACGGCATTACAGTCAGTTATCACTTCAAAAACACTGCCATCAAGGTAATAGTGTAATTTCTCAAGTGCCCATACCAAACATAAGCACTCCATTTGGCTTGCACCATATCTGGCTTCTGTTGGTTTGATTTGTCTTGAGATATAACAAACTGGTCCTTCTGTAGGTTTGTCATCAATAATTTGGACTTGGTGTAGGGCTGCCCCTAATCCATCCCCACATGCATCAATGTACAATTTAAAAGGAATATTCCAGTCAGGCATGAGGAGTAAAGGTGCTTCTGTAAGGGCTTTCTTTATCTTCTCATAAGCTTTAATTCTTTCCTGTGTCATTTCAAATACAGTCTGTTGATCACAGATTCTATAAAGTGACTTGGCTAGAATTGCAAAATCTTTCAAGTGTTGCCTATAGTAACTAGCAAATCCAAGAAAAGACATCATTTCTTTTTTATTCTGAGGTATTGGCTTAAGTAACACTGCTGCTACTTTATTCTTGTCAATACCCAAGCTCAAACCAGAAACAACATGTCCTAATGCTTTGAGTTCTTCAAAACCAAAATTGCATTTCTTAAGTGAAATTTTCATGTTCACTTCTGCAACTTTATGAAGTACTCTTGCAAGTCTTTCAAGGTGCAAAGACCATGAGTCAGAACATATAATAATATCATCAATATAAATGATAAGCCATCCTTCAGACAATTCTGTGGGGAAGATGGTATTCATCATTCTTTGATAATGAGATGGAGCATTTTTAATGCCAAATGGCATTCTAAGATACTCATAAATACCACAGTGAGTGATAATTCTAAGTAATTTCCTAGCTTTAGGCGTCAAAACATTTTGATGGAAGCCTTTTAATGCATCCATTGATGTTATATACTTGGCTTTAGACAATTGAGTCAAGGTTTCTTGGATCCTAGGGATTGGATACCTATCTGGAACTGTGTAGGTATTCAAAGCTCTAAAATCTCCAACCATTCTTGACTTATCATTATGCCATGCAATAATAACAGGTGTTGTCACTTCAACTTCCTCATTATGGCCTACTTTCCTTAGCACACCAAGTTGGATCAACTCTTGGATATGTTTTTCCAAGGCCTCTCTAGCTCTGGGACTGGCTGGATAAGCTGGTCTTCTAAGTACTGGAGGATATGGTCTATCAATATTAAGAGTAATATCAATTTCATGTCCCCTTATAGCGCCTAATGGTTCATTATCAGATGCAAATGCATTATTGTATGTATATAATACATCAATAAGTTCATTCCTCATCTTTGGTGACAATGATAGATTAATTTGTGCTTCAACAAGTTGTTTAGACACAAATTCATCTTTGTAAGGATCTTTGACAGAAGATACTACAGATATCTGTTTTGGCATATTGGAGAAAGCAAATTTTTGCCTTTTGTTATCTCCAATTGTGAAATATCTGTATTTATGGTTATTTATATCAATACCATAAATATTCAAGTAATCATTTCCAAGAATGATATGCTGAGATGTACAATTATCCATTACTACAATCTCAGTTTTCATTCTTACACTTCCTGCTGGATGTGGGAATACAATATTAGTATCCAATATGCCCAAGGGGTACATATTGTTACTGGCACTACTGAACTGTACACCTTCTATTGGTAATAGATGGTTTTTCCATTCAGGAAGTATAATTTGGAGATAATCCTTGCCAATACAAGTGCAAAATGCCCCTGTATCCAGATTTACTTTGGCTTCAATATCACTCATTAGAACTGATGTGATACAGGATGCTCCAGCAGTATAACCCTTTCCTCTAGCAGGTTTTGTTTTACACATTCTGGCATCTTGGATATTGATCAGGTTGTAGCAATCCTCACTGTACTGTGGCAAGTGGGTATGGACTTCTGTGACCTCAAAGAAAGCTGAAATGTTTTCAATGGGATAGTCCTCTACTGGTGTATCTTCAGAGACTGCAGAATCTTGATCAGACTCTTCTTTCTCTTCAGTACACTGAATGTCTTCAATGATTTGAACTTCATTGATCTTTGTCTTCTTAGGGCAAGTGTTGGCTAAATGTGAAGTACTTCCACATTTATGACACTTCAAGACAGGTCTTTCTGGTCTTCTTTCCTCTCTAGGAATCTTTGAGACTATTTTGGACTCTATTGGGTTTCTAACCCAAGTTTTACCAATTCTTGTTCTGGTAATGATATCTTCCATAGCATTAATGTAGTCCTCTGTTGAACAGGGTTCCACACATCTGCTTTTGATAGCATGTTCCAGTTCTCCTCCACACTTTCTTAATATTTTCATATTAATCATAGTGTCAGACATATCTGGGTGTAAAGCAGATAATCTGTCTTTTTGTTTGAAGAACCAAGTAAGTGGTTTGTCTTTTTCTGAGTTAAAAATGGCACTTTCAAAAGCATTCTCCATTTTAAACCTCCAAGAATTATTGGCCCATTTGGTAATCACTTCAGATTTCCACCAAGACCAGTCATGTCTTCCATGATCCATTCTCATCTTGTAATACCATTTCTTTGCAGTCTTGGTAAACAAACAATGTAATTTTCCTACTATGATTTCATCAGGTATATTAAAGTCTTCTTGCAACATATCAATAGTCCTGATGAATTCAATATGGTTGTATTCCCCTTCACCAGAGAATGTTGGCCATTCTTCTAATTTGGGAATATCCTTTGCAGAAATAACATTCTCTCCTAAGAATGGAGTCAAACTTTCTTTGACAGAAAGTTTTTCTTCAGTCAAAGGTGTAGAATGTCTTGGCATATGTGGTTCATGATTCTTATGAATTTGCTCCACACTTGCAATTATTTCATTCTTCAATTTCTGCCTTTCACTGTCACTTTTTGCTAAATGTATAGCAAATTGATTGGTGTTCTTAACTATTTGTAAGACATGGTCTTCAAGAGTTTTAAGTCTATCATTTACTTTAAAGATGGAAAGATCCTCTGTGTCATCATTTTGACATTGGTTCTCAATTCTTTCACAAGCATTGCTAATTGACTCAAGGGTGACAGTTGTCAATTTATGCCAATCAGAATGTTGCTTGTCATTTTTCTTTAAATCATTGATGTCTAATGTAATTTGCTTCAACTTTGACTCAAGTTTGCCAATTTCTACACTAATACTTCTATGTACATCATTTATTTGCGTGGAAAAGTCCTGTTCATCCTTTCCTGCTCTTTGGCTGTGAATTCCATAAGAGTTCTGGCCATATTGAAGACACTGTCCACGGCTGAAGGCTCCAATCTGGGGATCCTGTACCCTTGTGGGTAAGGTCTGTGCCAATTGGCTTTGCCTTTGCCCTTGCCTTGATGGTTCTTGGGACCTCTCTGTTTCTTTTGAGGTCCTTTGGGCTTGTCCTTGGATGCTTCTGGAGCTGGTTTGGAGCTGGTAGATGCCACTGGTGCCTCTGTCTCCAAAGTTGGAGTCATTTCCAATTCTTTCTTCTGGTCTATGGATAAAAGACTCTGGTTCTTCAACCAATTCTTTATCTTTTTGACCTTGTCTTTGCAAGACAGGGGGCTCCAACCTCCTAAGAGTTCTATGGTCTTCTCCTGACCCAGAAAGCTCTTGATGTGTAAGTAGGAGTTCATGGCCCCCTGCCAAAGGCTTGGGCAGATTTCCCACTCCTCTTCTTTGGCTGCTCTGAACCAATTTTTGTACTGGCTCTGATATATTTCTATTGCTGCCACTTGAAAATGGTTCAGCCCTGGAAATATTATCATAAATTAGTTCAGGCTCAGAATTCACGTCAAAATCTGTTGGTACAGACCTTGGGGAATGGGGGGCAACTCTGGCATCCTCCAAATGTGTCTTTCTTGTGGAAGATTTGGCACTTCTGGATTTGGTCTTGCCTCTTCCTTGTCCACATCCATCTGGTTGGACTGAATAGTTGCTTCCATTTCTGGTATGCACCATTTTTACGTCAATTTAAGGATAAAGAGTAAAAATAAAGATAAAAACACACCTTTTGGTGGTAATTTATTCTTTTCAGAATTAAATAAATTGCCTCTTTTAGCAATTTGCACCTCAATACTGTCTTCAGATTCTGCTTCTGAAGATTCTGGACTAGTGATATATCTTTTACTGAGTCTGTTGCCAGCTGCACAGTATTTGATTAAAGACACTAAAAGAAATTATAAAAGAGAAAAAATTATTTTTTATACTTTTTAAAATATTTTTTTTTTTAAGATTTTTTATAAGTTTTATATTTTTTAATATTAAAAAAATTATTCTTTTTAAAGAAAAAAATTAAAATTTAAGATTTTGAATGAAAATTAATTCAGAGTAACTCAAAGAATAATTTTATAAGTTTTTGGATGTGAAAAAGCCACGTGTAAAAACAATATAAAATTAAACCAAATTCCTCAATGAAAAAGATTTTAAAACAATTTCAAAAATAAAAATATTTTAACTCCAAATTGAAAGAAAAAAAATTAATTAAATTAATATATTTTAGAGCTTAAAAATATATTAATTAAGGGTACAAGGTTCAAAAAACACGGCCAGGCCCCCAAATGTAAGATGTGACTATGAAACTGATGATAATATTACTATTAATCAACAGTACTATGTCTGTTCTTATGAAATATAATAATAAAATATTATTATAACCACAATTAAATAATTAAAAATTATTTCTTTCACGTGTTAAGCACTACTAGTGATTTTAACAGTGAGCAAGTAATTGTCTACAAGAATCAATTACAAGAAGAATTTAATAATAAAAACTTCTTTATTAAAATAATAAAATTATTTTAATATATAATTATCTTTTGCAAGAATAATTATAAAGATAATTCTTGAAGAAAACTATTACTAGAGAAAACTTTAAGAATTAAAAATAAATGACTCACTAATACTCCAAAGAACTTATTGATAATAAAAGTAGAGAAATTTGACGTGGAATTGTGGATTTAAGGGATCAAAAGGATTTATAACAGTATTACAACAATATATAGTTGGATTCTATGATTTCACGTCTTTCTGATTGATTCTGAAAGAATTAAAACACTTAAGAATAGTTGAACTAATACTTACTTGTTGGTAATAAAGATTTAATAAATTGATAAGATGATGATACGGAAAAAACAGCAAGAATAGGCTTCTTTTAAGTCAACAACAGCTCACAGAGGCGTGCCATGGAGCAAACTGAAAAACCAGTGAGTGAGAAAACAATAAGCCCTTTTGGATTAATGATTGCATCATCTGTTGTCACGTAAGATTATCATAATTACTTAATTGATGCTTTTACGTGACTACCAACCCCAATATGGTTAAGAATAAAAGGAGTAACATCTGTAAATCTTCTTTTATTCTAAAATAATCATTGATTTCTCAAAGTTATCAATGTTATTGCCAATTTCATCACAGGTTGTAATTACTGTGAATTTTTGAAGATTCAGTGTTTCACGTAGAATGGTCAAAAATGGACTGTAAGTAAAACTTTTCATTTTACTAGTAAAACCATAATTCTTTCTGGTTGTACCATAGATAGTACAGTTCTTCATTGGTCCTGAAAGTTTCAGGAAGATTAATTAAGAATTGTATTTTGAATGAATTTTTGAAGTGTTTACCTCATTTCTACATAGAATTGCAAATAGCAGTATTTGGCTGGTTGCTATGAGGTAAATCAATGAATATGGATCCCAAAAGGGTTTAATTACTCTTTTAGGGTCTAGTCATGGAAAGTCATCAAGAATTGACGTGGTTACAGGAGTCTAAGTAGCTCATTACCTCCTTGGCACGTCAAAATAGCAGGTTATTTGCTATTTTCTGATGTTTTACAGTAGTTGTAACTTGGTAACCAAGTTCCCAAAGAGTTTTAGTTTACCAATTGGGCCAAGATGAGCCATGGATCCATGCTCTGGAGCTATCCACGCCTCTGAGGCCTCAGAAGTTGGGTACCCTGGCTCTCTTTGATGTCTTTTGTCCCCCTTGCCTATTTTTTACGTCAAAATAGTAATTTAAGCTTAAAGTGAGATATCCACTATGGGTGTACCAAAAGTCCATGTAAGAATACCATGATATTAAGTGCTCAAAACATGCATAACACTATTCTTAGTGTATATGTAACATGGGATTTCTCACTTTCCCATTATTTTGGCTAAAAATCAAGAAAAACAAAAATTTTCACGGATCTTTTATGTGGTATTAATGATGTGGTATTGAAGTATTTTCCATTTTACCACCTCAAATACTTAAATTGAGCTTATTCACTCTATGGAGCTACCCTAGGTGAATTTTTGTGTAGAATCCAAATCTGGTCTTAAATCCATGGATTTACTTACTCAATAAAAAGTTATTCATCTTTTCTGAAATTGAAAATGATGAATTTTGGATATATGCATGACTTATGAGTTTTGCATAATTCAAAATTTCTTTTTAAGATAATTGTGGCCTATTTGGGTATGTAAAATATACCTCAAGGCTCACAGTACCCATGTTGTATTTTCAGGTATATTTGCCATAGCCCATCTGCTAAGACCATCTGCATTTTATTAACATTACCAGATTTATGAACTATAGTAATATTTAATTTATATTCTTTATCCTTTGAGATATGATCACATATCCAAAAAGGGCACAAGAAAGCTTTATAATAATTATACTCATAATAATCATCTTAAAATCATTGAAAATTCCATAAAAAGGTACAAACTATGAATTAACTCAGAATTCAATAGGTAAAAATGTGAAGGAAATGACACCATTAGATTCCTCGCGGTAAAATGCACCTATATCATTTTTATGGATTATCTATAAAGTAAATAATTACTGAATAATAAGTAATAACACCCTAAAAAAGACAAAATCTTATTCAAGTCAGAAGCCAATGATAAAAAATTTGAAATATATTGCAAAATTGGATTTCCCATGAAACAATATTCATAAAACAATCTTATGGAAATTCTCTGAAGTAAATACTTAAGAAATTAAGCTGAATATACGCACTTTTTTGGTCAGTGCATACATTCATGTTTTTAGGTAATATCTCTTGAGATATACATGATAGAGAGTTAAACCAACAATAAAGTCACCACTTAATTACTGTAGGAACACAGATATGAACTTTAGTTCACATGTTAAAAACAAGGTTATAACCGGTAAGGGTTTATTGAACAAAATCACTACAGCTGTTGACCACTTTGGTGTGAAAGTGGTCCAAACTTAAAAAAAAGTAGATATTCAGACTCTACTAGCTAATAAGGGAATAATAATGTATTTATTATCATAATATTCAAGGTGAAACCCCTTTAAATCAAGGTTTGAAGTTCAAAATATTGAATTTTGACAGAAGAGATGAGATAAAAAAAAATCATCAAAAATAGAGTTTTGATGATGTAATGGAATTCTCTTTAAAGTTTCATACATACATGCCATGCTATCAGAATTTACTTTCAGAATAGCTTTAGCGTGTATTACTTAAAAGTTATTAATGATCAAAGCTTAAGCTTAAAATTGATTATTTATGATCACTCACTGTAATATTATTTTGAGTTCAACAGTTATATATGTGATACAACAAGTGAATATTATTATATTATTATTAATACTAATTAAAAAATCAAGTTTAGGCTTCTGCCAAGCATATGATGTCATTAAACTTAGAGCTAAAGTGATAACTGTAAATAATTGCGTAATAATGAGATAAGATGGGTTGATCATGATGTAATCATCACCAAACCTTAAGATACTAATTATTTCCAGTGGATAGCATAAGTACACATCTACTAGAACCCTACTGGACTCTAGAAGGGGGAATTTGCTATAAATAGAGCTCTTTTTGCTCTATTTTCCCCTCAGAGGGATCAAAAGAATAAAACAATTAAATTAAAAGGTAAAATCTTCATTCTTTATATATGAATCTTTTATACTATCAAAGATCAAAGAAAATCTTTATTATAATCATTAATCTTGACATTATTACTCCAATTTTTCACTTGTTTTGTTATAATTCTCTTAAAAATCTTATTTCCACGTTGTGATAGTCCAAACCTTTTTGGACCAGCTTCAAGCACATTGAGCGTGAAAAATTCCAAAATATCAAGATTCAAATGATTAATTCAGGACCTACCATCTCAACAGATAATCTCAAAGTCACATAAGCTAAATAGTAACATGGATAGTATTGAATAAAGGAAGACTTTAGAAGTCAGTATAGAAATAACCCAAAGATTTTCATAATTCAATAAGTAAAAGATTGATTAAACTGTATGGAGATGTACAGGATAGCTTACATATAAGCTTCACAAAAACAAAAAAACTTACTTTAATACAGAAAGAAACTCAAAATTACATATACAAGGTAGAAATGTATCATTACATTCACCCTAAAACCACCAAAAAATATTAGATTACTAAGAATTACAGTCACCAAAATGAATTTTATGTAATAAGATCAGCTGAAAAGGAGTATTAATACATATCCATTGAATAAAAAGATGGAATTAAATGAAACTATAATTAACTTCATGGATAGAAAGCTACATAGAGGCTTGAAAGAATTCTATGAATGACCAATCATAATACAGAAAAATGATGCAATAATTGTACTAAATCAACTCATATCCAAATTAACACCAACAAGGTTTTATAAATATTAAATAATTAAAAGAAAGAAAAACGGTGCAATCAAAAAAAAAAAGGTGCAACAATCAAGTCAAATGACACCATCCAACATAATAATCACCAGCCAAAACACCTCAGATTACATAATCACTCAGGAAATGATGCAATTTTCCAAACATATGGCGCAATATCTCTACCAAATGACACCATCTCCAAGTTACTCACCAGCTAAATTCCCTCAAGGCTGTGAATAATAATATTAAAGTTTAATTAATTAAGAATAAAGTTTTAAAATATGGTGCAATATACCAAACATATGGTGCAATATCTTGATCCAATGACACCATCTCAAAATTACTCACCAGCAACATTAGCTCAAGGGTGTTCATAAACATCAACAAAGTTCAAAATGATGCAATATTCCAAATATATGGTGCAATATCTTTATCAAATGACACAATTTCAAAAACACTCACCAGCAGAAATACCTCCAGGTAAAACCTTCCTAAGTCCCCTGTTTTTGAGTGTCTCTATGAAGGGCCCAAAGAATATAAATAGAGGGCCTCTCTCCCTCATTTTCCCCCATGCTCATAGAAATATTTCTGGAAGAAATGGAAATCTAGTCCTCAATCTAAAGGATTAATCCATCCCTCTTCTAGTAGGATAAGTCGCAAAAGAAAATTATAAAGCTTGGTAGCAAAACTCAGAAAAAAATATTACAAGTCATAAATTATTGATACAAGAAAATATTTACAGTATTAATGAAGGAGATTAATGTTGAATAAATAGTATTATCATAATAGATATTAGTAGTAGTCATAGAGTACTTCTCAAAGAATTTATTATTATTGGAGTCAATATTAATAGCTATCTTTTCCTTATCATTATTAAATCCTGAATCAATTAAGGGATATATTTTATTATCAAATAAATATTATTAGCCATATTGTGCATAAAATCCCTCAAAAGCAAATAAGCAATAAATATAAAAACCCACTCTTCTATAATAACAGAAAGATATTATAGCATTATTTCCAGTATATTCTATATATTATCTGGTTAATGAACATTATAGTCATCAATTAACCTAAAAATACAAATCAACACATATAGTTTAAAATATCATACATCTATATTATTATATATTATCAATACCTAAATTGATATTTGAATATTACCTTTAAACCATAAAATAGTGGTATTAAAACCTTTTTTATATTTCTAGTAATCATAAAAATTATTTATCTAATAATTGAGTGGGTCTGATAGAGACTGCTGAAAGTCATCTCTAGTTGTAAAGCCACAATTTTGAATATTGATTTTTAAGCTCTATAGGGAGATTATTTAGTATATTCAGAGGGGCAGCTAATACACCTTAGCACCCTTGGCGACAAGATCATTCAGCAATTCAAAACTATTTACCTGTGATTACCCCTCGAGGACTGCCTTATCCAATCACACACTAAAAGGAGTTCCACGATTTAAAATAAAGAATATTTGTAATATCTTTTATTTTTATTTTTAAATAAAATTTGAATAAGTTTTATTTACATTATTCTGGCGTACATTCTTCCAAAAGTATTGTATTAAGCAGAACAATTAGGTTATTTTCTCTTATTATAATGATTTATCTTTATTATTACTATTAATAATTTTTTAATCAATATATAAAGTATTTATCTTGATATATAACTTTAATATTATAAATATTATTGTTATTAATTGTTTTTTTATTCATAAAAAACGGTTTTTTATGCCTTCATTATTTGTTGAGAAAAATAAGAAATTTCTTTCAAATATATGAATCATCAAATGTTAATATATTTATTTATTATAATGATTTTTCATGATATAAAGTATATTATTATCTTTATTTAATAATATAATCATTATTATGCCTGCATTATAGCAAAGATTTATTATTATAATTATTCTTATCTTATTTATTTTATTTATAAGGACACTCAGCGTACAATAAGTAAATTCTTAGTAATTTTTACTGATTGTTTCATAGTCAAACCTTAAAATATTCCTGAATGAAAATTTTCTATCTTAGCATATCTCTATTTGGAGTTTTCATGTTTAATAAAGATTTTACAGCATTGAAATCTGTAATTAAATTAAACACTGTTCAATCCAAAAAATAGTGTAATTTTCCTAAAGCCAACACTGAGCAGAGGCATTCCATTCGGCTTGCTCCATACCTTGCTTCTGTTTTCTTTATTTGTCTTGAAATGAAGCAAATTGGTCCTTCAACAGGTTTATCATTGATGACTTGTATCTGGTGTAGTGCACCACCTAGCCCTTCTCCACAAGCATCAATGTAAAGTTGCAAGGGTAGTTTCCAATCTGGAATTAGAAGAAATGGGGCATTTGTTAATCAGGTTTTCAGTTCTTCATGTGCCTTGACTCTTCCTTCAGTAATTTCATAGACTGTCTGTTGGTCACAGAGCTTATACAAGGATTTATAAAAGTCTTTTATATGCTGTCTATAATAGCCAGAAAATCCTAGAAATGATTGCATTCCTTTTTTGGTTTGGGGCATTGGCTTCAATAGTACTTCTGCTACTTTGTTCTTATCTATTCCCAAACTTAGTCCAGATACAACATGTCCTAGTGCTTTCAGTTCACTGCAGGCAAAAGGACACTTTTTCAAGGAGATTTTCATGTTTACTTGTACTATCTTGTGCAAGCCTCTTTCTAGTATTGTTAAGTGGCTATCCCAAGTTTCTGAGAAAAATATGATATAATCAATTATCCTCTGTAGTCTTTTGGAATTGTCTGTTAAGACATTTTGATGAAACCCTTTAGAGCATCCATGGGTGTGATGAACTTAGCATGTGATAATTGTGTTACTGTCTCATGGATTCTGGGTATTGGATATCTTTCAGGAATAGTATATGTGTTTAGAGCTCTAAAGTCCCCTACCATCCTTACTTTTCCATTATGGCAAGTTATAATAACAGGTGTAGTGACCTCTACCTGTTCATTATGTCCTACTTTCCTTAATACTCCAAGGTCCATTAATTACTAAATGTGTACCTCTAAAGCTTCTCTAGCTCTTGGGCCAGATGAATAATCTGGTTCTCTTAATAAAGGTGGATAAGGATTTTCCAAAGTAAGGATTCTGTCTACCCCATGTCCAATTATGGCACCTATTAGTTATTTGTCAGTTGCAAAGGCATTTTTATATTTAAATGAGAGGTCAATCAATTTTTCTTTCATTTTTTCTGTTAATTAATGATTGAATTCTGCCTCTTTAAGTTGTTCAGCTATGAAAAAATCTTTTTCTGGGATTTTTTATTCATTCTTCATAGCTGTAATTTGTTTTTTCCTATTTAAGAAGCCAAATATTTGTCTTTTGTTGTTCCCTATGGTAAAATATCTATCTTTTTGGTTAGAGATATCTATGCCATAAATGAACAAGTAGTCATTTCCAAGTAGAAGATGGTTACTAGTGCATTTGTACATTACCACAAACTCTAATTTCAATCTGAAACATTGTGAAGGATGAGGAAAAATGATTGTTAAGTCAATTATTCCAAGGGGCTTCATGCTTTCACTTGCACTACTAAATTTGACTGCTTTTATTGGTATAAATTTTTCTTCCCAATGTGGTACAATTGTTTTCAAAAAAATCTTACCAACACAGGTACAATAGGCTCCTGTATCTAAAATTACTTTTGCCATGACCATGCTTATACTTGATTTTCCAGCTACATATCACATCCCTTTTGCTGGTTTGGTTCTATAAAATTTAGCATCTTGTGTGTTTGTCAGGCTAGTGTCAGATTTTCCAACTTGTGGTAAGTTTGAATTGACAGCCAGTACTTCATATATTCAATCAATATTATTAATTTTTGGCTTAATTATATTAATTTCATCACCTTTGGAGGTTTCTGATTCTTCAGTGTCCTTTTAACAGTCAGATTCTTCTTCATCATCATTGTGGTCATCTTTTTCCACAATTTCATTGATTTTTGCTTTTTCAAGGCGATTATTGGCTAAGTGTCCAACACCTCCACATTTGTGGCACTTTCTTTAAACATTAATTTTGTATTTATTGGGCTTGAAAGGTTTTCTTGGTTTATTTTTCTTGTTACATGGTTTATTGAACTTTTAATGTCCAATTTCTTCCAAGTTCTGCCCATTTTTGTCCTTGTCACTATATCTTCTAATGCATTGATATACTCTTCTGTGAATCATGGTTCTATACACCTGCTTCTAAGGGCATGTTTCAGTTCTCC
Source organism: Austropuccinia psidii (assembly GCA_023105745.1). Taxonomy (NCBI): domain Eukaryota; kingdom Fungi; phylum Basidiomycota; class Pucciniomycetes; order Pucciniales; family Sphaerophragmiaceae; genus Austropuccinia; species Austropuccinia psidii. The sequence goes on from JALGQZ010000002.1 coordinate 26,032,697, forward strand.
TCCACATTGCTTAAGTATTTTCATGTGTACTATTTTTTGTGACATTTCTGGGTACAGTGCATTTAATCTTTTGACTTTTTTTAAGAACCAAGTCAAAGGTTTATCCTTGTCTGTGTCAAAAAAGGAATTTTAAACTGCATTTTCCATTTTGTACCTCCATGAATCATTAGCCCACTTGGTGATTATTTCTTGTTCCTACCAAGCCCAGGTATTTTTGCCATTTGTTAGCCTTATGCCATAATACCATCTTTTTGCAGATTTCTCAAATAGTGAGTGTAATCAGGCAGTAATTATTTTATATGGTATTGCATAATTGTCTTGTAACATGTCAATTGTTTTATGAGATGACATATGGTCATATTCAGCTTCTCCTGTGAAAGTTGGACATTCTTTCAATTTAGGTGCTTCCTTCATTAAGACTTGGTTATTCTCTTGATGACTTAAGTAGGTTATGAATGGATTTTCTATTTCCTCTTTTGGCTTAAAAGGACTTCTTATGTGAGAAAATGGGGTTGATAGCTTTGGCATATTCAAGTTAGCCTCACTTATTTTACCAATTATTTCAGTAATAAGCCTTATTTCACTTTGGATGTCATCTTTCAGTTTCATTCTTGCTTAATTACTTTTTTACACATGGTTTAGAAGTAATTTTTTGTGTGATTAAGTCTTTTCTTCAAATGTTTCTACAGAAATACTTAATTTGTTTAATGTTTTTGTAAGATTATCAATACTCACATCATAATTGATTGTCAAAGTTCTATCTTTGATATCTTTTTTATATTTATGCAATTCATGTTGTCCTTTTATCAATTTTTGAGTATTGTCAATTAAAACTTTTGGTTTATTGTTTTCAAAAATAAATTTAATTTTATCAATTTCTTTTCTATTTTGTACAGCAATTTTTGTTAAAGATGATAAATTATTATTTACTTCTTGTCAAGATAATAAGCTGTTTTTAATTTATTTAAGAGGTAAAATACTATTTTTAATATTTGTTAAATTATTTACAAAATCAGGAGGGAAAGTCATTTCTTTGGAAAGTGAGGTTGTCTCATTCTTTGTTCCTCCTTGTCCTTGAATTCCATCAAGGTTCTGGCCATGTTGAAGACATTGTCCACAGCATCTTTGGGGATTTTTGGAATCCTTTAGCTTGAGGAATATGGTTTTCTCCAGTTCTTTTTCTTGTTCTTCTTCCCTTATTTGGTAAGTGGGTTGGCTTGGGGCTTGCTGGTAGAAGCTACTGGGGCTTCTTCCTTGGCTGACTCCCTCTTTTTGGAATGGTCTTCCTTGATCTTTTTTATATGAAGCTTGAATGATAGTGGATTCCATCCATTGGGGTATCTCACTATTTCCTCCTCTTTGAGGACATTTTTGAGGATGTGCCAGGATTTCATCACTCCTTGTTGGATTTGTGGCAACATTTCCCAACCCTTGGCCTTGTACACTGTGTAGTACTGCTTGTACTGGCTCGTGTAAATGTCTATTTGAGGCCTCTGAATGTGATTTATATCTGTTGAAGTCACTAATACTTGGTTCTAACTCTGGTTCAGATATTATGGAAATTTCTGAGACTTGCCTTTGGGATATCACACTTCCTTGTGTGGATTCTGTGCCACTGGGGATTTTTCCCTTTCTTTTCCCTTTTGAGGGATCAATTCTACTTCTGAGTACAGCTCCATCTGATTGGATGGAGTATTGGGAACCTCTTCTGGTAGTCATAGTTTAAGAAATAAGAAATAAAAAGATTTCAGGACAAGAACTTCATTTTATGGCAAATTTAAAAAGGAGGTACTTGCCTTCAGAGTCCTGAATGGTGGGTCCTGGAAAATCTAATTCCTTAGCTTTCTTTTTTTAATGACAATTGGTGTTGGGGAACTTGGGCAAGTTTCTTCCACCAATCTTTCAACAGTAGTCTGGTTTTCCTCTTCTGGGTTGTCTGAAAACACTAAATAGAAAATGAATATAAGTCTTTTATATAAAAAGTGTTATTTTTGGTAAGATATGGCATTTTTCCATTGAAAAATTGCTTTTATATCTTGGGATAAATGAAATGAATAAAGAAATGTAGAAAAATGAATAAAAATAACTTTTTTATTGCCTTTTATTATTTTTTTATATTTTTCTTTTTAAAGAATAAAATAAGAATGAAGATTATTCTTTTATGAAATTATTTTTAATTTATAAATATCTTTTTTAATAACAAGAGTCACTCAAAGGAAGTTTTTGCAAGTCTAAGGATGTGAAAAACCACGTGTAAGACAGTAAAATTGGTTTCCAAATGCCTCAATAGCTTTTAAAAGAAATAAATATATAATTATTATATAATTTTATGATTATAATTAAAATTTATTATTGGATAAAACCAATTGGTCTTTTTATGTAACTATCACGTCCAGGCCTCCAAATGTAAGATTTGACTGTGAAACAATAAGTAAAATTACTAATATTTTACTTATTGTACTCTGAATGTCCTTATAATTGAAATAAATAAGATGAAAATAATCATAATGAGAAATATTTATTATAATTATGGCATAAAAATAATTATATTATTAAATCAATATAATAATACAATTTAAATTATAAAAGAATAATATAATAAATAAATATATTTATATAGTTAAAGGCTCTTCATTATTGTTACCAACAAACAAGAAAGGCATAAAAAGCTGTTTTTTATTAATAAAAACAATTAATAACAATAATATTACTAATATTAAAGTTATATATTAATATAAAAACTATTTTCATTAATTAAAGAATTATCAATAGTAATAATAGAGAGAAAACATTATAATAAGAGAAAATAAAATACTTTTAATTCTTAATATCATAATTTTGGAAAATGTTAAGCCAAATAATGTAAGTAAAACTTATTTAAATTGTATTTGAATGAAAATAAAAGAAATTACAAACATTCTTTATTTTATGTGGAAATAAGATTTTCAGGGGAATTATAACAAAACAAATGAACAATTGGAGTAATCACATCAATATTAATGATCATAATAAAGATTATCTTTCTTCTTTGATAATATGAAAGATTTATATATAAAGAAGAAAGATTTCACCTTTTGATTTCATTGTTTTATTGTTTTGATGCATCTGGGGAGGAAATAGAGTAAAAAGAGCTCTATTTACAGTAAATTCCTCCCTTCTGAAGTCCATTAGGCCTCTAGTAGACGTTGAGTAATTTTTTCCACTGGAAATGATCAGTAGTTTAAGGTTTAGTGATGATTACATCATGATCAAACCATCTTATCTCCTTTTTATGCCATTATTTAGAGTTATCACTATAGCTCTAAGTTTTACCACATAATAGGCTTGGAAGAAGCCTAAGCTTTGTAGATTTTATTAGTATTAATCATAATTTAATAGTATTCACCAGTTTCATCACTTATATAAATTTTAAACTTAAAATAAGATTACAGTGAGTGATCATAAATGCTCAATTTTAATCTTACACTTTGATCATTAATAACTTATGAGTTGTACACACTACAGATATTCTGGGAGTGAATCCTGATATCTTGGCATGTCCATATTAAACTTCCAAGAGAATGTCATTACATCATCAAAACTCTATTTTTGATGATTTTTCTTGTATCTCATCCTTTCTGTCAAAATTCAATATTTTAAGGTTCAAACCTTGATTTCAAGGGGTTTTACCTTGAATATTATGACAATAAAGACATCATTCCTCACGTATGAACTATTAAAATCCGAATATCCACTTTTTTTTAAGTTTGGACCACTTTCACACCAAAGTGGTCAACAGCTCTAGTAATTTTGTTCAATACACCCTTACAAGTTATAATCTGTTTATAAAATGTAAAATAAACTTCATATCTGTGCTCCTACAGGCATTACGCGGTGACTTTATTTTTGGTTCAACTCTCTATCATGTATATTTCAAGAGATATTACCTAAAACCATGAATGTATGCACTGGCCAAAAAAGTGCATATAATCAGCTTAATTCCTTGAGTATTGACTTCAGAGAATTGAAATAAAATTGTTTTATGTGTAGCATTTCATTGGAAATCCAATGGTGCAATTTATTTCAATTATTTTATCATTGATTTCTGACTTAAATAAGATTTTATGTCTTTTTTAGGTTATTATTACTTATTATTCAGTGATTATTGACTTTACAGATATGCCACAAAAATAATATATGTGTATTTTACCATGGGAAATTCAATGGTTTGATTTCTTTTTCAATTTTTACTCATCAGATTCTCAGTTTATCCAAATTTTATACCTACTGATGGCATTTTCATTGGTTTGAATATAATTATTAAGGGTAGAATTATTATAATTTTTTCTTGTGACCTTTTTGGATATGTGGTCATATTTCAAAGGCTCACAGCCACAGATATGAATCTAGCAGCTGTATCAAAAGCACTCTTCCACATTTCATGGAAGGCTTGAGGTGTTGGGTGGATAGTCAGAAGATTTTTCTTCAGGTGATCCACAGGCAATAGGGGGTTCCACCCTTTTTCTACCAGTGAGGGTGATTTCCCTGTGATGGAGTTCTGGCTTGTGCTGTAAGCCAATTGGGCTGCTGGTAAAAGGGTAACCCAATCATGGGTGTATCTTTCATTATCCTTGTATTACATGCCATTTGCATAGAATCTTCTGATGATTTCCTCCATTGTTTGGATCATCCTTTCAGCTAAACCACCTGTGTATGGGTGGTACGCTGTTGAAAATGCAATTTTAGTACCAAGAATATCATGAAAATTGGTCCAAAATTATGATGTGAATTTTGGGTCCCAATCATTAATGATAATTTTAGGGACTCCACAGCTGGATATCATGTTATTCCAAAATAACAACGGAGTATCAATTGTTGTATCCTCCTTGTGACATGGTAGGAACCTCGAACTCTTCCTGAAACTCTCAAATATGACCAGGCAAGCATTGAAGTTTTCTTTGCCTCCTGGGACAAGTCCTGTAACCCAGTCCATGTTGATGGTTTCCCATGATTGTTTGGGTTCTTCTATGTGTTGAAGTAGCCCATACTTTTTCCCATGTTTTCTGTTTTCCTTCTTGCATCTCTCAAAAGTGTTGATATATTCACTCAACTTTTGTTCCCATTTGGGCCACCAAGCTGTGCTTCCTACCCTTTCCTTGGTCCTGTCATCACTCATGTATCCCATATAGGGGCAGTCATGACATTCTTGCAGGATCAGGTATATATGGTCCCTGTCTACTACTTTAAGTGCACTTGTGTGCTTCTCTCTATGGTAGAGAAGGCCATCTACAAGGAAAAACTTGTTGTCCTTATATTCCCTCAACCAGCGTTCCCCTAACTGGGATTCCGGTTTGGGGCTCCTGTATTTCTGTTGAAGGAGTTGCAACAGTATACCACACTATTTTTGTTTAGCATATCTCTTCATTACTGCATTGAAGAGCTCATTATGCAGTCATGAGAAGCTTATTCCCAATATGGGAGTTTCTCTTCCTTCTGATTCAGTGTCTCCACTGAATGGGGTACCATTTTGTGGTACCCATTCATAAAATCTAAAGTTTTTCCTCATATATATTGCAATTAAATGGATAGGGATCTTGGCTGCTACTTCAGGGTCATAAGCTGGATGGCTTTTGAAATTTTCCAGTGGCCATCAGCTGAGGCCATATGAATTGGTGTGGCTTTTGCCTTCTTTGTATAATATGGTCATATTGCTTCTATACTCTTGTATGGCTATTTGCCACCTCAGCATGTGCCTGTTGGGAGTCTTCATGTTCAGTAAAGACTTCAAGGCTGTGCAATATGTTCAGATTTTAAAGACTACACATTCAAAATAATAGTGGAATTTCTCCAGAGCCCAGACTAGGCATGGGCATTCAGTCTGGGTGGCCCCATACCTGGCTTCTGAATCTTTCAGTTCCCTACAGATGTAGCATATAAATCCTTCTCTTGGTTCACCATATATAATTTTTCTCTGGTGAAGGGCTGCTCCTAAGACTTGGCTAAATACTTCCTCTATGTATAACTTGAATGGTAGTTCGAAGTCAGGTAAGATGAGCACAGGTGCATTTGTGAGTTCATGTTTCACCCTTTCATATGAATCCCTCCTTTTCTTGTTAATTCCAATAACTACATCTTTTGAGCATAGCTTGTATGGACTACTAGTTATGTGGGCAAAATGTTTGATGTGGTTTCTATACTAGCTAGCAAACCCAAGGAAAGATCTCATCTCTTTGTTGCTCTTTGGTACTGGTTTCAGAACTACTGCTCCTGTAAGATGTGACTATGAAACTGATGATAATATTACTATTAATCAACAGTACTATGTCTGTTCTTATGAAATATAATAATAAAATATTATTATAACCACAATTAAATAATTAAAAAATTATTTCTTTCACGTGTTAAGCACTACTAGTGATTTTAACAGTGAGCAAGTAATTGTCTACAAGAATCAATTACAAGAAGAATTTAATAATAAAATTATTTTAATATATAATTATCTTTTGCAAGAATAATTATAAAGATAATTCTTGAAGAAAACTATTACTAGAGAAAAACTTTAAGAATTAAAGATAAATGACTCACTAATACTCCAAAGAACTTATTGATAATAAAAGTAGAGAAATTTGACGTGGAATTGTGGATTTAAGGGATCAAAAGGATTTATAACAGTATTACAACAATATATAGTTGGATTCTATGATTTCACGTCTTTCTGATTGATTCTGAAAGAATTAAAACACTTAAGAATAGTTGAACTAATACTTACTTGTTGGTAATAAAGATTTAATAAATTGATAAGATGATTATGAAAAAACAGCAAGAAGAGGCTTCTTTTAAGTCAACAACAGCTCACAGAGGCGTGCCATGGAGCAAACTGAAAAACCAGTGAGTGAGAAAACAATAAACCTTTTTGGATTATTGATTGCATCATCTGTTGTCATGTAAGATTATCATAATTACTTAATTGATGCTTTTACGTGACTACCAACCCCAATATGGTTAAGAATAAAAGGAGTAACACTTGTAAATCTTCTTTTATTCTAAAATAATCATTGATTTCTCAAAGTTATCAATGTTATTGCCAATTTCATCACAGGTTGTAATTACTGTGAATTTTTGAAGATTCAGTGTTTCACGTAGAATATCCAAAAATGGACTGTAAGTAAAACTTTTAATTTTACTAGTGAAACTGTAATTCTTTTTGGTTGTACCATAGATAATACAGTTCTCCTTTAGTCCTGAAAGTTTCAGAAAGATTCATTAAGAATTGTATTTTTAATGAATTTTTGAAGGTTTTACCTCATTTCTACGTAGAATTGCAAATAGCAGTGTTTTGCTGGTTGCTATGAGGTAAATCAATGAATATGGGTCCCAAAAGGGTTTTAATTACTCTTTTGGGGTTTATCCATGGAAAGTCATTGGTAATTGACATGGTTACAGGAGTGTAAGTAGCTCATTACCTCCTTGGCACGTCAAAATAGCAGGTTATTTGCTATTTTCTGATGTTTTACAGTAGTTGTAACTTGGTAACCAAGTTCCCAAAGAGTTTTAGTTTACCAATTGGGCCAAGATGAGCCATGGATCCATGCTCTGGAGCTATCCACGCCTCTGAGGCCTCAGAAGTTGGGTACCCTGGCTCTCTTTGATGTCTTTTGTCCCCCTTGCCTATTTTTTACGTCAAAATAGTAATTTAAGCTTAAAGTGAGATATCCACTATGGGTGTACCAAAAGTCCATGTAAGAATACCATGATATTAAGTGCTCAAAACATGCATAACACTATTCTTAGTGTATATGTAACATGGGATTTCTCACTTTCCCATTATTTTGGCTAAAAATCAAGAAAAACAAAAATTTTCACGGATCTTTTATGTGGTATTAATGATGTGGTATTGAAGTATTTTCCATTTTACCACCTCAAATACTTAAATTGAGCTTATTCACTCTATGGAGCTACCCTAGGTGAATTTCTGTGTAGAATCCAAATCTGGTCTTAAATCCATGGATTTACTTACTCAATAAAAAGTTATTCATCTTTTCTGAAATTGAAAATGATGAATTTTGGATATATGCATGACTTATGAGTTTTGCATAATTCAAAATTTCTTTTTAAGATAATTGTGGCCTATTTGGGTATGTAAAATATACCTCAAGGCTCACATTCCCTCCCACCAAAAAATAAAATTGTACTACAATTTTATTAGTGATAAAAAGAATAAGGCCCCAAAAGGGGGTTAATGTCCACTGTCCAACCTCTTCACATTACTCAGATCAAGTAATTTAAAGCACATTTATAGACATATTCAGGCTTGTGGCCTTCTTTCATGTCTAAATCTTCTTAAGAGCTTATCTGAGTCAGGTATTTCTGATTCTGCCATCCATTCATCTTCATGTACTGGATTTCTATATCTGACAAGATATTCTCTTTGATTTTTACCCCTAAGTCTCCTTTCTTTAATGACTTTCTTTATCTTTCTGTCTTCATTCTGTTCCACAGGTGGTACAGTTAAAGGAGTTGGGTTTCTTAAAGGAAACAATTCTTTATCAGCTGGTTGATAAGGTTTTATCAAGCTGACTGGAAATGTGGGGTGTTTATTTTCCAATTCACCACTCAATTCCACTTGAACTGCATTGGTTCCATGTAAAGCAACAATAACAAAAGGTCCTACATAAGAATCTTTAAGTTTCTTTGGGCCTTTGATATTATTAAAATTCAAGGTTGAAACTAGAACTAAGTCCCCTACTTTGAAGTCTGGTACTTTATGACTCTTGTCCCACTTCTGTTTTGCATAATCAAAAGCATCATCCATACTTTGTTTTGCATGGTGTTTTACTTTATCAAGCATTAATTTGAAGCTGGAGGCTGTAGGATGAATGTCAATCAAGTCTTTCCTCAGTGTGTCTGCTGGGAGTCTTGGATTCCATCCTTTTTCTAACATAGCAGGAGTTTGTCCTGTGGAAGAATGGACTGATGTCTTGTATGCCAATTCTAATGCAGGTATCAGAGTGCACCAGTCATGGGTAAAGCCATCTGAGTCTTTAAATTCTAATCCATAAGCACAAAATCTCCTGATCATGTCTTCTAAAGTTTGAATCATCCTCTCTGCTAGCCCATCTGTTTGAGGGTGATATGCTGTAGAGAATGATAACTTAGTCCCAAACAATCTATGAAGATTGGTCCAAAGTGCAGATGTGAACTTGGGGTCTCTGTCACTTATGATATTCTTAAATAACCCTGTATGAGAAATAACTCTACTCCATAAAAGAAGAGCTGTATCCATAGCAGTGTCATCTTTATGACATGGTAAGAATATGGGAGTTTTGCTATATCTGTCTACAATGACTAAACAAGCATTATAACTTTTGTCACCACTTGGAGGAAGTGCTGTGACCCAATCCATGTGAACAACTTCCCAAGGGGATTTTGGTTCTTGAATATGGATCATTAATCCAAATTTCTTGCCTGTACTCCTGTTTGCTTTTTGGCATCTATCACAGGTATGGCAATATTCAATGGTTTCTTTTCTCCAAGATGGCCACCATGCACAGTTCTTCACCTTTTCAAGTGTTCTGTCTTCTGATAGGTGTCCAGAGTAAATGCTATCATGGCATTCATGAAGAATGGTATTGATGAGCAATCTACTACACAATGTCATCACACAAGAATGTTTTGTTCTATGGTAAATAATCCCATCAAACAAGTGAAATCTTCCTTCAGAATAGGAATTTTTCCAAACTTCATCTAGTGTATTAACCAAAGATGTGTCTTTGCAGTCTTTATCCAATAAAGAAGTCAAGATATGGCAATTCTTGTCTTGTTTATAAGACTCTCTGACTTCTTCAAAGAATTCAGTCCCAATATCAGTTATGTTAATCCCTTCAATTGGAATCTGTGGTTCAGCTTCCAAAGGTACATAAGCTGGGTTATCAGGAGTGTTGGCTAAAGCCCATCTACTAAGTCCATCAGCATTTTTGTGAATGTTTCCTGCTTTATGAACTATAGTCATGTTTCCTCTATATTCTTGAATGGCTATTTGCCATCTCAACATATGTCTGTTGGGAGTTTTCATGTTAAGAAGTGATTTCACGGCATTACAGTCAGTTATCACTTCAAAAACACTGCCATCAAGGTAATAGTGTAATTTCTCAAGTGCCCATACCAAACATAAGCACTCCATTTGGCTTGCACCATATCTGGCTTCTGTTGGTTTGATTTGTCTTGAGATATAACAAACTGGTCCTTCTGTAGGTTTGTCATCAATAATTTGGACTTGGTGTAGGGCTGCCCCTAATCCATCTCCACATGCATCAATGTACAATTTAAAAGGAATATTCCAGTCAGGCATGAGGAGTAAAGGTGCTTCTGTAAGGGCTTTCTTTATCTTCTCATAAGCTTTAATTCTTTCCTGTGTCATTTCAAATACAGTCTGTTGATCACAGATTCTATAAAGTGACTTGGCTAGAATTGCAAAATCTTTCAAGTGTTGCCTATAGTAACTAGCAAATCCAAGAAAAGACATCATTTCTTTTTTATTCTGGGGTATTGGCTTAAGTAACACTGCTGCTACTTTATTCTTGTCAATACCCAAGCTCAAACCAGAAACAACATGTCCTAATGCTTTGAGTTCTTCAAAACCAAAATTGCATTTCTTAAGTGAAATTTTCATGTTCACTTCTGCAACTTTATGAAGTACTCTTGCAAGTCTTTCAAGGTGCAAAGACCATGAGTCAGAACATATAATAATATCATCAATATAAATGATAAGCCATCCTTCAGACAATTCTGTGGGGAAGATGGTATTCATCATTCTTTGATAATGAGATGGAGCATTTTTAATGCCAAATGGCATTCTAAGATACTCATAAATACCACAGTGAGTGATAATTCTAAGTAATTTCCTAGCTTTAGGCGTCAAAACATTTTGATGGAAGCCTTTTAATGCATCCATTGATGTTATATACTTGGCTTTAGACAATTGAGTCAAGGTTTCTTGGATCCTAGGGATTGGATACCTATCTGGAACTGTGTAGGTATTCAAAGCTCTAAAATCTCCAACCATTCTTGACTTATCATTATGCCATGCAATAATAACAGGTGTTGTCACTTCAACTTCCTCATTATGGCCTACTTTCCTTAGCACACCAAGTTGGATCAACTCTTGGATATGTTTTTCCAAGGCCTCTCTAGCTCTGGGACTGGCTGGATAAGCTGGTCTTCTAAGTACTGGAGGATATGGTCTATCAATATTAAGAGTAATATCAATTTCATGTCCCCTTATAGCGCCTAATGGTTCATTATCAGATGCAAATGCATTATTGTATGTATATAATACATCAATAAGTTCATTCCTCATCTTTGGTGACAATGATAGATTAATTTGTGCTTCAACAAGTTGTTTAGACACAAATTCATCTTTGTAAGGATCTTTGACAGAAGATACTACAGATATCTGTTTTGGCATATTGGAGAAAGCAAATTTTTGCCTTTTGTTATCTCCAATTGTGAAATATCTGTATTTATGGTTATTTATATCAATACCATAAATATTCAAGTAATCATTTCCAAGAATGATATGCTGAGATGTACAATTATCCATTACTACAATCTCAGTTTTCATTCTTACACTTCCTGCTGGATGTGGGAATACAATATTAGTATCCAATATGCCCAAGGGGTACATATTGTTACTGGCACTACTGAACTGTACACCTTCTATTGGTAATAGATGGTTTTTCCATTCAGGAAGTATAATTTGGAGATAATCCTTGCCAATACAAGTGCAAAATGCCCCTGTATCCAGATTTACTTTGGCTTCAATATCACTCATTAGAACTGATGTGATACAGGATGCTCCAGCAGTATAACCCTTTCCTCTAGCAGGTTTTGTTTTACACATTCTGGCATCTTGGATATTGATCAGGTTGTAGCAATCCTCACTGTACTGTGGCAAGTGGGTATGGACTTCTGTGACCTCAAAGAAAGCTGAAATGTTTTCAATGGGATAGTCCTCTACTGGTGTATCTTCAGAGACTGCAGAATCTTGATCAGACTCTTCTTTCTCTTCAGTACACTGAATGTCTTCAATGATTTGAACTTCATTGATCTTTGTCTTCTTAGGGCAAGTGTTGGCTAAATGTGAAGTACTTCCACATTTATGACACTTCAAGACAGGTCTTTCTGGTCTTCTTTCCTCTCTAGGAATCTTTGAGACTATTTTGGACTCTATTGGGTTTCTAACCCAAGTTTTACCAATTCTTGTTCTGGTAATGATATCTTCCATAGCATTAATGTAGTCCTCTGTTGAACAGGGTTCCACACATCTGCTTTTGATAGCATGTTCCAGTTCTCCTCCACACTTTCTTAATATTTTCATATTAATCATAGTGTCAGACATATCTGGGTGTAAAGCAGATAATCTGTCTTTTTGTTTGAAGAACCAAGTAAGTGGTTTGTCTTTTTCTGAGTTAAAAATGGCACTTTCAAAAGCATTCTCCATTTTAAACCTCCAAGAATTATTGGCCCATTTGGTAATCACTTCAGATTTCCACCAAGACCAGTCATGTCTTCCATGATCCATTCTCATCTTGTAATACCATTTCTTTGCAGTCTTGGTAAACAAACAATGTAATTTTCCTACTATGATTTCATCAGGTATATTAAAGTCTTCTTGCAACATATCAATAGTCCTGATGAATTCAATATGGTTGTATTCCCCTTCACCAGAGAATGTTGGCCATTCTTCTAATTTGGGAATATCCTTTGCAGAAATAACATTCTCTCCTAAGAATGGAGTCAAACTTTCTTTGACAGAAAGTTTTTCTTCAGTCAAAGGTGTAGAATGTCTTGGCATATGTGGTTCATGATTCTTATGAATTTGCTCCACACTTGCAATTATTTCATTCTTCAATTTCTGCCTTTCACTGTCACTTTTTGCTAAATGTATAGCAAATTGATTGGTGTTCTTAACTATTTGTAAGACATGGTCTTCAAGAGTTTTAAGTCTATCATTTACTTTAAAGATGGAAAGATCCTCTGTGTCATCATTTTGACATTGGTTCTCAATTCTTTCACAAGCATTGCTAATTGACTCAAGGGTGACAGTTGTCAATTTATGCCAATCAGAATGTTGCTTGTCATTTTTCTTTAAATCATTGATGTCTAATGTAATTTGCTTCAACTTTGACTCAAGTTTGCCAATTTCTACACTAATAATTCTATGTACATCATTTATTTGCGTGGAAAAGTCCTGTTCATCCTTTCCTGCTCTTTGGCTGTGAATTCCATAAGAGTTCTGGCCATATTGAAGACACTGTCCACGGCTGAAGGCTCCAATCTGGGGATCCTGTACCCTTGTGGGTAAGGTCTGTGCCAATTGGCTTTGCCTTTGCCCTTGCCTTGATGGTTCTTGGGACCTCTCTGTTTCTTTTGAGGTCCTTTGGGCTTGTCCTTGGATGCTTCTGGAGCTGGTTTGGAGCTGGTAGATGCCACTGGTGCCTCTGTCTCCAAAGTTGGAGTCATTTCCAATTCTTTCTTCTGGTCTATGGATAAAAGACTCTGGTTCTTCAACCAATTCTTTATCTTTTTGACCTTGTCTTTGCAAGACAGGGGGCTCCAACCTCCTAAGAGTTCTATGGTCTTCTCCTGACCCAGAAAGCTCTTGATGTGTAAGTAGGAGTTCATGGCCCCCTGCCAAAGGCTTGGGCAGATTTCCCACTCCTCTTCTTTGGCTGCTCTGAACCAATTTTTGTACTGGCTCTGACATATTTCTATTGCTGCCACTTGAAAATGGTTCAGCCCTGGAAATATTATCATAAATTAGTTCAGGCTCAGAATTCACGTCAAAATCTGTTGGTACAGACCTTGGGGAATGGGGGGCAACTCTGGCATCCTCCAGATGTGCCTTTCTTGTGGAAGATTTGGCACTTCTGGATTTGGTCTTGCCTCTTCCTTGTCCACATCCATCTGGTTGGACTGAATAGTTGCTTCCATTTCTGGTATGCACCATTTTCACGTCAATTTAAAGATAAAAGGTGAAAATATAAGGTAAAATACACACCTTTTGGTGGTAATTTAGCTTTTTCTGAGTTGAATAAGGTGCCTCTTTTAGCAATCTGCACCTCAATACTGTCTTCAGATTCTGCTTCTGAAGATTCTGGACTAGTGATATATCTTTTACTGAGTCTGTTGCCAGCTGCACAGTATTTGATTAAAGACACTAAAAGAAATTATAAAAGAGAAAAAATTATTTTTTATACTTTTTAAAATATTTTTTAAAGATTTTTTATAAGTTTTATATTTTTTAATATTAAAAAAATTATTCTTTTTAAAGAAAAAAAATTAAAATTTAAGATTTTGAATGAAAATTAATTCAGAGTAACTCAAAGAATAATTTTATAAGTTTTTGGATGTGAAAAAGCCACGTGTAAAAACAATATAAAATTAAACCAAATTCCTCAATGAAAAAGATTTTAAAACAATTTCAAAAATAAAAATATTTTAACTCCAAATTGAAAGAAAAAAATTAATTAAATTAATATATTTTAGAGCTTAAAAATATATTAATTAAGGGTACAAGGTTCAAAAAACACGGCCAGGCCCCCAAATGTAAGATGTGACTATGAAACTGATGATAATATTACTATTAATCAACAGTACTATGTCTGTTCTTATGAAATATAATAATAAAATATTATTATAACCACAATTAAATAATTAAAAAATTATTTCTTTCACGTGTTAAGCACTACTAGTGATTTTAACAGTGAGCAAGTAATTGTCTACAAGAATCAATTACAAGAAGAATTTAATAATAAAAACTTCTTTATTAAAATAATAAAATTATTTTAATATATAATTATCTTTTGCAAGAATAATTATAAAGATAATTCTTGAAGAAAACTATTACTAGAGAAAAACTTTAAGAATTAAAGATAAATGACTCACTAATACTCCAAAGAACTTATTGATAATAAAAGTAGAGAAATTTGACGTGGAATTGTGGATTTAAGGGATCAAAAGGATTTATAACAGTATTACAACAATATATAGTTGGATTCTATGATTTCACGTCTTTCTGATTGATTCTGAAAGAATTAAAACACTTAAGAATAGTTGAACTAATACTTACTTGTTGGTAATAAAGATTTAATAAATTGATAAGATGATTATGAAAAAACAGCAAGAAGAGGCTTCTTTTAAGTCAACAACAGCTCACAGAGGCGTGCCATGGAGCAAACTGAAAAACCAGTGAGTGAGAAAACAATAAACCTTTTTGGATTATTGATTGCATCATCTGTTGTCATGTAAGATTATCATAATTACTTAATTGATGCTTTTACGTGACTACCAACCCCAATATGGTTAAGAATAAAAGGAGTAACACTTGTAAATCTTCTTTTATTCTAAAATAATCATTGATTTCTCAAAGTTATCAATGTTATTGCCAATTTCATCACAGGTTGTAATTACTGTGAATTTTTGAAGATTCAGTGTTTCACGTAGAATATCCAAAAATGGACTGTAAGTAAAACTTTTAATTTTACTAGTAAAACTGTAATTCTTTTTGGTTGTACCATAGATAATACAGTTCTCCTTTAGTCCTGAAAGTTTCAGAAAGATTCATTAAGAATTGTATTTTTAATGAATTTTTGAAGGTTTTACCTCATTTCTACGTAGAATTGCAAATAGCAGTGTTTTGCTGGTTGCTATGAGGTAAATCAATGAATATGGGTCCCAAAAGGGTTTTAATTACTCTTTTGGGGTTTATCCATGGAAAGTCATTAGTAATTGACATGGTTACAGGAGTGTAAGTAGCTCATTACCTCCTTGGCACGTCAAAATAGCAGGTTATTTGCTATTTTCTGATGTTTTACAGTAGTTGTAACTTGGTAACCAAGTTCCCAAAGAGTTTTAGTTTACCAATTGGGCCAAGATGAGCCATGGATCCATGCTCTGGAGCTATCCACGCCTCTGAGGCCTCAGAAGTTGGGTACCCTGGCTCTCTTTGATGTCTTTTGTCCCCCTTGCCTATTTTTTACGTCAAAATAGTAATTTAAGCTTAAAGTGAGATATCCACTATGGGTGTACCAAAAGTCCATGTAAGAATACCATGATATTAAGTGCTCAAAACATGCATAACACTATTCTTAGTGTATATGTAACATGGGATTTCTCACTTTCCCATTATTTTGGCTAAAAATCAAGAAAAACAAAAATTTTCACGGATCTTTTATGTGGTATTAATGATGTGGTATTGAAGTATTTTCCATTTTACCACCTCAAATACTTAAATTGAGCTTATTCACTCTATGGAGCTACCCTAGGTGAATTTCTGTGTAGAATCCAAATCTGGTCTTAAATCCATGGATTTACTTACTCAATAAAAAGTTATTCATCTTTTCTGAAATTGAAAATGATGAATTTTGGATATATGCATGACTTATGAGTTTTGCATAATTCAAAATTTCTTTTTAAGATAATTGTGGCCTATTTGGGTATGTAAAATATACCTCAAGGCTCACAGCTCCTACTTATTTCTGGTCTATTTCCAAAGTAAGGCCTGAGACTATGTTTCCCAGTTCCAGTAATTCTTGTTGGCCAAAATTGCACCTTTTAAGTGAAATCTTTATATTAATGGGTGTGCACATACTTAGTACTCTGTCTATGTACTGCACATGGTCTTCCCATGTCTCTAGGTATATAATGACGTCGTCAATTCATACTACCATCCAGCCTTCCAATATTTATTCTTGAAATATTGTGTCCATCATCCTTTGGAAGTGGGCTGGTGCATTTCTGATGCTAAATGGCATCCTGGTGTACCAATATATGCCCCTATGGCATATGATTCTGAGTAGCTTAATGGAGTTTGGTTTAACTCCATTCTGGTGGAAGCCTTTCATACAATCCATCTTGGTTATGTATTTGGCTTTTGCCAGTTTTTCTAGGGTAAGGGGTATCCTTGGTATAGGGTACCTTTCAGCTTTTTTGTAGTTATTGAGAGCTCTGAAATCCCCACAAAACCTAGATTTTCCATCATACCAGGTGATAAGGACAGGAGTGGTGATCTCCACTATTTCATTGTGTCCTATCTTCCTGATGACATCCATTTCTAGGAGTTCATTGATGCGTTTTTCAATATCCTTCCTATTTACCAGACTTTCTGGATATGGAGGTCTTCTCAGCATGGATGGATAGGGTCTCTCCACATCTGGATATGGTTCTATATGGTGGCCTCTGATTTTTCCTAATGGTTCTTCATCATTGGCAAATGCTGGTCTGTTTTTCCTCAGCATCTTCAGTAAACTAAGTTTTTGTTTACTGGGGAGGGTAGTACTGAATTGGCCTTCCCTGAAATCATTCAGTAATTCTTCTAGAGGGTCATGGGTTGATAATTGGTATATTTCAAGCTAAAATTTCTTTTCCTTGTTTGTATCAATAGTAATTTGCCTGTTTTTACTATGGTAAATATCAATGCCATAAATCCTCTGGTAGTCTGTTCCCCATAAAACCCTTGGATGTGGGCATCTTCAAGCACAAAAAACTCTGGATTGTGTCTGATATTACCTTTCCTGTGGGGTATAATTCTCTCCTTGATAATTGTGCAAATGAATGTCATCTTCCCTGATGCACTTTTAAAGTTCTTTGCTTTTGTTGGCCCAAGTTTGTTTTCCCAATTTCGGAAGTGATGATCCAGATAATTTCTGGCCACTATTGAGCAGTGTGCTCCGCTGTAAATGATCACTGGGTTTGAGCATTGTCTATGCAAGCAGTCATCTTTGTGGCTGTCCCATGTATGTATGAAATTCCTTTAGTTGGTGTAACTAGAAATTTTTGTGCATCTTGCGTGTGTTTATGCAAGCTTTTGTTTTCAGTGTTCTGTGACATTCCAGCTGCTAACTGTATGTCCTTAATTTCTAGTGGTGTTTCCTCTTGGTAATCTACTTGAAATTCATTTCTTGGGTCTTGGTCTTCATCAGATTGTTCTCTGATGGAGTCACCCATAGAGTCTGATTCCAAATTCTCTGTGGGGATTTGTCCTCTCGGATTTTCTCAATGGCAGACACTTTCTTTTCCTTTAGACAGTTGTTGGCATAATGGTCTGGTGAGCCACAATTGTGGCAGGAATTTTTGTTCTTAGCCACTTCTGCCACCCTTTCTCTGGGTTTGTCTTCAAATTCCACCCTGAAAGGTTGTTTCTTTTTGAAACGACTTCTTTAATATGGGGAATATTTCCCAATATTTGTTCTTTTCCTTATAGCTTGTAAGATATTTGCAATGTCATCCAGAGTGCAATTTTGGTTGCATCTAAATTTCACTGCATGCTCTAATTCTCCTGGCATTTGTTCCAGGAGTTTTTGATTCCTCATCTGAATGTTCATTTGAGGATCAATGGATATAAGTCTTTTAAACTGTCTAAGAAACCATTCTCATGGATTTTTGTCCACAGAATAATTGTCATTCTCAAATGACATGGTTTCTTGCCATATCCAAGTACCATTACTATACTTTGTGTTGATTTGACTCTTCTACCATGGCCAGTTTCTTGTGCCATGGATTTCTTTCATTTCTTTTTCCCAAATACTGGCATTTTCTTTGAATTCTGTATTAAGTCTAGTAGCAATCCAGTGGTCTGGTATGCTTGGTACATCCATGAAGAGTCCATCAATATAATCAGTGAGTTCCACGTGATCACATTCTCTTGTGCCAGAGAACTTGGGACAGCTTGAGGCCTCTTGAAACTGTTTTAAGTTTTCCTTCTCAGAATAAGACATATTGTCTCCATCCTGGTATTGAGATGGGGATCTTGCCTCATTCACCAATATGGCATCTGGTTTGATGTTCTTTTGGTGGTATGGATTATCCAAAACATGGCCTTGTGGTTGGGGCTTCATGCTATGGTAGACATTAAAAGGCTTTTTCATGTCTGGATACAGACAATCACTGTCCCTTTTGCTGTAGTGTTGTTCTTCAAAGACTGGATTGAGTCTTTTGTTGGTCTCTTCAGAGGCTTTGCTCAATTGAGCATGTCCCTCTTGAAGACGTTTGTCCATTTTTTCCATAGAGGCTGTTAATGTTTTCATCCTCTCATGGATTGTATGGAGTTCTGAAAACTGTTTCTGAGCTTTCTCAGCATATTGGGACATTTTTAACCACACTGCATCACTGTTTAGGTTACTCTCAGGTGTAACAACATTATGTTCAATCTGAGTAGGGGTAATATTTCTATTGATGGGGGTACAGATTCTAGAAATATGTACAGCTATATATGGTTGTTGGGTACTTCTTTCACCAAGTCCAACAGCTTCTGGATCATTGGGTCTGACTCTTTCTGCCTTTGGTTGAAAGAGGTCTTGTTTTTGCCTTTTATCCTTGTCTTCTCCTGGAAACTACCTGGAATTGTGAAGAATGGTGACTCTTGGCCACCAATCTGCTGGTTCCTGAATGGTGTAAAGCCACTGGAGTTCTGGTTTGGCCTACTTCTTGTGAGCCTGAATGAATCTGAGTATGCTCTTTCTGGGTCAGCTGTTCTTCCATAGCTTGGATAGTGGCTTGATTCTCAATTATCCTGTTTGCCCTCACTTCTGGGTAGGATCCCAACCTTTGGTGATTAACATGAGGTGTTTGTAGTATATCTATTTGAGACATATCTTCTGGAAACTTGCCCCAAGTTCTGCCCAGTGGGATGCTAGGTGGAGCCTCTTGTTGTCCATGCTCCATTGAAAAAGGTCTTTGAGGAGTTTGTGGAGCTGGAGAACTTGATCTATATCCTTCCAGTCCTCTGGTCTGAGGTTTTGGTTGAATTGGAATGTGAATGGAAGATTGGGTATTATTTCCCTCAATGTCTTGCCATCCACCACTGTGTCCAAGGTGTCCTCCTCCAGGTATTCTGTCTTGTGGTTTTGGAAAAGCCTTCTCTGTCCTCTGGCTGGTTCCTTTGGAAGCCAAGGTTTCTGAGATGTACAGGCGACATATCAGTGTTTTCAAGCAGTGAACAACTTAATTTTCTTAGGATATTTACGTTTGAATGTGCCTTGTAAAATTTGCTGTATACTGCTTTTTGAAATTTTCCTTTAGAGGTTACAACCGGGTTAATGATTGTAATCTTCCCTGTACAAGTGGTTAATTTTGGTTTACCTTGTATTGATGCAGATTTTCGTGGTTTTCTGTTCCTCTTAGTGGAAATTGGTGTCCACCTTTTAGCTGTGATAAGGCCTTTGGTTCTGAGGGTGTCAATGGTGTGTTGGCCTGTGACTGGGTCTCAAGTGGGATGAAGTTTTCTCACAATGAATCCAAAAAGGAGAAAGAGGGCTCAATGTCAGTTAAGCCTTCTTAAAAGGCTGTTTTCATGTCTGAGAATGGCCTCTGGGAAATACATTTCTATATTATGCCCTTGTATTATGAAAGTGCAATTGAAATTAACAATTACATGTCAGAAATTCAGCTTATGGATATCTGGTACACTGTTTATATACCAGTATCTCACAGATCAAGTTGTAGTTAGCAAGTATAATCCAAAAAGTGGTTCTGTAAAGGGCAATTGAGCTTATCAATATACACAACCATGCCTCTATTACTGTTGGTTTTACAGTAAGACGTGTCCCTTTCAATCAAGGAATGGACAGTACTGATGGCTTAAAGTGTTCAAATATGTAAAACACGCCAAAAATAAGGGTTTTTGTGGTGATCAAACCATGAAACAAGGAAATGAAAAACAAAAAAACACAGTGGTATATAACATATACCATTCAAAAAATAAATATAAGATATATGTTATTATTTATTTTTTAATGAAATTTTTCCTAAAAGAAGAAAAAAATGTCAGAAATAGAAGAATAATAAGAAAATCCTCACTTTTACGCATAAAAAGGTGCAAAAAAGTCCAAAAAAGATGGCCAGGCCCCAAAATGTCAGGTTGAGTCTATGAAAAATGATAATAGATGTATTTACAACCTAAACTATGACTGTGACACAGTAAAATGTATTATAAAAAGTTTAATTGATGATAATAAAGGCTAGTGATAAGATTTTCAGTGCTTTACTTTTGAGAAATAGTGGTGGTGAGCACTATTGAAAGCCCTGGGTGCAGCTTCACCTGTTGGGTTACAATAATAAAGACTACAATAATTAAAATTATAACTATACCTGATTATTTTCCAAGACTATAACTTTTTTTAACAGTTGTACTATGTAGAGATTCAAGAGCAGAATGATGGAGGCTTTTCTGGTGGAGAAAAAGTCCCTTTTTATCCTACAATTGGGTGAAAAAGGCTGTTAGACCTTTCCATATGGAGGAAGTGAAGGATTTTCACTTCCATGGACTGGATTGTGGTTTTCACCAGGCCTGTATAGCCTGTATTGGGCTCAGAGGTGGTTTTGAAACCAAATCTGGGCAGTTTTCACCAATACAGGGTGAAAAGCTTCATCTGGGGACCACATAGCCCTCTTCTGACATGTATGACGTGTATAACGCTGTAAAGAGCCTGTAAAGGACCCCAGTATTGACCAAACTATGAGGTAATGAAGTATAAGCAGGCTTACTCCTCTGTTTGACACCTAATAATCATAATTGTGGGAGAATATCCCTCACTGAGGCTGTATTGGTCTAATTGTGAGATTTTGACCTCAAGACTGCCATAGCTTTGTCAGTTTTTGAGATATCAAGATCAAAGCTGGTTCATTGTGTAGGCCTGGAATTTTTCTACACAAAATAACCTCATTTTGTATGGCTATTATTAAATATGGCAGACTTATGCCATGTACAAGAGTTTTTTGTACATATGTATGGAGCTTGTTTGCCCCATAACCTTTGTTATAGATGAGATATGCGGAAACAGATGGAACTTTCAGATAACCCTGATTGTGCTCTTTCCAAAAAGACCCTAACTTAGGTCTCTCACACTAAAACTGTAGAAGTTAGAGGAGAGGAGAATATTTTGTTACCCTTTATTTGACCTTATTTTGGTCATAACTTCAGTAATCCTGATGCTATCTCAATTTTGTTAGTACCATTGGATAGCCCTGACTTAGAGATTCATTTTGAATACCCATTTGATTGGGTTATGCCTCTTCCTCTGGATTTCAGATGGGAGGTAAAAGATAAAGTTTATGCTCAGCAACAACCTTGAGCAGGAATAACTTTGCTATTACTTTTCCCATTATGGTGGTACTTGTATTTTTGGAAAGAGGTGAGTTTCCTCTTTACTTTGCTACTTTTTGAACTGGTTTGGCTCAGCTCCATGTTTTGGTGGTATCTTGGCTCTACCATTGGTTTATGGTATTTAGCTGTAATGATTGTGCTCTGGCTTTGAGTCACAGGCTGACAAGGATTGTTTAGAGCCACAAGACCTTGATCTGGATACCTTTCACACAATAGTGGATGGAAATACAATGCAGGAAATCATACGCACTCTTCCATGAACCTTCCAATTGAACAGAAATCTCAAGCCACAGAACTGGAAGGATATGGATCAAGTTCCTCAGCTTCAAAAACTCCTCACAGACTTATTCCAATGAAGCATGGACAAAAAGATATTAAACCTAGCCTCACAGTGGGCAGAACTTAGAGAAAGTCTCCATAAGATATGTCTCAAAGAGATACCCTTTAAAGATGTTATGTTAATCTTTAAAGGATGGAATCCCACCAGGAAGTTCAAAGTCCTGGAGGAGAGTGCAACCAGGACAGCATAAAATGGAGACACTATCCAAGCTATAGAAGAACAATTGAACCAGACAGAGCCTACCTTGATTCCTTCAGGCTCACAAGGAGTAGACAACCCAAGATCTCCAATGGCTTCACACATTCAGGCAACAGCATATCAGTGGCCAAGAGTCACCATTCTTCACAATCTCAGGTAGTTTCCAGGAGAAGAAAAGGATAAAAAGGGAAAAACAAGACTTCTTTCAGCCAAAGGCAGCAAGAGTTAGGCCCAATGATCCAGAAGTTGTTGGACTTGGTGAGAGAAGTAAAAAAGAGCCATCAATAGCTGTAAATACCTTTAGAATAAGTAGCCCTATTAATAGAAATATTACCTGAACTCAGAATGAACACTATGTTATTACAACTGAGAGTAACCAAAACAGTGGTCAAATGTGCTTAAGAATGTCCTAACTTGCAGGGAAAACTTCAAAGAAGATTGATGAACCTCACAGGAGAAATTCAAGGTTGAAAAAATTGATAATTTTAAAGAAAGAAACCATAAAAGCCATCCAAGACATCTTTTCCAGATTAAGCAAAACCTCTGAAGAAGCCAATTAAAGACTAGATGATGTATTTGAAGAGTAATACCACCAAAGGAGGGACAGGGATTTTTGGATCAAGAAAGAAAGAAATTGTTTCATGTCTACCAAAACATGAATTCTAAACCACAAGGCCATACTTTGGATAATCAACCTGAAGAAGACATCAAACCAGATGTATTGCTGGATAATTATGCAATATCTCCATCACAATCCCAAGATAGAGATAACATGACTTATTCAGAGAAGGAATAACTGAAAAAGCCTCCAGAGGTTCACATGTAACTCGCTGATTGTATTGATAGACTCTACATTGATGTAACAATCATACCAGATTACTGAATTACTGCAAGGTTAAATGAAGCATTGAAAGTGAATGATAGTATTTGGTACACATAAATTAATGAAATCCATGGCAGAAGGAACTGGCCATGGTTGAAGAGTAACATAAGCCAGAAGTACAGTAACGGTACTTGGATATGGCAAAAGACCATGTAATTTGAAAATGACAAGTACTCAGTGGACAAATATCCAAATTAGTGGTGTCTTGGACAGTCTAAAAGACTCAAATCCATTGATCCCCAAATGAACATTCAAATGAGGATTCACAAACTCTTGACAAAGATGCTAGTAGAACTAGAGAATGCAAGAGAATGCAGATGCAACCATAGTTGCACTCCAGATAATATTTCCAATACCTTACAAGATGTAAGGAAAAGGAACAATATAGGGAAATATTCAACATGAAAAAGCAGTAGTTGCAAAGAGAAACAACCATTAAGAATAGAAATGAAATAAAACCCAAATAAAGAGTGGCAGGAGGGACCAAGAAAAAAAAATCTTGTCACAATTGTGGATGAACAGGCCACTGTGCTATCAACTGTCCAAAGGCAAAGAAAGAATTGTATGCAATTGAAAATGTCCCAGAGGAAGAATCACCAAAAGAGAATTATGAATCAGCATCTATGGTTGATGCCATCAGAGAACACTCTGAAAATGACCAAGACCCAAAAGAGGAATTTTTTGTAGAATAAAAAGAGGAAACACAACCAGAAATTCAAGATGTACAGTTGGAAGAAGGAATGCCACAAGATACTTCAGACAAAAACTTGTGTAAACACACACAAGATGCTCAAACCTTCCTAGTCACACCAACTAGAGGAATGACATTTATACATGAAAAAAGCAACAAGATGACTGATTTTATTGACAATACTCAAGACCCATTGATCATTGATGGTAATACATACTTCTCAGAAGTGGCCAGAGAATACCTGGATAACCACTGCCCAAATTGGGAGAAGCATCCCTTGCCAACCAAGTCAAAAAACTTCAAAAGTGCATCAGGGAACATGAAATCCATTGGGACCATTCTCAAACAGATAATCATACCCCATAGGAAAGGTAATATCAGACTCAACCCAGATTATGTAGTTCTTGAAGAATCTCACATCCAGGGATTCTTACTGGGAAAATACTACCAAACAATGCTTGGAATTGACACTTACAATAGTACAAACAGGTTCATTACCATAGGTACAAACAAACAGAAGAAATTTTCACTTTATAGATACCTGTCATAACCATCAAAATTCACCCTCTTGGACCTCAATATGGTGGTTCCATGCAATATTCAATACATTGCAATTTGGCCATATCCATAATCATTTTCTAAATTGGCAATTTCATCCTTTTTTGCCTTAATTTTATGGTCATTTCACCATCTGGGCCCAACTTGGCCCCTTCATCACCACCAGGCCTTTCCTGGCCAGGTTTTGCTTTTGGGAAGTCTTTTGTATTCTCCATTCAACAGGTCAAATAAAGCTCAAAAGCCTGTATTTGGCTTTTTAAGCTGAAAATACAGATTTTCACATTTTGCACACTTTTGTGCATTTCTGTTCATTTTGCACATTTTCCACATTTTAGGCCATTTTCTCATGCAAGATGGGAAGTATGGCCAAGTGGCCATATTTGTCTGTTTGACACTTAAATGCAAGATTTGCACATTTTGCGCATTTTTTGCGCACTTTGAACAAATAAAGTTTTAAGGCTGCATAAGCTGTATTTGGCAAAAAACCCAAAAGACACTTTATAAACTTTGGAGCCACTAAAGCCAATTCTTCACTCTTATCCTCTGGGTATCAATTCAAAAGACCTTTGGCCCCTTTCATCCTCCAAAAACCAAATGTTCCTTTAATGGTGTCATACACCATCATGCATCCTTTTTACCAGAAATCCAATGGCCCCAATATAAAATGGTTATTTTTATTTTTTATCAGGTCATCAAGGCATTAACTCATCCAGAGTATTCATCAAGGCTTGAGACAAATGTCAATCTCAAATACCAAGGACGCTATCAAGCAATCATAGGTTATTCTCATTTACAGTATTCCTCCAAAGGAATACTGGAAGTACATTTGCAAGGGATACTCAAGAGCCAGTTCCAAAAGGATTTTTCAAGGGTCAGTGATCCATCCATACAACTTTCCAATCACATTCATTAAATAAAGTCTGGATTCATCAAAACCTTTATTTCATTCATACACCATGGGAACTTCATTCAACCCAGTTCAATTCCCTATCTGGCAAGGTATACACTTCATCAAGCAGTCCTATACAGCCTCAAGGATTCAATACAGACCAGCTGTGAGCCTGAAGGAGTCAAGCTCTCAACGTTTCACATATACCAGCCTCCTTTGACCCTGGAGGCTTTTCCCGCAGTTAATTAATCAATTTTGATTTTATTTTATCTTCATTTTCTTTTCATTCTGTTAAATGAATACTGATATTATCATGTCAGTCATTCAGCACCACTTTCCTTTATTTCTTTGCCTGTCAATGGATATTTGGTGGTCATATCCTTACCAATTCCATTGTTCATTTTGGGAAGTTGAAACAGTGATTAAGGAGTTACCTGGTTGCCGCTTTAGCCATTTGGATTCTCTTTCCTCTTATTGCATCTCATCTTTGTACCTGCATATTTCTTAGAAGAATTCAATTATTTTATTTTATTTTCTTTATTCTTTGGAGTCTTGAAAGTGAGTTCCCTGCTTGCTGAGTGCAGGACACACTTGCTTTCCACTACAGCCCCTGTGACAATACCATATGTCTTACCAAGACGCTCTAGAAGAATTTCTGAATGAATTTATAGAGGATCAATTCAGTACTAACCTCAACAGTAAACAGAAATTTAGCTTAATGAAAATACTGAGGAAAAATAGACCAGCTTTTTCCATTGGTAAAGAAACTTTGGGAAAGATCAGATTCCATAATATAGAACTGTATCTGGATGTGGAAAGACCTTATCCACCCATCCTCAGAAGACCTCTATATCCAGCAAGCCTGAAAACTAGGACAGAAATTCAAAAACACATCAATGAACTCCTAGATATTGATGTTCTGAGGAAAATAGGACACAATAAAACAGTGGAAATAACCACTTGTGTCCTTATCACCTGGAATGATGGTAGATCCAGTTTGTGCAAATATTTCAGATCCCTGAATAACTACACAAAAGCTGATTGGTACCCTATACCAAGGATAACTAATTCCCCAGAAAAGCTGGCAAAAGCCAAAGACATAACCAAGATGAATTGTATGAGAGGCTTTCACCAGAATGGAGTTAAAATCAACTCCATGAACTACTCAGGATTATATGTCATTTGGCCATATATGAGTACACCAGAATGCCATTTGACATCAAAAATTCCCCATCCCATTTCCAAAGGGTGATGGACACAATATTTCAAGAGTAAATATTGGAAGGCTGGATGGTGGTATATATTTAAGATATCATTATAAACTCAGAGACATGGGAGGACAATATGAAGTACATAGACAGAGTCCTTAGTAAATGCACACCCAACAATATGAAAATTTCACTGAAGAAGTGTAGTTTTGGTGAAGAAGAACTATTGGAACTACAGCATAAAGTCTCAGGCCTTAGCCTGGCCATAGATCAGAAAAATGAAGTAGAAGTATTGCAAAACCAGTATCAAGTAAAAAAAAGAGACACAATCCTTCCTTGGGTTTGCTAGCTACTACAGAAACCACATCAAATACTTTCCCCACCTAACTAATATCTATACAAATTATGTTCAAAAGATGTAGTTTTTTCAAATTACCAAGGAAAGGAGGGATTCAAATTAGAGGATAAAATATGAACTCACAAATGCATCAGATCCCATATTACCTGAGTTTTAACTACCATTTGGGTTATATATAGATGAAGCTTGAAGTCAAGGCCTAGCAGCAGCCCTTCACCAAAGAAAAATTGTGGATGCTGAACCAAGGGAAGGAGTAATATGCTACATCTCCAGGCAATGGAAAAATTCAGAGGCCAGGTATGGAGCTACTCAGATTGAATGCTGATTTTCAGTCTGGGCTGTGAAAAAATCTATTATTTTCTGGAGGGTGCAATCTTTGAAGTCTACACAGACTGCACAGCCTTCAACTCTTTACCTAACATGAATTCTATAGACATTTGTGAGATGGCAAACAGCCATCCAAGAGTGTAGAGGTAATATGATAATCATATAAAAAGAAGGGGAAGGCCACACCAATTCAGATGGCCTCAGTAGATTTCCACTGGAAAATTTCAAAAGCAACCCAGCTTATGAACCTGAATTAGCTGCCAAAATTCCGATCCGCTCCATGGAAATAGACAGGCAAAAGAACTTCAAATTTTGTGAATGGGAACCAGGATTTGGTACATCAGACAGTGATAGCACTGAACCAGATTATTTCAAGCAAAAACATTGTAGCATATTTTTGGAACTACTTCACCACAAGTACAGAAGCCCACAACTGGAATCCCAGTTAGAGGAGCCCTCTGTCAGGCTGAGTCTATGATAAAGGTTTTTAATAGTATTTAAACGCTTTAACTATGACTTTGACACAGTGAAATGAGTTTAAAAAGAGTTTTATTTATAAAAATAAAAGGTTGTAATTCTTATTAAAGGGCTTTAATATTGTATAATAGTGATGGTGAGCGCTGCTGAAAGCCCTGGGTGCAGTCTTACCAGTGGGGTTATTATAATAAGAGCAACAATACTTAAGTTTAAATTATAACCTGGTTATTTTCCAAGAGTATAACTGTTTTGAAAGCTGTACTACATAGGAACTCAAGAGCAGTATGAGCAAAACTGTTCTGGCTGTGAAAACACTCCTTTTTATCCAAAAATGGAGTGAAAAGCCTTCTAGACCTTTCCAGGAAGAGGAAGTGAAGATTTTGCACTCCCAAGTACTGGCTTGTAGTTCTTACAAAGCCTGTATAGCCTTTATTGGGCTCAGATGTGGTTTTGAAACCACATCTGGGCAGTTTTCACCAATACAGGGTGAAAGGTTCCTCTGGGGACCACATAGCCTGATTCTGACGTGTATTACGCGTAGAGTCCTGTACAAAACCTGTATGAGACCCCAGTATAAAATGAACTATGAGGTATTGAAGTAGAAAGATGATTCTTTGTCTTTTTGACACCTCATAATCATGGTTATGGGATATTATCCTACTATAAGGCTGTATTGGCCAAACTGTGGGATTTTTACCTTTAAGCAGCCATACCTTTGTCAGTTTTTAAGATATCGACCTCAAAATTAGTCCACTGTGTAGCCCTGAATGTGTTATAGACAATTGTACCTTGTTTGGTATGGTTATCATTAAATATGGTAAAGTCATGTCATGTGTAAGTTTTCTTATACACATTTAAGATTTGTCCAAATACTGAATGAAGCTTGTTTGTTCCATGTCTTCCTTTCTAGATGAGATATGGAGAAATGGATGGAGCCATAAGATATCCCTGATTGTGCTCTTTCCAAAAAGACCCCACTTTAGCTATCTCACACTAAAACTGTAGAAGTTATATGAGAGGTGAATATTTTAACCACCCTTATTTGACCTTATTTTGGTCATACCTTCTGTAATTCTGGTGCTAGCTCAGTTTGGCTAGTACCATTAGATAGCCCTGACTCAGAGGTTCATTTTTAATACCCATTTGATGGGGTTAAGCTTTGTTGTCTTTACTTCAGATGGGAGGTGAAAATTAAGGTTTATGCTCAGCAAAAACTTTGAGAAGGAATAAATTTGTTATTCTTTGTCCTATAATGATGAGACTTGTATATTTGGAAAGAGGTGAGTTTCCTCTTTCATTTCATACTTTTTGAGCCATTTGGCTCAGCTCCATGTTTTCGTGGTATCTTGGCTGTCATGCTTGTGCTCTGGTTTTGAGTCACAGGCTGACATACCCTCCCTCTGAAAAATTCTAATCACTGATGAGACTATTAAGTCCTCCTAGAGGCTGTGAATATAGTTAGATGAAGGTTCCCACCTGGTATGGCATCTTCTGCCAACCGCTTGTCTTTTTCAGCTGTCTGGTTCTTGAATCTGACTAAATACTGTTCTTGATCCTCACCATTAAGTCTGATCTTCCTCGAATTTATGATTTTCTTCACAGGTCCAGGGGAATTGTCTGCTTCCACTGTTTCTGGTAGAATGGGGTTCTTCTTCCTGGAGGGGAATTTGTCCTCCTCTGTCTGGAAGTATGGCTTGACTAAACTCACTGGAAAGACTGGGTGTTTCCTGGAAAATTCCTCTGAGGGTTTGACTTGCACTGCATTTTTCCCTATCAATTTAATGATAGTGAAGGGCCCTACAAATAAGTCTCTCATCTTATTAGGTCCTTTGAGATTATTAAAGTTCAGTGTAGACACTAATACTTGGTCCTCTTCTCTAAAGTCAGGTTCCATGTGTGATTTGTCCCACCTCTGCTTATTATATTCTTTTGCCTCAGCTATGAATTTGGAAGCTATGTTACAAGCCGTCTTCCACATTTCATGGAAATACTTGGTTGTATGCTGGATGGTCAGAAATGTTCCTTTCAGTGATCCACAGGCAATAGGGGATTCCACCCTTTCTCTACCACTGCAGGTGTTTTTACTTTGGTAGAGTGCTGAGTTGTATTATAGGCCAGCTGGACAGCTGGTAGAAGGGTAACCCAGTCATGGGTGTATCCTTCATGGTCCTTGTATTCCATGCCATAGGCACAGGATCTTCTAAGGATGTCCTCAATTGCCTTTATCATCCTTTCAGCTAATACATCTTTTTGTGGATAGTAAGCTGTGGAAAATGCAAGCTTGGTGCCATGCATGTCATACATGTTTGTCCAAAATTCAGATGTGAACTTTGGGTCCCTATCACTAATAATGATTTTTGGGACTCCACAGGTAGATATTATGTTATTCAAAAAAACAAAGCAGTATCCATGGATGTTTCCTCCTAGTGACATGGTAGGCACCTCATACTCTTGCTGAACCTAGTGAGTATGATCAAGCAGGGATTGAAGTTCCCTTTTCCCGCTGCAACAACTCCTGTGACTCAGTCCGTGTTGATGGTTTCCCATGGGTGTTTGGGATCTTCTATGTGTTGAAGCAACCCATAATTCTTCCAATGTTTCCAATTTGCCTTCTGGAATCCCTCACAATTGTGGATATATTCACTAAACTCTTGCTCCAATTTGGGCCACCAAGCTGTGCTTACTACCCTTTCCTTTGTCCTGTCTTCACTCATGTGTCCCAAATAGGGGAAGTCATGGAATTCTTGGATGATCAAGTATATATGGTCTCTGTCTATTATCTTGAGTGCACTAGGGTGCTTCTCTCTGTGGTAGAGCAGGCCATTTGTGTGAGCCTTTGAGATATGACCACATACCCAATAAGATCACAAGAAAGACTCAGAATAATTATACCTTTAAGATAATTATACTAAAATTACTTAGAATAATTATACATTAAAAATAATTACTTTAAAAATACAATAAATTGGTACAAAAATTGGTTTAACTTAAAAACCAATGAATCAACATGTGAAATAAATTATACCATTGGATTCCCTATGGCAAAATACACATATACCATTTTTATGGAATATCTGTAAAGTCAATATTTAATGAGTTATAAGGAATAATACCTTATAAAAACCACAAATCCTTATTTATTTCAAGAACCAAAGGAACAACAGGTGAAATAAATTGTACCGTTAGATTCCCCATGAATATTCACACATAAAACAATTAATGAGATGATTTCCAAAGTTAATACTTAAGGAATTAACCTCAATATATGCACTTTTTTGGTCAACGCATATATTCAAGGATCATAGCTAATATCTCTTAAACTATACAAGATAGAGTGATGAACCAAAAACAAAGTTACCACATAATTACTGTAATAACACAGATATAAACTTTTTTTTACAAATTATAATCAAGGTTAAAACCTATGATGAAATATTGATAAAAATCAACAGAGCTGTTGACCACTTTGGTGTGAAAGTGGTCCAAACTTAAAATAAGTACAAATTTGGTTTCTAATAGTTCATTTGTGAAGAATGATGTAATTTTTATTATTGAATCCAGGGTACAACCCCTTGAAATCATGGTTTGAAGTTTAAAATATTGAATTTCAACAGAAAAGATGAGTTACAAGAAAGATCATCAAAATTAGAATTTTGATGATGTGATAATATGCTCTTGGCAGCATAATAAGGTTATGTCAGGCTATCAGAATTCACTCTCTGAATTTCTGTAGCGCTTAAAACTTAAAAGTTATTAAAGATCAAAGTTTGAGCTTAAATTGAGCAGTTATGATCACCTACTGTAACCTTAAATTAAGTTTAACAGTCATATGAGTGATACGATTGGTGAATACTATTAGTTTATGATTAAAAATAATAAAATCCACGAAATTTGGGGTTCTGCCAAGCCTCTGATGTCATCAAGCTTAGAGCTATAGTGATAACTCTAAATAATGGTGTGATAATGATGTAATATGGTTGATCATGATGAAATCATCCTCAAACCTTAAAATATTGATCAATTCCAGTGGATATAATCAGTACACGTCTACTAGAATCCTGTTGGACTCCAGGAGGGAGGTATTTACTATAAATAGAGCTCTTTTTACTCTGTTTTCCCCTCAGACGCATAAAAAACATTAAATCAATTAAACCAAAGGTAATTCCTTTATTCTTTATATATAAAACTATAATATTATTAAAGACAAAAGACCACCTTGTTATAATCATCTCTTTTGACATGATTAAATCATTTATTTAATTGTTTTTGTTAAAAATCTCTCTAAAAACTCATTTCCACATGAAAATCAAGAATATTAGTAAATTTTCTTTATTTTTATTGTAAATACAATTTGAAAAGGTGGTATTTATATTTTTTGGCGTAAAATATTTCAAAATTATTATATTAAGTGTTAAAATTAGGTTATTTTCTCTTATTATAAGAATTTTCTCTTTATTATTATTTTATTAATTCTTTAATTAATATAAATAGTATTTATATTGATTTATAACTGTAATATTGGTAATATTATTGTTATTAATTGTTTTTTATTAATAAAAAACAATTTTTTACGCCTTTATTATTTTTTTGTAACAATAATAAAGATCCATTAAATATATTAATTATTTTATATTAATATATTTATCTTTATTATATTATATTTTATTATATAAATTATATTATTATATTTATTTAATAATATAACCATTTTACACCACAATTATAATAATTCTTTATTATTATAATTATTTTATCTTATTTATTTCATTCATAAGGACATTCATAGTACAATAAGTAAAATATTAGTAATTTTTACGTATTGTTTCATAGTCAAACCTTGCATTTGGGGGCGTGGCCGTGATATTTATACTAAAAGACCTTTTAAAAAGATTCTAATTGGGCTTATCCAATAATAAATTATATTTATAATCATAAAATTATGAACTAACTTTATATTTTATTGATTTTAAAAAGCTATTGAGGCATTTGGAAAGCAATTGTACTGTCTTACACATGGTTTTTCACATCCTTAGACTTGCAAGAACTTTCTTTGAGTGACTCTAGTGATTAAAAAAGATATTAAGAATCATATTCAACTTTTTATTTTATTCTTTGAAAATAAAAATATAAAAAATATTAAAAAATATTAAAAACCAATAAAAAAGTTATTTTTATTCATTTTTATTCATTTCTTTATACATTTCAATTTTTTAAAGATATAAATATAAAAAGACTTATATTTATTTGTCTTTGTTAGTGTTTGAAGATAACCCAACAGAAGACAACCAAACGACTGTTGAGAGATTGGTGGAAGAAACTTGTCAAAGTTCTCCAACACCAGTTATCACTAAAAGAAAGAAAGCTAATAAATTAGACTTTCCAGGACCCACCATTCAAGACTCTGAAGGTGAACACCTCTTTTATGATTGCCATGAAAAGAATTTTTATTCTAAAATAATTTTATTTTTCTTATTCCTTAAACTATGACTACCAGAAGAGGTTCCCAATACTCCATCCAATCAGATGGAGCTGGACTCAGAGGTAGAACTGATCCCTCAAAAGGGAAAAGAAAGGGCAACATCCCCAGTGGAACAGAATCCACACAAGGAAGTGCCTTATCCCAAAGGAAAGTCCCAGAAATGCCCATGATATCTGAACCTGAATTGGAACTAAGTATGAGTAACTCAAATAGGTACAAATCACATTCGGAGGGCTCAAATAGACATCTACATGAGCCAGTACAAGCAGTATTACACAGTGTACAAGGACAAAGATTGGGAAATGCTGCCCCAAATACACCAAGGAGTAATGAACTCCTGGCACATCCTGAAAAAATTCCTCAAAGAGGAGGAGATAGTGAAATACTCCAATGGATGGAATCCACTGTCATCCAAACCTCAAATCAAAAAGATCAAGGATTACCACGCCAAAAAGAGGGAGGCAACCAAGGAAGAAGCCCCAGTAGCTTCTACCAGCAAGCCCCAAGCCAACCCACTTCCCCAAGAAGGGAAGAAGAACAAGAGAAAGAATTGGAGGAATCCATATTCCCCAAGATACAGGATTCCCAAAATCCAAAAAGATGCCATGGACAATGTCTTCAATATGGCCAGATCTTTGATGGAATTCAAAGACAAAGAGGTGCAAAGAATGAGACAACCCCATTTCCCAAAGAAATAACCTTGTCTCCTGATGTTGTAAATACTTTAACAGAAATTAAAAATAGTATTGTACCCCTAAAAGAAATTAAAAATAGTTTATTATCATTACAAGAAATAAATAATAATTTATCTTCTTTAACAAAAATTGTTGTACAAAACAAGAAAGAGATTGACAACATAAAATATATGATTGAAAATAATAAACCAAAAGTATTAATTGACAATACTCAAAAATTAATACAAGGACAACAAGAATTGTACAGATACATAAGTGATATCAAAAAGAAAACTTTGACAATCAATTATGATGAGAGTATTGACAATCTTACAGAAAAATTAAACAAATTAAGTATTTCAGTAGAATAATTTGAAGAAAAGACTTCATCACACCAAAAATTACCTTTGGACCATGTGGAAAAAAGTGATGAAGCAAGAATGCATCTAAAAGATGATATTCAAAGTGAAATAAGGCTTATTACTGAAAAAATGGATAAAATGAATGAGGCTAATTTAAATATGCCAAAGTTATCAACTCCATTTTCCCATATAAGATGCCCTGTTAAAACAAAAGAGGAATTGACAAATCCTTTCATAACAGACTTGAGTCACCAAGAAAATAACCAAGTCTTAATGAAGGAAGAACCTCAGCTGAAAGAATGGCCAACATGCACAGGAGAACGTGAATATGACCACATGTCATTTATTAAAACAATTGACATTTTACAAGAAGACTATGCAATACCAGATGAATTAATCACTGCAAGATTACATTAATTGTTTGAGAAATCTGCAAAATGATGGTGTTATGGCATAAGACAAACAAATGGCAAAAATACCTGGTCTTGGTGGAAACAAGAAATAATCACCAAGTGGGCAAATGATGCCTGGAGGTACAAAATAGAAAATGCATTTGAAAACTCTTTCTTTTACCCAGACAAAGATAAACCTTTAACCTGGTTCTTAAAACAAGTTGAAAGACTTAATGCATTGTACCCAGAAATGTCACAAAAAATGGTGCATATGAAAATACTCAAGGAATGTGGAGGAGAGCTATAACATGCCCTAAGAAGCAGGTGTATAGAACAATGATCCACAGAAGAGTACATTCATGCACTGGAAGACATAGTGACAAGAACAAAAATTGGCAGGACTTGGAAGAAATTGGATATTAAAAGCCCAAATAAAGCATTTATCAAAAAAGATAAATCAAAAGAATCCTTCAAGCCCAGTACATCAAATAATAATGAGCAAAGAAAATGCCATAAATGTGGAGGTATTGGACACTTAGCCAATAATTGCCTAAAAAAGGCAAAAATCAATGAAATGGTGGAAGCAGAAAACCACAATGACAAAGAGGCGGAATCTGACTCTAAAAAAAAGACAGAATAATCAGAAACTTCTGAAAGTGATGAAAGCAATATAATTAATGCAGAAATTAATAATATTGATATAATTTATGAAGTACTAGATGTCAACTCAGATTTACCACAAGTTGGAACATCTGACACAAACCTGACAAATGTGCAAGATGCCAAACTGTACAAAACCAAACCTGCAAGAGGAATGGGGTATACAGCTGGAAAATCAAGTATAAGTATTGTCATGGTTAATAACCAAGAAACAAAGGTGAACTTAGATACAGGAGCATATTGCACCTGTGTTGGTAAAAGTTATTTAAGTACAATCCTTCCAGACTGGCAAGAAAAACTTATACCAATCCAAGGTGTCAAATTTAGTAGTGCAAGTGAAAGCATGATGCCCCTTGGAATAATTGACTCAACACTTATTTTCCCTCACCCTTCACAATGTGTCAGAATTAAAGTGGAATTTGTGGTAATGGACAACTGTACCAGTAATCACTTTATCCTGGGAAATGACTACTTATCAATCTATGGTATAGATATCTCTAACCAGAAGGATAGATATTTTACTATAGGAGACAATAAGAGACAAAAAGTTTGGCTTCTTAAATAACAAAAAACAAATTACAGTTATTAAGAAGGAATAAAAGATTCCAGAAAAGGAACTTTTTATATCTGAACAACTCAAAGAGGCAAAATTAAATCAAGAATTAACAGAAAAAATAAAAGAAAAATTGATTAACCTCTTATTTAAGTACAAAGATGCCTTTGCAACTGACAAAGAGCCACTAGGTGCTATAATTGGGCATGAAGTAGACATAATTCTTAATGTGGAAAAGCCTTACCCACCCTTACTCAGAAGACCAGCTTACCCAGCTAGTCAAAGGGCTAGAGAAGCCTGAGAGGTACACATTAAAGAATTAATGGACCTTGGAGTATTAAGAAAAGTTGGACATAATGAACAGGTAGAAGTTACTACTCCTGTCATTATAGCTTGGCATAATGGAAAATCAAGGATGGTAGGAGACTTCAGAGCCCTGAACACCTATACCATTCCAGATAGATATCCAATACCTAGAATCCATGAGACATTGACACAATTGTCACAAGCTAAGTTCATTACAGCTATGGATGCCTTAAAGGGTTCTCATAAAAATGTCTTAACAGACAATGCAAAAAAACTACTGAGGATAATAGTCCACTGTGGAATTTTTGAATACTTAAGAATGCCATTTGGGATAAAAAATGCACCTTCCCATTACCAAAGAATGATGAATACCATATTTCCTGAAGAATTATCAGAAGGATGGTTAATTATCTATATTGATGATATCATAGTTTGCTCAGAAACTTGGGAAAATCACCTTACAAGACTAGAGAGGGTACTACAGAACATAGTCCAAATGAATATGAAATTTCCTTGAAAAAGTGTCATTTTGCATATAGTGAATTAAAAGCACTAGGACATGTTGTATCTGGACTTAATCTAGGCATAGACAAAAATAAAGTAGCAGCAGTACTAGTTAAACCAATGCCTCAAACCAAAAAAGAAATGCAATCATTTTTAGGATTTGCTGGTTACTATAGACAGCATATAAAGGACTTTGCACAAATTGCCAAATCCTTATATAAATTATGTGACCAACAAACAGTTTATTAAATGACTGAAGAAAGGGTCAAGGCATATGAAGAATTGAAAAATTCACTAACAAATGCCCCATTTCTTCTAATGCCCGATTGGAAACTACTCTTCAAACTATACATTGATGCTTGTGGAGAAGGACTAGGTGCTGCACTTCACCAAACACAAATTATCAATGATAAACCTGTGAAAGATGTCAAAAAGCCAACAGAGCCACAGGAAAGAAATTTGGAATGATGATCCAAATCAAAGAACCAAAATATCCATGGGAAATAGTTCATATGGATTGGGTAACAGCTTTACCTCCAGGAGGAGACAGGAGCTATAATGCATGCCCAGTATTAGTTGACAGATACAGTAAAACTCCCATGTTCTTACCATGTCATAAAGATGACACAGCTATGGACACAGCCATAATGATATGGAATAAAGTTATTAGCCATACAGGCTTATTCCAGAATATTATAAGTGACAGAGACCCAAAGTTCACTTCAGAATTATGGACAAATCTCCATAACCTATTTGGGACAAAGCTATCATTCTCAACAGCTTACCATCCCCAAACTTATGGTTTAGCAGAAAGAATGATACAGACCTTAGAGGACATGATCAGAAGATTCTGTGCTTATGGGCTAGAATTCAAAGATTATGATGGTTTTACCCATGATTGGTGTACACTAATACCAGCTCTTGAACTAGCATATAAGATATCAATCCATTCTTCTACTGGCAAAACACCAGCAATTCTAGAAAAAGGTTGGAATCCAAGACTTCCTTATGACACCCTCAAAAAGGACTTAGTGGATATACATCCAACAGCAAGCAGCTTTAAAAAAATGCTTGACAAGGAAAGACACGATGAAAACAGATGTATGCAAGATTCTTTCAAATATGCAAAAGAAAGATGGGATAAAAGTCATAAGCCACCTGATTTCAAAATAGGAGACTTGGTCCTAGTATCAACCCTTAATTTCAATAACATAAAAGGCCCGAAGAAATTGAAAGATTCCTTTGCAGGACCATTTATGATAAAAGCACTTCATGGACCCAATGCTGTGCAATTGGAACTCACAGGTGAACTAATGAACAAACACCCAACTCTCCCTGGAAGTCTGATAAAACCTTACAGTTAAAGTGATAAAGAACTATTTCCACTAAGAAATAAACCCCCACTTGAAATACCCCCCTTGGAAGATGGAGAAGAAAAGAAAATAGTAAAAGTCCTTAAAGAAAGAAGGACAAGACACAAAAAAGAAAAGGAATACCTTGTAAGGTATAGAAATTCAACTCAAGAAGATGAATGGCTACTTGAGAAAGATATAAAAAATGCTGATAAGCTACTAAGAAGGCTCAGAAATGCAAGAAAGCTTGAAAAATAGAAAAGTTAAGCATTATTGAGATTCAACGCTAACAAAGTCTATTGAAGAGGTAGTACAGTGGATGATACCCTAATTACACATATCAGATTGTGGTACAATCTTTTTTGGTGGTAGGGAATGTGAGCCTTTGAGATATGACCACATACCCAATAAGGTCACAAGAAAGACTCAGAAGAATTATACCTTTAAGATAATTATACTAAAATTACTTAGAATAATTATACATTATAAATAATTACTTTAAAAATACAAAAATACCATAAATTGATACAAAAATTGGTTTAACTTAAAAAACAATGAATCAACATGTGAAACAAATTATACCATTGGATTCCCTATGGCAAAATACACATATACCATTTTTATGGCATATCTGTAAAGTCAATATTTAATGAGTTATAAGGAATAATACCTTATAAAAACCATAAATCCTTATTTATTTCAAGACCCAATGAAACAACATGTGAAATAAATTGGAACATTGGATTCCCCATCAAAATTCACACATAAAACAATTAATGAGCTGATTTCCAAAGCTAATACTTAAGGAATTAACCTCAATATATGCACTTTTTTGGTCAATGCATATATTCAAGGATCATAGCCAATATCTCTTAAACTATACAAGATAGAGTGATGAACCAAAAATAAAGTTACCACATAATTACTGTAAGAACACAGATATAAACCTTTTTTTACAAATTATAATCAAGGATAAAACCTATGAT
Organism: Austropuccinia psidii; assembly: GCA_023105745.1. Lineage (NCBI taxonomy): Eukaryota > Fungi > Basidiomycota > Pucciniomycetes > Pucciniales > Sphaerophragmiaceae > Austropuccinia > Austropuccinia psidii. Next base: position 26,072,035 of record JALGQZ010000002.1, read on the forward strand.
GAAATATTGATAAAAATCAACAGAGCTGTTGACCACTTTGTTGTGAAAGTGGTCCAAACTTAAAAAAAGTACAAATTTGGTTTCTAATAGTTCATTTGTGAAGAATGATGTAATTTTTATTATTGAATTCAGGGTAAAACGCCTTGAAATCATGGTTTGAAGTTTAAAATATTGAATTTCAACAGAAAAGATGAGCTACAAGAAAAATCATCAAAATTAGAATTTTGATGATGTAATAAAACGCTCTTGGCAGCATAATAAGGTTACGTCAGGCTATCAGAATTGACTCTCTGAATTTCTGTAGCGTTTATAAATTCAAAGTTATTAAAGATCAAAGTTTGAGCTTAAATTGAGCAGTTATGATTCCCTACTGTAACCTTAAATTAAGTTTAACAGTCATATGAGTGATAAGATTGGTGAATACTATTAGTTTATGATTAAAACTAATAAAATCCACGAAATTTGGGGTTCTTCCAAGCCTCTGATGTCATCAAACCTAGAGTTATAGTGATAACTCTAAATAATGGTGTAATAATGATGTAATCATCCTCAAACCTTAAAATATTGATCAATTCCAGTGGATATGATCAGTACACGTTTACTAGAAGCCTGTCGGACTTCAGGAGGGAGGTATTTACTATAAATAGAGCTCTTTTTACTCTGTTTTCCCCTCAGACGCATAAAAAACATTAAATCAATTAAACCAAAGGTGATTCCTTTATTCTTTATATATAAAACTATTTTATTATTAAAGACCAAAGACCACCTTGTTACAATCATCTATCTTGACGTGATTAAATCATTTATTTAATTGTTTTTGTTAAAAATCTCTCTAAAAACTTATTTCCATGTAAAAATCAAGAATATTAGTAAATTCTCTTTATTTTTATTTTAAATACAATTTGAAAAGGTTGTATTTATATTTTTTGGCGTAAAATATTTCAAAATTATTATATTAAGTGTTAAAATTAGGTTATTTTCTCTTATTATAATAATTTTCTCTTTATCATTCTTTTATTAATTCTTTAATTAATATAAATAGTATTTATATTAATTCATAACTTTAATATTGGTAATATTATTGTTATTAATTGTTTTTTATTAATAAAAAACAATTTTTTACGCCTTTATTATTTGTTTGTAACAATAATAAAGAGCCATTAAATATATTAATTATTTTATATTAATATATTTATCTTTATTATATTATATTTTATTATATAAATTATATTATTATACTTATTTAATAATATAACCATTTTACACCACAATTATAATAATTCTTTATTATTATAATTATTTTATCTTATTTATTTCATTCATAAGGACATTCATAGTACAATAAGTAAAATTTTAGTAATTTTTACTTATTGTTTCATAGTAAAACCTTACAATTTGTAAGGAAACATTTGTTGTAATTATAGTCCCTCAACCAGGCTTCCATTAACTGCGATTTCAGTTCTTGGCTCCTGTACTCTTTTTGAAGGAGTTTCAACAATATGCCACACTGTTTGTGTTTGGAATATGTCTTTATCACTTCATTGAAGAATTCATTATGCCGTTCTGCGTAACATATACCCAATATGGGATTTTGTGTTCCTTCTGAATTAGTGTTTCCACTTTCCGGGGTACCACTTTCTGGTTCCCATTCAGAAAATTTGAAGCTTTTCCTCCTATCTATTTCCATGAAATGGATAGGGATCTTGGCTTCTATTTCAGGGTCATAAGCTGGATTGCTTTTGAAACTATCCAGTGGCCATCTGCTGAGGCCCTCTGAATAGGTATGAATTTTACCTTCTTTGTAAATGATGGTCATTTTCCCTCTATACTCTTGGATGTCTATTTACCACCTCAACATGTGTCTATTGGTAGTATTCTGCTTAATAAAGACTTCAAGGCTTTGCAGACTGTGTAGACTTCAAATACTGCACCCTCCAAATAATAATGGAGTTTCTCCAGAGCCTAGACTAAGCATAGACATCCAATCTGGGTGGCCCCATACCTGCCTTCTAAATCTTTCAGTTGCCTATAGATGTAACATATTACTCCCTCTCTTGGTTCACCATCTACAATTTGTCTCTGGTGAAGGCCTGCTATCAAGCCTTGGCAACATGCTGCATCTATGTATAACTTTATTGGTAGTTCAAAGTCAGGTAAGATGAGTACAGATTAATTTGTGAGTTCATGTTTGATCCTCTCATATGCATCCCTTCTTTCCTTGGTAATTTCAAAAACTACATCCTTTGAACATACGTTGTATAAGCTACTAGTTATGTGGGAAAAAGGTTTTATGTGGTTTCTATAGTAGCTAGCAAACCCAAGGAAATATTGCATCTCTTTGATGTTCCTTGGTACTTGTTTTTTCAGTACTTCTGCTAATTTGTCTGGTCAATTTCCAGACTAAGGTCTAAGACTTTATTTCCTAGAGCTAGTAGCTCTTGTTGGCCAAAATTGCACTTTTTAAGCAAAATTTCCAGGTTTATGGGTATGCAATTACTTAGCACTTGGTCTATGTATTTCACATTGTTTTCCCATGTCTCTGAGTATAGAATAATGTCATCAATATATACTACCATCCAACCTTCCAATATGTATTCTTATAATATGGTGTCCATCATCCTTTGGAAGTGGGCTGGTGCATTTTTGATGCCAAATGGCATCCTGGTAACCTCATATATGCCCATATGGCATATGATTCTGAGTAAACTCATGGAGTTTGGTTGAACTCCATTCTGGTGGAAACCTTTCACACAACCCATCTTTCTCATATATTTGGCTTTTGGAAGTTTGTCTAAGGCATGAGGTATCCTGGGTATAGGGTACCTCTCAGCTTTTGTGTAGTTATTCAGATCTCTGAAATCTCCACACAGCCTAGACTTGCCATCATACCAGTTGATCAGGAAAGGAGTAGTTATTTCCACTATTTCATTGTGTCCAATCTTTGTGATTAAATCCATGTCCAAGAGCTCATTGATATATTTTTCAATTTCCTTCCTGGTTTTTAGACTTGCTGGGTATGGAGGTCTCCTGAGCATGGGTGGATAAGGTCTTTCCACATCCAGATATGATTCTATATCATGGCATCTAGCTTTGCCTAGGGGTTCTTCACCAATGGCAAATTCTGGTCTGGTCTTTCTCAGCATCTTCAGTAAACTTAGTTTCTGTTTACTGGTGAGGGTGGTGCTAGACTGACCACCTCTGTATTCATTCAGTAGTTCTTCCAGTGGATCCTGGAACAATATTTGGTATATATAAAGTGAAAATTCCTCTTCCTTGTTGGTACCAATGGTAATGTGCCTGTTTTTACTATTGTAAATATCCATACCATACATCCTATTGTAATTTTTCCCCAGTAAGAAGCCTTGGATGTGGGGATCCTCAAGCACTAAAAACTCTGGTTGGAGTCTTATATTACCCTTCTTATGGGGTATGATTCTATCTTTGATAATTTTCCCAATGGAACTCATCTTCCCGGAAGCACCTTTGAAGTTCTTTTCCCTGGTTGGGAAGAATTGTTTTCACCAATTTGAGAAGTGGGTTTCAAGATAATTCTGGCTACTATGGAGCACCGTGCCCCACTGTCAATGATCAATGGGTGTTGAGCATTGTCAATGAAAACACTCATTTTTGTGGCTGTCCCATTTATGTATGCCATTCCTTTTGATGGTGTTACCACTAATGTCTCTGAATCCTGTGTATGTTTGCAAAATATTTTATTTGCAGTGTCCTGTGGCATGCCTGCTTCCAGCTTTATGTCCTGGATTTCTAGTGGGGTTTCCGCTTGGTATTCCACTAGAAATTCTTCTCTTGGGTCCTTCTCTATATATGATTGTTCTCTGATGGCATCTCCCATAGAGTCTGATTCAGAATCCTCTGTTGGGGATTCCTCCTCTGGGACTTTCTCAATGGCATAGACCTTTTTCTTTGCCTTTGGAAATTTGTTGGAATAGTGGTCTGTTGAACCAAAATTGTGAAAAGAATTTTTCTTCTTGGTCACTTCTGCCACCCTTTCCCTGGGTTTTTCTTTGATCTCCACCCTGAAAGGTTTTTTCTCTTTGAAACAACTGCTTTTGTATGGGGTGTATTTCCCTATATCAGTTCTTTTCCTTACATCCTTCAAGGTATTTGCAATGTCCTCTATAGTCAAATTTTTGTTGCATGCATTTTACTGCATGCTATAGTTCTCCTGGCATTTGTGTCATGATTTTGTGATTCCTCATCTGGTTGTTCATTTGAGGATCAATGGATTTAAGTCTTTTACACTGTCTAAGACACCATTAATATTGATCTTTGTCAACTGAATGCTTGTCATTTTCAAATGACATGGTCTTTTGCCATATCCAAGTACCATTGCTGTACTTTTGGATGATTTGACTCTTCCACCATGGCCAGTTTATTCTGCAATGGTTTTCTTTCATTTCTGTGTACCATATACTAGCATGTCCTTTGAATGCTGTATTAAGTCTAGCAGTGATCCTGTAGGCTTGTGACCCTTAGAGGTATTTTAATATACCCAAAATACCACAAATAACAAAATAAGATATAAAAACAAAAAAAAATTATTTTCATTATGAAAATAAAAATATAAATACAAATACAAATTTATATACAAAAATAAAAATTAAACTATAATTTAAAATAAAAATTACATTAAATTCAAAAATTGTGAAATTGCATTTTTATTTGAAAAAATCAAGTAAATATGAATCTTTAATAAAATGAATGAAATTAACAAACTTTTGGTAAAAATTTACATAAAATATATTATAAATTCATCCAATAAAAAAACTTAAGAAAATTATTTCACCATTGGATTCCTCATAAAAAATGAGGTGGGGTAACCACTGGGTAAAATTTCTGTAACTCAACTCTAAATAAGCTGAAATTAAGATTTTAGTATTTTCTGTACAAAAGTTGAAAATCTTAAAAACCTTAGTTTAATTTGCACCACATGTGGTGTTAACCATCAATTTTTGTGTTAAAATTGAGGTGTTATGTGTAGTTTAGAAGTTATGAGGAAATGCAGTATTTTCAATTGAAATGTTAAAATGTGCACATGTATTAATTGAGTGAACTGTAATTTACATATGAGGTATCAGCTATTACAAATTTGTACTGTAAAGCTCCATTGAATTGTATGTATAAATTACAAGTGTCTTACATGATGAGGAATTAAAAACAAGATAAATGGGAAAAATTAATTCTAGGGGGAAAAGGTACTCTAGCTCTAAGGGGGAGCCAGACCCACAATTCCTTTCTGAAAGGTGTGGGATGTCAAAATCAATGCAAAAGGTTCATCACTTTTGGCCTGGAATTGAGCCACAGGGTCTGTGACTCAATTGATGATGAGGTTTTGATACCAACCAGGGCAGTTTTAACTGTTGCCAAGAGGGTAAAACTACCCTTAAGTTAAACAAATCTTAGTAAATACAGTTTTAAATGGTTTCTACATGTCTTAAACACATTCTGACGTGTTCTGAAGCTGCTAGAACAGGTATTACTATATTAATGGCTGATTTAAGGGTCTAAAACGGCTAAAAATAGCAAAAATGGCTAGAACCAGCCCTTTTTTGGTCTAACCAGGGTTCAATGATTCCATAATTGGCTTTGCTGTTGTTACAGTACTTTCCATGACTAAAAGGAGAACATTTCACTTTTGGAGTAAGAAACTTGACGGCTTTAAAAGATTGTCTTTTTTGCCCCACTTTTCTCTTCATGTTAGAATCTTTTCCTTTGATAATTAGTTTAAACACTGTTAAACCAATCAATAAAAGATTCTAACCACCATTTTCAAATGATTTCAAACCTTTTTAAACATGTGAAAAAGTCATTATAATCATTTTTTGTAACTCTTAAAATCATTTTACCCCTTGAACCACCCCATAAGTGAATTAAAGCATCTTTTATCACTGTTAACTTTGTCACTTTGTTTCCAAATTCACTCTGGTCACTTTTGGGTGTGTTTTCTCTTTCAGTATTTTTTTGAAGACTTTATTTTTGAATTAATTGCCTGCAGTTCTTATCTTAATTAATTCCAATTGAAATTGCTCTTGAAGAAATTTCTTTTGTAGCCTTAAATATCTCTTGTAAAGTATTTTTGGCTAAATTTTTATTGTTGGTAAAATAATAAATCTTTATAATATTATTGTGGCATACTTATAAGGTTAAAAAAATTAAAATTGACTTTTTTTCTCCTAAAAATACTATTTAATACCATTTTTAATCATTTCTTACCCTATAGAAATTTTAAGGACAGGAAAAGTACTTGATTTTTAATCACAGTTTCATAACCACACCTTACATTTGGGGGCCCTACTATTATATTTTACCTGTGACATAATTTTTTACTCTTTTTAAATCTTTTTATTCTTATATTGAAGAATTTAAGAAGATAGAAAGAATACTTATAATTTAAAAAAATCCATAAAAATTAATCCTTTTTAAGATCATAAGTGAGGCTTAATTTTTTCATTTCTCTCTTGAAAAAATCTTTATTACTTGATTAATTGACTTTTTCATTAATTTTAGTGTCTGAAAACATGGTAAGACCAGAAAATATTGAAACAGCCTCAACAGCAACAAGCATTATTCATGCATGTAATGTGAATTCTGACCATAATAGTACAGTTATTATAATTCAGAATAGTCAACCTGAACCAAGTTTTTCTGAATTAATTAACTTGGACATAAGTAATACCCTTCAGAAAGCAAAGAATTTGGCCAATAGTAAGTTTTTGACGTAAAATTACTCTTTCTAAGCCTTTTAATCATAAAATATGCCTGCAACCAGATCAGGAGCCAGATATAACCCCTCAGGAAGCTTCCAAAACGGTCATAGACATGATTATGGCATAAGCCAATCAGTTACAGAGGGACAACGGTCAGTTGATGACCTCCAAATTAATTAATTATGTCATTCTGAAGCTGATAATACTATTTTACCTTCAAACAGAGCTGACATTTCCACAAGAAGCGTCAGTGGACATATAAAAAGGCAGGCAGAAGCTTAAAACAATGCATTGCAGCACAAACAGTACCAGATCCTTGAAGATCTGTGGAAAAACTGCATGAGTTCTTACCTGACTGTGAGAAAATTCCTGGGTCATCCCAACAGTTGCAAGTTACTCAATGGATGGCATCCATTGATTGAAAGGTGGAACATGATGCTTTTAACATCAGAATGGAGGAAAAACAACCCTCCACCACCCAAGCAAGTTCCAAAAACAGCCCCAGTGGCCAGAAGTAGCAATTCCAACGTGAAAAAGCAGCCACAACCTCAAAACAAGGGCAGAGGAAAGGCACCAGCCACAAAAACCTACAGCCAGGGTTACAGGATCCCAAAGATTCATCAGGATGCCATGGAAAATGTATTTCAGATGGCCAGAACAATGATGGAATTACAGGAAAAGGAGGAAGCCATATTAAAATATCAGAAATGATTTCTGATATCTTTGATTCTATCCCAGAGTTGTATGAAGCTATAAATGACGTAAAAACTCATGTTTCTGACAAACATTCATCCATTTGTAAGAATCTTGAAACAAACAACTGAAGTCTGAGCCAAATAAATCAAACACTCATGGGTTGTGAGAAAGTCTCAAGAACAATTAAAACATCTAATAATGAGAATTCTTTTGGAAAGAAGATAAATGAACAACCTGCCATTATTCAATAATTAACAGACAAATATTCCAAATTCAATATTGATGACATAATTCAAACATGAATAAAACAAGCCACAAGTACTATCAAAGAGGAGAATAAAAGTGTTTTTGAGAATATCTCAAAATCATTTACTGAAGTAAAGACTAACTTAATAAGCTCAATAAAAGGTTTACAACATGAATTCAACAATAGTAAAATGAATGATATTGAATGATTACTTCACACCTTACCAACAATGTCTACACCTTTGAATCAGAATGAGGGCAAAATAATTCCAAATTCACAAGTATTGGAGGTTGAAAACTCACAGTTAAAAATTGAATTTTACACTTCTTTTTATAACTTGGAACCATCAATGGGGCAAGCACTCCTGAAAGAAGTACCCAAACTTAATGAATGACCTCACTTCAGTGGTGAAGGAGAATATGACCATATGGAATTCATCAGAGGTATTGACATGATTAAAGAAGATTTCGAATTACCAGACAGATTTGTAACAGCAATATTTAACACCTTGTTTATCAGATCAGCTCACAGATGGTATATCAAATTAAGACAAGCACATGGACACCAAAGTTGGACTTGGTGGAAAACCCAAATTATCAACAGATGGGCCAAGGATGCTTGGACATTTAAAGTGGAAACAGGCTTTTAATCTGCCAAATTTAATGCTGATAAAGACAAAGCTTTACCATAGTTTTTCCAACAAAAGGCAGATTAACGGCATTGTATCCTGACATGTCAGAATTTCTGATCCACAGAAAGATTCCGAGACAATGTGGAGGTGACTTAGAGCATGCTGTCAAAAGAAGGAATATTGAACAATATTCAGCAGAAGATGTTATCAATATATTAGAAGAAGTAACCACCAGAACCAAGATTGGTTCTAGTAGGGTGAATCTCAAAGAAAGGTTTAATACACCTTGGAAAGATTCTGTGGACAAAAATCCCAAAGAAAATTCTAATAATGTTAAATATAAGCCTGCAGATATAATCAGAAAATGCCATATTTTCCAAAGCACCACCCACTTAGCCAATAAATGTCCAAAAAGGGGAAAAATCAATGAAATTGACATTGAAAAAGAATCTGGTGTTGAAAAAGACAACTAAATTGAAAAAAATTCAGAGGATAAGTCATCAATATTTTCTGAATCTTCACAGGATATAGAAAATAATATTAATGCCACCTTTGACATCATGGAATCTTATTCTCACTTGCCACAATTGAGCAATGGTCAACTTGATTTGTCAAAAATTCACAATGCACCACTTATGAAAACCAAACCAAACAGGGAAAAAGGTTATACAGCTGTTAACTCCTGTATAACAGAAGTGGTCATTCATAACAAACCCACTAAACATTTAGTTGACCCAGGAGCCTTCTGCTCTTGTGTTGGCAAATCTTTTCTTAAGACTTGGGTACCAAATTTTGAAAACCACTTGTTACCAATTGATGGCATAAGATTCAATAGTCAAAGTAATCCAATGAGCATTTGGAATCTTTGAGACAAATATCATATTCCCACATATTAATGTAACTTTGAGCATTACTTTTGAATTTGTTGTTATGGAAAATTGCTCTAGTCATTTTATATTGTGCCAATGATTCTTGGAGGTTTAAAGTGGAAACGGCCTTTGTAAATGCTGGGTTTTATGCTGATAAAGACAAATCTTTACCATGGTTTTGCCAACAAAAAGACAGATTAACAGCACTGTATCCTGACATGTCAGACTTTATGATCCACAAAAAGATTCTGAGACAATGTGAAGGTGACTTAGAGCATGCTTTCAAAATGAGGACTACTGAAAAATCTTCAGAAGAAGATATTATTAATATATTAGAAGAAGTAACCACCATAACAAGAATTGGTTCTAGTAGGGTGAATCTCAAAACAAGGTTTAATACACCTTGGAAGGATGCTGTGGACAAAAATTCCAAAGAAAATTCTGATAATGTTAAGTATAAATCTGCGGATATAATCAGAAAGTGCCATATTTTCCAAAGCACCACCCACTTAGCCAATACATGTCTAAAGAGGGGGAAAATCAATGAAATTGACATTGAAAAAGAAGCTGATGTTGAAAAAGAGGATAACATAATTAAGAAAAATTCAGATGATAAGTCATCAATATTTTCTGAATCTTCAAAAGATATAGAAAATATCAATGCCACTTTTTAAATCATGAAATCTTATCCCCACTTGACAAAATTAACAATGGTCAGCTTGATTTGTCAAAAATTTGAGCTGCACAACTTATGAAAACTAAAACCAACAGGGGAAAAGGTTATACAGCTGGGAAGTCCTGTTTAGCAGAAGTGGTAATTGAAAACAAACCCACTAAGCTTTTACTTGACCCAGGAGGCTTCTGCTCTTGTGTTGGCAAATCTTTTCTTAAGACTTGTGTACCAAATTTTGAAAATCAATTGTTAACAATTGATGGCATAAAATTCAATAGTGCAAGTAATCCAATTAAGGAGTTAGGAATCTTTGATACCAATGTCATATTTCCACATATTCATGGAAATTTAAAAATCACTGTTGAAGTTTTTGTTATGGAAAATTGGTCTAGTAACCATTATATATTAGGGAATGAATATTTGATCATGTATGGCATAGACTTACATAACAACAAAGACAGATAATTTACTATTGGAGACAATAAGCATCAAAAATTTGCCTTTTCACCATTTAAAAAGTAAAATAAATTAAGTAAAGTAGCACCACTCAACTCAGAGTTGGAAAGATTTAAATCTTAACAGTTAAATGAAGCTTCAAAAAGCCTTCATCTGACTGATAGTGAGTAGAATGAACTTTCTACCCTTTTATATGACCACAAAAAACATTTGCATCAGAAAAAGAACCTTTGGGGCAATTATTGGCCATGAATTTGACATCATCCTTAATATTGGGAGATCTTATCCACCAATCTTAAGGAGACCTGCATATCCAACAAGTCCTAAATTGTCAGGCTTAGTCTATGATGAAGCTGTAAGAGGACTAACCACAACTTTAAATACAACTGTGAAATGGTTATAAATATTAAAAATAAGGGTATCAAAGTATAATAATGGTTTATTATGCAAATAGAAGGGTTTTAATATTGAAGAATAGTGGTGGTGAGCGCTATTGAAAACCCTGGGTGCAGCTTTACCTGTTGGATTACAATAATAGAGTCTAGAATACTTAAAATTAGAATTAGACCTGTTTATTTTCCAAGAGTAAAACTGCTTTTTACAGTTATACTACATAGGAATTCAACAGAAGGATGAGGAAACCTTTTCTGGCTGTGAAAAGGCCCTTTTTATCCTGAAATAGGGTGGAAAGGCTGCTAGACCTTTCCATGTAAAGGAAGTGAAGATTTTTTGCTCCCTAAGACAGGCTTGTGGTTTCAAAAAGGCCTGTATATCCTGTATTGGGCTCAGATGTGGTTCTGAAACCACATCTGGGATATTTTCACCAATACAGGGTGAAAACCTTCATCTGGGGACCACACAGCTTGATTCTGACATGTATGACATGTAGAATGCTGTACAGAACCTGTATGGAACCCCAGTATTGAATGAGCTATGAGTTATTGAGCTAAAAGCAAGCTTCTTTATCAGCTTAACACCTCATAATCATGACTATTGGATATTATCCTATGGTAAGGCTGTATTTGCCAAACTGTGGGATTTTGACCTTAAAACAGCCATAACTTTGTCAGTTCTTGAAATATCAACCTCAAAATTGGTTCTGTGTGTAGCCCTTTATGTTATCTACACAATAGTACCTTATTTGGTATGGTTATCATAAAATATGGCAAAGTTATCCCATGTATAAGACTTTGTACATATGCATGTTTTAGGCAAAAACCTGTATTGGGCTTGTTTTCCTTATAGCCTTTGTTCTAGGTGAGATATGGGGAAATAAATGGCACGATCAGATACTCCTGATTGCGCTCTTTCCAAAGAGACCCCACTTGAAGTATCTCACACTAAAACTGTAGAAGATAGATGAGAGGTGAATATTTTCTTCACCCTTATTTTGCCTGAATTTGACTATAAGTTCTGTAATACTGGTGCTATCTCAGTTTGGTTGGTACCATTGGATAGCCCTGGCTTAGAAATTCATTATTCATACCCATTTGATGGGATTAGGCTTCTTACTCTGTATTTCAGATGAGAGGTGAAAATTAAGCTTTATGCTCAGCAACAACCTTGAGCAGGAATAACTTTGTTATTTTTTGTTCTATGGTGATGGGACTTGTATATTTAGAAAGGAGTGAGTTACCTCTTCAATTCGATACCTTTTGAGCAGATTGGGCTCAGCTCCATGTTTTGGTGGTATCTTGGCTATACCATTGGTTTATAGTATTTGGCTGTCATGCTTGTGCTCTGGTTTTGAGTCACAGGCTGACATACCCTCCCTTTAAAAAAGGCTCATCATTGCTGAGACTGCTCAGTGCTCCTGGAGGCTCTGAATCTCCTTAAATGAAGGTTCCCATCTGGTATGGCATCCCTTCCAACCATTTTTCTTTATCAGCTGTTTGGTTCTTGAATCGGACTTCCTGAAGGGGAATTTACTGTAAAATTTGACTATGAAACTGTTGATAATATTACTGGTAATTGACTGTGAGATGTGACTATGAAACTGATGATAATATTACTATTAATTAACAGTACTATGTCTGTTCTTATGAAATATGATAATAAAATATTATTATAACCACAATTAAATAGTTAAAGAATTATTTCTTTCACGTGTTAAATACTACTAGTGATTTTAACAGTGAGCAGTAATTGCCTACAAGAATCAATTACAAGAAGATTTTAATAATAAAACTTCTTTTATTAAAATAATAGCATTATTTTAATATATAATTATCTTTTGCAAGAATAATTATAAATATAATTCTTGAAGAAAACTATTTATTTAGAGAAAAACTTTAAGAATTAAGAATAAATCACTCACTAATATTCCAAAGAGCTTATTGAAAGATAAGATAGAGAGATTTGACGTAGAATTGTGAATTTAAAGGATCAAAATGTATTTAAAACAGTATTACAACAATATATAGTTGGATTCTATGAGTCCACGTGTTTCTGATTGATTCTGAAAGATTTAAAACACTTTAGAATAGATTTAACTGAATACTTGGTGGTAACAATGATTTGAATGATAATAAGATGATGATGATATGGAAAAAATAGCAAGAGGAGGCCTCTTTTAAGCCAATAACAACTACAGCTCACAGAGGCGTGCCATGGACCAAACTAAAAAACCATTGAGTGAGAAAACAATAAACTCTTTTGGATTATCGATTGCATCATCAGTTGTCATGTAAGATTATCATAATTACTTAATTAATACTTTTACGTGACTACCAACCCCAATATGGTTAAGAATAAAAGGAGTAACATCTGTAAATCTTCTTTTATTCTAAAAGAATCATTGATTTCTCAAAGTTATCAATGTTATTGGAAATTTCATCACAGGTTAGAATTACTGTGAATTTTTGAAGATTCAGTGTTTCACATAGAATAGCCAAAAATGGACTGTAGGTAAAACTTTCAATTTTTAAGGTGTGGATATGAAACTTCGAGTAAAAATCAAGTACTTTTTTGTCCTCGAAATTTGTATAAGGTAAAAATGAATTAAAAATAGTAAGAAATATTATTTTTAAGAGAAAACACGCCAATTTTATTGTTTATAACTTTCTTAGTATAAAAAAATAATATTATAAAGATTTATTGTTTTACCAACAATAAAGATTTATCCCAAAATACTCTACAAGAGATATTTAAGGCTACAAAAGAAATTTCTTCAAGAGCAATTTCAATTAGAATTAATTGAGCAAAGGACTGCAAGCAAGTAATTGAAGAACGGGGTCCTTAAAAAGAATATTCAAAGAAAAAACATGCCAAAAAGTGACAAGAGTGAATTTGGAAACAAAGTGACAAAGTTAACAGTGATGAAAGAGGCTTTAATTCACTTTTGGGGTAGTTCAGGGGTAAAAATGATTATAAGAATTACAAACAATGATCATAATTATTTTCTCAAGTGGTTAAAAAGATTAAGAATGATTTAAAAATGGTGGTTGAAATGTTTTATTGATTGGTTTAACAGTGTTTAAGCTAATTATAAAAGGAAAAGATTCTAACATGAAGGGAAAAGTGGGGCAAAGAAGACATTCTTTTATAACCATCAATTTTCTTACTCCAAAAGTAAAATTTTCTCTTTTCAGTCGTGAAAAATAGTCTGACATCAGGAAAGCCAATTATGTAATCCATGAACCCTGGTTTAGACCAAAAAAGGGCTGGTTTAAGCCATTTTTAGCCATTTTAGACCCTTAAATCAGCCATTACTATATCAATACCTGGTCTAGAGCCTTCAAAACACGTCAGAATGTGTGTAAGAGGCTGAGAAACCAGTAAAAACTTTTTTTACTAACATTGTTTTAACTTAAGGGTAGTTTTACCCTCTTGGTAGCAGTTAAAACCACCTTCGTTGGTATCAAAACCTCATCATCAATTGAGTCACAGACCCTGTGACTCAATTCCAGCCCAAAATTTATGAACTTTTGCGTGGACTTTGACATCCCATTCCATTCAACAAGGATGTTGGGGGTCTGACTTCCCCTTAGAGCTAGAGTTCCTTTTCCCCCCCAATTTTAATCTTTCCAATTTATTTTTTCCTTCAATTCCTCATCATGTATTATACTTGTAATTTACATATGTACTCCAATTGAATTGTACAGTACAATACAGTAATAATTGATACCTCATATGTAAATCAAATTTCACTCATGTAATACACGTGCACATTTTGACATTTCAATTAAATTCAATTGAAAATACTTCAATTCCTCATACCTTCTAAGCTAAACACAACACCTCAATTTTAACAAAAAAATTTATTGTTAACACCACATGTGGTGTGAATCAAAGTAAATTTTTGAGGATTTTCAACTTATGTATTGAAAATACTAAAAACTTAATTTAAGCTTATTTAGAGTTGAGTTACAAAAATTTCACTCAGAGGTGACCCCACCTCATTTTTTATGAGGAATCAAATGGTGAAATAACTTCTATATGTTTATTTATTGGATAAAACTCTATGATATATTTTATATAACTTTTTACCAAAAATATTTTAATTTCATAATTTTTAATAAAAATTCATTTTTACATAATTTTTACAATTAAAAATGCATTTTCATAATTTTAAATTTTATTGTAATTTTATTTTTAAATTATAATGAAGTTTTGATTATTAAATATAAATTTGTATTTACATCTTCAGTTTTTATTTTTATAATATGAATAAATTTATTTTATTCATATTTATATCTTAATTTATCTTTTGTGGTCTTTTGGGTATATGAAAATACCTTTAAGGCTCACATAAATTTACTAGTAAAACCATAATTCTTCTTGGTTGTACCATAGATAATACAGTTCTCAATTAGTCCTGAAGGTTTAGAGAGATCCATTAAGAATTGTATTTTTAATGATTTTTTGAAGTCTTTACCTCAGTTCTACGTAGAATTGCAAATATCAGTGTTTTACTGGTTGCTATGAGGTAATTCAATGGATACAAGTCCAAAAAGGTTAAATTACTCTTTTGGGGCTTATCCATGGAAAATCATTCAGAATTGAGATGGTTACAGGAGTCTAAGTTGCTCTTTACCTCCTTGGCATGTCAAAATAGCAGATTATTTGCTATTTTCTTAAGATTTACTGTAGTTGTAACATGGTAACCAAGTCCCCATAAGGTTTTAGTTTACCAATTAGGCCAAGATCAGCCATGGATCCAAGCTTTGGAGCTGTCCATGCCTCTGAGGCCTTAGAAGTTGGGTACCCTGGCTCTCTTTCATGTCTTTTGTCCCCCTTGCTTATTTTTCATGTCAAAATAGAAATTCAAGTTTCAAGTGAGATATCCACTATGAGTGTACCAAAGTTCCATGTAAGAATACCATGATATTAAGTTCTCAAAACATGAAAAACAATATTCTTAGTGTATATTTAACATGGGATTTCTCAAATTCCCATTATTTTGGTGTGAAATTAAGAAAAACAAACATTTTCACAGATCTTTTATGTGGTATTGATGATGTGGTATTGAATTATTTTCCATATTAACACCTCAAAGAGTTAGTCTGAGCTTATTCACTCTATGGAGCTACCCTAGGTGAACCTTTGTGTAGAATCCAAATCTGGCCTTAAATCTATAGATTTACTTACTCAATAAAAAGTTATTCATCTTTTCTGAAATCAAAAATGATGAATTTTGGATATATGCATGACTTATGAGTTATGCATATATCAAAATTTATTATATAGATTATTGTGGCCTACTTGGGTATGTAAAATATACCTCAAGGCTCACAGCAGCACCTAGTCCTTCTCCACAAGCATCAATGTAAAGCTTAAAGGGTAGTTTCCAATCTGGCATAAGAAGAAATGGGGCATTTTTTAAGGAATTTTTCAATTCTTCATATGCCTTGACTCTTTCTTCTGTAATTTCATAGAATTTTTTCTGGTTACATGGTTTATACAAGGATTTGGCAATTCTTGCAAAGTCCTTTATATGCTGTCTATAGTAACCAGCAAATCCTAGAAATGATTGCATTTCTTTTTTGGTTTCAGGCATTGGACTAAGTAGTACTTCTGCTACTTTATTCTTGTCTATGCCTAGACTAAGTCCAGATCCAACATGTCCTAGTGCGTTTAGTTCATTATATGCAAAATGACACTTTTTCAAGGAAATTTTCATATTCACTTGCACTATTTTTTGTAACACCCTTTCTAGTCTTGTAAGGTGATTTTCCCATGTTTCTGAGCAAACCATGATATCAACAATATAGATAATTAACCATCCTTCTGATAATTCTTCAGGAAATATGATATTCATCATCCTTTGATAATGGGAAGGTGCATTCTTTATACCAAATGGCATTCTTAAGTATTCAAAAATCCCACAGTGGACTATTATCCTTAGTAGTTTTTTTGCATTGTCTGTTAAGACATTTTGATGAAAAACCCTTTGAAGCATCCATGGCTGTAATGAACTTAGCTTGTGACAATTGTGTCAATGTCTCATGGATTCTGGGTATTGGATATCTGTCTAGAAAAATATAGGTGTTCAGGGCTCTGAAGTCTCCTACCATTCTTGATTTTCCATTATGCCAAGTTATAATGACAGGTGTAGTGACCTCTACCTGTTCATTATGTCCTACTTTTCTTAATACTCCAAGGTCCATTAATTCTTTAATGTGTGCCTCCAAGGCTTCTCTAGCCCTTGGACTAGCTGGGTAAGCAGCCATCCTCAGTAAAGGTGGATAAGGTCTTTCCACATTAAGAATTATATCCACGTCATACCCAATCATGGCACCTAGTGGCTCTTTTTCACTTGCAAAGGCATTTTTGTACTTAAATAAAAGGTCAATCAATTTTTTTTCATTTTTTCTGTTAATTCTTGATTGAATTCTACCTCTTTGACTTGTTCAGATATGAAAAGTTCTTTTTCTGGACTTTCCTCTTCATTATTAATAGCTTCAATTTGTTTTTTGTTATTTGAGAAGCCAAAATTTTGTCTTTTGTTGTCTCCCATAGTAAAATATCTATCTTTTTGGTTAGAGATATCTATACCATAAATTGACAAGTAGTCATTTCCAAGTATGAATTGATTACTAGTACACTTGAACATTACTACAAACTCTACTTTAATTCTGACACAATGTAAGGGGTGAGGAAAAATGAGTGTTAAATCAATTATTACAAGGGGCTTCATGCTCTCACTTGCACTACCAAATTTGACACCTTGTATTGGCATGAGTTTTTCTTGCCAATCTGGAACAATTGTTTTTAAATAACTTTTACCAACACAGGTACAATATGCTCCTGTGTCCAAGTTCACTTTTGCCTCTTTGTTATCAACCATAACAATACTTATACTTGATTTTCCAGCTGTACATCCCATTCCTTTTTCAGGTTTGGTTCTATACATTGTGGCATCTTGTACATTTGTCAGGTTTGTGTCAGATGTTCCAACTGGTGGTAAGTTTAAGTTAACATTTAGTACTTCATAAGTTATATCAATATTATTAATTTGTGAATTAATTATATTAATTTCATCACTTTCAGAAGTTTCTGACTCTTCTGTCTCTTTTTCAGAGTCAGATTCCTCCTCTTTATCATTGTGGTTTTCTGTTTCCACAATTTCATTAATTTTTGCCTTTTTTGAGGCCGTTATTGGCTAAGTGTCCAATACCTCCACATTTATGGCATTTTCTTTGCTCATCATTGTTGGATTTATTGGGCTTGAAAGCTTCTTTTGATTAATGGCTTATTTGGACTTTTAATGTCCAATTTCTTTCAAGTTCTGCCAATTTTTGTTCTTGTCACTATGTCTTCTAGTGAATTGATATACTCTTTTTTGAAGCATGGTTCTATACACCGCCTTCTTAGGGCATTTTCTAGCTCTCCTCCACATTTCTTGAGTATTTTCATGTGCACCATTTTTTGTGTCATTTCTGGGTACAGTGCATCTAGTCTTTCAAGTTGTTTTAAGAACCAAGTTAGAGGTTTGTCTTTTTCTGGGTCAAGGAGATAATTTTCAAATTCATTCTCTATCTTGTACCTCCAGGAATCATTAGCCCACTTGGTGATTATTTCATGTTTCCACCAAGACCAGGTGTTTTTGCCATTTGTTTGTCTTATGCCATAATACCATCTTTTTCAGATTTTTCAAACAATGAATGTAATCTTGCAGTAATTAATTCATCTGGTATGGCAAAATTTTCTTGTAGCATTTCAATTGTCTTGATTAATGACATATGGTCATGTTCACCTTCTCCTGTGAATGTTGGCCATTCTTTTAATTGAGGTGCTTCCCTCATTAGGACTTGGTTATTGTCTTTGTGACTTAAATCTGTTATGAATGTATTTGTTAATTCCTCTTTTGGTTTAACAGGGCTTCTTATGTGAGAAAATGGAGTTGATAACTTTGGAATATTTGAGTTATCCTCATTAATTTTATCCATTTTTTCATTGATAAGCCTTATTTCACTTTGAATGTCATCTTTTGGATGCATTCTTGCTTCATCGCTTTTTTCCACATGATCCAAAAGTAATTTTTGGTGTGATGAAGTTTTTTCTTCAAATTTTTCTACAGAAATACTTAGTTTGTTTAATTTTTGTGTAAGATTTTCAATACTCACATCATAATTTATTTTCAAAGTTTCATCTTTGTTATCTTTTATGTATTTATACAATTATTGTTGTCCTTGTATTAATTTTTGAGTGTTATCAATTAAAATATTTGGTTTATTATTTTCAACAATAAACTTAATGTTGTCAATTTCTTTTTTATTTTGTAAAAAAACTTTTGTTGAAGAAGATCATTTATTGTTTATTTCTTGTAATGCTAATAAACTGTTTTTAATTTCTTTTAGAGGTAATATACCATTTTCAATTTCTGTTAAAGTATTCACAACATCTTTGGACAAGGTTATTTCTTTGGGAAATGAGGCTGTCTCATTCTTTGTTCTTTCTTGTCCTTGAACTCAATCAAGATTCTGGCCATGTTGAAAGCATTGTGGCTTTGGGAATATGATTTTCTCTGTCAGCCTGTGACCCAAAACCAGAGCACAAGCATGACAGCCAAAATACCATAAACCAATGGTATAGCCAAGATACCACCAAAGCATGGAGCTGAGACAAATCAGCTCAAAAGGTATCAAAAGAAAGAAGAAACTCACTTCTTTCTGAAAATATAAGTCCCATCACCATAGGACAAGCAATAACAAAGTTATTCCTGCTCAAAATTATTGCTGAGCATAAACCTTAATTTTCACCTCTCATCTAAAATCTAGAAGGAGAGACTTGACTCCATCCAATGGGTATCCAAAATGAAGCTCTAAGCCAGGGCTATCCAATGGTACCAGCCAAACTGAGCTAGCACCAATATTACTGGAGCTATGGTCAATTTCAGGCCAAATAAGGGTGAACAAAACATTCACCTCTCATCTAACTTCTACAGTTTTAGTGTGGGATACTTGAAGTGGGGTCTTTTTGGAAAGAGCACAATCAGGGCTATCTTATGGTGTCATCCACTTCCCCATATCTCAACTACAGCAGAAGTGATGGGGCAAACAAGCTCAATACAGCTTTTTGCCCAAAACACGCAAATGTACAAAATTCTTGTACATGGGATATTTTTGCCACATTTAATGAGGTACCATTGTGTAGAGTACATACAGGGCTACACACTGAACCAATTTTGAGGTTGATATCTCAAGAATTGACAAAGGTATGGCTGTTTTAAGGTCAGATTCCCACCTGCTGTCATATATAGCCCTACCATGGGATAATATCCCATAATCATGAATATGAGGTGTTAAATAGACAAAGAAGAATGTTTTTAATTTAACACCTCATATGTAAGTCAATACTGGGGTCCCATACAGTTTCTGTACAGCATTCTATGCGTCATACACGTAAGAATCAGGCTGTGAGGTCCCCAGATAAAAACCTTTACCCTGTATTGGTGAAAACTGCCCAGATGTGGTTTCAAAGCCAAATCTGAGCCCAATACAGGTTATAAAGGCTGTTTGCAAACCACAAGCCAGTACTAGAGAGTGAAAAAATCTTCACTTCTTCTACGTAGAAAGGTCTAGCACCCTTTCCACCCCATTTCAGTATAAAAAGGAGGCTTTTCACAGCCAGAATTGTTTCCTCATCCTGCTCTTGAATATCCTATTTAGTATACTGTCCAAAACAATTTTACTCTTGGGTAATAATCAGGGTATAATTATAATTTTAATTATTGTAGTTCTTATTATAGTAATCCAACTGGGAAAACTGCATCCAGGGTTCTCAATAGTGCTCACCACCACTATTTCCCAATAGCAGAACCCTTTTATTATATTATAAACTATTATACTATTTGAAAACTCTAATTTTAAAATTATTTTCACGTGTCACAGTCATAGTTCTAGTTGTAAATAGCCTAATTACTGCTTCAACATAGACTCCAGCCGACATTTTGGGGGCCTGGCCATTGTTTTAACCTTTTTTAGACCCTTATAAGTGAGTTTTTCTCTTATTTATCACTTTCTGACAATCGTGTTATTCTTTTTAGGCGTAATATTCCTTGAAAATATATATATTATATATATATTTCTCTTTTTGGTACATATACCACCTTTTTTACTCATATTTTAAGACTACCTGTCACGTGGCTAATAACCACAAGACCCTTATTTTTGGCGTGTTTTACATATAAAAACACTTGAGCCATCAATAAAGTCTCATTTTTTAATTAAAATAAGACACCTCATACTGATAAACCAACAGTTGAGGCGTGGTTTGACATATTGTTAACTCAATTGCCCTGTTACACACCACTTTTTGACAGTTTACACTTGCTAATCACAAGTTTTTCTGTGAGATATTGGTATACAAACAGTATACCAAATATCAGTAAGCTGTATTTCTGACATGGAATTGTTGATTCAATCACACTGTCATTATACAAGGGCACACTGTAATAATATACAAGCCCAGAGGCCATTCTTAGACGTGCAAAACCAGCATTTCTTGAGAAGTCTTAACTGACATAAGCCCTCTTTTTCCTGTTTTGATTCAGTGGAAGATAACTTCATACCACTTGAAAGCCAGTCACAGGCCAACACACCAGTGAAACCCTCAGAACCAGAGGGCAGCAAAGGGAAAGGGAAGAGGCACAGTGAAGGCCTGATAACAGAAAAAAAGTGGACAACCATTGCCACACATGTCAGGGTGAGTCTATGTAGTAGCTTAAAAATAGTAAATACAAGCTAGCACTATGACTGTGACACACACAAAATAAATAAAAATTAAGTCTTCAGGTCCTACTGCTATGTGGTAACAGTGGTGATGAGTCTATTGAGGACCTGGGTTGCAATGCTCTAATATCTTTGACTGTAAAGAAACACTACAATAATTAATTATTTTAATTATATCAATATAATCCTAAGAGTACTACTGGTATAAGACAGTTTTACTACGTAAGGATGTTAATTCATGATAAGATGAGTCTTTTCCAGTGAGGAAAGACCTGCTTTTATCTCCTCTGAGGACTGTGAGAGACTGGTAGGCTCTTCACACGTCTACAGAGTGAAAATTTTCACTCTGGAGGCTGGGTTGTGGTTCTGTACCATCAATTCTGACGTCAGCATAGTCAGAATTGTGGTTTTTGGACCACAAATGATCATTCTGGATCAATACAGGGTGAAAAAACTCTTCACAGGCCACGTCAGCACCATTGTGACGTGTCCAGAGTGTCTGGATGACTAATATTAGTCATTTTGGGCGGGTTTAAGCTTTAAACAACCATTATTTTAAGTATCAAGCCAGTACTGGTTGGTACAGGTTTGGTACAGACCAGTATTGGTCAAAATACTTCCAACCAAGATATCTTGGTCATTTTTTGAGATATCAAGAATCCAAGAGCACATAATTGAAGGGCTTAATGAGCTCTTCAATTTGGTATGCTTCATGTTTACCCTTCTTTCAAATAGCAAAAGTTATAAGGGTTTTAAGTTTTTGGATGTATTTTTGTACATCAGTATGAGGCTTCAAAAACTTCCATGCCAGATATCTTCTTCAATTTGGAATATATCTGTATTCTGATGATACAGTTTTGTAGGGCTTGATTAGCTCTACAGCTTGGTATATCACACTGTACAGTTGTATGAGTGTATACCAAAGATACAGGGGTTTGTTTACTTTCTTGTTTTCAGAATATCTGTATTTCTGGTTGTTAAACCTTTGAACCAAGATCCCTCAGTCAATTTAAGAGATAAAGAGGTCTAATGTATCTCAAATTAAAGCTCTTGTTTATATCTTTAATTTGGTTATACTTTTGTACAGTTTTGTACAAGCCCTCTTTGACTTTCAGGGGGGTCTTGGTTTTGAAATAAAGGTCATATGGTATCTCCAGTTGTAGTGGTGTTACAACAACATGGATGATATCATTGTGTAGCTCTCTATGTGAGCTTTAATAAAAATACCATTCTGGTATATAATAACTTAAATATGCATAAGTTAGATGAGAGGTGAAAATAAGGGTTTTGCTTATTTGGTCTTATCATTGATAGGGCATATCTTTGTCCTTTCTTATTATATTTGAGGAGGTTTCCTCTTCATAACTTACTTGTATTGGCTATATTTGTCCAATACTCCTCATACCATTACTTATGGTATGTTGGATGTCATGCTGGTGCTCTGTTTTGAGTCACAGGCTGACATACCCTCCCTCCAAAAAAGGCTCATCATTGATGAGACTCTTTTGTCCTCATGGAGGCTCTTGATCCTTTCAAAAAGGAATCTTTATCTGAATCATCCAACTTTACCCATTGGTCTTTTTCTGGTGGTTTATTCCTTCTCTCTGTTAAATAATCCCTATTGGAATATCTTTTTATTTGATTGGGGTTGTCAGTTTCAAAGTAAAATTTTCTTTGTTTGTCTTGCCCAACTATCAAGTAACTCTCTAGGTAATTATGTATGCTTATGCCATAGATTCTATGGTACTCTGTACCCATTAAAAATCCATCAAACTTAGCATTTTCAAGTACCACAAATTCAATGTGTAATCTGAGGTTTCCCATTTTGTATGGTATTATAATTATTTTTTGGATTATTCCAAGTGACTTCATTTTGCCTGCAGCACTTTTAAAGCTTCTTGCTTTTGTTAAAAGCATCTCTGCATTCCACATTGGAAAGTGTCTGTCCAAGTATTCTTCGGCTACCACTGAGCAATTTGCTTCTGTGTCAAAAATCAAAGGATGCTTTTTATTTTCAATGTACACATCAAGATTTGATTTTGCTCCATGAATAAAGGCCATACCAGTTTTGGGTACTTCCAAATACTCTTTAGCATCAATGGTTCTGCCACTTCTGTCTTCACCTTTTTTGGGTTGAATGAGTTCTGGTTTCAAAGAGTTTCCTAGGACTGATTCTGTTTTCTCATCCTCATACTCTAATAAATATTGTTCAATAGGCTCTGATCCACTGTCTGAATCCTGTCTTAGCCCATTTCCCATGCTGTCAGAGTCAGATTTGTACTCCATGTGTTCTTCTACTGACTCTTCCTCTATTGCAAATATTTTCTTTTTTCCCTTGGGACAATTATTTGCATAGTGGTCAGGTGATCCACAGTTATGGCATGTGTTCCTTCTCCTTGGTGCTTCTTCACCATTAGTAGGTTTGAGGTCTTTTTCCATGAGTATCTTTGGTTTTTCTCTGCTATCATGTGACCTATAGGGTGAACTACTGCCAATTGATGTCTTTTTTCTGACATCTTGTATGACATTTGCTATGTCATCAATGCTGCTTATTTTGCTGCATCTGCACTTTACTGGATGTTCTAAGTCTCCTGGAAGTTTTGTCAGAATCTTATGATTTCTCATCTCTATTGTCATGTTTGGATCAATGGATTTGAGTCTTTTGGTTTGTTTAAGACACCATTCATAAGGGTCTTTTCCTGTAGAGTATCTGTCACTCTCAAAAGAGATGGTTTTTTGCCAAATCCAAGTACCATTGCTGTACTTTTGTATTATTTGGTTTCTCCACCATGGCCAGCTTTTCCTACCATGTATCTCTTTCATTTCAGTGTACCATATATTTGCATGGCCTCTGAATGCAGTGTTGAGTCTTGTGGTGATCCAGTAGTCTGGTATCTTTGGTACATCAACAAAAAGTCCATTAATATAATCAATAAGCTCCATATGATCATATTCTCCAATTCCTGAGAATTTAGGCCAATTTACCACATCAGGTAATTGCTTCAATGCTTGTTTCTCAGAGTAACTGAGGCTCTCACCATCTTGGTAAATAGACTCAGACCTTAACTTTGGATC
Source organism: Austropuccinia psidii (assembly GCA_023105745.1). Lineage (NCBI taxonomy): Eukaryota > Fungi > Basidiomycota > Pucciniomycetes > Pucciniales > Sphaerophragmiaceae > Austropuccinia > Austropuccinia psidii. The sequence goes on from JALGQZ010000002.1 coordinate 26,096,584, forward strand.
CTGGGATTCAGGAGCTTGGTTTTCTGATTCTTCCTCTTTTACTTTGGTGATTGGTTTATCCTCTTGAGTTGTTTGAGGGAAGAAATTATCTTCTTTTTCCTCCTTTTTATAGAGAAAATCCACTTCTTTTTCCAGGATTTCCTGTTGAGATTGGATATTTCTTAAATCTCTTCTCACAGCTTGTTGTTCCTCTAGTATTGAGTTCAACTGTCTGTTTTTAGTTTCAAATTCTGCCCAAATTCTGGATAGATTTGTGTTCAAGTCTTCTATGACTGTTGCTTGGAAGGAATTTTCTTCCTTGATTGTTTTCATTTCTGAAGTCACTTCTTGAACATGATCATATGTCCAATCCATGAATTGACCCATGTTGGACCATATGAAACTACTACCTCTGGACTCTGTGGTTTCAAATTTTTGAGGGGGTATTTTATCATCAATAGGCATAAGCTGAGGATCAATTGATTCTGAGCTAACACTATTTGTAGGTACAGTGTCTTTTAGGATTTGTGTTCCTCTTGGACTCATTTTATTCATTGTTTCATCAAAGGATCTGATTCTATCTTCTCCTTTCTGAAAGAATTCTTGTTTCCTACTAGGGCTCCATGTCCTCTGCTGGAAACTAGCAGGGATGACTGGAGAGTCCTGGAAATATTGTCCTTTTGATTTCAAGTCCTGTAGCTGTTGGACTGATGTGGGAAAGATGGAATTTCTTCTTCCATGCCTTGGTGTTCCTGAATCAGATTGGGCTCTTCCATATGCCAAGAATTCTCTATGGCTTGGGTTTCTGTCTGATTCCTTCTGATTCAAGTCTCTTCTGAGAGTATGAAATGGCTGTTGAGATTCCAACTTTTCATTTCTTCCAGAACCTTTTGGCAAGTAATAAGATTTACTCATATTTTTTGCCTCATTATTCCAATTTCCTCCCATAATACTTTCATGGTGAAGGTTTTGTTGTCCATACTCCATGTGAACAAGTCTTTCAGGAGTAGATGCATATGAGTTATTTTTTCTGCATCTGTCCAATTCTTTTGTTGGACTTGGCTGAACTTGGTTTGGGGTGGAACTTTGGGCAGGAGTTTCCTGATAATAAGTCCCTTCATGGCTATTTGATCCAGAAGGTGGTGGTCTTCTCCCTCTATTTCTTCTTTGCCATATTTCTGGCTGATTTCTTGGGTATCCAAGATCTCTGAGGAATGGAGGTGTCATGTTAAAAAATGACAAAAGACAAAAAATACTGTATTTTTCAAGGTTTTTTTTTTACCTTTAAAAGGCCCTTGGACAGATTTCTGCTTTATACTCTTTGGCAATTTGCTTGGGAGTTGGTACTGCCTCCTTGTCTTTGAGGCTTGGTACAGATGAATTTCACTGTGATTTTGTCTCAAATGGAATGTATTTTTTCCACTTGAAAGAAAATGGAGAAGGTTTGTAATTCAATTTGAATAAACAAAATTTTCAATTCCTTACTGTTATTTCTTCTGATTTTGGTTTGATATTTGAGTTTTAATTATTTTTTATTTTTTGAAGAAATAACAGTTTTGTTTGACTTATTTTCATAAGTAAAGTATTTAATATTAAAAGTTATATTATTAAACTTGAATATTATTGATAAGTTATTCACTTATTGAAATGGAAAAATCAACTGTTAATAGTTCAATTTCCAATTTTTCTTTCTTTAGAGGAAAGAAAAGGGTCTATATCTTAATTATACAATAATTTTGTTGTATAATTAAGTTTTCTTTTGTTGTTATTTGATTATTTATCAAATAAAACAGATTTCAATCAATTTCCTCCTCAGTTTAAGAAAGAACAGATTGTATTAAATAATATTGATCTTCAATATTAAAGAATTAGAATAATAATGAACTTATCACTCAAATATTTATTGCTGGTTTCCCAATAAATATTTTAATTCAAACTAAGTTTTACACAATTTGGTAAAAAATAATTATATTTTTATTTAAATATACTATTTTTATATGAAAATAAGTTTGAGAAGTTAATAATAATTACTTATTATTATCAATTTTCGTGGTAAATTGATAATAATGACTTATTATTATTAAGATTTTTTTTTTTGATTATTTATCAAAAAAAAAAAAAAAAAAAAAAATTTCAATCAATTTTTCCTCAACTTGAGTAAAAAAAAGATCTTTTTCAATAATATTCAATTTGAATATTAAAGAATTGAAATAATAAAATTATTATCTCAATATTTATTGTTGATTTACAATAAATATTATGATTTAAATTAATTTTTACACAATTTGGTAAAAATTAATTATACTTTCTATTTAAATACACTATTTGTATATAAAAATAAGTTTGAGCAGCTAATAATAACTACTTATTATTATCAATTTTCGTGGTAAATTGATAATAATGACTTATTATTATTAAGATTTTTTTTTTTTTGATTATTTATCAAAAATAAAAGAAATTTTAATCAATTTTTCCTCAACTTGAGTAAAAAAAAGATCTTCTTCAATAATATTCAATTAGAATATTAAAGAATTGAAATAATAATAAAATTATTATTTAAATATTTATTGTTGGTTTACAATAAATATTATGATTTAAATTAATTTTACACAATTTGGTAAAAATTAATTATACTTTCTATTTAAATATACTATTTGTATATAAAAATAAGTTTGAGAAGTTAATAATAATTACTTATTATTATTAAAATTGATGAATTTTTCCTCAACTTGAGTAGAAAGATTCTTCTTCAATAATATTCAATTTGAATATTAAAGAATTGAAATAATAATAAAATTATTATTTAAATATCTATTGTTGGTTTACAATAAATATTATGATTTAAATTAATTTTACACAATTTGGTAAAAATTAATTATACTTTCTATTTAAATATACTATTTGTATATAAAAATAAGTTTGAGAAGTTAATAATAATTACTTATTATTATCAATTTTCGTGGTAAATTGATAATAATGACTTATTATTATTGAGATTTTTTTTTTGATTATTTATCAAAAAAAGAAATTTTAATCAATTTTTCCTCAACTTGAGTAAAAAAAGATTTTCTTCAATAATATTCAATTTGAATATTAAAGAATTGAAATAATAAAATTATTATTTCAATATTTATTGTTGATTTACAATAAATATTATGATTTAAATTAATTTTTACACAATTTGGTAAAAAATAATGTTTTTTTATTTAAATATACTGTTTGTATATAAAAATAACTTTGAAAAATTAATAATAATTATTTATTATTATTAATTTTCGTGAAAATTGCAATATAAAACTTTGAAGAGTATAAATACTCAAAAATAAAATAAAATATATTATTTAATATATTTTGATAAAATACAATATATAAAAAATATATATTATATTTTTATAATATAAGAGATGAAAATTAGTTAAAAAATGAAAAAACTCGAAATTGTACTTACTTTTATAGTAAAAAACCTTCAAAAATAGTGAAAATGATCCAAAAATCGCCAAAATAGGTCCAGAATAGGTTAAAACAACGGCCAGGCCCCCAAAATGTCAGGGTGAGTCTATGTAGTAGCTTAAAAATAGTAAATACAAGCTAGCACTATGACTGTGACACACACAAAATAAATAAAAATTAAGTCTTCAGGTCCTACTGCTATGTGGTAACAGTGGTGATGAGTCTATTGAGGACCTGGGTTGCAATGCTCTAATATCTTTGACTGTAAAGAAACACTACAATAATTAATTATTTTAATTATATCAATATAATCCTAAGAGTACTACTGGTATAAGACAGTTTTACTACGTAAGGATGTTAATTCATGATAAGATGAGTCTTTTCCAGTGAGGAAAGACCTGCTTTTATCTCCTCTGAGGACTGTGAGAGACTGGTAGGCTCTTCACACGTCTACAGAGTGAAAATTTTCACTCTGGAGGCTGGGTTGTGGTTCTGTACCATCAATTCTGACGTCAGCATAGTCAGAATTGTGGTTTTTGGACCACAAATGATCATTCTGGATCAATACAGGGTGAAAAAACTCTTCACAGGCCACGTCAGCACCATTGTGACGTGTCCAGAGTGTCTGGATGACTAATATTAGTCATTTTGGGCGGGTTTAAGCTTTAAACAACCATTATTTTAAGTATCAAGCCAGTACTGGTTGGTACAGGTTTGGTACAGACCAGTATTGGTCAAAATACTTCCAACCAAGATATCTTGGTCATTTTTTGAGATATCAAGAATCCAAGAGCACAGAATTGAAGGGCTTAATGAGCTCTTCAATTTGGTATGCTTCATGTTTACCCTTCTTTCAAATAGCAAAAGTTATAAGGGTTTTAAGTTTTTGGATGTATTTTTGTACATCAGTATGAGGCTTCAAAAACTTCCATGCCAGATATCTTCTTCAATTTGGAATATATCTGTATTCTGATGATACAGTTTTGTAGGGCTTGATTAGCTCTACAGCTTGGTATATCACACTGTACAGTTGTATGAGTGTATACCAAAGATACAGGGGTTTGTTTACTTTCTTGTTTTCAGAATATCTGTATTTCTGGTTGTTAAACCTTTGAACCAAGATCCCTCAGTCAATTTAAGAGATAAAGAGGTCTAATGTATCTCAAATTAAAGCTCTTGTTTATATCTTTAATTTGGTTATACTTTTGTACAGTTTTGTACAAGCCCTCTTTGACTTTCAGGGGGGTCTTGGTTTTGAAATAAAGGTCATATGGTATCTCCAGTTGTAGTGGTGTTACAACAACATGGATGATATCATTGTGTAGCTCTCTATGTGAGCTTTAATAAAAATACCATTCTGGTATATAATAAATTAAATATGCATAAGTTAGATGAGAGGTGAAAATAAGGGTTTTGCTTATTTGGTCTTATCATTGATAGGGCATATCTTTGTCCTTTCTTATTATATTTGAGGAGGTTTCCTCTTCATAACTTACTTGTATTGGCTATATTTGTCCAATACTCCTCATACCATTACTTATGGTATGTTGGATGTCATGCTGGTGCTCTGTTTTGAGTCACAGGCTGACAACACAGAAGAGTAGAAAACCACAAAATTCTGCATCAATACAAGGTAAACCAACCTTAATAACTTTTACAGGGAAAATTACTATAATTAACCCAGTTGTAACCTCTAAAGGTAAATTGCCCAAATCAGCAGACAACAAATTTGTACAAGGCACAGTCAAAGGAAAATACCCTAAGAACATAAAGTTTTTGACTGCTTGCAAACACTAACATGTCACCTGTACACCTCAGAGATCTTGGCTTCCAAAGGAACCAACCAGAGGACAGAGAAGGTTTGTCCAGAACCAGAAGACCTGAAAGAGGACACCTTAGACACAGTAGTGGATGGCAAAAAAATGAGGGAGATAATATCAATCCTGCCATTCACACTCCAATTCAATGGAGACCTCAAACCAGAGGACTGGAAAGACATGGATCAAGTTCTTCAGCTCCACCAACTCCTTAAGGACTTATTCCAATGGAGAATGGACAACAAGAGGTTCAACCTGGAAATTCACTGGGCAGAACTTGGAGCAAGTTGCCAGAAGATCTGTCTCAGAGAGATAGAATTCAAAGACCTGATGGAAATCACCAAAGGTTGGAATCCTTCCAGGAAGTTCAGACTCCTGGAGGAAAGGGCACAGAGGATAAGGGAGAATCAAGCCACTATTCAAGCTATAGAAGAACAGTTAACCCAGACAGGGCCTACTCAGATTCCTTCAGGCTCACAAGGAGCAGGCCAAATCAGCTCTCCAGTGGCTTCACACCATTCATAAACCAGCTGTAAGATGTGACTATGAAACTGATGATAATATTACTATTAATCAACAGTACTATGTCTGTTCTTATGAAATATAATAATAAAATATTATTATAACCACAATTAAATAATTAAAAAATTATTTCTTTCACGTGTTAAGCACTACTAGTGATTTTAACAGTGAGCAAGTAATTGTCTACAAGAATCAATTACAAGAAGAATTTAATAATAAAAACTTCTTTATTAAAATAATAAAATTATTTTAATATATAATTATCTTTTGCAAGAATAATTATAAAGATAATTCTTGAAGAAAACTATTACTAGAGAAAAACTTTAAGAATTAAAGATAAATGACTCACTAATACTCCAAAGAACTTATTGATAATAAAAGTAGAGAAATTTGACGTGGAATTGTGGATTTAAGGGATCAAAAGGATTTATAACAGTATTACAACAATATATAGTTGGATTCTATGATTTCACGTCTTTCTGATTGATTCTGAAAGAATTAAAACACTTAAGAATAGTTGAACTAATACTTACTTGTTGGTAATAAAGATTTAATAAATTGATAAGATGATGATACGGAAAAAACAGCAAGAATAGGCTTCTTTTAAGTCAATAACAGCTCACAGAGGCGTGCCATGGAGCAAACTGAAAAAACAGTGAGTGAGAAAACAATAAACCTTTTTGGATTATTGATTGCATCATCTGTTGTCATGTAAGATTATCATAATTACTTAATTGATGCTTTTACGTGACTACCAACCCCAATATGGTTAAGGATAAAAGGAGTAACACTTGTAAATCTTCTTTTATTCTAAAATAATCATTGATTTCTCAAAGTTATCAATGTTATTGCCAATTTCATCACAGGTTGTAATTACTGTGAATTTTTGAAGATTCAGTGTTTCACGTAGAATATCCAAAAATGGACTGTAAGTAAAACTTTTAATTTTACTAGTAAAACTGTAATTCTTTTTGGTTGTACCATAGATAATACAGTTCTCCTTTAGTCCTGAAAGTTTCAGAAAGATTCATTAAGAATTGTATTTTTAATGAATTTTTGAAGGTTTTACCTCATTTCTACGTAGAATTGCAAATAGCAGTGTTTTGCTGGTTGCTATGAGGTAAATCAATGAATATGGGTCCCAAAAGGGTTTTAATTACTCTTTTGGGGTTTATCCATGGAAATTCATTAGTAATTGACATGGTTACAGGAGTGTAAGTAGCTCATTACCTCCTTGGCACGTCAAAATAGCAGGTTATTTGCTATTTTCTGATGTTTTACAGTAGTTGTAACTTGGTAACCAAGTTCCCAAAGAGTTTTAGTTTACCAATTGGGCCAAGATGAGCCATGGATCCATGCTCTGGAGCTATCCACGCCTCTGAGGCCTCAGAAGTTGGGTACCCTGGCTCTCTTTGATGTCTTTTGTCCCCCTTGCCTATTTTTTACGTCAAAATAGTAATTTAAGCTTAAAGTGAGATATCCACTATGGGTGTACCAAAAGTCCATGTAAGAATACCATGATATTAAGTGCTCAAAACATGCATAACACTATTCTTAGTGTATATGTAACATGGGATTTCTCACTTTCCCATTATTTTGGCTAAAAATCAAGAAAAACAAAAATTTTCACGGATCTTTTATGTGGTATTAATGATGTGGTATTGAAGTATTTTCCATTTTACCACCTCAAATACTTAAATTGAGCTTATTCACTCTATGGAGCTACCCTAGGTGAATTTTTGTGTAGAATCCAAATCTGGTCTTAAATCCATGGATTTACTTACTCAATAAAAAGTTATTCATCTTTTCTGAAATTGAAAATGATGAATTTTGGATATATGCATGACTTATGAGTTTTGCATAATTCAAAATTTCTTTTTAAGATAATTGTGGCCTATTTGGGTATGTAAAATATACCTCAAGGCTCACATTCCCTCCCACCAAAAAATAAAATTGTACTACAATTTTATTAGTGATAAAAAGAATAAGGCCCCAAAAGGGGGTTAATGTCCACTGTCCAACCTCTTCACATTACTCAGATCAAGTAATTTAAAGCACATTTATAGACATATTCAGGCTTGTGGCCTTCTTTCATGTCTAAATCTTCTTAAGAGTTTATCTGAGTCAGGTATTTCTGATTCTGCCATCCATTCATCTTCATGTACTGGATTTCTATATCTGACAAGATATTCTCTTTGATTTTTACCCCTAAGTCTCCTTTCTTTAATGACTTTCTTTATCTTTCTGTCTTCATTCTGTTCCACAGGGGGCACAGTTAAAGGAGTTGGGTTCCTTAAAGGAAACAATTCTTTGTCAGCTGGTTGATAAGGTTTTATCAGGCTGACTGGAAATGTGGGGTGTTTATTTTCCAATTCACCACTCAATTCCACTTGAACTGCATTGGTTCCATGTAAGGCAACAATAACAAAAGGTCCTACATAAGAATCTTTAAGTTTCTTTGGGCCTTTGATATTATTAAAATTCAAGGTTGAAACTAGAACTAAGTCCCCTACTTTGAAGTCTGGTACTTTATGACTCTTGTCCCACTTCTGTTTTGCATAATCAAAAGCATCATCCATACTTTGTTTTGCATGGTGTTTTACTTTATCAAGCATTAATTTGAAGCTGGAAGCTGTAGGATGAATGTCAATCAAGTCTTTCCTCAGTGTGTCTGCTGGGAGTCTTGGATTCCATCCTTTTTCTAACATAGCAGGAGTTTGTCCTGTGGAAGAATGGACTGATGTCTTGTATGCCAATTCTAATGCAGGTATCAGAGTGCACCAGTCATGGGTAAAGCCATCTGAGTCTTTAAATTCTAATCCATAAGCACAAAATCTCCTGATCATGTCTTCTAAAGTTTGAATCATCCTCTCTGCTAGCCCATCTGTTTGAGGGTGATATGCTGTAGAGAATGATAACTTAGTCCCAAACAATCTATGAAGATTGGTCCAAAGTGCAGATGTGAACTTGGGGTCTCTGTCACTTATGATATTCTTAAACAACCCTGTATGAGAAATAACTCTACTCCATAAAAGAAGAGCTGTATCCATAGCAGTGTCATCTTTATGACATGGTAAGAATATGGGAGTTTTGCTATATCTGTCTACAATGACTAAACAAGCATTATAACTCTTGTCACCACTTGGAGGAAGTGCTGTGACCCAATCCATGTGAACAACTTCCCAAGGGGATTTTGGTTCTTGAATATGGATCATTAATCCAAATTTCTTGCCTGTACTCCTGTTTGCTTTTTGGCATCTATCACAGGTATGGCAATATTCAATGGTTTCTTTTCTCCAAGATGGCCACCATGCACAGTTCTTCACCTTTTCAAGTGTTCTGTCTTCTGATAGGTGTCCAGAGTAAATGCTATCATGGCATTCATGAAGAATGGTATTGATGAGCAATCTACTACACAATGTCATCACACAAGAATGTTTTGTTCTATGGTAAATAATCCCATCAAACAAGTGAAATCTTCCTTCAGAATAGGAATTTTTCCAAACTTCATCTAGTGTATTAACCAAAGATGTGTCTTTGCAGTCTTTATCCAATAAAGAAGTCAAGATATGGCAATTCTTGTCTTGTTTATAAGACTCTCTGACCTCTTCAAAGAATTCAGTCCCAATATCAGTTATGTTAATCCCTTCAATTGGAATCTGTGGTTCAGCTTCCAAAGGTACATAAGCTGGGTTATCAGGAGTGTTGGCTAAAGCCCATCTACTAAGTCCATCAGCATTTTTGTGAATGTTTCCTGCTTTATGAACTATAGTCATGTTTCCTCTATATTCTTGAATGGCTATTTGCCATCTCAACATATGTCTGTTGGGAGTTTTCATGTTAAGAAGTGATTTCACGGCATTACAGTCAGTTATCACTTCAAAAACACTGCCATCAAGGTAATAGTGTAATTTCTCAAGTGCCCATACCAAACATAAGCACTCCATTTGGCTTGCACCATATCTGGCTTCTGTTGGTTTGATTTGTCTTGAGATATAACAAACTGGTCCTTCTGTAGGTTTGTCATCAATAATTTGGACTTGGTGTAGGGCTGCCCCTAATCCATCCCCACATGCATCAATGTACAATTTAAAAGGAATATTCCAGTCAGGCATGAGGAGTAAAGGTGCTTCTGTAAGGGCTTTCTTTATCTTCTCATAAGCTTTAATTCTTTCCTGTGTCATTTCAAATACAGTCTGTTGATCACAGATTCTATAAAGTGACTTGGCTAGAATTGCAAAATCTTTCAAGTGTTGCCTATAGTAACTAGCAAATCCAAGAAAAGACATCATTTCTTTTTTATTCTGAGGTATTGGCTTAAGTAACACTGCTGCTACTTTATTCTTGTCAATACCCAAGCTCAAACCAGAAACAACATGTCCTAATGCTTTGAGTTCTTCAAAACCAAAATTGCATTTCTTAAGTGAAATTTTCATGTTCACTTCTGCAACTTTATGAAGTACTCTTGCAAGTCTTTCAAGGTGCAAAGACCATGAGTCAGAACATATAATAATATCATCAATATAAATGATAAGCCATCCATCAGACAATTCTGTGGGGAAGATGGTATTCATCATTCTTTGATAATGAGATGGAGCATTTTTAATGCCAAATGGCATTCTAAGATACTCATAAATACCACAGTGAGTGATAATTCTAAGTAATTTCCTAGCTTTAGGCGTCAAAACATTTTGATGGAAGCCTTTTAATGCATCCATTGATGTTATATACTTGGCTTTAGACAATTGAGTCAAGGTTTCTTGGATCCTAGGGATTGGATACCTATCTGGAACTGTGTAGGTATTCAAAGCTCTAAAATCTCCAACCATTCTTGACTTATCATTATGCCATGCAATAATAACAGGTGTTGTCACTTCAACTTCCTCATTATGGCCTACTTTCCTTAGCACACCAAGTTGGATCAACTCTTGGATATGTTTTTCCAAGGCCTCTCTAGCTCTGGGACTGGCTGGATAAGCTGGTCTTCTAAGTACTGGAGGATATGGTCTATCAATATTAAGAGTAATATCAATTTCATGTCCCCTTATAGCGCCTAATGGTTCATTATCAGATGCAAATGCATTATTGTATGTATATAATACATCAATAAGTTCATTCCTCATCTTTGGTGACAATGATGGATTAATTTGTGCTTCAACAAGTTGTTCAGACACAAATTCATCTTTGTAAGTATCTTTGACAGAAGATACTACAGATATCTGTTTTGGCATATTGGAGAAAGCAAATTTTTGCCTTTTGTTATCTCCAATTGTGAAATATCTGTCTTTATGGTTATTTATATCAATACCATAAATATTCAAGTAATCATTTCCAAGAATGATATGCTGAGATGTACAATTATCCATTACTACAATCTCAGTTTTCATTCTTACACTTCCTGCTGGATGTGGGAATACAATATTAGTATCCAATATGCCCAAGGGGTACATATTGTTACTGGCACTACTGAACTGTACACCCTCTATTGGTAATAGATGGTTTTTCCATTCAGGAAGTATAATTTGAAGATAATCTTTGCCAATACAAGTGCAAAATGCCCCTGTATCCAGATTCACTTTGGCTTCAATATCACTCATTAGAACTGATGTGATACAGGATGCTCCAGCAGTATAACCCTTTCCTCTAGCAGGTTTTGTTTTACACATTCTGGCATCTTGGATATTGATCAGGTTGTAGCAATCCTCACTGTACTGTGGCAAGTGGGTATGGACTTCTGTGACCTCAAAGAAAGCTGAAATGTTTTCAATGGGATAGTCCTCTACTGGTGTATCTTCAGAGACTGCAGAATCTTGATCAGACTCTTCTTTCTCTTCAGTACACTGAATGTCTTCAATGATTTGAACTTCATTGATCTTTGTCTTCTTAGGGCAAGTGTTGGCTAAATGTGAAGTACTTCCACATTTATGACACTTCAAGACAGGTCTTTCTGGTCTTCTTTCCTCTCTAGGAATCTTTGAGACTATTTTGGACTCTATTGGGTTTCTAACCCAAGTTTTACCAATTCTTGTTCTGGTAATGATATCTTCCATAGTATTAATGTAGTCCTCTGTTGAACAGGGTTCCACACATCTGCTTTTGATAGCATGTTCCAGTTCTCCTCCACACTTTCTTAATATTTTCATATTAATCATAGTGTCAGACATATCTGGGTGTAAAGCAGATAATCTGTCTTTTTGTTTGAAGAACCAAGTAAGTGGTTTGTCTTTTTCTGAGTTAAAAATGGCACTTTCAAAAGCATTCTCCATTTTAAACCTCCAAGAATTATTGGCCCATTTGGTAATCACTTCAGATTTCCACCAAGACCAGTCATGTCTTCCATGATCTATTCTCATCTTGTAATACCATTTCTTTGCAGTCTTGGTAAACAAACAATGTAATTTTCCTACTATGATTTCATCAGGTATATTAAAGTCTTCTTGCAACATATCAATAGTCCTGATGAATTCAATATGGTTGTATTCTCCTTCACCAGAGAATGTTGGCCATTCTTCTAATTTGGGAATATCCTTTGCAGAAATAACATTCTCTCCTAAGAATGGAGTCAAACTTTCTTTGACAGAAAGTTTTTCTTCAGTCAAAGGTGTAGAATGTCTTGGCATATGTGGTTCATGATTCTTATGAATTTGCTCCACACTTGCAATTATTTCATTCTTCAATTTCTGCCTTTCACTGTCACTTTTTGCTAAATGTATAGCAAATTGATTGGTGTTCTTAACTATTTGTAAGACATGGTCTTCAAGAGTTTTAAGTCTATCATTTACTTTAAAGATGGAAAGATCCTCTGTGTCATTATTTTGACATTGGTTCTCAATTCTATCACAAGCATTGCTAATTGACTCAAGGGTGACAGTTGTCAATTTATGCCAATCAGAATGTTGCTTGTCATTTTTCTTTAAATCATTGATGTCTAATGTAATTTGCTTTAACTTTGACTCAAGTTTGCCAATTTCTACACTAATACTTCTATGTACATCATTTATTTGCGTGGAAAAGTCCTGTTCATCCTTTCCTGCTCTTTGGCTGTGAATTCCATAAGAGTTCTGGCCATATTGAAGACACTGTTCACGGCTGAAGGCTCCAATCTGGGGATCCTGTACCCTTGTGGGTAAGGTCTGTGCCAATTGGCTTTGCCTTTGCCCTTGCCTTGATGGTTCTTGGGACCTCTCTGTTTCTTTTGAGGTCCTTTGGGCTTGTCCTTGGATGCTTCTGGAGCTGGTTTGGAGCTGGTAGATGCCACTGGTGCCTCTGTCTCCAAAGTTGGAGTCATTTCCAATTCTTTCTTCTGGTCTATGGATAAAAGACTCTGGTTCTTCAACCAATTCTTTATCTTTTTGACCTTGTCTTTGCAAGACAGGGGGCTCCAACCTCCTAAGAGTTCTATGGTCTTCTCCTGACCCAGAAAGCTCTTGATGTGTAAGTAGGAGTTCATGGCCCCCTGCCAAAGGCTTGGGCAGATTTCCCACTCCTCTTCTTTGGCTGCTCTGAACCAATTTTTGTACTGGCTCTGATATATTTCTATTGCTGCCACTTGAAAATGGTTCAGCCCTGGAAATATTATCATAAATTAGTTCAGGCTCAGAATTCACGTCAAAATCTGTTGGTACAGACCTTGGGGAATGGGGGGCAACTCTGGCATCCTCCAGATGTTCCTTTCTTGTGGAAGATTTGGCACTTCTGGATTTGGTCTTGCCTCTTCCTTGTCCACATCCATCTGGTTGGACTGAATAGTTGCTTCCATTTCTGGTATGCACCATTTTCACGTCAATTTAAAGATAAAAGGTGAAAATATAAGATAAAATACACACCTTTTGGTGGTAATTTAGCTTTTTCTGAGTTGAATAAGGTGCCTCTTTTAGCAATCTGCACCTCAATACTGTCTTCAGATTCTGCTTCTGAAGATTCTGGACTAGTGATATATCTTTTACTGAGTCTGTTGCCAGCTGCACAGTATTTGATTAAAGACACTAAAAGAAATTATAAAAGAGAAAAAATTATTTTTTATACTTTTTAAAATATTTTTTAAAGATTTTTTATAAGTTTTATATTTTTTAATATTAAAAAAATTATTCTTTTTAAAGAAAAAAAATTAAAATTTAAGATTTTGAATGAAAATTAATTCAGAGTAACTCAAAGAATAATTTTATAAGTTTTTGGATGTGAAAAAGCCACGTGTAAAAACAATATAAAATTAAACCAAATTCCTCAATGAGAAAGATTTTAAAACAATTTCAAAAATAAAAATATTTTAACTCCAAATTGAAAGAAAAAAATTAATTAAATTAATATATTTTAGAGCTTAAAAATATATTAATTAAGGGTACAAGGTTCAAAAAACACGGCCAGGCCCCCAAATGTAAGATGTGGTAGGTATGGTGGTTTTTTGAACACAAAAAATGAAGTCTAGAATATGATTAAAGCCAAGTCTATGGATAAAATCACGGCCAGGCCCCCAAATGTAAGATGTGACTATGAAACTGATGATAATATTACTATTAATCAACAGTACTATGTCTGTTCTTATGAAATATAATAATAAAATATTATTATAACCACAATTAAATAATTAAAAAATTATTTCTTTCACGTGTTAAGCACTACTAGTGATTTTAACAGTGAGCAAGTAATTGTCTACAAGAATCAATTACAAGAAGAATTTAATAATAAAAACTTCTTTATTAAAATAATAAAATTATTTTAATATATAATTATCTTTTGCAAGAATAATTATAAAGATAATTCTTGAAGAAAACTATTACTAGAGAAAAACTTTAAGAATTAAAGATAAATGACTCACTAATACTCCAAAGAACTTATTGATAATAAAAGTAGAGAAATTTGACGTGGAATTGTGGATTTAAGGGATCAAAAGGATTTATAACAGTATTACAACAATATATAGTTGGATTCTATGATTTCACGTCTTTCTGATTGATTCTGAAAGAATTAAAACACTTAAGAATAGTTGAACTAATACTTACTTGTTGGTAATAAAGATTTAATAAATTGATAAGATGATGATACGGAAAAAACAGCAAGAAGAGGCTTCTTTTAAGTCAATAACAGCTCACAGAGGCGTGCCATGGAGCAAACTGAAAAACCAGTGAGTGAGAAAACAATAAACCTTTTTGGATTATTGATTGCATCATCTGTTGTCATGTAAGATTATCATAATTACTTAATTGATGCTTTTACGTGACTACCAACCCCAATATGGTTAAGGATAAAAGGAGTAACACTTGTAAATCTTCTTTTATTCTAAAATAATCATTGATTTCTCAAAGTTATCAATGTTATTGCCAATTTCATCACAGGTTGTAATTACTGTGAATTTTTGAAGATTCAGTGTTTCACGTAGAATATCCAAAAATGGACTGTAAGTAAAACTTTTAATTTTACTAGTAAAACTGTAATTCTTTTTGGTTGTACCATAGATAATACAGTTCTCCTTTAGTCCTGAAAGTTTCAGAAAGATTCATTAAGAATTGTATTTTTAATGAATTTTTGAAGGTTTTACCTCATTTCTACGTAGAATTGCAAATAGCAGTGTTTTGCTGGTTGCTATGAGGTAAATCAATGAATATGGGTCCCAAAAGGGTTTTAATTACTCTTTTGGGGTTTATCCATGGAAAGTCATTAGTAATTGACATGGTTACAGGAGTGTAAGTAGCTCATTACCTCCTTGGCACGTCAAAATAGCAGGTTATTTGCTATTTTCTGATGTTTTACAGTAGTTGTAACTTGGTAACCAAGTTCCCAAAGAGTTTTAGTTTACCAATTGGGCCAAGATGAGCCATGGATCCATGCTCTGGAGCTATCCACGCCTCTGAGGCCTCAGAAGTTGGGTACCCTGGCTCTCTTTGATGTCTTTTGTCCCCCTTGCCTATTTTTTACGTCAAAATAGTAATTTAAGCTTAAAGTGAGATATCCACTATGGGTGTACCAAAAGTCCATGTAAGAATACCATGATATTAAGTGCTCAAAACATGCATAACACTATTCTTAGTGTATATGTAACATGGGATTTCTCACTTTCCCATTATTTTGGCTAAAAATCAAGAAAAACAAAAATTTTCACGGATCTTTTATGTGGTATTAATGATGTGGTATTGAAGTATTTTCCATTTTACCACCTCAAATACTTAAATTGAGCTTATTCACTCTATGGAGCTACCCTAGGTGAATTTTTGTGTAGAATCCAAATCTGGTCTTAAATCCATGGATTTACTTACTCAATAAAAAGTTATTCATCTTTTCTGAAATTGAAAATGATGAATTTTGGATATATGCATGACTTATGAGTTTTGCATAATTCAAAATTTCTTTTTAAGATAATTGTGGCCTATTTGGGTATGTAAAATATACCTCAAGGCTCACACCAGCAGATCAGTGGCCAAGAGTCACCATTCTTCACAATTCTAGCAAGTTTCCAGGAGAAGACAAGGAAACACGGGCAAGAACAAAACCTCCTTCAACAAGAGGAGGAAAGAGACAGAGCCTATGATTCAGAAGCTTTTGGATTTGGTAAAAGAAGTGCACAAGAACCAGAAGTAATTGTAAACCACTCTAGAATCAGTAGTCCTAGTAATAGAAACATTACCCCCACTCAGACTGAATATAACATTGTCACATCTGAGAGTAACATCAACAGTGATACACTGTGGTTACAAATGTTGCAATATGCTGAACAATCTGCAAAGCGGTTTTCAGAAATTGAAGCTGGCCAAGAGAGGATAAGAAAAACTCAAGCCTCCTTGGAAGAGATAGTTAAGGATCTTCAAGAAGGATATGCTCAACTGAGCAAAGCCTCTGAAGAAACCAACAAAAGACTGAATATAGTCTTTGAAGAAAAACACCACAGCATAAGAGACAGGGATTGTCTGGACCAAGACATAAACAAATTGTTTAATGTATACCATAGCTTGAAGCCCCAACCACAAGGCCAAGTTATGGAGAATCCATATCAACCAGATGACATCAAACCAGATGCCATGTTGATGAATAAGGCAAGCTCTCCATCACAATACCAGGATGGAGATGGCATGTCTTATTCAGAGAAGGAATCCTTGAAACAGCTTCCTGAGGCCTCAAGCTGGCTGAAATTCTCTGAAACAGGAGAATATGATCATATGGAGCGCATAGATTATATTGATGGACTCTTCATTGATGTACCAAGCATAAAAGACTACTGGATCACTGCTAGATTGAATGCTGCATTTAAAGGTCATTCTAGTATATGGTACACAGAAATGAAAGGAATAAATGGCAGAAGAAACTGGCCATGGTGGAAGAGTCAAATCATCCAAAATTACAGTAATGGAACTTGGATATGGCACAAGACCATGTCATTTGAAAGTGACAAATACTCTGTGGACAAAGATCCATATGAGTGGTGTCTTAGACAGTCTAAAAGACTTAAAGCCATTGATCCTCAGATGAAAATCCAAATGAGGAATCACAAAATTCTGACACAACTGCCAGGAGAACTAGAGCATGCAGTAAAATGCAGATGCAACCAAAATTGCACTCTAGATGACATTGCCAACACCTTACAAGACATAAGGAAAAGGACTAATATAGGGAAATTCACGCCATATAAGAGCAATGGTTTCAAAGAGAAACAATCTTTCAGGGTAGAGTTTAAAGAAAAACCCAAAGAAAGAGTGGCAGAAGGGGCAAATAAGAGAAATTCTTGTCACAATTGTGGTTTAACGGACCACTATGCCAACAACTGCCCAAAGGCAAAGAAGAAAGTCTATGCCATTGAGAAAGTCCCAGAGGAAGAATCTCCAACAGAGGATTCTGAATCAGACTACATGGGTGATGCCATCAGAGAACCATCTGATGATGATCAAGACCCAAGAGAGGAATTTCTGGTAGAATATCAAGAGGAAACCCCACTAGAAATTCAGGACATAAAGTTGGAAGCAGGCATGCCACAGGACACTGCTAACAAAAGCTTGTGCAAACACACACAAGATGCACAAAAATTCCTGGTTACACCAACCAAGGGAATGGAATATATACATGGGACAGCCACAAAAATGACTGTTTGCATTGGCAATGCTCAGCATCCACTGATCATTGATAGTGGAGCACACTGCTCCATAGTGGCCAGAAACTATATGGATACCCACTTCCCAAACTGGGAAAAACAGTTTTGCCCACCAAGGCAAAGAATTTAAAAGTGCATCAGGGAAGATGACTTCCATTGGGACAATTATCAAAGAGATAATTATACCCCACAGGAAGGGTAATATCAGACTCAACCCAGAGTTTGTAGTGCTTGATGATGCCCTCATCCAAGAATTTTTACTGGGAACAGATTACCAGAAGATGTATGGCATAGACATTTACAACAGTAAAAATAGGCACATCACCATTGGTACTAACAAGGAAAACAAATTTACACTTGATATATACCAGATATCTTCTTAAGATCCACTAGAAGAACATCTGAAGGAATTCAGAGAGGGACAGTTTAGAACTACCCTCACCAGTAAACAAAATCTAAGTTTACTGAAGATGCCAAGAAAGAACAGACCAGCATTTTCCATTGGTGAAGAATAATTAGGCATGATCAAAGGCCATGATATAGAACTATATCTTGATGTGGAAAGGCCTTATCCACCCATGCTTAGGAAACCTCCTTATCCAGCAAGCCTGGAAACCAGGAAAGAAATTGAGAAAGACATCAATGAACTCCTGGATATTGATGTCATCAAGAAGATTGGACATAATGACATAGTGGAAATCACCATCCCTGTCCTAATCACCTGGCATGATGCCAAGTCCAGACTGTGTGGAGATTTCAGAGCTCTGAATAACTACACAAAAGCAGACAGGTACCCTATACTTAGGATACGTCATGCCTTGGATAAACTGGCAAAAGCCAAATACATAACCAAAATGGATTGTATGAAAGGCTTCCAGCAAAATGGAATTAAACCAAACTCCATGAAATTACTCAGAATAATCTGCCATATGGGCATATATGAGTATACCAGGATGCCATTTGGCAACAAAAATGCACCAGCCCATTTCCAAAGGATGATGGACACAATATTTCAAGAAGAAATACTGGAAGGGTGGATGGTAGTATATATTGATGATATCATTATATACTCAGAGAAATTCAAAGACCATGTGAAATACATAGACAGAGTACTAAGTAAATGCACACCCATAAATCTCAAGATTTCACTTAAAAATTGCAATGTTGGCCAACAAGAGTTACTGGCTCTGGGACATAAAGTCTCAGGTCTTAGTCTGGCAATTGACCAGAATAAAGTAGCAGCAGTACTGCAAAATCCAGTACCAAAAAGCATCAAAGAGATGCAATCTTTCCTTGGGTTTGCTAGCTACTATAGAAACCACATTAAAAACTTTGCACACATAACTAGTAGTTTATACAGGTTATGTTCAAAAGACGTAGTTTTTGAAATAACCAAGGAAAGGAGGGATGCATATGAAAGGATCAAATATGAACTCACAAATGCACCTGTGCTCATCTTACCTGACTTTGAGCTACCATTCAAGTTATATATAGATGCAGCATGCAGTCAAGGCCTAGGAGCAGCCCTTCACCAAAGACAAATTGTGGATGGTGAACCAAGAGAAGAAGTAATTTGCTACATCTCAAGGCAGCTGAAAGATTGAGAAGCCAGGTATGGGGCCACCCAGACTGAGTGTCTATTTCTAGTCTGGGCTCTAGAAAAACTCCACTATTATCTGGAGGGTGCAGTCTTTGAAGTCTACACAGACTGCACAGCCTTGAAGTCTTTACTAAACATGAAGACTACAAATAGACACATGCTGAGATGGCAAATAACCATCCAGGAGTATAGAGGGAACATGACCATCATATACAAAGAAGGTAGAAGTCATACCAACGCAGATGGCCTCAGAAGATGGCCACTGGATAATGTCAAGAGCAATACAGCTTATGACGCTGAAGTTGCAGCCAAAACCCTATCCATTTCATGGAAATAGATAGGAGGAAGAACTTCAAATTTTCTGAATGGGCACCAGAGAGTGATACCCTTCACAGTGAAAACACTGATTCAGAGGGGACAGAAACTCCCATATTGGGAATAAGCTCCTATGAACTGCACAATGAATTTTTTTAATGCAGTACTGAAGTCCTATGCCAAACACAAACAGTGTGGCATACTACTACAACTCCTTCAACAAAAGTACAGGGGCCCAGAACTGGAATCCCAGCTGGAAGAACCCTGGTTAAGGGCCTATAAGGACAACAAGTTCTTTGTTATAGATGGCCTGCTCTGCCACAGAGAAAAACACACAAGTGTACTCACAGTGGTAGACAGGGACCACATCTCTCTGATCCTGCAGGAATGCCATGACTGCCCCTATATGGGACACATGAAGGAAGACAGGACCAATGAGAGGGTGGCAATCACAGATTGGTAGCAAAAGTGGGAACAAGAGCTGGGAGAATACATCAACACTTGTGAAAGATGCCAAAAGGCAAATAGGAAACATGGGAAGAAGTATGGGTTACTTCAACATATAGATGAACCCAAACACCCATTGGAAACCATCAACATGGACTGGGTTACAGGACTTGTCCCAGGAGGAAAAGAAAGCTACAATGGCTGCTTGATCATAGTTGATAGGTTCAGCAAGAGAATGAGGTGTCTACCATGCCACAAAGAGGACACAGCCATGGATACTGCCCTGTTATTTTGGAATAACATCATATCTACCTGTGGAGTCCCTAAAATCATCATTAGTGATAGGGACCCAAAATTCACATCTGAATTTTGGATCAACTTGTATGACATGCTTGGCACCAAGCTTGCTTTTTCCACAGCTTACCATCCCCAAACAGATGGCCTAGCTGAGAGGATTATCCAGACTATGGAAGACATCCTTAGAAGGTTCTGTGCCTATGGCATGGAGTATAAGGACCATGATGGATATACCCATGACTGGGTTACCCTTCTACCAGCTGTCCAACTGGCTTATAATACAAGTCAGCACTCTGCCGCAGGAAAAACACCTGCAATGGTAGAGAAAGGGTGGAATCCCTTGTTACCTGTGGATCATTTGAAGAAGAAACCATCCACCCCACTGCCAAAGACTTCCATGATATGTGGAAGAGGGCTTGTGATACAGCTGCTAAATGCATAGCTGAAGCAAAAGATTATAATAAGCAGAGGTGGGACAAGACACACATGGAACCTGACTTTAAGGAAGGGGAGCAGGTGCTAGTGTCTAAACTGAACTTTAATAATCTTAAAGGACCCAAGAAGATGAGGGACTCATTTGTAGGGCCTTTCACTATCATTAAGTTGATAGGAAAGAATGCAGTGGAAGTCAAAATTACAGAGGAATTTTCCAGGAAGCACCCAGTCTTCCCAGTGAGTTTGGTCAAACCATACTTCCAAACAGGGGAGGATAAATACCCCTCCAGGAAGAGGAACCCTACACCACCTGATATAGTGGAAGTGGAGGATTCCCCAGGACCTGTGAGTAAAATCATAAGGGCCAGAAAGACCAGACTTAATGGAAAGGATCAAAGACAAAACTTAGTCAGATTCAAGCACCAAACAGCTGATAAAGACAAATGGTTGGAAGAAGATGCCATACCAGATGGGAACCTTCATCTAAGGAGATTCAGGGCCTCTAGGAGGACTGAACAGTCTCATCAATGATGAGCCTTTTTTGGAGGGAGGGTATGTCAGCCTGTGACTCAAAACCAGAGCACAAGCATGACACCCAAAATACCATAAACCAATGGGATAGCCAAGATACCACCAAAGCATGGAGCTGAGCCAAATAAGCTCAAAAGGTATCAAACAAAAGAAGAAACTCACCTCTTTCTGAAAATATAAGTCCCATCACCATAGGACAAAAAATAACCAAGTTATTGCTGAGCATAAACCTTAATTTTCACCTCTCATCTAAAATCTAAAAGGAGAGGCTTAACCCCATCAAATGGGTATCCAAAATGAAGCTCTAAGCCAGGGCTATCCAATGGTATCAGCCAAACTGAGCTAGTACCAATATTACTGGAGCTATGGTCAATTTCAGGCCAAATAAGGGTGAACAAAACATTCACCTCTCATCTCACTTCGACAGTTTTAGTGTGGGATACTTGAAGTGGGGTCCTTTTGGAAAGAGCAAAATGAGGGCTATCTGATGGTGTCATCCACCTCCCCATATCTCAACTACAGCAGAAGTTATGGGGCAAACAAGCTCAATACAGCTTTTTGCCTAAACCACACAAATGTACAAAAAACTTGTACATGGGATAACTTTGCCATATTTAAT
Source organism: Austropuccinia psidii (assembly GCA_023105745.1). Classification (NCBI taxonomy): domain Eukaryota; kingdom Fungi; phylum Basidiomycota; class Pucciniomycetes; order Pucciniales; family Sphaerophragmiaceae; genus Austropuccinia; species Austropuccinia psidii. The sequence continues at coordinate 26,118,669 of JALGQZ010000002.1, forward strand.
GATAACCATATCAAATGAGTTACCATTGTGTAGAGCACATACAGGGCTACACACTGAACCAATTTTGAGGTTGATATCTCAAGAATCGACAAAGGTATGGCTGTTTTAAGGTCAGATTCCCACCTGCTGTCATATACAGCCCTACCATGGGATAATATCCCATAATCATGAATATGAGGTGTCAAATAGACAAAGAAGAATGTTTTTAATTTAACACCTCATATGTAAGTCAATACTGGGGTCCCATACAGTTTCTGTACAGCATTCTATGCGTCATACACGTAAGAATCAATCTGTGAGGTCCCCAGATAAAAGCTTTCACCCTGTATTGGTGAAAACTGCCCAGATGTGGTTTCAAAACCAAATCTGAGCCCAATACAGGTTATAAAGGCTGTTTGCAAACCACAAGCCAGTACTAGAGAGTGAAAAAATCTTCACTTCTTCTACGTGGAAAGGTCTAGCACCCTTTCCACCCCATTTCAGGATAAAAAGGAGGCTTTTCACAGCCAGAATTGTTTCCTCATCCTGCTCTTGAATATCCTATTTAGTAGACTGTCCAAAACAATTTTACTCTTGGGTAATAATCAGGGTATAATCATAATTTTAATTATTGTAGTTCTTATTATAGTAATCCAACTGGTAAAACTGCATCCAGGGTTCTCAATAGCGCTCACCACCACTATTTCCCAATAGCAGAACCCTTTTATTATATTATAAACTATTATACTATTTGAAAAATCTTATTTTAAAATTATTTTCACGTGTCACAGTCATAGTTCTAGTTGTAAATAGCCTAATTACTGCTTCAACATAGACTCCAGCTGACATTCTCCAATTCTTTTTCTTGTTCTTCTTCCGTTTTTGGGGAAGTGGGTTGGCTTGGGGATTGCTGGTAGAAGCTACTGGGGCTTCTTCCTTGGTTGCCTCCTTCTTTTTGGCATGGTAATCCTTGATCTTTTGATTTGAGGTTTGGATGATAGTGGATTCCATCAACTGGAGTATCTCACTATTTCCTTCTCTTTGAGGAACCTTTTCTGGATGTGCCAGGAGTTCATCACTCCTTGGTGTATTTGAGGCAACATGTCCCAGTCTTTGTCTTTGTACACTGTGTAGTACTGTTTGTACTGGGTCATGTAAATATCTATTTGAGCTGTATGAATGTGATTTGTACCTGTTTGAGTTACTCATACTTAGTTCTAACTCTGGTTCAGATATCATTGGCATTTCTGGGACTTGCCCTTGGGATAAGGTACTTCCTTGTGTGGATTCTGTTCCACTGGGGATATTGCCCTTCCTTTTCCCTTTTGAGGATTCAATTCTACCTCTGAGTACAGCTCCATCTGATTGGATGGAGTATTGGGAGCCTCTTCTGGTAGTCATGTTTTAGGAAAAAAGAAATAAGAGGATTTCAGGACAAGAATTCTTATGGAAATTTATAAATGAGGTACTCACCTTCAGAGTCCTGAATAGTGGGTCCTGGAAAGTCTAATTTATTAGCTTTCTTTTTCTTAGTGATTATTGGTGTTGGAGAACTTGAACAAGTTTCTTCCACCAATATTTCAACAGTGGTTTGGTTGTCCTCTGTTGGATTGTCTTCAAACACTAAAAAAGACATATAAATATAAGTCTTTTATATAAGAAGTGTTATTTTTGGTAAGATATTGCAATTTTCCACGTAAAAATTTCCTTTATATTTTAAAAAATGAAAATAAATAAACAAATAAAATTAAAATGAATAAAAATAACTTTTTTTATTGTTTTTTTTTATTTTTTTTATTATTTTTTATGTTTTTGATTTTTAAAAAATAAAATAAAAAAAATGAATATAATTCTTTTCATAAAATTATTTTTAATTTACAAAATAACTTTATTCAATTACTAGAGTCACTCAAAGAATGTTCTTGCAAGTCTAAGGATGTGAAAAACCACGTGTAAGACAGTAAAATTACTTTCCAAACACCTCAATAGTATTTAAAATCAATGAATAGAAAATTATTATATAATTTCATGATTATAATTGTATTTTATTATTGGATAAACCCAATTAAAACCTTTGTAAAGGTCTTTTAGAGGAAATATCATGGCCAGGCCCCCAAATGTAAGGTTTGACTATGAAACAATAAGTAAAAATTACTAATATTTTACTTGTTGTACTATGAATGCCCTTACAAATAAAAAAATAAGATAAATATAATTATAATAATAAAGAATTATTATAATTATGGCATAAAAATAATTATATTATTGAATAAATATGATAATATAATTTATAATATCAAAGAATAATATAATAAATAAATATATTAATATAAGATAATTAATATATTTAGAAAGCATTTTATTATTTTTACCAAAAAATAATAAAGGCATAAAAAAATTGTTTTTTATTAATAAAAAATAATTAATAACAATAATGTTACCAATATTAATGTTATGAATTGGTATAAATACTATTTACCTTAATTATAGAATTATTGAAAGTAATAATAGAGAGAAAATTATTATAATAAGAAGAAATGACCTACTTTTAATACTTAATATAATAACTTTGAATAATTTTACGCCAAAAAATGTAAATACAATTTTTCTAAATTGTATTTACAATAAAGTTTAAGAGAAATTACAAATATTCTTAATTTTATGTGGAATTAAGGTTTTTAAGAGAATTTTAAACAAAACAGTTAAATAAATAGAATAATCCGGTCAAGAATGCTGATTATAATAAGATTATTTTTGGTCTTTAATATTATAATAGTTTTATATATAAAGAATAAATAAATTACCTTTTAATTTAAATATTTTAGTGTTGTGTAAGCGTCTGAGGGGAAAACAGAGTAAAAAGAGCTCTATTTATAGTAAATACCTCCCTTCTAGAGTCCAACAGGCTTCTGGTAGACGTTTACTGATGCTTTCTACCAGAATCAATCAATATTTTAAGGTTTGGTTATGATTACATCATGATCAAACAATCTTACCTCATAATTACACCATTATTTAGAGTTATCACTATAACTCTAAGTTTGATAACATCATAGGCTTGGAAGAAGCCTAAGATTTGTGTCTTTTATTAGTTTTGATCATATTCTAATAGTATTAACCAGCTTCATCACTTATATGACTGTTAAACTTAAAATAAGATTACAGTGAGTGATCTTAAATGATCAAATTTAAGCTTAAAATTTGATCATTAATAACTTTTAAGTTATACACGCTTAATCAATTCTGAGAGTGGCTTCTGATAGCTTGGAATGTCTTTATGACACTGCCAAGAGAATTTCATTACATCATCAAAACTCTATGTTTGATGATTTTCCTTGTAACTCATCTTTTCTGTTGAAATCCAATATTTTAAACTTCAAACCATGATTTCAAGGGGTTATACCTTGAATTATGTAATAAAAAATACTTCATTCTTCACAAATGAACTAGTAGAATTGGGATTTCCACTTTTTTTAAGTTTGGACCACTTTCACAACAAAGTGGCAAGAGCTCTATTGATTTTAATCAATAATCCATTACAGGTTTCAACCTTTTTCATAGCTTATGAAATAAAGTTGATTCCTGTACTACTGTAATTACGTGGTGACTTCATTTTTGGTTTATCACTCTATCATGTATATTTCAAAAGATATTAGCTAAAATCCTTGAATATATGCATTGACCACAAAAGTGCATATATTCAGCTTAACTCCTTAATTATTGACTTTGAAGATTAGCTTCTTGATTTTTTTATGTGTAGAATTTTATGGGGAATCTAATGGTACAGTTTATTCCACATTATGTTTCATTGGTATTTGAAATATTTAAGGATTCATGTTTTTTATAAGGTGTTATTACATATAACTCATGAAATATTGACTTTACAGATATGCCATAAAAATGGTATATATGTATTTTACCATGAGGAATCCAATGGTGTAATCAATTGAACATGTTTATTCATTGGAATTTAAGTTAAACCAAGTTTTATGCCTATTTATGGCAGTTGTGTAGTTTTTAAGCTGATTATTTTTAAGGTATAATTATTTTAAGTATTTCTTGTGACCTTTTTGGGTATGTGGTCATATCTCAAAGGTTCACATTTTGTGTCTACACAAGCATTCACATGGGGTAACTGCATACAATAAAGATGGCTATATTAATTCTATGAGTTGGTAATATGAAAAATATCTTAACATCTCACCATTGATACCAATGGAAGAATTGTTTGAAAATATTTTTTGCATTTTAACCCCAAAAAAAAGGATTCTGAAAATTCCCAGGTTAAATGTTCACTAAGAATAATTTTATTCATGTTTATGGCACTAAAAAGAGCCATATTATTGATTACAGGTTTGGTAAACCCATAGCCAATAACAGCCATGAAGCCGGGATAACTAATTTTGAGGTGAAAAGACATCAAATAGAGCCAGGGAACCCAGCTTTTGAGGTCCCCAATGTGTGAAATGTTGGAAAAATAGATACATGGCTTTTCCTGACCTAATTGGTGTATTCAAAGTCTTTGGGAACCTTTTTGGTAAGTTGATATAGAACTAAATCATGAGCAAATAGTATGTAAGCTGTTTTTTTGATATTGAAAGGAGGCAATGAGAAACTTTGACTTATTTGACCATGTCCATTCTTAGCAATTGTAAAACAATGGACAGAAAAAGAGTGATTCAAAACCCTTTGGTACAAGTAGTGGTGGGAACAAGCTGGAACTCTACTATTTTATTACTCCACATAGAAAATGAGTAAAAATTTAAACATTCACCAAAAATAAAGCTCTCAAGAGCTATTTTTGAATCTCTCAAGACCAATGGATAAAGTTATGATCCACAATAAAGCCAAAAATAATCATGACTTCATAATTCAAATTTAAACCTCTACTACAATTCACATAGAATACAGTATTTGGAGAAATTCCCAATAACTGTCACAATTCTGTCTTCCAGAACTCAAGAAAGGGAACTCCTGCCAAAAATTCCATTACTCTGGTTGAAATAACAGCTATTTCTGGAAAGGTGTAGATGATATTCCCCAATATGACAATAAAATTTAGAACTTTTAGAGAAAAAATATTTTGAAATAAAGGCCTATTTAAAGTTGTAGATTCTCTACTTATCAACAATAAAAGGGTTGGCAGCCACATAAAATAGTTTTATTTTGTAGGTGTGATAACCTTACATGGATACAATTGATTTAATCAATATCCCACATAATTTAAATAGATTTTCTCTCTGTGGTTTACCAATTTTCTCCATGAAATTCTTATGCAGCAGATGTAGACTTCAAAGAAGCCCACTAATTTGTTTTCCAAAAATAATCCTATTATTCAGTTAAATTATTAATTCATTAATAGTACCAAAGCAATTATGGGTAATTGTATGATTTTTAGTATTTTTAATCTTCTTAATCATACATAATTGCTATTCATCATAGCATTAGAGGCATATTTTTCTATAAAACTTTCTCATACAGCTTTTTATTTCCTTAACTTGACAAATAATAAGTCAAATCAGTAATTTCCAGCCTGTGAATCTGAAACAGAGCACAACCATGACACCAAAATACCATGCATCAATGTTAAAGAAAAAATGCCAGCTCAACATCAACTGAGACAGAAAGAATCATAAGAGGAATCAAAGTAAGGCAGACAGTCCCTTTATTTCAAAGATAAAACTCCCATAACTATGGGATCAAGAATTTCAGAGTTTTTTCTTCTCAAAGCAACAACTGAGAATAAACCTTAATTTACAGTTTATGGTGTGTAAGAAGCACAAGAACACACTTGTAAACTCAATTGGTGAGGTTCTTCACCCTGTATAGGGTAAATAGGAGTAATTGTGGTTCGCAAGCCACATTTACTCACAATAAAACTCTGTATTGGGTGTATAGAGCCAAAGAACAGCCCATATTAGTCAAATTTATCAATATGTGGTTTTTGGAAGTGTCAGGCTGAGTCTATGATAAAGGTGTATATGAGTATTTACAAGCTTTAACTATGACTGTGACACGGTAAGAATGGTTTTAAAAGATGATAAGATTGATAATAAATGATTTAATTTAAGATTTAAAGGGCTTTACTATAGAAATATAGTGGTGGTGAGCGCTGTTGAAAGCCCTGGGTGCAGCTTTACCTGTTGGATTACAATAATAAAGACTACAATACTTTAAATTAAGAGTATACCTGATTATTTAACCAAGAGTAAAACTGTTTTTGACAGTTTACTACGTAGGTTATTCAAGAGCAGGATGAGGAAAGGGTTTTGGCAGTGAAAAGCCCTCCTTTTATCCTGAAATTGAGGTGAAAAGGTTATTAGACCTTTTCACGTAGAGGAAGTGAAGATTTTTTCACTCTCTAGTACTGGCTTGTGGTTTGCAAACAGCCTGTATAACCTGTATTGGGCTCAGATGTGGTTTGAAACCACATCTGGGCGGTTTTCACCAATACAGGGTGAAAATTTTCATATGGGGACCTCACAGCCTGATTGTGACGTGTATGACGCGTAGAATGCTGTACAGAAACTGTATGGGAACCCAGTATTGACTGAAATATGAGGTATTGAAGTAAAAACATTCTTCTTTGTCTATTTGACACCTCATATTCATGATTATGGGATATTATCCCATGGTAAGGCTGTATATGACAGCAGGTGGGATTTTAACCTTAAAACAGCCATAACTCTGTCAGTTTTTGAGATATCATGCGCAAAGTTGGTTCATTGAATAGCCCTGTATGAGCTCTATACAATGGTACCCAACTTGACAAGGTTATCCTTAAATATGGCAAAGGTATCCCATGTACAAGTGTTTTTATACATTGGCGTGTTTTGGGCAAAAAGCTGTATTAAGCTTGTTTGGCCAATAACTTCTGTTCTTGTTGAGATATGAGGAAATGGATGACACCATCAGATAGCCCTGATTGTGCTCTTTCCAAAAAGACCCCACTTTAAGTATCTCACACTAAAACTGTAAAAGTTAGATGAGAGGTGAATGTTTTATTCACCCTTATTTGGTCTGAATTTGACCATAACTCAAGTAATCCTGGTGCTAGCTCAGTTTGGCTAGTACCATTGGATAGCCCTGGCTTAGAGCTTCATTTTGAATACCCATTTGATGGGGTTAAGCCTCTCCTTCTAGATTTTAGATGAGAGGTGAAAATTAAGGTTTATGCTCAGCAATAACTTTGAGCAGGAATAACTTTGTTATTTCTTGTCCTATGGTGATGGGACTTATATTTCCAGGAAGAGGTGAGTTTCCTCTTTCTTTTGATACCTTTTGAGCTAATTTTGCTCAGCTCCATGTTTTGGTGGTATTTTGGCTATATCATTGGTTTATGGTATTTTGGCTGTCATGCTTGTGCTCTGGTTTTGAGTCACAGGCTGACAGGAAGAGTAAACCACTAATTTGTATGTGAGATCTGAACCAGAACTGATTTGAAGTACTGCCTTGTGGGCTGCACCTTTTCAAAATGTTTGCTATACATATATATCAGTCATAATACAAACAATCGCTCACAGAATCCAAAGAGGAACAAAGTAAAATATTCTCAAGCATTTGGCATGCAACCCTGAACTCCTAATTCCACATCAAATGCTTTCTTTCTTGGAGAACATCATAGAACCCATGTGGGTTGAAGCCCCATTTATTGCGAGGAAATGTTCATGAAGGTCAAGAGTTGGTTGAAGCACCAAAACCCTTAATCAGTAGACAAAAGGAAGAACTGAAGGTGGCCCCATATTTAGAAAGCAAAGGACCCATAGTGTTGAACAGTTCCTGAAATCCTCAAGAACAAGACCAAGGCACCCCATAAAAACAAGAAAGGTCCCAGAAACAACAGAAAAAGGGGAAATGCAAATATAATTGGCACAGGTGTTATACACAAGGGTATAGGATTCCTGAATTGCAGCCTTCAGAAATAGACTATCAGGATGTAACTCATAACTATGGAACAAGCATGAAATTAAAAACTACTACAAAGATGGTACACAAGAAATGGTGAAGAACAAATCCATCCACCTCTTCTTAGGGTAATAAAGGTATAACAATGCCACAAAAACAGAAATCAGAACTTGAAAAGAGTAATCTGTCAATTTGACGATCTAAAAGAGGAAGTCCTGCCCTTTCAAAAAATACCATTCTTATTTCCAAACAATAATAATAAACCAAGTCAATATGATTAAAAGTTATTTTGGAGTATAAGAGTAATAATCAATTCTCATCTAGAAACTAGAAGTTGGACCACATACCCGCAAAATTGGGTCTTTTATTAAATTTTTCAATGAGGATTATGGAATGGTACCAGTTTTAATACTTTATCAGAAATAGATCAGAAATCGCAATACAAATATCATTTGGGAAGCTTGAAATAATAATCTTAGTCTTCACCTCTCTTCTGACCTCCACATTTTTGATGAGATATTTGTAAAATAACAAATCTACTAGAAGCACTAGATCACTTCTTTATGGAAGTTTACCACTTGTACCTGTATAATACACTTATAAAAAGGTATTGGCATTTTTCTGTCAAACATAAGAAAAATAATATTTTTACAAATATTTCAATATTCTTTGAGGTTTCTTAAATTTGAAATACTCATCCCAATGTGGATAGAGAATTTTTCTCTTATGTGAAGCTCACATTTGGATCCAATTTGAGACACTTTTGAACCCCTTATCTGAAAAAATCCAAAAGGTATTCCAGATTTAAAACTGAAATCTCACACTCAGTAGTAATGTGGGATACTATCCCAGGTAGATGAATTATGAGGTGTCCAAACTTTAAAAAAAGATTTTTATTGATTTCTTACACATGATAAAGTATTCAAAGTCCCACTTCAAACCTTATTGAGTGGTACTGTGAGAATGTATTGCATACAATGTTATCATGAGGTGTTGAAACCCTCCAAGTGGTCTTCTTATCTTTAAACCTCATAAATTGTGTAATTAGGGTCACCCAGAAAGAATTATTACATAATTGGAGAAATTATGGCTTTTTGGAGATGACTTTACCTTCCATTGGGAATATGACCATCCCCTGTACATTTTAAAGCGCTCAGATGTAGCTCTAAAAACCACATTTGAATACTAGTAAAGGTGTTTTTTGTTGTTTTGAACCACAAAAAAACCACTTGAGTGAAACCTTTCACTTCATCAATTTCTTAAGAGGCTACCCACTCCCATGAATCCTTATTTGATATTAAAGGAGGCTTTCTCCCTAGGAACAACCAAAAAGTGGGAAAATGATTCCTGATGGTACAAAATAGAAAATGCATTTGAAAATTCTTTTTTTGACCCAGAAAAGGATAAAAATTTATAATTTATATGAAAAAAAGTTTAAATACCCAATGCACTGTATCCAGAAATTTCACAAAATATTGGCCTATAAAGATACTCAAAAAGTGTGGAGGCAAACTGTAACATCCCCTGCAAAGCAAATGCATAGAACCATGATCTACAGGAGAGTAAATTAATCAACTAGACAACATAGTAACCAGAACAAAGATTTCTTGAACAGGGAAAAATTCACACATAAAAGACCAAAAAAAACATTTATTGAGATAGACAAAGAAAAAGAACTGTCCAGGCCCATAAATGCTAATGATCAAATACAAACCAGAAATTTGGTGGTATGGAATAACTAGCCAATGATTGTCTTAAGAGGGAAAAAATCAATGAAATTGTGAAAAAGAAGACCACAATAGAAAACCTGAAGAATGGAATTTTAAAAGGATATTGGCGAATCAATTCACAAATTCACTCTATCTATTTATTATAAGAAGTAGCAGAGCTTCTAAATAGATTAAAATTATAGGAGATGCCATATTGAATAGAAACAAACCTACACAAGTAACGCCTTATACAGCTCTAAAATCAAGTATAAGTATGCAAGGATGAATCTGGACACAGGGGAATACTACACCTGTGTTAGAAAGAGCTATCTACAAACACTTATACCACATTGGGAAGACAAACTTATACCAAAGAAAGGGGTCAAATTTAGCAGTGCAAGTGAAAGAATGGGAACCCTTGAAATCATTTATTTAACATTGAGGCTTCCACATTCTACTCAATTTATAGAATTCAAGTGAAATATTTTGACCAGAAACCATTTCATACTTGCAAATGATTAATTATAAGCCTATGGAATGGATATCCCTAACCAAAAAGATAGATATTTTAACATAGATGACAATTAAAGAAAGAAGTTTGGCTTCTTTAATAATAAGAAACAAATTACCATTATAAGAAATGAAGAGAAAATCCCAGAAAAACAATTAATAATAGCTGAAACACTGAAAGAGGATTGATTAAGTCAAGAATTAACAGAAAAATTGAAATTAAAATTGATTTATCTCTTGTATAAGCCAAAAAAATTCCATTGAAACTGAAAAAAAACTACTAGGTGCTATGATTGGACATGAGGTAGACATTATTCTCAATGTAGAAAACCTTTTTCAAACGCTGTTAAGAATAACTGTTTATCAAGAAAGCCCAAGAGCTAGAGAAAAACTGCAAGACCACATTGAAAGATTGATGGACCTAGGGGATTTGAGAGACATAGGAAATAATGAAGGTGTAGAGGTTACTACACATAATTCTAAATTGGCACAATGGTAAAGAAAGGATGGAAGGGGATTTTAGAGCCTTAAATACCCATAAAATCCCTGACTGGTATCAAATCACCAGAATCCATGAAAAATTCACAGAATTGTCACAGGCAAATGTCATTACAGCCATGGATGACTAAAGGGATTTTACCAAAATTTCTTTAAAGACAATTCCCGAAGCCTACTGAGGATGATAGTCCACTGTGGCATGTATAATTATTTAAGAATTCATTTTGGTATGAAAATACCCCCTCTCATTATCATGGAACTATTAATATATCTTAGTTTTTGCAAAAAATGGGAAAATCACCTGAAAATAATTGGAAGATTCTTACAAAAAAATTTCAAAGTAAGTATGAATATTTCTTTGATAAATTATTATTTTGAATAAAGTGAACTCAAATAAGTGGGAAATCTTGAATCTGGACTGATTTTGGGTGTCAGCCTGTGACTCAAAACCAGAGCACAAGCATGACTTCCAGCATACCATAAACCAATGGTAGAGCAAAATAACACCAAACATGGATCTGAGCCAAAAAGGCTCAAAATATATCAAAAGAAAGAGGAAACTCAACTCTTTCCAAATATCCAAGTCCCATAATAATACAACAAAGAATAACAAAGTTATTCCTGCTCAAAGTTGTTGCTAAGCATAAACCTTATTTTTCACCTCTCATCTGAGATCCAGAGGAAGAGGCTTGACCCCAGCAAATTGGATATCAAGTTGAATCTCTGAGTCCGGGCTATTGGATGGTACTACCAATATTGAGTTAAAACCAAAATTACAAGAGTTATGGTCGAAATAAGGTCAGATAAGGTGTAGAAAATATTCACCTCTCATCTAAATTTTGAAATTTTAGTGTGAGATACTTAAATTGGGGTCTGTTTGGAAAGAGAAAAATCAGGGCTATCTGATGGTGCAATCCATTTCCCCATATCTCATCTGGAACCAATGTTATGGGGCAAACAAGTTCAATAAAGATTTTAAGATAACCATATATTAGGATAACTAAAGTTGAACATGGCATAACTTTTCCATCCATGATTTGAACCATTTCAAATGAGGTATCATTGTGTAGATCCCATCAAAGGCTTCACAATGAACCAACTTTGAGCTCAATATATTGAAAACTGACCAAGCTATAGCAGCTTTAATGTCAAAGTCCCACATTTTGAGCAATACATCTTTACCATGGGATACTATCTCATAAGTATGATTATGAGGTGTCAAATAGACACATAAGCCTTTTTATGCTTCGATAACTCATATTTCAGTCAAATGAAGGGGTCCATATAGGTTCTGTACAGCTTCTGGCGCGTCAGAAGAACCAGAACACACCTGTAAGCTCCATTGGTAAAGCATTTCACCCTGTATAGGGTAAAAATGAAAACTTGTGGTTGTAAAACAACATTTCCACCCTATACCATTATTTATTGAGTGTTTAGAACCACAAACCAGCCCAAAGTAGTGAAAGGTTTCACTCTGTGGTTGTGTGTAGAGGTAAAAAGCCTCCCACTACCCCAGAACAAGAGAAAAGGATGACTTTCCTCACCAGAAGGCCCCTGAATCATCCTGTTCTTAGTAAATTTCTCTACTTCTATTTGTGATCTTTGGAGTGTTAGTGGGTGATTTATCTTAATTCTTAAAGTTTTTCTCTAGTAATTTTTTTCTTCAAGAATTATATGCATAATTATTCTGACATAAGATAGTCATATATTAAAATAATTTTATTATTTTTATAAAGAAGTTTTATTATTAAATACATCTTGCAATTGATTCCAGTAGACAATTACTTTTTACTCTTATAATCACTAGTAGTGTATAAAAAGCAAAAGGAATAATTAATTCATTAATTATTTAACTGTGGTTATAATAATAATAATTATTATATTTCATAAGAACAGTCATAGTACGGTTGATTAATAGTAATATTATCAACAGTTTAATAGACACATATTACATTTGCGGGCCTGGCTGTGTTTTTTGAATCTTGTACCCTCAATCAATATATTTTTAAGCTTTAAAATATTAATTTAATTATTTTTTCTTTTGATTTGAAGTTATTTTCTTTATTTTTGAAATGGTCTTAAAATCTCTTTTCATTGAGGAATTTGGTTTAATTTCATACTGATTTTACACATGGCTATTTCACATCCAAATACCTATAAAATTATTATTTGAGTTACTCTGAATTAGTTTTGATTTAAAATCTTAAATTTTGTTATTATTTTTTAAAAAGAATGATTTTTTTAATATCAAAAAATAAATAACTTATGAAAAATCTCAAAAATATCTTAAAAGTACAAAAATAATTTTTTCTTTTATCAATTTTTTTTCTCTAGTTTCTTTAATCACATACTGTGCAGCTGGTACCAGACACAGTAAAATATGCATTACGAGTCTAGAGTCTTCAGAAGCATAATCTGAAGACAGTATTGAAGTGCAAATTGCTAAAAGAGGCACTTTATTTATGACAGAACAAACCAAACAACCACCAAAAGGTGTGTGCTTTCTGTTTTCAATTCTTCTTTTCTCTTGAATTGACATAAAAATGGGGCATACCAGAAATGGAAGCAGCTATTCAGTCCCACCAGATGGACCTGAAGAAGGAACAGGTAAGACCAGAACAAGGTCTGCCAAGTCTTCCTCAAGAATGACACATCTGGGGGATGCCAGAGCTGCCCCCCATTCCCCAAGGTCTGTACTAACAAAATTTTATGAGAACTCTGAGCCTGAGCTAATTTAAGGTAATGTTTTAAGGGCTGAACCACTTCCAAGTGGAAGCCATAGAAACATATCAGTCCCAATACAAAAGTTGCTTCAGAGCAGCAAAAGAAGAGGAGTGGGAAATATTCCCAAGCCTTTGGAAGGGGGCCATGAACTCCTACTTACACATCAAGAGCTTTCTGAGTCAGGGGAATACCATAGAACTCTTAGGAGGGGGGGCCATTGTCTTGCAAAGAAAAGGTCAAAAAGATAAAGAACTGATTGAAAAATCAAAGTCTTTTATCCATAGACCAGAAGAAGGGACGGGAAATGACCCCAGCTTTGGGGGAAGGCCCAGTGGCATCTACCAGCTCAAAACCAGCTCCAGAAGCATCCAAAGAGAATCCCAAAGGACCTCAGAAGAAGAAGAAAGGTCCTAAGAACCATCAGGGCAAGGGCATAGGCAAAGCAAATTGGCACAGACCTTACCCACAAGGGTACAGGACCCCCAAATTAGAGCCTTCAGCCATGGACAGTGTCTTAAATATGGCCAGGACTCTTATGGAATTCACAGTCAAAGAGTAGGAAAGGATTAACAGTACCTTTCCATGAAAATAATATAAGAAATACAATCTGTTAAATCTAGTATTGATGTAGAATTGGTAAATTTGATGCAAAGTTAAATAAAATAAAATCAGATGTAAGTGAATTAAAATGAAAGGACAAGAATTTTACTGAATGGTATGAGTTGAAAATTTTTAAACTTGTTTCAATTACCAGTAAGTGTGACAGAATTGAAAGTAAATGTCAAGCTCAAAATGATGAAATGGAAGATCTGTCCATTTTAAACATTAATGAACTTAGAGCTCCAAAAGATAATGTCTCAGAAATAATTTATAATAACAATCAGTTTGCCACACATTTGGCAAAAAGTGACAGTGAAAGGGAAAAGTTAAAAATGGGATCAATTCAAATGTGGAGAAAACTCACAAGTACTATGTACCACATATGCCAAGACATTCTACACCTTTTACTGAAGAAAAGCCTTCTGTAAAAGGAAGTTTGAACCCATTGTGAGAAGAAAATTCCATCTGTGCAAAAGATATTCCAAAACTGGAGGAATGGCCAAGATTCTCCCATGAAGGAGAATAAAATCATATTGAGTTCATCAGAAAAATTGATGTGGTGCAAGAAGATTTTCACATGCCTGATGAAATCATAGTTTAAAAGCTACACTCTTTTTTTACCAGAACTGCAAAAAAATGGTAAACCACTTACTTGGTTCCTCAAACAGAAAGATAGATTATCTTCCTTACACCCAGATATGTCTGACTCTATGATTGATTTGAAAGTATTAAGAAAATGTGGAGGAGAACTAGAACATGCTATCAAGTGCAGATGTGTATAACCCTGTTCAACAGGAGACTACATAAATGCCATGGAACATATCATTAATAGAAAAAGAATTGGTAAAACCTGGACTAGAGTCCCCATGGAATCCAAAATGGTCTTTAAAACTTCCAGAGAAGATAAGAGGCCTGAAAGACCTGTCTTGCAGTGTCATAAATCTGGAATCACTTCAAATTTGGCCAACACTTGCACCAAAAAAGACAAGGATCAATGAAGTTCAAGTAATTGAAGAACTTCAGTGTACTGAAGAGAAAGAATAATTTGACATAGATTCTTCAGTCTCTGAGGACACAACAGTAGAGGACTATTCCATTGAAAACATTACAGCTTTCTTTGAGGTCACAGAAGTCCATACTCACTTACAATATTAAAGTGAGGATTGTCATAACCTGATCAATATCCAGGATGCTAGAATGTGTAAAACCAAACCTGCTTGAGCATCTTGTATCAAATCAATCCTGATGAATGATATTGAAGCCAAAGTAAATTTGGATACCGGGGCATTTTGTAATTGTGTAGGAAAAGATTATCTTCAAGCCATACTCCCTGGAGGGCATATTGGACACTAGTCTTGTATTTTCACATCCAGCAGGAAGTGTAACAATGAAAACTGAGATAGTAGTAATGGACAATTGCACATCTTTGCACATCATTCTTGGAAATTATTACTTGAATATTTATGGTATTGAGATCAATAACCATAAAGACAGATATTTTTCAATTGGAGAATATAAAAGACAAAAATTTACTTTTTCCAATAAGCCAAAGCAAATATCTGTGATATCTTCTGTTAAATATACTTATAAGGAAGAATTTGTGGCTAATCAACTTGTTTAAGCACAAATTAACCCATCATTATCACCCAAAATGAGGCATGATCTTATTGATGTATTATACACATATAATAATGCCTTTGCTTCTGATAATGAACCATTAGGTGCTATTGAAGTGAATAAAGTTGATATTACTCTTAATATTGGCAGACCATACCTTCCAGTACTTAGAAGATTGGCTTATCCAGCCAGTCCTAGAACTAGAGAAGCCTTGGAAAAACATATCCAAGAATTGATCCAACTTGGTGTACTAAGGAAAGTAGGGCATAATAAAGAATTTGAAGTGACAACACTTGTTATTATCTCTTGGAATAATGATAAATCAAGGATGGTTGGAGATTTTAAAGCATTGAATACCTACACAGCTCAAGATAGGTATCCAATTCCTAGAACTCAAGAAACCTTGACCCAATTGTCTAAAGCCAAATATATAACATAAATGGATGCATTCAAAGGCTTTCATCAAAATGTTTTGATGCCCAAAACTAGGAAATTGATTAGAATTATCACTCACTGTGGTATTTATTAGTATCTCACAATGCCACTTTGTATTAAACATGCACAATCTCATTAGAAAAGAATTATTAATACCATTTTCCCCAAAGAATTATCTGAAGGATGGCTTATCATTTATATTGATTATATTATCATATGTTCTGACTCATGGTCTTTGCACCTTGAAAGACTTGCCAGATTACTTGACAAAGTTACAGGAGTGAAGATGAATATTTCACTCAAGAAATTTAATTTTGGCTTTGAAGAACTCAGAGCTTTAGGACATATTCTTTCTGGATTAAGGTTGGGTATTGAAAAAAATAAAGTGGCAGAAGTATTACTTCTGCCAATACCCCAGAGTAAGAAAGATATGATGTGTTTTCTTGGCTTTGCAAGCTATTACAGGCAACACCTGCAAGACTTTGCAATTTGAGCCAAGTCACTTTAAGGGATCTGTGATCAACAGACAGTATTCCAGATGAAACAGGAAAGAATTCAAGCTTATGAGAGGATAAGGAAAGCTCTTACAGAAGTAAATTTACTCCTCATGCCTGACTGAAATATAGCTTTTAAATTGTACATTGATGCATGTGGAGATGGATTAGTGGCAGCCCTAAATTAAGTCCAAATTATTGATGACAAACCTACAGAGGGACCAGTTTTTAACATCTCAAGACAAATCAAACCAACAGAGGCCAGATATGGTGCAAGCCAGATGGAGTGCTTATTTTTGGTATGGGCACTTGAGAAATTTACACTATTATCTTGATGGCAGTGTTTTTGAAGTGATAACTGACTTTAATGCTATGAAATGACTTCTTCAAATGAAAACTCCCAACAGACGTATGTTGAGATGGAAAATAGCCATTCAATAATATAGAGGTAACATGACTATAGTTCATAAGGCAGGAAACACTCACAATAATGCTGATGGACTTAGCAGGTGGTAATTAGCCAATACTCCTGATATGACAGCTTATGTACCTTTGGAAGCAGAACCACAGATTCCAATTGAAGGAATTATAAGAAAGACAAGAATTTCCATATCTTGACTTCCTTATTGGATAAAGACTACAGAGATACATCTCTAGTCAATAAACTGGATTAATTTTGGAATAATTCCTATTCTGAAGGACAATTTCACTTTTTTGATGGGAAAATTTACCAAAGAACCAAACATTCATGTGTAATGACATTGTGTAGCAGATTGCCTATCAATACCATTCTTCATGAATGCCATGATAGCATCTACTCTGGACATGTGTCAGAAGACAGAACACTTGAGATAGTGAAGAACTGTGCATGGTGGCCATCTTGAAGAAAAAAAACCATTGAATATTTCCATACCTGTGTTAGATGCCAAAAAGAAAACAGCAGTACAGCCAAGAAATTTGGACTAATGATTCATATTCAACAACCAAAATCCCTTGGGAAATTGTTCACATGGATTGGGTCACAGAGCTTCCACCAAGTGGTGAAAAAAGCTATAATTCTTGTCTAGTCAATTTAGACAAATGCAGCAAGACTCCCATATTCTCACCATGTCATAAGGATGACACTATTAAGGATACAGCTCTTCATCTATGGAGTAGAGTTATTTGTCATACAGGGTTACTTAAGGACACTATAAGTGACAGAGATCCCAAATTAACATCTTCACTTTGGACCCATCTTCACAGATTTTTTGGGACTAAGTTATCATTCTCAACAGCATATAACCCTTCAACAGATGGACTAGCAGAAAGAATGATTAAAACTTTGGAGGACATGATCAGGAGATTCTCAGCTTATGGGTTAGAATTCAAAGACTCAGATGGCTTTACCCATGACTGGTGCAATCTATTACCTGCATTGGAGCTGGCATGTAAGACATAATTCTATTCTTCTACAGGCCAAACTCCTGCTATGATAGAAAAAGGATGAAATCCAGGACTCCCAGCAGACACACTGAGGAAAAACCAGATTTACTTTCATCCTTCAGCTTCCAGCGTCAAGATAATGCTTGATAAAGTAAAAAATCATGCAAAACAGAGGATTGATGACACTTTTGACCATGCAAAACAGAAGTGGGACAAGAGTCACAAAGTAACAGACTTCAAAGTAGTGGACTTACTTCTAGTTTCAACCTTGAAATTTAATAATATCAAAGGCCCAAATAAACCTAAAGATTCATATTTAGGATCTTATGTTATTATTGCTTTACATGGAAACAATGCAGTTCAAGTGGAATTGAGTCATGAATTGGAGAATAAACACCCCAATTTTCCAGTCAGCTTGATAAAACCTCATCAACTGGCTGGCAAGGGATTGTTCCCTTTAAGGAACCCAACTCCTTTAGCTGTACCACCAGTGGAACAGAATTAAGACCAAAAGATAAAGAAATTCATTAAAGAAAGGAGACTCAGGGGCAAAAATCAAAGAGAATATCTTGTCAGATATAGAAATCCAGTATATGAAGATGAGTGGCTGGAAGAATCAGAAATACCTGACTCAGATAAACTCTTAAAAAGATTTAGACATGAAAGAAGGCCACAAGCCTTGATATCTCTATAAACTTTCTTTAAATTACTTGATGTGAGTAATGCAAAGAGGTTAGAAAGTGGACATTAACCCCCTTTGGGGCCTTTTTTTCTTCTTTATACCATTAATAAAATTGTAGTAAAGTTTTATTTTTTGGTGGTAGGGAATGTGAGCCTTGAGATATATTTTACATACCAAAATAGGCCACAATTACCTTGAAAAGAATTTCTGAGATATTCATAACCAATAACTCTTGCATATATTCAAAATTCATCATTCTTGACTTCAGGAAAGATAAATACCTTTTTATTGAGTAAGTAAATCCATGGATTTAAGGCCAGATTTGTATACTACACAAAACTTCACCTGGGGTAGCTCCATAAAGTGAATAAGCTTAAATACACTCTTTGAGGGGGTAATATGGTAAATACCTAAATACCACATTGTCAATACCACATAAAGGAATTGTGAAAATTTTTGTTTTCTCAATTTCACCCCAAAATAATGGCAATGTGAGAAATCCCATGTTACATATATACTAACAATAGTGTTATGCATGTTTTTGGCACTTAATATTATGTTATTCTTACATACACCTTTAATACACCCATAGTGGATATCTCAATTTAAGCCTCAATTTCTGCTTTGATGTAAAACTAGTCAAGGGGGACAAAAGACATCAAAGAGAACCGGGGTACCCAAATTATTAGGCCTCTGAGTCCTGAAAAGCTCCAAAGCTTGGATCAATGTCTGCTCATGTCCCAATTAGTAAACTAAAAACCTTTGGGAACTTGGTTACCAAGTCAAAACTTCATTATATCATAAGAAAATAGCAAATAAGCTGCTTTTTTGACATGCCAAGGAGGTAAAGAGAAACTTAGACTCCTGTAACCATGTCAATTATTAATAATTTTCCATGAATAAGCCCCATAAGTGTAATGAAAACCCTTTTTGGACTAGTATCCATTGATTTACTCCATGGCAACCAGCCATATACTGCTGTTTGCAATTCTCCATAGAAATGAGGTAAAAACCTCAAAAATTCATTAAAAATACTATTCGTAATGAAAGTTTCTGAAACCTTCAGGACCAATTAAAAACTGTATAATTCATACAAAAACCAAAAAGAATTATCTTTTTATAAGTAAAATTATAATGTTTGCTTACAGTCCATTGTTGATGATTTCACATGAAATACTGAATCCACAAAAATTAGCAGAAAATACACTCTGTGATGAAATTTCCCATAAGATTGATAGCTTTGAGGAATCAATGATTCTTTTGGAATAAAAGAAGATTTACAGTTATTACTCCTTTTATTCTTAACCACAAATGGGTTGGTAGTCACATAAAAGCATCAATTAAGTACTTATTATAATCTTAAATGACAACAGATGATGCAATTAACACTGCAAAATGGTTTATTGTTTTATCACTCACTGGTTTTTAAGTTTGCTCCACGGAAGGCCTCTGTGAGCTGTCATAGAGATAAAAGAGGCCTCCTCTTTCTGTTTTTCCAGATCATCACATTATTCTATTATACCTTTATTACCAACAAGTAAGTATTAGCTAAAACATTTGTCTTAAGTGTTTTATTATTTCAGAATCAATCAGAAAGACGTGAGATGATATAAATCAAATATACATTGTTTTAATACTGTTATATATCCATTTTGGATCCTTTAAATCCACATTTATCCATGAAATTTCTCTACTTTTATCTATGATATGTTCTTTGGAATACTAGTGAATGATTTATCTTATTTCTTAAAGTTTTTCTCTAGTAATTTTTTTCTTCAAGAGTTATATTTACCATTATTATTACATAAGATAACTATATATTAAAATAATGCTATTATTTTAATAAAGAAGTTTTATTATTAAATACTTATTGTCATGGATTCTATTAGACAATTACCGCTTACTGTTATACTCACTAGTAGTGTACAAAAAGTAAAAGAAATAATTAATGATTTATTTATTTAATTTGGTTTATAATAATTTCTCCTATTATATTTCCTAAGAAAAGTCATAGTACTGTTGATTATCAGTGATATTACCAATAGTTCCATAGACACATCTTACATTTTCTTCATAATATATACAAGTTATATATTGTTTGAATTTTTCTTGAAGAAAAACTCTTATAATTCATTTTTTCACCCAAATTGGTGTGAAAAATTGGTTAATATCATTGTTATTGATAATTTTAATAATTATACTACAAAAAATATATAATAATATTTCTTACTTTCCCTCATTTTTTATAATGATTTATACAAAGTATATATTGTTAGAGTTTTTTTCAGAGAAATAACATTATAATTCTTTTTTTTACCCAAATTTGTGTAAAAAATTTGATTGTTCTCATTATTCTTAATAATTGAACTAAGAATAACCATATAAAACAAATGAAACTGTATTTCTTTTATTAAACGTATTTTAATAATATATACAACATGTATATTATTTGGATTTTTCTCCAAGAAAAAGCTTTAAAATGATTTTCTTTTTCACCCAAATTTGTGTGAAAAATTGATCATAGTCATTATTATTAATAATTTTAATAATATGACTTATCAAAAATAAATATAATCATATTTATTTTACTTAATTTTTCTAATATATACAAAGTATATGTTTCTGGAATTTCTCTTCAAGTGAAGCCCTCATAATTGAGTTTTTACATCCAAATTGGTGTGGAAATCTGATTTGATAATTAATGATAGTTTCAATAATCAGTTTTCCAAACTGACTTATTGATTCCTAACCAAACAGGGATTTAATCAACTAGAAAAAACTCTCACCTTACAAATCAGAAATGATACCACCTCATTTGAGAGACTTTGGTGTTCCAGGGGATTGTTCCTTACAAAGAGAATCGCCAATAAGAAATAATAGAGGCTTGAAAAGGAGAGAAGTTGAAGTTGTTCAAGGTCATAAGACATGGCAAAATGGACCTTCTGAAACCTTGCAAAATGTTTTCCAAAAGCAAACCTCCAGGAATGACTTGCATAGAGCAATTTATTCCTCCAATCAACCTTCAAAGAGCTTCTCCAGTGGAGAATGGCAGACAGGGAATTCAACCTAGAGTTCCACTAGAAAGAACTTATAGAAAGTATCCAGAAGATTTCCCTCAAAGAAATATTCTGCAAAGAGCTTATCATAGAAGAGTAATTGAGCCGGGGATAACATACTCTGACTCCTTAAGGCTCATAAGGAGTGGTAACCCAACCAAACTCCCTAGTGGCTTCACACCACTCAGGCACCAGCAGATCAGTGACTGAGAGTCACCATACTTTCCAATCACAGGTAGAATCCAGGAGAGGAAGAGGATCATAGGACAAGAACAAGACTTGTTTCAACCAGAGGCAGAAGGAGTTGGATACTATGATCCAGAAATTGCTGGACCTGCCAAAAGAAGTATAAAAAACAACAAACAGTTGTAAATACTTCTAATGAAGCTAGCAGCCCTAGAATAAGTAATGCTATCTCCACTCAGATTAAACAAAATGTTGTGATTGCTGAGAGTATGATAAATAGTAATACCCTATGGCTACAATATTCCCAATTTGTAGATGAAAATATTTCAAGGTTAAAAGAGGTTAATAAATTACAAACCAAAGCTATTCATACTCTTCAAGAGGACTATACTAAATTGAGTAAAACCTCAAAAGAGACCAAAAAAAGACTAAATCAATTCTTAGAGGAGCAAAATCACTTCAAAAGGGATAGAAAATACCTGGATCAAGATATGGAAAAGTTTTTCAATTTCTTCCAAAACATAAGCTCCAAACACAAGGCAATGTTTTGGATAATCCATACCACCAGGAATACAACAAACCAGATTCCTTGTTTGATATTAAGCCCAGATCCCCATCACAATACCAAGAGGGATATAAAATGACTTATTCAGAGAAGGAAGCAATGGAACAGCTTCCAGAGGCCTCAAGCTGGCCAAAATTCTCAGGTGTAGGAGAATATGATCACATGGAGCTCATTGATTATATTGATGGACTCTTTATTGATGTACCAAGTATACCATATTAATGGATTATTTCCAGATTAAATACATCTTTCAAAGGACTTGCTAGTATTTGGTACACAAAAATGAAGAAATCCATGGCAAAATAAACTGGCCACGGTGGAGGAGCCATATAATACAAAAGTGCAGAAATGATACATGGATATGGAAGAAAACCCTGTTATTTGGAAATGATAGATACATAGTGGAAAAAGATCCATATGATTGTCATCTGAGACAGTCAAAAAGGCTAATAGCCATTGACCCTCAAATAACAACAGAAATACGAAATCACAAACTGTTGACCAAACTACCAAGAGACTTAGACCATGCATCAAAATGCAGTTGCTCCAAAGAATCCACCTTGGATGAAGAATAAACTACTTTTCAAGAAGTAAGTATTAGAACATCTATTGGTAGATACAATATCCATAGGACTGGTGATAACAGGGAGAATCCAACCCTGGAAGCCAAATAAACTCATGATTCAGAATGTGAAATCACAACAGGATCTCACAACTGTGAATCACCCTATCCCTATGAAGACAATTTTTCCCAACACAGGGAAGAGATATTGGAAAGAGAGAAAGACACAAGAAAAGACCAAGAAGTTCATGAATCTGACTCTAATAGTGAGGGAGATGGCTAAGGAAATAATTCATATAGTGAACCTAACCCCCATGAGGATAATTTGGTGGAATTCAAGAACAAAAGAACAAAGGAAATTGGTTCAGTCCACCTAAAAGGATGGAAAACAATGACCAAACATCTGGATGGTTTGAAACATAAACCACGAGACAAAGAGGGTATGACCACAAGCATGTTGTTGGATCAAGCTCACATGAACCCCATTGTACCTAAAGGATTACAGGAAAGTCTCATGAATTATGAACCTTTTTTTATAGGGAGGGTATGTCAGCCTGTGACTCAAAACCAGAGCACAAGCATGACTTCCAGAATACCATAAACCAATGGTAGGGAAAAGTACCACTAATCATGGAGCTGAGCCCAAGAGGCTCAAAAGGTATCAAAAGAAATAGGGACCTCACCCCTTTCCAAATATAAAAGTCCCATAATCATAGGACAAAGAATAACAAAGCTACTTGTGATCAAAGTTGTTACTGAGCATAAACATTAATTTGCACCCCTCATCTGATATCCACAGCAAGAGGCTTAACCCCAAGAAATTGGTATTTAAATTGAAGCTCTAAGTCAGGGCTATGCAATGGTACTAGCCAAAATGAGCTAACACCAAAATTGCAGAAGGTATGCCCAAGATAAGGCCAAGTAAGGTGGAGAAAATATGCACCTCCCATCTAAATTCTACAATTTTAGTGTGAGATACTTAAGGTTGGGTATTTTTTAAAAGGGAACAATGAAGGCTATCTGATGGTGCCATCAATTTTGCCATATCTCATCTATAACAAAAGGTATGGGGCAAACAAGTTTCATACAGATCTTCAGATAATCATATATCTGGAAAACTGAAATTGCACATGGCATAACTTTGCCATATTGAATGTTAGCCATTGAAAATAAGGTAACATTGTGTAGATATCATCCAGGGCTAAACAATGAGCCAACCTTGAGCTCAATATCTCAAAAACTGACAAAGCTATAGCAGCTTTAAAGTCAAAGGCCAACATTTTGCGTAATACAGCTTTACTGTGGGATAATATCTCAAAAGTATGATTATGACATGTCAAATACACAAAGAATCCTGTTTATAATTCAATACTTCATAGTCCAGTCAAATACAGGGGTCCATACAGGTTATGTAAAGCTTCTGATACGTCAGAAGCACAAAAACACACCTGTAAACTCCATTGGTGAAACATTTCACCCTGTATAGGGTAAAAATGACAACTTGTGGTTCTACAACAGAATTTCCACCCAATACCAGTCTGTGTTGAGTGTGTAGAACCAGAAACCAGCCCACAGGAGTGAAATGTTTCACTCTGTGGTTGTATGAAGAGATAAAAAACCTCCCAATACCCCAGGACAAGATAAAAGGAGGACTTTCCTCACCAGAAGGCCAATCCATCATCCTTTTCTTAATATTCTTATGTGGTATTGCTTCTTAAAGAAGTGGCATCCTTAAAATTAAACAGGTATAATTATAATTGTAATTATTTTAGGGTTTATTATTGTAAAAAAACAGGTAAACACTGCACCCAGGGCTATCAATAGCACTCACCATCACTAAATTCTTTTAGTATGACTTTTTTGACAATCTACTCATTCAACTCTCGTCATTATTTCGTGTCACACTCACAATTATAGCTATTCATTATCATTGTACAGCTATATCATAGAGTCACCCTGATATTGGGCATAGACAAATATAAATCAACAGGAGTACTACTGAAACCAGTGCACCATACTTAAAAAGAAATGTAATCATTGTTAGGATTTGTGGATATTACAGGAAACATATACAAGACATCTAAAAAATTGCAAAAAAAAAAATCAGCTCTGTGGTCAACAGACAACCTATGAATTGGCTGAAGAAACATTTAAAGCATAAGAGGAACTGAAAAAATCCGACCAACATTCCCCATTTCTCTTAATACCATATTGTAAATTACCTTTCAAACCATAAATTGATTCTTGTAAAGAAGGATTAAGTTCTGCACTAGGCAAGACACAAATTATCGGAGAAAAACATCTTTAAGGACCAATTGGATACATTTGAAGACATATTGACCCAACAGAAGCGATGAATCCAGAAAGCCAAATGGAACTCCTTTCTATATTGTGAGCCCTAGAGGTATTTTCATATACCCAAAAGACCACAAATGATAAATTAAGATACAAATATAAATAAAATAAATTTATTTATATTATAAAAATAAAAAGCTGAAATATAAATACAAATTGATATTTAAAAATCAAAATTTAATTATAATATAACAATAAGGTTAAAATAAAATTTAAAATTATGAAAATACCTTTTAACTTGTAAAAATTAAGTAAAAATGAATTTTTAATAAAAATTATGAAATTAGAATATTTTTGGTAAAAAGTTGTATGAAGCATATTATACCTTTTTATCCAATAAATAAATATAAAGAAATTATCACACAATTGGGTTCCTCATAAAAAATAAAGTGGGGTCACTTCTGGATGAAATTTCTGTAACTCAACTGTAAATATGCTTAAATTAAGTTTTTAGTATTTTTTGTACAAATAACCATCAATTTTTGTGTTAAAATTAAGGTGTTGTGTTTGGTTTAGAAGCTATGAGGAATGGAAGTATTTTTAATTGCAATGTCAAAATGTGCTTGTGTATTACATAAGTGAACTTTAATTTACATATGAGGTATCAATTATTACAGATGTGTAATTAAAAACTCAATTGAAGTACATATGAAAATTATAATTGTATTACATGATGAGGAATTAAAGAAATTTTTTTTTGGAAAGATTCATTCTGGGGGGGAAAAGACACTCTAGCTCTAAGGGGGAGCTTGACCCCCAAAATCCTTTCTGACTGGCGTGGGATGTCACAATCCATTCCAAAGCTCATTACTTTTGACCTGGAATTGAGTCACAGGGTCTGTGACTCCATTGATGATGAGTTTTTGATATCAACCAGGGTAGTTTTAACTGCTTCCAAGAGGGTAAAACTACCCTTAAATTAAAACAATGTTAGTAAAAACAATTTGAACTGGTATCTACGCCTCTTACACACATTTGGACGTTTTTTGAAGGCTGTAGACCAGGTATTGCTATAGTAATGGTTGATTTAAGGGTCTAAAATGGCTAAAAATGGCTTAAACCAGCCCTTTTTTGTTCTAAACCAGGGTTCAATAATACCATAATTGGCTTTTCTGTTGTCAGAATGTTTTTCACGACTGACAAGAGTAAATTTCACTTTTGGAGTAAGAAAATTGATGGCTATAAAAGAATGTCTTCTTTGCCCCACTTTTCTCTTCATGTTAGAATCTTTTCCTTTTATAATTAGTTTAAACACTGTTAATCCAATCAATAGAATATTCCATAAACCCTTTTGTGAACAATTTGAACCCTTTAACTACGTGAAAAAATCATTATCAGCATTGTTTGTAACTCTTATAATCATTTTACCCCTTGAACCACCCCAAAAGTGAATTAAAGCATCTTTCATCACTGTTAACTTTGGCACTTTGTTTCCAAATTTACTCTGGTCACTTTTGGGTGTGTTTTCCCTTTAAATATATTTTTAAAGACTTTTTTCTTTAATCAATTGATTGCAGTTCTTTGCTTAATTAATTCCGATTGAAATTGCTCTTGAAGAAATTTCTTTTGTAGCCTTAAATATCTCTTGTAGAGTATTTTTGGATAACTCTTTGTTGTTGGTAAAACAATAAATTTTGATTATATTATTGTTTCATACTCGCAAAGTTAAAAGCATAAAATTGGCATGTTTTCTCTTCAAAATACTATTTCTTACTATTTTTAAATCATTTTACCTTATACAAATTTTGAGGACAGGAAAAGTATTTGATATTTTATCAAACTTTCATATCCACACCTTACACTTATTGTGGGATTTTGCAAAGCTACACTAGTATTTCAATGGAAAATTATTTGTTTTAATTGCAGATGGTAATGCAATAAAATCATTATTGAACATGAAAACACCAAATCAACATATATTCTGAGATCAGAGATTGCTATCCAAAATTATAGATAAAATATGAAAATGGTACATTAATATGGAATCATTGACAAAAATGCAGTTGGTTTAATTAGATGAGCTTAAGCAAAGAAACCTGAAAATCAAGAATGGGTCCCACAGGAAGAAATTCATATAAAAGCAATGTGTTTCATAGAAATTGGCAAAAAATTTCTTAACTAAGATAAAGAATTCTTTGAGATAGAGAAGAATTTCGTTAACTTATTCCAGATCTTGATGGAAGACTTTAAAGATTCATCATTATCTTCCAAATAAGATGAAGTATGGTTAGATCCCTACGATGGGAGATGATTTCACCTC
Source organism: Austropuccinia psidii (assembly GCA_023105745.1). Lineage (NCBI taxonomy): Eukaryota > Fungi > Basidiomycota > Pucciniomycetes > Pucciniales > Sphaerophragmiaceae > Austropuccinia > Austropuccinia psidii. Next base: position 26,146,231 of record JALGQZ010000002.1, read on the forward strand.
ATAAATGGGATTGTTTATCATAAAACCAAACATAAATGTGTTATCAACTGTGAGGCTTGAGGTATATTTTACATACCCAAATAGGCCACAATTATCTTAAAAAGAAATTTTGAATTATACATAACTCATAAATCATGCATATATTCAAAATTCATCATTTTTGATTTCAGAAAAAATGAATAACTTTTTATTGAGTAAGTAAATCCATGGATTTAAGGCCAGATTTGGATTCTACACAAAAATTCACCTAGGGTAGCTCCATGGAGTGAATAAGCTCAAATTAACTCCTTGAGGTGGTAATATGGAAAATACTTCAACACCACATCATTAATACCACATAAAAGATCCGTGAAAACTTTTGTTTTTCTTGATTTTACGCCAAAATAATGGGAAAGTGAGAAATCCCATGTTACATATACACTGAGAATAGTGTCATACATGTTTTGAGCACTTAATATTATGGTATTCTTACATGCACTTTTGGTACACCCATAGTGGATATCTCACTTGAAGCTTAAATTTCTATTTTTACGTGAAAAATAAGCAAGGGGGACAAAAGACATCAAAGAGAGCCAGGGTACCCAACTTCTGAGGCCCCAGAGGCTTGGATAGCTCCAGAGCATGGATCCATGGCTCATCTTGGCCCAATTGGTAAACCAAAACACTTTGGGAACTTGGTTACCAAGTTACAACTACTGTAAAACACCAGAAAATAGCAAATAACCTGCTATTTTGACGTGCCAAGGAGGTAATGAGCTACTTACACTCCTGTAACCATGTCAATTACTAATGACTTTCCATGGATAAACCCCAAAAGAGTAATTAAAACCCTTTTGGGACCCATATTCATTGATTTACCTCATAGCAACCAGTCAAACACTGATATTTGCAATTCTATGTAGAAATGAGGTAAAAACTTCAAAAATTCATTAAAAATACAATTCTTAATGTATATTTCTGAACATTTCAGGACCAATTGAGAACTGTATTATCTATGGTACAACCAAAAAGAATTACAGCTTTACTAGTAAAATTAAAAGTTTTACTTACAGTCCGTTTTTGGTTATTCTACGTGAAACACTGAATCTTCAAAAATTCACAGTAAATACAACCTGTGATGAAATTGTCAATAACATTGATAACTTTGGGAAATCAATGATTAATTTGGAATAAAAGAAGATTTACAAATGTTACTCCTTTTATTCTTAACCATATTGGGGTTGGTAGTCACGTAAAAGCATCAATTAAGCAATTATGACAATTTTACATGACAACAGATGATGTAAGTACTAATCAAAAAGGGTTTAATGCTTTCTCACGCACTGGTTTTTCAGTTTGCTCCATGGCACGCCTCTGTGAGCTGTTTTTGACTTAAAAGAGGCCTTCTCTTGCTGTTTTTTCCGTATCATCACCTTATTATCATTTTATATCATTGTTACCAACAAGTAAGTATTAGTTAAACTATTCTTAAGTGTTTTAAATCTTTCAGAATCAATCAGAAGGACGTGAAATAATAGAATCCAACTATATATTGTTTTAATCCTGCTATAAATCATTTTGATCTCTCAAATCCACAATTCTACGTCAAATTTCTCTACTTTTATCTATCAATAAGTTCTTTGGAGTATTAGTGAGTCATTTATCTTTAATTCTTAAAGCTTTTCTCTAGTAATAGTTTTCTTCAAGAATTAGCTTTATAATTATTCTTGTAAAAGATAATTATATATTAAAATAATTTTATTATTTTAATAAAAGAAGTTTTTATTATTAAATTCTTCTTGTAATTGATTCTTGTAGACAATTACTTGCTCACTGTTAAAATCACTAGTAGTGCTTAACACGTGAAAGAAATAACTCTTTAATTGTTTAATTGTGGTTATAATAATATTTTATTTTTATATTTCATAGAGCAGACATAGTACTGTTGATTAATAGTAATATTATCATCAGTTTCATAGTCACATCTTACATCAACCTACCTGTTAGATCTTTCAGAAAAATCATTGCTACATAAATTCCATGAAAGTTTTGTTTCTTGAAACATCTCAGAAGATAGGAGACTAAAAAAGTTGAAACCTTCTCTAGGTAACCAAATTGGGGAAGCATGTAGCAGGATATTTTACAAATTGTTACAGATTCCCAAAAAAAAGATATTTGGAATTATGATCCAAATTTCAGGCGCCAAATCCCCAAGTGAAATATTTAATATTGATTTGGTAACAGGTTTCACACCTGCAGGAGATAGAAGTTTTGATGCATGCATATTTTTAGTTGATAGGGACAGCAAAAATTCAATGTTCTTACCATATGATAATCATGGAGTAGCTATGGAAAGAGTCATTTTGATATGGAATAGAGTTATTCTCCATAAAGGCTGAGTCCAAAATATCATAAGTGATAGAGATCCCAAATTCACTTCCACCTTTTGAAAAAATCTCCATAGCTTGTTTGGGAAAAAGTTAGACTAGCAGAGAGAATGATACAAACTCTGAAACAAAAGATCACAAGATTCTTTGCTAATTGCCTAGAATTTGAAGACTCTGATTTTTTTTACCCATGATTGGTGTACGCCAATAACTGCATTGGAGCTTGAATATAGGACATCACTTTGTTTATCAATTGGTTAAAAACCTGAAATGTTGGAAAAAGATTCAAATCCAAGGCTAAATTATGACACCCTTAAAAAGGACTTGGTCACTATACATGCAACCACAAGCAATTTTAAACCAATTCTTTATAAAGCAAGGCATCATCAAAGGACATGTATGCAGTATTCTTGCAAATATACAAAATCAAGATGGGAAAAAAGTCAAAAAACACCTTATTTTAAAGCAGGAGACTTAGTCTTATTATCAACTTTAAAAGTAAAATAAATAAAATAATGGTAATTTTTAGTTATTTTTCATAGTAAAACCTTAAAGATCAGAGGTTTCAAAGCTTTCAAAGAGCCATTTATCAATTTATTACTAAAGATAAAGTATGTAAAGCTCCACTCCAAACCTCATTTACTGGTGCTGTGAAGTTTAGATATGTTGAAACACAAATGGTGACTTGAGTGATATCTTTGATTCCTTCAATGTGGTAAGATCCTATCCACCACGTTAAAGCCTTATTTGTGATGAAAAGAGGTTTACCCCCTGGAAAAAACACCCCATCATCTTATCATCTTATTCTTACATGGTTAAACCGTCTTCTACAGAACTAACACTTAGAGTACATTATCTAATGTTTTTAATTCAATAATTGTTTTAATTATCATTATAGCCCAACAGATAATTTGACAAAATTATCAACACTATTATCAAGTAGTAGAGCACTTTTGTTTGATCTTGAAGTACTATAACCAGTCCACAGGACTGTCCCAGGGGCTCTAGGTGAAAGCAAGAGTGGCGGGGCACTCAGGAATCAAGAACTCACTTTGAGGGATCCAATAAAATGAATTAATAAAGGAAGAGTATATTTCTTTAAGGGAAAAGAAAGCAATACATGATATTCCAAAATTAGAAGAAAGCCAAAAGCCAAATATTATGAGAGAAAGTCAAATGCCAAAGAGCCAACCAAATGAATCCTCAATTCACTGTTTCAACCTGACATAATGTACAATAAAATAAGTAAGGGATATAACCACCAATATCCACTGAAATGCAAAGAAAAGGTGAAAATGTGTCAAATTGATGTCAGAAACTATCAACAAGCACTCAAGCCCTCCACTCAGGATCAAGTCAGAACAGGTTGTCCCCCACCACCACCATGACCAGAGCCTAGGTTGCTTGATTGCACAATCATCACAACTGAGCAGAAAAGGCTACAAGATCAAAGTTGAATCTCCTTAATCTTTTTCTAGTATTATAGGTAACAGTTCCACCATCTGTGACAGTTTTACTATGAAACAATAAATAAATATTACTAATAATTCTCTTATTATACTCTGAATTTCCTAATAGTAATGAATGATAAGACTCAAAATAATTATAATAATAAGATATTATCAATATTATGGAATAAAACATATACATTATTGAAGAAGAACAAAAATCAAAATATTTGTGGTAATTCATCATTTTTACCAAAAGATAATAATTTCATGAGAAATTTCAATTTAATAATGAAAAACAATTCAAAAGTCTAATAGTGACAATATTTGAGTTATATATGAGTATAAAGACTATTCAGATTAATAAAGGAATTATCAAAGAACAATAATAGAAAAAATACCATAATATGAGAGATAAACCACTTTGAACACTTAAAGAAATAATTCTCCTTAGTCTTACACGTATTATTGCAAGAACAACATATTTCAATTGAATTTACGATTTTTCAAATTTTTTCATGTATTGAGAGAGTTTGAAAGATTTTAAAAGGAAAAATTTAACCAAACAAAGCTTAGTGATTACTAAGTTATATGCCTTTGGCCTTCTGTATCTTAAAAGTCTTATATATAAAGGATAAAGAATATTAGGTTATTATTATATGTGTCTTTGGGGGGAACAGAGGAAGAAGAGGCCTTTTTATACTGATTATGTTTCTTTCTAGTGACTGCATACCTTAGTGTCAGTTCTTTTTGATCTTATCTACTGGAATTGATCAGTAATATAAGCTTTGGTGATTATTATATGATTTTTAAGCCTTTTTATTTCATCATTGCAAAGTTCTTATAGAGGTATTCCTGTAACTCTAGTTTTCTGACTTCATCCGATTTGAGTTTGACCTAACTTCATGGATTAAGGTATTTTGAATCATTCAATACTGTGATCAACTAGTTTCATCTCTTATTAAACTGTTAAACTGAAAATAAGCTTGAAGTGAAAGATCAAAAATCATCATTTTTCAGCCTTAACATTCATCTTTGATAACCTTGACATTTTTCATTCAATCCTAATTCATAGAGTGGATTCTCATACCTTACACTATTATTAATCAATCTCAAAAAGAAGTTTATTAAATAATGAAAACTCTATTCATGCTGATTTTTATTGTAATTCATCTTTCCTGTCAAAATTTGCTATTTCAGAACTTAAACCATTATTCAATTCCTCACTTATGAGCTAGTAGGATGTACCTATTAATTCCCTTCCAAGTTTGGACCATTTTCAATTTTAAGTGGTTGACTCATATTTCTATTTTGACCAATTTATCTATATTATTATTAATGTTGCTTATAGCTTACCAACTAAAGCTTATACATTTTTTAACAGTTATTTTGTGGTACCTTTGATCTTGGAGAAAGTCTTTATCATGAGTATTCCAAAGGATATGAACCAAAAACCATGAATACAAGCTAATTTTAAAATTTAATATATCCAGGTTTCTCAGTGACCATTTTTCTTAAAGATATGAAAAAGAACAGTAATATAAGTATTTTCCAATACAAAGTCCAATGGCGGAATTTATTTCACATTATTATTGATTGGTTTCTGAGATACTGTGAAATTTATCCCTTTTTATGACATTTTTGCTGATTTGAATTCTTTTTGAAATCAGAATTTTATTTCTTATTATTAAAATAAATCTTTTAGTAATTTTTGTGATCTTTTTGGATATCTGGTCGTATCTCAAAGGCTCACATTTCCTACCACAACCTGATGTAGTTAATTAGCATATAATCTACCTTCCTACCTCTTCAATAGATGTTTTTAGTGGTGAAGATCAATATTTATTGAATTTTTAGTTCTTCAGGCCATGTTTCATGGCTGAACCTTTCAAAAAACCTTTAAACATTATCAATATCTTTCTAAATGATAAATTCATCTACTTTATTTGGGTTTCTATACCTAACAAGGTATTTATCTCATTTTTTGTTGTCCTCCTCTCTTTAAGGACTTTAACGATTTTCTTCTCTTCTCTTTCTTCTAGAGGTCCAGCTTCAAGGAGTGGCATATTTGTGAGGAAAATAATTTTTTATGAATTGAACTTGAAAGCTTTATTACATTTGCATGGAAATGTTGTGTTTTCATTCATTAAGTAACCTTGTAACTCTCATTGTGCAGCCTCAGGGCCATGTAGTAAATTAATAATAATAGGTTCTTAAATGGAGTCTTTTAATTTTTTTTGTCCTTTAATGTTATAAAAATTTAATGTTGATACTAGGACTAGATCTTGTATTTTGAAATCAGGTGTCTTATGATTTTTGTCACATTTTTCTTTTGCATATTTGAAAGCATCTTTCATGAATATATTTGCATGATGTCTTGATTTATCAAGAATTATTTGAAAGCTTCTTTCTTTTGGGTGTATATAAACTGATTTCTTTTTAAGGGTTTCATAAGGTATTATTTGGTTCCAATTTCTTCCCAACAATGCAGGTGTTTTATCAGTTGATGAATGGATTGATGTCTTATATTCCACCAGCTCCAGAGCTGGTATCAGAGTACACCAATCATGGGTCAAACCTCAATAGTCTTTTTATTATAGGCCATAATAACAGAGTCCTTTGATTATTTCTTTTATAGTTTTTATTGTTGGTTCTGCTAGTCAATTGGTCTTAGAGTGCTTGGATGTTGAGAATGATAATTTTGTGCCAAACAAGTTATGGATATTTTTCCATAAAGAGGAATTGAATTTAGGGTCTCTATCACTCATGATATTCTGCAATATGCCTGCGTGGGTAATTACCCTATTTCATATAATCATAGCTCTATCCATAGCTGTGTCATTTTGATGAAAGGTTAATGACATTTGTGTTATACTGTATGTGTAAGCTAACATTAGTCATGCATTAAAACTACTATTTACTCTTGGGGGTAGAGCTGTTAATCAACTAATATGATCTATTTCCAATGAGGGTATTGGTTCTTTGATTTTTATAATCATTCCAAATTTCTTTTCTGTGCCTTGCTTTGATTTTTGGAACATGTCACAGTTTTTGCAATATTCTGCAACAGCCTTTCTTCAACTTGTGCAATAAGAAAAAAGATGAACTCTTTCTAGTTTCCTGTGATCTAAGAGATTTCAATAAACAAACCTATCATGGCATTCCTGTAGTATATTATTCATCAAATATTTACCTGTTAAAGTAATAAAACATGTATTTTTAGTTGTATGATACAGAATTTCATCAAGGAGGTGGAACCTTCCTGCATCATAAGCTCTTTTCCATAATTCATATAGCTTGGAAAAAAATTATTTGAATTTTCAGGATTTCATCAAGAGTTGGCATAAAATATGTCAATTATTATCCATCTTATGGCTTCCTTTAACTGGTTTAAAGAATTTGGTACCAATCTCTGTAGCACATATTCCATGTATACTATTTTTGTGCTGTGGTACCCATGGTTGGCTCTTAGGTGTACTTTCCAGAGCCCATATCCATTCTTATGACTATTTCAAGATTTGTGTACTATAGTCATATTTCCTTTGTAATATTGGATAAGAATTTGAAATGTCAGCATATGTCTATTAGGTGTCTTAATGTTTAATAATGATTTTAAAGCATTGAAAACCAATATGAAATCAAATACTGTTTGCTCTAGGTAGAAATGTAATATCTCTAAAGGGAACACTAAAAACAGAAATTCCATTTTATTTTCTCCATACCTAGCTCATTTTGGCTTCATTTGTTGGGAAATGAAGCAAATTTGTCAGTCAACAGGCTTTTCATTTGTAATTTGTGCTTGGTGTAGTTGTCGGGGTGACTTTATGTGTTAGCTGGCGCCTCTTTCGTGGCTTCCTGACTAAAGTATTAGTAATTTAATAAACTAATTTGAAGTGGAATACTATTAATTTTTATTTAATAGACGCATCACTAATTTTATATCTATGTACTGTTGGTATTTAAGCTTCAACAATACTATAAATGGTAAAAGTGAATTTAATCACTTAAAAGGTGAGAGCGCTAATATTTCTAAAATAAAATGTACGTAATTTTAATTGTAAAAATATTTTTGGTTAAGAGCTATGAGGATTAATTCAAAGAGAATTAATCCTCTTTAAATGTTGTAATTACAAATTTGAAATCAAAACAATGTAAAAGAATTCTGTTTTGAATGAAGAAATATTTGCTATGGTAACAGGAGCAAATGTAACAACAAAATTAATGACATAGTGGGAGCATATACTATGACACATTGAGTGATTAGTCATAGAAACAAGATTTAATTCATATTATAATAATATGAATTGAGGTATTTGAAATTTATACAAAAGAAAGAAAGAAAATGAGACGAAAATTTAAAGAAAGTATTTGGAGTCTGTATAGCAGGTAAAGGTTTACAAGCTTGCAGGCTCACATTATGATATAGGTTTACCGTCCTAATAAAAAGCTATAACTCTGAGTGTGACACAAAAATCAAGTTGATAAATTTGTAACACAATGGTTTCAAAGCTCTTTACTGAAGGTCTTGGTGGTGGTGATTGCTACAGATAGGCTTCAGTGCAGTATTTACCTGTTGGTTTGCAACAATTACAAGTATAATTTTACCTGATTAACTCCAAGTGTACCACTCCCTTGAGAAGCTGCACCACATTAGAATACTAAAAACAAGATGATGGTTTGGTGTTTTGTTGTGGAAAATTCGCCTTTTTTCATGTTCTGGGTTGGTGAGAGGTAGCCTACCTCTGTGCACAAATACATAGTGGAAATTATCACTAATAAAGGCTTTTTTGTGGTTTTAAAAATTCAATACAGACACTTGATGGGTGAAAATGTTGTTTTAGAACCATAAGTGTGCATTTTTGCCCTATAAGGGGTGAAAACTTTGACCAATGGAGTTTAAAGGTGTATTCTGATGCTTCTGACATGTCAGAAGCTCTGCACAAACTTCCTGTGAGACTTCTATTTGTCAGGTTTGGACAAATTAAAGAATAAACATCATTTAATTCAATTTACAAGCTGTTAATTCAATCCTATGCACAGCTTTCCAACAAAAAGATCCCATACTTGCTAGTGTAAAATTACAAACTTAAAACCTGAATATCTTTTTTATCTTTAAGGATATAGAAGTAAAAAGAATCTCATTTTGTAGCACATGATGCACTTTACACAATGGTCACTAATTTTTCAAAGATAGGCTTAAATATTGCAAAGCTATACCAATTCTAAATTCAATTTTAAATTTGTGGTTGTTTTATGAATCCTGTATTGAGTTTGGCTGCTGCTGTAAGGTGCGGATATGAACCTTTGATAAAATATCAAGTACTTTGCCTGTCCTCAAAATTTGTATAAGGTAAAATTATTAAAAATTGTAAGAAATAGTATTTTTAAGAGAAAACACACCAATTTTATTGTTTTTAGCTTTGTAAGTATAAAAAAATAATATAATAAAAATTTATTGTTTTACCAACAATAAGGATTTATCCAAGAATACTCTACAAGAGATATTTAAGGCTACAAAAGAAATTTCTTCGACAGCAATTTCAATTGAAATTAATTGAGCAAACAACTGAAATCAATTAATTAAAGAGCAAAGTCTTTAAAAAGATATTTAAAGAGAAAAAATGCTCAAAAGTGACCAGAATGAATTTGGAAACAAAGTGACAAAGTTAACAGTGATGAAAGATGCTTTAATTCACTTTTGGGGTGGTTCAGGGGTAAAAATGATTATAAGAGTTACAAACAATTATTATAATGATTTTTTCATGTGGTTAAAAGCTTCAAAGTGGTACTAAAAGGGTGGTTGGAATCTTCTATTGATTGGTTTAACAGTGTTTAAATTAATTGTAAAATGAAAAGATTCTAACATGAAGATAAAAGTGGGGCAAAGAAGACATTCTTTTATAGCCATCAGTTTTCTTACTGCAAAAGTAAAATTTACTCTTGTCAGTTGTGGAAAACACTCTTAAAGCAGAAAAGCCAATTATGGATTCATTGAACCCTGGTCTAGACCAAAAAGGGCTGTTTTTAACCATTTTTTACTATTTTTAGCCATTTTAGACCCTTAAATCAGCCATTACTATACCAATACCTGGCCTAGAGCCTTCAAAACACGTCAGAATGAGTGTAACATCAGAAATTGTTGAACCATAATTAAAAAACTTTATAACAATCATATTGGAAATATCAAAGCTATATTTTCAAATAAATACTATTTATATTTAGAAAAGAATTATTACTGAATAACAATAGGGAAAAAATAAGATAATAAGAAAGAATAGCATACTGCCAACATATACCATAATAATTTTGATTAAACAACTGCCTAAGAAGGTAATTACAACCTAGTTAAAACTTAGTTACAATACAAAATAGAGAAAAATCCAGTTTTTACTCTTTTTACATGGATTTATGGAATTTTAAGAGAATATACCAAATGACAATAAGCATTGGTGTAATCACATAAAGGATAGTGATTAATAAGCTTTAATACTTTCTTCCTTCATAATATAGGATTTATAAAGAATAGAATATAGTTTTTTACCTTTTTACTTAATACTATATTGAATTTGATTAATTTAAAGGGGAAAAAGAGGAATAAGGGGTCTTTATACAGGAAGGAGCTCCCCTTCTGGTTACCAGTTACCTTCCAGAAGACATTTACTGATGGTATCCATGGGAATTTATCAATATTTGGAGGCTTACTGATGGTTACATAACTATTGCAGCTTTTTATCTTATCATTTTTCCATATCTTAGACTTATCACTGTACCTCTATTTTGCTGGCATAATCAGCTTGTATAGTTACTTAGATTTGTGTCTCAAGTTATCTTTAATAATAGAATACTAATATCCACCCTTTTTATGCCTCATTGTACTGTTAAGCTTAAAATAAGAGTACATTTAAAGATAAGAAGTGATCATTTTTAACCCTTACCTTTAATCATTCATAACTTTTACCTTTTTTACTGAAGTGAAGTTCTTAGAGTAAATTTTAATAGCTTGGAATTTCCTCACTAATTTTTCAATTAAACCTTATCAAATCATCAAAACTCTCTTTTTGATTATTTTTCTTTTACTTGATTTTTTCTGTTAAAATTTTCTATTTTGCATTTTATGCCATGCTTTCTAGGAGTTCTAGCTTGGATATTATTATAAGAATTGGTTCATTCTTCACATATGAGCTATTAGAATCTGAATATATACTTTATTTTAAGTTTGAACCACTGTTAATTTTAAGTGGTCAATTGGTATTGCTATGTTGGCAAATTGTTCATTATTATAAAAATTCTAAATTTCCAAATAAATCTTGAATTTTTATTATTAAAAATATTTCTGGGTAAATATGATTTTGAATAATTTTTTTGATGATTAGTATTATTAAAGATATGGACTGAAAAACATGAATACATTCCCTGATCATAAAAGTGCATATATCCAGGAAACTTAGTAAGTATTGGCTTGACAGCTATCAAATAGTATCAGTACATGTATTTGGGGATGGGGAATCCAATGGAGCATAATATTCCATGTGTTTGTCCATGGGTTTCTGGGATGAGAAAGAATTAATGTCTTCATGTGAAATTTTTACTTATTTTAGTTGTTTATATAATCTGGAATTGAAATATTATCATTTGATTCAGCTTAATTGCATTTATTGTGAGCTTTGTGAATATGTTTTAGTATCTCAAATGCTCTCTTGCCTAGCACACAAAAGATTGTAGCATAATCACCATCAAAGAAACTATCCCTACAGGCAGGGGTAGCAGGTCCAACCTAGGTCCAACCCAGATTCCAAATTTCTTCATGATGATACTTCACTTTTCTATTATCATGTGGGAATTTTCGAAGCCAGATTCTCAAGTTTCAGAAATACATCACATATAATAAATTTATTTATGTAACATTTGGAAAGCCTGAATAAGCCTTCATTCAAAGAACTTCTTTAAGAAAAGAAATAAGGATTTTGAAATAAAAATGAAGAAATTGAACATTAAATATTATCTTTCACACTCCTCAAAATTCAAAAACACTCTTTCCCCATCCTTTTTCATTTTCTTATTTCTTTAACTTTTTTTTCTCAAAATCCTTCCCTCAGATTTGAATATTTCCAAGCTTAAAAATATTTCAACAAAGGTGTTTCTCTTTAATTAATTATTCAGAATCAATTACTTTCACTCACAAAAAAATAACAAAACTTATATATTTAATGATTTCTTTTTCCCACAACTTTTAAACAATATTGATTTTCGGAAATTAAATACCAATCCAAATATATCATTTCCTTCATTAAAAATTGGGGAACAATTGAGAACTCCACTTTGAATATAGTATGCATAAGAAACTTGTCCCAATACAAATTAACTTATTATATTTTACTTTTTCTCTTCTTCCCAAAGCTGATAATTAATTTAATTTAAGAGACAAAAAAGTGTTTCCATTTTTGTATAATACAATATTAAATCATTTTCAAACCACTTTTCCATAATCAAAATAACCTCATTGCTGTGATCACCCAGAAATTATTAATCTTCATATTGGCTAAAATCTAATATATCAAATGGTTACAACATAGAAAAAAACTTAATAGGAATTAATATTGAATTAATGTATAATTTATATGAAGAATACCTTTCAAAAACTGATTATATCATACTGTGGTAGGGGAATAAATTTTCATTCAGTTCCACAATATTTTCTATATTCTAGAAAAAAATAAGAAACTTCATGATAATATTTTCATATTGAAAACAGTTGAATGGATTACTTCTCCTTCTGAAAAACAAAAATCACAAAACTCAATTTTCTGCTCATATTTTTTGATTCTTGATATTAAGGATAATTTTAGTTTGATTGAATTTCTGGGTTGAGGTGTGCATAACATAATAATTAGGAATTACAATCAAATTTCTTCTTTAGGCTCAAATCTTGATTAAGGTGAGTCAATATTTTCAAGAAATTAAACTTTACTGATGTGCTTAATGAACATTCTTATTGTAGAGTTTGACTATGAAAAAATAAGTAAAAATTAGTAATATCTTACTTAGTTTACTCTGAATAAAGATTTATTATAATTATGGCATAAAAATAATTATATTATTAAATAATTATAATAATATAATTTATATTATGAAAGAATAATATAATAAATAAATATATCAATATTTTATAATTAATATATTTTGGAGCACTTCATTGCTGTTACCAACAAATAATAAAGGTGTAAAAAATTGTTCTTTATTGATAGAAAAAAATTAATAACAATAATATTACTTAAATTGAAGTTATATATTAATATGAACACTATTTATGTTCATTAAAGAATTATTAATAGTAATAATAGAGACAAATTATCAAAATAATAGAAAATAGCCTACTTTTGACACTTAATTTAATAATTGTGCAAGACTTTACGCCAAATAATGTAGATAAAACTTATTTAAATTGTATTTACAAATAAAAATAAAAGAAACTACAAATATTCCTTATTTTATGTGGAAATAAGATTTTTAAGAGAATTATAACAAAACTAATGAAAAATTGTAGTAATCAGGTCAGGATTTATGATTATAATAAAAATTACTTTTGGTCTTTAATAATATAGAATATTTATATATGAAGAATAAAGATTTTCCTTTTAATTTAATTGTTTTATTGTTTTGATGCGTCTGAAGTGGAAATGGAGTAAAAAGAGCTCTATTTATAGTAAATTACTGCCTTCTGGAGTGTCAGCCTGTGACTCAAAACCAGAGCACAAGCATGACAGCCAAAATACCATAAACCAATGGTATAGCCAAGATACCATCAAAACGTGGAGCTGCGCAAAATTAGCTCAAAAGGTATCAAAAGAAAGAGGAAACTCAACCCTTTGAAAATATACAAGTCCCATCATCATAGGAAAAAGAATATCAAAGTTATTCATGCTCAAAGTTATTTCTGAGCATAAACCTTAATTTTCACCTCTCATCTGAAATACAGAGTAAGAGGCTTAACCCCATCAAATGGGTATGCAAAATGAAGCGCTAAGTCAGGGCTATCAATTGGTACCAGCCAAACTGAGTTAGCACCAATATTACTGAAGCTATGGTCAAATTCAGACCAAATAAGGTTGAACAAACCAATCACCTCTCATGTAGCTTCTACAGTTTTGTGTGAGATACTTAAAGTGGGGTCTTTTTGGAAAGAGCACAATCAGGGCTATTTGATGTTGTCATCCGTATCCTCATATCTCAACTATAGCAGAAGTTATGGGTCAAACAAGCCCGATACAGCTTTTTGCCTAAACCATGCATGTGTATATAAATCTTGTACATGGCATAGCTTTGCCACATTGAATGATAGCCATATCAAAAAAAGGTACCATTGTGTATAACACATACAGGGCTACACACCAAACAAATTTTGAGGTTTCTATCTCAACAACTGACAAAGATATTGCTGTTTTAAGGTCAAAATCCCACATTTTGTCCAATACAGTCTTACCATAGGATAATATCCCATAACCATGATTATGAGGTGTCAAACAGACAAAGGACCATTTTTAGACTTCAATACCTCATCAGTCAGTCAATACTGGGGTCCCATACAGTTTCTGTACAGCATTCTACGTGTCATACACGTCAGAAGAAGGCTATGTGGTCCCCAGATGAAAGTTTTCACCCTGTATTGGTGATAACTGCCCAGATGTGGTTTCAAAACCACATCTGAGCCCAATACAGGCTATACAGGTCCTTGAAAACCATAAGCCTGTCTCAGAGAGTGAAAAAATCTTAACTTCCTCTATGTGGAAAGGTCTAACAGCCCTTCCACCCCATTTCAGGATAAAAAGGAGGCTTTTAACAGCCAGAAATGCTTTCCTCATCCTGCTCTTGAATACCCTACATAGTAAACTGTCAAAAACGGTTTTACTCTTGGGTAATAAACAGGTATTATTATAATATTAATTATTGTAGCCTTTATTCTTGTAACCCAAGAGGTAAAGCTGCCCCCAGGGCTTTCAACAGTGCTCACCACCACTATATTTCATATATTAAAGCCCTTTTATTCTTAAATTAAAACATCTTCAACTCTTATAACTCTTTTTAAATCCTTTTTTACTGTGTCACAGTCATAGTTACAAGTTGTAAATACATTTTAATACTGTTATCATAGAATCAGCCTGACATGGAGTCCAGTAGGATTCTATTAGATGTGTACTGATGCTACACACTCAAAATGATCAGAATTTCAAGGTTTGGTTATGATTAGGTCATGATCAAACCACCTTATCTCATTATTACACCATTATTTAGAGTTATCACTATAACGCTAAGTTTGATGACATGATAGGCTTGATGGAAGCCTACACTTTGTGAGTTTTCTTAGAATTAATCAAAATATCATAGTATCCGCCAGTTTTATCACTTATATAACTGTTAAACTTAAAATAAGATTACAGTGAGTGATCATAAATGATCAATTTTGAGCTTAAACTTTGATCATTAATAACTTTGAAGTTATACACACTAAAGCTACTCAGAGAGTGAATTTTTATAAAGTGTAATTTCCTTATAAAACTTCCAAGATAATTTCATTAAATCATGAAAACTCCATTTTTGATGATTTTTCTTGTATCTCATATTTTCTGTCAAAATTCAATATTTTAAACTTCAAACCTTCATTTCAAGGGGTTTTTCCTTCAATATCATGATAAAAAAACATCATTCTTCACGTATGAGCAATTAGGATCTGAATATTTCCTTTGTTTTAAGTTTGGACCACTTTTTCAACAAAGTGGTCAACAGCTCTAGTGATTTTGTTCAATAAACCCTTAGAGGTTATAACCTTTCTTATAGCTTGTCAAATGAAGTTCATATATGTGTTCCTACATTCATTATGTGGTGACTGCTTTTTGGTTTAACTCTCTATCATGTATATTTCAAGAGATATTAGCTAAACACCATGAGTATATTCATTGACCAAAAAAGTGCAAATATTCAGCTTAATTCCTTAAGTATTGAATTTAGAGAGTTGTCATCAAATTGTTTTATGTGTAAAGTTTTATGGAGAATCCAATGGTGCAATTCATTTTATATTTTCTTCCATTTGTTTCTGCATTAAATAAGATTTTATGTCCTTTTTAGGGTATTATTAATTATTATTTAGTAATTATTAATTTTACAGATATGCTATAGAAATGATATGTGTGTATTTTACCAGGAGGAATCCAATGTTTTAATTTGCTCCACATGTTTACTCGTTATATTCTGAGTTAATTCAGAGCTTATACCTCTTCATGGCATTTTCAATGGTTTTAAGATAATTATTCTGAGTATAATTCTTGTAAGGTTTTTCTTGTGACCTGTTTGGATATGTGATCATATCTCAAAGGTACACACTTATAGTTCTTTCTCAAAAATATTTGAAATTGATTTGCCAAATTTTTTAGTGAACCTAGCTTGATGACCATGCTTATATTTCATCATTAATGATTATCTTTTTACATCCCCTAATTAGCTTCATCAACCTGAAAGATCTTTTAGAAAAAATGGCTGAATTATTCTATTTCTATTGATACCTAATTGAAAACAAACAATATCAACCATTATAGAAATGTGATGAATTTTATTGATATGTGGAACTGCATGTAGAGATTGCAAATCACCTTCCAAAAAACACATCTTCTTTGGGTGTGAGGTTTGGCTACTTGATTTCATAAAAAAATAATATGAGAGACTTTATTATTATGCTATCGTCCATCTTTAAAGAAGCCTTAAGAGATAAAAAGAAGTAATTTAAGAATTTTGCAAGAATTAGGTGTCCTTGTGTTCTATTCCAGTTTACAATAATGAATACTATTATTTGTGATGATGATAATGCACTCATTTCATATTGAAATAGATAATGGAGTGAAGATTTTGTTAAGAGAGAAATTATTGTATTTCAATGTATTTTTTGATTGGATATGGAAAGCTATAATGTAAGCATCTTTTTCTAACTAATAGTCAAATTTCAAATTTCCTTTTTTATTGTAGCCTTTGGGAAATATCTTAAATTCTTCCCAGTTGGATTTAACGTTTTTGAAAAGCGGATTATGCTTTTTCAATGAAACTGAACTTAAGTGGAAGAAAATTAAAGAAGAATCATTTCGATGGAGTTGTTTCAAATCACAGCTTTATAGAACATCAAACGATCCCCAAATAAGTTAAGCTGTGAGTTCTTGAAATTTAATCTTGAATTAAAGAGCTCTCATGTATGAGTTCTAAATCATAACCAAAAGCTTTTTGAAAATAAAATATATCTTGAAGAGAGGCTTTGATTTGCGGGGCTGTAACAATATTTATAAATATCACCAATCTGGAGGAAATGAGGAATTTAATTGGAAATAATTTCTTCAAATCGTTTCTCTTTGGTCACAAATGAATGAATCTCTTCTATTAAAAAAACATGATGCGTGTGCGTATCACTTTGTCTTCTGATTTTTCCTTTTCTTTTCCACATGATAAGGAAATAATATTCATTAACTCATTGTTTTTTCATCCTCAATTAACTGTTTTTTTATTAATGGAAACCACTGAGTGGTCAATATTTTGAACGCAGAGTTTTTAAAAGAAAATTATCTGAGTGGTAGAAATGAAATATTTACCTCTATTGGAAACACCACTTAAAAGATCCAAATACTTACATAAAACTAGCAGAATAAACCCTTATTTTAATGAAGTTCAAATTTCCAGAATTTCTGAATGATTGAATAATAGATATAAAATATCAAAAAGCATGCGTAAGATCAATATCCTAATATTCCTTAGCATTCATTGATTGAATGAGGGAAAAAATGTCTCTTATGTAAAAAATATGACCAAACTCCGTGGGAAAGATGGTACTACCACAAGGAAGAAATGGGTGTTTTTGAAAAGCTTCTTGATCTAGATATTATGATTTACTGTGGTAGACAAAAACATTAAGATCAGATATCACTCAGAATATCCCAGAAAAAGCAAGATTCTGAGAAAAGTTTGGTTTAATTTTCCAAAACCTTTTCCCAAAAGCCTCTGGGAAGTCCAAACATCTATTAAACTTAAGCTATTTATCAAAGACAAAAGATGGATTAAATTCTCATTGCCAGATAGTTGCTAAGTTTTATTTTCCACACTTTTGAAAGACCGGTTTCCTAAGTGTAATTTGATATATCTTTGGGAGAATAATATCATACCGAGTTAGTTCAAGTACGGTAGAAAGACCGCCTGAAGCTTGAATATATGGAAATGTACATGTATCCAACTTGAAAGCAGATAACCGAGGTTCGACTCCTTCACTCGGTAAAATCACAAAGCCACTCTAGAATATTTTAAATCTCCTATTTCTGAGAAATATGGTCTTTTTCTTTTGACTCCGAAAAAGGTCTTCCCCCAAATGTAAAGAGGTTCTCTGAAAAGAATTCTCAAAGAGATATTTAAGTCTCAATGAATCTGTCATATTCCATTTATAGGTACACCTTTGTATCTTTCCAAAAGTCTAAGAAAATTCCACACGTAGTAAAATACATAATTCTATTTCACATCGTGTTGTGATATTTATGAGTGGATGGCTACTGGAGATATACACTTAAAAAAATATACATATAATATCTATAAATTGAAGGTTTGAAATTTCTACAAAATATGATCGCAGAATTTTTGAGCAACATGTGTCATCCAGAAATTATACATGATAAAGAAGAAGAAATCCTTTGAATGACTCTGTAAAAGGTCACACAACTGCGAGAAAAGTAAAAAAATTTCTCTTCTTGACATTTAAATTATGGATTAATCAATATATTAAAAACTTGTCAGAATGACTCTATTTTTTGTTGAATTAAAAGCTCCTGAAGTCAACCTTAGCCGCGTTCTTGGTAAATTGGAATATAATTCATAAGAAATAATAAGGTTTATGAGTTTTCCTTCAATAAGCTTCAAATGTTATCTACAGGAACACTTCTTAAACTAGGAGTTTACCCTTTAGTTTTCCGAAGATGAAATGAAACATATATTTTTGGAATATACATACATGATTGGACTGCAAAAGACAAACTCTAATCCCATGAAAGCCGTATTAAAATTTCATTTCACAAATGCACTTGGATTAGGAGCTTACCTAATGCCCTCGAATCTATTTTAATGCGTTTTGTATAGTTCTTGAGGTAAAAATAGGTTTCAATTGAAGAAATTAATTTAATTCTTGTTATTCAATTTTCTTCCTTGAACATGCTATAAGAGTTTAAATGGGTTTTTTATAGAATTTTTTTAATTTTTGATATCCAAGTGGGTATTAATAGATCACCCCATAGCTGAGCTTCAAAAATCAACATCCAATAAGTGTTATTTTTTGAAATATTGAAATAAAGTGTCTCAGCTTATAAGAGGGAGTCTATTTCAAAAATTATCCTTTTTCAATCCTCTAACTAAGGATTTGACCCAAACAAGGATCAATAAAAACATTATCTATAAATCCTGGAATGAATTAAATATTACACAATCTTGATGAATTCAAACATTCATTTTTACCATTATTCAAAGGACAAATAGGCTCAATTCATATTTTCCATGAATTATCATATCAAATTGTAAATATTTACTGAATTAAAGTAGTTTTTTCTATTTTTTCCTAGATTGAAACTTTAAATAACTAGGAGCTCTTATCAGTCTTGGGTCTCTGGAAATAGATTAAATGGGAACGTATTGCCGGACTCAATAATGGGCTTTTATCCATTCTTTTAATCCGGCTTTTTCTTCTGTATTGGTGATAATGAATTTGATTTTTATGAATTCTCCTAATGTTGGAATTGGTCATACTATATTTGATAAGTATGCTTTTATATCAAAAGGTCCAGAAAAATAGGCATTGTGTTATACTATCTTTAGGAGCTCTATTTAAAAGTTCGGATACTTATCCTTGGATATTCCTAAAGGATGAATGGAATATAATAGCTCAGCTTCTTATAGACACAAAAAAATCATTCAGGTTGCTAGTATACCAATGTAAATATTCATTAAAAACAAGTAAGCTCTTATGCATTTTACCAAATAAATTCAACTTTTTCACTCTTTCATGGCCAAAAACATGCAATTTTTAAGCAATAGGAAAAAAAGGTGTTTTGATAAAATAAGTTCCATATTATTTTGAACATAATATTCCAATGAATGTTAATTTTCTGTTTTTTGTGGTGGTTTTTAACTACACACAATTATTCCATTTTCTCAGCTTTATCATTGGGGAAAAATGACAGAACACAGAATGTTATAAATCTGCATTTTTGAAATTACACCATAAATCAAAAAAACAGAATTGGGTGATATTACAAAACATATTTTGAGTATTTTCCACAAAAGCATCTTATTTTTATGTTTCACCTTATAATTACATGTTTTTGGACATAAATTGCTAAAACCACATAATTCTTCTATTGAAATCACCTCAAACATTGTCTGATTTTACTAAACCCATATGTGAAGTTTAAGATGCTATCTACCATATTCAAGCCTCATTTGCATTGAAAAGAGGCTTTCCCACCTAGAAAAAAACCCCATCATCTTACCATCTTATTATTACATGGTTAAACTGTCTTATACAGAACTAACCCTTAGAGTATCTTGTTGAGAGTTTTTCATTTTGATAATTGTTTCAATTATTACTATAGAACAATGGATAATTGCATCAAGTTCTCCTTTCAAAATATTTATCACCACTATTATTAAATAGTAGAGCCCCTTTCTTTGATCTTGAAGTACTATATTACTCGTGACAGTCATATTTTAAGCTTGTTATTACTATGATCAAACATTTCTTGTAGACCATCAGACAGGCATTTAGAAACACTAATAACCACTTTTTTCTTACACAAGAGATCCCCTTTATTCAATCTTCAAATAATATTTTACATGTCATATGAATATTCCAATCTTGTTATTACTATCCTTTAAATTCTTTGAAGACCCAAACTAAAATTCAATGCATTTGGTGGCGACTTTTGATTTATTTTGCCTTAAATTACTGCATTTTGAATGATATAGCTGCCCAAAGTATCAATTCATTGATTTTTTGGTGCTTTTTTGCATGTAGTGAACCATCAAAGTGAATTTCTGTGTGATATTATTATTTTATTCCAACTTTAGTAATTTTTCTATTTTTTTATATTAAAAAGTTAAAATTTTATAAATTAAAATATAGCTTTAATTTCCTTAATTTTGAGTTTAATAAATCAGTTTTTGGTTTGTTATTTTGGATGTAACAATTGTTGGATTTAATCATAGTCATCTTCTAAATTTAAGATTCATTTTGGAAGGTTCTATTTTCATCTTAAATCATAAATAATAAATTGAAAACTATATCCTTGATTATTTTGACATCAGAAATAACAATTTCAATTTCTTTTGTATCAATTTTATATTCAAAAACTTTTTTCCAATAATAAATTTTCTTATAAGTTTGTCACAGGGACTCTTATGGAAGCAAGAGTGGCCTGGCACTCAGGAATCAAGAACTCACTTGGAGGGCTCCAAAAGAATATATTTCTTGAAAGAAGAATAAAAAGAGAAATGGCCTGGATAATAAGAAGCCAAAAGCCAAAGAGCAAACCAAATGAACCCTAAATTCACTGTTTCAACCTGCGAGAAAGAAAAATGGAATTAGTAAAGGATATGACCACCAATATCCACTGACAGGCAAAGAAGAAAAGGTGCAAATGACTGACTTAAGATTATCAGTATTTACTTTCATAAGGTAAAAGAAAATAAGAATAAAAATAAATCCAATATATTAATTAACTGGGGAAAAAGTCTCCAGGTGATGAAGGGGGCAGTATATGTGAAAAACTGAGAGGCTGATCCTGGAAGGTGAATAATCTGGCTGTATTGTCTTAATTGGGTAAATACAGTTCTGGCCATCTTGAGAATTTAACTTTGTGATTGAATTCCCAAAGTGGAATATGAATTGGCCCAATTGGGCCAAGGACTTACAGGTATGATTGATTGCTGCCTGTATGGACTGATTGAGTTGTCAAAGGAGTATTGAGGTACTTGCTGCCTTTACAGCTGATTGAATGATGCATAACCTCTGAGAATGGCCCTTGGAACAATCCTGAATCAATTTCCAACCCAACTCCCGCAAGGCCAGGTGGTTGGGGTCCTGAAATGGTCCTCTGATAGCTGCCATGGATTGCCAGACTTATGAGCTGAAGAGTCCTCCTTCAAATTGGTGATGGATTTTGGGACCTTGATTTGCAATCATGGAACTGGGTACTGAAAACATCAGCATTGGATTGCTGAGAAAAAATGGTGCATAATGGTATATAATACCATATATGGACCACTCCTGCATCCTTGAGTACGGGGTGCATGGAGGAATGGGAACTCTTCCCATTGACTTGAGGGGAAGAGTGGATTTGAGATGAGCTGGTGGCCTCTGGGGGCTAACAGAGGCCACGGGTGGTCCTTGGTGTGAAATTGGTTCCTTTGGGTTCTTGTCCAAAATTGGTGGATTTGGGTTCAAGATCAAAAACTGGCTCAGGTGGGCCCACTTGTGGTTTGGGACCCCCATGGCCTTGGGGGCTAGTGGACTTCCCCCTTTGGCCCCTTTTGGCCAGAAGGGGCCTAAAGGGCCCATGGACTGCAGAGTGCGGCATACGGACTGTGGGCCGTAGGAGCCGTAGGGGGCCTAAATGGCCCAAAGAGGCCATTCAGCCCAAACCACCCTAATATAAGGGGTTAGGCCAAGAGGCCTGATGGTGGCTAGAGGGTCCACAGACTCCTGGAAGACTGAAAGGACCCCCCAGGCCCCAAAACAAAGATAAAGGCTTGGGGGTTGGTGAGATGAAAATTGGCCAGGGAGGCCAATGATGGAAGGATATGGCCACAGGAAAAAGGTGTTAGGACAAAAGGCCATAAAGCACAAGAGGGGGCCAATTTGCCATAAACGTTATGGTGTCACCAAGTGGCCCAAGCTTGGTTTCAGGCTGGGATTGACACAACAGCAATTGAGGAGGGTCATTCTTTGTGGTTGTGACAATGTTATAAATTATAGGCCAAAGTTTTTTTTAATTTTTTGATGTAAAAAATTTATACTTTCAAATTTTTTGAGAAATTGATTTATTTTAAAATGTCAAGCTTCTTTTTCAGCTCAAAGTTATATTTGAAAGTTATTTTTCTTTTAACCCAAGATAAAAAGATTGATCATTTAATTTTTTTGGGCTGTTTTTACATTCAAAATTTCTTTTTATAAATGAACTTTAATATGAGTTATAAACTATAACTTAGATTAATTTTTCTTTTTTTTTTGAGTAAAACATATCAAGATCAAAAAGAGGTAGCAAGAACCTGAGCAGATTAATGAGCTTTGATGAGGACAACCCCCAGTTCTTAAAATAGGTCTTGTAAGATGTAACTATGAAACTGATGATAATATTACTACTAATCAACAGTACTATGTCTGTTCTTATGAAATATAATAATAAATATTATTATAACCACAATTAAATAAGTAAAGAATTATTTCTTTCATGTGTTAAGCACTACTAGTGATTTTAACAGTGAGAAAGTAACTGTCTACAAGGATCAATTACAAGAAGAATTTAATAATAAAAACTTCTTTTATTAAAATAATAAAATTATTTTAATATATAATTATCTTTTACAAGAATAATCATGAAGCTAATTCTTGAAGAAAACTTTAAGAATTAAAGATAAATTACTCACTAATACTCCAAAGAACTTATTGATAGATAAAAGTAGAGAAATTTGATGTAGAATTGTGGATTTGAGAGATCAAAATGATTTATAGCAAGATTACAACAATATATAGTTGGATTCTATGATTTCGCGTCTTTCTGATTGATTCTGAAAGATTTAAAACACTTAAGAATAGTTTTAACTAATACTTACTTGTTGGTAACAATGATATAAAATGATAATAAGATGATGATGCGGAAAAAACAGCAAGAGAAGGCCTCTTTTAAGTCAACAACAGCTCACAGAGGTGTGCCATGGAGCAAACTGAAAAACCAATGAGTGAGAAAGCATTAAACCCTTTTTGATTAGTACTTACATCATCTGTTGTCACATAAAATTGTCATAATTGCTTAATTGATGCTTTTACGTGACTACCAAC
Organism: Austropuccinia psidii; assembly: GCA_023105745.1. Taxonomy (NCBI): domain Eukaryota; kingdom Fungi; phylum Basidiomycota; class Pucciniomycetes; order Pucciniales; family Sphaerophragmiaceae; genus Austropuccinia; species Austropuccinia psidii. The sequence continues at coordinate 26,170,161 of JALGQZ010000002.1, forward strand.
CCCAATATGGTTAAGAATAAAAGGAGTAACATTTGTAAATCATCTTTTATTCCAAAGTAATCATTGATTTCCCAAAGTTATCAATGTTATTGACAATTTCATCACAGGTTGTATTTACTGTGAATTTTTGAAGATTCAGTGTTTCACATAGAATAACCAAAAATGGACTGTAAGTAAAACTTTGAATTTTACTAGTAAAACTGTAATTCTTTTTGGTTGTACCATATATAATACAGTTCTCAATTGGTCCTGAAACTTTCAGAAAGATTCATTAATATTTGTATTTCTAATGAATTTTTGAAGTTTTTACCTCATTTCTACATAGAATTGCAAATATCAGTGTTTGACTGGTTGTTATGAGGTAAATCAATGGATACTAGTCCAAAAAGGGTTTTAATTACTCTTTTGGGATTTATCCATGGAAAGTCATTAGTAATTGACATGGTTACAGGAGTGTAAGTAGCTGTTTACCTCCTTGGCACATCAAAATAGCAGGTTATTTGCTATTTTCTGGTGTTTTACAGTAGTTGTGGCTTGGTAACCAAGTTCCCAAAGAGGTTTAGTTTACCAATTGGGTCAAGATCAGCCATGGAAACAAGCTTTGGAGCTATCCACGCCTCTGGGGCCTCAGAAGTTGGGTACCCTGGCTCTCTTTGATGTCTTTTGTCCCCCTTGCTTATTTTTCACGTAAAAATAGAAATTTAAGCTTCAAGTGAGATATCCACTATGGGTGTACCAAAAGTGCATGTAAGAATACCATAATATTAAGTGCTCAAAACATGTATAACACTATTCTTAGTGTATATGTAACATGGGATTTCTCACTTTCCCATTATTTTGGCGTAAAATCAAGAAAAACAAAAGTTTTCACGGATCTTTTATGTGGTATTAATGATGTGGTGTTGAAGTATTTTCCATATTACCACCTCAAGGAGTTAATTTGAGCTTATTCACTCTATGGAGCTACCCTAGGTGAATTTTTGTGTAGAATCCAAATCTGGCCTTAAATCCATGGATTTACTTACTCAATAAAAAGTTATTCATCTTTTCTGAAATCAAAAATGATCAATTATGAATATATGCATGATTTATGAGTTATGTATAATTCAAAATTTCTTTTTAAGATAATTGTGGCCTATTTGGGTATGTAAAATATACCTCAAGGCTCACAGGTCTGTAATTTGTGAAAATCTGTGAGCTTCTCTAAATCAGGCTAAAATCTACTTTTATCAAAAATTGAGCCTGTGTTGATTACTTGAGGAAGAATCTACCCTGGCACATTTTTGATGGAACTGGTTGGAATAATCCTCCCAAGAGTCATGTTTTAAATAAAGGATTTTGTTAGACATCTGTATTGGATTAGTGTTGTTTTTCAAGTTGTATTTAAGTAGTTTTGAAGCTTGAAGAATGATGTAAGGATACCTGTTTAATATTCCTGGAAATGAAACTTGCAAGTCATCCCTTGGTGGTATACTGCCATTTGAATCATTGCAATATCTTCTGAATGAAATTATTGGTCTTACTCAAAATGAATCCACTTTATCCCTGATTGTTGCTCTTGAAAATTTTTTTGTTGAAGAAGAGTATTCAGAATTGAACTATTGTCCCTTGAAACTGGCAAGATTTCATTTCTGACAATAAAATATATATAATGGTGTATGAAACAATCTATAGCACTTCGGAATATTGGAGGAAAAAATTCACCAAAGGTATTCCAGAGTGTTTCCCCAGAAAATCGGAGAAAAATTCACTTGAATGTATTCAGGGGCTACTAAGGTTTTTGGTTTATGTTTGTATTTTCATCCAAAACAAGTTCAAAAGAGCTTCAAACTGCATTTTTTCACAAATTTGGGCATATTTCCCTTATTTGATTCTCAAATGGGGTGAAACTGCATCATGAACCAAAACGAACAAATTGCATAAACCTTAATTTGCAGCCCAAATAGGGAAAGAAAGAAATTTGGGAAAAAGTTTACTCGTTTCATCGGAAATCCACGAAATTACCCAAGAGCAGCCTTGGGTTGGTGAAGGGTACAGGGTGACCCCAGATGATCAATTGACCAGTTTGGTCAAATTCGGAAAGTGTAGTGGCTAAGGAAAAATTCCTATAAAATGCATATGCAGTAGAATTTCTAAAATTTGATACAAGGGGATCAATTATCTATTGTTGTGATGAGTACGTATTGTGGTAATTGATTCCCTCCTTTTGAGAAAATTATCGAGAACTTATTTGAACCTTGTTTTTATCAATCTATAGTAAGCCGAAAGTTTTTTTTTGAAGTGAATTGGTTCAGTTTTGATTTAAGAGCTCTATTCCGATTTACTTGATCAAAATATATCCTTTAATTAAAATCATTCACAAGGTAAAAAAATCTAGTATTTCATGAAATGAGCTATGGAAAATTAATGCAAACCCTGGATGGTTATATTTCATTAAGAGTAAATTTCCAAGTTAACATATCTTCAAAATAGCTTTATAACCGATTAGTCATATGCAAAACTATGTAGAAAATCCTTATACTCCTTCCATCCAATTCATTTCAAGGGAAATTCTATCTCAAGATTGCTATAAAAAACTTTTTTTCTACCCAAAAAGTATTCTTTTTTGGTCGGTTTGGTCTTCTATCCCAAATCTTTTCTTCAAAAATCGGAAGTGATAGGTATTTCTGAAGGTAATAAGATGAAAAAAAATATATCTATCGCCTGCAGAAAGCGTAAAACACATGAGCACAGTCATGTAAAAATTTGGTGTGAGACAACTTCAAGGAGAATATAGGGGATAATTCTAACATGAATCATGGGAATCAGTATGAATATTGATTATATTCACTTTTTCAATCCAAGATATCTAATTTAACTGAAGTTTTTAGACACCTTTCCCATGGTATGTATTCAAGGAACATAAATCCAAGCTATATACTGATAGTTAATTACTGAAAAAGGCTTCTAGAAATGCTGGAATAATGATTTGGTTTCTCTTGAACAATTCTATCATGGGGAGGCATAGTATTCCTTAAAAATTTGCACTTCTTCAATTCAAACTATGTATTATTAATATCGCAATTATTTTTAATTGGAATACACTATCTAAACACACGGCCGTACTGCGAATTTCATTTCAATCACAGAAATTGATCCTTCCATAAAATTCTAGCCTATATCTCCAAAATCTGTATTGTATTACAATACAAGGCACTGTCTCCCCATGGTATAGCGCATGACTGTTAATATGAAATCATGAGGTTGGGGGTTTCAATTTATTCCACTTTCTTAACATACCATTGTTAGAAATTCCTTTTCATAGGATGAAACCCTACCTTCTCAGGTCCAGAACTATAGAAAGCCCCCCCCCAAAACAAATCTAAGCTCCCGGTTTGGGAGAAACATAAAATGGGAAGGATTTTTCATGGAAGTAAAATCTAAATAGTTATTTTGATCCTCTGAGCGTAGGTCTCCATTCACGAACCTTTATGGATGACGGCTTCTTAGCCACAAATGGGGAAGCCCATCAAGCGGTATAAAATACCAATTTGTGTATTATAATAATCATCATTTTCTTATAAGCCATACCTGAAAATAAGATTTGTCATCTGGATGAGTCTTCTTTCTCAAAGTCTCACCTTAACAATAAGATACAAATGTAGAAGATTTCTCTCAAAATATTGAAGCCATAGATAGGCTTCATACTATCAGTAAATTCATTAAATGAGCTCCGTAAAGAGCGTTAAAATGATGAAATAATTATTTCCTCCAATAAGCTTCCAACCTTGAATAAATAACACAAATTTTCTCAATCTCTCCTCAACTAAAAAAAGAGGTTGTCCCAAATTCAACCTATTTTTTTAGATTACCATAATATTTCTCAGAATATTTTATATTGGATTACTTGGATAAGAAATATATTTTTCGGCTCTTATTTCATATTTCAACGGTGATTGTCGAGATCTCTTGACCTTGTTATGTTTCATAAATGTTTAGCTCATACCCTTAATCCTTTCTTTTCTTCATATAGAAAATGATACCAGAAAGTTTAATCAGCACTATAAACAAGAAACCGTTTTTTTTTCATACTCCCCCCATTTACTTAATTAACATTCCCATTGGAACTTTCAATTGGAGAATTTAAGCTTTGTTGTATTCAATGGGTATCAGATGGACCTTTTTTATCCTTTTTTATATGGATGAAGGTAGTTTGAAGAAAAGCATTCAAATGAGATTTCATGAAAGAAAATTCCCAATTTATTTTCCTTTCTCCTATTGAAATTACTGACCCAAATGTTGTGGTATTCCATACCATTAGTACCAGTTTTAAGCTTACCAATAAAACAAAAAAAAATGATAATACGCAAAACATATTTACACATTACAACTACAAATCTCAAAAAGAAATATACAATACACAGCCTCAAGATCTTATCAAAACAGTATAGTATCAAAGGATATATCCACCTTATCGCATCATCAATAACAAGTTACGTCATTAAAGGCAGTTAATCTAAATAAAGGTATATGAAAATAGACCAAAGCATCAGAAGCTGTATTTTCCCCACCTTGATTCAATTGAAAGAAGAAATACCTCAAGGCTATGCATAAAATTACAATATATTTTCCAAGGACAAATGTTTGCTTAGTAATAATGGCACGCAGCAAACTTGATAGAAATGATTCAATCTCCATATGAAATAATACAATACTAAAACAGAAACACCAGCATAATTTTCTCATATATATCATATGACTAGAAGAATTTTCAATTGTCAGGAGCTATATTTTCTCCACTTTCTTGGCAAAAAGAAAATCTCACCAGCCAAATTATCTCAAACACATCACATGATTTTGATAAGAAAAAGCACCACCAGCATAATTCTCTCAGAGCATACGTAAAAAATAGAAACAAAAATAATTTCCCTGCCTTCAAGAAAAACATCACCAGCCAAATTATCTCAAACACATCATATGATTTTGATAAGGAAAAGAACCACCAGCATAATTCTCTCATAACATACAAAAAAATAGAAACAAAAAAAATACTTTCCCCACCTTCAAGAAAATCTCACCAGCCAAATTATCTCAAATACATCACATGATTTTGATAAGAAAAAGCACCACCAGCATAATTCTCTCAGCAAACACGTTGCTACACCAAAACTACACGTCTCACCAGCTAAAACATCTCAACTATGATTTTTTCTAAGTACCCTATTTTGAGAAGCTCTATGGAGGCCCAAAAGCTATAAATAGAGGTCCTCTCTCCCTCATCTTTCCTATCATCATGGAACAAGTTCCCACTATCCAGGATCACAACCATCCCTGAACTAGCAGGATATCTAGAATAGTAGTAGTGTTTTAGTAGTGAAAAGCTCAGTAGCCTTGCTCAGTAGCTTAGTATTAGTGAAGAATAGTAGTATAACCGTAGTAAAAGCTCAGTAGCCTTGCTCAGTAGCTTAGTATTAGTGAAGAATAGTAGTATAACCATAGTAAAAGCTCAGTAGCCTTGCTCAGTAGGTTAGTATTAGTGAAGAATTGTAGTATAGCCATAGTAAAAGCTTAGTAGCCTTGCTCAAAAGCTTAGTGTCATTAAAAGAAAAGAAGTAGTGATATAAACTAAGTATTAAAAAAATCCTAAAAGAATCAAATCCAGTAGTCTAATTATTAGTACTCATATCAAAAAAAAAAAAAAAAAAAATCTTAGTCTTTATTTTATCAGAAATTTTAGTTTTAAATAAAAATTTTACTGTAGTGTTATTGATAGGTCTGATTGAGAGACTGCTGATAAGTCTTCTCTATCTGTTAAAGCCACAAATCTTATTTTATTTTGTGATTCTCTGTAGGCTGACTATTCAGTATTATTTAGAGTGGCAGCTAATACACCTTAGCACCCATGGTTATTGGACAATTCTGAAATTCAAAACAGACTTACCAATAATTTCCCCCTCAAGGTACTGCCTTATTTCATCCCACACCAAAAGGAGGTCCCACATCTGGTGTCCCAACAGTGGCAAACAACAACTTCAATCATCAATAATCCGTCAATTATCAAAAAAAAAAAATCTAGTCCATAAAAAGAAAAAAGCCTTTTATCAATAAACAATTTCAAGCACCTATCAAGTCAATCTGGAATCAGAAAAACTACAAAATCCTAAATCATCATCACCATCAAGTTCTTCAACAAAATCATTTCACTATTATTATCAAAAAAGAGGAGAAACACCACCTGGAGAAGAATCACCTATAGATTATAGTATACCAATTGGTACACCAAGAACTAAGAAGAAAGATCAAAAGATAGTTACAGATTATTTTCAGAAATTACTCAAGGAACTATTTGAAATTAAAAAGAAAAGTGAAAAAGAGAATATAAATACAGAATATATCAATATGGATTCAGCATCATCATCAAAGATACCACACAATCCAGATGAATCCAAAGAAGAAATTATAAATGAAGAGACCATGCAAGGACAAGAAGATATTTCTGATGTAGAAAGACTTAATCAAAGAATGTTGGAAATGCAACAAGAATTAATTGAACTCCTAAAAAAAGAAGGGAAAAGGAAAGAGTCAAGTTTTACCGCAGAAAACAGCCCAATGGAAGAAACTACGAGCATGCCAAGAATCTTTAGACAAGAAGGGTCACCATCACCATTTTCAAGGCCTATGGCCTCATCAACTCCATTCACTTCACAAAGACCAAATACTCTACCAAAGCAGGTTAATATTCATGCACAGGCTTCAAGCCCATTGCAACAAGAGATCCCACAAAACAATACACCCATTGTCAAGATCAGACCAAAGGATTATAATTTATGGTTTGATGGAAAGGAAGTGGAAAGATTTATTAAAAGAGTAGAAAATATAGCAGAAATTGAAGGAGCAAGTGGAAGGGATATAGCAAGACAGATATTCTTTTGGACTAAAGATCAAGAAATTAGCTACCATATTGAAGGAATGCCTGGATATGAAACTGGCGATTGGGAGCAATTAAAATTGGATATGAAGAGGAGATGGGGAACAGTTTCACCTGAAAGAAGATACAAGCTGTCCTCAATTACTCAATTATTTACAAAGATTCAACAAGAAGGAGGAATTAGAAATATTACCCAATATAAAAAGTTCATTGGTGAATATGAATCTATTATTAATTATCTCAAAAGGTATCAATATATAGAAGGAGATATCAATCACAATCAAGAAATTTTGGCAAGTCTTTCCTCAAGTGTTCAAGAATCTATTTACAAAGAAATGATTAAAGATAAGGCCATGGTGCAAGCTTTGGATGGTGGTTATATCATTCCAAGATTGGAAATCTTAAAGCTGTATATTGAACAAGATCTAGAAGCCAAAGTCTTAATTCAACAGAAGGAATTCTCACAACCAAAGTCACAAGAGAAGAAAGCTAGGCTTGAAGAGGAAAGCTGGGAAGAAGTCTTAAAGCAAATGAAAGATCTTACCAAAACAATTAAAAACCCTCAGCCACAAGAAAATCAATCAAATAATACTGGGAATGAATCAGTTAAGCAAGTATTGAATCAGCTCAAACACCTTTCAGAAGTAGTTGAATCTCCAAATAAAATACAAGTAGGCAATAATCAAGATCATAAAGTTACGCAAAACTCACAGCCACTCAGGCCAAGATATCCTTTACCACCCATATCTTCTGGTTATCAACCATATGTTCCAGCACAAATGGCTCCAAGACAGCTACTGAAGTGTTATTACTGCTTAGAAGAAGGACATTCCGCAATAAGATGTAATCACCTCACAGAAGACTTGGAGAAAAGAATTGTCTTGAAGCATGGGGGAACATATCTTTTTCCAAATTTTCAAAGAGTACCCACAGAAGGCCCTAAATCTGCAAAATAATTGGTTAGACATTTTGCCAAAGAGCAGGAGGATTTTACAAAGAAAATGATGGAACAATCAAATCCACCCCAAAAGAAGCAAGAAACAACAGTAATTGAGGAAAGCAAAGAAGAGAAGGCAACTGCTATAGCTCAAATAGAAGAATGGGGAAACTGGAAACCTCCTCAAGTATCACCAGCAAATGAAAATCTTCAAATAAATGTTGGGCTTAGACAGACAAGGCAAAGAGCTTCAAGACAGGAAAGTCAAATCCAAACCCAGCAAGAGGATAAAAATGAAACACACAAACCCTTTAAAAAGAAGATACCAGGTGCGTACCACGAGGAAGATGAGGCAGAAGAAGAAATAAGAGTTCTAATTCCAACAAAATACAAGAAAACACAAGAAGGAAAGGAAGTAGATAATGATATTGAAATCATTTCCAGGAATAAGAATAAGGAGGGACTAAGACAGGAGTCGCAAAAGATGGAATTAAAAGACAAAGTAAAATCTACAGCCAATACCCCAAAGCTAATAATTGAACATGTAATGAAGAAAATACTTGAACAAAAGATAAATCTTACTCTTGAAGAAATATTATCAATGTCACCAACCTTTATTGATAAATTACAAAATTTAACTATCCAGGAAAAAGAAGTGATAAAATCAGTCAATACGTCAAATATTCAAGAAAGACTACTTTCAGTAAAGCTACGGGACTATGATACCCCAAGATTACATTATGCATGCCCACTTGGATTTATGGAAGTATTTATTGGAAGAGAAGAATATCCTACAATGGCATTGGTGGATACTGGATCAGAAATTAATATCATACCAGAGGAAATCGCAATTCAAGCCTCACTTACAAGTAGAAAGCTCAATATGAATCTCAGAGGAATTGGTGGACATACAACATCTTTGGTTGGACTCTCAGAATTTACACCAATTACTATGATAACAGGAGAAGAAAAAGAAATTCATTTATTCATAGCAAAAGGAGCTGTACACACCATACTTGGAAGACCATTTTTAGCAGATAATAATGTTAAATTGGAATTTTCACACAAGCAAGGGGAAATATTTAGTTATCCAGAGCAAGATGGACGTCAATTATGTTTACCAATATGTAACACTCAAGCTATGGGTTGGGAAATTTCTCCACCCAGAGGAATGGAACTTTGTGCATCTTCAGAGATTGGAAAATGGTCAATACATGGAGCAGAATCATCCAAAAAAAAGAAACAGAGGAAACAGAAAGTCAATCTTCAACAAGAGTGAAGACAATATTTCTTGGAGCAAACAAAATACCCTTCTCAGCTATTTTTGATGCAAAAAATGACTTGAATGTTATAACTCAGGAAATGGCCCTAAAAGCAGAATTAAAAATCAGCCCTTACACATCAAAATCAACAGATAACGTTTTGAAGCCAATTGGTCAAATTAAAAATCTTGAAGTCACTTTTGAAAGTGAAGAGAAAACCTACCTGGACTTCTTAGTATTTGAAAATTTCAACCAGATAATAGATGAAGAAAAGTCAAGCATATTATCTTCATCTAAAGAAAGTATTCCACCTCAAACTGAAACAAAATCTAAAGGGAAGGATCCAGAAGAGGATGAATTGAAGGTAGAAGATAGTGAAGCAATAGAAAAAATAAAAATGGAACTGAAGAAGATGAGAAGAAATTTGGACATGGCCATAGAAGACCCAGAGAAATGGCTAGCACTTGAGTTAAGTGGTATGAATGAAGAAGATAAAGTAGAAAGCCCACAGAAGAAATTTAAAATGGATCTGAAGCCACCTGAAGCAAATTCCTCAGGAATTGCAGAAGATGATTCAAATTTATTTCAGGAGAAAGCTTGGTACATTAGTGATACTAAAAAAATAAAAGACGACATAATCAATCCATTGGCAAAAAGAAAATTTGAAGAATTGGAAAAGGAAAGTGCCATAATTGCTGAAGACAAAATGGATCAAGTTTGGGATAGAAATATTCAAAAGAGGATTGATAAAAAAATGGAAACAGCAGAATCAGAAGATGACTTGAAGTTATACCAACAAAATAATGAAGATTTGGAAGATAAATATAAGCAAGGAAGAATATTTGAAGATCTAGAAGAAGGAGAGTTATCAGAAAATACACAAAGGCTAGCTGGACTTAGCATTCTAGAAGAATTTAATCATGCCTATGATCAAATATTCTGCTTTTCAAGCGCAACTGATCTATTTAATCAAAATAAAGGAATTACATCTGACTTACCAAATGACTCCCAGAATCAAAATGGCATACAGGAAGACATACCAGAATATGAAGGACTGGAAGATTACATAATACTTCCAATAATAACATTTAAGGAACTATATGATTATGAGCTAGATTCACCAATAATTCAAACCAAACATACTTCAGAACTACCTGAATCAAATCTTACAAATGTTGATTTTCTGGAATTACTAACCACTATTGGAATCAAAGGAAATTTAAGGAATCCTTACTGGAAGAAGCCTTATGGATATTATCAAATGACAATAGAAGGACTGTATCACAAAATGTTATGGGCTCAAGAAGATTTGAATCTAGATGGTTTGGAAATCTTGGGAGGAACTCTTTGCTGGTGTGATGTTGGGTATATGCTTATTCATGAAGTCAAAGGTTTTGTTTCAGAATGGAAAGGAAATACACAAAGAAAACAACGCAACAAGATATTTGGAGAAATATTGAAGGACATATGTCTTTCAGTAATTCACAACAGAAGGTTGAATATTTCTCAATAACAGCTGAAGTAATCCAACTCCAATCACCAAGTAAAAAATAAAAAAACCATATAAAAAATAGCAAAATAAAATAAAAAAAAAAAAAAAAAAAAAAAAAAAGAGAATTCTGTATATATCTGTATTAGTATCAAGGGCAGTGACCTCCTGCCTTATCAAAGAGGAATTAGTATTTTATCTCAAAACTCAATAATCTCACCAAAACCTCAGAAAGGATCTAGACAGTCATGGATGCCAAACTTACACATGAAAATGAATTGGAATGGAATCTTGGTTGGTATGAAGAAGGCTGGACAGACGTAAATTGCAAAATTGTAGGAAATACAGAAGTCAATTACTGGGAAACACCATTTGTTGAAGAAGGAGAGGATTTATTTCAGATATCAATTCCATACTTAGAATTTGAAGAATTGTTCAATTTTCCAGAACTGAATCAACAAATTCAAGAATCTAAAGATTGGAAAGAGCTTCCAGGATTCTCTCTTTTGAGACTGGAATTTCTAGAATTACTTACATATGAAGGTATCAAGGGAAATTTAGGAAACACATATTGGGAAGAGGATACATTAACAGATTCAGAATGGAGAAGAAAAATATATTTTGGGGATGTGGAAGCCTCAAGGGGACTGTTTCTGGATTTACTGGACATACCAGAAGGAAGAATCTTATGGAAGCATGGAAATTATGTAATTGAAAAGGCAAATTGGAATGTCTTATGGGAAGAGGTGTTTATATTTGGAATTATCAGTCTCAAGGCACATAATTATAATATCAATAAGGATCATTGGAGCTTTGTCTGGGAAGAATTATTTGTAAAAAAAATTAAAGCAGAAAAAAGAAGATTCATATCAAAACTCAAGAAACAGCTTGTACAATGGATTCAGAAGAATATTCTTCACAAACTATAAAAAAAAAAGAAAAAAAAAAAAGAAAAAAAAAAAAAAAAAACTTTTTTTCAGGTTATGTATCAGTATTCAGGACAATATTTCAAATTTGGAAGTGTAAAAAAAAAAAAAAAAAAAAAAAAAAAAAAAAAAAAAAAGGGGTGGTTATCTGTTCTTATGCCACCTCATATTAAAAATGGCACAAGTTTGGGGAAGTGTGGGCCCATAGGCCTTTCCTAATATTTTTGTCAGGCTTCTCAGTCAGATTGCTCAAAAACGTCAAAATCATGACTGCCGGTCATAATTTGATTGACAAATGCAGGAAGAAAGAAGATATAAAGAAAACAAAACAAATAACTCTGGAATTTATTCATCAGCTTATCTATCAGCTTTAATTCAAATCAATTCTAAACTTATTTTTACCAGCCACAAGGAAAAAAAATAAATGGAATCTTAATACCAGTATCACAAGAAGGGATTTCACTCATTATTATAAAAACAAACAAAAAAAAAATTCCTATCATATTTCTTTAGGGATTTATAAAAAAAAAAATCACTAAGATCAATGCAAAGCCTTCATATCCATTCAATCAAGCCTCAAAATAAAACAATACCACCATAGCATTGGAATAATAATTAAAAAGAAAAGCCATAGGAAAACCAGGAAATAAAATGAAAATGTTGCATTTCATCTCAAAATTCAACTATCTCAACTATAATTGAGATATCAGAGTACCAAGGTTTTTTTTTAATAAAAAAAAAGAAATAACAGAGAATAAGTAGCCAAATAACAAAAAAAAAATATAATATTAGAGAATTAATATCTTTCCTTTTAGTAAAAAAATATTATTGAAGAAGGGCTTACATTGTGAGGAATTATTCAAAGAAAGAAAAACTAATTACTTATAGCAAATCCTCTTCTGGGGCCGCAAAGAATATTTCTTCCTTGGTTGGGTTTGTTTTCTTTTCTTCAGCTTCTGATTATTCATATGGTGGGAAGTATTAGAAGCTGGTTGTGATGTGGATTGGACTACTGGTAAATCCATGGAATAAGGAACAGGATCTAGCTCATCTACTTCAGCACTGTTATCTTCTATTTTTATAACCCTTTCACCAGAAGCAGGGAATTTGAAATCAGAATCTAATGAAAATCCAGGAGAAAGTGGCAAACAAAATGGTGAAAATATCTGGTTAGGTGAACAATAAACAGGCGATGGAGGTTGAAATGATTCTGGTGAATCATCTTTCAGGGCAATTTTTGATGTAATAATGTCAGTAATATGGAATGGAGACCTATCAACAATATCATCAATGCTAGATTTTAAAATAGGAGAAGAAGTCTGCTCAAGATATTCAAGAGTAGATTCAGAATTTAAAACCTGCAAAGTGGAAGAAGAAAAGCTATCAAGACTATTCAATGTGGCAGACTCATCAAGACTAGGAGAGGAGGAGGGTGAATAATCTTCTTCAAGATAATCAATCTTATTATCATTTGATAAAGACTTTAAGGCGGGGGAAGACTTCTGTTCAATAAATTCAAAAGAAGAGCTACTATCATGTGATGGAGTTAGTTCACAATGTGGATGTTCAAAATATGTAGAATCAAAGGAAGAGAAGGTATCAATGCTATTTAGTGTGACAGATTCATCAATGCTTTGGGTTGTTGGAGAAATATTTATAGAATCATCATCTAAATATAAAGGCTTCAAAGCAGGAGAAGATTCTTGTTCAACATATTCTGAAATAGGTTCACTATTGGAAAATGGGGCCTTTACTGACGAATTAGATTCAAAATATGATAAATTACGCCAATCAGGAGGAGTATCAAGTGGGGTTGTAGAGCACAAAGCTGGAGGGGATTTTGGAAGTTCAATTTTAGCAAGATGCCTTCAGCAAAAAATATCAATTAAAGTTGATGAATTATTAGTATGATCAGGTGAAGCTGGTGAATTCATTATTAAATAATTCTGCTAGAAAGGAAACTAAATGATTGGTACTGAAGATGTGAAGAATGGCAGAAGTGATCAAACTTTTATCTCATACAGATTATCTAATTAGAACCAAGAACAATTAATGAAGATTTTCATAAAAACATAAAATAAACCCATAGGGGCACAACTTAATGCAAGCCACAAAATTCATCTGAATTAACCTAAAAAAAAAACATCAACAAAAATAATAATTCAATCCTAGTAATTAATGCAAAACAAAAGCCACCATTAAAATAGTCATATGATTCTAAATCACTACAACTAAACCTTAATAATTCTCAATTGAAATCTACATTAAAAAATAAAACAATTAGAAGATGAATCACAAAATAACACAGCCATTAAAATAAAAAAAAAGCCACCATTCTCAAAACACAGTATATACTTTGAAGAAACAAGATTAAACAGCCATATTCAGGATCCTTATCATACATATGAATACAGAAACCACAATTGACAAGGATATATCAAATCCACAACTATGGCTAAAAGAAATGAATAAATAAATTGAACACTATTTCAAAGACCAACCAAACAAGCTAGGCTGTTCAGATACAGAAAAAGAAAATAGAAGAAGTTCAAAATGTCAAAATTATGACCGCCGGTCATAATTTGCCATAAAGCAAGAAAACTATATCAAGAAAGGGAAGAAAAACCAACCAAACAAGCGAAGCCATTCAGATACAGAAAAGGAATATCAAAGAATTTAAAATGTCAAATTATGACGGCCGGTCATAAAATGAACACCTCAATACAGAAAATAATTCAACTAACCAAAAGGCTACTACAATTTATACTGGATGACGTTCTTATAGCCCCAAATTAATGAGTTAGTCAATCTTTGACTAGCACGCATCCTTCCAGCATTTTAAATAAGGAAATTGAAATCAGTACTTCTCAAATCATAATCAAGGTTGAGCACCCTCACTCACAACAAGTTTCCAAAAATCAATTTTGTTTGACAGACTCAAGGCACACAACAATACCAAATTGCATCACTAAGCTTGCTCAAGGCTCAGAATATGCTACCCAGAATGGTTACACTACATGCATATGCATGACGATGTAGTGTCCATCGTCATGCATATGCATGTAGTGTTACCCTATTCCAGAAACTGAGAGGTCCGGCAGCAGAATTACTGCCAGAGGGGGGAATTGAACCCGTTTCAAAGTTGATGAAAGTGGAAAGCAACCCGGAATCACTAACCACTACACCATTTGAAAATATAACAACACTCCTCAAATTGAAACCTCCTTCAACATTACTCATCAATTTGATCACTCTTGAAAAAAAAAAAAAAAAAAAAAAAAAAAAAAAAAAAAAAAAAAATTTTTCAACATAAAAAAAAAAAAAAAAAAAAATTTTTTTCAACATAAAAAAAAAAAAAAAAAAAAAAAATTTTTCAACATAAAAAAAAAAAAAATATTTTTTTCAACATAAAAAAAAAAAAAAAAAAAAAATTTTCAACATAAAAAAAAAAAAAAAAAAAAAAAATTTTTCAACATAAAAAAAAAAAAAAATTTTTTTTCAACATAAAAAAAAAAAAAAAAAAAAAAAAATTTTTTTTTTTAATAAAAAAAAAAAAAAAAAAATTTTTTTCAACATAAAAAAAAAAAAAAAAAAAAAAAAAAAATAAAAAAAAAAAAAATTTTTTTTCAACATAAAAAAAAAAAAAAAAAAAATTTTTCAACATAAAAAAAAAAAAAAAAAAAAAAAAAAAAAAATTTTTTTTTAATAAAAAAAAAAAAAAAAAAAAAAAATTTTTCAACACAAAAAAAAAAAAAAAAAAAAAAAAAAAAAATTTTTCAAGATAAAAAGAAAATGAAAACAAAATTTTTTTTAACATAAACAATCAAAAAAAAAAAAAATCTTTTTTTAACATAAAAAAATTATAATAACAAAAAATAAAGAAAATAACTGTCGTGATTAAAAATAAAAGATCAGATCAAATAAAGAGGCTAAAATTAGTCCTTGTATGACTTTAAACTACAGGGTAGCAACCTGAAGGCTAAAATTAGTCCTTGTATGACTTTAAACTACAGGGTAGCAACCTGAAGGCTAAAATTAGTCCTTGTATGACTTTAAACTACAGGGTAGCAACCTGAAGGCTAAAATTAGTCTATGTATGACTTTAAACTACAGGGTAGCAACCTGAAGGCTAAAATTAGTCCTTGTATGACTTTAAACTACAGGGTAGCAACCTGAAGGCTAAAGACAGTCTTTGTATGACTTTAAACTACAGTGTGGTTCCCAGACGGCAAAAATTAGTCCTTGTATGCCTTCAAACTACAGGGGTAGCACACCAGAGGGCTGAAGATGCAAGTAAAATCAAGGAATCAAGAAAATAAAAAAAAAGAGAAGATATCAAGAGTAAAACAAAAATGAATAATAGAATAATGAAAGCCTCAAGTAAAACAGTAAACTCAGGACTAGGGCTCACAAATGTCCTTGTATGACATTAAACTGCAGGATTTGGTATACCTAATATACTGGGTTTTATCCACCTAGAGGTAAAGTCCTTGCATGACTTAAAACTACAACTCAAATACAATTATGAATAAAAAGAAAAGAAAGAACTGAAAAGACTCTTTTTATTTCAACTAAAAAAAATTATCAATTTATGCTTTAAAACCAGACTAATAATCATGGAAGCTCAAGCCAATGCTGCAAAATATAAGTCAGTACTCAAGAAGGTTAGACCAGTCAATGAAGCTATTCCTCAAGATCTGAATCCGCCTTTGGGAAGACCTGAATTATCAAGAGATCCATATGAAACACCCCTATCACCTAACCCACCTCCATTTTTTGAAACATCAAAAGTTACAGAAGAAAGAATTTCAATGATAAACTTTGGACCATCTGGATGGTTATCAGAAGAAGAGATTAATTTATTAAAGAATTTTATATTACTGAGGCAAAAGGCTAAAGCATTTTGTGAAGAAGAAAGAGGTGTACTAAAGCATTCTTATGGAAAACCTTATAAAATACCAGTTATACCACATGAACCATGGCAAAAGAAACCAATACCAATACCAAAATCAATTTTACCTCAATTTATTGAACTAGTCAGAGAAAGAATACGTACAGGACTCTATGAACAATCAACATCAAGCTATAACAGCCCAGTATTTTGTGTGGCAAAGCCCAATGGAAAACTTAGAATAGTTCATGATCTTCAAGACCTCAATAAAGTAACAATAAAAGATGCAGGATTGCCACCAAATGTTGATGAGTTTGTAGGATCATTTTCAGGAAGAGCATGTTATGGATTGGGAGATATTATGGGAGGATATGATGAAAGAGAATTGGATATTACTACAAGACCACTTTCAACATTTGAAACACCACTTGGAAGACTTCAGCTTACAAGACTACCTCAAGGAGCAACAAACTCTGTGGCAGTTTATCAAGCACAAATGACTTGGATACTTCAGGAGGAAATACCAGAGCACCTTGGAATATTTATAGATGATGGAGGAATTAAAGGACCCAGATCAACATATCAGCATGAAACATTGAAGGAGAATCAGCTCATAAGAAGATTTGTTTGGGAATATGCAGTAACATTAGAAAGAATACTTTTCAGGATAGAAGAGGCGGGACTCACAATTTCAGGATCAAAATTTGCATGTTGTGTTCCAGCACTTGATATTGTGGGGCATGTTGTGTCTTTGGGAGGAAGAAAGATTTCAAAACAGAAGATAAACAAGATACAAAACTGGCCTAGACCAACAACAAAGAAGGAAGTTAGAGGATTCTTAGGATTATGTGCATATGTCAGAATGTTTATCAAGGACTTTTCACAAGTTGCAGCAACATTGAGAAGATTGACAAGGGAGGATGTATTGTGGAAATGGGATGAAAAATGTGAAGAAGCATTTATAAAACTCAGAAAAATAGTAGGAGAAGAGATTACTTTGAAGACATTAAATTATGATAAAGATTCAGGAAAAATAAAATTAGCAATAGATTCAAGTTATATTGCAGCTGGTGCAGTTCTTATGCAAGAGGATGAAGATGGAAAGGATAGACCAGTACTATATGAATCAGTAACATTTTCCAGACTAGAATCTAAATACTCTCAGCCAAAATTAGAGCTTTGCGGTGTAGCAAGAATACTTAAAAAACTTCAAACAATATTATGGGGGCAACACTTTGAACTTCAAGTAGATGCTAAAGCTTTAATAGAAATGATCAAAACACCTTGCTTACCAAATGCACCCATGACAAGATGGGTGGCATTCATTGAACTTTTTTCATTCGATCTTGTACACAAACCAGGAAAAACATTTACTATGCTGGATGGGTTATCAAGAAGACCAAAAGGAGAAGATAAAGAAGAAAGTGAAAGGGATGATTTTGATGAAGAGGAAGATTGGATTAAACCACATCCAGGATTTGGCCTAAAAGAAGTAAATACAAGCAAAGTGGGAAAATTATCAAGGAATAAAACAAAAAATATTGAAATTCCAATAAAACAGGAAGGATTTGGAAAACATATGCAGGAATATTTGAATAGTTTGAAAAAGCCACAAAGTGTTGGGGAAGAATACTTCAAGAAAATTAAGAGAAGATCAGTGAACTTCTATTTAGAAGGAGGGCAGCTGAAAAGAAGAAATCAAGCACATCCACAAATAGTTGTATACAATGAAAAAGCTCAGAAACAGATACTAAAAAGAATGCATGAAGAGCTGGAGCATAGAGGGGAAAATGAAACATACAGGAGAATCAAGAAAAGATATTGGTGGGAAGGAATGAAAAAGATAATCAAGAAATGGGTCAAATCATGTCAAGAATGTCAAAAAAGGAGTCATTTGCAACAAAAAGAAGAAGCAAAGATATCTGTAACATCTACTTTATTTGAAAGAGTCAGCATGGATGCAGTTCACATTAAGGCAGGAAGATGGAAATATTTAGTTATAGCAAGAGATGACTTTTCAGGATGGCCAGAAACTGTGGCATTAGCAAGGCTAACTGCAAAATCAGTCTCAGAATGGTTTATGTCAGAATGGATTTGTAGATATGGAGCTCCAAAAGAAGTGACAGTTGACGGAGGAGCAGAATTTGGAAAAGAACTACAAGAAGCAGTCAAAAGAGCAGGATCAAGAATCAGAATAACTACACCTTACTACCCAGAAGCACAAGGAATGATTGAAAGAGGCCATAAGCAATTGAAGGATGCACTTGTAAAAATGTGTGGTGAAAATGGATCCAAATGGAAAGAATACTTACCAATTGTAACCTTGGCAGATAGAATTTCGGTAAAAAGAACAACAGGATACTCACCATTTGAACTTCAGTTTGGTCAGCAGGCTGTCTTACCAATTGACATAGAAACAAACACATACCTGGCCATAGAATGGAATAAAATCTCAACAACAGAAGAGCTATTGGAAGCAAGAGCAATACAGATTGCAGCAAAAGAGGAAACAAGATTAGAAGCAGCAGAGAAATTAAGAGATTAAATACACAAATCAGTTAAATATTTGGACAAAAAGATGGCACATAGACTGAGAAATCCACTTGAACTAGGGGACTTGGTATTAGTTTATAATAAGCCACTTGAGTCACAGTGGGGTTTACTCTTCAAGAACCGTTGGAATGGACCATATAGAGTCATAAATCAAATTAATAATGGACCTTATGAGCTTGAAGAATTGGATGGCACTAAACTTACAAGAAAATTTGCAGCAAGTCACATCAAGAGGTTTTATCCCAGAGGAAAGAAAGTTGAATCAAGTACAGAGTCAGAAAATGACAGTAGTGAAGAAATTGAAGAAGAAGATTTAATATCAGAGGGAGAAGAAATTGATCAAAATGGATATGATTGATATTGGCAAGCTTTCCAACTGGAATGCTGGGGACAGCATTAAATGGAGAGGGGGATGTGGTATTCCATACCATTAGTACCAGTTTTAAGCTTACCAATAAAACAAAAAAAAATGATAATACGCAAAACATATTTACACATTACAACTACAAATCTCAAAAAGAAATATACAATACACAGCCTCAAGATCTTATCAAAACAGTATAGTATCAAAGGATATATCCACCTTATCGCATCATCAATAACAAGTTACGTCATTAAAGGCAGTTAATCTAAATAAAGGTATATGAAAATAGACCAAAGCATCAGAAGCTGTATTTTCCCCACCTTGATTCAATTGAAAGAAGAAATACCTCAAGGCTATGCATAAAATTACAATATATTTTCCAAGAACAAATGTTTGCTTAGTAATAATGGCACGCAGCAAACTTGATAGAAATGATGCAATCTCCATATGAAATAATACAATACTAAAACAGAAACACCAGCATAATTTTCTCATATATATCATATGACTAGAAGAATTTTCAATTGTCAGGAGCTGTATTTTCTCCACTTTCTTGGCAAAAAGAAAATCTCACCAGCCAAATTATCTCAAACACATCACATGATTTTGATAAGAAAAAGCACCACTAGCATAATTCTCTCAGAGCATACGTAAAAAATAGAAACAAAAATAATTTCCCTGCCTTCAAGAAAAACATCACCAGCCAAATTATCTCAAACACATCATATGATTTTGATAAGGAAAAGAACCACCAGCATAATTCTCTCATAACATACAAAAAAATAGAAACAAAAAAATACTTTCCCCACCTTCAAGAAAGTCTCACCAGCCAAATTATCTCAAATACATCACATGATTTTGATAAGAAAAAGCACCACCAGCATAATTCTCTCAGCAAACACGATGCTACACCAAAACTACACGTCTCACCAGCTAAAACATCTCAACTATGATTTTTTCTAAGTACCCTATTTTGAGAAGCTCTATGGAGGCCCAAAAGCTATAAATAGAGGTCCTCTCTCCCTCATCTTTCCCATCATCATGGAACAAGTTCCCACTATCCAGGATCACAACCATCCCTGAACTAGCAGGATATCTAGAATAGTAGTAGTGTTTTAGTAGTGAAAAGCTCAGTAGCCTTGCTCAGTAGCTTAGTATTAGTGAACAATAGTAGTATAACCGTAGTAAAAGCTCAGTAGCCTTGCTCAGTAGCTTAGTATTAGTGAAGAATAGTAGTATAACCATAGTAAAAGCTCAGTAGCCTTGCTCAGTAGCTTAGTATTAGTGAAGAATTGTAGTATAGCCATAGTAAAAGCTTAGTAGCCTTGCTCAAAAGCTTAGTGTCATTATCAGAAAAGAAGTAGTGATATAAACTCAGTATTAAAAAAAATCCTAAAAGAATCAAATCCAGTAGTCTAATTATTAGTACTCATATCAAAAAAAAAAAAAAAAAAATCTTAGTCTTTATTTTATCAGAAATTTTAGTTTTAAATAAAAATTTTACTGTAGTGTTATTGATAGGTCTGATTGAGAGACTGCTGATAAGTCTTCTCTATCTGTTAAAGCCACAAATCTTATTTTATTTTGTGATTCTCTGTAGGCTGACTATTCTGTATTATTTAGAGGGGCAGCTAATACACCTTAGCACCCATGGTTATTGGACAATTCTGAAATTCAAAACAGACTTACCAATAATTTCCCCCTCAAGGTACTGCCTTATTTCATCCCACACCAAAAGGAATTCCCACAACGTCTTGGGTAAGAAACTCACGGATAACCCCTCTCCCAAAATTTCCTTATTGCTAGTCATACCATAAAGCCCAACCTAAAATTCCTTTCTTTTTTATTCTATGTACAAAGTGTCTCCTGCTGTTTTTTCTATGTAAATGGAAATAAACTTAAGCTTATAAAACCACCCCTATTTCAAAACAACAAGGGTGGCATAAATTATTTCCATTAAATCTTTGTAATAGCCCTTCCCCAGTGGTTGTTCAAGGAAATTCTAGCCTGAAACCAATTCATAGCAAATTGTCTATACCATCATTTTATGGCCAATTGGCCCCTTTTGGTGTTTCATAGCCTTTGGGCCATATCCACTTCCTCTGGCCACTAATGGCCTCAGGCCATATCCTGCAGCCATTGGCCTCCTTGGCCAAATCCCCACCTCACCAATACCCAGGCAAATACACTTCTTTTGGGCCTGGGGATTCATTCTGTCTTCCAGGGCCCTCTGGCCACTCCAGCCACCTCCAGGGCCTTTGAACCACTGCTTTTTATTAGGGTGTCTATGGCCTAAATGGCACAAAAAGGCCATTTAGGCCCCCATAGGCTCTACAGTCCATGGACCGTGAACGGTGGCACCCATTAGGCCCCTTTCAAACTAACTACAATGAGGGAAGCCAGTAGCACCCAATGACAAGTGGGCCCACCTTGTCTTGTTATTGAGATAATTTGCAGAATACCCAAAATGGTGATAAACCTCAAGGCACAACATTTTGGCCCATGGGCGCAAGGGACTCAATTTGGTCATAGTGGCCATATTCCCTCAAAACTTCAACCATGGTTTCTGCAAGTCACCATAGGCCCCCTGTCACTTTCATAAAGGTGTTTCCCCTCAAGATCAGGGAAACCCCTTACCCAACTCGATGGATCCAATTGTGCAGGAACCAAGGTTGGTCCATATATGGTATTATATACCATTATGCACTGTTTTTCTTCAGAAATCTAATGGTGATGATTTCAGGAGCCACTTATGTCATTTCAACTCCAGCCTCAAAATTCAGAACCCATTTTGGAATGAAGACTTTTCAGGCATTCAGTCTTGCCATCCATGATGGCTACCAGAAGACCATTCAAGGGCCCCAACCACCTGGCCCTGCATGAGCTGGGTTGGTATTTCATTTCAGGATTATTCAAGGGGTAATTTCAAGACTTTATCAATAATTCATAAAGTTTTCAAGGGATCAAGCACTTCAGTATTCCTTGGACAACTCAATCGGTCCATACACGCAGTATTCAAGCAACCTGTATGGCCTTGGCCCTTTGGGCAAATTCATATTCCACTGTCTAAAGTCACTGCCACATTTTAATTCTCAAGATGGCCAGCTCTGTATTGACCCAAAAAAGCCAATACAGCTGGGTGATCAACCCTCCAGGATAAGTATTTCAACTTCTCAAATATACTGGCCACTCTTCCTTTGCTGGGGACTTTTTCACCAGTTATTTAATATATTTGATTTATTTTTATCCTTATTTCGTTTTTAACTTATTAAAGTAAATACTGATAATCTTAAGTCAGTCATTTGCACCTTTTCCCTTGCCTGTCTGCAGATATTGGTGGTCATATCCTCTCCTAATTCCATGGTTATTCCTGGCCAGTTGAAACAGTGAACGGAGGATTCATTTGAATCACTCTTTGTACTTTGGCTTTCTGTTATTATCTCAGGCCTTTGGCGTCCTTATTATTTTGGCATATCTTCTATTGCTTTCATTTTCCCTTAAAGAGATATACTGTTCTTTATTTCTTTATTCCTTTGCAGCCCTCTGTCACAGCCAAGGAGGCAGGGGCATTACCAATCATCTTCAACAATCATTACTTCATTGATACCCTTCAAAACGCAATCAGAAAGGGGGTTTCATTCAAAATTCTCCAAATATGGTTTCAGACCTCAATACAGTTTCATACAGGCAAGACCCAAATACAGGCCTGTAATCAATACAAGCGCAAATACCTGTATTGACTGTATAACCTGTATTGGATTCACCAATACAGGATTCAATCCCACATCCAACTTCTTCCAGCATACAGGCAAGTATCTCAACACTCAAACTCCAAGGCTGGTATTTCTCACATATACCAGCCCCTCTTCATCCACCTGGGGGTTTTTCCCCCAGTTAATTAAAATATTGGATTTATTATTTAATATTATTTTATTTCTCATTAAGAAATATTATTTTATTAATTATTAAGTTAGTCTTTGCCTTCCCTCACCTGTTCAGTAGAGTCCTGGTGACCATATCCTTTATTAATCATTTTCTCTTTTCTGAACAGGCTGAAAGAGTGATACAGGATTATTTGTGGTTGGCTATTTATTATTGCTTTTGTTTTTCTGTCATATCTTTTAATGCTTATTATTTTATGACTAGGAATTTATCCTCTTATTTCATTACTCTTGTCAATTGAGTATTTTATTCTGAGCCCTCCATAAGTAAGTCTGCTCACTGAGTGCCAATCCCTCTTCACTTAGAAGAGCCCCTGTGACATTATTTTGATTAACTGGGGGAAAAACCCCCAGGTGGATGAAGAGGGGCTGGTATATGTGAGAAATACCAGCCTTGGAGTTTGAGTGTTGAGATACTTGCCTGTATGCTGGAAGAAGTTGGATGTGGGATTGAATCCTGTATTGGTGAATCCAATACAGGTCATACAGTCAATACAGGTATTTGCGCCTGTATTGATTACAGGCCTGTATTTGGTGAATCCTGTATTTGGGTCTTGCCTGTATGAAACTGTATTGAGGTCTGAAAACTGTATTTGGAGAATGTTGAATGAAACCCCCTTGCTGATTGGGTTTTGAAGGGTATCAATGAAGTAATGATTGTTGAAGATGACTGGTAATGCCCCTGCCTACTTGGCTGTGGCACCCTCCAAGTGAGTTCTTTAGTCCTGAGTGCCAGGCCACTCTTGCTTTCACCAAGAGCCCCTATTACTATCTGCTTAAAATTACTCCTTATAAAAAACTTTCTAATTGTTCATTTATTTTCTGTAGAAAACTAGCATTATTTGCATTATTCCTCACTTGAACATCTCTCATTTGTTCTATTGATTTTTCCACCAAGAATGATTTTCCAGAAGAGTAATCAAGGACCCTCTTGTCCTTTGAACCATGCACTGAGGCTTCTTTAAACTAAAATCTATTAGGTGACTTATCCTTGTACCTGTTTTTTTTACACCCCACTGTTTTATGATCTAGTTTCTGTCCACCTGTCAGCCTGTGACTCAAAACCAGAGCACAACCATGACAGCCAAATACCATATATCAATGGTATAGCCAAGATACCACCAAAACATGGAGTTGAGCCAAATAAGCTCAAAAGGTATCAAATCGGATACAAAACTCACCCCTTTCCAAATATACAAGTCCTATCACCATAGGACAAAGAATAAGAAATTTATTCCTGCTCAAAGTTGTTTCTGAGCATAAACCTTAATTTTCACCTTAATCCATAATACAGAGGAAGAGGCTTAACCCCAACAAAGGGGTATTCAAAATAATACTCTAAGTTAGGGCTATCCAATGGTACCAGCCAAACTGAGCTAGAACCAGTATTACAGAAGTTATCGCCAAATTCAGGCCAAATAAGGGTGAATAAAGTATTCACCTCTCATCTAGCTTCTACAGTTTTAGTGTGAGATACCTAAAGTGGGGTCTTTTTGGAAAGGAAACCATCGGGTCTATTGGATGGTGCCATTCATTTCTCCATAATCCTTCTAGAACAAAAGTTCTAAGGCAAACAAGCCCAATACAGCTTTTTTCCTAAATCATGCATATGGACAAAAATCTTGTACATGGCATAACTTTGCCATATTGAATGATAACCATATCAAATGAGGAACTATTGTTTATAACACATACAGGGCTACACACTAAACCATCCTTGTGGTCAATATCTCAAAAACTGACAAAGGTATGGCTGTTTTAAGGTCAAAATCCCACAGTTTGCCCAATACAGCCTTACCATGAGATAATATCCCATAACTATGTTTATGAGGTGTCATATAGGCAAAGAATCTTGTTTTTACTTCTCCTGAAGGTTTCAGAGAGATCCATTAAGAATTGTATTTTTAATGAATTTTTAAAGTTTTTACCTCATTTCTATGTAGAATTGCAAATATTAGTGTTTAACTGGATGCTATGAGGTAAATCAATGAATACTAGTCCAAAAAGGGTTTTAAGTACTCTTTTGGGGTTTATCCATGGAAAGTCATTAAGAATTGACATGGATACAGGACTCTAAATAGCTCTTTACCTCCTTGGCATGCAAAATAGCAGGTTATTTGCTATTTTCTTATGATTCACTGTAGTTGTAACATGGTAACCAAGTTCCCAAAAGGTTTTAGTTTACCAATGAGGCCAGGATTTGCCATGGATCCAAGCTTTGGAGCTGTCCACCCCTCTGAGGCCTCAGAAGTTGGGTACCCTGGCTCTCTTTGATGTCTTTTGTCCGCCTTGCCTATTTTTCAAGTCAAAATAGAAATTTAAGCTTCAAGTGAGATATCCACTATGGGTGTACCAAAAGTGCATGTACAAATACCATGATATTAAGCTTCCAAAACATGCATAACACTACTCTTAGTGTATATGTAACATGGGATTTCTCACATTCCCATTATGTTGGCGTGAAATTAAGAAAAACCAAAATTTTCATGGATCTTTTATGTGGTATTGAATTATTTTTCATATTACCACCTCAAGGAGTTAATTTGAGCTTATTTACTTTATGGAGCTACCCTAGGTGAATTTTTGTGTACAATCCAAATCTGACTTTAAATTCATGGATTTACTAACTCAATAGAAAGTTATTCATCTTTCATGAAATCAAAAATTATGAATTTTGGATATATGCATGACTTATGAGTTATGCATAATTCAAAATTTATTTTTAAGATAATTGGGGCCTATTTAGGTATGTAAAATATACCTCAAGGCTCACAGAACTGATGGATATAACTCACCACAGCCCACCAAATACTTCATATTGAACAGGTCCCCAATGTTGTCATAAGTAACTTAAAAAGGCCTTAATCTCCATTGAACTCATTATCTCACACATGAACCCATGCCTTTTCTATTCAAAAAATCAAAAGGAACCAATGTGGCTTTTGCTCATGTAGATGACTTACTATTTTGTGGATCCTGGAAGGAAAAATTCAACATTAGAACTAACCAGTTTTTTAAAATGAAAGACCTAAGACAAATCAAATATGAATTAGGAATCAGAATAACCCAAAATTAACACCAAATCAGCCACATCCAAGACAAGTTTATCAAAAAAATACTTGAATAATTTTACCTCACCAAATCACAAAGAACTACAAGAAAATTACCTGGAAATTTCAAATCTTTCAAACACCTCCCTTATAAAACCATTACACACCCATTAAACTACCAAAGAGAAATTTGACTACTAAAATACCTGGTCCAATGTGCCAGACCAGATTTGGGGTTTGAAATTTCTTTTCTCTCCCAATACCTAGAATATTCAAAAGACATACATTTCAATGCATTTAAGCACACTCTAGCTTACCTAAACAGCACAAAACACTGTGATCTCCATGTAGGTCAAAACCAGCTCCACAACCAAGATGATGAAATTCTGGGATTTACTTAAAGAAATTGGAGAGGAAGCAAAGAATTCAGATCCTTCTCAGAATATATCATATACTATCATGGGACACTTGGCTGGAGAAGTCATAAACAGAAAGTAGTTGCGCTCTCCTCAGCCAAAGAAGAGCACAATTCAGCAACTGAAGGTACCCAATACTTACAATGGATTGAGAATCTTCTCTTGTAGAAAATAAAATAAAAATTGAAACCAATAATTTTCATGGATAATCAAGGCAAAATAGCTATAGCATCCAATCATGTGTATCAACATGGAACTAGAAAAATTAATTTTAGACTTACTTGAAGATCAAGAACTACAAATTAATTACTTAGAAACAAACACAATGATAGCAGACTCCTTAAAAAAATCAATAACATATAGAATAAAAGCATGAAAAACTTAAGAATCATTTTCAGTAATAAGAACTTATCAAGTAAGGAGGAGTGAAAGAAAATAGGAGTGGTAAAAACCAAAGCTGATGTTAAACACATATAATCAATGATGTAATTAAAGAACTCTTGTTGATCATATTAACTACCATCACAATACTATATAAATCCCAAACTAATGTACTTTTAATACCCATTTTTTGTGTTTTTACTACTTATATTTTAGGTTTGTTGTGCTTGCGCCACCCCTTGTCCTGATCCACTGGCTAAGACATACTGTCTTGCCAATCCAAGAAGTGACTTTTTCTTAAATATACAGTACTGTAGTATAGTCTTGCTGAAATTAATGGATTGTCTTGATTGATTAAATTTTTCTCTTTCATTCAAGTGCACAAATGCGCAAAAAGTATGGGTTTGGCCAGGTCATCAAAAATTGACGCTAAGAAATGTATGGGTTTCAGCACATGTGTCTGGGGGGTAATCCTAAGCAAATCCATTGCAAAACCTGTCCACCACCAGGCATGGGGTTCAACACGTTCTTCTGTATATACTTAGACAATCCTTTCCAGGTGTTCTCTGAATATTCAGCTTTTTTCTTTTTTAATAAAGTATAATAACACTGTTATTATCCTTTTCATGTGATTATAAAAATCATTTCGTGCCGGTTCACATATTTCGGCCTTTTTTGCGCTTTTCGGAGCTTATGCGGCAATCTGCCAAACAAGTCAACTCGGGAAGAGTGCGGAAAATATCCATGAGCTGTGTGAAAAGCTTCTTCATTTCAAATTGACTTTAAGAAATTAAAACGTCTCTGCTATCGATTTCAGAAGCATGAAAACAGTTAGTTCAACGGCACGGAGCCGATGGAGGAGGGATGATATATGCCGATTAGAACAGTATGCATAGGGCGTTATGACTGGAATGGCAGGAAAGAAAAGAAGGATGTTCTAGTTGAATGAATTCATAGCCCTTTTGTGACCCCCCTGCAGAAAAAAGTGAAATAAAATTCGTCGAGTGAATGGGTCATTGGCTCAGGGAGAATGAGGGGTGCAGCCCCTGTCAAATATTGCGCGTGAACACCTAAAAAGCAAACACTGGGAGGTCATTTCTTTTTGAAAGGGAAGCTTAAGAGCTGAATCCTGTCATTGGCGCCTTGGGAACGACGTGGTGATGTTGGAGCCAAGGGGTTGATTGCCGAGCTGTTTTTAAGAGCACCTTTAGTCAGTAACAAAGAGACATGACGCTTCTGACAAGGTTCCACGTTAGACTGTCGGCGGAGAATGGCCTAACCTCTGTGCTGGTGTTTAATGACAAAAGATATTTCCCTTCAAAAAGCCTAGGAGAACAAAAATTTCTTGCAAATTCCTTTTCTCACAGGGGACTTAGGAGGAGGTCATCCTAATGCGTTGAAGTTTTTATCATAATTCTTCCATAATTCAGTTAAAACTAGGTAAGATCAGATATACGTCACCCAAGCGATTTTGAGAGATTTTACTCTGCAGTCAGAAAATGTGACAAGAACTCTCAATTCCTAGCGGTTGGTCTGATTGTTGTCAACGTCAAGTAACGCTTTACGCACTATTCCTAAGACTCTGCGTACCCTATGCTCGCTATAAGCTCACTGGCTTCGGCTATTATTGCATAGGTTGCAACGTTGGTGGTTCTTTCCTCGGAAGTGAGATGCAAGTTTTGTTGAAAATTGCGATCAAGGCTGTACCTGATCGACAAAGCGCCACTCCTATCCGCAATACTCCGCACCGCCACAACCGTTGCAAATTACCCGAACTCAACCAACCACGCAGATCAATACTTCGTTCAACTTAAAAAGTCGAACCCTTTACCTCAACAAGATCGACAACGATTATTTTTACTTTCTCTTTTTACCAACTCACACCTTTCTTTTACTTTCTTAAAACTCCTTTTTCATTCTTCCTTTTTTTATTTTATTTTATTTCTTTTACCTTCCTTTCTTAATAATCTATTGAATCGATCCTGTTCTGATTCAGGTATTGTCTAGTTCCATCAAACTCACTTGAATTGTTTTATTTACTGATCCTTATTCACTTAAAACTGATAAAATTCAACGTATAAACTAAAGAATATATTTCAGTGACATGAAGTAGTATGAATAAAGAGGCAGTTAAGACAAATACCTAAAGGATAATACAACTGTGTAAATTAGTAACGAGACTGAGAATAGCAGGGTAAACCCTTGACGTAGTTCTAGTTAAAGGATACATGATTAACTTGATGTCTCTAGTAAAACATGACTGAGAGATCTTACCACAACACACACACAACACGTAGTAAGGAGATGAAAGAAAAAACAATAAGAGCGAGAGAGAGTAAGAAAAAAAAGGAATAGAAAGAAACAAATAACCAGATTGATATTATGAAGAATGGCTAGGAGAGTTGTGGATAGTGCATGCTTTTATAGCACACAGGGGAATCAGTTCCTCCAGCTTTGTTCTAAGCCGTTGGATAGAGAAGACCGTGCTCTGTCATCTGATGTGTGATTAGACACACTAATGGATTATGTCTGAATTCAGCTGCTAACCCATAGTAGTTTTACCACAAATATCAACAGCCCCTCTTGCGAACGACTTCGGAGTTAAGCATTTTACTTGAGGTGGAGGAAGCTTCGAGATCGTAATAGGATAGTTTTGCCAACTGACTTGGTGAGGAAGTCGGCTGCCATGACATTAGTAGAGATGTATTTTAGGTTGATGATTGAGTTCTTGATTAGATCGCGAATGTAGTGATATTTGATGTCCATATGCTTGATTTTGAATCCATTGTGGTTTGCGTTTGACAAGGCTAAGTCGATGGCTCCCTTGTTGTCATTGAAAAGTTGAGGAGTGGGATTACCTTTATTCAAATCAATCTCTTCTAGTAATTGTATTAGCCATTCCACTTCTTTAGTCATGTTGGACAGGGCCTTGTACTCCGCTTCCGTTGTCGAGTGTGATACGGTAGGTTGTTTCTTAGTCCTCCATGAGATTAAGTGTCCCTTCACTGTTACTACATAGCCTGATGTTGATCTTCTATCGATTACTGAGTTTCCCCAGTCGGCATCCGCATATGCCACTATACCTTCTTTACCTCCTTTTGAATAATGCAGTGATAGTTCTTTTGTATGATATAGGTACCTCAGGACCTGTAGGCATGCAGTCCAGTGCGTGATTCCAGGTTTTTCCAAAAAACAAGATAAATGGCTTACTGCAAAAGTAATGTCGGGTCTAGTGTTGGTACTTATGTAGTTAAGAGCTCCTATGGCGCTACGATAGTTGATGTTGAGGTCAGCAAAAGCAGCTTCTTCTTCTCTGGTGGCCACGTTGAGTTGAAGATTTGGTTTAAGAGGAGTGTTAACTGGTGCGTATTTTTCCAGCTCATATTCCCGACCCAAGTTATTGATGTAGTGTTCTTGTGATAAGGTAAACCCATTGTTTTTGTGGGTAATTTTCACACCAAGTAGTAGACCGGCTTCCCCCAGGTCTTTCATGTCAAAAGACTTTTTTATTTCCATTTTGAAGTTGGTGAGATCAGGCCCGAATATTGCCAGGTCATCGACATGCACGTAGATCCATACAGGTTTCTCCCCTCTTCTGAAGAACACGCATGGGTCTGACACCACAACTACGAATCCTGTTTTCTTTAGCCACTTCGATAAGTAGTTGTACCAGGCAAGTGGAGCCTGCTTTAAGCCGTAGATTGCCTTATGTAGTTGAATTCCCTTTTTTTTGAATCTTCATTTATTCCATCCGGAATTTTTAGGGTAAGGTCTTCGTCCAGCGGTGCATTGAGGAATGTGCTTTTTACATCCATCTGATGGAATTGGAAACTGTGAGCTGCTGCATGAGAAATTAGGACCCTTAGCGAGCTGATTTTCCCTGTGGGTGAGAATGTTTTGAGGTAGTCAAGACCTTCTATTTGGTGGAAACCTTGTGCGCATAGCTGTGCTTTGTGTTCGATCACCTTATCGTTGTGGTCTTTTTTCGCCTTGAACACCCAGGTCGTCGTGATTGGATGGTCATTTTCCTTTTTGTCTTCAATGCTCCAAACTCCCAACTTCTCCATGTTTAGTAGTTCTTTGTTGATCGCTAGTACCCATTCGTTTTTCTCTTCACCCTCTATCGCTTCTTTGTAATTATTCGGGACCTGTGTGCTTCTTGTAAGGTTGGTTTTGTGCACTCTCCTACTGAAAGGGAGTATGTTATTGGTTCTGATTTCACTGGAGATCAGAGTGGGATGTCTAGGTCCTATCACCCTGATCCTCCGAGCAGGTAGCTCTTCCAAAGCGTCATGGAAGACATCTCCTTCGGTAGCGCTGTCAGAGGGTAAATCAGAAGTGTCAGCATCTAGATCCTGATTCTGATTATTATTTTTGAAAGAGAAGTTGAAAACCGGGAACTGTAAAGGAGTGTTTGTAGAATTTATAGAGAAAGCAGGAAAGACAGATTCATCAAATTTGACATGCCTGCTTATGATTACTGCTTTATCCGCCACTCTCAGAACCCGATAAGCTGTTGATTGATTGGTGTACCCTAGGAATATTCCCTCCCATGCCACGGGGTCAAACTTCGCTTTTCTGTTGGCTTCCGGTATTCGTACCCATGCTCTACACCCAAACGGTCTTAGCTTGTTGATTGACGGTGTTTGGTTATTCCACAGCTGGTAGGGAGTCTTTTCCTGCCGCTGGACCAAGTTGCACAGCATTGTTGCAGTCATTGCTGCTTCTGCCCAAAACTGCGGTGGTAGCTTTGATTGCCATAGGAGGCATCGAGTCTTTTCAATGACCGAACGGTTTGCCCTTTCCACTATCCCATTATGCTGTGGGGTATACGGAGGGCTGATGATGTGGTTGATTCCAGTTTCGTCTGTTAGTTTCTTGAAGTTATTGTTTACAAACTCTCCTCCTCCGTCCGTCGTGATGTTTAGGATCCTTCTCCGCAGTTTATTCTCAGCTTGTTCTTTGAAGTTCCGAAAATGTGTGTAAGCTTCGCTTTTTATCTTCAGGAATTTGATGTTGATGTAGCCTGTGTATTGGTCTACGATTATCATGAAGTATTTTGCTCCTCCGATCGACGCAGTTTGTATTGGCCCACAAATATCCAGGTGGATATTTTCTAATGGCCGCGTCGTTTTTTGAAAACTGTGTTGAAACGGCAGCTTTGGGAATTTGCTCATTGCGCAGATCTCACAGTTTTCTTTTGGTTTGAAAGACGGAACTAGTTTTCTTATTCCTTCCTCATGCATGTGCCCCAATCGGTCATGCCAGTTGTCATTAGTTGTGTATAGATTTTCTGTCCTTGGCAGCGTTACCCAGGTCTCCAGTATGCCGCTGTTTGTTGCGCATGTGAAAGCTGGCTTATTGGCATTGTTTAGGAAGACTTTGTAGCTGTTTTCTTCATTCTTGATTGTAATTTGTTTTGCTAGTTGCGATAGTGCCACAAGATTTGTCGTTAGATCTGGGACGTATAGGCAGTTTTTTAAAGACCAAGTCTTTCCATTCTTGTCCATTATCTTAGCCGTTCCTTCTCCTGCTGCTTTCAAAGCTGATTTGTCGCACCCAGTCGATATTTCCATGTTTACTCCGTGCTGCAGGTAAGTGAAGAATCGCATGTCATTGAACATGTGGTTGGAGGCACCAGTGTCTAACACAATAGTACACGCGGAGCCGTTGGTCCGCTTTGTTGTTGTCATCAGTGCTCGTGCAATTGTCAGATTACTCTTTGGTTCCCTTAGTTGTCTTTCCGGCCGTAGGTGTGGATGTAGCTGCCAACATTTGTCGGCTGGGTGGCTTGCTAGTGCATTGTGTTTTCCATCTCTACAGTAGTGTATTGTCTTCGAGCGAAATACTTCTCTGTTGAGTGCTAGGGATTGATTGTTGTTTTGGAGATTGAGCGCTTCCTCTTTTAGTGCAACATCATGTAACAGGTTCAGGATGGCATTAGGATTCCCCAGGGTCTCAGTGTTTGCTGTTACCTTTTCTACGATGTTGTGATATTCTTCAGGCAGTTTTGTTAGAATGGTGAAAGCTAGTGTTGGCGTACCAACCTCTACTTTGACACTAATCACTTCATTTAAGCATTGTCTGATGTCTGAGATAAAGCTACGTAGACTACCATTGTAAGTAATTCTACAGAATCTCATCCAGATTCTAGCTTGGTTGTTGAAAGTGGATGATGCAAAGCGTCTTGTCAGCTTATTCCATAGCAGGTGAGCATTTTCCATTGTTTCATCATCGTCAAAGATCTCAGTAAACGTATTTGAGTCGAGGGTCCCAGCTATTAAATTGCAAGTCTCTGCATTGGCATCTATAATCTTGTTATCAGCAGCTGAAGGTCTGGTATCACTATTTATTGAAGGCAGTGTTTCGTCGACACAATGTTGATCTAGCTTTTTGTGTTTTAGGAGCATAACGACCCGCCTTCTCCATTCAGGGTAATTGTTCTCTGAAAGGGTTGGGAGAGGTCGGCTTCTATTTTCATTGTCTGCTTCGGATGCCATTATTATTGTATTATCCTTTAGTATGTACTTGATTTGGTTCGTGGATTCGTTTCGAAACTGTAAATCTGATAAAATTCAACGTATAAACTAAAGAATATATTTCAGTGACATGAAGTAGTATGAATAAAGAGGCAGTTAAGACAAATACCTAAAGGATAATACAACTGTGTAAATTAGTAACGAGACTGAGAATAGCAGGGTAAACCCTTGACGTAGTTCTAGTTAAAGGATACATGATTAACTTGATGTCTCTAGTAAAACGTGACTGAGAGATCTTACCACAACACACACACAACACGTAGTAAGGAGATGAAAGAAAAAACAATAAGAGCGAGAGAGAGTAAGAAAAAAAAGGAATAGAAAGAAACAAATAACCGGATTGATATTATGAAGAATGGCTAGGAGAGTTGTGGATAGTGCATGCTTTTATAGCACACAGGGGAATCAGTTCCTCCAGCTTTGTTCTAAGCCGTTGGATAGAGAAGACCATGCTCTGTCATCTGATGTGTGATTAGACACACTAATGGATTATGTCTGAATTCAGCTGCTAACTCATAGTAGTTTTACCACGAATATCAACAAAAACCCAGTTGGCTGTTGTTCCTGTCTTGTTGTTGTCGTGTTATTCTTATTGATAGTATATTGTAGCCCACCGTTTAGGTATTTCAAATTCTCTAACTAGTACTCTCACTTACAAATCATTAATGAAATACTATTGTTTAGTTTTTGCACTCTAACAGATTTACAGTCTTGAGGCTCTAACCATCAAAACAACGGTGGACTATTGTTTCTACTATCATGACCGAGCTCAATATTGAAGTAGCTTCCATACCAATACTAGACAGTACAAATTTTGATGAATGGAACGCTCGAATCACCATCCTTCTTTGGTCAAGAGAGTTATTAGATGTTTGTGAAAACAAATTACCTCTTGACGCATCCACAACAGCAAGAAACAAATGGAACAAAGCCAGCTTTGATGCCGTCAGCCTTATTTTGTCTCGAGTTAGTCATAGAGTCTTCATTGAAGTGGTTAAACACTACTCAAGAAATTCTCACCTCCTATGGACAAAACTTGAAGAACAATATGCATCAAAGAAAGCGGTAAATAGGGGAAGAGTATGGATGCAATGGTTAAATTCAACATATAATGGTAACCTCCAAGAGTACATTGACAAAAGCCGCATGTTAATGATGTCTCTTGAGACCGTTAATATCCACGTCCCCACTGAACTTCACACATTTACCATACTCGGAAAACTTTCTGGCAATCCAAAGATTCACCAATTTGTTGAAGTTCTTAGTCTCAACAAAGATTTGGTTGAAAAACCAGAATTAATCCTCTCCAAACTTCAAGACTTTTACAAAAATTTGCAAAGTCAAGAGAAGTCTTCCACCCCTTTATCAGCTACAGCACTGGTATCTGAATCAGCTGGACCATATAAGATCACTTACTACTGTTCTAATGGGAAACATAATCCTAATTGCACCTCCCATACCAAAGAAGAGTGCTTTTCCCAACATCCAGAATTAAGGCCTCCCCAGTGGCAAAACAATAAAAGAAAGAATGCATTCAATCAAAACGCTTCCGCTCATGTTTTGACTGCTCAAGCCTTAGTCACTTGTAAAGAATCTCCACTCAGTGAAATGGAATTTATTATCAACTGTGGCGCTACGCATCACATGTTTTACTCCAGATCTTGCTTCTCTACTCTTGAACAAACGTCACCACTCAAGGTTTGCACCAGGGACTCCACTAGCTCCTTACTGTCTGAAAGTGTCAGCACTGTTGTACTCCTTTGTAACAACAGAAAACTTACTCTAAACAATTTCCTATTTGTTCCGAAGCTGAACTGCAACTTAATAAGTCTGCTTGGAATATGCAAGGAAAAACTTACCATTATTCAAGAAAACGGTCACTTCAAATTAGAATCTAATCATCAACCACTGATTGAAGGAAAAAGAATTAACAATTTAATGCGAGTACAATTCATGATTCCAAAAGCGCTTTCTACGCAAGTCCTCACCAATATCTGGAATCAAAGGTTAGGACACCCAGGAAACCAAATTGTTAAATCAATGGGACTTCCCGGTGTCAATTCAAACTGCCTAACCTGTGACATCAACAAAATGCACCTAATTCCCTTTAATAATCAATTTGAACACATAAGTCATCCTTTGGACTGTGTTCATATTGATCTTATGGCACCTGTCAATCCTCCGTCTGTCTCTGGATTTTGATACTTTCTCACTATATTTGATCAAGCTACTTCCTACAAAATAATCTGACTGTTAAAAAAGAAATCTGACACCTTTGAACAGTTTTTAATAATTAAAAAAGAGATGGAAACACTTCATGATCGGTCTCTCAAAAAGTTGGTATCAGACGGTGGGGGCAAATTTTTAAACAAAAAATTTAAAGCCTTATCGGAGATTCAGGGATTTGTCCATGTTTTTTCACCAGCACACACTCCTCAGCACAATGGCTTCTCTGAGAGAGCCAATTGTACCATCTTGGAAAAGGCTTGATGCATGCTCAACACCTATTGGGCAGAAGCCATCAATACCTCAACCATTCTAAGCAACCTTATTCCTACTCCCTCCAGAAAGAACCTCAGTCCTTACAGTCTCTGGAAGAAGGCTTTTCCCCGAATCAAGAAACTCTGAGTTTTTGGATGCAGGGCAGTAGTCTCAATCCCCAAATCACATCGTGACTAGAAGTTTGGTCCAGTCGGTGAAGAAGGCATCATGCTCGGTTATGAAAATGACAATAGCTCATATTGAATCCTTAGGTTGACCAATAGGAATATTCTTATCTCTAGACATGTGAAATTTGACAAGTCGGTTTTCCCATTATTGAAGAAGGCGACGCCGACCCAAAATCAAGCTGGGCAAAGCAGAATCGGTAGATGAAGCCCAATCTGCAGAATCTTTGGAAGTCATTCAGGAGGAAGCTCAAGAAGAGGTAGATGAACTCTTTGCCTCCTCCAATGACAATGGTGTGGAAGAAGTTGAAACTCCTCCAATAAATCACTCTTGAATAAAAGTCATTGGTCCCAGGCATCCCACTATGTACTCCTCCAACATTGACAAAAGTAACATCTTACCATTCGGCCGTAGACCAAAAGTTCTCATTACTTCAGCCAGTGACTGTCCAAGAACCTACAAGAAGGCACTGGTCTCTACGGACAAGGCCCTTTGGGAAGTGGCAATTAAAAAGGAGATACAAGCAATGAACAACTTGAGTGTGTTGGATGTTGTCGATCTCAAATCAGACTACAAGCTAGTGGGGACTACTTGGATTTTCAGGATTAAATGCAACCACCTCAATGAAATCACTGAGCATAAGGCTTGCCTATGTGCTCAGGGCTTTACTCAAACCCCAGGACTAGATTTTGACAAAACCTATTCTCCAACAAGGCGTCTCAATTCTCTTTGAACCCTGATTGCCTTTTCAGCCTCAAGAAATCTTGAGCTTCATCAAGGTGATGTCAAAAGCGCTTTGCTCAATGCACCTTTGACCAAAACTATTTATCTCTCCATTCCTCAAGGTCTAAACCTTGACCAAAGGAAATGCTGTCTTGGGCTGAATAAGGCAATTTATGGACTCAAAAAAGTGCCTCTAGCCTGGTACGAGAGGCTTTGAAAATGGCTACTTAAAAGCGGATTCTCCTCCTGCATTCTTGACCCTTGCGTTTTCTTTTGACTCGGTCAGCGCCCAACATGGCTGTACATCCATGTGGATGATATAGCCATTTTCAACTCCAAATCATCTGTCTTTAAAAAGGAAATAGCTTGTGAATTTGATATCAAAGATATTGGTCCAGCCGATTTAATGCTAGGAGTAAAAGTTTCAAGAACAGATACATCCATAACTCTAGACCAGCAACACTTCACTGAAGCACTGTTAGACTTGTATGGCTTATCAGAGTGTAAACCCATGTCCACTCTTCTCCTCCCCAACACTCACATGTCAGTTGCAACTAAGGAAGAATTTTAAAAGTTCAAGCTCCTGGCAGTCAACTACTGTAGTGCAATTGGCAGTATCAACTACCTTAATACGGCCACTAGGCCTGACCTGTCTCATAGTGTCAGTTGTCTTTCTCAGTTCCTGGAAAACCCCGGAATCCAACACTGGAACGTTTTCTTGCACGTTCTAAGAAATCTAAAGGGAATGCAGGACTTGGGGCTTGTTTACTCGGCAGGTCAAGCTTGGGGGATCACATCCTATAGTCATGCTGACTGGGGCAATTGCCAGAAAACCAGGTGCTCTGTCACTGGCTACTGGAAACATTTGATGGCTCTCTTGTTCTATGGAAAACTCGAAAACAGCCAACTGTTTCTCTCTCCACTGCGGAAGCAAAGTACAAGGCCGTATGCAGCCTGGCCTCTGAGCTCTTATGGCTCCAGAAATGGTCCCAAGAATGCGGCCTGTGCCAGTTGAAAGAACCAATTCCAATCTATGAAGATAATCAAAGCTGTATAAATGTGATTAATGGTAATGCTAACCTGAAGAACAAGCACATGAAACACGTCAACATTCAGCTTCATTTTATTAAAAAGGTTGTGGATTCCTCAAAAGTCAGGCTTGTGTATGTACCCACCAAGCTAATGTTGGCCGATTTCCTGACAAAATTGGTGGACCGTTGAGTTCTCTCTAATTCTCTCTCTTGCCTTGGAGTATTGCAACTAGGAGTGAAGGGGAGTGTTGACAATTGCGATCAAGGCTGTACCTGATCGACAAAGAGCCACTCCTATCCGCAATACTCCCCACTGCCACAACCGTTTCAAATTACCCAAAATCAACCAACCACACAGATCACTGCACATAGATGAAACCTACTCTGTTCAACCTATAAAGTCAAACTTTTTACCTCAACAAGATCAACAACGATTATTTTTACTATCTCTTTCTACCAACTAACACGTTTCTTTTACTTCCTTAAAACTCCTTTTTCTTTCTTCCTTTTTTTATTTTATTTTATTTCTTTTACCTTACTTTCTTAATAATCTATTGAATCAATCCTGTTCTGATTCAGGTATTGTCTAGTTCCATCAAACTCACTTGAATTGTTTTAGTTACTGATCTTTATTCACTTAAAACCCAGTTGGCTGTTGTTCCTGTCTTGTTGTTGTCATGTTATTCTTATTGATAGTATATTGTAGCCCACCGTTTGGGTATTTCAAATTCTCTAACTAGTACTCTCACTTACAAATAATTAATGAAATACTATCGTTTAGTTTTTGCACTTTAACAAGTTTTCCTTTGCAAAACCACTCGCCCTTGCCGTAGGTCCTAATTCATGGGTAGAAAACCGCACTGTCGCCCCTTATACAATACTTATTACAAAAGCAATTTTGCTTTTGTTTGCAAAAAAGAAAGGTGACGATACCAAAAGCCATCCTACAACAGTATTAGATACAGTGAATTGGGAGATTGCCAAGTTAGATTATCAGCTTCAAAATGATCCAAGTCGCCAAACTCTACCAAGGCAGGTCATTATTTTTCGGATCTACCCTGGTGTTCATCATATGCATTTTAATCCAAAGCTCAAATCATGAGTCAGAACTTTAGAGAATATAGCAATTAAGCCAGGGATTGAGCCTGCAGCCTTTGCTTTCATATGGGCTCCCCAATCGGCTAACAAACCAAACCCATGCATAAGGAAGATAGTGCCAATACTGCTTCAGGTCAATGTTACAATTACCTACTGGTTGGTATCTACCATATGAGGTGCTGTGTAGGCTCTTCAACGCCAATTATTATGATGATAGCATTGGACCAAACCAGCCGAAGCTTAGGGAATTCCTCTACGTGAAATGGTCTAGAAGCCTTTTTACCCCATTTCAGGATAAAAGCAGGCCTTTTCACTTCCAGAAAAGGAATCCCCATCCTTCTCTTGAATTCCTACATAGTACAACTGTAAAAATTAGTTATACTCTTGGAAAATAAACAGGTTATACTATAAATCTTAGTATTGTAGTCTTTACTATTGTAACCCAACAGGTAAAGCTGCACCCAGGGATTTCAATAGTGTTCACACCACTAATTCTCATTAGTAAAGCCCTTTTTATCTTGAATTAGAAATTTTTGAATACTTTTATCCATGTCAAAGTCATAGTTAAAGTTTCAAATAGCCTTATTACATCATTATCATAGACTCAGCCTGACACCACCTTTACATACCTCATTGTCCTTTGTCCTTTTTTTTTAATTTTCTTTGTTAGTTAATCTTGTTCCCTTTAATTCCAGAATTATTACATCTCATAGCCAATTAATTAGCTTCATTAATATTATCCTGCCTTTTTACTTTTTCCTTTAGACTTGATTGTTTCAGATTCTGAATATTTGAGGAGCTGTAACAATAATATCAATTATGAGAAGGATTTTGCTTACAAACAAGGTAAAATATTGAAAACAACATTTCTTTTAATCTTAAGTTACTTTTTATTAGAATCTATATTCATGTACATTATTTAATCTATAATTTACTAGTATATCAATACTTTCCAAATTATTCAGACGGCACTTTCTCCTCTAATAATTTCTATTACTACTCCTATAAAATTTGCTATTACTCTACAAATACTTTTTACTTTCAACTAAAACTAAATCTTCAGCATGCTTTTAATGGATATCCCCCACAATTTTTAAAAGTCCTTAAAGGATTATAATACTGTGTTTTTATTTAAACCCCACTGCCTATTGAGTTGTCCTAAAATAATCATGTTTTTGACTTCTTCTATTTCTTACTGTCCCGGGTTTTCTGTTGTCTCTCCTGTTCCCATTTGGTGACCAAGAATAATATAGTCCTGTCTTGAACTTAATACAACTGAGTTTCACTTTGTAAAAGGAATTGTTTTATGAAAATAAATGAATGCAAAAATTCTACTTCACAAAAGGTCTTACTAAGGTCTTATAGACATTAAAATAAAAACTGCAAGGAGTGAAATTTAGACTGCTATAGACTTTGTTTCATTGATAACAATTTTTCAGGGGAATTTTGAGATAACTATCATGAGCTCGGCCATTCCTTCCAGGTATGAATTATTATACATTGAGGATGAAAGCAACCAACCTGTTTACACAACTGTGATTTGTGCTTTTAATCTGCCTTTTTGTGAACAGCTTGAAGCTCTAATTTATCATCTTATAATTCCTGTTTCTTTCCTCTTAGCCAATGCATGATTATCAAGGATTGCTGAATGTTTGTTTTATCATTTGGTTTTATCAAACAACTTTCAACTACTTTTATTTATGCATAAAAATCCAATTCTTGAGTATGAATTTTGAGAATATTTTATTCCATTTTAAATACCAAGGTTGATTACAGGCAAAGGTGGTCATTTAGAATCCTTACTTATTGATAAAATTGAGATATATATCCTTGAAGAGGGTTAGGATCACCATTTCTAAGTTTTTTGAGTTTTGGTCCCCTTGTGGAACATTAATGCGACAGTTAGAAAGTTAGTCCTCTGCACAAGAGAGTGGTAAATCCAAAAAATTCTATTTCTTTCTCCAATGGAGGTGATTTCAGTGTGTGTGTTGCAGAAAGGGACTGGAAGCTATTAATTCCTATTCCTAAGAAACAAATTGGTAGAAGACCTATTGTTTGCAATATTTCTGTTCAAAGTTGTGATTGATTGTGATATCTTATTAAGGTAAAACAGAAATTTTTATATCTAATACTGATGAGTTTTGACTTATAATTTTGAATGAAAGGTAAATTTTACAAATAGAGTGAAGATTGTTTCAAAGCCCAAAATTTTGATTCCTCAAATTTTAGGAATACAATGAAACATATCTTTAATTCTGAAATGAACTCAAAAAACATGAGTAATAATTTGAGGAGCATTCCTAAAAAAATTAATGTATGAAAGAAGATCTGTGTTTTAATAAGACTTATCTTTGGTATAGATCTCATAAAACCATTGTAAAAAGATCTATATATGGGAGTAGAGTGGAATCAAAGATAATTATCTGACTCAAAAAGAAATAATCTCAAAATTTATTTATTAAATTCAGTAATTAACCAATAAATCATGGAAACCCATAAAAAATAAGACAGTATTTATGGTGGAAGTTTTAGGTAGATCCAAGACTGGTTCATAATATTGATTAATTGTAGTTTTGAGCCATCCTTCACTAAAAACCAGTGCCAAAAACTGTGCCAGCTCTAGCAATTTGGTAACATGGGTACATAATACTCTTTTTGGGGAAAGAAGATTTTTTGATAATCTCACAGATGTAGGCCTTTGTTTGCTTCCAGAGGGGATTTTATGGTGTTCCCTTTGGAACTGTAAAAGAGGGTACTTCAATAAATTTTGATTCACCTTTTCCTCAGCTTTTTCCCTAATATCTTGAGAAGGCCATTACACCATGCATACCATCTGCACATATTAATGCTGAGATATGGTAGCATGGCCTTACTTGACCCAGATTAAAATGTTATTCTTATAAAAAGTAAAGGTTCTTTTTTGGATTATTTTGACTTATAGGGGATCCATCATATTTTTTACTTGAGTGAAGTTTTGAATCCAAAAGAACAGTATTATATGAAATCACTAGATATGATAGGGAATCATCAGAAGCTAGAATATTAAGTATTCTATCACTTCTTGGCTGATAATAATTGGTTTCCCGTCATTTCATGAAGCAGAATTGTTTTGAGCTGAGGTAGAAAACTAAGAAATAAATGGCCACTTTTTGAACTACAAGAGGATCACTTGGGGTTATATGACCAATTTCAAAGCATGCAGTCCTCATGGAATTTCAAACTTCAATTGAGATGAAATCTATCATTAAGCTTGCCCACAATTTTTTCTGGTTCAGGCTGGGAAAAAGTAGATCATGGACCAAATTGAAAAGCGGATGATGGGATTTGGGAATTTCATGCATCAAACTGATTGCCATTGTAAATGCTTTCATATTTCAGGAATCAATATCATAAAATGGCTATTCTTTCTTGGGTGAGAATATTTCCAAACCAAAATATTTCAATTTGAATTTCAGGCATAATGAATATAGGAACTCCTCAAGTATTTGGCAGCTCAACAGGAGAATCCTAGGCAATAATCCCTTGATAAACACTTGTTGATTTAATACTTTTGGAATTTATTCCATTAGGGAGTCCATAAGAAAAGTATAGTTAGGGGATTTCTTGTATGTTCTCCCAAAGGTATATATTAATATGGGCCTGACACAGTTTAAATATTGAGAAATGAAGGGATTTTTAATCAATATTTTTTAATTCAAAATGATTGAATGTTAAACCATGAGTCATAAATTCTGATTCAGGAAGGGTAGCCCTATTAAGGACCATAAGTGATTTTTGATTACTTGGTTGAGTGTCTCTTGGAGTGGAAATCATGCTATTATTTATTTTAAGCATGTAATGACCTTTTTCTTGATTGGTTTTTGAATGGTGGTATCATTTTTATTCCTTCTTTGGAATCCAAAGTTATTTTTTTTACAGGTGAAAAAGAGTGTCATTCATTTGTGACTTGGGATCATTTAGAGCAATATTACTCCCAATTTAGTTAAACCAGATGAAGTGGCTGAATTAATCTTTAAATTGTATTGATTCTGTTTGGGACATTTGATATTGTTTAATATAGCAGCTGAGTAATGAAATGATGGAGAAGAATTGTAGTTTAATATTAGAAGAAACATTTTTCAAAAAAAGGTGGCAAATTGAAGAGTTAGCTCCCCTAAAATACAGGGGAAAATGAAAATACCTAATGAGATTATACAAATGAGGTTTGATACTTTTTTTGGCATGATTACTTGATGAATGTAAGGTGTGGTTATAAAAATTTGATTAAAAATCAAGTACTTTTCCTGTCCTCAAAATTTGTATAAGGTAAAAATCAATTAAAAATAGTAAGAAATATTATTTTTAAGAGAAAACACTCCAATTTTATTGTTTATAACTTTATTAGTATAAGAAAATAATATTATAAAGATTTATTGTTTTACCAACAATAAAGATTTATCCAAAAAGATTCTACAAGAGATATTTAAGGCTACAAAAGAAATTTCTTCAAGAGCAATTTCAATTGGAATTAATTGAGCAAAGAACTGCAAGCAATTAATCAAAGAACAAAGTCTTTAAAAGGAATATTAAAGAGAAAACATGCCCAAAAGTGACCAGAGTGAATTTGGAAACAAAGTGACAAAGTTTACAGTGGTGAAAGAAGCTTTAATCCACTTTTAGGGTGGTTCAGGGGTAAAAATGATTATAAGAGTTACAAACAATGATTATAATGATTTTTTCATGTGATTAAAAGGTTTAAAATGATTTTAAAAATGTGGTTGGAATCTTTTATTGATTGGTTTAACAGTGTATAAACTAATTATAAAAGGAAAAGATTCTAACATGAAGAGAAAAGTGGGGCAAAGAAGACATTCTTTTATAGCCATCAATTTTCTTACTCCAAAAGTAAAATTTACTCTTGTAAATCGTGAAAAACATTCTGACAATATAAAAGCCAGTTATGGCATCATTGAACCCTGGTTTAGACCAAAAAAGGGCTGGTTGAAGCCATTTTTAGCCATTTTAGACCCTTAAATCAGCCATTACTATAGCAATACCTGATCTAAAGCCTTCAAAACACGTCAGAATGTGTGTCAGAGGCGTAGAAACCAGTTCAAACTGCTTTTAATAACATTGTTCTAACTTAAGGGTAGCTTTACCCTCTTGGCAGCAGTTAAAACCACCCTGGTTGGTATTAAAACCTCATCATCCATTGAGTCACAGACCCTGTGACTCAATTCCAGGCCAAAAGTGATGAACTTTTGCGTGAATTTTGACATCTCACACCTGTCAGCAAGGATTTTGGGGGTCTGGCTCCCCCTTAGAGCTAGAGTAACTTTCCCCCCCAATTTCAATCTTTCCAATTT
Source organism: Austropuccinia psidii (assembly GCA_023105745.1). Classification (NCBI taxonomy): domain Eukaryota; kingdom Fungi; phylum Basidiomycota; class Pucciniomycetes; order Pucciniales; family Sphaerophragmiaceae; genus Austropuccinia; species Austropuccinia psidii. Next base: position 26,214,681 of record JALGQZ010000002.1, read on the forward strand.
ATTTTTTCCTTTAATTCCTCATCATGTATTATACTTATAAGTTACATATGTAATTCAATTGAATTGTACAGTACAACACAGTAATAATTGATACCTCATATGTAAATCAAAGTTCACTTATGTAATACATGCGCACATTTTGACATTTCAATTGAATTCAATTGAAAATACTTCAATTCCTCATAACTTCTAAGCTAAACACAACACCTCAATTTTAACACAAAGATTAATGGTTAACACCACATCTGGTGTGAAATAAGTTAAAGTTTTGAGGATTTTCAACTTTTGTATTGAAAATACTAAACACTTAATTTAAGCTTATTTAGAGTTGAGTTACAAAAATTTCACTCAGAGGTGACCTGTAAGGTTTGTCTATGAAACTCTTGATAATAGTAACAATATCAAGAGTACTATGACTGTCCTCAGTAGAAAAATATAATATAATGAAATATTATAACCACAAATTTAAATATAATTATTAAAAATAATTATATAAAAAAATAAATTTAATTATTATTATAATAATATAATAATAAAAAAAAATATATAATAATTATAATAAATTATAATTATTCTATTATTGTTATAGTCACTGACAGTTATAACAATAAGAAGTGTAAAGCTCTTAATGAGACAATTACACGTGGAAAATAAGAATATTAACCACTTATAAATAATATAAATATTATTTATAAAAAGAATTAATCACACACAGTGCAGAAATAATTCTTTATAGAATAAAATTCTATATAAAAAAACTAATAATAGATAAAAAAATATAGAACTTTAAAGAAAACTTACTTATAATATTTATTTAATACAACAAGTTATAAAACAACAGTTATTCTATTAAATAAAGATTTATAAGTTAAAAACACGCCAAAAATCAATAAATATAAAGATAAAACAACTTTTTATACTATAAATTATGATTAAAGAGCTTTTGAGAGGAATTTGTGGATTTTAAAAGATATTTAAGGTGATAATTTTATATAATAAAATTTATTATAGATGATTACAACAATAATCTGAATTCTATGACTTCAATTCTTTAATTTAATAAATAAAGAATAAAAATAACTTAAGAATTACTTTTAATAATAAGATTTTATATTTAATAAAACTTTACCTGTTTAAATGTCTAATATGATTGGATTGATTATGAATGATGGACAAAAACAGTGATGAAAATACTCTTTTTATGTCTACAGAGCAGCTCTCATGATTCATAATGGATGTAGAGGGCGTGCTCAGGTCAAAACTGAAAAACCATGCTCAAAAATTAAGTTCTTAACTTAAGGCAACTTATTTTTACTTCCAATTTAAAGTTACCAGTGTTATTCTTAACTCCAAGTAACTTTAATCCTCATTTAGTTTAATTATTTTAAGTTTTAATATAAAATAAGTTTATTTATATTAAAGTTCATCACATGAACAACATAAAATCAGAGTTTCAAGCAGAAATCTCTTAAACTGAATTTTTAATTAATTTTTAAAGAAATCATAATTTTCTTTAAGCTTAATTAAAAAAGTAATTTTCCAGGCTAATTACCCAGGAAACCTATTAATAAAAGATACTTAAAATTTAATTTATATATTGATAATATTAAATTCTAAGCTGTGTGAAATTTCCAAGCAAATCCATTAAGATTTGGATTTTTAATGAATTTTTTAAGTTATTACTATTTTTCCACGTAAAATAGCAATACTCACAAAACCTTAAGTTTTGATAAGGTTTTGATGATTGAAACCTTAATGTTTTAAGCTTATTTAAGCTTTTTAAGCTTGATTAAGCTTTGACAATTCTTAAAACCTTGATTCCAAGCCTGCTTATTGGGATTTACCCTCTTGGCAGCTTGAAATTCTTATCCAATTTAGGATAAAATCAGTTTAAACCTTAAGGTTGGATCAAAGTCTAATCTTAAAGTTTAAATAAGGTTGAAAATCCTCCAATACAGGTGGACAACCTTAATTGAATCATTGCAGATCCAAAAAGTTGGGTACCCCAGCTCTATTTGGTCTTTTTCCTTTGTCCCACCTTTTTGCGTGGATTTTGCCCTTTTATTTATTTAAAGCCATACTATGGCCTTAAACCCTTTTAAATTGAGCTCACGCAGGATTTACATTCTGTATGGCAAATCCTTAGCCAATTCAGTAAATATACACCACACCTCAATTTTAACTAAAATTTTGGTAAAGTTGCATAAACCTTATGTAACTTTAAATTTAAGCTTAATTAAGCTTAAATTTAACAATTTTTAAAAAATGTTAAAAAAGTTACATTAGTACTGTGAGATTCTTAAATCTTCTAATAACACAAGAAATAAGTGTTTTTGGGTATAACACCCTATGGGTGTACCCTAGGTTATTTTTGGTGTAGAATCCAAAAATGACATAATAATTATAACTTTGTTTATCCAAAAAAAAGTTATACTTATTTTTTATTATTTTTTATTTTAAATTCAACTAAAAAGTCTGTTTAAGACAAATTTAATTGTTTATAAAATCATTTGTGGCCTTATGGGTATGTTAAACATACCTCACAGGCTCACATGACCCCACCTAATTTTTTATGAGGAATCAAATGGTGAAATAATTTTTCTATGTTTATTTATTGGATAAAAAGCTATAATATATTTTATTCAAATTTTTACCAAAAATATTTCAATTTCATAATTTTTATTAAAAATTCATTTTTACATAATTTTTACAAGTGAAAATGAATTTTCATAATTTTAATTTTTATTGTAATTTTATTTTTCAATTATAATCAAGTTTTGATTTTTAAATATAAATTTATATTTTCTATTTCAATTTTTATTTTTATAATAGAAATAAGTTTATTTTATTTCTATTTGTATTTTAATTTATCATTTGTGGTCTTTTGGGTATATAAAAATACCTCTAACGCTCTCATTCCCTCCCCCTAATAAAGAATATTACTTTGTAATATTGTTATTTCTAGTGTTCCTGAACCTTCTGAGAAGTTTAGTAGCTTCAGGTATGTTCTGTTCTGGCAACCATTCATCTTCACAAGTTAGATCACTGTACCTAACAAGGTATTCCCTTACTTTGTTGGTTCTCAACTTTCTTTCTTTGAGAACTTTGGTAATTTTCTTACTACAGGACGGCTCAACAGGAGGTATAGCTTGGGGAATTTCACTCCTCAAGGGAAAATTTTCAGCATCACTAGATTTAAATGGCTTTATCAAGCTCACTCAAAATGTAGGATGCTTATTTCTGAGTTCTTCAGATACCTCCACTTCAAAAGCATTTTCTCCATGGAGGGCCTCAATAACAAAAGGTCCTGCAAAGGAGTCTTTCAACTTTGTATATCCTTTGATGTTATTGAAGTTAGTGGTGGATAGAAGAACTAGGTCCCCACTTTGAAATCTGGTGTTGCATGTGATCTATCCCATTTGTCCTTAGCATATGCAAAAGAGTCCTCCATGCAACTTACAGCATGCTTGCTAGCTTTGTCTAGCATTCCCTTGAAGCTAGCAGCTGTGGGATGTATTTCAATCAAATCTTTCCTCAAGGAATCTTGGGGTAATTTGGGGTTCCATCCTTTTTCTAGAATAGCAGGAGTTTGATTGGTACTGGCATGGATTGATGTTTTATATTCTCATTCCTGTGCTGGCAACAGAGTACACCAATCATGGGGAAATCAATCACAATCTTTGAATTCAAGGCCATATGCACAAAATCTTCCTACCATGTCCTCTAAGGCTTGGATCATCCTTTCAGCCAGTCCATCAGTTTTTGGGTGGTTGTCACAGGGGCTCTTATGGAAGCAAGAGGGCCTGAAACTCAGGAATCAAGAACTCACTTGGAGGGCTCCAAAGATGATAAGAAATACTACGGGATATATTTCTTAAACAGGAATAAGAGATAGGACAAATATGCCAGAGATAACAAACAAGAAAAATAATAAGAATGAAGCCAGAGGCCAAAAATAAAAGGAAGCCAAAGGCCAAGAAGCCAACCAAGTGAATCCCCAATTCACTGTTTCAAGCTGCCAGAAAGAACAATGGAATTAGTAAAGGATATGACCACCAATATCCACTGACAGGCGAGGAAAGAAAAAGAAAGAGGGTGCTAATGACTGACTTAAGATTATCAGTATTAACTTTAATAATGTAAAAGAAAATAAGGATAAAAATAAATCCAATATATTAATTAACTGGGGAAAAAGTCCCCAGGTGCTGAAAGGTGGTCAGTATATGTGAAAAACTGAAAGATTGATCCTGAAGGTGGATCACCGGCTTTATTGTCCAAATCGGGCCAATACAGTTCTGGCCATCTTGAAATTGAACTGTGTGATTGAATTCCCACAGTGGAATATGAATTGGCCCAATTGGGCCAAGTACATACAGGTTGATTGATTGCCGCCTGTATGAACCAATTGAGTTGTCCAAGGAATATTGAAATACTTTATGCCTTGACAACTGATTGAAATGATGGAATACCTCTGAGAATGAACCTTGGAAGAATCCTGAATGAGAGTACCAGCCCAACTCCTGCATAGCCAGGTGGTTGGAGTCCTTGAATGGTCTTCTGCTTGCCGCCATGGATTACCAAACTGATGAGTCCAAAAGTCCTCCTTTGAAATGGGCGTTGGATTTTGGTGCCTTGAGTTGGAAAGGTGAAATTGAGTCCCGAAAACGCCACCATTGAATTTCTGAGCAAAAATGGTGCATAATGGTATATAACACCATATATGCACCACTCCTGCAACCTTGAGTACGGGGTGCGTGGAGGAGTGGAAGAATTTTGCTTAAGTTGAGGGAAAAGCTTGATAAACTAATTTGGTAGCCCCTGGTGGTTGCCAGAGGCCATGACGGAGATATTGATCCATAGTGGTCCATGGCCAAAAATGAGTCCTACGTGATTTATGGCCAAAAAGGTGTCCAAGGCGTTTTTGGCTAATTTTGGACCAGGTGGGCCCAGATGTGGTTTGGTAACCACCTGGCCTTGGGGGCTAGGTGGTTGCCCCCTTTTGGCCTCATTGGATTAGGCCAGATGGGGCCTAAAAAGCCTGTGGACCGTGGTACGTGGCCTACAGACCGTATGGACCGTAGGGGGCCTAAATGGCCCAAAAAGGCCATTTAGGCCCAAGGCCCCCTAATGAAAAGGGGGGCCTGGATCCAATGGTGGTGGCTAGGGGGCCTAGAGACCCCTAGAAGACAAAAAGGACCCCCCAGGCCTGGGGGTTGGTGAGGTGTGAATTGGCCAAGAGGGCAAATGAAGGCAGGATATGGCCTGAGGCCATAAATGGCCATTGGGATGGGCTGTGGTGTAAGAGCCATTGAACACCCAAAGGGGGCCAATGGGCCATAAATGATATGACGTGGCCAATTGGCCCCAATTCGGCTCCAGGTTGGATTGCCGCAACCATCAAGGAGGAGGGCCAAACTTGTGGTTGTGATAGTACCCCCCTACCTTGAATGGTGAGCTCCTGAGCACCAAGATAAGGTAGAAGCCTATTGAGGCTATTGAGACGAATTTGACGTAGGGATTCCAGAGGCATTGAATCTTGGAAAGGAAAATTGAACTGATAAACTTGTTGGCATATGAATTGAGGTTGACTTGGTCTTCTCTTGACATTTGGCTTTTGACAATCCTGAAAACGTGATTTGACATGAAATTTGGCATTAAAGAGTTATAAGAAAAGAATTTTAAGAAAAAATATAAAGAATAAAAGGGAAAAGAAACAGATATAAAGAAAGAAAAATAAAAATAAAAGAGAAAATGAATTTTGAGGAGGAATCCAATCTTCATCACGGATTACAACAGTTGATTTTTGAAAGTGGCCAAGGACCTGGATAAATGAATTTGATGCCAGGTGCTCACAGAGTGGCCAAGGTGATGTTTTGACAGATTGTAGACCCCTCAGGGAAGTGCACACCAGGAGAGGAACTTACTTTTGGAAGTTACCAATCCCGCCAGTGCCATAACTAATGATATCAATTTGATTAAGGAGTGTCTTGAATTGGAAAACTTGGAAAGAAAAATGAAAATGAATGGTCCATTTCCCCAAGTGAAAAATGGCCATAATTTTGGACTTGATGTTGAAATCCAGGCCAACGAATCTGTGTCCAAATTGCAAAGTGCACACAGAGTGGCCAAGGTGATGCTTACAACAAAAGAGCAGTAGAATACCCCTAGGGGTGCATACCAGGAGTGGGACTTACTTTTGGTAATTCCTCTCCCCACCAAGCACCATAAAAGATCAAGCTTCTGGAGAATTGGGTCCTGGCTTGTCAGGATACAAATAATGGAAATCTTTGACAAGATCAGGACAGTTCTTGAGCCTTTTGGCTGGTTCCCAAGTGCATCTTTCTGGGTCTTGGCTGAAACCTTTCTATTTCACCAGATACCATAGCTTTCTCCTCTTGAGCTTTGAATCCAGTACTTGAGAGACTTCCCATTCCTCTTCTTCTTCAATGGTAATTGGAGGAGGAGGCTCTTGATGCCGATTTGGGATTGTTGATGTCTTGAGTGGTTCCAGAAGGGAGATATGGAAGACTGGGTGAATGGATTTCCATTGGGATGGTAGCTTGAGGTGATAAGCATGAGAACTGAATTTCTTCAAGATTGGAAAGGGACCCAACCATCTTTCGGATAGTTTTTTGGTGGGTCTGGTTGATTTGATATTCTTGGAGGAAAGCCATACCATGTCACCAGGATTGAAAACAGGTGGACTTGCTCTACCTTTATCTTCATACCTCTTAAACCGGTTTATGGAAGCTTCAAGTTCTCTCTTGATATCTTGATGTACTGATTGGATTTTTGTTGATAACTTTCCAGCAGGAGTGTCTTGAGTGATGTGAACTGAATCAAAATGTGGATCTCTTCCATAAACAGTGAAAAACGGGGATTGCTTGGTTGAAGAATGATCAGAATTATTGTAGGCAAATTCAGCCAGAGGGAGCCAGGTGTTCCAATCATCTTGATGATAACTGACATACATCCAAAGATACTGTTTTAGTATCTGATTTACCCTCTCTGTCTGTCCATCAGTTTCTGGATGGTAAGCAGTTGACAAGTCTCTTGAAATCTTGAGCTGCCGACAAAGATTGGTCCAAAAGGAAGAAACAAAGAGTGAACCTCTATCACTGACAATGCTTAACAGAAGGCCATGCTTTGAAAAGATATTCTTGATGAATAAATGGGCCAACTCCAGGGAAGTGATTGAAGACATTGTTGGAATAAAAACCGCCATTTTTGAGAATCTGTCCACTATGACCAGAATTGAATCAAAGGAATTGGACAGCGGCAGATTAGTGATGAAGTCCATTGAAAGAAAAATCCAAGGACCATTTGGAATTGGAAGAGGTTTGAGGAATCCAAACTTCTTGTGGTGAATATTCTTGTTTCTTGAGCACTGTTGACAGGATGAAACATAATCCTTGATAAATTGGGTCATGCCAGACCAGTGGAAATCCCGCTTGACAAGTTTGAGAGTCTTCTCTTGGCCAGGGTGGCCAGCTAGAGGAGAATCGTGACGCTGCTGAAGAATACTAAGTTGAATTGTGGAGTCATTTGGGACTACCACCCAATCTTTGAAGAGAAGAAGTTGGGAGGAGGAATCAAGAGAATAATCTTGGACAGATTTACCTTTAACCAAATCTTCAAGGATACTTCTGTACTGGGGATGTTGCCACAATTTCTTCTGGATTGAATCAATCAAATTTGAAAAAGATTCCACTTTGACTGCAAAAAACTTTGAGGGTTGAACTTCATCTTGCTTAATCATTTGCTGAAAATTCATTGGAATCTTGCTGATGAAATCCTCCCCCCTCTCTGGATAAACGTCGTCCTGACGTGATAAGGCATCCAGAAGAGTAGCTAGGCGGCCACGGCGGTAAGTGATTGAGAAATGAAATTCAGAAAAGAATTCAGCCCAACGGGCTTGATGGCAAGTGAGTACTTTGGAGGTCATGAAGTATTGAAGGGAAGAGTGATCGGTAAGGACCTCAAAAGGGGAAGACAGTGAAAGAAGAAAAGCCCTCCAGCGCTTGAGCGCCCAGACAATACCAAGGAGTTCCTTATCATGAATTTTGTAATTGAGCTCTGCTGGGATAAGCTTGCGGCTGTCAAATGCAATGGGGTGTTTTCCTGAGTCAGAGACCTAACTCAGTACAGCACCCAAAGCATAATCTGATGCATTGGTCTCTACAATGGTGGGTAGAGAAGGATAGAAGTGGGAAAGAATTGGAGCTGTGGTGAAAGTCTCTTTGAGTTGGTGAAACTGACTAAGAGCTTCCTCATTGAGGGGAAAGCAGGAATCTTTCTTGAGGAAACTGGTGAGTGAACTGATTTTCTTTGAATAATTCTTGATGAAACGGCGGTAGAAGTTGGCAAAGCCAAGGAAGGATTGAAGAGCCTTGAGGTTTGTTGGAGGCAACCAATTGAGAATCTGTTGGACTTTTGCTTGGTCCATCTTGAGGCCTTCAGAAGAAACTACATAACCAAGATATTCCACGCTTGAAACATGAAACAGGCATTTGGACGCCTTAGCAAAAAGGTTATTGGCTCTGAGTCTAGAACGAACAGTGGACACATGAGTGACATGTTCTTTCTCAGATTTGGAAAAGACCATAATGTCATCCAAAAAAACCACAACATAAACATCAAGAAGATCTTGAAAGATATCATTGACAAGATTTTGAAAAGAAGCAGGAGCATTGGTGAGCCCAAATGGCATAACCAAGTATTCATAACTGCCATATTTAGTTCTAAAACAAGTCAAGTGTTCATCACCCTCCTTGATTCTGAGCAGGTTATATGAACCACGCAGATCAATCTTGGAGAAGATAGAAGAACCATTAAAGACATTGAGAAGCTGATTCATAGGAGGAACAGGATACTTGTTCTTCCTAGTAACAGCATTGAGTTTGCGGTAATCAACACACAAACAGAGGCCACCATCTTTCTTCTTGACAAAGAGGACAGGTGCTCCTGTTGAACAGGAGCTTGGCCGGATGAAACCTTTCTCTAAATTCTCTGAAATGTAGGCCCTGAGCGTATTTGACTGTTGTTTGGATAAAGAGTAGATCACCCCAACTGGAGGTAGAGACCCCTCCAGTTTGATATGATGATCACAGGCGCGGTGAGGAGGAAGTTTCTCTGCTTTCACCTTGTAGAATACATCCAAGTATTGGTGATAGACAGGAGGAACAACCTTCATCATGGTTTCTACTTCTTCTGGCTCTTCCTCTTCATCCCACAACTCCTCCAGGGAGTCATGATAAGATGAAGGAGGAAGGTCCATATTCCCAAATAAGAGGTGAAGTGAAGATACAGAATTATCTTCTCCAACATCTTGAATCTCTTTGAAGACTTCAGCTCTAGGAGATAGTAATGACTGTGGGGAATTAAGGGAAGGAATATGGACAGAAGACGGAAATGATGGTGTTCTAGAATAACCAACCAGAGCTGCACAAGATTTGGAAGAAGAAAGTCATTATGGACAGAATTAGAAGGATCAGAATAGTCCAAATGATTAGGATTAAAGGTGATCAGCCCTTGCCTCCAATCAATAGAAGGATTAAAATGATTGAGAAAGTCAAAGCCCAATATGAGGTCTTCTCCCTTGGGAGTCTCAATGACTAAAAAGTCCCATTCAAAGCTTGGGAAGGAAGGGAGCTCAACCATATATCTAGTATGGTGAGTCACAAATAAGGCAGGAGACTCAGAGGAGTCAAGAATGATAAGGGGAATCTTCTCTTGGAGTGCTGACGTAGTCAATGAGTACTTGTGAACAAACTGCTTTGCAATAAATGAGTGTGTAGCACCAGAATCAATGAGAATACTGTAAAAGACATCAGAAAGAGAAGAAAAAACAAAAAATTTAAGAGAATTTTTGACACCAGTATTCAGAATGCACAATTGTGCTCTGGAAGGAAAACTGTGAAGACCATTGAACACAACATGGTCTTCACTCAGGCTTTTCCCTGGCTGGGAAAACTGCCTGACGGTTGGGTAAGCTTATTTTGAGGCCTTTTGACACAGGACTCAAGACTATGCTTCCCACCACAATAGGTACACAAGCCCTCTTTGATTATTCTCTCTTTTTCAGAACCCTTCAACTTGAAGTCCTTATTCAACAAGGAAGAATGGGGCTTGTCCCGCTTTTGAGAATGAAATTTCTTCTTATGCCTTGAGCTTGAAGAAACTGGATGATGAGAAGAGTGAGACTTCAAGGCTTCAGGCTTCTTCTCTTGATGATGATTCTTCTCCTTTTGCCTCTCATGGTACCTGGTATCAAGTTCCAGGCTGACGTCCATCAAGTCTTGAAGAGAATCAATATTTGAAGGATGGGAGGCTAATTGATCCAGAATTCTGGAGGCCAAACCCTTCCTGAGATGATGAATAAGAGCCCTTTCACCCCAATCCCCAATTCTTGAAACCAAACTCCTGAAATCGGCAATATATAAAGCAACATGCCCACCTTCTTTCATCCTAAGGCCATTCAATTCTGCTTCAGCTTTTCTAACTTCATTTGGGTCTCCAAATAAAGTGAACAATTGGGATTCAAACAGTGGCCAGGAATTGAGAAGGTAACTTGAGTCTTGATTATTGAGATTGGAAAGATAAGGTTCAATCCATTTTGCAGCCCTGCCAACTAAGAATGAAGTGGCATAAAGAACCTTCTTTCTATCTTGAGAGAAGTTTTCCGGATCATCATGAAAGATGAGTTGAAAAGATTGAATAAAGCTTCTGACTTTGAAGGGTTGAGTCCCATCAAAGCATTCTGGTGCCTTCATAGATGGAGTCTTGAAGGCTGGTGGTCTTGATGAATCAGAAGAAGAAGCTGCTTGAAGATTGGCCATGATCTGAGTCATTTGATGCATAATGGCCAATAAAGATGGTTCAGATTGGTGAGAGACAGGCTGACCAGACTGGGCTAGAGTTGGTATTCCAGTACCTTGGGATGCCCCCACCGGAGCAGGAACACCTTCAGTACCTTCAGACTCTTCCTCTTCCACAGAATTCTCCTCCTCCTCTTCACTGTCTTCACCTGAACCTTTGAAACTAGTCCTTGAAATTCCTGGAAAACCGCCAAATACTCCTGAAAATAAATTTGATCTTCTTGGCACTCTTCCTTCCTTCCTGGATGGTGCTGCTCCTTCCATGCAGGGTCCTCTATTTAATTGGGCCCTCAGTTGAGGAACTGTTGGGGTGCCATCAAAAGGACCTCTTGGAGTAGGAGTAAGAACAGCTTGAGTTCCAGCCTGGGACCTGGTCTGTCTTGCAGGAGGTGAGTGTTGGAGTGGCATGATTGAATAAGAGTAAAATTTAAATAAAAGAATCAAAACTTGAATAAAACTTGAGGCAAAACCGAAATAGTCTTGAGGATCAAAATCAAAATCAAATCTTGAGGGGAAAATCAATGAAAGTCTTGAGGTCAATAAAATCAATCAATCAAAATCTTGCAGTTAAAATCAAGCAGTCAAATGAATTCTTGAGTCAAAAATCAATTTATGTCAAAATCTTGATGTGAAATTCAGCAGTCAATAGAAAAATCTTCAGGTCAATCAAATATCTTGAAGTCAATATCAATTATGCCAAATCAGTCAATCAAATCAATTATCAAGTGAATTCTTCCTGAAATCAAAATTCTTTAAGAGAAAATCAAATTGTATCCTGATACGAAGAACGTGTCTGAATAATTTGATGAATAATCTGAAAATCAAAATGATAAGATGCCTAAAATGAAGGATAAAATGAGATTGATGATTGAGATTAAGATTTAAAAGATAAACAGGAAATAAAATTTGGGTCAGCTTTCAATTTTCAGAATGAAGAAATGAATGAGAGAAAATTGAGAGGTGATGGAGAATCATTAATTTTCATAAGCGTTGAAGAGTCATAATTTTGATGAATGAATGAATGAAATTGATGAAGAATGAATGATTAAAATGATGAAGAATGAATGAATAGAATGAAAAGAAATTATGAGTTAATTAATATAATGTCACAGGGGCTCTTATGGAAGCAAGAGGGCCTGAAACTCAGGAATCAAGAACTCACTTGGAGGGCTCCAAAGATGATAAGAAATCCTACAGGATATATTTCTTAAACAGGAATAAGAGATAGGACAAATATGCCAGAGATAACAAACAAGAAAAATAAGAAGAATGAAGCCAGAGGCCAAAAATAAAAGGAAGCCAAAGGCCAAGAAGCCAACCAAGTGAATCCCCAATTCACTGTTTCAAGCTGCCAGAAAGAACAATGGAATTAGTAAAGGATATGACCACCAATATCCACTGACAGGCGAGGAAAGAAAAAGAAAGAGGGTGCTAATTACTGACTTAAGATTATCAGTATTAACTTTAATAATGTAAAAGAAAATAAGGATAAAAATAAATCCAATATATTAATTAACTGGGGAAAAAGTCCCCAGGTGCTGAAAGGTGGCCAGTATATGTGAAAAACTGAAAGATTGATCCTGAAGGTGGATCACCGGCTGTATTGTCCTAATCGGGCCAATACAGATCTGGCCATCTTGAAAATGAACTTTGTGATTGAATTCCCACAGTGGAATATGAATTGGCCCAATTGGGCCAAGTACATACAGGTTGATTGATTGCCGCCTGTATGAACCAATTGAGTTGTCCAAGGAATATTGAAATACTTGATGCCTTGACAACTGATTGAAATGATGGAATACCTCTGAGAATGAACCTTGGAAGAATCCTGAATGAGAGTACCAGCCCAACTCCTGCATAGCCAGGTGGTTGGAGTCCTTGAATGGTCTTCTGCTTGCCGCCATGGATTACCAAACTGATGAGTCCAAAAGTCCTCCTTTGAAATGGGCGTTGGATTTTGGTGCATTGAGTTGGAAAGTTGAAATTGAGTCCTGAAAACGCCATCATTGAATTGCTGAGCAAAAATGGTGCATAATGGTATATAACACCATATATGCACCACTCCTGCAACCTTGAGTACGGGGTGCGTGGAGGAGTGGGAGAATTTTCCTTAAGTTGAGGGAAAAGCTTGATGAACTTATTTGGTAGCCCCTGGTGGTTGCCAGAGGCCATGACGGAGATATTGATCCATAGTGGTCCATGGCCAAAAATGAGTCCTATGTGATTTATGGCCAAAAAGGTGTCCAAGGCGTTTTTGGCCAATTTTGGGTCCAAGGGGAGTATGGCCAATTTTGGCTCAGGTGGGCCCAGATGTGGTTTGGGACCCACCTGGCCTTGGAGGCTAGGTGGCTGCCCCCTTTGGCCCCTTTTGGCCTCATTGGATTAGGCCAAATGGGGCCTAAAAAGCCTGCGGACTGCAGTACGTGGCCTACGGACTGCAGCCCACGGACCGTAGGGGGCCTAAATGGCCCAAAAAGGCCATTTAGGCCCAAGACCCCCTAATGAAAAGGGGGGCCTGGATCCAATGGTGGTGGCTAGGGGGCCTGGAGACCCCTAGAAGACAAAAAGGACCCCCCAGGCCCAAAATCAATGATGAAGGCCTGGGGGTTGGTGAGGTGTGAATTGGCCAAGAGGGCCAATGACGGCAGGATATGGCCTGAGGCCATAAAAGATGATGGAGGCCCTAAATGACCATTGGGATGGGTTGTGGCGTAAGATCCATTGAACACCCAAAGGGGGCCACTGGGCCATAAATGATATGACATGGCCAATTGGCCCCAATTTGGCTCCAGGTTGTATTGCCGCAACCATCAAGGAGGAGGGCCAAACTCGTGGTTGTGACAGTGGTAGGCTGTAGAGAAAGATAGCTTAGTGCCAAATAATTGGTGAAGATTTGTCCATAGTGCTGAAGTTAATTTGGGATCCCTATCACTAATGATATTTGTAAATATTCCAGTCCATGACACTATTCTATTCCATATCAGAAGAGCTGAATCCATGGCTGTATCATTCTTGTGACATGGTAAAAAGATTGGAGTTTTACCGAATCTTTCCACAATTACTAGGCAAGCATTATAACTTCTGTCACCTCCTGGTGGTAGTCCAGTTACCCAATCCATATGGACAATTTCCCAAGGTCTGCTTGGGTCTTGGATTTTTATCATATTTCCAAGTCTCTTGCCAGTGGATTTATTTGCCTTTTGGCATCTGTCACAGGTTTTTCAATACTCTGAAACATCTTTCTGCCACATTGGCCACCATATGCAGGTCTTTACTTTCTCTCTTGTTCCGTCTTCAGACAGATGTCCTGAAAAGGGGCTATCATGGCATTCTTTTAGTACAAGACTGATTAATGACCTGTCCACAACTGTCATGACACATGTGTGCTTGGTCCTGTGGTAAATTATACCATCCAGTAGGTGAAATCTTCCTTCATCATAAGATTTTTTCCATACTTCATCCAAGGCATGTATTAGAGAGTTGTCTTTACAGTCTTTGTTAAGTAATTGGCATAAGATGCTACAATTCTTATCTTGAGTGTAACTATTTCTGACTTCTTCAAAGAAGGTGGTGTTCAAGTCTGTAACACTTATTCCTTCTATTGGGATTTGTGGTGAAGCTTCTTCTGGCACATAAGCAGGATTATCAATATTATTTGATAATGGCCATCTGCTTAGTCCATCTGCATTCTTATTAATATTCCAATCCTTTTGAACAATAGTCATATTGCCTCTGTATTCTTTTATAGCTATTTGCCATCTGAGCATATGTCTTTTGGGTGTTTTCATTTTTAAAAGTGATTTGACAGCTGTACAATCTGTTATCACCTCAAAAATACATCCCTCCAAGAAGTAGTTTAATTTTTGCAAGGCCCAGAAAAGGCATAGACATTCCATTTGACTTGCTCCATATCTGGCTTCAGTTGGTTTGATTTGCCTGGATATGAAACATATGGGTCCTTCTACAGGTTTACCATTTATGATCTGAACTTGCTGAAGTGCAGCACCCAGCCCATCCCCTGATGCATCAATATAAAATTTGAAAGGCAATTTAAAGTCTGGCATCAGTAAGAGTGGAGCAGTGGTCAAGGCTTCTCTTAGAGACTCAAAAGCATTGACTCTGTCAACAGTAATTTCAAATGCCGTGTCTTTGTCACACAATTTATAAAGTGGTCTTGCTATGGATGCAAAATCTTTAATGTGTTGCCTGTAATATCCTGAAAAACCTAAGAATGACTGAATTTCTTTCTTGTTCTGAGGCATTGGTTTTAGCAATACTTCTGCAACTTTGTTTTGGTCAATTCCAAGGGACAAACCAGATACAACATGTCCTAGTGCCTTAAGTTCTTTAAATCCCAAATGGCATTTCTTCAAGGAGATTTTCATGTTTACTGATTTAATTTTTGTCAAAATTCTGGACAATCTGTACATGTGCTCCTCCCAAGTCTTGGAATAGACAATAATGTCATCAATATAAATGATTAACCATCCCTCTGAGAGTTCTTCAGGGAATATTTCATTCATCATTCTTTGGAAGTGTGAAGGTGCATTTTTGATATAAAAGGGCATCCTCAAGTATTCATACACTCCACAATGAACAATAATTCTCAAGTATTTTCTTGCTCTTGGTGTCACCACATTTCAATGGAATACTTTAAGTGCATCCATATTGGTTATATACACTGCTTGAGATATTTGAGTAAGGGCAATTTCAATTTTTGGTATTGGCTATCTGTCTGAAACAGTGTAAGTTTTCAGAGCTCTAAAGTCCCCAACCATTCTGGATTTTCCATTATGCCATGCCACTATGACTGGTGTAGTTATTTCTACTTCTTCATTATGGCCAATGTTTCTTATTACACCAAGGTCTAGAAGTTCTTTGATATGAGTTTACAGAGCTTCTCTTGACTTTGGACTTTCTGGGCATGCAGGTCCTCTCAAGAGTGGTGGATAAGGTCTTTCAATATGAAGAATGATATCAGCTTCATGACCAATAATTGCTCATAGAGGTTCTTTGTCTGAATCAAATGCTCCTCTGTGGTCATACAAAAGGGAAGAAAGTTCATTTTCTTGCTTATCAGTCAGATGAAGGCTTATTTCAGCCTCATTTAACTGTTCAGACTTGAATTTCTCTAACTCTAAGCTGACTGGTGATACTTTACTCACTGTAAATTTTCTTTTAAATGGTAAAAAGGCAAATTTTTGGCGCTTATTGTCTCCAATAGTAAAGTATCTGTCTTTGTTGTTATATAAATCTATCCCATAGATGATTAAATAGTCATTTCCCAATATAAAATGGGTACTAGAGCAATTTTCCATAACAACAAATTCAACTGTGATTCTTAAGTTCCCATTAATGTGTGGGAATATGACATTGGTCTCAAAAATTACTAATGCTTTCATTGGATTACTTGCAATATTGAATTTTATACCATCAATTGGTAACAATTGGTCTTCAAAATTTGGTACACAAGTATTAAGAAAAGATTTTACAACACAAGAAAAGAAGGCTCCTGGGTCAAGCAAAAGTTTGGTGGGCTTGTTGTCAATCACCACTTCTGTTATACAGGAGTCACCAGCTGTATAACCTTTCCCTCTGTTTGGTTTGATTTTCATAAGTTGTGCATATTAGACTTTTGATAAATCAAGTTGACCATTGCTCAATTGTGGCAAGTGGGAATAAGATTCCATGATGTCAAAAGTGGCATTGATATGTTCTATATCTTTTGAAGATTCAGAAAATATGGATGACTTATCATCTGAATTGTCTTCAATTATGTCATCTTTCTCAACATCAGGTTCTTTTTTAATATAAATTTCATTGATTTCCCCCCTTTTTGGACATGTATTGGCTAAATGGGTGGTGCTTTGGCAAATATGGAACTTTCTGACAGTATTTGCAGATTTATACTTAACATTATTAGAGTTTTCTTTGGGGGTTTTGTCCACAGAATCTTTCCAAGGTGTATTAAACCTTGTTTTGAGATTCACCCTACAAGAACCAATTTTGGTTCTGGTGGTTACTTCTTCTAATATATTGATAATATCCTCTGCTGAAGATTTTTCAGTAGTCCTGCTTTTGAAAGCATTCTCTAAGTCACCTCCACATTGCCTCAGAATTTTTCTATGGATGATGAATTCTGACATGTCAGGATATAATGCTGTTAATCTGTCTTTTTTTTGGCAAAACCATGGTCAAGCTTTGTGTTTATCAGCATTAAATTTGGCAGATTCAAAGGCTGTTTCAACTTTGAACCTCCAAGCATCATTTGCCCATTTGTTAATGATTTGGGTTTTTCACCCAGTCCAACTCTGATGTCCATATGCTTGTCTTGTTTTGATGTACCATCTGTGAGCTGATTTGGTAAACAAGGTGTTAAATCTGGCTGTTACCAATCTGTCTGGTAGTTCAAAATCCTCTTTGATCATGTCAATACCTCTAATGAATTCCATATGGTCATACTCTCCTTCACCACTGAAGTGAGGCCATTCTTTAAGTTCTGGAACTTCTTTCAAGAGTTCTTGTCCCATTGATGGTTCCAAATTATGAAAAGAAGTAGAAAAATCATTTTTTAATTGAGAATTTTCAATATCCAATACTTGTGGTTTGGGAATCCCTGTACCAGCATTTTGATTCAGAGGTGTAGACATTCTTGGTAAGGTGTTTAGTAGTTCAATATCATTCATTTTACTATTGTTACACATTTGTGAATTTCTTAATTCATGTTGTAAGTTTTGTATAGAGGTTATTACATTCTTTTTATGATCATCCTCTTTATATTTTAGCTCATTCCATAATTCTGTTTGTTGAGTATTATCAGATATAACTTCATTTAAATTTATTCTTAATTTTGATATTTCCTCTTTTGAGGTATCAAAACACTTTTTCAAGGCAATTATATGTGTCTTTACTTCAGTAAATGATTTTGAAATATCATCAGGAGATTTCTTATTATCCTCTTTGATATTATTTATGGAATGTTTTATTCTTGTTTCAATCATGTCATCAATATTGAATTTAGAATATTTGTCTGTAAATTCCTTAATAATGGCAGATTGTTCATTTATCTTATTGCCAAAAGAATTATCATTATTGGAAGTTTTAATTGTTCTCAAAACTTTTTCAAAACACTGAAATGTTTCATTGATTTGGCTCAGACTCAAGTTATGTGTTTGAAGATTGTCACAAATTGATGTATTATTATCAGAAAGATGACTTTTTAAGTCAGTTATTGCTTGATGAACCTCTGTAATAGAATCAAAAATATTAGAAATAATTTCTGATATTTTCATCTGGCTTCCTCCTTCTTCTGTAATTCCATCATCTTTCTGGCCATCTGAAATACATTTCCCATGGCATTCTGCTGAATCTTTGGAATCCTGTATCCTTGGCTGTAGGGCTTTGGGGCTGGTGCCTTTCCTTTGCCCTTGTTCGGAGCTTGTGGTTGCTTTCTCACGTTGGAATAGCTGGTGCTCGCCACTGGGGCTGTTTTTGACACTTGTTTGGGTGGTGGAAGGTTGTTTTTCCTCCATTTTAGTGTCAAGAGCATCATTTTTTTCTTTTCCATCAATGAATGCCATCCATTGAGCAATTTGCGAGTATTGGGATGTCCCAGGAACCTTCTCACAGTCAGGTAAGAATTCATGCAGTTTTTCCACAAATCTGCCACGATCTGGTAATCCTTGTACTGCAGTGCATTGTTGTATGCTTTGTGGCTGGCTTTGTATATGTCCACTGAGGCTTCTTGTGGCGGTGTCAGCTCTTTGTGAAGGTAAAATGGTATTATCAGCATCAGAATGACCTATTTTAGTTGTTTTGAAGTCATCAACTGACCCTTTTCCCTCTGTACCTGGTTGGCTTCTGCCATAATCACGTCTATTACCTTTCTGTGAGCTGCTTGAGGGGTTGTAGCTGGCTCCTGATCTAGTTGAAGGCATATTTTATGATTAAAAAGGCTTGAAATAGTATTTTTAGTCACAATAACAGTACTATTATGGTCTGAATTAACAGTACTGGCAGGAATAATGCTGGTGACTGTTGAGGCTGTTTCAATGTTTTCTTGTCTTACCATGTTGTCAGAAACTAAAATTAATGAAAAAGCCATTTAATTAAGTAAAAAAAAACGGTTATTTCAAAAAAAGAAATAAAAATATAAGCCTCACTTATAATATGAAAAAAATTATTTTTTTATGGGTTTTTTGAATTATAAGTATTTTTCATATGTTTTTTAAATTTTTCAATATAAGAAAAAAGGTTTAAAAAAGAGTAAAAAATATGTCACAGGTAAAATATCACGGCTGGGCCCCCAAATGTAAGGTGTGGTTATGAAACTGTGATTCAAAATCAAGTACTTTTCCTGTCCTCAAAATTTGTATAAGGTAAAAATCAATTAAAAATAGTAAGAAATATTATTTTTAGGAGGAAACGCGCCAATTTTATGGTTTATAACTTTATTAGTATAAAAAAATCATATTATAAAGATTTATTGTTTTACAAACAATAAAAAGTTATCCAAAAATACTCTACAAGAGATATTTAAGGCTACAAAAGAAATTTCTTCAAGAGCAATTTCAATTGGAATTACTTGAGCAAAGAACTGCAAGCAATTAATTAGAGAGAAAAGTCTTTAAAAGGAATATTAAAGAGAAAACGCGCCCAAAAGTGACCAGAGTGAATGTGGAAACAGGTGACAAAGTTTACAGTGATGAAAGATGGTTTAATTCACTTTTGGGGTGGTTCAGGGGTAAAAATGATTATAAGAGTTACAAACAATGATTATAATAATTCATTCATGTGGTTAAAAGGTTTAAAATGGTTTTAAATGGTGGTTGGAATCTTTTATTGATTGGTTTAACAGGGTATAAACTAATTATAAAAGGAAAAGATTCTAACATGAAGAGAAAAGTGGGGCAAAGAAGACATTCTTTTATAGCCATCGATTGTCTTACTCCAAAAGTAAAATTTACTTCTTTCAGTCGTGAAAAACATTCTGGCAACAGAAAAGCCAATTATGGCATCATTGAACCCTGTTTTAGACCAAAAAAGGGCTGGGTTAAGCCATTTTTATCCATTTTAGAACCTTAAATCAGCCATTACTATAGCAATACCTGGTCTAGAGCCTTTAAAACATGTCATAATGTTTGTAAGAGGCTTAGAAACTAGTTAAAACTGTTTTTACTAACATTGTTCTAAATTAAGGGTAGTTTTACCCTCTTGGCAGCAGTTAAAACCACCCTGGTTGGTATTAAAACCTCATCATCCATTGAGTCACAGACCCTGTGACTCAATTCCAGGCCAAAAGTGATGAACTTTTGCGTGAATTTTGCCATCTCATGCCTGTCAGCAAGGAATTTGGGGGTCTGGCTCCCGCTTAGAGCTAGAGTTCCTTTCCCCCCCAATTTTAATCTTTCCAAATTTTTTTTTCCTTTAATTCCTCATCATGTATTACACTTATAATTTACATAGGTAATTCAATTGAATCGTACAGTAAAATACAGTAATTATTGATACCTCATATGTAAATCAAAGTTTGCTTATGTAATACACGCGCACATTTTGACATTTCAATTGAATTCAATTGGAAATACTTCAATTCCTCATAACTTCTAAACTAAACACAACACATCAATTTTAACACAGAAATTGATGGTTAACACCACATGTGGTGTGAATAAGATTAAAGTTTTGAGGATTTTTGACTTTTGTATTGAAAATACTAAAAACTTAATTTAAGCTTATTTAGAGTTGAGTTACAAAAATTTCACTCAGAGGTGACCCCACCTAATTTTTTATGAGGAATGAAATGGTAAAATAATTTTTATATGTTTATTTATTGGATAAAAAGTTATAATATATTCTATATGAATTTTTACCAAAAATATTTTAATTTCATAGCTTTTATTAAAAATTCATTTTTACATAATTTTTACAAGTAAAAATGAATTTTCATAATTTGAATTTTTATTGTAATTTTATTTTTAAATTATAATCAAGTTTTGATTTTCAAATATAAATTTGTATTTTATATTTCAATTTTCTTTTTATAATATAAATAAATTTATTTTATTTATATTTGTATTTTAATTTATCATTTGTGGTCTTTTGGGTATATAGAAATACCTCTAAGGCTCACAATGAAGATATTAGGTAAATTTTTATTGAGGCTTTTGAGCTTGGTATTATAGAAATATTAGACTCTGGATGTAACATACACCCTCATTGAACATCTGTAATATTAATGGATTTTTTGTAACAAATAACCTTAGGCCTTAAAGCAGATTCTTGGAAGTCATATATTAAAAATAAGTCTCAATAATTATGAATAATCCTATGAGCCTTAAAACTTATATAGTGGATAATCTTAAATTAACTCCATGAGGTGGGAATATAGAAAATATTTTAATACCACATGAAATCATTGTGAAAATGTTTGTATTTCTCAATTTCATGTCAAAATAATGGGAATGTGAGAAATACCATGTTATATATACACTGATATTGGTGTTATGCATGTTTTTGGAACTTACAATTATGGTATTCTACATCCAGTTTTGGTAAAACAATAGTGGATATCAGTCTTGAAGCCTGAATTACTATTTTTGACATCAAAATAGCTGAGGGGGACAAAGCACATCAAAGAGAGCCAAGGTACCAAGCTTATATATATCCAAAAGTTCAACAATCCACTTGATACAAATAAAGCTTGAATCAATATATAATTCATATTGAAAATACCATTATAAATCTGATTACATCATACTTTGGTAGGGGAATAGATTTTCACTCAGTTCCTCAACATTTTCTATCTCTAGAATGAGATCCGAAGCCTCATGATAATTTTTCCAAATGAAAGAAAGTTGAATAAATTACTGCTCTTTTTGAAAAATAAAAATATAAAAACTCCATTTAATACCCAGCTTTTTTGATTCTTGATATTAAGTATAGTTTTATTTTGGTTAAATTTTGGTATTCAGGTGTGCATCATATAATGATTAGGAATTAAATTGATTTTTTTTGTTTAGGTTCAAATCTTGATTGATGTGAGTCATTATTTTCAGGGAATTAAAATTCAATTATGTGCTTCTTAAACTTTCTTATGATTATTTACTTCATGAAAATCATTTAAATTGATTTCATAATTTGTATAAACATAGCTTTATGACCATGTTTATATTTCATCATTCATGATTATCTTTTTCCAGTTCTGAATTAGATTCATCAATCTGAAAGATGTTTTAGAAAATATGACTGCATTGTCCTAATTATATTGATTCCTAATTGAAAACAAGAAAAACCAACCATTCTAGAAATTCACTCAATTTTATAAATATGTGGAACTGCATGTAGAGATTGACAATCACATTCAAAAAACACAATTTCTTTTGGCGTGAGATTTGTATACTTAATTTGATATAAGAATAATATAAGATAACTTATGATTATGCTATAGTCCTTCTTTGAAGAATCCTGAAGAGAGAAAAACAAGTAATTCAAGAATTTTGCAAAAACTATGTGTCATTGTGCTCTATTCCAGTTTATCCTAATGAATAATATTCTATTTTATGATGATAATGGATGCAGCTCATATTTAAATAAATAACAGAGTGAAGATTTTGTTACAAGAGGACGTATTATATTTCAATGGATTTCTTGATGAGCTATAATGTAACCATCTCCTTATAAATAAGAACCAAATTTCAAATTTCCTTTCTTTATTGTATCTTTTAGGGGATATCTGATGTTTTTCCTAGTTGGATGTAAGGTTTTTTCAAAGCAGAATATGCTTTGTAAACTAAACTGAACTTAATTGGAGGAGAATTGAATAAGAATCATTAGGATAGATTTTTTTCAACTCACAGATTTATATAAAATCAAATGATCCCAAATAAGTTAAGTTGTGAGTTTTTCCAATTTAAGCTTGAATTCAAGAGTTCCCATGTATGAGTTCTGTGAGCCTTGAGATATATACTACATACCCAAATAGGCCACAATTATCTTAAAAATAAATTTTGAATTATGCATAACTCATAAGTCATGCATATATCCAAAATTCATCATTTTAGATTTCAGAAAAGATGAATAACTTTTTATTGAGTAAGTAAATCCATGGATTTAAGGCCAGATTTGGATTCTACAAAAAAATTCACCTAGGGTAGCTCCATAGAGTGAATAAGCTCAAATTAACTCTTTGAGGTGGTAAAATGGAAAATACTTCAATACCACATCATAAATACCACATAAAAGATCCGTGAAAATTTTTGTTTTTCTTAAATTCACGCCAAAATAATGGGAATGTGAGCAATCCCATGTTACATATACACTAAGAATAGTGTTATGCATGTTTTTAGCACTTAATATCATGGTATTCTTACATGGACCTTTGGTACACCCATAGTGGATATCTCACTTGAAGCTTAAATTTCTATTTTGACATGAAAAATGGGCAAGGGGGACAAAAGACATCAAAGAGAGCCAGCGTACCCAACTTCTGAGGCCTCAGAGGCGTGGGTAGGTCCAAAGCTTGGATCCATCGGTGATCTTGGCCTAATTGGTAAAGTAAAACCTTTTGGGAACTTGGTTACCATGTTACAACTACTGTAAATCTTAAGAAAATAGCAAATAACCTGCTATTTTGACCTGCCGAGGAGGTAAAGAGCTACTTAGACTCCTGTAACCATGTCAATTCTTAATGATTTTCCATGGATAAACCCTAAAAGATTAATTAAAACCCTTTTTGGACTTGTATCCATTGATTTACCTCATAGCAACCAGTGAAACACTAATATTTGCAATTCTACGTAGAAATGAGGTAAAGACTTCAAAAATTCATTGAAGATACAATCCTTAATTAATCTTTCTGAAACTCTCAGGACTAATGGAGAACTGTATTATCTATGGTAAAACCAAAAAGAATTACAGTTTTACTAGTAAAATTGAAAGTTTTACTTACAGTCCATTTTTGACTATTCTACGTGAAACACTGAATCTTCAAAAATTCACAGTAATTACAACCTGTGATGAAATTGGCAATAACATTGATAACTTTGAGAAATCAATGATTATTTTGGAATAAAAGAAGATTTACAGATGTTACTCCTTTTATTCTTAACCATATTAGCGTTGGTAATCACAAAAAAGCATCAATTAAGTAATTATGATAATCTTACGTGACAACAGATGTTGCAATAAATAATCCAAAAAGGTTTATTGCTTTCTCACTCACTGGTTTTTCAGTTTTCTCTATGGCATGCCTCCGTGAGCTGTTGTTGACTTAAAAGAGGCCTCCTCTTGCTGTTTTTTCCACATCATCATCATCTTATAATCATTTAAACCATCATTACCAACAAGTAAGTATTAGTTACAGCTATTCTTAAGTGTTTTAAATCTTTCAGAATCAATCAGAAAGACGTGAAATCATAGAATCCAACTATATATTTTTGTAATACTGTTATAAATCGTTTTGATCCTTAAAATCCACAATTCTACGTCAAATTTCTCTAATTTTAGCTATCAATAAGTTCTTTGGAGTATTAGTGAGTCATTTATCTTTAATTCTTAAAGTTTTTCTCTGGTAATAGTTTTCTTGAAGAATTATCATTATAATTATTCTTGCAAAAGATAATTATATATTAAAATAATCTTATTATTTTAATAAAAGAAGTTTTATTCTTAAAATCTTCTTGTAATTCATTCTTGTAGACAATTACTTGCTCACTGTTAAAATCACCAGTAGTGCTTAACATGTGAAAAAAATAAATTTTTAATTATTTAATTGTGGTTATAATAATATTATATTATTATATTTCATAAGAACAGACACAGTACTGTTGATTAATAGTAATATTATCATCAGATTCATAGTCACATCTTACAAGTTCTATCTCTTAGCCAAAAGAGTTTGGGAAAATCAAATATATCTTGGAGAGAGGTTTTTATTTCCGGGGCTGTGACAAAATTTATAACTATCACCCATCTGGAGGAAATGAGGAGTTTAATTTGCAAGTATTTCTTGAAATCATTTCTCTCTTATCACAAATGAATGAATCTTTTGTAGTAAAAAAGACGATGCATGTGGGCATCACTTTGTCTTTTGATTTTTCCTTTTTTATTTGTCCACATGATAAGAGAAAAATATTCATTAAGTTATTGGGTTTTTGTCCTGAATTTGTTTTTTTTTGTTAATGAAACACCACTGAGTAAACAATATTTCGAACCCGGAGTTTTGAAAAGAAAATTATCTGAGTGATCGAAATGAAATATTTACCTGTGTGACAAACACTAATATTAAATTTTTTTAATTTATTTTAAGAAATCCACCAGTTCAACAATTGTTAAGTTCATTCTTAGTAAGAATAGAAAGAAATCAATTATATGATTACAAAATATTTGTATGGGTCAATTTTAAAAACTAGGAAAATTTTTCTAAAAGATCCAAATACTTACACAATACTAGCAGAATAAACGCTTCTTTTAATGAGGTTCAAATTTTCAGAAATTCAGAATGATAGAGTAATAAATATAGAATATGAAAAAGAATTATTAAGACCAATATCCTAATATTCCTTAGCATTCATTTCTTTAATGAGGGAAAGAATCTCTCTTATGTAAAAAATATGACCAAACTCCTGGGGAAATTAGGTACTACCACAAGGAAGAAATGGGTGTTTTCAAAAAATTTCTTGAATAAAGATCAAATATCACTCAGAATATCCCAGAAGAAGCCAGATTCTGAGAAAATTTTGGTTAAATTTTCCAAAACTTTTTCAAAACAGCCTCTGGGAAGACCAAAGATCTATCAAGCTTAAGATATTTATCAAAGACAAAAGGTGGATTAAATTCACATTGCCAGATAGTTGCTAGGTTTTATTTTCCACACCTTTGAAAGACCGCTTTCCTAAGTATAATTTGATATATTTTTGAGGGAATAATATCATACCGAGTTAGTTCAACGGTAGAACGACCGCCTGAAGGTTGAATATATGGAAATGTACATGTATCCAACTTGAAAGCAGATAACGGAGGTTCGACTCCTTCACTCGGTAAAATTACAAAGCCACGCTATAATATTTAGAATATCCTATTTCTAGAAATAGTGTTCTTTGTCATTTGACCGCGAAAAAGGTCGTCCTCCACGTGTAAAGAGGTTTTCTGAAAAAAAAAATCAAAAAGATATTGAAGTCTCAATGAATTTGTCATATTCAATTTATAGGTTCACCTTTGTATCTTTCCAAAAGTCGAAGTCAATTTTTCACGTAGTAAAATACATTATTCTATTGCACATCGTATTGTGATATTTATGAGTGGATGGCTACTGGAGATATACACTTAAAAAAATATACATATAATATCTATAAATTGAAGGTTTGAAATTTCTACAGAATATGATCGCAGAATTTTTGAGCAAAATGTGTCATCCAGAAATTATACATGATAAAAAAGAAGAAAATCTTTAAATGACTCTGTAAAAGGTCACACAACTGCGAGAAAAGTAAAAAAACTTCTCTCCTTGACATTTCAGTTATAGATTCATCAATATATTAAAGATTTCTCAGAATGACTCTATTTTTTGTTGAATTGAAAGCTCCTGAAGTCAACCTTAGCCGCGCTTTTGGTAAATTGGAATATAATTCATAAGAAATAATAAGGTTGATGATTTTTCCTTCAATAAGCTTCAAATGTTATCTACAGGAACACTTCTTAAACTAGGAGTTTACACTTTAGTCTTCCGAAGATAAAATGAAATATATATTTTTGGAATATCCATAAATGATTGGACTGCAAAAGAAAAACTCTAATCCCATGAAAGCCGTATTATAATTTCATTTCAAAAATGCACTTGGATTAGGAGCTTACCTAATGCACTCGAATCTATTTTAATCCGTTTTGTATAGTTCGTGAGGTAAAAATAGGTTTCAATTTAAGAAATGAATTTGATTCTTTTTATTCAATTTTATTCCTTGAACACGATATAAGAATTTGAATCGGTTTTTTATAAAATTTTTGTTAATTTATAATATCCAAGTTGGTATTAATGGATCACCCCATAGCTGAGCTTCAAAAATCAACATCCAATAAGTGTTATTTTTTGAAATATTGAAATAAAGTGTCTCAGCTTATAAGAGGGAAACTAATTCAAAAATTATCCTTTTTCAATCCTCTAACTAAATATTTTAACCAAACAAGAATCAATAAAAACATTATCTATAAATCCTGGAATGAATTAAATATTACACCATCTTGATGAATTCAAACATTCATTTGTAGCATTATTCAAAGGATAAATAGGCCTAATTCATATTTTCCTTGAATTATCAAATCAAATTGTAAATATTTACTGAATTAAAGTAGTTTTTTCTATTTTTTTCTAGATTGAAACTTTAAATAACTGGGATCTCTTATCAGTATTGGGTCTCTGGAAATGGATGAAATGGGAACGTATTACCGAACTCAATAATGGGCTCTTATCCATTCTTTTAATCCGGCTTTTTCTTCTGTATTGGTGATAATGAATTTTATTTTTATGAATTCTCCTAAGGTTGGAAATGGTGATACTATATTTGATGAGTATGCTTTTATATCCAAAGGTCCAGAAAAATAGGCATTGTGTTATACTATCTATAGGAGCTCTATTTAAAAACTCGGATACTTATCCTTGGATATTCCTAAAAGATGAATGGAATATAATATCTCAGCTTCTTAAAGACACAAAATAATCGTTCAGTTTGCTAGTATACCCATGTAAATATTCATTAAAAACATGTAAGGTCTTATGCATTTTACCAAATAAATTCAACTTTTTCACTCTTTCATGGCCAAAAACGTGCAATTTTTCAGCAATAGGGAAAAAAAGGTGTTTTGATAAAATAAGTTCCATATTATTTTGAACATAATATTCCGATTGATGTTTTTCTGTTTTTTGTGGTGGTTTTTAACTACACACAATCATTCCAATTTCTCAGCTTTATCATTGGGGAACAATGACAGAACACAGAATGTTATACATCTGCATTCTTGAAATTACACCATAAATCAAAAAAACGAGAATCAGATGATATTACAAAACGTATTTTGAGTATTTTCCACAAACGCATCTTCTTTTTATGTTTTACCTTATAATTACATGTTTTTGGACATAAATTGCTAAAACCACATAATTCTTCTATAGAAATCACCTCAAAAATTATCCGATTTTACTGAAGCCATATGTGAAGTTTAAGACACTATCTACCATATTCAAGCCTTATTTGCATTGAAAAGAGGCTTTCCCACCTAGAAAATAAACCCCATCATCTTACCCTCTTATCCTTACATGGTTAAACTGTCTTATATAGAACTAACCCTTAGAGTATCTTGTATAGAGTTTTTTATTTTGATAATTGTTTCCATTACTATTATAGAACAACAGATAATTGGGTAAAGTTCTCCTTTCAAAATACCTATCACCACTATTATTAAATAGTAGAGCCCCTTTCTTTGATCTTGAAGTACTAGATTACTTGTGACAGTCATATTTTAAGTTTGTGATTACTATGATCAAACATTTCTTGTAGCCCATAAGGACATTGGGGCAGACAGGCATTTAGAAACACTGATAACAACTATTTTCTTACACAAGAGATCCCCTTTTTTCAATCTTCAAATAATATTTTACATGTCATATGAATATTCCAATCTTATTAACTATCCTGTAAATTCTTTGCAGACCCAAACTGACATTCAATGCATTTGGTGGTAAATTTTGATTTATTTTGCCTGAAATTACTGCATTTTGAATGATATAGTTGCCCAAAGTAGCAATTGATTGATTTTTTGGTGCTTTTTTGCATGTAGTGAACCATAAAAGTGGATTTCTGTATGATATTATTATTTTATTACAACTGTAGTAATTTTTCTATTTTTTTATATTAAAAACTTAAAATTTTATAAATTCAAATATAGCTTTAATTTCCTTAATTTTGAGCTTATTAAATCAGTTTTTGGTTCATTATTTTGGATGTGACAATTGTTGAATTTAATCATAGTCATCTTTTAAATTTAAAATTCATTTTGTAAAGTTCTATTTTCATCTTAAATCATAAATGATAAGCTAAAAACTATATCCTTGATTAGTTTGACATAAGAAATAATAATTTCAAGTTCTTTTGTATCAATTTTATATTCAAAAACTTTTTTTTCAATCATAAATTTTCTTATAAGTTTGTCACAGGGACTCTTATGGAAGCAAGAGTGGCCTGGCACTCAGGGATCAAGAACTCACTTGAAGGGCTACAAAAGAATAAAGGAATAAAAGAATATATTTATTAAAAGAAGAATAGAAAGAGAAATGGTCAGGATAATAAGAAGCCAAAAGCCAAAGAGCAAACCAAATTAATACTCAATTCACTGTTTTAACCTTTCAGAAATAAAAATGGATTTAATAAAGGATATGACCACTAATATCCACTGACAGGCAAAGAATAAAAGGTGCAAATGACTGACTTAATATTATCAGTATTTACTTTAATTAGGTAAAAGAAAATAATGATAAAAATAAATCCAATATATTAATTAAATGGGGAAAAAGTCTCCAGGTGATGAAAGGTGGCAGTATATGTGAAAAACTGAGAGGAAGATCCTGGAAGGTGAATCATCCAGCTGTATTGCCTGAATTGGGTTAATAAAGCTCTGGCCATCTTGAGAACGGAGCTGTGTTATTGAATTCCCACAGTAGAATATGAATTGGCCCAATTGGGCCAAGGACATACAGGTACAATTGATTTCTGCCTGTGTGGACTGATTGAGTTGTCCAAGGAGTATTGAGGTACTTGCTGCCTTTAAAGCTGATTGAATGATGCATACCGTCTGAGAATAGCCCTTGAAATAATCCTGAAAGAACTGCCAACCCAACTCCTGCAGGGCCAGGTGGTTGGGGTCCTGAAATGGTCTTCTGATAGTGGCCATGGATTGCCAGACTGATGAGCTGAAGAGTCCTTGTTCAAAATTGGTGATGGATTTTGGGACCTTGATTTGGGAGCATGGAATTGGGTCCTGAAAATGTCAGCACTGGATTGCTGCACAAAAATGGTGCATAATGGTATATAATACCATACATGCACCACTCCTGCATGGACGAATGGGAACTCTTCCCCTTGAGTTGGGGGGAAGAGTGGATTTGAGCTGAGCCGGTGGCCTCTGGGGGCTACCACAGGCCATGGCTGAAAATGGGGCACAGGTGGTCCTTTGGGTTCTTGGCTAAAAGTGGTGCATTTGGGTTCATGGTCAAAAACTGGCTCAGGTGTGCCCACTTGTGGTTTGGGACCCACCTGACCTTGGGGGCTAGTGGACTGCCCCCTTTGGCCTCATTGGATTAGGCTGGAAGGGGCCTAAAGGGCCCATGAACCGCGGGCCGTGGCCTACGGAATGCAAACCATGGCATATGGGCCGTGGGCTGTAAAAGCCGTAGGGGGCCTCAATGGGCCAAAAAGGCCATTTAGCCCAAAACCCCCCTAATATAAGGGGTTTGGCCAAGAGGACTGATGGTTTCTAGAGGGTCCATAGACCCCTGGAAGACTGAAAGGACCCCCAGGCCCCAAAACAAAGACAGAGTCCTGGGGGTTGGTCAGGTGAAAATTGGCCAGGGAAGCCAATGATGGCAGGATATGGCCATAGGAAAAAGGTGTTATGACCAAAAGGCCATAGAGCACCAGAGGGGGCCAATTTTTTCTAAAAGTTATGGTGTGACTAATTGGCCCCAACTTGGTTTCAGGCTGGGATTGAAACAACACCAATTGAGGAGGGTCATTCTTTGTGGTTGTGACAAAATTATAAATTATAGGCCAAAGTTTCTTTTTATTTTTTTGATGTAAAAAATGAATACTTTCAATTTTTTGGAGAAATTGATTTGTTTTAAAATGTCAAGCTTCTTTTTCAGCTTGAAATTATACTTGAAAGTTATTTTTCTTTTATCTTGAGATAAAAAGATTGATCACTTAATTTTTTTGGGATGTTTTTACATTCAAAATTTGTTTTTATAAATGAACTTTAATATGAGTTATAAATTATAGCTTAGATATATTTTTATTGTATTTTTAAGTAAAAAATATCAACATCAAAAAGAGGTAGCATAGAACCTGAGGCGATTAATGAGCTTCAATGGGAACAACCCCCAGTGCTTAAAATAGGTCTGTAATTTGTCCAAATACGTGAGCTTCCATACATCAGGATAAAAGCTATTCTTTATCAAAAATTGAGACTGTGTTGATTGCTTGAGGAAAAATCTACCCTGGAATATTTGTGATGGAACTGGTTGGAATAATCCTCCCAAGAATGATGGTTGAAATAAAGGATTTTGTTAGACATCTGTATTGGATTAGTGTAGTTGTTCAGGTTGTATTTAAGTAGTTTTGAAGCTTGAAGAATGATGTGAGGATACCTCTTTAATATTCCTGGAAATGAAACTTGCAAGTAATCCCTTGGTGGTATACTTGCATTTGAATCATACCAATACTTTATGAATGAAATTATTTGTCTTACCCAAAACAAATCCACTTTAGCCCTGATTGTTGCTCTTGAAAAATTGTTTGTTGAAGGCTGGAAGAGTATTCAGAATTGAACTATTGTCCCTTGAAACTGGCAAGATTTGATTTCTGACAACAAAATATATATAATGGTGTATGAAACAATTTATAGCACTTTGGAATATTGAAGGAAAAAATTGACCATAGTTATTCCAGAGTGTTTCCCTAGAAAATGGGAAAAAAATTCACTTGAATGTATTCAGGGGCTACTAAGTGTTTTGGTTGATGTTTGTATTTTCATCCAAAACAAGTTCAAAAGAGCTTCAAACTGCATTTTTTCACAAATTTGGGCATATTTCCCTTATTTGATTCTCAAATGGGGTAAAACTGCATCATGAACCAAAAAGAACAAAATGCATAAACCTTAATTTGCAGCCCAAATAGGGAAATAAAGACATTTGGGAGAAAGTTTACTCGTTTCATCGGAAATCCACGAAATTACCCAAGAACAGCCTTGAGTTGGTGAAGGGTACAGGGTGACCCCAGATGATCAATTGACCAGTTTGGTCAAATTGGGAAAGTGTAATGGCTAAGGAAAAATGCCTATAAAATGGATATTCAGTAGAATTCCTAAAATTTGATACAAGGGGAGCAATTATCTATTTTTGTGATGAGTACGTATTGTGGTAATTGATTCCCTCCTTTTGAGAAAATTATTGAGAACTTATTTGAACCTTGTTTTTATCAATCTATAGTAAGCCGAAATTTTTTTTTTGAAGTGAATTGTTTCAGTTTTGATTTAAGAGCTCTATTCCGATTTACTTGATCAAAAGATATCCCTTAATTAAAATCATTAAAAAGGTAAAAAAATCTAGTATTCCATGAAATGAGCTATGGAAAATTAATGCAAACCCTGGCTAGTTATATTTCATTAAAAGTCAATTTCCAAGTTAACATATCTTCAAAATAGCTTTATAACCGATTATTCATATGCAGAATTATGTAGAAAATTCTTATACTCCTTCCATCCAACTCATTTCGAAGGAAATTCTATCTCAAGATTGCTATAAAAAACGTTTTTTTCTACCCGAAAAGTATGCTTTTTTTGGTCGGTTTGGTCTTCTATCCCAAATCTTTTCTTCAAAAATCGGAAGTGATAGGTATCTCTGAAGGTAATAAGATGAAAATAATATATCGATCGCCTGCGGAGAGCGTAAAACACATGAGCACAGTAATGTAAAAATTCCGTGTGAGACATCTTCAAGTAGAATATAGGGGATAATTCTAACATGAATCATGGGAATCAGTATGAATATTGATTATATTCACTTTTTCAATCCAAGATATCGAATTTAACTGCAGTTTTTAAACACCTTTCCCATGGTATGTATTCAAGGAACATAAATCCAAGCTATATACTGATAGTTAATTACTGAAAAAGGCTTCTAGAAATGCTGGAATAATGATTTGCTTTCTCTTGAACAATTCTATCATGGGGAGGCATAGTATTCCTTGAAAATTTGCACTTTTTTAATTCAAACTATGTATTATTAATATCTCAATTATTTTTAATTGGAATACACTATATAAACACAAGGCCGTACTGCGAATTTCATTTTCAATCACAGAAATTGATCCTTCCATGAAATTCTAGCCTATATCTCCAAAATCTGTATTGTATTACAATACAAGGCACTGTCTCCCCGTGGTATATCGCATGACTGTTAATATGAAATCATGAGGTTGGGGGTTTCAATTTATCCCACTTTCTTAACATACCATTGTTAGAAATTCCTTTTCATAGGCTGAAACCCTACCTTCTCAGGTCCAGAACTATAGGAAACCCCCTCAAAAAAAACTAAGCTCCCGGTTTGGGAGAAACATAAAATGGGAAGGATTCTTCATGGAAGTAAAATCTAAATAGTTATTTTAATCCTTCTGGGTGAAACTAGTTTTAAGAAAAGCATTCAAATGAGATTTCATGAAAGAAAATTCCCAATTTATTTTTTTTTCTCCTATTGAAATTACTGACCCAAACGTCTTGGGTAAGAAACTCACGGATAACCCCTCTCCCAAAATTTCCTTATTGCTAGTAATACCATAAAGTCCAACCTAAAAGCTCTTTCTTGTTTATTATATATACTGAGTGTCTCCTTCTTATTTTTCTATGGAAATGGAAATAAACTTAAGCTTATAAAACCACCCCTATTTCAAAACAAGAAGGGTGGCATAAATTATTTCCATTAAATCTGTGTAATAGCCTTTCCCCAGTGGTTGTTTAAGGAAATTCTAGCCTGAAACCAATTCATAGCCAATTGGCCATGCCATCATTTTATGGCCAAATGGCCCCTTTTGGTGTTTAATAGCCTTTGGGCCATATCCACTTCTTCTGGCCACTAATGGCCTCAGGCCATATCCTGCAGCCATTGGCCTCCTTGGCCGATTCCCCACCTCACCAAACCTCAGGCAAATACACTTATTTTGGGCCTGGGGGTTCATTCTGTCTTCCAGGGGCCTCTGGCCCCTCTGGCCACCTCCAGGGCCTTTGGCCCACCCCTTTTGATTAGGGGGTCTATCGCCTAAATGGCGCAAAAAGGCCATTTAGGCTCACTTAGGCTCTACAGTCCATGGAGCGTGAACTGTGGCACCCATTAGGCCCCTTTTGAGCTAACTAAAATGAGGGAAGCCAGTCGCACCCAATGCCAAGTGGGCCCACCTCACCTTTTTATTCGGAAATTTTCCAGAATACCCAAAATGGTGATAAACCTCAAGGAACAACATTTTGGCCCAAGGGTGCAAGGGACTCAATTTGGTCATAGTGGCCATATTCCCTCAAAACTTCAACCATGGCCTCTGGAAGTCACCATAGGCCCCCTGTCACTTTCATAAAGGTGTTTCCCCTCATGATCAGGGAAACCCCTGACCCAACTCGATGGATCCAAGTCTGCAGGATCCAAGGTTGGTCCATATTTGGTATTTAATACCATTATGCACTGTTTTACCTCAAAAGTCTAATGGTGATGGTTTCAGGAGCCACTTATGTCATTTCAACTAAAGCCCAGAAATTCAGAACCCATTTTGAAAGGAAGACTTTTCAGGCATTCAGTCTTGCCATCCATGATGGGTAGCAGAAGACCATTCAAGGGCCCCAACCACCTGGCCCTGCATGAGCTAGGTTTGTATTTCATTTCAGGATTATTCAAGGGGTAATTTCAAGAGTTTATCAATAATTCAATCAGTTTTCAAGGGATCAAGCATTTCAGTATTCCTTGGACAACTCAATTAGTTCATACCCACTTTATTCAAGCAACCTGTATGGCCTTGGCCCTTTTGGCAAATTCATATTCCACTGTGTAAAGTCAGTCCCACTTTTTGATTCTCAGGATGGCCAGCTCTGTATTGACCCAAAACAGCCAATACAGCTTGGTGATCAACCCTCCAGGATCAGTCTTTCAACTTCTCACATATATTGGCCACTTTTCCTTCACTGGGGACTTTTTCAACAGTTATTCAATATATTGGATTTATCTTTATCCTGATTTCCTTTTTAACTTATTGAAGTAAATACTGATGATCTTAAGTCAGTCATTTCCACCTTTTCCCTTGCCTTTTTGTGGATATTGGTGGTCATATCCTCTACTAATTCCATGGTTATTCCAGGTCGGTTGAGAAAGTGAATTGGGGATTCATTTGAACTGCTCTTTGGACTTTGGCTCTCTCTTACTATCTTTGGCACTTGGCATATCTTCTATTGCCTTAATTTTCCCTTAAAGAGATATACTGTTCTTTATTTATTTATTCCTTTGGAGCCCTCCAAAGGAGTTCTTTAGTACTGAGTGCCAGGCCACTCCTGATTTCACCAAGAGCCCCTGTACCAATCTGCTTAAAATTACTCCTTATAAAAACCTTTTGACTTGTTCACTTATTTTCTGTAGAAAACTAGCATTATTGGTATTATTCCTCACTTGAACATCTCTAATTTGTTCTCTTGATTTTTCCACCAAGAAAACTTTTCCAGGCAGAGTAATCAAGGACACTCCTGCCCTGTTAACCATGCACTGAGGCTTCTTTAAAATGACATCTATTAGGTGAATTATCCTTGTACCTGTTGTTTTTCTACACCCCACTGTTTTTTTGATCTAGTTTCTGTCCACCTGTCAGCCTGTGACTCAAAAGCAGAGCTTAAGCATGACAGCCAAATACCATAAATCAATGGTATAGCCAAGATACCACCAAGACATGGAGCTGAGCCAAATCAGCTCAAAGGGTATCAAACAAAAGACAAAACTCACCTCTTTTCAAATATACAAGTCCAATCACCATAGGACAAAGAATGACAGAGTTATTCCTGCTCAAGGTTGTAGCTGAGCATAAACCTTAATTTTGACCTTCATCCAAAATACAGAGGAAGAGGCTTAAACCCATCAAATGGGTATTCAAAATAAAGCTCTAAGCTAGGGCTATCCAATGGTACCAGCCAAACTGAGCTAGAGCCAGTATTACAAAAAGTTATGGCCAAATTCAGGCCAAATAAGGGTGAATAAAATATTCACCACCCATCTAACTTCAACAGTTTTAGTTTGAGACACCTAAAGTGGGGTCTTTTTGGAAAGAAAACAATTGAAGCTATTGGATGGTGCCATTCATTTCCCCATATTCCTTCTAGAACAAAAGTTATAAGGCAAACAAGCCCAATACAGCTTTTTTCCTAAATCATGCATATGGACAAAAATCATGTACATGGCATAGCTTTGCCATATTTAATGATAACCATAACAAATGAGGAACCATTGTGTATGACACATACAGGGATACACACTAAACAATCTTTCAGGTCAATATCTCAAAAACTGACAATTTTATGGCTGTTTCAAGGTCAAAATCCCACAGTTTTCCCATTACAGCCTTACCATGGGATAATATCCCATAACTATGTTTATAAGGTGTCATATAGACAAAGAAACTTGGCTTTACTTCAATAAATTATATTTCATTCAATACTGGGGTCCCATACAGGTTCTGTACAGCATTCTACATGTCATACATGTCAGAATCAGGCTATGTGGACCCCAGATGAAAGGTTTCACCCTGTATTGGTAAAAACTTCCCAGATGTGGGCTCAAAGCCACATCTGAGCCCAATAAAGGCTATATAGGCCTTTTGCAAACCACAAGCCTCCCCCAGAGAGTGAAAATTATTCACTTCCTCTATGTGAAAAGGTGTAGAAGCCTTTTCACCCCATTTCAGGATAAAGGCAGGCCTTTTCACTTCCAGAAAAGGAATCCCCATCCTTCTCTTGAATTCCTACATAGTACAACTGTAAAAAACAGCTATACTCTTGGAAAATAAACATTTTATATTATAAATCATAGTATTGTAGTCTTTACTATTGTAACCCAACAAGTAAAGCTGCACTCTGGCCTTTCAATAACGTTCATCACCACTGATTCTCATTAGTAAAGCCCTTTTTATCTTTAATTAGACAGTTTTTAATACTTTTATCCATGTCATAGTCATAGTTCAAGTTTTGAAAAGCCTTATTACATCTCTATCATAGACTCAGCCTGACACCACCTTTACGTACCTCATTGTCCTTTGTCGTTTTTTTTGAATTCTTTGTTAGTTAATCTTGTTCCCTTTAGTTCCAAAATTATGACATCTCATACCCAATTAATTAGCTTTATTAACATTATCCTGCCTTTTTACTTTAACCTTTAGACTTGATTGTTTCAGCTTCTGAATATTGGAGGAGCTGTAACAATAATATCAATTATTAGAAGGATTTTGCTTACAAACAAGGTAAAATATTGAAAACAAAATTTCTGTTAATCTTAAGTTACTTTTTACTAGAATCTATATTCATGTAAATTAATTAATCCATAATTTACTAGTATATCAATACTTTCCAAATTAATTAGATGGCACTTTCTCCTTTCATAATTTCTATTACTACTCCTATAAAATTTTCTATTACTCTACAAATACTTTTTACTTTCAACTAAGACTACATCTTCCACATGCTTTTCATGGATATTCCCCACAATTTTTAAAAGTCCTTAAAGGATTATAATACTGTGTTTCTATTTAAAACCAACTGCCTATTGAGTTGTCCTCAAATAATCATGTTTTTTACTTCTTATATTTCTTACTGTCCCGGGTTTTCTGTTGTCTCTCCTGTTCCCATTTGGTGACCAAGAATAATATAGTCCTGTCTTCAACTTAATACAACTGAATTTCACTTTGTAAAAGGAATTGTTTTATGAAAATACATGAAGGCAATAATTCTACTTCACAAAAGGTCTTACTAAGGTCTTATAGACATTAAAATAAAAACTGCAAGGAGTGAAATTTAGACTGCTATAGACTTTGTTTCATTGATAACAATTTTTCAGGGGAATTTTGAGATAACTATCATGAGCTCGGCCATTCCTTCCAACTATGAATGATTATACATTGAGGATGAAAGCAACCAACATGTTTACACAACTGTGATTTGTGCTTTTAATATGCCTTTTTGTGAACAGCTTTAAGTTCTAATTTATCATCTTGTAATTCCTGTTTGTTTCCTCTTATCCAATGCATGATTATCAAGGATTGCTGAATGTTTGTTTTATCATTTGGTTTTATGAAACAAATTTCAACTACTTTTATTTATGCATAAAAATCCAATTCTTGAGTATGACTTTTGAAAATATTTCATTCCATTTTGAATCGCAAGGTTGATTACAGGCAAAGGTGGTAATTTATAATCCTTACTTATTGATAAAATTGAGAGATATATCCTTGAAGAGGGTTAGGATCACCATTTCTAACCTTGTTGAGTTTTGGTCCCCTTGTGGAACATCAATGGGACAGTTAGAAAGTTAGTCCTCTGCACAAGAGAGTGGTAAATCCAAAAAAATTCTATTTCTTTCTCCAATGGAGGTGATTTCAGTGTGTGTGTTTCATAAAGGGACTGGAAGATATGAATTCCTATTGCTAAGAAACAAATTGGTAGAAGAACTATTGTATGCAATATTTTGTTCAAAGTTGTGATTGACTGTGATATCTTATTAAGGTAAAACAGAAATTGTTATATTTAATACTGATGAGTTTTGACTTATAATTTTAAATGAAAGCAAAATTTTACAAATAGAGTGAAGATTGTTTCAAATCCCAAAATTTTGATTCCTCAAATTTGAGGAATACAATGAAACATATTTGTAATTCTAAAATGAACTCAAAATACATGAGTAATACTTTGAGGCGCATTCGCAAAAAAATTAATTTATGAAAGAGGATCTGTGTTTTGATAAGACTCATCTTTTTTATTGATTTCATAAAACTATTGTACAAGGATCTATATATGGGAGGAAAGTGGAATCAAAAATGATTATCTGACTAAAAAAGGAATTATATCAAAATCTATTTATTAATTTCAGTAATTAACCATGAAATCATGGAAAGCCATAAAAAATAAGACAGTATTTATGGTGGCTTTATTATGTAGATCCAAGACTGGCTCACAATATTGATTAATTGTATTTTCAAGCCATCCTACACTAAAAAGCAGTACCAAACACTGTGCCAGCTCTAGCATTTTGGTAACATGGGTACACAATAGTCTTTTTGGGAAAAGAAGATTTTTTGATAATCTCACGAATGTAGGCCTTTGTTTGCTTCCAGAGGGGATTTTGAGGTGTTGCCTCTGGGACTGTAAAAGAGGATACTTCAAGAAATTTTGATTCACCTTTTCCTCAGCTTTTTCCCCAATATCTTGAGAAGGCCATTAAGCCATGAATATCATCTACACAGATTAATGCTGAGATATGGTAGCATTGCCTTACTTGACCCATATTAGAATGTTATTCTTATAAATAGTAAAGGTTCTTTTTGAATTACTTTGAGTCATAGGGGATCCATTATATTTTTACTTGAGTGAAGTTTTGAATCAAAAAGAACAGTATCATATGGAATCCATAGATATAAAAGGGAATAATCAGAAGCTAGAATATTAAGTATTCCATCACTTCTTGGCTGCCAATAATTGGTTTCATGTCATTTCATGAAGCAGAATTGTTTTGAGCTGAGGTAGAAAACTAAGAAATCAATGGCCACTTTTTGAACTACAAGAGGATCACGTGGGGTTATATGACCAGTTTCAAAGCTTTCAGTCCTCATGAAATTTCACACTTCAATTGAGATGAATTCTATTATTAAGCTTTCCCGCAATTTCTTCTGGTTCAGGCTGGGAAAAAGTAGATCATAGACCAAATTGAAAAGTGGATGTGGGATTTGGGAATTTCATGCATCAAACTGATTTCCAATGTCAAAACTTGCATATTTCAGGAATCAATATCATAAAATGGCTATGATTTCTTGGGTGAGAATATGTCCAAGCCAAAATATTTTCATTTGAATTTCAAGCTTAATGAATATAGGAACTACTCAAGTATTTGGCAGCTAAACAGAGGAATGCAGGGCAATAATCCCTTGATAAACAATTATTGATTCAATAATTTCGGAATTTATTCCATTAGGGAGTCCATAATAAAAATATAGGCAGGGAATTTCTTGTATGTTCTCCCAAAGGTATATCTCAATATGGGCCTGAAACAGTTTAAATATTGAGAAATGAAGGGATTTTTAATTAATATTCCTTGATTCAAAATGCTGGAATGTGAATCCATGAGTCAAACATTTTGATTCAGGAAGGGTAGCCCTATTAAGGACCATAAATGATTCTTGATTACTTGATTGAGTGTCCCTTGGAGTGGAAATCATGCTATTTTCTGTTTTAAGCATTTAATAACCTTTTTCTTCATTGGTTTTGAAATGGGGGTATCCTTTTTATTGCTTATTTATAAGCTAAGGTTATTTTTTGCGATGTGAAATAGAGTGTCACTAATTTGTGACTTGGGATAATTTAGAGCATTATTCCTCCCAATTTAGTTAAACCAGATGAAGTGGCTGAATTAATATCTAAATTGTATGAATTCTGTTTTGGACATTTAATATTGTTTTATTTAGCAGCTGAGTAATATAATGATGGAGAAGAATGTTAGTTTAATATTAGAAGAAACATTTTTCAAAAAAAAAGGTAGCAAATTGAAGAGCAAGCTCCCCTAAAATACAAGGGAAAATGAAAATACCTAATGAGATTATACAAATGAGGTTTGATCCTTTTTTTTGGCATGATTACTTGATGAAGATATTTGGTAAATTTTTATTGAGGCTTTTGAGCTTGGTCTTATAGAAGTATTGGACTCTGTATGTAGCATACAGCCTCATTGAACATCTGTAATATTAATGGATTTTTTGTAACAAATAACCTTAGGCCTTAAAGCAGATTCTTGGAAGTCATATATTAAAAATAAGTCTCAATAATTATGAATAATCCTATGAGCCTTAAGACTTATAGAGTGAATAATCTTAAATTAACTCTATGAGGTGGAAATATGGAAAATATTTTAATACCACATAAAATTATTGTGAAAATGTTTGTATTTCTCAATTTCACATCAAAATAATGGGAGTGTGAGAAATACCATGTTATATATACACTGATATTCATGTTATGCATGTTTTTGGAACTTACACTTATGGTATTCTTAGATCCAAATTTTGTAAAGTAATATTGGATATTAGTCTTGAAGCCTGAAATAATATTTTTGACATCAAAATAGCCGAGGGGGACAAAACACATCAAAGAGAGCCAAGGTACCAAACGTATGAGGCCTCTTAGGTGTGGATAGCTCTGAGGGACTTATTAATGGCTGTTCATGGCCCAATTAGGATACGAAAACCTCTTGGGAGCTTGGTTACCAAGTTAAATTCTGCTTAATGTCACAGGGGCTCTCTTGGAATACAAGAGTGGACTGGCACTCAGGGATCAAGAGCTCACTTGGAGGGCTCCAAAAGATGATAAGAAAATACTACGGAATATATTTCTTAAGCAGGAATAAGAGAGAGGACAAACATGCCAAAGATAAAAGAGAATAATAAGAAGGAAGCCAAAGGCCAAAGATAGAAGAGAAGCCAAAGGCCAAGAAGCCAACCAAGTGAATCCTCAATTCACTGTTTCAACCTGCCAGAAAGAACAATGGAATTAGTAAAGGATATGACCACCAATATCCAATGACAGGCGAGGAAAGAAAGAATAATAAGGTGCTAATGACCAACTTAAGATTATCAGTATTAACTTCAATAAGGTAAAAGAAAATAAGGATAAAAATAAATTGAATATATTAATTAACTGGGGAAAAAGTCCCCAGGTGATGAAAGGTGGGCAGTATATGTGAAAACCTGAAAGATTGATCCTGGAAGGTGAATCAATTACTGTATTGTCCCAATTATGAAATAAAGTTCTGGCCATCTTGAGATTTGAACTGTGATGGAATTCACACAGTGGAATATGAAATGGCCCAATTGGGCCAAGGCCATACAGGTTGATTGAATGAGGCTTGTACGGATGAACTGAGTTGTCCAAGGAGTATTGAAATACTTGATGCCTTGACAACTTATTTAATTGATGTAATACCTCTTGAGAATCGCCCTTTTTAATAATCCTACATAATGTACCAACCCAACTCCTGCAGATACAGGTGGTCGGGATCCTTGAAGAGTCTTCTGATTACTGCCATAACTTGTCAGACTGATGAGCTGAGATAATCCTCCTTCAAAATGGGCGTTGGATTTTGAGACCTTGATATGGAATGATGGAAATAGGTCCTGAGAATGTCACCATTGGATTTCTGAGCAAAAATGGTGCACAATGGTATATAATACCATATATGCATCACGCCTGCAGCCTTGAGTATGGATGGTATGAAGGAATGCAAAGAATTCCCCATAGGTTGAGGGGAAGGCTGACTGAGCTGATCTGGTGGCCTCTGATGGTTTCCAGAGGCCATGGCTGAGATATTGGTCCATGGTGGTCCATGGCCAAAAATGGGTCCTATGGGATTTATGGCCAAATTGGTGTCCAGAACGTTTTTTGCCAATTTTAGGTCCAAGGGATTGATGACCAATTTTGGCTCAGGTGGGTAAGAATGTGGGTGGGACACACCTGGCCTTGGGGGCTAGGTGGCTGCCCCCTTTGGCCCCTTTTGGCCTCATTGGATTAGGCCAAAAGGGGCCTAAATGGCCTACGGACCATGGACCGTGAATCACGGCCCACAGGCCGTAGGAGCCATAGGGGCCTAAATGCCCCAAAAAGGCCATTTAGGCCTAAAC
The DNA here is from genome assembly GCA_023105745.1 of Austropuccinia psidii. Lineage (NCBI taxonomy): Eukaryota > Fungi > Basidiomycota > Pucciniomycetes > Pucciniales > Sphaerophragmiaceae > Austropuccinia > Austropuccinia psidii. The sequence continues at coordinate 26,257,267 of JALGQZ010000002.1, forward strand.
CCCCCTAATGAAAGGGGGTGGCCCAGAACCAAGGATGATGGCTAGGGGTCCTGGAGACCCCTGGAAGACAAAAGGACCCCCCAGGCCCAAAATCAAGAGTGAAAGCCTGGGGGTTGGTGAGGTGGAAATTGGCCAAGAAGGCCAATGATGGCAGGATATGGCCATTGGAATGGGCTATGGCATAAGAGCCATAGAACACCCCAGGGGGCCAATCGGCCATAAATGATATGACATGACCAATTGGCCCCAACCTGGCTCCAGGTTACATTTCCGCAACCATCAAGGAGGAGGGTCCAACTCATTGTTGTGACAGTACCCCCCTACCTTGAATGGTGAGCTCCTCAGCACCAAGATAAGGTAGAAGCCTGTTGAGGCTGTTAAGACGGATTGGACAGAGGGATTCCAGAGGTATTTGAATCTTGCAAAGAAATTTTGAGCTGATAATGATGTTGGCATATGAATTGAGGTTGACGTAGTATTTGCTTACATCAAAAAAGAGTAGAATACCCCTAAAGGTGCATACCAGGAGTGGGACTTACTTTTGGTAATTCCTCTCCCCACCAAGCACCATAAAAAGATCAAGCTTTTGAAGAATTGGGTCCTGGCTTGTCAGGATATAAACAATGGAAATCTTTGACAAGTTCAGGACAATTATTGAGGTTTTTGGCTGGTTCCCAAGTGGATCTTTCTGGGTCTTGACTGAAACCTTTCCATTCCACCAGATACCATAATTTTCTTCTCTTGAGCTTTAAATCCAGTATTTGAGAGACTTCCCATTCCTCTTGAGATATGGAAAACTGGGTGGATAGATTCCCATTGAGATGGAAGCTTGAGGTGGTAAGCATTAGAACTGACTTTTTTCAATATTGGAAAAGGACCCAACCATCTTTCGGATAGTTTTTTGGTGGGTCTGGTTGATTTAATATTCTTAGAAGAAAGCCATACCATGTCACCAGGATTGAAAACAGTAGGACTTGCTCTACCTTTATCTGCATACCTCTTCAACCGGTTTATGGCAGCTTCAAGTTCTCTCTTGACATTTGCTGTACTGATTGGATTTTTGTTGATAAATTTCCAGAAGGAGTATCTTGAGTGATGTCAACTGAATCAAATTGTGGATCTCTTCCATAAACAGTGAAAAACAGTGATTGTTTTGTTAAAGAGTGGTCAGAATTATTGTAGGCTAATTCAGCCAGAGGGAGCCAGGTGTTCCAATCATCTTGATGATAACTGAAATACATCCAAAGATACTGTTCTAGTATCTGATTTACCCTCTCTGTCTGTCCATCAGTTTCTGGATGGTAAGCAGTTGACAGATCTCTTGAAATCTTGAGCTGCTGACAAAGATTGGTCCAAAAAGAAGAAACGAAGAGCAAACCTCTATCACTGACAATGCTTGATGGAAGGCCATGCTTTGAACAGATATTCTTGATGAATAAATGGGCCAAATCCAGGGAAGTGATTGAAGACATTGTTGGAATAAAAACCACCATTTGTGAGAATCTTTCTACCATGACCAGGATTGAATCAAAGGAATTGGACAGCCGCAGTTGAGTGATGAAGTCCATTGAAAGACAAATCCAAGGACCATTTGAAATTGGAAGAGGTTTGAGGAATCCAAACTTCTTATGATGAATATTCTTGTTTCTTGAGCACTAATGACAGGATGAAACATAACCCTTGATAAATTGAGTCATGCCGGACCAGTGGAAATCCCACTTGACAGGTTTGAGAGTTTTCTCTTGGCCAGGGTGGCCAGCTAGAGGAGAATCGTGACGCTTCTGAAGAATACTAAGTTGAATTGTGGAGTAATTTGGGACTACCACCCAATCTTTGAAGAGAAGAAGTTGGGCAGAGGAATCAAGAGAATAATCTTGGACAGATTTACCTTTACCCAAATCTTCAAGGATACTTCTGTACTGAGTATCTTGCCATAATTTCTTCTGGATTGAATCAATCAAATTTGAAAAAGATTCCACCTTGACTGAAAAATACTTTGAGGGTTGAACTTCATCTTGCTTAATGATTTGTTGAAAATTCATTGGATTCTTGCTGATGAAATCCTCCCCCCTCTCCGGATAAACGTTGTCCCAACGTGATAAGGCATCTGGAAGAGTAGCTAGGCCGCCACGGCGGTAAGTGATTGAAAAATGAAACTCAGAAAGGAATTCAGCCCAACGGGCTTGATGGCAAGTGAGTACTTTGGAGGTCATGAAGTATTGAAGGGAAGAGTGATTGGTGAGAAATTCAAAAGGGGAAGACAGTGAAAGAAAAAAGCCCTCCAGCGCTTGAGAGCCCAGACTATTCCAAGGAGTTCCTTGTCATGAATTTCATAATTGGGTTCTTCTGGGATAAGCTTGCGGCTGTCGAATGCAATGGGATGTTTTCCTGAGTCAGAGACCTGACTCAGTACAGCGCCCAAAGCATAATCTGATGCATTGGTCTCTACAATGGTGGGTAGAGAAGGATTGAAGTGGGAAAGGATTGGAGCGGTGGTGAAGCCCTCTTTGAGTTGGTGAAACTGACTGAGAGCTTCCTCCTTGAGGGGAAAACATGAATCTTTCTTGAGGAAACTGGTGAATGAACTGAACTTCTTTGAATAATTATTGATGAAACGGCGGTAGAAATTGGCGAAGCCAAGGAAGGATTGGAGAGCATTGAGGTTTCTTGGAGGCGGCCAATTGAGAATCTGCTGGACTTTTGCTTGGTCCATCTTGAGGCCTTCAGAAGAAACTACATAACCAAGATATTCCACACTTGAAACATGAAACAGGCATTTGGACACCTTAGCAAAAAGGTTATTGGCTCTGAGTCTGGAAAGAACAGTGGAAACATGAGTGACATGTTCTTCCTCAGATTTGGAAAAGACCATAATTTCATCCAAATAAAGCACAACATAAACATCGAGAAGATCTTGAAAGATATCATTGACAAGATTTTGAAGCGAAGAAGGAGCATTGGTGAGCCCAAATGGCATAACCAAGTATTCATAACTGCCATATTTAGCTCTAAAACAAGTCAAGTGTTCATCACCCTCATTGATTCTGAGCAGGTTATATGCACCACACAAATAAATCTTGGAGAAGATAGAAGAACCATTAAAAACATTGAGAAGCTGATTCATAGGAGCAACAGGATACTTGTTCTTCCTAGTAACAGCATTGAGCTTGCGGTAATCAACACACAAACAGAGGCCACCATCTTTCTTTTTGACAAAAACAATGGGTACTCCTGTTGAAGAGGAGCTTGGCCAGATGAAACATTTGTCTACATTCTCTGAAATGTAGGCACTGAGTGTATCTGACTCTTGTTTGGATAAAGAGTAGATCACCCCAACTGGAGGTAGAAACCCCACCAGCTCAATATGATGATCACAGGCGCAGTAAGGAGGAAGTTTTTCTGCTTTCACCTTGGAGAATACATCCAGGTATTGGTGATAGACAGAAGGAAAAACCTTCATCACGGTTTCTACTTCTTCTGACTCTTCCTCTTCATCCCACAGCTTCTACAGGGAGGAAGGTCCATATTCCCAAATAAGAGATTAAGTGAAGATACAGAATTATCTTCTCCAAAATCTTGAATCTCTTTGAAGACTTCATCTCTAGGAGATAGTAATGACTGTGGGGAATTGAGGCAAGGAATATGGACAGAAGATGGAAATGATGCTGTTCTAGAATCACCAACCAGAGCTGCACATGATTTGGAAGAAGAAAAGTCATTACGGAAAGATTTAGAAGGATCAGAATAGTCCAAATGATCAGGATTAAAGCTGATCAGCCCTTGCCTCCAATCAATAGAAGGATTAAAATGATTGAGAAAGTCAAAGCCCAATATGAGGTCTTCTCCCTTGGGAGTATCAATGACTAAAAAGTCCCATTCAAAGCTTGGGAAGGAAGGGAGCTCAACCATATATTTAGCATGGTGAGTCACAAATAAGGAAGGGGACTCAGAGGATTCCAAAATGATAAGAGGAATCTTCTCTGGAAGTTCTGATGTAGTCAATGAGTACTTGTGAACAAACTGCTTTGCAATAAATGAGTGTGTAGCACCAGAATCAATGAGAATACTGTAAAAAACATCAGAAATAGAAGAAAAAACAAAACATTTAAGAGAATTTTTGACACCAGTATTCAGAATGCACAATTGTGCTCTGGAAGGAAAATTGTGAAGACCATTGAACACAACATGGTCTCCACTCAGGCTTTTCCCTGGCTGGGAAATTGGCCCAACGGTTGGGTAAGCTTGTTTTGAGGCCTTTTGACACAGGACTCAAGACTATGCTTCCCACCACAATAAGTACACAAGCCCTCCTTTATTCTTCTTTCTTTTTCAGAACCTTTCACCTTGAAGTACTTATTCAACAAGGAAGAGTGGGGCTTTTCCCGCTTTTGAGCATGAAAATTCTTCTTCTTATGACTTGAGCTTTAAGAATTTTGATGATGAGAAGAACTTGAATTTGAGGCTTCAGGCTTCTTCTGTTGATTATGATTCTTCTCCTTTTGCCTCTCATGGTACCTGGTATCAAGTTCCAGGGTAACGTTCATCAAGTCTTGAAGAGAATCAATGTTTGAAGGATGGGAGGCCAATTGATCCAGAATCCTGGAGGCCAATCCCTTCCTGAAATGATGAATAAGAGCCCTTTCACCCCAATCCCCAATTCTTGAGACAAGACTTCTGAAATAAGAAATGTATAAAGATACATGCCCACCCTCTTTCATTCTCAGGGAGTCCAACTCTGCTTCTGCTTTTCTGACTTCATTCGGGTCCCCAAACAAAGTGAAGAGTTGTGATTCAAATAAATTCCGAGAATTGAGAAGGTATTTGGGATCTTGATTGGTGAGATTGGGAAGATAAGGCTCAATCCATTTTTCAGCCCTGCCAATAAGAAATGAAGTGGCATAAAGAACCTTCTTCCTGTCTTGAGAGAAGGTTTCCGGATCATTATGAAAAATTAATTGACAAGACTGGATAAAGCTTCTGACTTTGAAGGGCTGAGTCCGATCAAAGCATTCTGGTGCCTTCATAGATGGACTCTTGAAGGCTGGTGGTCTTGATGAATCAGAAGAAGAAGATGCTTGAAGATTAGCCATAATCTGAGTCATTTGCTGCATAATGGCCAATAAAGATGGTTCAGATTGATGAGAGATAGGCTGATTAGACTGGGCTAGAGTTGGTCCTCCAGTACCTTGGGGTGCCCCCACCGGGGCAGGAACACCTTCAGTACCATCAGACTCTTCCTCTTCCACAGAATTCTCCTTCTCCTCTTCACCATCTTCACCTGGACGTTTGAAACTAGTCCTTGAAATGCCTGGAAAACTGCCAACTACTCCTGAGAAAGAATTTGATCTTCTTGGCACTCTTCCTTCCTTCCTAGATGGTGCTGCTCCTTCCATGCGGGGTCCTCTATCCAATTGGGCCCTTGGTTGAGGCACTGCTGGGGTGCCATCAAGAGGAACTCTTGGAGTAGGAGTAAGAACAGCTTGAGCTCGAGCCTGAGATCTGGTCTGTCTTTCAGGAGGTGAGTGTTGGAGTGGCATGATTGAGAAGAATGAAAAATAAAATTAAAATGAATATGATCAAAACTTGAGGCAAAAACAAAATAGTATTGAGGATCAAATCAAATCAAATCTTGAGGAAACCCATGAATTTATTAACAACTTCAGGTACGTCACTTCAATCAAAATCAAATGAGTCTTGAAGTCAAAATCAATATCAATGAGAATATTGAAGTCAGTAAAATCAATCAGTCAAAAGCAATGAAATCAAATCTTGCAGTGAAAATCAATCAGTCAAATGAATTCTTCAGTCAAAATCACTTTATGTCAAAGTCTTGATGTGAAATTCAGCAAAATCAATGAGAAATCTTCAGGTCAATTAATTATCTTGCAGCCAATATCAGTTATGTCAAATCAGTCAATCAAATCAATAATCAAGTAAATTCTTCCTGAAAATCAAAATTCTTGAGGAATAAATCAAAATGAATTCTGATATGAAGAACGTGTCTGAATATTTTGATGAATAATCTGAAATCAAATGATAATACGCCTGAATGAAGGATGGAAATGAGATTGATGATTGAGATGAAGATTGAAAAAGATAACAAAAATAAAATTGGGTCAGATTTCAATTTTCAGAATGAAGAATGAATGAGAGAAAATTGAGAGGTGAAAAAGAATCATTAAATTCATAAGTGTTGAAGAGTCATAATTTCAATGAATGAATGAATGAAATTGATGAAGAAAGAATGAATAAAATGATGAAGAATGAATGAATAGAATGAAAAGAAATTATGACTTAATTAATATAATTTCACAGGGGTCTTGTGGAATACAAGAGTGGCCTGGCACTCAGGAGTCAAGAACTCACTTGGAGGGCTCCAAAAAATGATAAGAAAATACTACGGAATATATTTCTTAAGGAGGAATAAGAGAGAGGACAAATATGCCAAAGATAACAGAGAATAATAAGAAGGAATCCAAAGGCCAAACATAAAAGAGAAGCCAACCAAGTGAATCCTCAATTCACTGTTTCAACCTGCCAGAAAGAACAATGGAATTAGTAAAGGATATGACCACCAATATTCACTGACAGGCAAGGAAAGAAAGAATAAGAAGGTGCTAATGACTAACTTAAGATTATCAGTATTAACTTTAATAAGGTGAAAGAAAATAAGGGTAAAAATAAATTCAATATATTAATTAACTGGGGAAAAAGTCCACAGGTGATGAAAGGTGGGCGGTATATGTGAAAACCTGAAAGATTGATCCTGGAAGGTGAATAAATGACTGTATTGTCCAAATTGGTAAATACAATTCTGGCCATCTTGAAATTTGAACTATGTGATGGAATTCACACAGTGGAATATGAAATGGCCCAATTGGGCCAAGGCCATACAGGTTGATTGAATAAGGCCTGTACGGATGAATTGGGTTGTTCAAGGAGTATTGAAATACTTGATGCCTTGACAACTGATTGAATTTATGTAATACCTCTTGAGAATTTCCCTTTTGAATAATCCTGAATAATGTACCAACCCAACTCCTGCAGATACAGGTGGTTGGGATCCTTGAAGAGTCTTCTGATTGCTACCATAACTTGTCAGACTGATGAGCTGAGATAATCCTCCTTCAAAATGGGCTTTGGATTTTGAGACCTTGATATGGAGAGATGGAAATAGGTCCTGAGAACATCACCATTGTATTGCTAAGCAAAAATGGTGCACAATGGTATATAATACCATATATGCACCACACCTACAACCTTGAGTATGGATGGTATGAAGGAATGGAAAGAATTCCCCATAAGTTGAGGGGAAAGCTGACGGAGCTGATCTGGTGGCCTCTGATGGTTGCAAGAGGCCATGGCTGAGATATTGGTCCATGGTGGTCCATGGCCAAAAATGGGTCCTACGGGATTTATGGCCAAATTGGTGTCCAGAACGTTTTTTGCCAATTTTGGGTCCAAGGGATCAATGACCAATTTTGGCTCAGGTGGGTCAGAATGTGGTTTGGGACCCACCTGGCCTTGGGGGCTAGGTGTCTGCCCCCTTTTGGACTCATTGGATTAGGCCGAAAGGGGCTGAAATGGCCTACGGACCGTACGCACCGCGGACTGTAGGAGCTGTAGGGGGCCTAAATGGCACAAAAAGGCCATTTAGGCCTAAACCCCCCTAATGAAAGGGGGTGTCCCAGAACCAAGGATGATGGCTAGGGGGCCTGGAGCCCCCTGGAAGACAAAAGGACCCCAGGGCCAAAATCAAGAGTGAAGGCCTGGGGGTTGGTGAGGTGGAAATTGGCCAAGAAGGCCAATGACGGCAGGATATGGCCTGAGGCCATAAATGCCCATTGGAATGGGTTATGGCATAAGAGCCATAGAATACTCAAGGGGGCCAATTGGCCATAAATGATATGATGTGACCAATTGGCCCCAACTTGGCTCCAGGTTAGATTGCTGCAACCATCAAGGAGGAGGGTCCAACTCGTGGTTGTGACACTTAAAAAATAAGGAAATTGCAACTAAGCTGCTATTTTTATGTGACAAGGAGGTAAAGAGCAGCTAATACTCCTGTAACCATTCCAATTATTATTTCTTGTCTATGGATAAACCTTAAAAGATTAAAAAAAAACCTTTTTGGACTAGTATCAACTGTTTTATTTCCAAGAAACCTGATATAATGTGATATTTGAAATTTTATGTACAAACTTCAAAAAATGACTTTAAAATACAATTCTTAGTTAATCTTTCTGAAACTTTCAGGAACAATGAAAAATATTTTTATCCATAACGCAACCAACAATCATTTCAGTTTCACAAGTAAAATTAAAAGTTTACTTATAGTCCATTTTTGATGATTTGATGTGAAATGCTGAATCTCCAAAAATTGACAGAAAATACAACTTGGGATGAAATTTCCAATACAAATTGTTATTTTTGAGAAATTAATTTTCATTTTGAAATAAAAGAAGATTTATAGTTGTTACTACTTTTAATCTTAATCTCAAATGGGTTGGTAGTCACTTAAAAGATTTAATTAAGGAATTATGATAATATGACATGACGAAAGATGCTACTATCACTAATCCAGATATATTTATTGCTTTCTCACCCGCTTCTTTTCAGTTTTCTCCATGGCATGCTTCTGTGGTCTGTCTTTGACTTAAAAGAGGCCTCCTCTTGATGTTTGTTGCAAATCATCTTATTATCCAATTATATCATTGTTACCAACAAGTAAGTATTAGTTAAAGCTTTCCTTAAGTGGTTTATTCTTTCAAAATAAATCAATAAGTATGTGAAATAATGGAAATAAACTATATATTTCAGTAATACTGTTATAAAACACTTATGATCCAAGAAATACACAATTTATATGCCAAATATGTCTACCATATTATTTCCAAGGTTCATTGAGCTTAGTGAGTGATTTATTATGAATCTATCAATATATAAGCTTTATTTGACAAGCTTTAAAAAGGTTGTAGCTTGTAAGGGGTTATTGAATAAAATTGCCATAGCTGTTGACCACTTTATTGTGAGAGTAGCCTAAACTTAAAACAAAGTAGATATCCAGGTTCTACTATCTCATATGTGGAGGACAATGTTGTTTTCTCATTATATTAAATGTGCAACCCAGTGGAATCATGGCTTGAAGTTTAAAATAGTGAATTTCAACAGCAAACATGAGTTACAAGAGAATTATCAAAACTAGAGTTTTTGTGAATCAATTAAATTCTTTTGGAAGTTTGACTATAATCTGTTGATACATCAGAATCAACTGTCTGATTGGCTTTAGCGTGGATAACCTAAAAGCTGTTAATGATCAAAGTTTAAGATTAAAATTTATCATTAATGATCACTCACTTTAATCTTATTTTAGGTTTGACAGCTATATAAGTGACAAAACTAGTGAATACAATTATATTATGCTTTAAAATAATAAAATTCATGAAGTATAGACTTCTTCTAATCCTATGATGTCAATCAACTGAGAGCTCTATTGATAACTATGAATGATGATGTAATAATGAGATAAGATGGCTTAAGTATGATGTAATAATCACTAAACCTTAACTTACTTATCAATTCCAGTAGATACCATCAGTAAACGTCTGCTTGAAACCTGTTTGAATCTAGGAGGTCAGAGTTTACTATAAACAGAGCTCTTTTTCCTCTATTTACCCCTCAGACACATCAAAAACATGAAAACATTTTAATTGAAAGGTAATTTCTTTATTGTTTATATATAATCGCATTATATTTGTAAGGAACCAAGATGATAACCATTGTAATAATCAATCATGATGTGATTACATCAATATTTTGATTGTTTTGGTTATAATTCATTCTAAAAACCCTAAATCCACGTGAAATAAGGAATATTTGTAATTTCCTTTATTTTTATTTTTAAATAAAATTTAAGTAAGTTTCATTTACATTTTTTGGTGTAAATTCATCCAAAAGTATGATATTGAGTGTCAAAAGTAGGTTATTTTCACTTATTATAATATTTTTCTCTCCATTATTATCTTTATTAATATCAACAGTACTTAGATTAATATATAACTTTACTATTAGTAATATTATTGCAATAAACTGGTTTTTATTATTAAATAAAAACTTCTTACAAAGTTATGATTTGTTGGTAAGAATAATAAATTGCCATAAATGTATTAATGATCAAATATTAATATATTGATTTTTATTATATCATTTTTTTAAAATATAGAATTATATTATTATATTTACTTGATAGTATAATTATCTTACACCATTATTTCAAAAATGCTTCATTATCGTACTTATTGTTATTTCATTCTTAAAATTTCATAAGTACATTCATAGTACAATAAGTAAAAATATTTGTAATATTTTCTAATTGTTTCATAGTCAAGCCTTACAAGTTGTGGGATGAAAAGGAAGATCCAAAAAAAATCAAAGCAAAGAAACTTCTTCCTCACTGCACCTGTGATCATCATATTGAGCTGAAAAGGTCATTCCCTCCAGTTGGGGTTATCTACTCTTTGACAAACCAATAGTCAGTTACACTAAGGGTGTAAATGTCAGACAATCTAGAGAAAGGCTTAATCAATCCAAGGTCCTCTTCAAAAGGAGAAAATTTCCTCTTTGTGAAAAAAAATCATGGTGGCTTCCACTTGTGTATTTATTACTTCAAACTCAATGCTGTTACTAAGAAGAACACATCTCCTGTTCCTCCTATTAATCAGCTTCTCACTGTATTTGATGGTTCTTCTATCTTCTCCAAGAGTGATTTGTGTGGTGCATATAACATGCTCAGAATCAAGAAGGTTGATGATCATTTGACAGAATTTTCAGCCAAATATCGCAGTTATGAGCACTTGGTTATGCCATTTAGGCTCACCAATGCTCATGCCTGTTTTAAAAAATCTTGTCAATGATATTTTTTATTATCTTCTTTAATTTTAAGTTGTGGTTCCTTTAGATGAAATAATTGTCTTTTCCAAATCTGAGGAAGAACATGTCACTCATGGGTCTGCTGTTCTTTCCAGACTCAGAGCCAACAACCCCTTTGCTAAGGCCTGCAAGTGGCAATTTCATGTTTCTATTGTAGAGTATTTGAACTATGTCTTTTCTTCTGAAGGTCTCAAGATGGACCAAGAAGAAGTGCAGAAAATTCTCAATTGGAGACCTCCATGAAACCTCAAGGCTCTTCAATCATTCCTTGGATTTGCCAATTTTTACTTCCATTTCATGAAGAATTCTTCCAAGAAAATTAGGTCACTTACCAATCTCCTCAAGAAACACTGCAGTTTTGCCCTCAATGAAGAAGCTCTCAGACAGTTTCACCAACCCAAAGAGGCCTTCACTACAGCTTCAACCCTTCTCTACCCATCATTGTAGAGACTGATTATTCCAATTATACTTGGGGTACTTTACTGAGTCAGGCTTCTAACTCAGGAAAACATCCCATTGCATTTGATAGTGGAAATATTATACCAGGAGAGCTCAACTATGAGATTCATGACAAGGAACTCCTTGGCATAGTCTGGGCCCTCAAGAGCTGGAGGAATTACCTTCTTCCTTTATGTTCCCCTTTTCAAGTTCTCACTAATCACTCTTCTCTGCAATACTCCATGACCTCCAAGGTCCTTACTTTCCATCAAGCGCACTGGGCTGAATTCCTTTCAAAATCTCACTTTAAAATTGCCTACCCACCTGGCTGCCTAGCTACTCTTCCAGATGCTTTATCACGTCAGGACAACATTTATCCAGAGAGGGGGGAGGATTTCATCAGCAAGAATCCATTGAACTTTCAAAAACTAATTAAGAAAGATGAAGTCCAACCCTCAAGATTCTTTGTGGTCAATGTGGAAACTTTTTACAATTTTATTGAATAAATTCAGAAGGTTCTATTGCATGATTCTCATTCAGGAGGTACCCTGAAAGATTTGGGAAAAGGTAAATTGGTTGAAAATTATTCTCCTTATCATTCCAGATTTCATCTCTTCAAAGATTGGGTGGTGGTTCCAAATAACCCCACAATTCAACTCAGTATACTTTGAAATCACCATGACTTTCCTCTAGCCGGCCATCCTGGCCAAGAGAAGACTCTTAATCTTATCAAGTGGGATTTCCACTGGTCCAGCATGACTCAATTCATTAAATATTATGTTTCATACTGTCAACAGTTTTCAAAGAACAAGAATATCTATCACAAGAAGTTTGGACTCCTAAATCCTCTTTCAATTCCAAATGGTCCTTGGATTTTCCTTACAATGGACTTTATCACTAAATTGCCACTGTCCAACTCTTTTGATTCATTTCCGGTCATAGCTGACAGTTTCTCAAAAATGGAAGGATTTATTCCAAAAATGTCTTCAATTACTTCATTGTATTTGGTCCATTCATTCATCAATAATATTTTTTCAAAGAATGGCCTGCCTTCAATAATTGATAGTGATAGAGGTTCTGTTTTTTTATTCATTTTGGACCAATATTTGTCAGCAGTTCAAGATTTAAAGAGATCTATCAACTGCTAACCACACAAAAACTGATGGACATACAAAGAGGTTTAATCAGATACTTGAAGAAAGTCAGCACTCATGCCTACCATCTCAATGGAATTCCCCCACCCAGCCTTCTATATTTTATTTTAGAGCCAAGAAAGACATCAACAGCCTTCTTCTCAAATTATCATTGAAGAACAAGAGGAATGGGAAGTCTCTCTAATTCTGGACTTAAAGCTCGAGAAAGGAATATTATGGTACTTGGTGGAATGGAAGGGTTCCAGGAAAGACCCAGAAAGATGCACTCGGGAACCAATTAGAAACCTCAAGAATTGTCCTTAACTTGTGAAGGATTTTCATTTGTTATATCCTGAAAATCCAGGACCCAATTCTTCAAGAGTGTCACATTTTATGTTTCTTAGTGGGGAGAGGAATTACCAAAAGTAAGTCCCACTTGTGGTACACACCTTGAGAGGTATATACTCTTTTTGTTGTAGAAATCACCTTGGACATTCTGTGTGCACTCTGAAATTTTTGGAAACAGATCTTTTCCATAATTTCAGCATCAATTCCAAATTTACGGCCTTTTTCATTTTGACAAATGAACCATCCCTTCTTACTTCTTTTTCAAGTTATTATTATTTTTAATTCACTCCTGCAACACTTCTCCTTTAATTTATGGAACTGGTGGGAGTGGTAACTACTAAAAGGAAGTTCCTCTCCTGGTGTTTAATTTACCTGAGAGGTCTACAATCTGTCAAAACATCACCTTGGCCTCTCTTTAAGCACCTGGCATAAAATTTTACTTTCCAGGTCTTCAGCCAATTTCAAAAATCAATTACCAACCTCTGTGATTAAAATTGGAACCTCCTCCATATTCATTTCTTCTTTGTTTTCTTTTTCTTATTTTATTTTCAATTGTTTTAGTCTTTCCATTATACCTTTTTGAAATATTTTCTTTCTTATAAACTTATTTGAAAATTCATTAAGTCAACTCACTTTTTCAAATCATGAAGCCAAATGCCAAAAGAGTACCAAATCATCCTCATGTCATATATAAATCCCTTATCAGTTATAATTTTTGGCTTCAAGATTGTACACCTCTGGAATCCCTATGTGAAATCCATCTCAACAGCCTCAAAAGACTTTTACTTTGTCTTGGTGAACAGGATCTCACCACTCAAGGTAGGGGGGTACTGTTACAACCATGGGAAAACCCCCTCCAAATCGGTGTTTATGGCATGTGACGCCTCAACAAATGCATGGCCAATTGGCCATTTAACCACTCATGGCATGGAATGGCTCCTTGGCCATATCCATGGAACATGGTCAATAATGGCCCTCAAGTCATATCCTGCTCCATTGGCCCTTTTGACCAATTTTCAACTTCACCAACCCACAGACCAATACCCCTGAATATGGGCCTGGGGGTGTCATACATCATTCCAGGGGCCTCTGGCCCCTCTTTCCTACCCCCTTTGATGAGGGGGTTTAGGTGCTCAATGTTATATTTGGGCCATTTAGGCACCCTATGGTCTGTGGTCTACGGGCCATGGGATATGTTAGGTCCCTTTTGGCCTAATTGCAATGAGGCCAAAAGCGGAAAAGGGGGCACAAAAGTAGCCCTTAATTTCAGGTGGGTCCTCAACCAAAAGTGGGCCCACCTGAGCCCACTCTGGGCATGTATCCCGCAAGTCACAAAATGACCAAAATACTCAAAAACCCAAATTTTGGCCCAAGGACCCAAGACACCCAGACCTGCCATATCCCTCAATACTCAAGCCATTTCCTCTGAGTGTTACAGAAGGCCGCCAGACACCTTCAATAAGAGGTTTCTCCTCAAGACCTGAAGACTTCTGTCCCAAGTCTGATGGGACCAGGAGTGGTGCATATGTGGTATTATATACCATTTTGCACCATTTTTCCTGAGAAATAAAATGGTGACTTTTTTAGTATTTCATAATGCCATTTAAACGCAGGTCCCCATTCCATTAGCCCATTTTGAAGTAAGGCTTTAGCCCCTCAGTCTTATATTGCATGGCAGCTACCAGAAGCCCATTTAAGGACCCCAACTCCTTGGCTTTCCAGGTGTTGGGTATTTCATTCCAAAAGTATATACCCAAGGCAATACTCACTCAGAATTCTTTAAGAGGAATTTGAAGAGGCTTTAATCATTAAATTCATCTGTCAATGTAGCAATAATTCCAGAACTTTGTGGAAAATTCAATTGGTCCATACTGGCAGTATTCAGACAACCTGTATGGTGTTGGCCCATTTGAGCTAATTCATATTTCACTGTGGTAATTCATGACCCATAGTTTATTCCCCAGATGGACAGATCTCTATTTACCCAGAACAGTCAATACAGCTGGGTGATCAACCCTTCAGGATCAGTTGGCCATCCTTGACATGTATTGGCCACCTTTTCTTCCTGGGGGACCTTTTCCTCATATAATTCATATGTTGTATTTATTTCTATTATTGTCTTCTTTCCATTATCAAATAAATACTGATACTCTTAAGTAAGTCATTTGCACTTGTTTCTTTGCCTGTCAGTGGATATTGGTGGTAATATCCTTCACTAGCTCTGTTGTTCTTTCTGAAAGGTTATAACATTGAATTGAGGAGTCATGTTGTTGTCTCTGTGGAATTTGGCCTTGGCTTCATTATTATCTGTGGAATAGCTTTTACTTCTTCTTCTTTTATTTATTTATTCTTTCATCTTTGGAGGCCTCCAGTGAGTCCCTGAATCATGAATTCTAGGCCCCCTTTGTTATTCGCAGGAACCCCTATGACAAGAATAGAACAATATGTCTAAATGAATATATTAATATGTAATAAATTAATATATTTATGGAAATTCTTAATCTTAGTAACATAGAGGAAATGCATAAGAAGATTTTTACTCATAATATAAAACAATTTATAAAATATCATAAGAAATATCAAAGTTATATATTCATATACTTACTACTCATATTTATAAAAGAATTATTAATGAATAAAAAAAGGAAGAATATGTTATAATAAGGGAAAATAACATACTCTTAACATATAATATAATTATTTTGAAGAAATATATCCCTAGGAAGGTAATTAAAACAAATTTCCAATTTAGTCACAATTGAAAGTAGAGAAAAATACAATTATTACTTTTTTACATGGATTTATAGAATTTTAAGAGTATATACCAAATGAAAAGAAGTATTAGTGTAATTGCATAGAAGGTAGCTATTAATAAAATTTAATACTTTTTTCCTTTGTAGTATAAGACTTATACTGAAGAGAATAGATTTTTTTGCCTTTTTGTTCAATATCATATTGAATTTCCTCAATCTGAGGGGGAAAAAGAGGAAAAAGGGGTCTTTATATAGGAAGGAGTTCCCCTTGTAGTGACCATATACCTTCCAGAAGAGATTTACTGATGGTATCCACAGTAATGTATCAATATTTTAAGGCTTTGTGAAAACGTTTTATCTCATCCTTATGCCATATTTTAGACTTATCACTGTTCCTCTATTTTTCTGACATCATAATCTTGGCACATTACTTAGGTTTGTGAATTAAGGTTTTCTTGATAATAGAATACTAACATCGACAATTTTTATCTCTTATTGTACTGTCAAACTCAAAATAATATTACAGTTAAAGATAGAAAGTGATCATATTTTAGTCTTAACTTTAATCATTCATACCTTTTACCTTTTTTACTCAAATGCATTTCTGAGAGTAAATTATGATAGATTGGCATGTCCTTACTAATATTTCAATAGGAAATTATCAAATCATGAACACTCTCTTTTTGCTTATACACCTTTTAATTTATCTTTTATGTTGAAATTTGTTATTTTAGACTTTACACCATGCTTTCTTATGGCTATACCTTATATATTATGATAATAATTGGTTCATTATTCATCTATGAGTTATGAAAATGTGAATATAAACTTCATTACTACTTTGGACCCCTTTTAATTTTAAGTGGTTAACTGGTATTGTGTCACATTGATGCCAGCAACCATCAACAAGCACTTGAGCTTTCCACTCAGGGTCATGTCAGAACAGGCGGTCCCCCCCATCACCATGACGAGAGCCTAGGTTGCATCATTGCACGATCATCACAGCGGAGCAGGAAAGGCTACAAAATCAAGGTTTAATTTCCTTGATTGTTTTCTGGTATTATAGGTCACAGTTCCAAAGGGGTAGGAAGAACTGCATCCTGAAGTGCACTCCTGCAAATGGGAAACCCTGGCCCTCATCAGGGGAATAAGCTACACAACAAGCAGGTATAAGGATCCATAAGGGTTATGGTTCATTACTACCAAGCCCTTTCTGCCAACAGGCTTGAAACCCCCAGATTTTTCAAAGTATGTAGCCCTCACAATTGTGAAATCCAGCGATGACAGTAAACCTTGATCTTCTGTCACATTGATTCCAGAAACCATCAACAATCACTTGAGCTCTCCACTAAGGGTCATGTCAGAACAGGTGGTCCCCCACCACCACCATGACTAGACCCTAGGTTTCTTGATTGTGCAAGCATCACAACTGAGCAGAAAAGGCTACAAGATCAAGGTTGACTTTCCTTGAACCTTTTATGGTATTATAGGTCACAGTTCCACTTTCTGTGACATATTGCCATTTTGGAAAGATTTTCATTTCTATTATTAACCTTACTCATGACTTGCCAAAGAAATCTTCTGGCTTTATTCTTAAAAATATTTTGGGTAAATATGATTTTGGATCATGTGTTTATGATGAGTGTTATGAAATATATGATCTAAAAGACATTAATACATTCCCTGATCATGAAGGTGCATACATTCAGGATACTGAGTGAGTATTTTATCAACAGCTATGAAATAAATATTGATACATGTCTTTGTGGATGGAGAATCCATTTCTGCATCATATTCCACATGTTTACCCATGGGTCTAGGGGAGGATGAAGAATAAATGGCTTCTTATAAGATTTCTACTTATTTTGATGATGATACAACCTGAATTTGAATTATTATCATTTGAATGAGCTTTATCATATTTATTGTGAACTTTTTAAATATTTTTTAATATGTAAATAGCTCACATTAGCTAGGACACAAAAGATTGTAGCACAATCACCATCAAAGAAACTATCCCTACAGGAGGGGGTAGCAGGTCTAACCTAGGTCCAAACAAGATTCCAACTTTCTTAATAATGAAATCACACTTTCTGTTATCATTTGGTAAGCTTCAAGTTAGATTCTCAAGATTCATAAATATATCACATATAACTAACTTCCAAACCTCTTTTCCATGATAGAACAAATGTCATGCCTGTTATCACCAAAAAATTATTACTTTTCATATTGGATAAAGTCTAATATATCCAACAGTTACAAGATAAACAATCCACTTGATACAAATTAAGCTTGAATTAATATATAATTTATATCAAAAATACCATTATAAAACTGATTACATCATACTTTAGTAGGGGAATAGATTTTCACTCAGTTCCTCAACATTTTCTATCTCCTAGAAAGAAGTCAGAAACCTCATGATAATGCTTCCAAATGAAAGAAAGTTGAATAAATTACTGCTCTTTCTGAAAAACAACATTATCAAAACTCCATTTTATACCCAGCTTTTTTGATTCTTGATATTGAAGATAGTTTTATTTTGGTTAAATTTCTGTATTCAGGTGTGCATCATATTATAATTAGGAATTAAATTAATTTTTTTGTACAGGTTCAAATCTTGATTGATGTGAGTCATTATTTTCAGGAAATTAAAATTCAATTATGTGCTTATTAAGCTTTCTTATGATTCTTTATTTCATGAAAATCTTTTAAATTGATTTCATAATTTGTATAAACATAGCTTTATGACCATGGTGATATTTCATCATTCATGATTATCTTTGTCCGGTTCTAAATTAGATTCATCAATCTGAAAGATGTTTTACAAAATATGACTGCATTCTTCCAATTATATTGATTCCTCATTGAACACAAGAAAAACCATCCATTCTAGAAATTTGATCAATTTATAAATATGTGGAACTGCATGTAGAGATTGACAATCACATTCAAAAAACACAATTTCTTTTGGTGTGAGATTTGTATACTTAATTTGATATAAGAAGAATATGAGAGAACTAATCATTATGCTATAGTCCTTCTTTGAAGAATCCTGAAGAGAGAAAAACAAGTAATTCAAGAATTTTGAAAGAATTATGTGTCATTGTGCTCTATTCCAGTTTATCATAATGAATAATATTCTCTTTTATGATGATAACGGACTCAGCTCAAATTTAAATAAATAATTGAGTGAAGATTTTGTTAGGAGAGGACTTATTATATTTCAATCGATTTTTTGACCAGCTATGATGTAACCATCTCCTTCTAAATAAGAACCAAATTTCAAATTTCCTTTCTTTATTGTATCCTTTAGGGGATATCTGATATTTTTCCTAGTTAGATGTAACGTTTTTTGAAAGCGGAATATGCTTTGTAAACTAAACTGAACTTAATTGGAGGAGAATTGAATAAGAATCATTGGGATAGATTTTTTTCAACTCACAGCTTTATATAAAAACAAACGATCCCAAATAAGTTAAGTTGTGAGTTGTTGCAATTTAAGCTTTAATTCAAGAGTTCCCATGTATGAGTTCTATCTCTTAATCAAAATATTTTTGGAAAAGCAAATATATCTTGGAGAGAGGTTTTTATTTCCGGGGCTGTGACAAAATTTATAACTATCACCCATCTGGAGGAAATGAGGAGTTTAATTTGCAAGAATTTCTTCAAATCTTTTCTCTCTTATCACAAATGAATGAATTTTTTGTAGTGAAAAAGAAGATGCGTGTGCGCATCACTTTGTCTTTTGATTTTTCCTTTTTTCTTTGTCCACATGATAAGAGAAAAATAACCATTAAGTTATTGGGTTTTCGTCCTGAATTTGTTTTTTTTTGTTAATGAAACACCACTGAGTAATCAATATTTTGAACCCGGAGTTTTGAAAAGAAAATTATCTGAGTGATCGAAATGAAATATTTACCTCTGTGACAAACACTAATATTAAACTTTTTTAATTTATTTTAAGAAATCCACCATTCTAACAATTGTTAAGTTCATTCTTAGTAAGAATAGAAAGAAATCAATTATATGAGTACAAAATATTTGTATGGGTCAATTTCAAAAACTAGGAAAATTTTTCTAAAAGATCCAAATACTTACATAAAACTAGCAGAATAAACGGTTCCTTAATGAGGTTCAAATTTCCAGAAATTCAGAATGATAGAACTATAAATATAGAATATCAAAAAGAATGATTAAGACCAATATCCTAATATTCCTTAGCATTCATTTCTTTAATGTGGGAAACACCCTCTCTTATGTAAAAAATATGACCAAACTCCCGGGGAAATTAGGTACTACCACAAGGAAGAAATGGGTGTTCGCAAAATTTCTTTATCTAGAAATTATAATTTGTTGTGGTGGACAAAAAAATAAAGATCAAATATGACTCAGAATATCCCAGAAGAAGCCAGATTCTGAGAAAATTTCGGTTCAATTTTCCAAAACCTTTTTAAAACAGCCTCCGGGAAGACCAAAGATCTATGAAGCTTAAGCTATTTATCAAAGGCAAAAGGTGGAGTAAATTCTCATTACCAGATAGTTGCTAGGTTTTATTTTCCACACCTTTGAAAGACCGGCTTCCTAAGTATAATTTGATATATTTTTGGGAGAATAATATCATACCAAGTTAGTTCAACGCGTCAGGCAAAATGGTGACGTTTCAGCCGCAACGTCGCGCCAATGTTGCAGTGACGTTGCATGAAAATGGTGTTCAGATGACACAAAATATTGTTTGTGTTATCATCTTCTGAAAATAAACAAAATTTTTTGATAAGTTTGTTGAATTTTGTAATAATCGAGGGAGAATTTGAAACACTTAGCTATCTTCTTATGAGGAATCACGAGTTATGCAAAGAGAGAGAAACCACTTAACCAATATACTGTCCAGATTGCTACGTTAGGCTGCTGATTCGAGATTTTACTTTCAATTGCTTTATAGCATCAGGTCATTAAACAAAGGACATCCATGCATGAGCCAGTTTCCAAAACTGAACTTTTAAGTTCGAAAGTTATCTGGAAATAACAATTAATTAATAAAAATAAACTCAGCTTTGATGCAAACAAAACTGAGAAAATAATGGTAGCAGAAAGAGAGTTTCATCCTGTGCGCGCACAATACAAACTCAACGTGCTCAAAGGGGCTCATCCAAATTTGACTTCACCCTATAACCAATTTTGATTGCTTCCTCATATCAGCGATAATATCTTAATGTTATCAATCATTCTTCATCATAATACTTTACGTTATCTTCCTCATGAACTTAAATCTGATGCTATTTCATCTCAACTCATCTTGTTGTAAAAATATAAAATAACAAAAAAGTAAAAAATAGAATTAAATAAAATAATATTCAAACCTATCATTCTACCTAATCCACTCGCGACGTCCTCAGCAAACACATCTCATTTCTCATCTAACATTCTACCTAATCCACTCACGACGTCCTCAGCAAACACTTCTCATTTCACATTGTTTTTCTCATTTATAATGTATCTCTCATCTAAAAAATTGATCAATAAAAAAAACAATTATAAATATATTTTATATTCATTCTTCTCTTATCAGATCATTGCTCCGACATAGACTATCTATCTTTGTTTTAGAAAAGAATTCTTATTGTTGTCATAGTTATCATATTACAATCTTGTCTTTTAGGTATTTATTTATTTTCTTTTATACATAAAACAAAAAAATACATGATATTGAAATGAATTTTTAGTTTTTATTTGCTCAAAAAATAATACTTGTAAGCTTGAATTTTGAGAATGGTGGGTGATCAATCAGCCAGACTCTTCATAAACTGTCCAAATTCATTTACTGTATTCATTGATTATATCTTTTTGTTTGCTTCAACTTAAATTTCTCTTATCATGTGATAAAGTATGAAATCTTTAACTAATATAGTTTTTATTATTTTTATTTCTTTGGAAATGTTATAAAGGTACCTTGCTGATATTATCTTATTTCCACTTATATTCTGTATGATACATGAAAGATTCCTTACTCCAATCCAATCAAAGTATATCATCAAAAATCCCAATGAGGTAGCAGCAAAGAAGAATGATCAATAATTTTTTTAATGTGATACATGAAAATTACCACATCAGGGATGATTATCTAGCGGACCACTCAATATGAAATTCTAGTTTGGGAAGGTCAACTCATATTATGCTGCAGCATCAGGCTGGTGATGTTGCAATACCAGATTGAATGCAACATCAGCGCGACGTTGTACATGTATCCAACTTGAAAGCAGATAACAGAGGTTTGACTCCTTCACTCGGTAAAATTACAAAGCCATGCTATAATATTTAAAATATCCTATTTCTAGAAATAGTGTTCTTTGTCTTTTGACCGCGAAAAAGGTCGTCCTCCACATGTAAATAGGTTCTCTGAAAAAAATGCTCAAAAAGATATTGAAGTCAAAGTCAATTTTTCACATAGTAAAATACATGATTTTATTGCACATTGTATTGTGATATTTATGAGTGGATGGCTACTGAAGATATACACATGAAAAAAAGCATATAATATCTTTAAATTTAAGGCTTGGAATTTCTACAAAATATGATCGGAGTATTTTTGAGCAACATGTGTCATCTGGAAATTATACATGATAAAAAAGAAGAAAATCTTGAAATGAATCTATAAAAGGTCACACAACTGCGAGAAAAGTAGAACTTTTGCTCTCCTTGAAATTTCAATTGTGGAGTAATCAAAATATTAAGACTTTCTCAGAATAACTCTGTTTTTTTTTGAATTGAAAGCTCCTGGAGTCAACCTTAGCCGCTTTTTTGGTAAATGAGAATATAACATATAAGAAATAACAAGGTTGATGATTTTTCCTTCAATGAGCTTCAAATTTTATTTACAGGAACACAGGTTAAAAAATCAACATCCAATAACAGTTTTTGTTAAATCTTGAATTAAAGTGTCTCAGATCATAAGAGGAAAAGCAATCCAAAAATTATCCTTTTCCAATAAATTATCATATCAAATTGTAAAGATTTAATGGATCAAAGTAGTTTTTTTGCATTGTTCCCTAGATTAAATCTTTCAATAACTAGAATCTCGCATCAGTTTTGCGTCTCTGGAAATGGATGAAATGGGAAGGTATTGCCGCGCTCAATCATAGGCTGTGATGCATTTTTTTAATCCAGATTTGTATTTTTTTATTGGTTATAATGAATTTGGTTTTTGTCAATTCTGCTAGTTTTAGAATTGGTGATACCATATTTGATAGGTATGCTTTTATAGGAAAAGGTCCAGAAAAAGAGGCATTGTGTTATACTATCTGTAGGGGCTCTATCTAATCATTCTGATACTTATCCTTTGATATTCCTAAAGGATTAATGGAATATAATAGCTCAGCTTCTTAAAGAAACAAACAAATCGTTCAGGTTGTTAATATAGGAATGTAATCATTAACTAAACGCATATAGGGTCTTATGCATTTTACCAAAAAAAATCAATTTTTTCACTCTTTCATGGCCAAAAACATGAAATTTTGCAGCAATAGGTAAAAAAAGTTGTTTTGAAAAAAATAATGTCCAAATGAGTTTGAACATAGTTGTCCAATTTATCTTGTTTTTTTTGTTTTTTGTGGTGGTTTTGAACTACACAAAATTGTGCCATTTTATCACCTTTATCATTGAGGAAAAAATGACAGAACACAGAATGATATAAATCTGCATGCTTTAAATTTCACCATAAAGAAAATTAAGAAAAAGAGAATGGGATTATATTCCAAAACATATACGGAGTATTTTCCTCAAAAACACCTTCTTTTTATATTTCCCTTATAATGACATGTTTTTGTACATAAATTGCTAAAAACACATAATTATTTTGGTGAAATCACCTCAGACATTATGTGTTTTTACTAAAGCCATATGTGTGTTTACCAACAACCATAATCAACTTCTAAATCACTTCCTTACTCATAACCTCCTAGTGATTTTAGATGTAAGAAGAAATTTCCTCCTGAATTCAATTAAAAACAGATCTAATAATAAAACATCTTGTCAAGATAAAATGAAATTGTTTCACATTAAAATAATATTTTGAAGGAATAATCATCAAATATTTAGAAGAAAACAACGAAAATGGGAGAGAAAAGCTATTTCTAAGTGAATCATTCACTAAAAGTTGCTTCAAATAGAGTTGGAAAATATGTAGAAAGTTTCTTGACAAACTAGTTGTTAATTTTTAGACTTGAAAGGTAAGATAAGGTGGTAATAAGAAAAGTATAGCTAAACTACCATTTTTAATAGCATTTTTCTTTCATTTATTGTCTTCCTGGTTGATTTGGATGGGGGAAAATTCTTCAGAATAATTGATGGCTGATAATTACCAATGGAATGCAAGAAATAATTCTATAACTGACTTGTTATTATGAACATTGGAATGCACAGAAATAGTATACATCTTTTAAGTTTACAACAGCTCACATAGGAATTAAATTGAGCTAGATGAAAAAGAAATCACCTTATTTGGATTAATACTCAATTTTTTTTGTACATTGAAAGATTATGGGATTAAAAGATTTCAGATGACCATCAAAAATTACAAGTGAATTAGTTACAAGAAGCTCATTATAAGTAAGAAGAATCATTAATACCAGCAGTACAATAAGAATTTGCAAAACAAGAAGTATGTAATTTGATGAATTGAGCTGTATCTGAATGGAATGTACTAATAATTTACAAAGGATAAGTATATAAAGAGATCTCAAGGAAATTTGATTGGTTTTGAGAATACAAGAGTACTTTAAATATTAATTGAAAGATATTTAAATATAGATAAAATGCTCAAGAAACAGTACAAAGAGCTATCAGGCTGTGTGAGCCTTGAGGTATATTTTACATACCCAAATAGGCCACAATTATCTTAAAAAGAAATTTTGAATTATGCAAAACTCATAAGTCATGCATATATCCAAAATTCATCATTTTCAATTTCAGAAAAGATGAATAACTTTTTATTGAGTAAGTAAATCCATGGATTTAAGACCAGATTTGGATTCTACACAAAAATTCACCTAGGGTAGCTCCATAGAGTGAATAAGCTCAATTTAAGTATTTGAGGTGGTAAAATGGAAAATACTTCAATACCACATCATTAATACCACATAAAAGATCCGTGAAAATTTTTGTTTTTCTTGATTTTTAGCCAAAATAATGGGAAAGTGAGAAATCCCATGTTACATATACACTAAGAGTAGTGTTATGCATGTTTTGAGCACTTAATATCATGGTATTCTTACATGGACTTTTGGTACACCCATAGTGGATATCTCACTTTAAGCTTAAATTACTATTTTGACGTAAAAAATAGGCAAGGGGGACAAAAGACATCAAAGAGAGCCAGGGTACCCAACTTCTGAGGCCTCAGAGGCGTGGATAGCTCCAGAGCATGGATCCATGGCTCATCTTGGCCCAATTGGTAAACTAAAACTCTTTGGGAACTTGGTTACCAAGTTACAACTACTGTAAAACATCAGAAAATAGCAAATAACCTGCTATTTTGACGTGCCAAGGAGGTAATGAGCTACTTACACTCCTGTAACCATGTCAATTACTAATGACTTTCCATGGATAAACCCCAAAAGAGTAATTAAAACCCTTTTGGGACCCATATTCATTGATTTACCTCATAGCAACCAGCAAAACACTGCTATTTGCAATTCTACGTAGAAATGAGGTAAAACCTTCAAAAATTCATTAAAAATACAATTCTTAATGAATCTTTCTGAAACTTTCAGGACTAAAGGAGAACTGTATTATCTATGGTACAACCAAAAAGAATTACAGTTTTACTAGTAAAATTAAAAGTTTTACTTACAGTCCATTTTTGGATATTCTACGTGAAACACTGAATCTTCAAAAATTCACAGTAATTACAACCTGTGATGAAATTGGCAATAACATTGATAACTTTGAGAAATCAATGATTATTTTAGAATAAAAGAAGATTTACAAGTGTTACTCCTTTTATCCTTAACCATATTGGGGTTGGTAGTCACGTAAAAGCATCAATTAAGTAATTATGATAATCTTACATGACAACAGATGATGCAATCAATAATCCAAAAAGGTTTATTGTTTTCTCACTCACTGGTTTTTCAGTTTGCTCCATGGCACGCCTCTGTGAGCTGTTATTGACTTAAAAGAAGCCTCTTCTTGCTGTTTTTTCCGTATCATCATCTTATCAATTTATTAAATCTTTATTACCAACAAGTAAGTATTAGTTCAACTATTCTTAAGTGTTTTAATTCTTTCAGAATCAATCAGAAAGACGTGAAATCATAGAATCCAACTATATATTGTTGTAATACTGTTATAAATCCTTTTGATCCCTTAAATCCACAATTCCACGTCAAATTTCTCTACTTTTATTATCAATAAGTTCTTTGGAGTATTAGTGAGTCATTTATCTTTAATTCTTAAAGTTTTTCTCTAGTAATAGTTTTCTTCAAGAATTATCTTTATAATTATTCTTGCAAAAGATAATTATATATTAAAATAATTTTATTATTTTAATAAAGAAGTTTTTATTATTAAATTCTTCTTGTAATTGATTCTTGTAGACAATTACTTGCTCACTGTTAAAATCACTAGTAGTGCTTAACACGTGAAAGAAATAATTTTTTAATTATTTAATTGTGGTTATAATAATATTTTATTATTATATTTCATAAGAACAGACATAGTACTGTTGATTAATAGTAATATTATCATCAGTTTCATAGTCACATCTTACATTTGGGGGCCTGGCCGTGTTTTTTGAACCTTGTACCCTTAATTAATATATTTTTAAGCTCTAAAATATATTAATTTAATTAATTTTTTTTCTTTCAATTTGGAGTTAAAAATATTTTTATTTTTGAAATTGTTTTAAAATCTTTTTCATTGAGGAATTTGGTTTAATCTTATATTGTTTTTACACGTGGCTTTTTCACATCCAAAAACTTATAAAATTATTCTTTGAGTTACTCTGAATTAATTTTCATTCAAAATCTTAAATTTTAATTTTTTTTCTTTAAAAAGAATAATTTTTTTAATATTAAAAAATATAAAACTTATAAAAATCTTTAAAAAATATTTTAAAAAAAAAAAAAGTATAAAAAATAATTTTTTCTCTTTTATAATTTCTTTTAGTGTCTTTAATCAAATAGTGTGCAGCTGGCAACAGACTCAGTAAAAGATATATCACTAGTCCAGAATCTTCAGAAGCAGAATCTGAAGACAGTATTGAGGTGCAGATTGCTAAAAGAGGCACCTTATTCAACTCAGAAAAAGCTAAATTACCACCAAAAGGTGTGTATTTTATCTTATATTTTCACCTTTTATCTTTAAATTGACGTGAAAATGGTGCATACCAGAAATGGAAGCAACTATTCAGTCCAACCAGATGGATGTGGACAAGGAAGAGGCAAGACCAAATCCAGAAGTGCCAAATCTTCCACAAGAAAGGCACATCTGGAGGATGCCAGAGTTGCCCCCCATTCCCCAAGGTCTGTACCAACAGATTTTGACGTGAATTCTGAGCCTGAACTAATTTATGATAATATTTCCAGGGCTGAACCATTTTCAAGTGGCAGCAATAGAAATATATCAGAGCCAGTACAAAAATTGGTTCAGAGCAGCCAAAGAAGAGGAGTGGGAAATCTGCCCAAGCCTTTGGCAGGGGGCCATGAACTCCTACTTACACATCAAGAGCTTTCTGGGTCAGGAGAAGACCATAGAACTCTTAGGAGGTTGGAGCCCCCTGTCTTGCAAAGACAAGGTCAAAAAGATAAAGAATTGGTTGAAGAACCAGAGTCTTTTATCCATAGACCAGAAGAAAGAACTGGAAATGACTCCAACTTTGGAGACAGAGGCACCAGTGGCATCTACCAGCTCCAAACCAGCTCCAGAAGCATCCAAGGACAAGCCCAAAGGACCTCAAAAGAAACAGAGAGGTCCCAAGAACCATCAAGGCAAGGGCAAAGGCAAAGCCAATTGGCACAGACCTTACCCACAAGGGTACAGGATCCCCAGATTGGAGCCTTCAGCCGTGAACAGTGTCTTCAATATGGCCAGAACTCTTATGGAATTCACAGCCAAAGAGCAGGAAAGGATGAACAGGACTTTTCCACGCAAATAAATGATGTACATAGAAGTATTAGTGTAGAAATTGGCAAACTTGAGTCAAAGTTAAAGCAAATTACATTAGACATCAATGATTTAAAGAAAAATGACAAGCAACATTCTGATTGGCATAAATTGACAACTGTCACCCTTGAGTCAATTAGCAATGCTTGTGAAAGAATTGAGAACCAATGTCAAAATAATGACACAGAGGATCTTTCCATCTTTAAAGTAAATGATAGACTTAAAACTCTTGAAGACCATGTCTTACAAATAGTTAAGAACACCAATCAATTTGCTATACATTTAGCAAAAAGTGACAGTGAAAGGCAGAAATTGAAGAATGAAATAATTGCAAGTGTGGAGCAAATTCATAAGAATCATGAACCACATATGCCAAGACATTCTACACCTTTGACTGAAGAAAAACCTTCTGTCAAAGAAAGTTTGACTCCATTCTTAGGAGAGAATGTTATTTCTGCAAAGGATATTCCCAAATTAGAAGAATGGCCAACATTCTCTGGTGAAGGAGAATACAACCATATTGAATTCATCAGGACTATTGATATGTTGCAAGAAGACTTTAATATACCTGATGAAATCATAGTAGGAAAATTACATTGTTTGTTTACCAAGACTGCAAAGAAATGGTATTACAAGATGAGAATGGATCATGGAAGACATGACTGGTCTTGGTGGAAATCTGAAGTGATTACCAAATGGGCCAATAATTCTTGGAGGTTTAAAATGGAGAATGCTTTTGAAAGTGCCATTTTTAACTCAGAAAAAGAGAAACCACTTACTTGGTTCTTCAAACAAAAAGACAGATTATCTGCTTTACACCCAGATATGTCTGACACTATGATTAATATGAAAATATTAAGAAAATGTGGAGGAGAACTGGAACATGCTATCAAAAGCAGATGTGTGGAACCCTGTTCAACAGAGGACTACATTAATGCTATGGAAGATATCATTACCAGAACAAGAATTGGTAAAACTTGGGTTAGAAACCCAATAGAGTCCAAAATAGTCTCAAAGATTCCTAGAGAAGAAAGAAGACCAGAAAGACCTGTCTTGAAGTGTCATAAATGTGGAAGTACTTCACATTTAGCCAACACTTGCCCTAAGAAGACAAAGATCAATGAAGTTCAAATCATTGAAGACATTCAGTGTACTGAAGAGAAAGAAGAGTCTGATCAAGATTCTGCAGTCTCTGAAGATACACCAGTAGAGGACTATCCCATTGAAAACATTTCAGCTTTCTTTGAGGTCACAGAAGTCCATACCCACTTGCCACAGTACAGTGAGGATTGCTACAACCTGATCAATATCCAAGATGCCAGAATGTGTAAAACAAAACCTGCTAGAGGAAAGGGTTATACTGCTGGAGCATCCTGTATCACATCAGTTCTAATGAGTGATATTGAAGCCAAAGTAAATCTGGATACAGGGGCATTTTGCACTTGTATTGGCAAAGATTATCTTCAAATTATACTTCCTGAATGGAAAAACCATCTATTACCAATAGAAGGTGTACAGTTCAGTAGTGCCAGTAACAATATGTACCCCTTGGGCATATTGGATACTAATATTGTATTCCCACATCCAGCAGGAAGTGTAAGAATGAAAACTGAGATTGTAGTAATGGATAATTGTACATCTCAGCATATCATTCTTGGAAATGATTACTTGAATATTTATGGTATTGATATAAATAACCATAAAGACAGATATTTCACAATTGGAGATAACAAAAGGCAAAAATTTGCTTTCTCCAATATGCCAAAACAGATATCTGTAGTATCTTCTGTCAAAGATACTTACAAAGATGAATTTGTGTCTGAACAACTTGTTGAAGCACAAATTAATCCATCATTGTCACCAAAGATGAGGAATGAACTTATTGATGTATTATATACATACAATAATGCATTTGCATCTGATAATGAACCATTAGGCGCTATAAGGGGACATGAAATTGATATTACTCTTAATATTGATAGACCATATCCTCCAGTACTTAGAAGACCAGCTTATCCAGCCAGTCCCAGAGCTAGAGAGGCCTTGGAAAGACATATCCAAGAGTTGATCCAACTTGGTGTGCTAAGGAAAGTAGGCCATAATGAGGAAGTTGAAGTGACAACACCTGTTATTATTGCATGGCATAATGATAAGTCAAGAATGGTTGGAGATTTTAGAGCTTTGAATACCTACACAGTTCCAGATAGGTATCCAATCCCTAGGATCCAAGAAACCTTGACTCAATTGTCTAAAGCCAAGTATATAACATCAATGGATGCATTAAAAGGCTTCCATCAAAATGTTTTGACGCCTAAAGCTAGGAAATTACTTAGAATTATCACCCACTGTGGTATTTATGAGTATCTTAGAATGCCATTTGGCATTAAAAATGCTCCATCTCATTATCAAAGAATGATGAATACCATCTTCCCCACAGAATTGTCTGAAGGATGGCTTATCATTTATATTGATGATATTATTATATGTTCTGACTCATGGTCTTTGCACCTTGAAAGACTTGCAAGAGTACTTCATAAAGTTGCAGAAGTGAACATGAAAATTTCACTTAAGAAATGCAATTTTGGTTTTGAAGAACTCAAAGCATTAGGACATGTTGTTTCTGGTTTGAGCTTGGGTATTGACAAGAATAAAGTAGCAGCAGTGTTACTTAAGCCAATACCCCGAAATAAAAAAGAAATGATGTCTTTTCTTGGATTTGCTAGTTACTATAGGCAACACTTGAAAGATTTTGCAATTCTAGCCAAGTCACTTTATAGAATCTGTGATCAACAGACTGTATTTGAAATGACACAGGAAAGAATTAAAGCTTATGAGAAGATAAAGAAAGCCCTTACAGAAGCACCTTTACTCCTCATGCCTGACTGGAATATTCCTTTTAAATTGTACATTGATGCATGTGGAGATGGATTAGGGGCAGCCCTACACCAAGTCCAAATTATTGATGATAAACCTACAGAAGGACCAGTTTGTTATATCTCAAGACAAATCAAACCAACAGAAGCCAGATATGGTGCAAGCCAAATGGAGTGCTTATGTTTGGTATGGGCACTTGAGAAATTACACTATTACCTTGATGGCAGTGTTTTTGAAGTGATAACTGACTGTAATGCCGTGAAATCACTTCTTAACATGAAAACTCCCAACAGACATATGTTGAGATGGCAAATAGCCATTCAAGAATATAGAGGAAACATGACTATAGTTCATAAAGCAGGAAACATTCACAAAAATGCTGATGGACTTAGTAGATGGGCTTTAGCCAACACTCCTGATAACCCAGCTTATGTACCTTTGGAAGCTGAACCACAGATTCCAATTGAAGGGATTAACATAACTGATATTGGGACTGAATTCTTTGAAGAGGTCAGAGAGTCTTATAAACAAGACAAGAATTGCCATATCTTGACTTCTTTATTGGATAAAGACTGCAAAGACACATCTTTGGTTAATACACTAGATGAAGTTTGGAAAAATTCCTATTCTGAAGGAAGATTTCACTTGTTTGATGGGATTATTTACCATAGAACAAAACATTCTTGTGTGATGACATTGTGTAGTAGATTGCTCATCAATACCATTCTTCATGAATGCCATGATAGCATTTACTCTGGACACCTATCAGAAGACAGAACACTTGAAAAGGTGAAGAACTGTGCATGGTGGCCATCTTGGAGAAAAGAAACCATTGAATATTGCCATACCTGTGATAGATGCCAAAAAGCAAACAGGAGTACAGGCAAGAAATTTGGATTAATGATCCATATTCAAGAACCAAAATCCCCTTGGGAAGTTGTTCACATGGATTGGGTCACAGCACTTCCTCCAAGTGGTGACAAGAGTTATAATGCTTGTTTAGTCATTGTAGACAGATATAGCAAAACTCCCATATTCTTACCATGTCATAAAGATGACACTGCTATGGATACAGCTCTTCTTTTATGGAGTAGAGTTATTTCTCATACAGGGTTATTTAAGAATATCATAAGTGACAGAGACCCCAAGTTCACATCTGCACTTTGGACCAATCTTCATAGATTGTTTGGGACTAAGTTATCATTCTCTACAGCATATCACCCTCAAACAGATGGGCTAGCAGAGAGGATGATTCAAACTTTAGAAGACATGATCAGGAGATTTTGTGCTTATGGATTAGAATTTAAAGACTCAGATGGCTTTACCCATGACTGGTGCACTCTGATACCTGCATTAGAATTGGCATACAAGACATCAGTCCATTCTTCCACAGGACAAACTCCTGCTATGTTAGAAAAAGGATGGAATCCAAGACTCCCAGCAGACACACTGAGGAAAGACTTGATTGACATTCATCCTACAGCTTCCAGCTTCAAATTAATGCTTGATAAAGTAAAACACCATGCAAAACAAAGTATGGATGATGCTTTTGATTATGCAAAACAGAAGTGGGACAAGAGTCATAAAGTACCAGACTTCAAAGTAGGGGACTTAGTTCTAGTTTCAACCTTGAATTTTAATAATATCAAAGGCCCAAAGAAACTTAAAGATTCTTATGTAGGACCTTTTGTTATTGTTGCCTTACATGGAACCAATGCAGTTCAAGTGGAATTGAGTGGTGAATTGGAAAATAAACACCCCACATTTCCAGTCAGCCTGATAAAACCTTATCAACCAGCTGACAAAGAATTGTTTCCTTTAAGGAACCCAACTCCTTTAACTGTGCCCCCTGTGGAACAGAATGAAGACAGAAAGATAAAGAAAGTCATTAAAGAAAGGAGACTTAGGGGTAAAAATCAAAGAGAATATCTTGTCAGATATAGAAATCCAGTACATGAAGATGAATGGATGGCAGAATCAGAAATACCTGACTCAGATAAACTCTTAAGAAGATTTAGACATGAAAGAAGGCCACAAGCCTGAATATGTCTATAAATGTGCTTTAAATTACTTGATCTTAGTAATGTGAAGAGGTTGGACAGTGGACATTAACCCCCTTTTGGGGCCTTATTCTTTTTATCACTAATAAAATTGTAGTACAATTTTATTTTTTGGTGGGAGGGAATGTGAGCCTTGAGGTATATTTTACATACCCAAATAGGCCACAATTATCTTAAAAAGAAATTTTGAATTATGCAAAACTCATAAGTCATGCATATATCCAAAATTCATCATTTTCAATTTCAGAAAAGATGAATAACTTTTTATTGAGTAAGTAAATCCATGGATTTAAGACCAGATTTGGATTCTACACAAAAATTCACCTAGGGTAGCTCCATAGAGTGAATAAGCTCAATTTAAGTATTTGAGGTGGTAAAATGGAAAATACTTCAATACCACATCATTAATACCACATAAAAGATCCGTGAAAATTTTTGTTTTTCTTGATTTTTAGCCAAAATAATGGGAAAGTGAGAAATCCCATTTTACATATACACTAAGAATAGTGTTATGCATGTTTTGAGCACTTAATATCATGGTATTCTTACATGGACTTTTGGTACACCCATAGTGGATATCTCACTTTAAGCTTAAATTACTATTTTGACGTAAAAAATAGGCAAGGGGGACAAAAGACATCAAAGAGAGCCAGGGTACCCAACTTCTGAGGCCTCAGAGGCGTGGATAGCTCCAGAGCATGGATCCATGGCTCATCTTGGCCCAATTGGTAAACTAAAACTCTTTGGGAACTTGGTTACCAAGTTACAACTACTGTAAAACATCAGAAAATAGCAAATAACCTGCTATTTTGACGTGCCAAGGAGGTAATGAGCTACTTACACTCCTGTAACCATGTCAATTACTAATGACTTTCCATGGATAAACCCCAAAAGAGTAATTAAAACCCTTTTGGGACCCATATTCATTGATTTACCTCATAGCAACCAGCAAAACACTGCTATTTGCAATTCTACGTAGAAATGAGGTAAAACCTTCAAAAATTCATTAAAAATACAATTCTTAATGAATCTTTCTGAAGCTTTCAGGACTAAAGGAGAACTGTATTATCTATGGTACAACCAAAAAGAATTACAGTTTTACTAGTAAAATTAAAAGTTTTACTTACAGTCCATTTTTGGATATTCTACGTGAAACACTGAATCTTCAAAAATTCACAGTAATTACAACCTGTGATGAAATTGGCAATAACATTGATAACTTTGAGAAATCAATGATTATTTTAGAATAAAAGAAGATTTACAAGTGTTACTCCTTTTATCCTTAACCATATTGGGGTTGGTAGTCACGTAAAAGCATCAATTAAGTAATTATGATAATCTTACATGACAACAGATGATGCAATCAATAATCCAAAAAGGTTTATTGTTTTCTCACTCACTGGTTTTTCAGTTTGCTCCATGGCACGCCTCTGTGAGCTGTTATTGACTTAAAAGAAGCCTCTTCTTGCTGTTTTTTCCGTATCATCATCTTATCAATTTATTAAATCTTTATTACCAACAAGTAAGTATTAGTTCAACTATTCTTAAGTGTTTTAATTCTTTCAGAATCAATCAGAAAGACGTGAAATCATAGAATCCAACTATATATTGTTGTAATACTGTTATAAATCCTTTTGATCCCTTAAATCCACAATTCCACGTCAAATTTCTCTACTTTTATTATCAATAAGTTCTTTGGAGTATTAGTGAGTCATTCATCTTTAATTCTTAAAGTTTTTCTCTAGTAATAGTTTTCTTCAAGAATTATCTTTATAATTATTCTTGCAAAAGATAATTATATATTAAAATAATTTTATTATTTTAATAAAGAAGTTTTTATTATTAAATTCTTCTTGTAATTGATTCTTGTAGACAATTACTTGCTCACTGTTAAAATCACTAGTAGTGCTTAACACGTGAAAGAAATAATTTTTTAATTATTTAATTGTGGTTATAATAATATTTTATTATTATATTTCATAAGAACAGACATAGTACTGTTGATTAATAGTAATATTATCATCAGTTTCATAGTCACATCTTACAGGCTGAGTCTATGATGAAGCTAATAAAGAATAATTAAAAGCTTTAGCCATGACTGTGACACAGTGAAAATGATTCAAAAAGTATTTTATGATGATAATAAGGGTAGAAAATGAGGTATACAGGGCTTTACTATTAACAAATGGTGGTGGTGAGTGCTTTTGAAAGCCCTGGGTGCAATAATTAACAGTTGGTTTACTATAATAACTACTACAATAGTTGATATTATAATTATAGGCTGATTTTTTTCTCAAATTATTACTTGTTTTGACATTTTTAGTACATAGGAATTCAAGAGAATGTTTAGGAAACCGTTTCTGGTGGAGAAAAGGCCCCTTTTTATCGTAAACTTAGGTGAAAAAGTCTCCTAAAACTTTCCTTGTATGGAAAGTGAAGATTTTTCACTTCCAAGTACTGTATTGTGGTTCTCACAAGGCCTGTATAGCCTTTATTGGGTTCAGATGTGGTTTCAAAACCACATCCTGGCAGTTTTAACCAATACAGGGGGAAAAATTTCATCTTGTGACCACCTAGCCCTCCACTAAGGTCTATTACATGTAGAAGGCTATATAGAACTAGTACAGGACCCCAGGATTAGCCAACCTATGAGTTATTGAATCATAAACAATCTTCTTTGTCTGTTTGACACCTCATCATCATACTTATGGGTTATTATCTCACAGAAAGGCTGTATTGTTCTAACTGTGGGATTTTGCCCTTAAAACTGCCATACCTTTGTCAGTTTTTGAGATATCAAGCTCAAAATTAGTTCATTTTGTAGACCTGGATGTATTCTACACAATGGTGCCGTATTTGATACGGCTATCATTACATATCGCAAAGGTATGCCATGTACAAGTTTTTTGTACATATGTAGGATTTGCTTAAAATGTGTATGGAGATTTTTTGCCTCATTATTTTTTTTTAGATGAGCTATAGGTAAATGAATGACACCATAAGGTAGTCCTGATTGTTCCATTTCCAAAAAGACCGCACGGTAGGTATCTCACACTAAAGCTGTAGAAGTTGGATGAGAGGTGAATATTTTATTCACCCTTATTTGACCTTATTTGGGCGATAACTCCTGTAGTTCTGGTGCTAGCTCAATTTGGCTAGGACCATTGGATATTCCTGACTAAGAGCTTTGATTTGAATACCCATTTGATGGGTTTAAGAATCTTCCTCTAGATTCCAGATGAGAGGTGAAAAATAAGGTTTATGCTCAGCAACAACTTTGAGCAGGAATAACTTTTTTATACCTTGTACTATGATTCAGGACTTTTGTATTTGGAAATTGATGGGTTTCCTCCTTCTTTCTATACCTTTTGAATTGATTTGGCTCAGCTCCATGTTTGGGTGATATCTTGGCTTTACCATTGGTTTATGGTATTTGGCTGCCATGCTTGTGCTCTGGGTTTGAGTCACAGGCTCACAAGAGCTAAGGCTGAGTTGTTATCATACAGTACTCAATAAAACACAATCTTTGAAAAAAGAACTCAAACAAGAGTTAATATCAAATATTACTTAAAGCATATAATACAAAAACAATATCTTTCTAACATGGATAATGATCTTTACAAGAGGATAGAACTAAGAACCGTAATCAGCTGAACTAAAATTAATAAGGAGACAAATGCCACCAATATATTATGAAAGGATTAGTTGATATGGGATATAAACATATAAAATGTATGTTCCTTTAGATCAGCTCCTTTAGTCAGCTTGTCATTCAATTATCAAAATTGAAATCAGGAGATCATTAATTTGATCATATACATTCTAGTATCACGCAGTTACTTTGGATTTCAAATATAACAAAATGCTTCAAGTGAATTTCTTTTATATTTCAGTTTTAATAGCTGGAATTCCCAAAAGAGATATGAATGTTTTTGTCTTGCCATCTTTTGCCATAAATTACACCCCTATGAAGGTTTTGTTGATACCTTCCGGTTTTTTTATGAACCTTTAACTACATTTATTACTAATTTTCCTTTTGAATATAGAGATTTGATGTTGAGTTTATTATTCTATTTTCTTTTGCCTAGTAGTCCACTTTTTTAAACACCGTAACAAATGTCACTGGGGTGATTTCACTTGTACCAGTCCACAGGCTACTCATGAGAAATCTGGCTGATATCTCCAAGTTAGCTCAGAACTAACTCATGTCATATCTATATGTTTGTCTCCAAGCTGACTCAGAATTAAATATTTTCTTTACATCTCTTTATTTTCAAGCTAACTCATCATTAGCTCATTGAATATATACCTGATAATTGTAAAGTGAGCTCAGCATTACCCTATGGCATATTTATCTGGATATCTGCAAGCTAACTCAGCATTAGCTTACCACGTGTATATGTTTTTATCTTAATGTTAACTTAGCATTTACCCATGGTGCAGCTAAATTGTTATCTAAATGTTAAGTCATAATCCACTTGTATCTCAAAGTTGATTTGTCCTTCACTTTGTGCATGCATCAGCTTGTGTATGAGTCTTTACCCTGTCTTTACATACCACTGGGGTGATCATGATGAGATTTTATTACAGTCCCAAAATGAAACTGTAATATATATTCAAATTAGCTCAAACATCAGTGAAATGATCTCATTCATAGAGCTAGTTTTGGTCTCGCAATGTTAATCCATGATTACAAAGAGCTGAGGGACTCAAACCCTGACTGTGAGCCTTAGAGGTATTTTCATATACCCAAAAGACCACAAAAGATAAATTAAGACACAAATATAAATGAAATAAATTTATTTATATTATAAAAATCAAAAATCAAATATGAATAAGAATTTATATTTAAAAATCAAAATGTATATATAATTTGAAAATAAAATTACAATAAAATTTTAAATTATGAAATTATATTTTTACTTGTAAAAATTAAGTCAAAATGAATTTTTAATAAAAATTGTAAAATTAAAATATTTTTGGTAAAAAGTTATATAAAATATATTATAGGTTTTTATCCAATAAATAAACACAAAGAAATTATCACACCATTGGATTCCTCATAAAAAATAAAGTGGGGTCACCTCTGGTTGAAATTTCTGTAACTCAACTTTAAATAAGCTTAAATTCAGCTTTTAGTATTTTCAATAAAAAAATTGAAAATCCTCAAAAGTTTACTTTAATTGACACCACATGTGGTTATAACCATAAATTTTTGTGTTAAAACTGAGGTGTTGCGTTTAGTTTAGAAGCTATGAGGAATTGTAGTATTTTCAATTGAATTCAGTTGAAATGTCAAAATGTGCACGTGTATTACATAAGTGAACTTTGATTTACATATGATGTATCAATTATTACTGTATTTTACTGTAAAATTCAATTGAATTACATATTTAAATTACAAGTATAATACATGATGAGGAATTAAAGGAAAAATAAATTGGGGGGGAAGAGGATCTCTAGCTCTAAGGGGTAGCTAGACCCCCAAAATCCTTTCTGACTGGCTTGGGATGTCAAAATAAACAGAAAAGTTCATTGCTTTTGGCCTGGAATTGAGTCACAGGGTCTATGACTCAATTGATGACGAGGTTTTGATACCAGCCAGGGTGGTTTTAAGTGCTGCCAAGAGGGTAAAACTACCCTTATGTTAAAACAATATCAGTAAAAACAGTTTTAACAGGTTTCTACGCCTCTTGCACACATTATGACGTGTCTTGAAGGCTCTAGACCAGGTATTGCTATAGTAATGGTTGATTTAAGGGTCTAAAATGGCTAAAAATGGCTTAAACCAGCCCTTTTTTAGTCTAAACCAGGGTTCAATGATACAATAATTGGATTTTCTATTGTCAGACTGTTTTTCACGACTGACAAGAGTAAATTTTACTTTTGGAGTAAGAAAATTGATGGCTATAAAAGAATGTCTTCTTTGCCCCACTTTTCCCTTCATGTGAGAATCTTTTCCTTTTATAATTTGTAAGGTGTGGATATGAAACTTTGATTGAAAATCAAATACTTTTCCTGTCCTCAAAATTTGTATAAGGTAAAAATCAATTAAAAATAGTAAGAAATATTATTTTTAAGAGAAAACACGCCAATTTTATTGTTTATAGCTTGATTAGTATAAAACAATAATATTATAAATATTTATTGTTTTACCAACAATAAAAATTTATCCAAAAATACTCTACAAGAGATATTTAAGGCTACAAAAGAAATTTCTTCAAGAGCATTTTCAATTGGAATTAATTTAGCAAAGAACTGCAAGCATTTAATTAAAGAACAAAGTCTGTAAAAAGAATATTAAAGAGAAAACATGCCCAAAAGTGACCAGAGTGAATCTGGAAACAAAGTGACAAAGCTAACTGTGATGAAAGATGCTTTAATTCACTTTTGGGGTGGTTCAGGGGTACAAATGATTATAAGAGTTCCAAACAATGATTATAATGATTTTTTCACGTGGTTAAAACGTTAAAAATGATTTAAGAAAGGTGGTTGAAATCTTTTATTGATTGGTTTAACAATGTTTAAACTAATTATAAAAGGAAAAGATTCTATCATGAAGAGAAAAGTGGGGCAAAGAAGACATTCTTTCATAGCCATCAATTTTCTTACTCCAAAAGTAAAATTTACTCTTGTCAGTCGTGAAAAACAGTCTGAAAACAGAAAAGCCAATCATGGCATCATTGAACCCTGGTTTAGACAAAAAAAGGGCTGGTTTAAGCCATTTTAGACCCTTAAATCAGCCATTACTATAGCAATACCTGGTCTAGAGCCTTCAAAACACGTCAGAATGTGTGTAAGAGACGTAGAAACCATTTAAAGTAGTTTATACTCTGATTGTTTTATCATAAGGGTAGTTTTACCTTCTTGGCAACAGCTAAAACTACCCCAGTTGGTATCAAAACCTCATCATCAATTGAGTCCACAGACCCTGTAACTCAATTCCAGCCCAAAAGTGATGAACCTTTGCGTGAGTTTTGACACCACACGCCTGTCAGCAAGGAATTTGGGGGTCTAGCTCCCTTTTCCCCTCCAAATTTAATCTTTCCAATTTATTTTTTCCTTTAATTCCTCATCATGTATTATACTTATAATTTAATTATGTAATTCAATTGAGTTTTACAGTTCAATACAGTAATAATTGATACCTCATATGTAAATCAAAGTTTACTTATGTAATACACGCACACATTTTGACATTTCAATTGAATTCAATTGAAAATACTTTAATTCCTCATAACTTCTAAGATATACACAACACCTCAATTTTAACACAAATTTTGGTGATTAACACTATATGTGATGTGAATTAAATTAAAGCTTTGAGGATTCCCAATTTTCATACATAAAATACTAAAAACTTAATTTAAGCTTATTTAGAGTTGAGTTACAAAATTTTCACCAATTGGTGACCCCACCTGATTTTTCATGAGGAATCCAATGGTGAAACAATTTTTATATGTTTATTTATTGTGTGAAAGGTTATAATAATTTTGATTTAACTTTTTTCCAAATTTATTGATTTTTTTACAATCTTGTTCAAAATTCATTTTTACTTAATTTTTTCAAGTATAAATGAAATTTTACAATTTCAAAATTTAATGTGATTTTATTTTTAAATTGTAATTAAATTTTTCATTGTGAATATAATTTTATATTTATATTTTGATTTTCATTTTATTAATATAAATAAATTCATTTTATATATATTTATATGTTACTTTTGTATTTGTGGTCTTTTGGGTATATGAAATTACCTCTAAGGCTCACATTCCCTCCCCGTAAAAAAAGAATATTACTTTGTAATATTGTGATTCCTGGTGTGTCTGAACCTTCTCAGAAGCTTAGTAGCTTCAGGTATGTCTTTTTCTGGCAACCATTCATCTTCACAAGTTGGGTCACTGTACCAAACAAGGTATTCCCTAACCTTGTTGGTTCTCAACTTTCTTTCTTTGAGAAATTTGGAAATTTTCTTACTGCCAGATTTCTCAACAGGAGGTATAGCTTGTGGAATTTCATGCCTCAAGGGAAATCTTTCAGCATCACTAGATTTATATGGATTTATCAAGCTCACTGGAAATTTAGGATGCTTATCGCTATGTTCTTGAGATAACTCTAATTCAACAGCATTTTCTCCATGGAGGCACTTAATAACAAAAGGTCCTGCGTCCTGCAAAGGAGTCTTTTAACCTTTTACATCCTTTGATGTTATTGAAGTTGGTGGTGGATACAAGAACTAGGTCCCCCAATTTGAAATCTGGAGTTGCATGTGATTTATCCCATTTATCTTTACCATATGCAAAGGAGTCTTCCATGCACCTTACTGCATGCTTTCTAGCTTTGTCTAGAATTCCTTTGAAGCTAGAAGCTGTGGGATGTATTTCAATCAAATCTTTCCTCAAGGAATCTTGGGGTTATTTTGGGGTTCCCTCCTTCTTCTAGGATAGCAGGAGTTTGATTGGCACTGGCATGGATTGATGTTTTATATGCTAATTCCAGTGCTGGCAGCAGAGTACACCAATCATGGGTAAATCCATCACAATCTTTGAATTCAAGGCCATATGCACAAAATCTTCATACCATGTCCTCTAAGGCTTGGATCATCCTTTCAGCCAGTCCAGCAGTTTGTGGGTGGTAGGCTGTAGAGAAAGATAGCTTAGTGCCAAATAATTGGTAAAGATTTGTCCAAAGTGCTGAAGTGAATTTGGGATCTCTATCTCTAATGATATTTGTAAATATTCCAATCCATGACACTACTCTATTCCATATCAGTAGAGCTGTATCCATGGCTGTATCATCCTTGTGACATGCTAAAAAGATTGGAGTTTTACTGAATCTGTCCACAATTAGTAGGAGAGCATTATAACTTCTATCACCTCCTGGTGGTAGTCCAGTTACCCAATCCAT
Organism: Austropuccinia psidii; assembly: GCA_023105745.1. NCBI lineage: Eukaryota > Fungi > Basidiomycota > Pucciniomycetes > Pucciniales > Sphaerophragmiaceae > Austropuccinia > Austropuccinia psidii. Next base: position 26,298,868 of record JALGQZ010000002.1, read on the forward strand.
ATGGACAATTTCCCAAGGTCTGCTTGGTTCTTGTATTTTTATCATATTTCCAAGTCTCTTGCCAGTGTATTTATTTGCCTTTTGGCATCTGTCACAGGTTTTGCAATACTCTGCAACATCTTTCTGCCACATTGACCACCATATGCAGGTCTCTCCTTTCTCACTTGTTCCGTCTTAAGACAGATGTCCTGAAAAGGGGCTATCATGGAATGCTTTTAGTACAAGACTGATTAATGACCTGTCCACAACTTTCATGACACATGTGTGCTTGGTCCTATGGTAAATTATACCATCCAGTAGGTGAAATCTTCCTTCATCATAAGACTTTTTCCATACTTCATCCAAGGCATGTATTAGAGAGTTGTCTTTAGAGTCTTTGTTAAGTAATTGGCATAAGATGCTACAATTCTTATCTTGAGCGTAACTATTCCTGACCTCTTCAAAGGAGGTGGTGTTCAAGTCTGTAACACTTACTCCTTCTATTGGGATCTGTGGTGAAGCTTCCTCTGGAACATAAGCAGGATTATCAATATTATTTGGTAATGGCCATCTGCTTAGTCCATCTGCATTCTTATGAATATTCCCATCCTTATGAACAATAGTCATATTGCCTATGTATTCTTTTATGGCTATTTGCCAGGTGAGCATATGTCTGTTGGGTGTTTTCATGTTTAAAAGTGATTTGACAGCTGTACAATCTGTTATCACCTCAAAAACACATCCCTCCAAGAATTAGTTTAATTTTTGCAAGGCCCAGACAAGGCATAGACATTCCATTTGACTTGCCCCATATCTGGCTTCAGTTGGTTTGATTTTGCTGGATATGAAACATATGGGTCCTTCTACAGGTTTATCATTTATGATCTGAGCTTGCTGAAGTGCAGCACCCAGTCCATCCCCTGATGCATCAATATACAATTTGAAAGGCAATTTAAAGTCTGGAATCAGTAAGAGTGGAGCAGTGGTCAAGGCTCCTCTTAGAAACTCAAAAGCATTGACTCTGTCAACAGTCATTTCAAATACTGTGTCTTTGTCACACAATTTATAAAGTGGTCTTGCTATTGATGCAAAATCTTTAATGTGTTGCCTGTAATATCCTGCAAAACCTAAGAATGACTGAATTTCTTTCTTGTTCTGAGGCATGGGTTTTAGAAATACTGCTTCAGCTTTGTTTTTGTCAATTCCAAGGGACAAACCAGATAAAACATGTCCTAGTGCTTTAAGTTCTTTAAATCCAAAATGACATTTCTTCAAGGAAATTTTCATGTTTACCGATTGAATTTTTGTCAAAACTCTGGACAATCTGTACATGTGCTCCTCCCAATTTTTGGAACAGACAATAATGTCATCAATGTAAATGATTAACCATCCCTCTGAGAGTTCTTCAGGAAATATTTCATTCATCATTCTTTGGAAGTGTGAAGGTGCATTTTTGATACCAAAGGGCATCCTCAAGTATTCATACACTCCACAATGAAAAATAATTCTCAAGTATTTTCTTGCTCTTAGTGTCACCACATTTTGATGGAATCCCTTAAGGGCATCCATAGTTGTGAAACTTTGCGATATGACCACCTACCCAAAAAGGTCACAAAAAATATTTAACATAATCATACATTAAAAATAATTACCTTAAAACTACAAAAATACCATGAATTGGGATAAAACTTGGTTTCACTTAAAACCCAAGGAGGAAACATGTGAAATAAAATATACCATTGGATTCCCCATGGTAAAATACACATATACCATTTTTATGGCATATCTGTAAAGTCAATAATAAGTTATACATAATAATACCTTATAAAAAACACAAATCCTCATTTATTTCAAACACCAATGAGACAACATGTAAAATAAATGGTATCATTGGATTCTCCATATAGATCTACATATAAAACAATTAAGAGGCTAAGCTTCAAAATCAATACTTAAGGAATTAACCTGAATATATGCACTTTTTTGGTCAATGCTTATATTCAAGGATTTTAGCTAATATCTCTTGAATTATGCATGATGAATTGATGAACGAAAAATAAAGTCATCACGTAATTACTGTAGAAATACAGAAATGAAGTCTATTCCACAAGTTATAAAAGAGGTTAAAAACTGTAAGGAATTATTGATTAAAATCAACAGAGATGTTGACCACTTTGTTGTGAAAGTGGTCCAAAATTAAAAAAAGTAGACATTTGGAATCTACTAGTTCATTAGTGAAGAATTATGTATTTTTCATTATAATATTCAAGGTATAACCCCTTGAAATCGTAGTTTGAAGTTTAAAATATTAAATTTCGACAGAAAAGATGAGTTACAAGAAAAATCATCAAAAATAGAGTTTTGATGATGTAATGAAATTCTCTTGGAAACATAATAAGGTTATGCCAAGCTACTAGAATTCACTCTTGGATTGCTATAGCGTGTAAATCCTAACAGTTATTAAGCATCAAAGTTTGAGCTTAATTTGATCATTTATAATCACTTACTGTAACCTTAAATTAAGCTTAACAGTAAAATGAGTGATAAGATTGGTGAATAATATTAGTTTATGATTAAAACAAATAAAATACACAAATTTTGGGGTTCTGCCAAGCCTTTGATGTCATCAAACTTAGAGTTATAGTGATAACTCTAAATAATGGCATAATAATGATGTAATATGGTTTTATCATGATGTAATCATCACCAAACCTTAAAAATATTGATCAATTCCAGTGGATATGATCAGTACACGTCTACTAGAAGCCTGTTGGACTCTAAGAGGGAGTTATTTACTATAAATAGAGCACTTCTCACTCTATTTTCCCCTCAGACGCATCAAAAACATATATCAATACAATTAAAAAGGTAACATCTTTATTATTTATATATAAAACTTTTATATTATCAAAGACCAAAGATCATCTTATCATAATCATCAATCTCAAGATGATTAAATCATTTATATAATTGTTTTTGTTAAAGATCTCTCTAAAATCTCATTTCCACGTAAAAATTAAGAATATTTGTAATTTTCTCTATTTTTATTGTAAAATACAATTTGGATAAGTTGTATTTACATTATTTGGCGTAAAATACCTCAAAATTATTATAACAAGTATTAAAATTAGGTTATTTTCTCTTATTATAATTTTCTCTTTATTATTATTTTAATAATTCTTTAAATTAATATAAATAGTATTTATATTAATTTATAACATTAATATTGGTAATATTATGGTTATTAATTGTTTTTTATTAATAAAAAACAATTTTTTACGCCTTTATTATTTGTTTGTAACAATAATAAAGTGCCATTAAATATATTAGTTATCTTATATTAATATATTTATTTTATTATATTATATTATCATATTTAATTGATAATATAATTATTTTTACGCCATAATTATAATAATTCTTTATTATTATATTTATTTTTATCTTATTTGTTTCATTTATAAGGACATTCATAGTACAATAAGTAAAATATTGGTAATTTTTACTTATTGTTTCATAGTCCAACCTTTCATTTGGGGGCCTGGATGTGATATTTACTCTAAAAGACCTTTAAAAAGATTCTGATTGGGCTTATCCAATAATAAATTATACTTATAATCATAAAATTATATAATAATTTTGAATTTATTGATTTTAAAAGCTATTGAGGCATTTGGAAAGCAATTGTACTGTCTTACACATGGTTTTTCACATCCTTAGACTTGCAAAAACTTTCTTTGAGTGACTCTAGTGATTGAACAAGCTATTTTTTAAATTAAAAATAATTTTATATTATAAATTAATTTGATAAAAGAATCATATTCATTTTTATTTTATTCTTTAGAAAGAAAAACATAAAAAATAATAAAAATATTAAAAACCAATAAAAAGTTATTTTATTCATTTTAATTTGATTTCTTTAATTATTTGTATTTTTTTAATAAAAAAAAAGATATAAAAAGCAATTTTTACATGGAAAATTGCCATATCTTTCCAAAAAATAACACTTTTATATAAAAGACTTATATTTATTTGTCTTTTTTAGTGTTTGAAGACAACCCAACAGAGGACAACCAAGCCACTGTTGAAAGATTGGTGGAAGAAACTTGTCAAAGTTCTCCAACACCAAGATTCACTAAGAAAAAGAAAGCCAAGAAATTGCACTTTCCAGGACCCACTATTCAGGACTCTGAAGGTGAGTACCTTATTTATAAATTGCCATAAGAGTATTCCTGTTCTGGAATCCTCTTATTTCTTATTTTTCTTATAATATGACTACCAGAAGAGGCTCCCCATACTCCATCCAATCAGATAGAGCTGGCCTCAGAGGTAGAATTGATTCCTCAAAAGGGAAAAGGAAGGGCAATATCCCCAGTGGAACAGAATCCACACAAAGAAGTGCCTTATCCCAAAGGCAAGTCCCAGAAACGCCCATGATATCTGAGCCTGAATTGGAACTAAGTATGAGTAACTCAGATAGGTACAAATCACATTCAGAGGGCTCAAATAGACATTTGCATGAGCCAATACAAACAGTACTACACAGTGTACAAGGACAAAGATTAGGAAATGTTGCCTAAAATACACCAAGGAGTGATGAGCTCCTGGCACATCCTGAAAAAGTTCCTCAAAGAGGAGGAAATAGTGAGATACTCCAATGGATGGAATCCACTATCATCCAAACCTCAAATCAAAAAGATCAAGGAGTATCATGCCAAAAAGAAGGAGGCAACCAAGGAAGAAGCCCCAGTAGCTTCTACCAGCAAGCCCCAAGTCAACCCACTTCCCCAAGAAGGGAAGAAGAACAAGAAAAAGGATTGGAGAAAACCATATTCCCCAAGCTACAGGATACCCAAAATCCAAAAAGATGCCATGGACAATGTCTTCAACATGGCCAGAACTTTGATGTGATTCAAAGACAAAGAGGAACGAGGAAGAGACAACCCCATTTCCCAAAGAAATAACCTTGTCTCCTGATGTTGTAAATACTTTAACAGAACTTAAAAATAGCATTTTACCTCTTAAAGACATTAGAATAGTTTATTATCTTTCCAAGAAATAAATAATAGCTTATCATCTTTAACAAATCTTGTTGCACGAAATAAGAAAAAAATTGATAACATAACATTTATGATTGAAAATAATAAGCCAAAAGTATTAATTGACAATACTCTGAAATTAATACAAGGACAACAAGAGTTGTACAAATAAATAAGTGATATCAAAGAAAAAACTTTGACAATCAATTAGGATGTGAGTATTGACAATCTTACAGAAAAATTAAACAAATTAAGTATTTCTGTAGAAAAATCTGAAGAAAAGACTTCATCACACCAAAAATTACTTTTGAACCATGTGGAAAAGAGTGATGAAGCAAGAATGCATCTGAAAGATGACATTCAAAGTGAAATAAGGCTTATTACTGAAAAATGGATAAAATTAATGAAGCTAATTTAAATATGCCAAAGTTATCAACACCATTTTCGCACATAAGAAGCCCTGTTAAACCAAAAGAGGAATTAACAAATCCATTCATAACAGACTTGAGTCACCAAGACAATAACCAAGTCTTAATGAAGGAAGCACCTCAATTGAAAGAATGGCCAACATTCACAGGAGAAGGTGAATATGACCACATGTCATTTATCAAGACAATTGACATGCTACAAGAAGATTATGCCATACCAGATGTATTAATCACTGCAAGATTACATTCACAAGATGGTATTATGGCATAAGGCAAACAAATGGCAAAAATACCTGGTCTTGGCGGAAACAAGAAATAATCACCAAGTGGGCTAATGATGCCTGGAGGTACAAAATAGAAAATGCATTTGAAAGTTCTTTCTTTGGCCCAGACAAAGACAAACCTTTAACTTGGTTCTTGAAACAAGTTGAAAGACTTAATGCATTGTACCCAGAAATGTCACAAAAAATGGTGCATATGAAAATACTCAAGAAATGTGGAGCAGAGCTAGAACATGCCCTAAGAAGCAGGTTTATAGAACCATGCTCCACAGAAGAGTACATTAATGCACTAGAAGACATAGTGACAAGAACAAAAATTGGCAGGACTTGGAAGAAATTGGTCATTAAAAGCCCAAATAAACCATTTATGAAAAAAGATAAAGAATCCTTTAAGCCCAATACATCCAACAATAATGAGCAAAGAAGATGCCATAAATGTGGAGGTATTGGACACTTAGAATATAATTGCCTTAAAAAGGCAAAGATTAATGAAATTTGGAAACAGAAAACCACAATGACAAAGAAGAGGAATCTGACTCTGAAAAATAGACAGAAGAATTAGAAAGTTCTGAAAGTGATTAAATCAATATAATTAATGCACAAATTAATAATATTGATATAATTTATGAAGTACTGGATGTTAACTCAAACTCACCACAAGTTGGGACATCTGACACAAACCTGACAAACATACAAGATGCCAAAATATACAGAACCAAACCTGCAAGAGGAATGGGATATACAGCTGGAAAATCAAGTATAAGTATTGTTATGGTTGATAACCAAGAAGGAAAAGTTAACTTAGATACAGGAGCATATTGCACCTGTGTTGGTAAAAGTTATTTAAAAACCATTGTCCAAGACTGGAAAGGAAAACTTATGCCAATACAAGGTGTCAAATTTGGTAGTGCAAGTGAGAGCATTAAGCCCCTTGGAATAATTGATTTAAAACTAATTTTTCCTCATCCCTCACAATGTGTCAGAATTAAAGTAGAGTTTGTAGTAATGGACAACTGTACTAGTAATCACTTCATACTTGGGAATGACAACTTATCAATTTATGGTATAGACATCTCTAACAAAAAGGATAGATATTTTACCATAGGAGACAACAAAAGAAAAAATTTGGCTTCTTGAATAACAAAAAACAAATCACAGTTATTAACAGTGAAGAAAAAATTCCAGAAAAGGAACTTTTTATATCTGAACAGCTCAAAGAGGCAGAATTCAAGCAAGAATTAAGAGAAAAAATGAGAGAAAAATTGATTGACCTCTTATTTAAGTACAAAAATGCCTTTGCAACTGACAAAGAGCCACTAGGTGCCATAATTGGACATGAAGTGGATTTAATTCTTAATGTGGAAAGGCCTTACCCACCTTTACTAAGGAGACCTGCTTACCCAGCTAGTCCAAGGGATAGGGAAGCCTTAGAGGTGCATATTAAAGAATTAATGGACCTTGGAGTATTATGAAAGGTAGGACATAATGAACAGGTAGAAGTCACTACACCCGTCATTATAACTTGGCATAATGGAAAATCAAGGAAGGTAGGAGACTCCAGACAGGTATCCAATACCCAGGATCCATGAGACATTGACAAAATTTTCACAATCTAAGTTCATCACAGCCATGGATGCCTTAAAAGGTTTTCATCAAAATTTCTTAACAGACAATGCCAAAAAACTACTGAGGATAATAGTCCACTGTGGAATTTTTGAATACTTAAGGATGCCATTTGGCATAAAAAATGCACCTTCCCATTATCAAAGAATGATGAATACCATATTTCCTGAAGAATTATCAGAAGGATGGTTAATTATCTATATTGATGATATCATAGTTTGCTCAGAAACTTGGGAAAATCATCTTACAAGACTAGAAAGGGTACTACAAAAAATAGTCCGAGTGACTATGAAAATTTCCTTGAAAAAGTGTCATTTTGCATACAGTGAATTAAAAGCACTAGGACATGTTGTATCTGGAATAAGTCTAGGCATAGACAATAATAAAGTAGCAGCAGTACTACTTAAACCAATGCCCCAAGCCAAAAAAGAAATGCAATCATTTCTAGGATTTGCTGGTTACTATAGACAGCATATAAAGGACTTTGCAAAAATTGCTAAATCCTTGTATAAGCTATGTGACCAACAAAAAGTCTATGAAATGACAGAACAAAGAGTCAAGGAATATAAAGAATTTAACAATTCCTTAACAAATGCCCCATTTCTTCTAATGCCAGATTGGAAACTACCCTTCAAACTTTACATTGATGCTTGTGGAGAAGGACTGGGTGCTGCACTACACTAGACAAAAATTATCAATGATAAACCAGTGGAAGGACCAATTTGTTTTATTTCAAGACAGATAAAGCCAACAGAAGCAAGATATGGAGCAAGCCAAATGGAATGCCTCTGCTTAGTGTGGGCTTTAGAAAAATTACATTACTACTTGGATGGAACAGTATTTGATGTGATTACAGACTGTAATGCTGTAAAATCTCTATTAAATATGAAAACTCCAAATAGACATATGCTGAGATGGCAAATTGCTATCCAAGAATATAGAGGAAATATGACTATTGCTCATAAATCTGGAGATATTCATAAAAATGCAGATGGTCTTAGCAGATGGGCTCTAGCAAATACCCCTGACAATCCAGCATGGGTAACACAAGAAGAACACCATATAGAAGGAATATGTGTTACAGACATTGGCACATAATTCTTTAACCAAGTTAAAGAAAGCTATAAGATAGACAAAAATTGCCATATCTTAAGCCAACTTCTAATGAAAGACTGCAAAGACCCATCACTTTCATCAAAACTAGATGAAACATGCAAAAAGGCATATGATGAAGGAAGATTCCACCTCCTTGATGGAATCCTTTACCATAGAACAAAACACACATGTGTTATGGACTTAACAGATAGAACCCTGATAAACACTATTTTACATGAGTGTCATGATAATCTTGCAGCTGGACACCTTCTAGAAGACAGGATACTAGAGAGGGTAAAGACCTGCTCTTGTTGGCCAAATTGGAAGAAAGATGTTATAGAATACTGCCACACCTGTGACCGATGTCAAAAAGCCAACAGAGCTACAGGAAAGAAGATTGGAATGATGATCCAAATCCAAGAATCAAAATCATCTTTGGAAATAGTTCATATGGGTTGGGTAACAGCATTACCTCCAGGAGGAGACAGAAGCTATAATTCATGCCTAGTATTGGTTGACAGGTATTGTAAGGTGTGGATATGAAACTTTGATTAAAAATCAAGTACTTTTCCTGTCCTCAAAATTTGTATAAGGTAAAAATCAATTAAAAATAGTATGAAATATTATTTTTAAGAGAAAACACGCCAATTTTATTGTTTATAACTTTATTAGTATAAAACAATAATATTATAAAAATTTATTGTTTTACCAACAATAAAAATTTATCCAAAAAATACTCTACAAAAGATATTTTAAGGCTACAAAAGAAATTTCTTCAAGAGCAATTTCAATTGGAATTAATTGAGCAAAGAACTGCAAGCAATTAATTAAAGAACAAAGTCTTTAAAAAGAATATTAAAGAGAAAACACGCCCAAAAGTGACCAGAGTGAATTTGGAAACAAAGTGACAAAGTTAACAGTGATGAAAGATGCTTTAATTCACTTTTGGGGTGGTTCAGGGGTAAAAATGATTATAAGAGTTACAAACAATGATTATAATGATTTTTTCACGTGGTTAAAAGGATTAAAATGATTATAAATTGGTGGTTGGAATCTTTGATTGATTGGTTTAACAGTGTTTAAACTAATTAATAAAAGGAAAAGATTCTAACATGAAGAGAAAAGTGGGGCAAAGAAGACATTCTTTTATAGCCATCAATTCTCTTACTCCAAAAGTAAAATTTACTCTTGTCAGTCGTGAAAAACAGTCTGACAACAGAAAAGCCAATTATGACATCATTGAACCCTGGTTTAGACCAAAAAGGGCTGGTCTAAGCCATTTTTAGCCATTTTTAGCCATTTTAGACCCTTAAATCAGCCATTACTATAGCAATACCAGGCCTAGAGCCTTCAAAACACGTCAGAATCTGTGTCAGAGGCGTAGAAACCAGTTAAAACTGTTTTTATTATGATTGTTTTATCTTAAGGGTAGTTTTACCTTCTTGGCAACAGCTAAAACTACCCCAGTTGGTATCAAAACCTCATCATCAATTGAGTCCACAGACCCTGTAACTCAATTCCAGGCCAAAAGTGATGAACTTTTGCGTGAATTTTGACATCCCACGCCTGTCAGCAAGGATTTTGGGGGTCTAGCTCCCCCTTAGAGCTGGAGTTCCTTTTCCCCCCCAAATTTAATCTTTCCAATTTATTTTTCCTTTAATTTCTCATCATGTATTATACTTATAATTTACACATGTAATTCAATTCAATTGTACAGTACAATACAGTAATAATTGACACCTCATATGTAAATCAAAGTTCACTTATGTAATACACGCGCACATTTTGACATTTCAATTGAATTCAATTGAAAATACTTTAATTCCTCATAACTTCTAAACTAAACACAACACCTCAATTTTAACACAAAAATTGATGGTTAACACCACATGTGGTGTGAATTAAATTAAGGTTTTGAGGATTTTCAACTTTTGTATTGAAAATACTAAAAACTTAATTTAAGCTTATTTAGAGTTGAGTTACAAAAACTTCACTCAGAGGTGACCCCACCTGATTTTTTATGAGGAATCCAATGGTGAAATAAAATTTATATGTTTATTTATTGGATAAAAAGTTATAATAAATTTTATTTAACTTTTTTCCAAATTTATTTATTTTTTCACAATTTTGTTAAAATTTCATTTTTACTTAAATTTTTCAAGTATAAATGTAATTTTATATTTACAAAATTTAAAGTAATTTTATTTTTAAATTATAATTAATTTTTTATTTTTAATATAATTTTATATTTATATTTTTTATTTTTATTTTAATAATATAAATAAATTTATTTTATTTATATTAATATGTTATTTTTTATATTTGTGGTCTTTTGGGTATATGAAATTACCTCTAAGGCTCACATTCCCTCCCCCTAAAAAAGAATATTACTTTGTAATATTGGTGTTTCTAGTGTGTCTGAATCTCCTCAGGAGTTTGGTGGCTTCTGGTATATCTTTCTCTTCTAACCATTCATCTTCACAAGTTGGGTCACTGTACCTAACAAGGTATTCCCTTACTTTCTTGGTTCTTAATTTCCTTTCTTTAAGAACTTTGGTTATTTTCTTAGTACCAGATGTCTCAATAGGAGGTATAACTTGGGGAATCTTATTCCTCAAGGGAAATTTCTCAGCATCACTAGATTTGTATGGCTTTATCAAGCTTACTGGAAATGTAGGGTGCTTATTGCTAAGTTCTTCAGATAACTCTACTTCAACAGCATTTTCTCCATGGAGGGCCTTAATCACAAAAGGTCCTGCAAAGGAGTCTTTTAACTTTTTACATCCTTTGATGTTATTGAAGTTAGTGGTGGATACAAGAACTAGGTCTCCCACTTTGAAATCTGGAGTTGCATGAGATTTATCCCATTTGTCTTTAGCATATGCAAAAGAGTCCTCCATGCACCTTACTGCATGCTTTCTAGCTTTGTCTAGCATTCCTTTGAAGCTAGCAGCTGTGGGATGTATTTCAATTAAGTCTCTCCTCAAGGAGTCTTGGGGTAACTTGGGGTTCCATCCTTTTTCTAGAACAGCAGGAGTCTGATTGGTACTAGCATGGATTGATGTTTTATATGCTAATTCCAGTGCTGGTAACAGAGTACACCAATCATGGGTAAATCCATCACAATCTTTGAATTCAAGGCCATATGCACAAAATCTTCTCACCATGTCCTCTAAGGTTTGGATCATTCTTTCAGCCAGGCCATCAGTTTGTGGGTGGTAGGCTGTAGAGAAAGACAGTTTAGTGCCAAATAATTGGTGAAGATTTGTCCATAGTGCTGAAGTGAATTTGGGATCTCTATCACTGATGATATTTGTAAATATCCCAGTCCATGACACTACTCTATTCCATATCAGAAGAGCTGTATCCATGGCTGTATCATCTTTGTGACATGGTAAAAAGATTGGAGTTTTACTGAATCTGTCCACAATTACTGGGCAAGCATTATAGCTCCTTTCACCTCCTGGTGGTAGGCCAGTTACCCAATCCATATGGACAATTTCCCAAGGTCTGTTTGGTTCTTGGATTTTCATCATATTTCCAAGTCTTTTGCCAGTGGATTTATTTGCCTTTTGGCATCTGTCACAGGTTTTGCAATATTCTGCAACATCTTTTTGCCACATTGGCCACCATATGCAGGTCTTTACTTTCTCTCTTGTTCTGTCCTCAGAAAGATGTCCTGAAAAGGGACTATCATGGCATTCTTTCAGTACAAGATTGATTAATGACCTGTCTACAACTGTCATGACACATGTGTGCTTGGTTCTGTGGTAAATTATACCATCCAGTAGGTGAAATCTCCCTTCATTATAAGATTTTCTCCATACTTCATCCAAGGCATGTATTAGAGAGTTGTCTTTACAGTCTTTGTTAAGTAATTGGCATAAGATGCTACAATTCTTATCTTGAGTGTAACTATTTCTGACTTCTTCAAAGAAGGTGGTGTTCAAGTCTGTAACACTTATTCCTTCTATTGGAATTTGTGGTGAAGCTTCTTCTGGAACATAAGCAGGATTATCAATGTTATTTGGTAATGGCCATCTGCTTAGTCCATCTGCATTCTTATGAATATTCCCATCCTTATGAACAATAGTCATATTGCCTCTGTATTCTTGTATGGCTATTTGCCATCTGAGCATGTGTCTGTTAGGTGTTTTCATGTTCAAAAGTGATTTCACAGCTGTACAATCTGTTATTACTTCAAAAACACATCCCTCTAAGAAATAGTTCAATTTCTCTAAGGCCCAGACAAGGCATAGACATTCCATTTGACTTGCTCCATATCTGGCTTCAGTTGGTTTGATTTGCCTGGATATGAAACATATTGGTCCTTCTACAGGTTTGTCATTTATGATCTTAACTTGGTGAAGTGCAGCACCTAGTCCATCCCCTGATGCATCAATATACAGTTTTAAAGGCAATTTAAAGTCTGGCATCAGTAAGAGTGGAGCAGTGGTCAATGCTTCTCTTAGAGACTCAAAAGCTTTGACTCTGTCAACAGTCATCTCAAATACTGTGTCTTTGTCACACAACTTATAAAGTGGTCTTGCTATGGATGCAAAGTCTTTAATGTGTTGCCTGTAATATCCTGCAAAACCTAAGAATGACTGAATTTCCTTCTTATTCTGAGGCATGGGTTTTAACAATACTGCTGCAACTTTGTTTTTATCAATTCCAAGGGACAAACCAGATACAACATGTCCTAGTGCCTTAAGTTCTTTAAATCCAAAATGACATTTCTTCAAGGAGATTTTCATGTTTACTGATTGGATTTTTGTCAAAACTCTTGATAATCTGTACATGTGCTCCTCCCAAGTCTTTGAACAGATAATAATGTCATCAATGTAAATGATTAACCATCCCTCTGAGAGTTCTTCAGGGAAGATTTCATTCATCATTCTTTGGAAGTGTGAAGGTGCATTTTTGATACCAAAGGGCATCCTTAAGTATTCATACACTCCACAATGAACAATAATTCTCAAGTATTTTCTTGCTCTTGGTGTTACTACATTTTGATGGAATCCTTTAAGGGCATCCATAGTGGTTATATACACTGCTTGAGATATTTGAGTAAGGGCAATTTGGATTTTTGGTATTGGGTATCTGTCTGGAACAGTGTAAGTGTTCAGAGCTCTAAAGTCCCCAACCATTCTGGATTTTCCATTATGCCACGCCACTATGACTGGTGTAGTTATTTCTACTTCCTCATTGTGGCCTACTTTTCTTATTACACCAAGGTCTAGAAGTTCTTTGATATGAATTTCTAGAGCTTCTCTTGATTTTGGACTTGCTGGATAAGCAGGTCTTCTTAAGAGTGGTGGATAAGGCCTCTCAATGTTAAGAATGATGTCAACTTCATGACCAATAATTGCTCCCAGGGGTTCTTTGTCTGTAGCAAATGCTCCTCTGTGGTCATACAAAAGGGAAGAAAGTTCATTTTCTTGCTTATCAGTCAGATGAAGGCTTATTTCAGCCTCATTCAACTGTTCAGACTTGAATTTCTCTAACTCTAAGTTGACTGGTGATACTTTGTTTACTGTAATTTGTCTTTTAAAGGGTAAAAAGGCAAATTTCTGGCGCTTATTGTCTCCAATTGTAAAGTATCTGTCTTTGTTATTATGTAAATCTATCCCATACATGATTAAATAGTCATTTCCCAATATAAAATGGGTACTAGAGCAATTTTCCATAACAACAAATTCAACTGTGATCCTTAAATTCCCATTTATGTGTGGGAATATGACATTGGTCTCAAAGATTCCTAATGCTTTCATTGGGTTACTTGCACTGTTGAATTTTATACCATCAATTGGTAACAATTGGTCTTCAAAATTTGGTACACAAGTCTTAAGAAAAGATTTTCCAACACAAGAGCAGAAGGCTCCTGGGTCAAGCAAAAGTTTGGTGGGTTTGTTGTCAATCACCACTTCTGTTATACAGGAGTTACCAGCTGTATAACCTTTTCCTCTGTTTGGTTTTGTCTTCATAAGTTGTGCATCTTGAACTTTTGATAAATCAACTTGACCATTGCTCAATTGTGGTAAGTGGGAATAAGATTCCATGATGTCAAAAGTGGCATTGATATTTTCTATATCTTTTGAAGATTCAGAGAATATGGATGACTTATCATCTGAATTGTCTTCAATTATGTCTTCCTTTTCAACATCTGGTTCTTTTTCAATGTCAATTTCATTGATTTTCCCCCTTTTTGGACATGTATTGGCTAAATGGGTGGTGCTTTGGCAAATATGGCATTTTCTGACTGTATCTGCAGATTTATATTTAATATTACTAGAATTTTCTTTGGGGTTTTTGTCCACAGAATCTTTCCAAGGTGTATTAAACCTTGTTTTAAGATTCACCCTACTAGAACCAATTTTGGTTCTGGTGGTTACTTCTTCTAGTATATTGATAATATCCTCTGCTGAAGATTGTTCAGTAGTCCTGCTTTTGACAGCATGCTCTAAGTCACCTCCACATTGTCTCAGAATTTTTCTATGGATCATAAATTCTGACATGTCAGGATATAATGCTGTTAATCTGTCCTTTTGTTGGCAAAACCATGGTAAAGCTTTGTCTTTATCAGCATTAAATTTGGCAGATTCAAAGGCTGTTTCAACTTTAAACCTCCAAGCATCATTTGCCCATTTGTTGATGATTTGGGTTTTCCACCAAGTCCAACTCTGGTGTCCATGTGCTTGTCTTATTTTGATGTACCATCTGTGAGCTGATCTGGTAAACAAGGTGTTAAACCTGGCTGTTACCAATCTGTCTGGTAATTCAAAATCCTCTTTGATCATGTCAATACCTCTAATGAATTCCATATGGTCATACTCTCCTTCACCACTGAAGTGAGGCCATTCTTTAAGTTTTGGAACTTCTTTCAAGAGTGCTTGGCCCATTGATGGTTCCAAGTTATGAAAAGAAGTGGATAATTCATTTTTTAATTGTGAATTATCAGGATCCAATACTTGTGGATTTGAAATTCTTGTGCCCTCATTTTGATTTAGAGGTGTAGACATTCTTGGTAAGGTGTTCAGTAATTGTTCAATGTCATTCATTTTACTGTTGCTACACCTTTGGGAATTTCTGTATTCATGTTGGAAGCTTTGTATTAAATTTATTACTTCAATTTTATACATGTCTTCTTTATGTGTAAGTTCTTGCCATAACTCTGTCTGTCTTGTATTATCAGCAGTGACTTGATTCAATTTCATTGATAATTTTGATACTTCTTCTTGTGAAGCATCAAAACACTTTTTCAAGGCAATGGTATATGTCTTTACTTCAGTAAATGAATTTGAAATGTCATCAAGGACTTTCTTGTTATCTGTCTTGATAATATTTATGGCTTGTTTAATTCTTGTTTCAATTATGTCATCAATATTGAATTTAGAATATTTATCTGTTAATTCTTTAATAATGGCAGATTGTTCATTTATTTTATTGTTAGAAGAATTATCATTATTGGAATTTTTAATTGTTCTCAAAACTTTTTCAAAACACATAAGTGTTTCATTAATTTGGCACAGACTCAGGTTGTTTGTTTTAATGTTGTTACAAATGGTGTCATTTTTATCAGAAAGATGTTTTTTCACGTCATTTATAGCATTATACAACTCTGGGATGGAATCAAATATGTCAGAAATCATTTCTGGAACCTTAATCTGGCTTCCTCCTTCTTCTGTAATTCCATCATGGTTCTGGCCATCTGAAATACATTTTCCATGGCATCCTGCTGAATCTTTGGGATTCTGTAGCCCTGGCTGTAAGGTTTTGGGGCTGGTGCCTTCCCTTTGCCCTTGTTTGGAGTTTGTGGCTGCTTTTTCACGTTGGAATTGCTGCTGCTGGCCACTGGGGCTGTTTTTGGCACTGGTTTGGCTGGTGGAGGGTTGTTTTTCCTCCATTCTAGTGTCAAAAGCATCATGTTTTTCTTCTCCATCAATGGATGCCATCCATTGAGCAATTTGCAAGTGTTGGGATGGCCCAAGAATTTTCTTACTGTCAGGTAAGAATTCATGCAATTCTTCCACAGGTCTGCAAGGATCTGGTACTCCTTGAATTGGAGTGCATTGTTGTATGCACTGTGGCTGGCTTTGTATATGTCCACAGAGGCTTGTTGTGGCGGTGTCAGCTCTTTTTGAAGGTAAAATGGTATTATCAGCTTCAGAATGACCCATTTTAGTTGTTTGGAAGTCATCAACTGACCCTTTTCCTTCTGTACCTGGTTGGCCTCTGCCATAATCACGTCTATTACCTTTTTGGGAGCTGCTTGAGGGGTTGTAGCTGGCTCCTGACTTGGTTGAAGGCATAATTATGGTTAAAAAAGGCTTAAAATAGTATTTTTACGTCAAAAACTTACTATTGGCCAAATGTTTGGCTTTCTGAAGTGTATTACTTATATCCAAGTTAATTAATTCAGAAGATATTGGTTCAGGTTGATTATTTTGAGTCACAATAACAGTACTATTATGATCAGAATTAACAGTACTGGCAGGGATAATGCTGGTTACTGTTGAGGCTGTTTCAATGTTTTCTTGTCTTACCACGTTGTCAGACACTAAAATTAATGAAAAAGCCAATTAATTAAGTAAAAAAAAGGTTATTTCAAAAAAGAAATAAAAATATAAGCCTCACTTATAATATGAAAAAAAATTATTTTTTAAGGATTTTTTTTTTTTTGGATTATAAGTATTTTTTATATGTTTTTAAATTTTTCAATATAAGAAAAAAGATTTAAAAAGAGTAAAAAAAATATGTCACAGGTAAAATATCACGGCTGGGCCCCCAAATGTAAGGTGTGGATATGAAACTTTGATTAAAAATCAAGTACTTTTCCTGTCCTCAAAATTTGTATAAGGTAAAAATCAATTAAAAATAGTATGAAATATTATTTTTAAGAGAAAACACGCCAATTTTATTGTTTATAACTTTATTAGTATAAAACAATAATATTATAAAAATTTATTGTTTTACCAACAATAAAAATTTATCCAAAAAATACTCTACAAGAGATATTTTAAGGCTACAAAAGAAATTTCTTCAAGAGCAATTTCAATTGGAATTAATTGAGCAAAGAACTGCAAGCAATTAATTAAAGAACAAAGTCTTTAAAAAGAATATTAAAGAGAAAACACGCCCAAAAGTGACCAGAGTGAATTTGGAAACAAAGTGACAAAGTTAACAGTGATGAAAGATGCTTTAATTCACTTTTGGGGTGGTTCAGGGGTAAAAATGATTATAAGAGTTACAAAAAATGATTATAATGATTTTTTCACGTGGTTAAAAGGATTAAAATGATTATAAATTGGTGGTTGGAATCTTTGATTGATTGGTTTAACAGTGTTTAAACTAATTAATAAAAGGAAAAGATTCTAACATGAAGAGAAAAGTGGGGCAAAGAAGACATTCTTTTATAGCCATCAATTCTCTTACTCCAAAAGTAAAATTTACTCTTGTCAGTCGTGAAAAACAGTCTGACAACAGAAAAGCCAATTATGGCATCATTGAACCCTGGTTTAGACCAAAAAGGGCTGGTTTAAGCCATTTTTAGCCATTTTTAGCCATTTTAGACCCTTAAATCAGCCATTACTATAGCAATACCAGGCCTAGAGCCTTCAAAACACGTCATAATCTGTGTCAGAGGCGTAGAAACCAGTTAAAACTGTTTTTATTATGATTGTTTTATCTTAAGGGTAGTTTTACCTTCTTGGCAACAGCTAAAACTACCCCAGTTGGTATCAAAACCTCATCATCAATTGAGTCCACAGACCCTGTAACTCAATTCCAGGCCAAAAGTGATGAACTTTTGCGTGAATTTTGACATCCCACGCCTGTCAGCAAGGATTTTGGGGGTCTAGCTCCCCCTTAGAGCTGGAGTTCCTTTTCCCCCCCAAATTTAATCTTTCCAATTTATTTTTCCTTTAATTTCTCATCATGTATTATACTTATAATTTACACATGTAATTCAATTCAATTGTACAGTACAATACAGTAATAATTGACACCTCATATGTAAATCAAAGTTCACTTATGTAATACACGCGCACATTTTGACATTTCAATTGAATTCAATTGAAAATACTTTAATTCCTCATAACTTCTAAACTAAACACAACACCTCAATTTTAACACAAAAATTGATGGTTAACACCACATGTGGTGTGAATTAAATTAAGGTTTTGAGGATTTTCAACTTTTGTATTGAAAATACTAAAAACTTAATTTAAGCTTATTTAGAGTTGAGTTACAAAAATTTCACTCAGAGGTGACCCCACCTGATTTTTTATGAGGAATCCAATGGTGAAATAAAATTTATATGTTTATTTATTGGATAAAAAGTTATAATAAATTTTATTTAACTTTTTTCCAAATTTATTTATTTTTTCACAATTTTGTTAAAATTTCATTTTTACTTAAATTTTTCAAGTATAAATGTAATTTTATATTTACAAAATTTAAAGTAATTTTATTTTTAAATTATAATTAATTTTTTATTTTTAATATAATTTTATATTTATATTTTTTATTTTTATTTTAATAATATAAATAAATTTATTTTATTTATATTAATATGTTATTTTTTATATTTGTGGTCTTTTGGGTATATGAAATTACCTCTAAGGCTCACAGGTATAGCAAAACTCCCATGTTCCTACGATGTCATAAAGATGACACAGCTATGGACACAGCCATAATGATATGGAATAAAGTTATTAGCCATACAGGCTTATTCCAGAATATTATAAGTGACAGAGACCCAAAGTTCACTTCAGCATTATGGACAAATCTCCATAACATGTTTGGGACAAAGTTATTATTCTCAACAGCTTACCATCCTCAAACTGATGGTTTAGCAGAAAGAATGATACAGACCTTAGAGGACATGATCAGAAGATTCTGTGCTTATGGGCTAGAATTCAAAGATTCTGATGGTTTTACCCATGATTTGTGTACACTAATACCAGCTCTTGAACTGGCATATAAAACATCAGTTCATTCTTCTACTGGAAAAACACCAGCAATGCTAGAAAAAGGTTGGAATCCAAAACTTCTTTATGATACCCTGAAAAGGACTTAGTGGCTATACATCCAACAGCAAGTAGCTTTGAAATAATGCTTGCCAAGGCAAGACACCATGCAAACAGATGTATGCAAGATTCTTTCAAATATGCAAAAGAAAGATGGGATAAAAGTCATAAGCCACCTGATTTCAAAATAGGAGACTTGGTACTATTATCAACCCTTAATTTCAATAACATAAAAGGCCGAAAGAAATTAAAAGATTCCTTTTCAGGACCATTTATGATAAAAGCACTTCATGGACCCAATGCTGTGCAATTGGAACTCACAGGTGAACTAATGAACAAACACCCAACTTTCGCTGTAAGTCTGATAAAAATTTACACCTCAAGTGACAAGGAGTTATTTCCACTAAGAAATAAACCCCCACTTGAAATTCCCCCCTTGGAAGAAGGTGAGGAAAAGAAAATAGTAAAAGTCCTTAAAGAAAGAAGGACAAGAAACAAAAAAGAAAGGGAATACCTTGTAAGATATAGAAATTCAACTAAAGAAGATGAATGGCTACTTGAGAAAGATATAACAAATGCTGATAAACTACTAAGAAAGGTCAGACATGAAAGAAAGCCTGAAAAATAGAAAAGTTAAGCATTATTGAGCTTCAAGACTAACAAAGTCTATTGAAGAGGTAGGACAGTGGATGATACCCTAATTACACATATCAGATTGTGGTACAATCTTTTTTGGTGGTAGGGAATGTGAACCTTTGAGATATGAACACATACCCAAAAAGGTCACAAAAAATATTTAATATAATTATACATTAAAAATAATTACCTTAAAGCTACAAAAATACCATAAATTGGAATAAAACTTGGTTTAACTTAAAAACCAAGGAGGAAACATGTGAAATAAATCATACCATTGGATTCCCCATGGTAAAATACACATATACCATTTTTATGGCATATCTGTAAAGTCAACATTTAATAAGTTATAAGTAATGATACCTTATAAAAAACAAAAATCCTTATTTATTTCAAGAACCAATGAAACAACATGTGAAATAAATTGTACCATTGTATTCTCCATAAAAATCCACATATAAAACAATCAAAAAGCTAAGCTTCAAAATCAATACTTGGGGAATTAACCTGAATATATGCACTTTTTTGGTCAACGCATATATTCAAGGAATTTAGCTAATATCTCTTGAATTATGCATGATAAAGTGATGAACCAAAAATAAAGTCATCACGTAATTACTGTAGCAATACAGAAATGAAGTTTATTTCACAAGTTATAAACAAGGTTGAAACCTGTAAGGAATTATTGATTAAAATCAACAGAGCTGTTGACCACTTTGTTGTGAAAGTGGTCCAAACTTAAAAAAAGGAGACATTTGGATTCTACTAGCTCATTCGTGAAGAATGATGTATTTTATATTATAATATTCAAGGTATAACCCCTTGAAATCATAGTTTGAAATTTAAAATATTAAATTTCGACAGAAAAAATGAGTTACAAGAAAAATCATCAAAAATAGAGTTTTGATGATGTAATAAATTGCTCTTGGAAGCATAATGAGATGATGCCAAGGTATTAGAATTCACTCTCTAGATTGCTGTAGCGTGTAAATCTTAAAAGTTATTAGGGATCAAAGTTTGAGCTTAATTTGATCATTTATGATCACTCACTGTAACCTTAAATTTAGTTTAACAGTCATATGAGTGATAAAATTGGTGAATAATATTAGCTCATGATTAAAACGAATAAAATCCACGAATTTTGGGGTTCTGCCAAGCCTTTGACGTCATCAAACTTAGAGTTATAGTGATAACTCTAAATAATGGAGTAATAATGATGTAATATGGTTTGATCATGATGTAATCATCACCAAACCTTAAAAATATTGATCAATTCCAGTGGATATGATCGGTACACGTCTACTAGAAGCCTTTTAGACTTTAAGAGGGAGATATTTACTATAAATAGAGCACTTTTCACTCTATTTTCCCCTCAGACGCATCAAAAACATATATCAATACAATTAAAAAGGTAACATCTTTATTCTTTATATATAAAACTTTTATATTATCAAAGACCAAAGATCATCTTATCATAATCATCAATTTTGACGTGATTAAATCATTTATTTAATTGTTTTTGTTAAAAATCTCTCTAAAATCTCATTTCCACGTAAAAATCAAGAATATTTGTAATTTTCTCTATTTTTATTGTAAAATACAATTTGGATAAGTTGTATTTACATTATTTGGTGTAAGATATCTCAAAATGTTTATATTCAGTATTAAAAGTAGCTTTTTTTCTCTTCTTATAATAATTTTCTCTTCATTATTCTTTTAATAATTCTTTAAATTAATATAAATAGTATTAATATTAACTTATAACTTTAATATTGGTAATATTATTGTTATTAATCGTTTTTTATTAATAAAAACCAATTTTTTACGCCTTTATTAATTGTTTGTAACAATAATAAAGTGCCATTAAATATATTAATTATTTTATTTTAATATATTTATTATATTATATTATATTTTATAATATAAACTATATTATCATATTTAATTGATAATATAAACTATATTATCATATTTAATTGATAATATAATTATTTTTACACCATAATTATAATAATTCTTTATTATTATAATTATTTTTATCTTATTTATTTCATTTATAAGGACATTACTAGTACAATAAGTAAAATTTTGGTAATTTTTACTTATTGTTTCATAGTCAAACCTTACAATAGTGGTTATATACAATGCTTGAGATATTTGAGTAAGAGCAATTTGGATTTTTGGTATTGGGTATCTGTCTGGAAAAGTGTAAGTGTTCAGAGCTCTAAAGTCCCTAACCATTCTAGATTTTCCATTATGCCATTCTACTATGACTGGTGTAGTTATTTCTACTTCTTCATTGTGGCCTACTTTTCTTATTACACCAAGGTCCAGAAGTTCTTTGATATGAATCTCTGGAGTTTCTCTTGACTTTAGACTTGCTGGATATGCAGGTCATCTTAAGAGTGGTGGATAAGGTCTCTCAATGTTAAGAATGATGTCAACTTCATGACCAATAATTTCTCACAGAGGTTTTTTGTCTGAAGCAAATGCTCCTCTATGGTCATACAAAAGTGGAGAAAGTTCATTTTCTTGTTTATCAGTCAGATGAAGGCTTATTTCAGCCTAATTTAACTGTTCAGACTGGAATTTATCTAACTCTAAGCTGACTGGTGATAATTTGTTTACTGTAATTGGTCTTTTAAATGGTAAAAAGGCAAATTTTTGGCGCTTATTGTCTCCAATAGTAAAGTATCTGTCTTTGTTGTTATGCAAATCTATGCCATACATCATTAAATAGTCATTTCCCAATATAAAATGGGTACTAGAGCTATTTTTCATAACAACAAATTCAACTGTGATTCTTAAATTCCAATTTATGTGTGGAAATATGACATTGGTCTCAAAATTCTTAATGCTTTCATTGGATTACTTGAACTATTGAATTTTATACCATCAATTGGTAACAATTGGTCTTCAAGATTTGGTACACAAGTCTTAAGAAAGGATTTTCCAACACAAGAGCAGAAGGCTCCTGGGTCAAGCAAAAGTTTGGTTGGCTTGTTGTCAATCACCACTTCTGTTATACAGGAGTTACCAGTTGTATAAACTTTCCCCCTGTTTGGTTTTGTTTTCATAAGTTATGCATCTTGAATTTTTGATAAATCAAGTTGACCATTGCTCAATTGTGGTAAGTGGGAATAAGATTCCATGATGTCAAAAGTGGAAATGATATTTTCTATATCTTTTGAAGATTCACAAAATATTGATGACTTATCATCTGAATTTTCTTCAATTATGTCATCTTTTTCAACATAAGGTTCCTTTTCAATATCAATTCCATTGATTTTCCCCTTCTTTGGACATGTATTGGCCAAATGAATGGTGCTTTGGAAAATATGGCACTTTATGACTGTATCTGCAGATTAATATTAAAAAAATTATTTTTTTATTGATTTTTTGAATTAGAAGTATTTTTTATATGTTTTTAAATTTTTCAATATAAGAAAAAAGATTTAAAAAGAGTAAAAAAATATGTCACAGGGAAAATATCCCGGCTGGGCCCCCAAATGTAAGGTGTGGATATGAAACTTTCATTAAAAATCAAGTACTTTTCCTGTCCTCAAAATTTGTATAAGGTAAAAATCAATTAAAAATGTTAAGAAATATTATTTTTAAGAGAAAACACGCCAATTTTATTGTTTACAACTTTATTAGTATAAAACAATAATATTATAAAGATTTATTGTTTTACCAACAATAAACATTTATCCAAAAATAGTCTAAAAGAGATATTTATGGCTACAAAAGAAATTTCTTCAAGAGCAATTTCAATTGGAATTAATGGAGCAAAGAACTGCAAGCAATTAATTAAAGAAAAAAGTCTTTAAAAAGAATATTAAAGAGAAAACATGCCCAAAAGTGACCAGAGTGAATTTGGAAACAAAGTGACAAAGTTAACTGTGATGAAAGATGCTTTCATTCACTTTTGGGGTGGTTCAGGGGTAAAAATGATTATAAGAGTTACAAACAATGATTATAGTGATTTTTCACGTGGTTAAAAGGTTTAAAATGATTTAAGAAAGGTGGTTGGAATATCTTATTGATTGGTTTAACAATGTTCAAACTAATTATAAAAGGAAAAGATTCTAACATGAAGAGAAAAGTGGGGCAAAAAAGACATTCTTTTATAGCCATCAATTTTCTTACTCCAAAAGTAAAATTTACTCTTGTAAGTCGTGAAAAACAGTCTGACAACCGAAAAGGCAATTATGGCATCATTGAACCCTGGTTTAGACTAAAAAAGGGCTGGTTTAAGGCATTTTTAACCATTTTTAGCCATTTTAGACCCTTAAATCAGCCATTACTATAGCAATACCTGGTCTAGAGCCTTCAAAGCACGTAAGAATGTGTGTAAGAGACTTATAAACCAGTTAAAACTGTTTTTACTATGATTTTTTTATCTTAAGGGTAGTTTTACCCTCTTGGCAACAGCTAAAACTACCCCAGTTGGTATCAAAACCTCATCATCAATTGAGTCCACAGACCCTGTAACTCAATTCCAGCCCAAAAGTGATGAACTTTTGCGTGAAATTTGACACCACATGCCTTTCAGCAAGGATTTTGGGGGTCTAGCTCCCCCTTAGAGCTGGAGTTCCTTTTCCCCCCCAAATTTAATCTTTCCAATTTATTTTTTCGTTTAATTCCTCATCATGTATCATACTTATAATTTACATATGTAATTCAATTGAGTTGTACAGCTCAATACAGTAATAATTGATACCTCATATGTAAATCAAAGTTCACTTATGTAATACACATGCACATTTTGACATTTCAATTGAATTCAATTGAAAATACTTTAATTCCTCATAACTTCTAAGATATACACAACACCTCAATTTTAACACAAACTTTGGTGATTAACAATATATTTGATGCAGATTAAATTAAAGTTTTGGGAATTTTCAATTTTCATACAGAAAATACTAAAAAGTTGATTTAAGCTTATTTAGAGTTGAGTTACAAAACTTTCACCCAGAGGTGACCCCACCTAATTTTTTATGAGGAATCCAATGGTGAAAGAATTTTTATATGTTTATTTATTGGATAAAAGGTTATATTAATTGTGATTTTATTTTTTTTTAAATTTTTTTTTTTTTTTACAATTTTGTTAAAAATTCATTTTTACTTAATTTTTTCAAGTATAAATGTAATTTTACAATTTCAAAATCCAATGTAATTTTATTTTTAAATTTTAATTGAACTTTTCATTGTGAATGTAATTTTATATTTATATTTTGATTTTCATTTTAATAATATAAATAAATTTATTTTATTTATATTTATACGTTACTTTTGTATTTGTGGTCTTTTGGGTATATGAAATTACCTCTAAGGCTCACATAATTAGTTCAAACACTGTCAAACCAAACAATAAAAGATTCCAACAAACTTTTTTAAATCATTTTAAACCTTTTAACCACGTGAAAAAATCATTATAATCATTGTTTGTAACTCTTATAATCATTTTTACCCCTGAACCACGCCAAAAGGGAATTAAAGCATCTTTCATCACAGTTAACTTTGTCACTTTGTTTCCAAATTCACTCTGGTCACTTTTGGGCGTGTTTTCTCTTTAATATTCTTTTTAAAGACTTTGTTCTTTGATTGATTGCTTGCAGTTTGTTACTAAATTAGTCCCAATTGAAATTGCTCTTGAAGAAATTTCTTTTGTAGCCTTAAACATCTCTTGTAGAGTATTTTTGGATAAAGTTTCATTGTTGGTAAAACAATAAATCTTTATAAGATTATTGTTTTCTACTAATAAAGTTATAAACAACAAAATTAGTGTTTTTTCTCTTAAAAATAATATTTCTTACAATTTTTAATTGATTCTTACCTTATACAAATTTTGAGGACAGGAAAAGTACTTGATTTTTAATCAAAGTTTCATATCCAAACCATACACTGACCTTTGACCTTCATGCACAGTTTTCATTTATATGAGCTATTTTCTTGTTGCATATGTCCAGTGAGTGGATAATCCTATAGCTTCTTACCACTTTTTATCCCTTCCCAAACATGATTTAGCAGTTGGGTCAGCATGATTAAGAAATTAAAAAGCTTGTTCTACAAAACTTTAGATCTATCACCACCTTACCTCAGCTCATGCTTAATTTTTGTCTCAGTCTGTAGCTCCATGTCAACCCAAAATTACTTTAATTTAATTCATGCCACGATATAAAAGCTTTGAAGCTTATGTGTGTTATGGAGGATATTAGGATTCCTGATGTATTTTTGAATTAAAAATCATAATATCAAAGAGAAATGAATCTATTTAATTTTTAAGAAAAAAATTATCTCTTGATATAGATGCTAGTATCATCATCTATTTTTTCAGTTGATCCAGTTTTGTTCTTCAGCAAGTATAGATTGAAGAAATTAATGTATAAATAATTACTGACTATTACAAAAAAGAATTCCACATATCAAATACAACTGGTATAGTCATATTTAAATTTTATTTTTTGTTATATGAAGTTTCCATGTTGCTACTGTGAATTTGCAAGATGATTGATTTCAATTAATTACCCATTCATAATTGACATAGAAATACATAAATAAGTTTGATTTTCATTCTCTATCTATATATTCCTTTATCCATTGCTACCAAGCTCTAATTATCTATTTAATCTTATTCATTTGTGCTTATAGTATTAATTAATATTCATTTCAAACAGGAACTAAACAATTTTAATATTCTTTGGTCAAATTGGGGTCATAGTGACAAAAACTATAAAAAGAACAATTTTCGATTTTTGTGTGCCTTTCTTTGCTGGTATATGAAGTATAATAACAAAATTATTAAAAAATGTTGTGGAGGATTATGTGCAAAATATATATTAAAAAGCTAAATGTATTTAATAAAAAGGCTTTAATTTCCCAAAACTTAAAACTAAGATAACTCTCAATAAATGTCCTTTTCTTATGTGAGCCTTGATTTATATTTCAAATACCCAAGCAAGCCAAAATTAATATACATATAGCTCCTGAAATATAAATAACTCATTTTTCAAGGACATATCCAAAACACATTATTTTTCATATATGAGAATATCAATAAAATTCCTTTCATGAAGTAAATAAATTTATTTAAGTAGTTATTTTGTGTCTACACAAGCATTCACATGGGGTAACTGCATACAATAAAGATGGCTATATTAATTCTATGAGTTGGTAATATGAAAAATATCTTAACATCTCACCAGTGATACCAATGGAAGAATTGTTTAAGAATATTTTTTCCATTTTAAACCCAAAGAAAAGTATTCTGAAAATTCCCAGGTTAAATATTCACTAAGAATAATTTTATTCATGTTTATGGCACTAAAAAGAGCCATATTATTGATTACAGGTTTGGTACACCCGTAGCCAATAACAGCCATGAAGCCGGAATGATTCAATTTTGAGGTGAAAGAGACATCAAATAGAGCCAGGGAACCCAGCTTTTGAGGTCTACAATGTGTGAAATGTTCCAAAAATAGATACATGGCTTCTCCTGACCCAATTAGTGTATTCAAAGTCTTTGGGAACCTTTTTGGTAAGTTGATATAGAAATAAATCATGAGAAAATAGTAAGTAAGCTGTTGGTTTGATATTGAAAAGAGGCAATGAGCAGCTTTGACTGATTTGACCATGTCCAATCTTAGCAATTGTAAAAGGATGAACAGAAAAAGAGTCATTCAAAACCCTTTGGTACAAGTATTTGTGGGAACAAGCTGGAACTCCACTATTTGATTACTCCACATAGAAAATTAGTAAAAATTTAAACATTAAACAAAAATAAAGCTGTTAAGAGCTATTTTTGTATCTCTCAAGACCAATGGATAAAGTTATGATCCACAATAAAACCAAAAATAATCATAACTTCATAATTCAAATTTAAACCTCTACTACAATTCACATAGAGTAAAGTATTTGGAGAAATTCCCAATAACTGCCACAATTCTGTCTCTCAGAACTCAATAAAGGGAACTCCTTCCAAAAATTCCATTACTCTGGTTGAAATACCAGCTATTTCTGGCAAGGTGTAGATCACATTCCACAATATGACAATAAAATTGAGAACTCTTAGAGAAAAAATATTTTGAAATAAAGGCCTATTTAAAGCTGTAAACTCTCTACTTATCAAGAATAAAAGGGTTGGCAGCCACATAAAATAGTTTAATTTTGTAGGTGTGATAATCTTACATGGATACAATTGATGTAAACAACATCCCACATAATTTAAATAGTTTTTCTCTCTGTGGTTTACCAATTTTCTCCATGAAATTCTTATGCAGCATATGCAGACTCCAAAGAAGCCCACTATTTTTTTTCCACAAATAATGGTATCATTCATTTAAATTATTAATTCATTAATAGAAATAAAGCAATTATGGGTAATTGTATGATTGTTAGTTTTTTTAATCTTCTTAATAGTACATAATTACTATTCATCATAGCATTTTAGGCATATTGTCCATAAAAATTTCTCATACAGCTTTTTATTTCCTTAACTTGACAAATAATATGTCAAATCAGTTATTTCCAGCCTGTGAATCTGAAACAGAGCACAACCATGACGCCAAAATACCATGCATCAATATTAAAGAAAAAATGCCAGCTCAACATCAACTGAGACAGAAAGACTCATAAGAGGAATCAAAGTAAGGCGGACAGTCCCTTTATTTCCCAGCTAAAACTCCCATAACCATGGGATCAATAATTTCAGAGTTTTTTCTTCTCAAAGAAAGAACTGGGAATGAAGCTTACTTTACAGTTTATGATGGGTAAGAAGAAGAAGAACACACTTGTAAACTCAATTGGTGAAATTCTTCACCCTGTATAGGGTAGATATGAGTAATTGTGGTTCCAAAGCCACATTTCCTCACAATAAAACTCTGTATTGGGTGTATAGAACCAAAGAACAGCCCACACTAGTCAAATTTATCAATATTTGGTTGTTGGAAGAGGAACCCACTGATTTGTATGCGAATTATGAACCAGAACTGACTTGAGGTACTGCCTTGAGGGCTGCACCTTTTTATAATGTTGGCTATACATATATATCAGTGAAAATACAAAAAATGGCTCACAGAATCCAAAGAGGAACAAACACCAGGGGGATTTCATTTGGACCTGCCTGCAGGTCCCTTACAAGGATCTTGGTTTATATCTCCAAGTTATCTCAGAATTAACTCATGTCATATCTTCATGGGTATCTTAACCTTAACTCATCCTTAGCTTCAGTCATATCTTCATATGAATCCATTATTCACTTTGTTCATGTCTCTGTAGAGTTCTTAAACATTATCAATGGGGTGATGAGGGTGTGTTTTTCCTACAGCTCCAAAGTAATACTGTCAGGTTTTGTCAATTTATCTTCAAACTGAGGAGATTGGATCTTTATATTATATACCACACTGTATCAATTCTTAATTCCATTTTCTCCCAGCCTGTATCTCAATGTCAACTAAATATTGCTTGAAGCTATCTCATTCTACCATATGAATGTTTTCACATCTATGTGTGGTATTCAAGAGCTTATAATATCCTATTAATAATTTAATAATACATAATAATATCAAAGGGAATTTAGTAGATTTAATTTTGCAGAAAAAAAGCATTTGACTATACCGCTTCTCATAAATTCAGCTCTTTGGTAGAGATGATAAGGTTCTTTCCTTCAATTAATATAGCTTTTGGAAATAATTATATGGATTGATTAATTATTATTATCCAAAGTTTTAAACATATCCAGTGCACATATTACAAGTTGATTTCATTTTGATTTTTTTCAATTAAATTTTCCTTTTTCTCCTTGGAATTTGTATAGATATTAATTTGGATTGATCCCCCAGTAAAATTTCTTTTGTAAAATCATAAGTTAATTAAATTCTCACTCTCCCTTCAGATCTAGATTTATAAGTCCACATGAATATGTCTTTATCTAGTTGAAACTACCTATTACTATTATATCATTAATTAATCATCAGATTGGGTAAAAGCTCAACTATTTAAGCATTTTTTTTGTTTAAATTGAGACTATATCAAAATATTACAAATATTTCCCTTTTTTCAATTTTTGTAACTTATATTTTTTGAAAATTACGTTTTATAATCAAAAAAGATGAACAATTCCAACAGATTGTATATAAAATAATTATTAAAAATATGAATGTTTTAAATAAGTAACAATAAATTTTATTATCCCACAAACCAAGCCAAATCTCATTCATTAGTCTCCTTTTAGTATGATTTAATTCTCAATATTATTTCTTTTTTGGAGCTCAGGAGAACTTCTGTAACCTTCAAGTGTCTACTTCCTTGTTACTGATTATAAATCCTTATTATATATAGTATATATCCTTCAATAGTAAATTCAATGGGCTTAAATAAGTTCATTGAGTTTCTCAAGCTATTATCAGCCAATAAACTGATGATAAATAGATATGGCTACATTCATGGGAGTTTTTTTCCACCACCAATGAAGCTGATAAGCATTTTTCAAATAATTTCACAATAAATCAACTTTACATTTACTTTAGAAGATCCTTTGCTAGATTTTTTACTAATTGAAGGAAATGTGGAAATTAAATTTCATGCTTTTTTCAAATAACTTTTACCAATAAAGTTTATAATACAAAAATGAAATGTAAGCTCTGGATTGATACATATATAAATTGACCTAAGACAAGGTCCTTTGAATTTTATATTTTCTCAATTAAGATTATAATTTGATATATATTTTGCAAGTAGATCTTTTTCATTAAATTATTTCAATTTGAGTTTCCAATTATTCCTTTTTGGATCATTTCAGATATTTCAATGATCAAAACAGTCATTTAAAGCATTGAGGAATAGATTATTGTTTTAATCAGATAGAAAATATATTTTGTGTTTTGAATGAAGAAATTCATAGAATTAAAATTAAATAATCCTTCCTTCAACATTTTATCACTTCAATTTCTATAATATTTCTTTTTTTATTTCTTTGGAATGGTTTTTTGAATATTATCTTTTTCATGTGAATTGAATTGTGGAAATAAAAAAAACTATATATAAATATTGAGCTTTACTTGTTATTTGTTTATTTAATCTAATAATGTTTTGTTCTTTGATTTTTTCAGGAAAACTATGTATACATATGTAATAGATAGGATATAAATACTAATAATTTGAGTCTTTTATTTAAAAGTTATTAATTCATCATTTCATTCAATTTAAAGGATAAAAATGCAAATTATGGAAAAAAATGCTGCTCTTTCTGGTTTAATAAGATGAGAGGATTTAAACTCCTAATGACATGTTGGGAATAATATAATTTTTTTGAAAATATATAGATGTTTTCAATGATACTATTTGTATGAAAAAAAGCCGTTGTGTTACTTCATCCTTTTTTGAAAAGGATCAAATCCATTTGGGAATAACAGCAATAAAAATAGTGAAAATAAGATTGCAATGACATAATGTATAGTTGGATAAGAAAAGGGAATACTCAGTTTAATAGTCAACAAGAAAAATATAAGAAAGAAGAATTCAAATTGATTTCATAGAGGGATTTACATAGCATGATACATTCTCATAAGAATATTGGACCAAAATATACCAATAAATAATGCAAACAAAAAAATAGAATTTAATGCAAGAATACCCAATGAAATTACTCTAAGAATAACTATGAGATGTATATGCAAATTGAATATATATTTTACAAAAAAAAGTTATTTTATAGTTCAACCCTTACCTTCAACTTTTAATTTTGACTCAAATAGACCAAATATTTGTGAATAAATCATATTTTCAATTATGGAAATTAAAATTCATTCACTTGAAAAAAGATAACTATCATGGAGATCACATAGTCCAATCACCATTCATTTTCAATTTAACCATTAACCAGATACTCACAGAATAAAAAATTCATTACAAACCAAAGAAAGATTCTTCAAATTTGAATAACATGGTCAATAAAAGTGACATATATAAAACAAAAAGTGAAACCATATAATTACAGTTGGTTCTCCTAATTAGTAAATGATGTGATAAGTCAAAGGTTTGGCTGAAAGATGGAGAGAAGATTATGCTTTCTCACAAAGACAAACTTCTCATCTACTAAAATGGGTCAGTAGCTGAATATTCCAAAGATATTTTATTTTGAAGGTCTCAATGGAAGCCAAAAAGATATTAATAGAGGTCACTTGTCCCTAATTCACCCCAATAATTACAACTTAGAATTTACGCTTGGTTTTTTTACAACAAAGGCAGGTGTCATTTCTTCCAGGTACTCAAAGATAGTGGTGCCATACTTTTTATAAGGGTTGTGCCTTTTCACTGGGAGTGATTTTCTGACATGTTTAACTGTGCAAGGTTTGTGAGCATAAATTGAACAAATGCCAAAATGCCAAATTTGTTAAAATCAGACCAAAGCCTTTGATACTCTACTAATTTGTATTATTTTCCTCAAAAAAAGCAAATGCCTTTTTTTCAATCAAATATATTCATTAGCCTCATACATAGAATCTCATGCCCACTTGGTTAGTTTGATTGTTTTATTTAAAATACCTTAACTGCAGTTTTCTCTCTTGAAAAATGATACCTTTTAATAATTAGTAAAAATTACTTAAAAAACACTTGTGTTAGTATTGATACTTGATTTGGATCTCAAATAAAAGAACACCTTTAACTATTAGTTTTGTTTCATCCACTGTCTTTTGTCCTCAAGTCTTTTGAAAAAAGATGTGCAAGCTACGACTATAAAAAAATAAAAATAAAAATATTACATTTTTTTTCACTATGACGTCATTAGAACAAATTCTATTGTTATTTATTGAATTTTTTGTTATGTACTTCAGCTCCTATTTATCCTACTCTATCACTTCGGCCTCCACTTCTCGGGTATAAGGATTAATTTGGTTTATTTGACTTTGCCAAATTTACCATAAATTCGTAATAAAAATTCCTACATATTTATTAAAAACCATTTTTCAATTTGATTGCATTTATCAATACGTTTTGGTGAATCGTGATGGAAGACTTACCTTGGTTTTGATTGAATTACCTGAAATCATGTCATTTAAAGAATATCCTTCTAACCTGAAAACCCGATTTAAATAAAAGAAACACAATCAAATGCTATCCAAAAAAATTATTAAAATAGGTTTGTTATTCAGCTTACGGTATGTTTTGATTATTTAAATAGTCAAATACACAAAAGTATAATTCAAATTCTTCATCCTCGAACAATTTTTTTTTATCTGTTTTGATATCATTATTAGCTTAAAATTGGTTGTCGCTCAAACCACTTTGAACTCTGGTTAGATTTTCCACTAGTCAAACTCTTATCTTTCCGTTTTTGATAGATTGCAAGAAATCAGTTGCTTTTGTTGGACAATCTTTTGGAAGCTGATTGTTAATCCAATCAAGCAATTGTTCATCATTGAGTTGATTCTTGGGGCCAACTAGAATTCCAAATAAAAAAGAGTGATTCGTGTGAATAACAGGATTAGGTTGTCTTGTATGTGTAAAAAAAACATACATCCAAGAGTGCTTGGAGAGGTAATAACAGATTGATTTGACGGCTGAAACTGATGTGTTTTTAAAGGTCTTGATTCAACTTTGACTGAAATTGATGGAATTGGGCTTTCAGGTGGGCTCATTAACCCAGGACCAGCAGATTGAAACTTTTGAATGCTCATTAATACTTCAGCATCCTTGTCGGTCAAAAGATCTGGATTTGCTGCCAATCGAGCCTTTTGCAAGCAAATACTTGATAAAGGTGAAGGTGGTCAAGGAGGTGGAAACATTTTTTGAGCCTCTCAAATGGATATAGTACGGATATTACAGGAAGAAGTAACTGGGGCTGAAAAGGTAAACAAACATAAAAGATTCAAATGGTTCATTACATAGGCAGAATTTCTGGAGATAGCCACTAACCTGTCCAATCACGTTGAATTTTTGCCTTCATCATTGCCTTCATCCCATCTCTCAAGACTTTTGGGTCATCTGCACTAAATGAATGGGTAGTATTGTTGTCATGTATGATTTGAAAACCATAACGGCCAGGATTAACGTCAGAGTCCATTACAACCTTAAACCCAGAAAGCTTGATAAGCCCTTTAATACAAATTTCCTGAAGAAATCAATAATAAACAAATCCAAATTGAACAAAACAATATATCCGAGGATTTGAAAATGAAGGAGAAAACGCTTACAGTTGGACCTTTGAGGTAATATAGGTTTGCACCTTTTAAGATGAAATATCTCAGCTACCATGTCAAATACTTATCATCCTTCTTTCACATCCAACCTATATGATCAGGATGACCAATCCGTTCCAAATCTGATCGGGTTTCACCTTGCTTGGTATTAGTATCTGTAAGTTCAGGCCGCTTATTTTCTGACTTAATCATTTATGACAAGCTTTTAGATTCTAATAATGGAGAAAGGTGATGTGGTTGAGCTGGAAGCTTATCACTCCCAAAGTGAAATAAGCCACGGGAGGAGCGCCCATTAACGCCAGAAGAACTACTTGGACGAACTTCAGCCTCAGCATGACTAGTTAAGAGTCCATTGCCTTGATTTGTGCTAAATTTGTAAAGATGCATAAAATTTTACAAGCAATATGAATTTATAAATGACGTTTAGACAAAAGGTCGGACTAAGTTAACTCACAGCATTTGAGATGATAACTTGGGAGGAGGCTTGCTACCTCTAAGCGTACCCAAAAAGCTTGAACAGGATTTACCACTACCCATGTCACTGGGTCTATCCCCAATAGGAGGACTAAGAGAGGGATCTACTGGTAAAGATTTTTTTCCTAACATCATGGTTTCTGTGCCAATGGATTTTGAGCCTCCTAAATGCTTGGACTTTTTGCCTCGTTTGGTTGATTTGTTTAAATCGACCTAAAAGTGACAAACCAGATTCCTCAAAGTTAGTCAAATTTAACAAAACTCTGGCTTAGGTTGCTTAGTAAAAGCCAACTAACGTCAATGGAGACAGTAGGATTTAGTGATTCAATAGCTTGTTCAGCCCAATCTTCTGCTCGACTTCCAATAAATGGCTTAGAAATAGGCGACCACGAATCGTGACTAGAGCGATAACCAATTTGGAACGCGTCAGAAGATGACTTTGATCGATAACGAGTCTGGTCGGCTTTAGAGGCTTCAGTGTGAGAAAAAGTGATTTGTCTTGCATGAGAGCCACTAGAGGATAAACGAATCCATTCAAGATAAAAGATCAAAAGCAAAATAATAAATTAATATAATGCAAAAAAGAAAAGCAGTTGTTTAAAACCCCACCAATTTTAAATCGGGTTGAGTTTCGTCATGTTGTGGGTTGGAAGTTTCTTTGCTAACACCAACCAAAGGATCTGAGGGTCGTTTTTGATGAAGTTGAATAGATGATTGTTTAGAAACTAATGGGTTTTGAGATAGATGAGGTGCTAATTCTTCTTCACCAGCATCCAACTTGGTGTCTGCTGTGGGGTAATAGGATTGATGTTGATATTTTAAGTTTGAATGATCGGGTTTTGTAAAAGACAAGCTGGAGTTCTGATTGACAGTTAGTGGACCATCAACCTCACTGCGTGAGGGTATCTGATGTGAATGCGCAGAAGCAGCTGGATCAGGAGATGAACTAGATTGATTTTGATCGAAAAAGGTAGAGATTGCTGGATGAAGTTGGTGGTGTGTTTGAGAATTTTTTTTTAATTCTTCGATTGCTTTCATGACTCTTACTCTACGGCCAAAAGCTGATAGATCGATTTCTTTGAGAGAATTAACATCAAGTTCTAATAGTACATCACCAGTGATTTCATGTTCAACAAATTTTTCTAGTGTTAAATCATCTAGACCTCTCAATTTACCCCACTCGACCACTTTTGTAACAGTCCATTGATTAGGTTGAGTGGAAGATTTGATATCAAAACGAGCTGATTTGGCTAAACAACCTTGAGAGGAAGATAGAGAGTTATGGCCTGTTTTGTTTCCAGGAGGTGGGAAGGCACTTGTGGCAGGGCTGATTAATAATTCTTTGTTGGACAAATGAGGTTCTATTCTACTACTCGAGCGGGATTGAGAACCTTTATTGGAGGAAGAATCAGTAGTTGAACTGGAGGTCATGGGTACAGGAAGTGGTAAAACAAAGGATTGAGGAGGATTTATTGGAGATGTGAGCTGTTGACGAAGAAAGACTCCAGTTTTGAGTATTGGAGCTGAGGTTTGCCTTTGATGATTTGAAAGATTGGTGGTTTTAATGATTGGATAGGATTGATTATTCAATGAGATGACAGTTTGATAAAGATTTTCTTGAGGAGATGTAAGATGAGGATCTGATTGATAAGATCTCCAAGTGGAAAGAGTTTCATCAGATTTGATTGGTTTAAAGCTTGAAGAGCTTTTGATTGAATTAGAATTGATGGAGGGTTCAGCTTGATTTGTTTGAGTTAATTCTCTACTCATACGAAGAACTGTAGCTAAGGGTGTAGAATGATCTCTAGGATAAATGCCTGTTTTGCTTAGTAACCGCGATATTTGATGGACTGATGATTAGTGAGAGAATTAAAGGATGAAGGCAAGAATTGATTTTGATCTTCATCATCACTTTTCTCTGATAATTTGATTTCATCAAAATCTTGAGTGCTGATTGAAGTTCTAAGGTGAAGAGGTTGATCTGAAACAGATTGTAGTTTTTGCATGACCTTGAATTGATTTTGGGATTCAGTTTTAGCTTTTTGAGCTAACAAAGCTCTTGCTTTAGTTGGATTAGTATTTGATAAATTACAATCAGTTGTAATTTTGATAGACGGAGATGTCATTTCATCTTCATCTTTGGAAGGTTGAACTTGGTTTGATTTGGAAGGTGAACGCGAAGAGGAGTTTGAGTTGGTTGGATGAGAAGGATGCAAAGGAAATGAATTAGTGGTCGGAGAAGGAAGATGAAATCCTTTAAGGTTGCGACCCTGAATGCAAAGGATCGATGTTAAGATGACACATCGGAGATTGCGGCCAGTGTGAATGCAATCAGTCGACGTACCTGCCACCAACCATCACCGTACTGATCATCCTTCTTGGTGACTTGGATGGCTTCACCGGCCGAGAAAGACAGTTTGTCTGGATTTTCGGCTTGACTGGCAAAGCACAGGGAGAATACGATCCGAATCAAAAAGACCAAGCAACCACTCCCGGATCACTCACAAATTGTGAATGGAATAGACCATGAATAGTGCAGTATCTTGATTGATTGAGTGATTCATGACAAAAGATGGAGTAACGGAATATTAGAATAAATGAAGAGAGGTCGATGGAGTGAGGCCAGGCAATGGTGAGCATTGAGGATTAAAATTATTTAATGTTGGTAAGGATGCTGATGGTGTAATGAGTTCTGATGATGAGGTTGTTGTTTCTGTTGAATTGATATTGATAGAGCTTGTTGTTGATGTTGTAGATTATGAGTAGGTTGAATGGGAGTTTTTGGTGAAGGATCAGATGGATGAAGATGAGATGGGTGAAATTGAGAAGTGACCGAGGTGTTGGATTGATGAGGTTGATTAGGGACATAAGGGTTAAACACATTAAAAATTTAGTATATTATTGAAAATTAAATTGGTTATAGAAAAAAAGTAACATATAATAAAAAGTACTATTTAGAGGTAGAAGCAAGTCGGTTGATGATGGAATAATGATTATCAACAGTAAAGTTTTTAATCTTTCCATCTTGTAAATTTTTAAAGATATTATATGCTTTCTGTGAAATTTGCAAGGACATAGATAATCGAGTAAAGGAATTACTGCTACCACCTTCAGGATATAAAGTGAAATGTCTTGTATTTTTAGCTTTCCAAACCATTTGTACTATGACTTGTTTTTTACCAGTTAGATTAATGTTTGTAGAGTAATCAGGAAAAACAAAGAACTCATTAAAAAAATCAAAATGAGAAAAAATCAAACTACCGTCTAATTTGGAAATAGGTATAGATAAAAAATAAGCATAGTCAGAACAATCAGTTTTATCAACATGAGGAAAATTGGAAAAATTATCAAAAGTAAAAGTTAATTGATTGGCGAATGAAGTGGAAATGAAATCAGCAAAATCTAATGCATCAAAACTAGGAATGTTAAATTCTTGCATTTTATTACAATTATTTTGAAAAAGTGTTGAGGAAAACTTTTGAAATAAATTTTTGAGTATAGTCTGAATTTTAGAAAGTTGCAATGTTAATGTATTATAAGTTTCCAAGTTTTTAGAAATAGTAGTGAAATTAATATATTTTCCAATAGTGAAATCTCCAAGCCTAGGAGGTTTCCATCCAATAGCATACATAGTGCCTGAAATTTTGTTTCCTGATTCTTGGAGTTTGTTTAAAAAAAATTTATATTGAAACAAAAAGGTAGATAAAAAATTAATTTCATTCTTTTCAAATTGATTGAGCTTTGTGGAAGGTGTAAGTTGTACTATTGAAAAAGTTTTGAAAGAAGAATCTGAAAGATGATTATCATTCAAGATTGTAAAACCAAAATCTAAAGAAAAATAGTTTTCTTGAATATATTTTCTATAAAGAGGAGTTTTAGTTAAAAAGATAGGTCTTAGCATTTTTCTACTATTATCATTGAGAGGAATGGGATTGAAGTAATCATCATGTAAAAATTTGCATTTTCTAAGGTAAGGGATTTGTAAATCAATGCCTAAATTTTGTGTTTCTTTTCGGTGGGAGTGTTGATGATATCTTTGAGAGTCAGAAACAATAGCCTTTCTATTTTGCATTCTAGAGGATTTTTGTTTTAACTTTCTAGGCATGATGGTAGAAATTAAAAAGTAAGAGGTTGAAAATAACTAAAAAGAATAATTAAAAGA
The DNA here is from genome assembly GCA_023105745.1 of Austropuccinia psidii. NCBI lineage: Eukaryota > Fungi > Basidiomycota > Pucciniomycetes > Pucciniales > Sphaerophragmiaceae > Austropuccinia > Austropuccinia psidii. The sequence continues at coordinate 26,337,819 of JALGQZ010000002.1, forward strand.
AATGATTTTTTTTAAAAAAAAACTGAATAACGTTAGCCCCATTTTACAATGAGTTTAGCCACTATTTGACGTACTCCCATACATTCAGTTTTTTAAAAAATAAAATCATTTAATTTTATTATTTCATAAAAGAGTAAAAGATGAAATCATTAGATAGTTGCAAAAAATTAATTAAGAGTAGAGAATTAAAAAGAGCTATGATTCCGGTTAGTATGAGATTTGATAGATAAGTTTGAGAATTAAAATAGAAGAATCATTTCCAAAAGAATTAAAAAAAATCAAAGTAATTCAACTAATTTCAAATGAAATCAAAAAAAAACTTGAGTGAGAAAGTATGAATGATTGAATTTGAAATAATTAGTTTGACAGATTAATTCAATTAAGTAAAATTCAATTAATTAATTTACTTGATTTGAAATTGAACTAATTAATTTAATAAATTTGAAATGGAATTACATCAATTAATTTAATTAATTAGTTAAAATTCAAATTGAATTAATTAATTAATTAATTGAAATGAATCATTTAATTAAATTAAATAGTTAAAATTCAAATTGAATTAATTCATTAATTAATTGAAATGAATCAATTAATTAAATTAATTAATTTCAATGAATTAATTAGTTTCAATGAATCAATTTATTAATTCAATTCATTAATGACTTTCAATGAATCAATTTGATTAATTAATTAATCTCCATGAAACAATTAATTAATTAAATTGAAATGGAATTGAATTGAATAATCTAATTAATTAGTTAAGTTTCAAATTGAATTATAAAATTAATTAATTTTATTGAATAAATTAATTGATGAATTATTTTCAATTAATTAATTTTAATGAATGAATTAATTAACTTAATAAATGAAGTAATTTCAATGAGTCAATTGAATTAATTAATTCATGGATTTCAATGAATCAATCAATTAATTTAATTGATTAGTTAATTTCATTGAATCAATTAATTAATTTCAAAGAATCAATTAAATAATTAAATTTATTCATTGGGAATCAAATTTATTTAATTGGTAATGAAATGAAACTATTGAAAATGAAATTTAATTAATTGCAAACAAATGATTTGGGTATGTGAAAAGGAAATTTTATAAATTGATTTAGTTGATAAGTGAAATCAAAATTCAATCACAATGGATTCATTTGAATTATTGAAAGTGAATTAATTAAATTTATTAATTGAAAAAATACATGAGTTGATTATGTGAAATGCTAAATTGATAAATTTGAGTCTTTATGAACTGAAAGTAATCATTCTAATGGTTTAATTAAAGTATTTTAAACGAAATTGAAAATTATTTAGACATAATAAATTAATGGTTTAATTAAAATAAAACAATACTAAACTGTTTGAAAATGAGAAAAGACTAATTATTTATTGAAAATAAATGTTAGACAAAACCAAATTACATAGGTATTGGGGTGGAAAAAAATGGTTAAGGAATTGATTTTATAAAAAATAAAGTCTCTGAATTACCTAATCCGTCAAAAACAAAGATTCATTTGGAATGAAAAAAAAGAATATATAATAAAAACAAAATAAGATATAAGCAAAAAAATAAAACAAATAAAAATAAATGGGTGGAAAAAATTGGGTCAGAGTTGAGTTGGGGTTGGCAAATGTGGATTAAGAAATTTAAAAGAGGGTCAATATTTAATAGCAAGCAATATTAGATGGGAGTATAATTTTGCTTACAAAGTAAATAAACATAAGGATGAAATAACTTAACTTATTGGCAATAATGCAACTCAAGTCAGCATGGTATGGTCATAAGAAAAGACGAGGTTTTTTGATTGCTTTTGAAAATGAAAAGGGCGTGTGAAAATAAAGGTATTCTAAAATTAAAATCATGGACAATATAAAACAAAAAAAGATTTAACTGGTTCTTGTAATAGGAAATTAATTACAATGGTTCGATTATCATGTGTAAGTAGATTAGAAACAGGAGGTAAAGCATCAGATTTGTGAGGGTGGAAGGAGTGATGTCACAGTAGCTTGTGCTTCCCATTGGTTTAAAAAGGCACTTGTAAGATATTGAGCCAATTGATGTCGTGAAGGTGGGTGAACAAGTTGGACATCAGTGAATGGTTTCATGCCCTTAGAAAAAAATGATTTAAGATGAAAAGATAGATTTTTCCAAACTGGATCTTTGGGTGGAGGTGGCTTAACATGTTGGTGAATAAGATGAAAGGAGCATAGTATGAGCATGGCATTGGAAATTGAAAAATTCCGATGATCCTTTTGTGCAGTGAATAATCCCTTGACACCTAATATAAAATAGTAAACAAAAGGAAGGAAGTTATGAAGGCTACGGTATTCAACCAGCTTCTTCTTGGCAGTTTCAACTTGGAGATCATTGTCAGTATTAGAGGTTACCACTTGAGGAGCTGAGTGAATTATTACGGAAGAGATTTGGTTATTAGAACGGAGGGCCTTTCTTCTTTTGACACGTTTAGATTGTTCAGTGTGGTTAGGGGAAACATTGTCAAGGGAGGCTTGTGCTTTGAATATCACATATGAAATCATGACATCTAAAATGAGGTCTTGAAAAATCTTTAACTGTTGATCTGAGTTGGAAGAAATATTTTATGATTCTTGAGCATTGTTTGAGCCACCTGGACTTTGATGTGCCATGGAAATCAGTTCCATCGGTGAAATTGAGGGTCTTTTGAGGCATTCAAAGTATGAAATCATGTCCAGATAAATGTTGACCTCATCAATTTGTGCTTGAGGGGGTACAGGAGGTTTTGGTATGCAAAATTCATCCATGGTTGCTGAGACTGAAGCTGCTATGACTTTTGCCCAAGCAGTAATGGTGAATGATCTGGGCTGCGACATATAGATTAGATGACACACAAAATGAGTTTCAGGGTGCTTTTCATTACGGATGCTGGGGTCAGGTGAAAATGGTAGTGAAATCTGAATTTCAGGCGCAGTGACTTGGTGAAAGATCGGCATCTTAAAGATTGAGGATGTAACATAAAATTCTTCCTTAGTGGCATTGAGAAATGGAGCACCTGGAGAAATTTATTATAAGCATTAGTTCATGGGAGTAGTATAATTTTAAACTGACTATTATCACATAGTTCATCAATCCATTTGCTATATGAGGAAGAGCACTGTTTAAAATTGAAATTCCCCTTTGCAGGCTGTTCGGAGCCCAAATTTTGGTGGCGCCAGGAAACGAGTGAGTCAATTGCTTCAAATGTGGTTTGGTATTTGGCCTGGGTGGGGCGTCCATGGGTGAATGTTTTTAAAATCTCATAAAATTTTGATCGAAATTCATCAGTGAAAATAGAGAATTGATCATTGGGGGAGTCAAGAGGCTGTGGTTCTGGAGGCATGAGTGACGAAGGAGGATTTTGGTGAGGTTCATGCAAAAAAGGTGGAGATGGGCCCACATGGCAGAGATGATTAGATGGGTCCCTAATTCCAGGAGTTGGAGCATGAGATGGTGTAGATGGATTTGATTGAGAGGTCGGAAGATTGTTTTCTGGATTTTCAATATGAGGAGCAGATAGTGTATGGGAGCTTTTCACATGGTTAATTTGGATTGGTAACGATACAACATGGGGTGTTGTGGCATTAATTGGAGTGGTTGTATTTGAAGGCATTTGGGAAGGAACATTTGGACTACTATTATTTTCTGCTATTGAAACATGTAATTCTTCTTGAATAATTTCATTTGTTGGAGTCAATGGATGAACCTGAGCTGGAGAATCGGGGATGTTATTGGCTGGTACTTCCAAAGAGTGGTCATTGTTGAAATGAGGAGATTCACGTTGTGGAGATCTGCTGGGGGTGACATTTGGTGGATGTTTGGGAATTTGTTCCTCAGTAATAACTGGGGGGGTGGTGGGAGTCTCAAGTGGGATGGTTGAGGGAACAGGGGGTTCGACAATGGTAGATGGTAAAGAATAGGGGAGGTCATTTGATTGGGTGTTCAATAACAATTGGGGGTTGATTGTTTCAGGGGGGGTAGAATTGGTACGAAGGTTTGATGTAGTAGAAGACATATTCATGGAAACTACGTCTTGAGTATTATTAAAGCTAAAAGTTTGCTGCATAAACCTACAAATATTTGGTGGTGGTTTGTTTGGAAATTTCCGTTTTTTCTTGTGATTTCCATCAGGAACAACCTCCTCCAAAGAGGATGTTTGGGATGAGCGTATGGAAGGAACTTCTCTCTCAATAACTTCAACATTGCCATCTATGAGACCAATTGCTTGCAATGAAGACAATTCTACAAGAAGGGAGATGAAATTAATACAGAATTGAGGACAGACATGAAGAATAATAATTACCATGTTCTTTTTGAGAAATCAATGTAAGGCACTTTTTCAAATAATCCTTAATCTCAATTGATACAGGATTCTTTTCAGCTTCAGAAAGGGCATTATTGAGAATTTTCTTGATACGGTGGTGATTGACAGAAAATTCTTCACGGGACAGGCGAGTTATCACAGAAGAAAGAATTGGTGAGATAGAGTGTACTTGAGTTGGTGGGTTATTCATGTCGAATTCTATGAATGAGGGGGGTGGAAGGGTTGGTGGAGTATTTGGGTGTGGGTTACATAAACTTATGTTTGGTGTGTTTATGATATCTAATAAATGTTTGCAAAAATATATTATTAATAAATGTTGGGGATGAGATTACGTGGGGAAGAAAAAATTTACCAAGTTGAAAGGGGCTTCTATTTATGTTGTTTGGTGGGGGGCAGGGCAAGATGTGAGGATGACTAATGGGAGCTGGTGGGACTATATTGGGAGAATTGAGGTAGTGAAAAAGATCGTAACATTCCTGGGGTTCAGCACTTTGGTTTGGAGTGGACAATGAATTGATGGATGAATGAGATGGTGCCTCATTTTGAGAAGATAAAGATGAATTCAAATCTGTGTTATTTGAAAAAAACCTATGAAACATTTCATCAAATGAGACATCGGAATCAGGTGGTTGGGGTGGATTCATAGTATTGGGTATTATATTGGGAGGAGAGGGATTTAAATGGCCAACAGAAGTTAAAACAGAGGGACTTAGGGAAAACACAGGAAAAACAGCTCTATTTATATTGCAGGTCCCAATGAAATGAAGTGGGGGTGTAGCCCATAGAAATAGAGCAGAAATGAGTTTGGTGGTTTCAAAGGAAAGAAAGCTGCAGATCCTCTAGACATAAAACACAATTACACATTTAGCAAAGAATTGTGTGTCAGGATATGTGTATCTTTAGAATACTCCTTCAAATACATGGGTGATTAGGTTAGATGGTACAGTCACACCTGTAGGTGGGTGAGAGATTTAGCCCACCAGTAATAATTTATTCAAAATGTAAATCAATTATGACTGCAATAAATTTGTGTCCACAGAATGTCATCAGAGTGAGATTATGAGTTCTAGTCATAATCCGTACAACTAGGCTCCTTGAAATTCAATCAGACCCATTCAGATACAGGAAGAACTGTATCTGAATGAGGTCCAGCCACAATGCATGTTTGGCTGTAATCATACAAAGGTGGTCAAATTATTACCGCCGGTCATAATTTGTACCATATGCAAACCAATTACAGCCATAATTGGTTTGTCTCTTTGCAATTTTGTCAGACCCACTCAGATACAGAAAAAACTGTATCTGAATGAGGTCCACTGAAAATACAGCTTGAGCTGTAAGTGTACACAGGTGGTCAAATTATGACCGCCGGTCATAATTTGTACCACTTGCAAACCAATTACGGCCGTAATTGGTTTGTCTCTTTGCAATTTTGTCAGACCCACTCAGATACAGAAAAAACTGTATCCGAATGAGGTCCAGCCACAATGAATCTTTGGCTGTAATCATACAAAGGTGGTCAAATTATGACCGCCGGTCATAATTTGTACCACTTGCAAACCAATTACCGCCGTAATTGGTTTGTCTCTTTGTAATTTTGTCAGACCCACTCAGATACAGAAAAAACTGTATCTGAATGAGGTCCACTGACAATACAGCTTGGGCTGTAATGATACCCACTAAGATACAGAAAAAATTGTATCTGAATGAGGTCCAGCCACAATGAATCTTTGGCTGTAATCATACAAAGGTGGTCAAATTATGACCGCCGGTCATAATTTGTACCATATGCAAACCAATTACGGCCATAATTGGTTTGTCTCTTTGCAATTTTGTCAGACCCACTCAGATACAGAAAAAACTGTTTCTGAATGAGGTCCAGCCACAATGAATCTTTGGCTGTCATCATACAAAGGTGGTCAAATTATGACCGCCGGTCATAATTTGTCCCATATGCAAACCAATTACGGCCATAATTGGTTTGTCTCTTTGCAATTTTGTCAGACCCACTCAGATACAGAAAAAACTGTATCTGAATGAGGTCCAGCCACAATGAATCTTTGGCTGTAATCATACAAAGGTGGTCAAATTATGACCGCCGGTCATAATTTGTACCACTTGCAAACCAATTACGGCCGTAATTGGTTTGTCTCTTTGCAATTTTGTCAAACCCACTCACATAGAGAAGAAACTGTATCTGAATGAGGTCCAGCCACAATGAATCTGTGGCTGTAATCATACAAAGGTGGTCAAATTATGACCGCCAGTCATAATTTGTACCACTTGCAAACCAATTATGGCCGTAATTGGTGTGTCTCTTTGCAATTTTGTCAGACCCACTCAGATACAGAAAAAACTGTATCTGAATGAGGTCCACTGAAAATACAGCTTGGGCTGTAAGTGTACACAGATGGTCAAATTATGACCACCGGTCATAATTTGTACCACTTGCAAACCAATTACAGCCATAATTGGTTTGTCTCTTGTGACTTGTGTCAGACCCACTCAGATACAGAAAAAACTGTATCTGAATGAGGTCCAACCACAATGAATATTTGGCTGTAAGTGTACACAGGTGGTCAAATTATGACCGCCGGTCATATTTTGTACCACTTGCAAACCAATTATGGCCGTAATTGGTTTGTCTCTTTGCAATTTTGTCAGACCCACTCAGATACAGAAAAAACTGTATCTGAATGAGGTCCAGCCACAATGAATCTTTGGCTGCAATCATACAAAGATGGTCAAATTATGACCGCCGGTCATAATTTGTACCACTTGCAAACCAATTACGGCCGTAATTGATTTGTCTCTTTGCAATTTTGTCAGACCCACTCACATACAGAAGAAACTGTATCTGAATGAGGTCCAGCCACAATGAATCTTTGGCTGTAATCATACAAAGGTGGTCAAATTATGACCGCCAGTCATAATTTGTACCACTTGCAAACCAATTAAGGCCGTAATTGGTTTGTCTCTTGGAAATTTTGTCAGACCCACTCAGATACAGAAAAAACTGTATCCGAATGAGGTCCACTGACAATACAGCTTGGGCTGTAAGTGTACACAGGTGGTCAAATTATGACTGCCAGTCATAATTTGTACTACTTGCCATCCAATTACGGCTGTAATTGGTTTGTCTCTTGGGAATTTCATCAGACCCACTCAGATTCAGAAAAACCTGTTACTGAATGTAGTCTATAGGGGTGTAATTGGCTTCTATGTTTGCAAAATCAAAGATGCTCAAATATAAATAAAGCTATGCTTGTGTCCACTTGAAAGCTCTTTTGAGTTCACTTTCCCCCCCAAAACATTCCTCATAACCGCCCTACTCCATATCAATTTCTGGGCCCTTTTTGCTCATTCCCCACAAATTTCCATGGTGCAAAAAATGGGTCGCCACAAAACAATTTGTACTTGTCATGAGCTTGGCTGTTGCAATCAATATTATGAAGATTTGAACAATATTGTTCAGCATGGAAAACCTATGTGTGACCCAGCTTGGAAGACACATCAATTGGAACTAGCAAAACTCAGGAGACCCCAGCCTTTGGTTGATCAGATGTTTTTAGCCCAAAATAGCAAAAATGTAAGGCCTCTTTCCCTCACCCATTTCAATTATTCATCATTACTTAAATCTAATTTTCCACAATCCTTTGGTGCAGCCAACACAGAAAACCCCTGGATGCTCTCAAATTGAACAGATATGTCATCAGAATAATGAAAGAAATTTACTTTTTGATACCAAAAAATATGAAAACAAGACCTTTAAATTCATTGACTCGCATGCTCTTAAAGTTTTGGTTCAAGCTTCCAGCCTATACCTCAAAAATGGAATGTCCAGAGATAGTATCAAACAATTTGTTCTATCAGAAAGGGAAAAGATAACTAACCTTGGAGAAAAATTCAATTTTGATGGATTATCCATTTCTAAAGAAATTCCACTTTCAATTGAAACTATTTTTGTTCAGCTGGGCATATCCATGGACTTTTAAAAAAAGATTTGCTGTCCAGAATGCTTCAGCTTGTATGATCTGACTGAAACGGGGCACATCAACAAACAGTGTACATCCAAATTTATTCAACCTTTTCCTTCCTCCATGATCAAATTAGGATCTCTTGCAAGAAAAGAATGTGGTTCTCTTTTATTCAAAACTGATGACAAGAATGATACTTCACTTCAAAAACCAATCTGTACCTTTACATACCAATCCTTGAAAAAATGGTTGGCCTCCCATATGTGGATTCCTGGCTTTGAAAAGCTATTAAATGCTCACCATACCCATAATTCTCAAGCAGACCCTAAAGTTATTTCTGATGTTTGGCATAGCAAAATTTGGCACACATTCAAATATTCCCCACGTAGTAAACAAGCTTTCACCAATAGAACAGGTAATTTGATATTTAGCTTATACGTAGATTGGTTCAATCCATTCAGTAACAAAGGGGCTGCAAGATCTATCTCAATTGGGTCAATTATTCTCACTTGTTTGAATCTGCCTCCAAGTGAACGTCACAAAGAGGAGAACATGTTTTTATATGCAATAATTCCTGGTCCCAAAGAGCCATCTCTTGATCAAATGAATTCAATCTTGGAGCCTCTTGTTATTGAGCTTCAAATGCTATGGAATGGTATTTGGTTTTCCAATACCCACGACTTTCCACAGGTTAGACTTATTAGAGTGGCTTTATTACCTTTAATAGCAGATCTTCCTGCTCTACATAAAGTGGCTGGATTTGCCTCTCATTCAGCCAATCAATTTTGCTCCTTTTGTAATATTACAAGGGTGGACATCAATGAAATAGATTTTTTAAAATTTGAAACAAGGACACATGAAAATCATATTTTGAAGGCAAATGAATGGCTCCAACTTCAAACCAAAAAGGAACAAGATGAATTTGTAAAATCCCATGGTGTCCGGTGGAGTATTCTAAATAAACTAGATTACTGGAGACCCATTGAATTTTGTGGCATAGATATTATGCATTGTTTGATTTTAGGGGATATCAAAGACTATTGCATATCATTCCTCAAGGTGGGGTTGGCTGGTCACGAGTTAGAGGTTCAAAGGAAAAAGCAAAGTTTTTTGGCACACTAAAATACATCCAAATATCCTTTTTGTTTATTGGGGCCTCCAAGAAAAAGGAAAAATGAAGATGACAATGATTCTGACCAAATAAGTAGACCCAAGAAACAAAACCTTACAAGAGCTAACCTTGCCCGCATTTGACCTCATACATCCCAAAGGCACAAAGGCTCTAGTGAAGCCTCCAGGACCAAAAGTGATCAAACCGCAAAAAGCAACAGAACTTCATACTCCAGGTATTCCCTTAGATCCCAGACAACCACATCTACAGTACTCAACTTATTACCATTTACACATGGTAGTGATTCATTGGTTCCCTCTGATTTATCTTCTGATGATAATCAGTATTTAAATCCAATGGGGGATGAAACTCCGAGATTAAAAAAAGACGAATTAGAGGTACTTCAAAAAGTCATCAATCAAACAAGAGTCCCGTCATGGCTTTCTCGTCTACCCAGAAAATTTGGTTTCAAAAACTTTCAGACACTCAAAGCAGCGGAGTGGCAAATCTTGATGACATTGTATTTACCTTTGGCACTTGTACCACTATGGAGTTCACAAATACCTCACAGGGAGGAAAGGGTCAAATGCCCAGGGAACTATCTCCATAAGGATCTTCTAATCAAATTGCTAATTTCATTAGTTACATTAACAAACATGTTACTCAGAAAAAGCATTCATGAAGAAGACCTAGATAAGATTGAAAGTACTACAAAGATCTATCTTCAAACACTTCGTTTGGGTTGATCCATGATAAACTCCAAACCTAATCTACACCTAACACAACATTTACCAAAGGTTATAAAGGAGCTAGGGCCACCAAGAAGCTTAGCTGTGTGGGCATACAAAAGAATGAACCGTACTTTTGGGGACATACCACGGAATAATAAGACATGTTGTGTTTGAATTATATATTTTTATCTCAAAAAATCACCCTCACAATACTTACCCCCATATAACCAATTGTAGCTGAGATCTCCCAAACAATACTGAAAAGATGGATATCTAAAGTACAATATCAATGGATTTCAAAATTGCCTAATCTTCAACAAAGCATTGGTAGGAACAATCCCCTCATTTCTCTGCATGAATCAAAAAATATCAGTCCCAGTCATACAATTCAATTGCATGATGATATTTTTCAACAGTGGAAACTACTAGTTTCAAGAGATTTAAGGGATTTTGTAAGCCTCTTTGAATGCAAAAAGTCAATAATTTTTGAAAAAAAAGGTATTGTAATGTAAATAGCATTAATAATGCGAAATCTTTGGGCCATATTGATAATATTGTCACATTAGTTGGAGGTGATCCTGACATATGGTGGCTAATAATGAAACCTTTCAAGAAGCTTGAAAATAATGAAATATAAAAAGACCCTTTCCATCCTTTTCCAGATCTCAATTGTTCTATTCTATTGGACCAGACAGAGGATGCCATAATCATCAACTCCCAGTCAGTTTTAGGTCATGCTGCAAGCCTCAAGAATCCTCCGGGAAGCTTTGGAATTGGTCAGGCTACACTCTGCTTGGTATCTTTACATTCATCAGTAAGTGATTCAGTGCACTGCCACTCATTATCTCATATATTTTAACAGTTTCTTACCATTTCCTTTCAAAACTTGCCAGCAATGGATAGGTGATTGAAGCACCGCACCCCTTTCAGCCTTAGGTTTCCTTATCAATGCTCACTCAATATTTCTTTGGAGGAAAAACAATACTTTTTCCTTTGTTGATATTTTTATATGCTATTAAATGAAGTTTTTTTTAGAAAAATTCACTCCAATCCCTTTTAAAAGAGATTTAAATTGTCAATCTACCATATTTAAGCCTCTCAAGCATCTTTCAAGACATAATTTGGCTTTTTGGTGCTGGATAGAACAGGTTTGATCAAATGTTTATATAAACTATCTCTTCTCCACCAAAATGTCTGTATTTCCACTTCACCAAACTGCTTTAAGTTTTCCTGAGGTTTCTCATCCACCAAGTTCATTCTTATATGTTGAATTCTTACTCCAACTCTGTTCAACATACTCAAATTTTCATTAATATAATTACCTCATTTTCCTCAATTTAACTCCACTTGTTTAAATTGATATTACAATGTCTTCCCATGCACTGGGTGGTTCCCCCTCCGCATTCCACAGAGAAAATTCTGGATCCTCATCACAAAACCCACCAACAGAGGGTGACTCAATAATTCACTCAGATGAAGAAAACCACAAAAACATCCATACTGACTCTACTGGACAGAAATCCATCTTTCTGCAAGATTTGGAAAGACTTGGAATAGAGGATGCTGTTTCACAGAATGCCAGTCAGGAGGGACAAGAGGAAATAACATCCGGTGGTGAGTATCTTTCCTAAAGCTGATTGAAAATTACTAAATGATTTGGTTTTCAGTTGTTGGAGTTGAATTAAGGATTCAACAAGAAGAGGACCAACAGAGGGCTAGAAATAATAAGAAAATATTGCAACAGAGAAATAACCGCATTACAAGATTGGTAACAAAGAACAATCTTCCAAGTCAGGCATCCACTGAATCAGTCCACCTGCGAGAATTTATCTACTTCTTAATGGGTATGCCACCTTCTGTAGATCACTTCCCACCCAATCCTACCAATGATGAAGAGGAATTTCACATTCATTGGGTCAAAAACCGAGCTAAACACATCAAGACCCATTTGGAAACCTTTGAATATGGACTGAGAGATTTTCCAATTAGCAAGCGCCAAATTCTGGTCAAACAAGAAATCACCTCTATATCTCAACGATTGCAGCCACCTGAATTTAAACCAAGTCGTGATGTTCTCAATAACAAGATCAAGGTCTCCATAGTTGAAAAGCGTGCTTGTGAAAAGGAATGCCAGCTAGTAGGCCTCAAGAGAATTACCTTCCAATGGGGGACTGCATTCAATAACTCCACTTGGAATGCAGCCATAGCCGACATTATCTCCAAACATTTTTTCAATTGGAGCCAGACTCAACCCAGCTTAAATATCAACAATCCTGATCAACTAAACCTATTAATTGAACGTTGGGTCAATGGAAGGGGTAAAGAAATGAAAAAGCTTTCAAAACTTGGCCAGGCTGCAGAGGAGGTTAAATTTCAAAAAGCTAAGAAATCCAAAAACACTAGAGGGAGGCAGAATGTACGTGCTTATTCTTTTGTTAGACATACACCAAACTCTAATATTACTTTTATATTTAGGTGACAGCTGCCCATTTCAAAATAGCACGTCAATTATTCCCTCAAAACAACAATTTCTCTGCAATATATACTGATATAAAAGCAACTTCCTATGTAGAGCATTATTCTGACTTTGGAAAAGCACCCAAAAGACTTGTTGGAGTTTGGCGTAGTGAAGCTTTGACCTTGTGTACAAGGCAATTGGATCTAGCAATGACCCTTGGTGCCAAAACCCAGCTTGAAAAGAATAGAGTTCAACGTATGCTTCATAGGGATAGAGAGAAATTAGACTATAATTCTGATTTAACTAATGTCCCACATTTCTTACCTTTAGATTGTTATTCCACAATATACTTAAACACAATTTCAGAAGTTGAAAGAAACCACTTACTGGTAAAAGAACCAATTGGACTCCAAAATATTTTATTAGAGATTGAGGCCAAGATAAAAAGGGGACGTCACATCATACAGAGGCCAGGAAGATCTTCTCTCAGTGGAATTGGAGCTGGTTCAAGTAGTCATAATCGTATGAATCCTGAATAATGTTTATCTCCTAGTCCTTTTTTTTATCCAAGCTTAGAGTTTTGTAATAGATGTATTTGGAAATATAATTAGAGATAACTTATGTTAACAATTCACCAATTGATTGAATTAATAACCAAGTCAAAAGATGCCTTTCAAAATCATGACTAGCATTCATAAAATTAGTATTTTTGTAGTGTATTTGAGAGCTGAAGTGTCCCATATGTTTTCCAAGCTTAGAGTTTAGTAATAAATGTACTTCAAAAGAAAACATAATTTAAAATATTTTAAAAACTCACCCATTGTAAGAATTTATAGTTTAGCCACAATGTGGGCTTTCACAATTATGACCATCAGTCATAAATTTGTTATTTATTTAATGTTTTCAAAGCTGAACTGTGCTATAGCTTCTCAAAATTATTTAATATATAAGCCTCTTATTTATGCCTGCTTTGGTTTTCAATTTCCCCCAAGGTATTATATATTGAGCAATTCTCAAACAAAACTATAGACATTTAATAAAAGTCATCATGATATATGCCTTCCCAAATTCCTACATTCCATAATAGTCCAATCTGTCTTGAACACTGTAAAGAACACCCACATTCTATTTTTTTCAATTTCATTTCAAAAAAAAAATCATAAACTTATTTATAATAATTAAACCTCAGTCAATTTCAGATAATCACTGCTTCAAAATGGATCCATTACTTGAAATAGAGCCAAAGCAAGTTGAAAAATCAGAATTCATATCCAAAATCTCCAAATTTCTTCCTTCTCTCAAGCTTGCAACCTGCGATTCTCACTTTCCTGAATATGCAAGAAAAAAAATACAAGAGGTCTCCAAAATACTTGAAGATGATCTGTATCGTATGTTTTTCCAGCTTTTGCCCATATGGAGCCATTTTTAATTGGAATTCAAATCATAATTTAGGTGTACAGCTAGGTGGATCATTACCCCCTGCAGCCAAGGTTGTTATTTCAGCATCCTCCCAAACATCAATAAAGAGGTATTTCATATCTTCTTCTAGTATGAGTAATAAAAAGGCCAAAATTTATCAAAGTATAAAGGAAAAGAATCAAGAAGTATATCTCAATATTTTCTTTAGGCTTTAATCACAGATTAAACTGTATTCCCTGAATCTTTTCTTTCTTAGAAATTGGAATGCAATTATGATACTGAGAAATCACACCCACAAAATCAGTCAGATTCTCAAAATCTAGAACCAGGACTATTTCAACCTCAAAATGATTTTGAAAAAGCCCTATCCATGTCAAACTCCAGCCTTGAAGTCAATAACATTTCTCAAAATGATCAATCAAATATACAAAGTTTTCCAGCTTCAACCATGACAAAAAAAGAAAAATCCAAAATTGAGGAGCCCTTGATACAACCTACATCTACCAAACACTCAAAAGAAAAACCTAACTCCAATTTCATACTTGTAGATAACAACCCATCAACTTCAAAAGTAATCCAAACCAGTAATGAAGAGACTTCAAAATCCCACAAGAAGAAAAAGCTTCCTCAATCCGGATTATTCAATCCCATTCACTCAGATCACTTTGAAGAGAAAATCAGCCATTATCAGCCACTTTCTGTATCCTCATGGAAGAAATGCCAGGTTAATGTTGAAAATCTAGTAAGAGAACAATTCCAGGAAATTCCCCAAATGCCATTTTCTACCAAACTACCAAAAGGAATACACTTTCAAAGTATTGGATCTCTTAGCATTAGCAAATGGCTAGTGGATTTGGATAAATTTGGTAAATACAAAAGACATTCATTCATGTTTCATCCAGAACATTGATATTTACTTGCTTTTTTCAGGATTAGATATATTTTCACCAAAGAAATATGATCCTTTCAATGATCCTGACGCCTGGAATGTCCCTATCTTTACTTTGGATTCTACAATCTCAATGCAAAACATTCCCAAATCACATCAACCACTCTTTCAATTGGCACAATCCCTCTTTGTCCCTAATCTTCAAAAGAGACAGTTCTGGGCCAATCTAATACTGGAGTCAATATCAGTTTCTGCACAAGATCTCATACAACCTGAAAAATTTGAAATCACGAAATCAACAGAAGATGATCCCTTGTTAGTTCAAAGACTCAGCCTGGAATTTTTAGTGTCCTGCCTCAGCACAAGACCATCCCATTCATCTCAAATTGAAAATACCCTTGATGAAAAGGAGGAAAACCAGCCACTTCATTATGGAATGAATAGCTTAATATCTTTCAATGATTCCATTTTACATCTTATGATCTCATATGTCCTGATACTAGCACATTCAAAAGTTCTTCCAGTCAATATTCCTGATGGATTTGTGCTCACTCATAAAAGGTCAAAAGAACACCTTAAGACCTTATCAGAGCTACAATCAAAAATAGGCTTAGTTAAGCCCTGCTATTATCTTTTAGCTACATTTCTTTCTTCTGGGGTAAGAGGCTTAATGGTTTGCTCAAGAGATTGGAGAAAAAGCTCAGCTAAAGGAGCATTGCAGATGATTGAAATTACTGATAGTGTTATTGCTGAGGAAAGGCCTTATGAGCCTATTTGGAAGAGAACAAATGCATATATTTTGGATATTTTTAACAAGGCATTTTTCTCAAAAACCCATGAATTTGTTCCCACTGCTCCAAAAAAATTAGAAGTGGCCAAATGTTTAGTATTAGCCTTCAGTGAGGCATGGCTTGAAAAAAATACCATAGATGGACAGCCTGTACTAGATCTCCCTGATAAAGCCAATATAAACACCTTGTTAACTTCATCAGTGTTTTCTGTAATTTAATTTTATTCTTTCAAAACAGGGTTATTTCTATTCAAATAATCTTTGAGTGGCACTACTAAATTGCACAACTTCTATTGGTAATAAATGGCTTTTCCATTCCGGAAGTATAACTTGCAGATAATCTTTGCCCACACAAGTGCAAAATTCCCCTGTATCTAAATTGACTTTGGCTTCAATATCATTCATCAAAGCTAATGTGATACAGTCTGCGCCAGCAGTATAACCTTTTCCTCTACCATGCTTGGTCTTACACATTCTGGCAGCCTGGATATTGATCAGGTATAGCAATCTTCACTGTGCTGTGGTAACTTGTTATGGACCTCTGTGACCTCAACTAACACTGTAATGTTTTAAATGGGATATTCCTCCACTGGTTTTTCCTCAGAGATTGCAGAATATTGATCAGATTCTTCTTTCTCTTCAGTAAAATGAGCTTCTTCAATCACTTGAACTTCATTGATTTTTGTCTTTTTGGTGCAAGTGTTGGCTAAATGTGAAGTACTCCCACATTTATGACACTTTAAGACAGGTTTTTCTGGGCTTCTGTCCTCCATGGGAATCTTTGAAACTATTTTGGATTCCACAGGGATTTTAATCCAAGTTTTACCAAATCTTGTCCTGGTAATGATATCTTCCATTGCATTAATGTAGTCCTCTGTTGAACAGGGTTCCACACATCTGCTTTTGATAGCATGTGCCAGTTCTCCTCCAAGATTTCTTAATATTTTCATATTAATCATAGTGTCAGACATATCTGGGTGTAAAGCAGATAATCTGTCTTTCTGATTGAAGAACCAAGTAAGTGGCTTATCTTTCTCTGAGTTAAAAATAGCATTTTCGAAAGCATTTTCCATTTTAAACCTCCAAGAATTGTTGGCCCATTTGGTAATCACTTCAGACTTCCACAAAGACCAATCATATTTCCCATGATCCATTCTCATTTTATAATACCATTTCTTTGCAGTTCTGGTAAACAGAGAGTGTAATTTTTCCACTATGATTTCATCAGGTATATGAAAGTCTTCTTGCAACATATCAATAGTCCTGATGAACTCAACATGGTTATATTCTCCTTCACCAGAGAATGTTGGCCATTCTTCCAATTGGGGAATATATTTTGCAGAGATAACATTTTCTCCTAAGAATGGGGTCAAACTTCCTTTAACAGAACGTTTTTCTTCAGTCAAAGGTGTAGAATTTCTTGGTATATGTGGTACATAATTCTTATGAATTTGTTCTAAATTTGCAATGATTTCATTCTTTAACTTCTGCCTTTCACTGTCACTTTTTGCTAAATGTGTAGCAAACTGATTGGTATTTTCAACTATTTATAAGACATAATCTTTTAGAATTTTAGGTTGATCATTTATTTTAAAAATGGAAAGATCTTCTATTTCATCATTCTGAACTTGACACGTACTTTCAATTCTGTTACATGTCTTGATAATTGAATCAATTCTGGCATTTGCCACTTGATACCATTCAGGATATCTTTTGTCATTTCTTTTTAATTCACTTATGTCTGATGTAAGTTTATTTATCTTTGCATCAAATTTACCAAGGGCTACATGAATATTATATTGAACAAAATGTATCTGATATATCATTTCTTTGGAAAATCTCTGTCCATCCTTTCTTTCTCTTTGGCTGTGAATTCCATCAAAGTCATAGCCATGTTGGATACACTGTCCATGGCTGAAGGCTTCAATTTGGGGATCCTGTACCCTTGTGGGTAAGGTGTTTCTTGGGACCTCTCGTCTTCTTCTGAGGTCCTTTGGACTTTTCCTTGGACACTTCTGGAGCTGGTAGATGCCACTGGGCCCTCTGTCTCCAAAGCTGGAGTCATTTCCCATTACTTCTTCTGGTCTATGGATAAAAGACTTTCATTATTCAACCAATTCTTTATATTTTTGACCTTGTCTTTGCAAGAGAATGTGCTCCAGCCTCCTAAGAGCTCTATGGTCTTCTCCTGACCCAGAAAGCTCTTGATGTGTAAGTAAGAGTTCATGGCCCCCTGCTAAAGGCTTGGGCATATTTCCCACTCCTCTTCTTTGGCTGCTTCAAACCAATTTTTTTATTGGGATTGATATATTTCTATTGCTTCCACTTGAAAATGGTTCAGCCCTGAAAATAATATCATGAATCAGTTCAGGCTCAGAATTCAGGTCAAATAAAACTGTGGGTACAGACCCAAAATACTGTCTTACCATTATGTAGACATTTTGAGCACATCTTAGATCAATACCAACACCACCTGTGCCTTTTGTTGTAAGAAGAACTTGAGATTTTGGATTTTTTCTGAATTCTTCAAGGATTCGTATCCTTTGATCATTTTTGAGCATTCCATGCATCATCAAATTGGATATTCAACTTTCATCCAGTGCAATTTCAATACTTTTTACAATATTTAATCAATAAAATCATTCAAATGACATGTAGTAGAAGGATTTGAGCTCACATATCAAGAAACCTTTTGTATTCTGAAAAAACAACTGCTTTGGGATATATTAAGCGTGGCTCCTTCTGAAAAACCTCCTTGAGATGGCTACCAAGATGAACCACTTTGGATCCTTCTTTCCAGGTATATCTCCTTCCCCCTTCTTCCCTTTCTATTAGTGCTGGATGATTGCAAAGCTGCCTCAAATCTGATAATCTGGAGAAAAATTCTGATGAATCCCATTGAATGGCTTTGGACCTCTGTTTTCCATACAATGCACTAAACTCTTCATGCTTTTTGAAATAAAGTGTTTTCCATGGCTCATAGATCTCAATTCCAACTCCATGTTGCACTTTATTGGGAAGATCCAGTAGGTTGCCTTTCAATCTTCTCAAGGTGAGTGTTTGCATTATAAGCTGTAATTATTGGATTGCCATTTGATTCCCAGATGATATTTGTTTGATTATGCAATTTTCCCATAAAGACTTGAGATTCCATGGTTCTACTTGTAAAAACCTCAACAGACTATGTAGATCCCAAAGATTGTTTTGTAATGGTGTTCCTGTAAGGCATAACTTTATTTCAGATTTTAAATTCAATATTGTGAATGCTCTATGAGTAGATTGTTCCTTTATGTAGCTAATTGATGTAAACATTTCAGTACTTTTTTATTGAATAATCACCAAGAGAAGCTTACTGTGCTTCATCCAACACTATGCTGAACCAATTCACCAAAAGTGGATTTATTCTCATCCCATGAACATCATCAACATTATAACCAGCAATAACATCATGTGTGGTGATGATAATTGCATTCTGCTTCAAATTTTGAAATGAAATGAAATTACGATTGGAACCATGGAATATTGAATATGGTAAACTACCATCATGAAAATGTAGTCTTATTTCATTCTCCCAGTTATGCAAAGTAGAAAGTGGTACAATGATCAAAGTAGCTGGGACATGGTCCTTAGATATTGCTGAGTACTTTAATGCTTCATTTTGTGTTTTTTTAATCAAGCATAAAGTTGTCAAGGATTTTCCAAGTCCCATATCATCAGCCAATATTCCACCCCTACTTTTGCACCCAATATCTTGTGGTATCAGCCCATTTTCAACTGCATTAGAACACACTTTTTTAATCCACAAATTATCTGGATGTTTCCATAGATTTTCACAAATTTTTTCCATATTATTTTCAATATTTAAAAGAAAGGAAATACCCTGGATTTGGTCCAATGAAAGATTGGTTTGACAATTAGGTATTGAAGTAACAGAACTAGTTAAACTTGTATTGTTGGAAGCTTGATAAAGATCACAATCTTGAGGAATATCAATAAATAAAGGTGAGCTATAGTTTCCAATATGTCTCAGAGCCATGTTTGCATTTTTGAAAGCCTCTCTTGTTTGGAAAATATTACCTTTATCCACAAAAACACATCCATGTAATAGAATATTTTTATCTTTATTCTTGAAATTTATGAAAGAACTTAAAAAAAGCACTTTATTATTGTTTGTATATTTTTTATATGTTTCAGGATTCAAGCCTTCAGCCACTCCTCCAAAAATATCAAGCAGTGGACCCAGATGAAAACTCTGGAAAGAATTAAGGCTCCCAATATGACTTAAGTCAGATTCTAATAGTATATGAATAGAATTAAATACTCTTCTGAATATTACTGAGCTCAGAGAGGTTGGAAAGGATTGTTCAATATTGATTTTTTTTTCAATTTGAATAATAAAAAACCCAAGACAAAATATTGAAATCATACTGTAAATTTTTAGAATGAAAATTTAATATATCAGTGTGATAAGAATTTATAGGACAAATGGAAACTAAATTATAGGATTGCATGGGTTATATAGTGGAAAGACCCTGGGGAGTTTGAAAGTGATTTTGATAAGCTAAAGATTTAGCCCCTGAATTTTTCTTGATAGTGTGAAAAATGAATTATATTTTGAAACTTAGTTTATTAATGGACATAAATATATTCCAAATCTGCAGATCAATTAAATTTCTCATTACTGTTGTCCCAAATTCTTGGATTTTGATTTTAAAAGAAATGATCTATGAGGAGACAAGTTGCTTCCCAAATGTGGAATTCCCTCCAAGATATATCCAGCACTGGACAAAATTTCTCACTTGTGGCCCATGCAACACCTTTCCAACTCTTTTTTAATTCATCAAATTATTCCTATACTTTGTTTATTTTTCCCTTGCAGAAATTCTCAAGAATATAATTTCAAAGGTATTCATTAAATCATGTTGAAGGCCATTGGCTCACTATTTGAAGAGCTTCAAGTTTATTATTTATCCATATTTTATCTTAAAAGATTATTCTAATAAATTAATATTAATTTGTATGGAAACATCTTTTCCAATAATTTTCACCAATTTCTATGATTATAATCATCACTCAAGGAGGGGTATTTTACTTATTATAAAATTATTAGATCTTATTTTTCAAAAATATTCATAATTTTAAGGAGGAATACCCATTTTTAGTTTAAATTTGGACAGAATTCCCTCAAAATAATTACCATTATAATTTTCAAAGTAATCATTACTTATTATTATCATTGTGTGAAATCAATTCAAGCTTAATTTTTGATTCATCTGAAAACAAGAATTCTGGTAAATAGAATTTCTTAATTCTTAAGTTCTCCTCATTCTTTAAGCCAACATGAAAGATAAATTAAACTCAAATAAATTCAAGAATCAAGGCAGTGGAATAACAATAAGATCAAAGAAGCAATTAATGCTACAAGTATCAAAGAATTCCTTTTCAAGGCTCCCCATATAGCTGGATGAACTTTCAAAATCCACAAGCATTCATGAAGTGACTTGTAAGGAGCTCAATTGATGAGAGGATTTGAAGATTATTCTACTAACTATAAGCATCATGAGGGAATTTCAATGTTCTCACAATCCAAAAATTGAATAATATTCATTACCTATGTTTGTTGCCAGCGTATATATTGGGTTGAGAAAATAGTAATAAAAATTAAAGGGGGAGTAAAAATCTCAGAATACAATGAATGTGAGTTAAACTAGGGATACTTCCAGAGATAAACTCAGACATGAGCTGAAGATACTGTAAAGGACCTGTATGCAAGTCCCCAGTCTTTTTCTGTGGTGAAAGTAAAATGTTTTCAAGCATTTGGCATGCAACCCTTAACTCCTAATCCCACATCAAAAGCTTTTTTTGCTGGAGAACATCATAGAGCTCATGTGGGTTGAAGCCCCATTTCTTGCAAGGACAGGTTCATGAAGATCAAGAATTGGTTGAAGCACCAAAACCCTTAATCAGTAGACAGAAGGAAGAACTGATGGTAGCCCCATATTTAGAAAGCAAAGGAATCATAGTGTCGAACAGCTCCTGAGATCCTCACAAACAAGACTAAGGCACCCCATACAAACAAGAAAGGTCCCAGAAACAACAGAAGAAAGGGGAAATGCATTTTTAATTGGCACAGGCATTATCCACAAGGGTATAGGATTCCTGAATTGCAGCCTTCAGAAATAGACTATCAGGATGTAACTCATAACTATGGAACAAGCATGAAATTAAAAACTACTACAAAGATGGTACACAAGAAATGGTGAAGAACAAATCCATCCACCTCTTCTTAGGATAATAAAGGTATAACAATGCCACAAAAACAGAAATCAGAACTTGAAAAGAGTAATCTGTCAATTTGACGATCTAAAAGAGGAAGTCCTGCCCTTTCAATAAATACCATTCTTATTTCCAAACAATAATAATAAACCAAGTCAATATGATTAAAAGTTATTTTGGAGTATAAGAGTAATAATCAATTCTCATCTAGAAACTAGAAGTTGGACCACATACCCGCAAAATTGGGTCTTTTATTAAATTTTTCAATGAGGATTATGGAATGGTACCAGTTTTAATACTTTATCAGAAATAGATCAGAAATCGCAATACAAATATCATTTGGGAAGCTTGAAATAATAATCTTATTCTTCACCTCTCTTCTGACCTCCACATTTTTGATGAGATATTTGTAAATTAACAAATCTACTAGAAGCACTAAATCACTTCTTTATGGAAGTTTACCACTTGTACCTGTATAATACACTTATAAAAAGGTATTGGCATTTTTCTGTCAAACATAAGAAAAATAATATTTTTACAAATATTTCAATATTCTTTGAGGTTTCTTAAATTTGAAATACTCATCCCAATGTGGATAGAGAATTTTTCTCTTATGTGAAGCTCACATTTGGATCCAATTTGAGACACTTTTGAACCCCTTATCTGAAAAAATCCAAAAGGTATTCCAGATTTAAAACTGAAATCTCACACTCAGTAGTAATGTGGGATACTATCCCAGGTAGATGAATTATGAGGTGTCCAAACTTTAAAAAAAGATTTTTATTGATTTCTTACACATGATAAAGTATTCAAAGTCCCACTTCAAACCTTATTGAGTGGTACTGTGAGAATGTATTGCATACAATGTTATCATGAGGTGTTGAAACCCTCCAAGTGGTCTTCTTATCTTTAAACCTCATAAATTGTGTAATTAGGGTCACCCAGAAAGAATTATTACATAATTGGAGAAATTATGGCTTTTTGGAGATGACTTTACCTTCCATTGGGAATATGACCATCCCCTGTACATTTTAAAGCGCTCAGATGTAGCTCTAAAAACCACATTTGAATACTAGTAAAGGTGTTTTTTGTTGTTTTGAACCACAAAAAAACCACTTGAGTGAAACCTTTCACTTCATCAATTTCTTAAGAGGCTACCCACTCCCATGAATCCTTATTTGATATTAAAGGAGGCTTTCTCCCTAGGAACAACCTAAAAGTGGGAAAATGATGCCTGATGGTACAAAATAGAAAATGCATTTGAAAATTCTTTTTTTGACCCAGAAAAGGATAAAAATTTATAATTTATATGAAAAAAAGTTTAAATACCCAATGCACTGTATCCAGAAATTTCACAAAATATTGGCCTATAAAGATACTCAAAAAGTGTGGAGGCAAACTGTAACATTCCCTGCAAAGCAAATGCATAGAACCATGATCTACAGGAGAGTAAATTAATCAACTAGACAACATAGTAACCAGAACAAAGATTTCTTGAACAGGGAAAAATTCACACATAAAAGACCAAACAAAACATTTATTGAGATAGACAAAGAAAAAGAACTGTCCAGGCCCATAAATGCTAATGATCAAATACAAACCAGAAATTTGGTGGTATGGAATAACTAGCCAATGATTGTCTTAAGAGGGAAAAAATCAATGAAATTGTGAAAAAGAAGACCACAATAGAAAACCTGAAGAATTGAATTTTAAAAGGATATTGGCGAATCAATTCACAAATTCACTCTATCTATTTATTATAAGAAGTAGCAGAGCTTCTAAATAGATTAAAATTATAGGAGATGCCATATTGAATAGAAACAAACCTACACAAGTAACGCCTTATACAGCTCTAAAATCAAGTATAAGTATGCAAGGATGAATCTGGACACAGGGGAATACTACACCTGTGTTAGAAAGAGCTATTTAAAAACACTTATACCACATTGGGAAGACAAGATTATACCAAAAAAAGGGGTCAAATTTAGTAGTGCAAGTGAAAGAATGAGAACCCTTGAAGTCATTTATTTAACATTGAGTTTTCCAGATTCTACTCAATGTATAGAATTGAAGTGAAATATTCTTACCAGAAACCATTTCATACTTGGAAATGATTAATTGTAAGCCTATGGAATGGATATCCCTAACCAAAAAGATAGATATTTTAACATAGATAACAATGAAAGAAAGAAGTTTTGCTTCTTTAATAATAAGGAACAAATTACCATTATAAGAAATGAAGAGAAAATACCAGAAAAACAATTAATAATCAGTGAAACACTAAAAGAAAATTGATTCAATCAAGAATTAACAGAAAAAATGAAAGTAAAGTTGATTTATCTCTCATATAAGCCAAAACATTCCATTGAAACTGACAAATAACTACTAGGTGGTATTATTGGACATGAGGTAGACATTATTCTAAATGTAGAAAACCTTTTTCTACCCCTGTTGAGAATACCTGTTTATCCAGAAAGCCCGAGAGCTAGAGGAGGACTGCAAGACCACATTGAAACATTGATAGACCTAGGGGATTCGAGACACATAGGACATATTGAAGATTTAGAGGTTACTACACATAATTATAAATTGGCACAATGGTAAAGAAAGGATGGGAGGGGATTATAGAGCCTTAAATACCCATATAATCCCTGACTGGTATCAAATCACCAGAATACATGAAAAATTCACAGAATTTTCACAGGCAAAGTTGATTACAGCCATTGATGACTGAAGGGATTTCACCAAAGTTTCATGAAAGACAATTCCAGAAACCCACTGAGGGTGATAGTCCACTGTGGCATGTATAAATATGTAAGAATTCCTTTTGGTATGAAAATGCCCCTTCCCATTATCAAGGAATTATTAATACGATGGTCCCTGAGGAACTATCAGAAGCACAGCTAATCATCAATATTCATGATATCTTAGTTTTTGCAAAAAATGGGGAAAATCACCTGAAAATAATTGGAAGATTCTTACAAAAAATATTCAAAGTAAGTATGAAAATTTGTTTTATAAATTATTATTTTGAAGAAAGTGGTGAGCCTTGAGGTATATTCTACATACCCAAATAGGCCACAATTATCTTAAAAAGAAATTTTGAATTATGCATAACTCATAAGTCATGCATATATTCAAAATTAATCATTTTTGATTTCAGAAAAGATGAATAACTCTTTATTGAGTAAGTAAATCCATGGATTTAAGGCCAGATTTGGATCCTACACTGAAATTCACCTAGGGTAGCTCCATAGAGTGAATAAGATGAAAGTAACTCTTTGAGGTGGTAATATGGAAAATACTTCAACACCACATTAAAGATCCGTCAAAATTTTTGTTTTTCTTAATTTCAAGCCGAAATAATGGGAATGTGAGAAAGAACATGTTACATATACACTAAGAATAGTGTTATGCATGTTTTGGGCACTTAATATCATGGTATTCTTACATTGACTCTTGGTACACCCATAGTGGAAATCTCACTTGAAGCTTAATTTTCTATTTTGACGTGAAAAATAGGCAAGGGGGACAAAAGACATCAAAGAGAGCCAGGATACCCAACTTCTTACGCCTCAGAGGAGTGAACAGCTCTAAAGCTTGGATCCATGGCTGATCTTGGCCCAATTTGTAAACTAAAACCTTTTGGGAACTTGGTTACCATGTTACAACTACAGTAAATCATAAGAAAATAGCAAATAACCTGCTCTTTTGACATACCAAGGAGGTAAAGAGCTATTTAGACTCATGTAACCATGTCAATTCTTAATGACTTTCAATGGATAAACCAAAAAGAGTCATTAAAACACTTTTTGGACTAGTATCTATTGATTTACCTCATAGCAATCAGTTAAACACTGATATTTGCAATTCTACATAGAAATGAGGTAAAAACTTCAAAGCTTCATTCAAAATACAATTTTGAATGAATCTCTCTGAAGCTTTCAGGACCAATCAAAAATTTCTTATCTATGGTACAACCAAAAATAATTACAGTTTTTCTAGTAAAATTAAGAATTTTACTTACAGTCCATTTTTGAATATTCTACATGAAATACTGAATCTTCAAAAATTCACAGTAATTACAACCTATGATGAAATTGCCAATTACATTGATAAATTTGAGAAATCAATGATTGTTTTGGAATAAAAGAAGATTTACAGATGTTACTCCTTTTATTCTTAGCCATATTGGGTTGGTAGTCACATAAAAGCTTCAATTAAGTAATTATGATAATTTTACGTGACAACAGATGATGCAATCAATAATCCAAAAGGGCTTATTGCTTTCCCACTCACTGGTTTTTCAGTTTTCTCCATGACACGCCTCTGTGAGCTGTTGTTGACTTAAAAGAGGCCTCCTCTTGCTGTTTTTTCCACATCATCATCAAATCATCTTGTTATCCATTTATATCATAGTTATCAACAAATAAGTATTAGTTAAACTATTGTTAAGTGTTCTTATCATTTCAGAATCAATATGAAAGACGTGAAATCATAGAATCCAACTATATATTGTTGTAATCCTGTTATAAATCATTTTGATCCCTTAAATCCACAATTCTACGTCAAATTTCTCTACTTATATCTTTCAATAAGTTCTTTGGAGAATAAGTGAGTCATTTATCTTTAATTCTTGAAGTATTTCTCCAAAATTAGTTTTCTTCAAAAATTATCTTCATAATTATTCTTGCAAAAGATAATTATATATTACAATGATTTTACTATTTTAATAAAGAAGTTTTTATTATCAAATTCTTCTTCTAATTGATTCTTGTAGACAATTACTGCTCACTGTTAAAATCACTAGTAGTGTTTAACACGTGAAAGAAATAATTATTTAATTATTTAATTGTGCTTATAATAATATTTTATTATTATATTTCATAAGAACAGACATAGTACTGTTGATTAATAGTAATATTATCATCAGTTTCATAGTCAAATCTTACATTTGGGGGCCTGGACGTAATTTTATCCATAGACTTGGCTTTAATGATATTCTTGACTTCAATAATATATTTTTAAGCTCTAAAATATATTAATTTCATAATTTTTTCTTTCTTTTTAAAGTTCAAATAATTTTATTTTGTGAAATTGCTTTGGAAATCTTTTTCATTGAGGAATTTGGTTCAATTTTATACTATTTTTACACATGGCTTTTTCAAATCCATAAACCTATAAAATTATTCTTTGAGCTACTCTGAATTTATTTTCATTCAAGATCTTATATTTTGATTTTTTTTCTTTAAAAAGAATAATTTTCAATATTAAAAAATATAAAACTTATTAAAAATCTTTAAAAATATTTTAAAAAGTATAAAAAATAATTTTTTTTCTCTTTTATAATTTTTGTAGTGTCTTCAAACAAATACTGTACAGCTGGAAACAGATTCAGTAAAAGATATATCACTAGTCCAGATTCCTCAGAAGCACAATCTGAAAACAGTATTGAGGTTCAAATTGCTAAAAGAGGCACCTTATTTAACTCAGAAAAGAATAAATTACCACCAAAAGGTGTGTGTTTTATCTTATATTTTCAGTTTTGATCTTTAAAATTGACGTGAAAATAATGCATACCAGAAATGGAACCAACTATTCAGTCCAACCAGATGGATGTGCACAAGGAAGAGGCAAGACCAAATCAGGAAGTGCCAAGTCTTCCTCAAGAAAGACACATTTGGAGGATGCCAGAGTTTCCCCCCCTTCCCCAAGGTCTGTACCCACAGAATTTGAGGTGAATTCTGAGCCTGAACTGATTCATGATAATATTTTCAGGGCTGAACCATTTTCAAGTGGAAGCAATAGAAATATATCAATCCCAATAAAAAAATTGGTTTGAAGCAGCCAAAGAAGAGGAGTGGGAAATATGCCCAAGCCTTTAGCAGGGGGCCATGAACTCTTACTTACACATCAAGAGCTTTCTGGGTCAGGAGAAGACCATAGAGCTCTTAGGAGGCTGGAGCACATTCTCTTGCAAAGACAAGGTCAAAAATATAAAGAATTGGTTGAATAATGAAAGTCTTTTATCCATAGACCAGAAGAAGTAATGGGAAATGACTCCAGCTTTGGAGACAGAGGGCCCAGTGGCATCTACCAGCTCCAGAAGTTTCCAAGGAAAAGTCCAAAGGACCTCAGAAGAAGACGAGAGGTCCCAAGAAACACCTTACCCACAAGGGTACAGGATCCCCAAATTGAAGCCTTCAGCCATGGACAGTGTATCCAACATGGCTATGACTTTGATGGAATTCACAGCCAAAGAGAAAGAAAGGATGGACAGAGATTTTCCAAAGAAATGATATATCAGATACATTTTGTTCAATATAATATTCATGTAGCCCTTGGTAAATTTGATGCAAAGATAAATAAACTTACATCAGACATAAGTGAATTAAAAAGAAATGAAAAAAGATATCCTGAATGGTATCAAGTGGCAAATGCCAGAATTGATTCAATTATCAAGACATGTAACAGAATTGAAAGTACGTGTCAAGTTCAGAATGATGAAATAGAAGATCTTTCCATTTTTAAAATAAATGATCAACCTAAAATTCTAAAAGATTATGTCTTATAAATAGTTGAAAATACCAATCAGTTTGCTACACATTTAGCAAAAAGTGACAGTGAAAGGCAGAAGTTAAAGAATGAAATCATTGCAAATTTAGAACAAATTCATAAGAATTATGTACCACATATACCAAGAAATTCTACACCTTTGACTGAAGAAAAACGTTCTGTTAAAGGAAGTTTGACCCCATTCTTAGGAGAAAATGTTATCTCTGCAAAATATATTCCCCAATTGGAAGAATGGCCAACATTCTCTGGTGAAGGAGAATATAACCATGTTGAGTTCATCAGGACTATTGATATGTTGCAAGAAGACTTTCATATACCTGATGAAATCATAGTGGAAAAATTACACTCTCTGTTTACCAGAACTGCAAAGAAATGGTATTATAAAATGAGAATGGATCATGGGAAATATGATTGGTCTTTGTGGAAGTCTGAAGTGATTACCAAATGGGCCAACAATTCTTGGAGGTTTAAAATGGAAAATGCTTTCGAAAATGCTATTTTTAACTCAGAGAAAGATAAGCCACTTACTTGGTTCTTCAATCAGAAAGACAGATTATCTGCTTTACACCCAGATATGTCTGACACTATGATTAATATGAAAATATTAAGAAATCTTGGAGGAGAACTGGCACATGCTATCAAAAGCAGATGTGTGGAACCCTGTTCAACAGAGGACTACATTAATGCAATGGAAGATATCATTACCAGGACAAGATTTGGTAAAACTTGGATTAAAATCCCTGTGGAATCCAAAATAGTTTCAAAGATTCCCATGGAGGACAGAAGCCCAGAAAAACCTGTCTTAAAGTGTCATAAATGTGGGAGTACTTCACATTTAGCCAACACTTGCACCAAAAAGACAAAAATCAATGAAGTTCAAGTGATTGAAGAAGCTCATTTTACTGAAGAGAAAGAAGAATCTGATCAATATTCTGCAATCTCTGAGGACAAACCAGTGGAGGAATATCCCATTTAAAACATTACAGTGTTATTTGAGGTCACAGAGGTCCATAACAAGTTACCACAGCACAGTGAAGATTGCTATACCTGATCAATATCCAGGCTGCCAGAATGTGTAAGACCAAGCATGGTAGAGGAAAAGGTTATACTGCTGGCGCAGACTGTATCACATTAGCTTTGATGAATGATATTGAAGCCAAAGTCAATTTAGATACAGGGGAATTTTGCACTTGTGTGGGCAAAGATTATCTGCAAGTTATCCTTCCGGAATGGAAAAGCCATCTATTACCAATAGAAGGTGTGCAATTTAGTAGTGCCAGTAACAATATGTACCCCTTGGGTATATTAGACACTAATATTGTATTTCCACAACCAGCAGGAAGCATAAGTGTGAAAACTGAGATTTTAGTCATGGACAATTGCACATCTCAGCATATCATTTTTGGAAATGATTAATTGAATATTTATGGTATTGACATCAATAACCATAAAGACATATATTTAATAATTGGAGAGATCAAAAGACAAAAATTTGCTTTTTCCAATATTCCAAAACAAATATCAATAGTATTTACTAAAAATGGTGCTCATAAGGAGGAATTTGTGTCTAATAAACTTGTTGAAGCACAGATTAATCCATCATTCTCACCAAAAATGAGGAATGAAATTGTTGATGTGTTATACACACAAAATAATGAATTTGCCTCTGATAATGAACCATTAGGTGCTATAAGTTGACATGAAGTTGATATTACTCTTAATATTGACAGACCATATCCTCCAGTACTTAGAAGACCAGCTTATCCAGCCAGTCCCAGAGCTAGAGAAGCCTTGGAAAAACATATCCAAGAGTTAATCCAACTTGGTGTACTAAGGAAAGTAGGCCATAATGAGGAAGTTAAAGTGAGAACACCTGTTATTATTGCCTGGCATAATGATAAGCACAGAATGGTTTGATATTTCAGGGAATTGAATACCTACAAAGTTTCAGACAGGTATCCAATTCCTAGAATTCAAGAAACGTTTAATCAATTTTCTAAAGCCAAGTATATAACATCAATGGATGCATTGAAAGGCTTTCATCAAAATCTTTTGATGCCTAAAGCTAAGAAATTAGTTATAATTATCACTCACTGTGGTATTTATGAGTATCTTAGAATGCCATTTGGCATTGAAAATGCTCCATCCCATTATCAAAGAATGATGAATACCATCTTTCCCACAGAATTTTCTGGAGGATGGCTTGTCATTTATATTGACTATATTATCATATGTTCTGATTAATGGTATTTGCACCTTGAAAGACTTGCAAGAGTACTTCATAAAGTTGCAGAAGTGAATATGAAAATTTCACTCAAGAAATGCAATTTTGGTTTTGAAGAACTTGAAGCATTAGGACATGTTGTTTCTGGTTTAAGCTTGGGTATTGACAAAAACAAAGTAGCAACAGTGTTACTTAAGCCAATATCCCAGAATAAAAAATAAATAATGCCTTTTCTTGGATTTTCCAGTTATTATAGGAAACACTTGAAGGACTTTGAGATTCTAGCCAAGTCACTATATAGAATCTGTGATCAACAGACTATATTTGAGATGAGACAGGAGAGAATTAAAGCTTATGACAAGATAAAGAAAGCTCTTACAGAAGCACCTTTACTCCTCATGCCTGACTGGAATAATCCTTTCAAATTGTATATTGATGCATGTGGAGATGGATCAGGGGCAGCGCTAAATCAAGTCCAAATTATTAATGACAAACCCACAGAAGGACCAGTTTGTTATATCTCAAGGAAAATCAAACCAACAGAGGCCAGATATTGTGAAAGCCAAATGGAGTTCTTATGTTTGGTATGGACACTTGAGAAATTACACTATTATCTTGATGGCAGTGTTTTTGAAGATATAACTGACTGTAATGCCATGAAATCACTTCTTAACATGAAACCTCCCAACACACATATGTTGAGATGGCAAATTCCCATTCAAGAATATAGAGGAAACATGACTATAGTTCACAAAGAAGGAAACATTCACAAAAATTCTGATGGACTTAGCAGGTGGGCATTAGCCAACACTCCTGATAAACAAGCTTATGTACCATTGGGAGCTGAACAACAGATTACAATTGAAGGGATTAACATAACTGATATTGGGACTGAATTCTTTGAAGAGGTCAGAGAATCTTATAAGAAAGACACGAATTGCCATATCTTGACTTCTTTATTAGATAAAGACTGCAAAGATACATCTTCAGTCAATGCACTGGATGAAGTTTGGAGAAATTCCTATTCTAAAGGAAGATTTCACTTGTTTGATTGGATTATTAACCACAGAACCAAACATTCTTGTGTAATAACATTATTCAGTGGATTGCTTCTCAATACCATTCTTCATGAATGCCATGATAGCATCTTCTCTGGACACCTGTCAGAGGACAGAACACTTGAAAAAATGAAAAACTGTATTTGGTGGTCATCCTGGAGACAAGAGACCATTGAATATTGCCATACCTGTGACAGAAGTCAAAGAGCAAATAGGAGTACAGGCAAGAAATTTGGACTATGATCCATATTCAAGAACCAAAATCCACTTGGGAACATATTCACATTGATTGGGTCAAAGCACTTCCTCCAAGTGGTGACAAAAGTTATAATGCTTGTTTAGTCATTGTAGACAGATATAGCAAGGCTCCTATATTCTTACCATGTCCTAAAGATGACACTGCTATGGATACAGCTCTTCTTCTATAGTGTAGAGTTATTTCTCATACAGAATTACTTAAGAATATCATAAGTGACAGAGATCCCAAGTTCACATCTGAATTTTGGACAAATCTTCATAAATTGTTTGGGACTAAGTTTACATTTGCTACAGCATATCACCCTCAGACAGATGGGCTAGCAGAGAGAATGATTCAAACTTTGGAAGACATGATCAGAAGATTCTGTGCTTATGGACTAGAGTTCCAAGACTCAGATGGATTTACACATGACTGGTGAACTCTTATACCTGAATTAGAATTGGAATATAAGACATCAGTCCATTCTTGCACAGGTCAAACTCCTGCTATGATAGAAAAAGGATGGAATCCAAGACTCCCAGCAGACACACTGAGGAAAGACTTGATTCACATTCATCCTACAGCTTCCAGCTTCTATTTAATGCTTGAAAAAGTGAAACATCATGGAAAACAAAGTATGAATGAAGATCTTGACTATGCAAACCAGAAAAGGGACAAGACTCATAAAGTACCAGACTTCAAAGTAGGGGACTTAGTTCTAGTTTCAACCTTGAACTTTCATAATATCAAAGGCACAAAGAAACTTAAAGATTATTATGTGGGACCTTTTGTTATTGTTGCCTTACAAGGAACCAATGAAGTTCAAGTGGAATTCAGTTTTGAATTCAAAGAACTTTTTGCTTTAAGGAACCCAACTCCTTTAACTGTACCACCAGTGGAACAGAATGAAGACAAAAAGATAAAGAAAGTCATTAAAAAAAGGAGACTTAGGGGTAAAAATCAAAGAGAATATCTTGTCAGATATAGAAATCCAGTCCATGAAGATGAATGGCTGGCAGAATCAGAAGTACCTGACTCAGACAAACTCCTACAAAGATTTAGACATGAAAGAAGGCAACAAGCCCAAAAATATCTATAAATGTGCTGATTTAAAGAGGTTGGAAAGTGAACATTAACCCCCTTTGAGGCCTTTATTCTTCATACCATTAATAAAATTGTAGTACAATTTTATTCTTTGGTGGGAGGGAATGTGAGCCTTGATGTATATTTTACATACCCAAATAGGCCAGAATTATCATAAACATAAATTCTGAATTATGCATAACTCATAAGTCATGCATATATTCAAAATTCATCATTTTCAACTTCAGAAAAGATGATTAGCCTTTTATTGAGTAAGTAAATGCATGGATTTAAGGCCAGATTTGTATACTACACAAAATTTCACCTAGCGTAGCTCCATAGAGTGAATAAGCTCAAATTAACTCTTTGAGGTGGTAATATGTAAAATACTTCAATACCACATAAAGGATACATGAAAACTTGTGTTTTTCTTCATTTCATCCCAAAATAATGGGAATGTGAGAAAACCCATGTTACATATACACTGGGAACATTGTTATGCAACTTTTGGGCACTTAATATCATGGTATTTTTACATGGATGTTTGGTGCACCCATAGTATATATCTCACTTGAAGCTTGATTTTCTCTTTTGACATGAAAAATAGGCAAGGGGGACAAAAGACATCAAAGAGAGCCAGAATACCCAACTTCTGAGGCCTCAGAGGCATGGACAGCTCTAAAGCTTGGATCCATGGAAAATCCTGGCCTAATTGGTAAAATAAAACCTTTTGGGAACTTGGTTACCATGTTACAACTACAGTGAATTGTAAGAAAATAGCAAATAACCTGCTATTTTGTGTGCCAAGGAGGTAAAGAGCTATTTAGACTCCTGTATCCATGTAAATTCTTAATTACTTTCCATGGATACACCCCAAATGAGTCATTAAAACACTTTTTGGACTAGTATCTATTGATTTACCTCATAGCAATCAGTTAAACACTGATATTTGCAATTCTACATAGAAATGAGGTAAAAACTTCAAAGCTTCATTCAAAATACAATTTTGAATGAATTTCTCTAAAGCTTTCATGACGAATTAATAACTGTATTATCTATGGTACAACCAAGAATAATTACAGTTTTTCTAGTAAAATTAAGAATTTTACTTACTGTCCATTTTTGACTATTCTACTTGAAATACTGAATCTTCAAAAATTCACAGTAATTACAACCTATGATGAAATTGCCAATTACATTGATAAATTTGAGAAATCAATGACTATTTTGGAATGAAAGAATACTTACAGATGTTACTCCTTTTATTCTTAACCATATTGGGTTGGTAGTCACATAAAGGATTCAATTAATTAATTATGATACTCTTACGTGACAACAGATGATGCAATCAATAATCCAAAAGGGTTTAGTGTTTTGCCACTCACTGGTTTTTCATTTTTCTCCATGACACGCCTCTGTGAGCTGTTGTTGACTTAAAAGAGGCCTCCTCTTGCTGTTTTTTCCAGATCATCATCAAATCATCTTATTATCCATTTATATCATAGTTACCAACAAGTAAGTATTAGCTAAACAATTATTAAGTGTTTTAATTCTTTCAGAATCAATCAGAAAGACGTTAAATCATAGAATCCAACTACATATTGCTGTAATCCTGTTATAAATCATTTTGATCCCTCAAATCCACAATTCTAAGTCAAACTTCTCTACTCATATCTTTCAATAAGATCTTTGGAGTATAAGTGAGTCATTTATCTTTAATTTTTAAAGTTCTTCTCTAAAATTAGTTTTCTTCAAGAATTATCTTTCTAATTATTCTTGCAAAAGACAATTATATATTGGAATAATTTTATTATTTTAATAAAGAAGTTTTTATTATTAAATTCTTCTCTAATTGATTCTTGTAGGCAATTACTTCTCACTGTTAAAATCACTAGTAGTGTTTAACAAGTGAAAGAAATAATTCTTTCATTATCTAATTGTGGTTATAATAATATTTTATTATTATATTTCATAAGAACAGACATAGTACTGTTGATGAATAGTAATATTATCATCAGTTTCATAGTCAAATATTACAAAAGTGAACTAAAAGCGGTGGTAAATCTTGAATTTGGACTGATTTTGGGTGTTATCCTGTGACTCAAAATCAGAGGACAGGCATCACTGCCAGAATACCATAAACCAATGGTAGAGCAAAAGAACACCAAACATACAGATGAGCCAAAAAGGCTCAAGAGGTATCAGAAGAAAGAGGAAACTCACCTCTTTTCAAATATACAAATCCCATAATCATATGACAAAGAATAACAAACTTTTTCTTGCTCAAACTTGTTGCTAAGCATAAACTTTTTTTTTCACCTCTCATTGAAATCCAGAGGAAGAGGCTTGACCCCAGAAAATTGGATATGAAATTGAATCTCTAAGTCAGGGCTATTTGATGGTATTAGCCATATTGAGGTAAAACCAAAATTACAGAAGTTATGGTCAAAATAAGGTCAGCTAAGGTGGAGAAAATATTCACCTCACATCTAAATTCTACATTTTAGGTTGAGATACTTAAAGTGGGGTCTTTTTGGAATCATCACAGTCGGGGATATCTGATGGTGCGATCCATTTCCCCATATCTCATATGTAACAAAGTTTATGGGGCAAACAAGTTCAATACAGATCATAAGATAATCATATATCTGGATAACAAAGGTTGAACATGGTATAACTTTGCCATCCATGATGTGAATCATTTCAAATGAGGTACCATTGTGTAGATCTCGACCAAGGCTTCACAATGAACCAAGTTTTAGCTCAATATCTCAAAAACTGACAAAGTTATAGCAGCTTTGAGGTCAAAGTCCCACATTTTGAGCAATACAGCTTTACCATGGGATACTATCTCATCAATATTATTATGAGGTGTCATATAGACAAAGAAGACTGTTTATACTTCAATACCTCATAGTTCAGTCAAATAAAGGGGTCCATACAGGTTCTGTACAGCTTCTAAGGCGTCAGAACACACCTGTAAACTCCATTGGTGAAACATTTCACCCTGTATAGGGTAAAAATGACAAGTTGTGGTTCTAAAACAACATTTCCACCCAATACCATTATGTATTGAGTGTTGAAAACCACAAACCAGCCCAAAGTAGTGAAAGGTTCCACTCTGTGGTTGTGTGCAGAGGTAAAAAGCCTCCCACTACCCCAGAACAAGAGAAAAGGATGACTCTCCTCACCAGAATGCCACTCCTTAGTGAGTTATTTATCTTAATTCTTAAGGTTTTTCTCTAGTAATTGTTTTCTTCAATAATTATATGCATAATTATTCTGACGTAAGATAGTCATATATTAAAATAATTTTCTTATTTTTATAAGGAGGTTTTGCAATTGATTCTAGTAGACAATTACTGCTTACTGTTATAATCCCTAGTAGTGTATAAAAAGCAAAAGGAATAATTATTTAATTGATTATTTAATTGTGGTTATAATAATAATTATTATGATATTTCACAAGAACAGTGATAGTACGGCTGATTAATAATAATATTATCAACAGTTTCATAGACACATCTTACATTTGCGGGCCTGGCCATGTTTTTTGAACCTTGTACCCTCAATTAATATATTTTGAAGCTTTAAAATATATTAATTGAATGATATTTTCTTTTGATTTAAAGTTGATATTGGTTTCTTTCAATTTAAAGTTAATTTTTTTTATTTTTGAAATTGTCTTAAAATCTCTTTTCATTGAGCAATTTGGTTTAATTTTATATTGATTTTACACATGGCTATTTCACATCCAAAAACTTATAAAATTATTCTTTGAGTTACTCTGAATTAATTTTGATTCAAAATCTTAAATTTTAATGCAAAATCTTAATTTTTGAGTATTTTTTCCATAAAGAATGATATTTTGAATATCAAATAAGAAAAAACTTATAAAAAATCTTAAAAACATTTTAAAAGTACAAAAAATAATTTTTTCTTTTATCAATTTTTTCTCTCTAGTTTCTTTAATCACATACTGTGCAGCTGGTACCAGACTCAGTATAATATACATTACCAGTCTAGAATCTGAAGACAGTATTGAAGTGCAAATTGATAAAAGTGGCACTTTATTCAAGACAGAAAAAGCAAGACAACCACAAAAAGGTGTGTGTTTTATGTTTTCAACTCTTCTTTTCTCTTGAATTGACATAAAAATGGTGCATACCAGAAATGGAAGCAGCTATTCAGGCCAACCACATGGACCTGAACAAGGAACAGGTAAGACCAGAACAAGGTCTGCCAAGTCTTCCTCAAGAAAGACACATCTGGAAGATGCCAGAGCTGCCCCCCATTCCCCAAGGTCTGTACTAACAAAATTTGATGAAAACTCTGAGCCTGAACTAATTGAAGGTAATGTTTGAAAGGAAGAACCACTTCCAAGTGGTAGCCATAGAAATATATCAGTCCCAATACAAAAGTTGGTTCAGAGCATCAAAAGAAGAGGAGTGGGAAATATGCCAAAGCCTTTGGCAGGGGGCCATGAACTCCTACTTACACATCAAGAGCTTTCTGGGTCAGGGGAATACCATAGAACCCTTAGGAGGGTGGAGCCCATTGTCTTGCAAAGAAAAGGTAAAAAAGATAAAGAACGGGTCAAAAAATCAAAGTCTTTTATCCATAGACCAGAAGAAGGAACTGGAAATGACCCCAGCATTGGAAGAAGGCCCAGTGGCGTCTACCAGCTCCAAACCAGCTCCAGAAGCATCCAAAGAGAATCCCAAAGGACCTCAGAAGAAGAAGAAAGGTCGCAAGAACTATCAGGGCAAGGGCACAGGCAAAGCAAATTGGCCCAGACCTTACCCCAAAGGGTACAGGACCCCCAAATTAGAGCCTTCAGCCGTGGACAGTGTCTTAAATATGGCCAGGACTCTTATGGAATTCACAGCCAAAAAGCAAGGAAGGATAAACAGGACCTTTTCATGCAAATAATATAAGAAATACAATCTGTTAAATCTAGTATTGATGTAGAACTTGGTAAATTTGATGCAAAGTTAAATAAAATAAAATCAGATATAAGTGAATTAAAATGAAAGGACAAGAATTTTACTGAATGGTATATGTTGAAAAATTTTGAACTCAATTCAATTACCCATAAGTGTGACAGAATTCAAAGTAAATGTCAAGCTCAAAATGATAAAATGGAAGATCTTCCCATTTTAAACATTAACAATCAACTTAGAATTCCAAAAGATACTGTCTTGGAAATAATTTTAAATAACAATCAGTTTGCCACACATTTGGCAAAAAGTGACAGTGAAAGGCGGAAGTTAAAAAATGAAATCAACACATGTGTCAAGATATTCTACACCTTTTACTAAAGAAAAGCCTTCTCTAAAAGGAAGTTTGACCCCATTTTGAGGAGAAAATTCTATCTGTGCAAAAGATATTCCAAAACTGGAAGAATGGCCAACATTCTCCCGTGAAGGAGAATAAAATCATATTGAGTTCATCGGAACAATTGATATGTTGCAAGAAGATTTTCACATACCTGATGAAATCATAGTGGGAAAGGTACATTCTTTGTTCACCAGAACTGCAAAGGAATGGTATTACAAAATGAGACTAGATCATGGTAAATATGATTGGCCTTGGTGGAAATGTAAAGTAATCATCAAATGGGCTAACAATTATTGGAGTTTTAAAATGGAAAATGCTTTTGAAAGTGACATTTTTAACTCAGAAAGGATAAAACACTTACTTGGTTCCTCAAACAGAAAGATAGATTATCTGCCTTACACCCAGATATGTCTTACTCTATGATTGATATGAAAATATTAAGAAAGTGTGGAGGAGAACCAGAAGATGCTATCAAGTGCAGATGTGTATAAACCTGTTCAACAGAAGACTACATCAATGCCATGGAAGATATCATTATTAAAAAAATAATTGGTCAAACCTGGACTAGAGTCCCTATGAAATCCAAAATGGTCTCTCAAACTTCCAGAGAAGATAAGAGCGCTGAAAGACCTGTCTTGAGGTGTGATAAATCTGGAATTGCTTCACATTTGGCCAACACTTCCAACAAAAAGACAAGGATGAATGAAGTTCAAGTCATTGAAGTAGTTCAGTGTACTGAAGAGAAAGAAGAATGTGACCTAGATTCTTCAGTTTCTGACAACACACCAGTAGAGGACTATTCCATTGAAAACATTACAACTTTCTTTGAGGTCACAGAAGTCCATACTCACTTGTGACATTACAGTGAGGATTGTCATAACCTGATCAATATCCAGGATGGCATCATGTGTAAGTCAAACCTTCTGGAGGTCAAGGATACACTTCTGGAGCATCTTGTATCACATCAATCCTGATGAATGATATTTAAGCCAAAGTAAATTTGGATACCGGGGCATTTTGTAATTGTGTAAGCAAAGATTATCTTCAAGCCATACTCCCTGGAGGGCATATTGGACACTAATCTTGTATTTCCAAATCCAGCAGGAAGTGTAATAATGAAAACTGAGATAGTAGTAATGGACAATTGCACATCTTAGCACATCATTCTTGTAAATGATTACTTGAATATTTGTGGTATTGAGATCAATAACCATAAAGACAGATATTTCACAATTGGAGAAGATAAAAGACAAAAATTTGCTTTTTCCAATATGCCAAAGCAAATATCTGTAATATCTTCTGTTAAATATACTTATAAGGAAGAATTTGTGGCTAATGGACTTGTTGAAGCAAAAATTAATCCATCATTATCACCCAAAATCAAGAATGATCTTATTGATGTATTATACACATATAATAATGCCTTCGCTTCTGATAATGAACCATGAGGCGCTATTAAAGGGAATAAAGTTGATATTACTCTTAATATTGGCAGACCATACCTTCCAGTACTTCGAAGATCGGTTATTCAACCAGTCCCAAACCTAGAGAAGCCTTGGAAAAACATATCCAAGAATTGATCCAACTTGATTTACTAAGGAAGGTAGGCCATAATAAAGAGTTTGAAGTGATAAAAATTGTTATTATTTCTTGGAATAATTATAAATCAAGGATGGTTGCAGATTTTGGAGCATTGAATACCTACATAGCTCAGGACAGGTATCCAATTCCTTGAATTCAGGAAACCTTGAGCCAATTAGCTAAATCCAAATATATAACATAAATGGATGCATTAAAAGGCTTTCATCAAAATGTTTTGATGCCCAAAACTAGGCGATTAATTAGAATTATCACCACTGTGGTATTTGTTAGTATCTTAAAATGCCACTTGGTATTAAACATGCACAATCTCATTATCAAAGAATTATGAATACCATTTTCCCCACAGAATTATCTGAAGGATGGTTTATCATTTATATTGATGATATCATCATATGTTCTGACTCATGGTCTTTGCACCTTGAAATACTTGCCAAATTACTTGACAAAGTTGGAGGAGTGAATATGAAGATTTCACTCAAGAAATTTAATTTTGGCTTTGAAGAACTTGGAGCTTTAGAACATATTTTTTCTGGCTTAAGGATGGGTATTAATAAAAATAAAGTGGCAGCAGTATTACTTCAGCCAATAACTCAGAATAAGAAAGATATGATGTGTTTTCTTGTATTTGAAAGTTATAACAGGCAACACCTGAGCAACTTTGCAATTCTAGCCAAGTCACTTTATAGGATCTGTGATCAACAGACAGTATTTGAGATGAAACAGGAAAGAATTAAAGATTATGGGAGGATAAGGAAAGCTCTTACAGAAGCACATTTACTCCTCATGCCTGACTGGAATATAGCTTTCAAATTGTACATTGATGCAAGTGGAGATGGATTAGGGGAAGCCCTAAATCAAGTCCAAATTTTGGATGACAAACCTACAGAGGGACCAGTTTTTTACATCTAAAGACAAATAAAACCAACAGAAGCCAGATGGAATGCTTATGTATGGTATGGGCACTTGAGAAATTGCACTAATATCTGGATGGCAATGTTTTTGAACTGATAACTGACTTTAAGGCTATGAAATGACTTCTTAAAATGAAAACTCCCAACAGACATATGTTGAGATGGCAAATAGCCATTGAAGAATATATAGAGGAAATATGACTATAGTTCATAATGCAGGAAACATTC
The DNA here is from genome assembly GCA_023105745.1 of Austropuccinia psidii. Taxonomy (NCBI): domain Eukaryota; kingdom Fungi; phylum Basidiomycota; class Pucciniomycetes; order Pucciniales; family Sphaerophragmiaceae; genus Austropuccinia; species Austropuccinia psidii. The sequence goes on from JALGQZ010000002.1 coordinate 26,379,072, forward strand.
AGAAGAATGCTGATGGAATTAGCAGGTGGGCATTAGCCAATAATCCTGATAACACAGCTTTTGTACCTTTGGAAGAAGAACCACAGATTCCAATTGAAGGAATTATAAGCAAGACAAGAATGTCCATAACTTGACTTCCTTGTTGGATAAAGACTTCAGAGATACATCTTTAATCAATAAACAGGATTAATTTTGCAATAATTCCTATTCTAAAGGAAGATTTCACTTGTTTGATGGAATAATTTACCACAGAACCAAACATTCATGTGTAATGACATTGTGTAGCAGATTGCTTATTGATACCATTCTTCACGAATGCCATGATAGCATCTACTCTGGACACCTGTCAGAAGACAGAACACTTGAGAAAGTGAAGAACTGTGCATGGTGGCCATTTTGGAGAAAGAAAACCATTGAATATTTCCCTACCTGTGATAGATGCCAAAAATAAAACAGCAGTGAAGCCAAGAAATTTGGACCAATAATTCATATTCAAGAACCAAAATCCCCTTGGCAAGTTGTTTACATGGATTGGGTCACAGACCTTCCACCAAGTGGAAACAAAAGTTATAATCATTGTTTAGTCATTGTAGAAAGATATAGCAAGACTCCCATATTCTTACCATGTCATAAAGATGACACTACTAAGGATACAGCTCTTCTTCTATGAAGTAGAGTTATTTCTCATACAGGGTTACTTCAGAATATTATAATTGATAGAGATTCCAAATTAACATTTGCACTTTGGACCAATCTTCACAGATTTTTTGGGACTTAGTCGTTATTCTCAACAGCATATCACCCTCCAACAGATGGACCAGCAGAAAGAATGATTCAAACATTAGAGGACATGATCAGGAGACTCTATGCTTATGGGTTAGAATTAAAAGACTCAGATGGCTTTACCCATGACTGGTGAAATCTAATACCTGCATTGGAGCTGGCATATAAGACATAATTCCATTCTTCTACAGGCCAAACTCCTGCTATGATAGAAAAAGGATGGAATCCAAGACTCCCAGCAGACACACTGAGGAAAGACTTGATTCACATTCATCCTACAGCTTCCAGCTTCTATTTAATGCTTGATGAAGTAAAAAATCATGCAAAAAAGAGGATGAATGACACTTTTGACTATGCAAAACAGAAGTGGGACAAGAGTCACAAAGTACCAGATTTCAAAGTAAGGGACTTAGTTCTAGTTTCAACCTTGAATTTTAATAATATCAAAGGCCCAAAGAATCTTAAAGATTCTTATTTAGGACCATATGTTATTATTGCTTTACATGGAAACAATGTAGTTCAAGTGGAATTGAGTCATGAATTGGAAAATAAACACCGCACTTTTCCAGTCAGCTTGATAAAACCTCATCAACCAGCTGACAAGGAATTGTTCCCTTTAAGGAACCCGACTCCTTTAACTGTACCACCAGTGGAACAGAATGAAGACAAAAAGATGAAAGAATTCATTAAAGAAAGGAGACTTAGGGGTAAAGATCAAAGAGAATATCTTGTCAGATATAGAAATCCAGTCCATGAAGATGAATGGCTGGCAGAATCAGAAATACCTGACTCAGATAAACTCTCAAGAAGATTTAGACATGAAAGAAGGCCACAAACCTTAATATGTCTTTAAATTTGTATGAAATTAATTGATCTGAGTAATGCAAAGAGGTTTTAAAGTGGAAATTAACCCCCTTTGGGGCCTTTTTTTCTTCTTGATACCATTAATAAAATGGTAGTAAAATTTTTTTTTTTGGTGGTAGGGAATGTGAGCCTTGAGGTATATTTTACATCCCAAAATAGGCTACAATTACCTTGAAAAGAAATTCTGAGATATTCCTAACCAATAAGTCATTCATATATTCAAAATTCATCATTCTTGATTTCATAAAAGATGGTTACCATTTTATCAAGTAAGTAAATCCATGGATTTAAGGCGAGATTTGTATACTACACAAAATTTTACCTGGGGTAGCTTCATAAAGTGAATAAGCTTAAATCAACTCTTTGAGGTGGTAATATGGAAAATACTTAAATACCACATAAAGGAATTGTGAAAATTTTTGTTTTCTCAATTTCACACCAAAATAATGGGAATGTGAGAAATCCCATGTTACATATATACTAATGATAGTGTTATGCATGTTTGTGGTACTTAATATTATTTTATTCTTAAATACACCTTTGGTACACCCAGAGTGGATATCTCAATTTTGGCCTCAATTTCTATTTTGATGTAAAACTAGTCAAGGGGGACAAAAGACATCAAAGAGAGCCAGGGTACCCAAATTCTTAGGCCTCTAAGTCCTGGAAATATCCAGAGCTTGGATCCATGGCTGATAAGGTCCCAATTAGTAAACTAAAAACCTTTGGGAACTTGGTTACCAAGTCAAAACTTCATTATATCATAAGAAAATAGCAAACAAGCTGCTGTTTTGATTTGCAAAGGAGGTAAAGAGCAAGTTAGACTCCTGTAACCATGTCAGTTATTAATGAATTTCCATGAATAAACCCCAGAAGTGTAATTAAAACCCTTTTTGGACTATTATCAATTGATTTACCTCATGGCAACCAGCCATATACTGCTGTTTGCAATTCTACATAGAAATGAGGTAAAAACTTAAAAAATTCATTAAAAATACAATTCTCAATTAAGGTTTCCGAAACCCTCAGGACCAACTAAGAACTGTATAATTCATATAAAAACCAAAAAGAATTGTATTTTTCTAAGTAAAATTATGATGTTTACTTACAGTCCATTTTTAATGATTCCATGTGAAATACTGAATCCTTAGAAATTAACAGAAAATACACTCTGTGATGAAATTTCCAATACAATTGGTAGCTTTGAGGATTCAATAATTATTTTGGAATAAAAGAAGATTTACAGTTATTACTCCTTATATTCTTAACCACAAATGGGTTGGTAGTCACATAAAAGCATCAATTAAGTACTTATTATAATCTCAAATGACAACAGATGATGCAATCATAACTGCCAAAATATTCATTGTTCTATCACTCACTGTTTTCAATTTTGCTCCATGGCAGGCCTCTGCGAGCTGTCATAGAGAAAAAAGAGGCCTCCTCTTGCTGTTTTTCCAGATCATCACATTATTCTATTATACCTTTATTACCAACAAGTAAGTATTAGTTAAAACATTTGTCTTAAGTGTTTTATGCTTTCAGAATCAATCAGAAAGACGTGAAATGATATAAATCAACTATATATTGTTGTAATACTTTTATATATCCATTTTTGATCCTTTAAATCCACCATTTTCCCTGATATTTCTCTACTTCTATTTATGATATGTTCTTTGGCATATGAGTGAGTCATTTGTTTTAATTCTTGAAGTTTTTCTCTAGTAATTGTTTTCTTCAATAATTATATTTATAATTATCCTTACATAAAATAATTATATATTAAAATAATTCTATTATTTTTATAAAGAAGTTTTATTATTAAATACTTCTGGTAATTGATTCTATCAGACCATCACTGCTTAATGTTATAATTGGTAGTAATGTATAAAAATTAAAACAAAAAATCAATGATTTATTTATCTAATTTTGGTTTAATAATTTTTCTTATTATATTTCCTAAGAACAGTCATAGTACTGTTGCTTAATAGTAATATTATCAACAGTTTCATAGACGCATCATACATTTTTTTCATAATATATACAAATTATATATTGCTTGAATTTTTCTTGAAGAAAAACTCTTATAATTAATTTTTAACCCAAATTGGTGTGAAAAATTGGTTACCATCATTGTTATTGATAATTTTAATAATTATACTACAAAAAATATATAATAATATTTTTTACTTTCCCTGATTTTTTATGATAATATATACAAAGTATATATTGTTAGAGTTTTTTTCTTAGAGAAAGACCATTATAATTCTTCTTTTTACCCAAATTGGTGTGAAAAATTTGATTGTTCTCATTATTCTTGATAATTTAACTGATAATAACCATATAAAACAAATGAAACCATATTTCTTTTATTAAGCTTATTTCAATAATATATACAAAGTGTATATTATTTGGATTTTTCTCCAAGAAAAAACTTTAAAATAATTTTCCCTTACACCCAAATTGGTGTGAAAAACTGATTATAGTCATTATTATTAATAATTTCAATAATATGACTTATCAAAAAGAAATATAATCATATTTATTTTACTTAATTTTTTCTAATATATACAAAGTATGTATTGCTGGAATTTCTCTTCAAGTGAAGCCCTTATAATTGAGTTTTTGCATCAAAATTGGTGTGGAAATCTGATTTGATACTTAATGATAGTTTCAAAAATCAGTTTTCCAAACTGACTTATTGATTCCTAACCAAACAGGGATTTAATCAAATAGAAAAAAGTCTCACCTTACAAATCAGAAATAATACCACCTCATTTCAGAGGCTTTTGTGTTCCAGGGGATTATTTCTTACAAAGAGAATCAATAATAAGCAAGAATAGAGGCCTGGAAAGGAGAGAAGCTGAAGTTGTTCAAGGTTATAAGACATGGCATAATGGACATTCTGGAACCTTACAAATTGGTTTCCAAAAGCAAACCTCCAGGAATGACTTTCATAGAGCAATTTATACCACCCATCAAGCCTTCAAAGAACTTCTCCATTGGAGAATGGCAGACAGGGAGTTCAACATAGAGTTCCACTAGAAAGAACTTGTAGAAAATGCCCACAAGATTTCCCTCAAAGAAATATTGTTTGAAGAGCTTATCATAAAAGAGAAATTGAGCCAGGGATAATATACTCTGACTACTTCAGGCTCATAAGGAGTGGTAACCCAACCAAACTCCCTAGTGTCTTCACACTACTCAGGCACCAGCAGATCAGTGACCAAGACTCACCATAATTTCCAATTGCAGGTAGAATCCAGCAGAGGAACAGGATCATAGGACAAGAACAAGACTTATTTCAACCAGAGGCAGAAAGAGTTGGATATTATGATCCAAAAATTGTTGGACCTGCCAAAAGAGGTATAAAAAAACATCAAACAGTTGTCAATACTTCTAATGAAGCAAGCAGCCCTAGAATAAGTCATGAAATCTCCACTCAGCTTAAACAAAATGTTGTGATCCTTGAGAGTACAATAAGTAGTAATACTCTATGGTTACAATTTTCCCAATTTTTAGAACAAACTCAAAAAGAGTTTGAAAAACTCCATGAAAATTTTTCAAGGTTAAAAGAGGTTAATAACTTACAAACCAAAGCTATTCATACTCTTCAAGAGGACTATACCAAATTGAGTAAAACCTCGAAAGAGACCAAAAGAAGACTACATCAAGTCTTAGAGTAGCAAAATCACTTCAAAAGGGATAGAAAATACCTGGATCAAGATATTGAAAATTTTTTCAATGTCTTCCAAAACATAAACTCCAGACACAAGGCAATGTTTTGGATAATCCATACCACCAGGAAGACATAAAACCAGATGCCTTGTTTGATAATAAGCCCAGATCCCCATCACAATACCAACATGGATACAAAATGACTTATTCACAGAAGGAAACAATGGAACAGCTTCCAGAGGCCTCAAGCTGGCCAAAATTCTCCGGTGTAGGAGAATATGATCACATGGAGCTCATTGATTATATTGATGGACTTTTCATTGATGTATCCAGTATACCATATTAATGGATTATTGCCAGATTAAATACATCTTTCAAAGAATATGCTAGTATTTGGTACACAGAAATGAAAGAATTCCATGGCAGAATAAACTGGCCATGGTGGAGGATCCGAATAATACAAAAGTGCAAAAATGATACATGGATATGGCAGAAAACCCTTTTATTTGGAAATGATTGATACACAGTAGACAAAGATCCATATTATTGGCGTCTGAGACAGTCAAAAAGGCTAATAGCCATTGACCCTCAAATAACAACAGAAATACAAAATTACAAACTGTTGACCAAACTACCAGGAGACTTATACCATGCATTAAAATGCAGACTCTCCAAAGAATCCACCTTGGATGAAGAATAAACTACTTTTCAAGAAGTAAGTATCAGAACATCTATTGGTAGATACAATACCCATAGGACTGGTGAGAACGGGGAGAATCCAACCCTGGAATCCAAAGCAACTCATGATTTAGAATCTGAAATCACAACTGTGAATCACCAATCCCTATGCAGACAATTTTTCCCAACACAGGTAAGAGATATTGGAAAGAGAGAAATAAAAAAGAAAAGACCAAGAAGGTCATGAATCTGACTCTAATAGTGAGGGAGCTGGCTAAGAAAATAATTCATACAGTGAACCTAACCCCCATGAGGAATATTTGGTGGAATTTAAGAACAACAGAACAAAGGAAATTGGTTCAGTCCACCTAAAAAGATTGAAAACAATGACCAAACATCTGGATAGTTTGAAACATAAACCACCAGACAAGGAGGGTATGACCACAAGCACATTGTTGGATCAAGCTCACATGAACCACATTGTACCTAAAATATTACAGGAAAGTCTCATGAATTATGAGCCTTTTTTTAGAGGGAGGGTATGTCAGCCTGTGACTCAAAAGCAGAGCACAAGCATGACTTCCAGAATACCATAAACCAATGGTAGGGCAAAGTACCACCAATCATGGAGCTGAGCCAAAGAGGCTCAAAAGGTATCAAAAGAAAGACAGAACTCACCCCTTTCCAAATATACAAGTCCCATAATCATAGGACAAAGAATAACAAAGTTATTTGTGATCAAAGCTGTTTCTGAGCATAAACATTAATTTTCACCTCTCATCTAATATCCAGAGGAAGAGGCTTAACCCCAAGAAGTTGGTATTCAAATTGAATCTCCAAGTCAGGGCTATGCAATGGTACTAGCCAAATTGAGCTAACACCAAGATTGCAGAAGTTATGCCCAAGATAAGGCCAACTAAGGTGGAGAAATTTTTCACCTCCCATCTAACTTCTACAATTTTAGTGTGGGATAGTTAAAGTTGGGTATTTTTTAGAAGGGCACAATAAGGGCTATCTGATGGTTCCATCAATTCTGAAAAATCTAATCTAGAACAAAAGGTATGGGGAAAACAAGTTCCATACAGATCTTGAGATAATCATATATCTGGAAAACTGAAATTGCACATGGCGTAACTTTGCCATATTGAATTGTAGCCATTTCAAATTAGGTACCATTGTGTAGATATCATCCAGGGCTACACAATGAACCAACCTTAACCTCAATATCTAAAAAACCGACAAAGCTATAGCAGTTTTAAAGTCAAAGGCCAACATTTTGAGCAATACAGATTTACTGTGGGATAATATCTCATAAGTATGATTATGAAGTGTCAAATAGACAATAAATCCTGTTTATAATTCAATACCTCATAGTCCAGTAAAATACAGGGGTCCATACAGGTTCTGTAAATCTTCTGACATGTCAGAAGCAAAAAACACACCAGTAAACTCCATTGGTGAAACATTTCACCCTGTATAGGGTAAAAATGACAACTTGTGGTTCTAAAACAACATTTCCACCCAATAACAGTCTTCATTGAGTGTGTAGAACCAGAAAACAGCCCACAGGAGTGAAAGGTTTCACTCTGTGGTTGTATGACGAGATAAAAAACCTCCCAATACCCCAGAACAAGATAAAAGGAGGACTTTCCTCACCAGAAGGCCAATCCATTGTCCTTTTCTTAATATTATTACATGGTATTGCTTCTTAAAGAAGTTTAACCCTTAGAATTAAACAGGTATAACTATAATTGTAATTATTTTAGGGCTTATTATTGTGAACAAACAGGTAAACACTGCACCCAGGGCTGTCAATAGCACTCACCATCACTAAATTCTTTTAGTATGACTCTTTCAACAATCTACTCATTCAATTCTCATCATTATTTTGTGTCACACTCACAATTTTAGCTATTCATTATCATTTTACAGCTATATCATAGAGTCACCCTGACATTGGGCATAGATAAAGATAAATCAACAGCAGTACTACTGAAACCAATGCACCAAAATTAAAAAGAAATGTAATCATTGTTAGGATTTGATAGATGTTACAGGTATTAATTTTTCAGACAAAAAAAAACTAAAATTTTATTTCAACGTCACATCATTTTTGTATATATAAAAAACATATATAAGTAAATACCTAAAAGACAAGGCTGTAACTCAATATTGTAACATCAATCACTCTTGTTGAGTAAATATAAGAGATATATTATGATAAGACAGAAATAAATCAGTCAGTGAGGAGGAAATATTTGAAATAAAATTTATTCATTTTATTTTCCTATTGAAAGCAGAAACGGCAAATAAGAAATATAAATACTAATGAGGTCGGATGAGTAAGAAAGGATGAGGGAATACAAGTACTCAGACACTGAGGAATGAGTTTCCATTGCTGAGGAAGAACTGTATACAATAGGTTTGAGGTTAGGTTAAAAAAAAATTAATAATAATAAAAATATATTTTCACATCCAGAGAGAGAGCATATACCTTTTTTAAATAAGTTGTGGACTTGAAGAGATCGTGAAAGTATTGTTTTACCTACAGACTTAGTGAGAAAATCAGCATTCATTGACGCTGTGGAAACATGTTTCAACAGTATCATGCCATTTTTAAGTAGTTCGCTGATGTAATGGAATTTTATATCCATGTGTTTGGTCTTGAATCCGCTGTGATTTGTGTCACACAGAGCCAAGTCTATTGCCCCTTTGTTGTCATTAAGTAGAATGGGTTCAAGTGGAAGTGAGGTTAATTGAATTTCATTGATTAGGTTAATTAACCAAGAGGTTTCTTTGGCGGCATCACTAAGAGATTTATATTTGGCTTTGGTCGTACAGTGAGATACGGTCTGTTGTTTCTTTGATTGCCAGGCAATTAGATGGGAATTTGTGCTGACAGTGTATCCAGAAATTGATCTTCTGTCAATGGGATTATTTCCCCAGTCTGCATCTGCATATGTTTTGATGTTATTGAATCCATTGTTTTTGAATGTAAGACTGATATTTTTTGAGTGGTATAAGTATCAAAAGACTTGAAGGCAAGCATTCCAGTGTTGTAGTCCTGGTTTTTCTAGAAATTGGGACAGGTGACTTATGGCAAAGTTAATATTGGGAAAAGTATTAGAACTAATGTAATTTAATGATCCAACTGCACTTTGATAATTAATATTTAACTTGTTGAATTCTTCATGTTCCTTGTCAGACAATTTTGACAGTTGCAAGTGAGGTTTAAGAGGAGTGTTTGTTGGTGTGAGTTCATTTATTTTGTATTTTTCAGCCAATTCATTTATGTAATGTTCTTGATCAAGACTGAATCCATCTTGGAGATGATTAACCTTTATTCCTAATAAAAAACGAGCTTCTCCTAAATCTTTCATATCAAAAATTTCTTTGATTTCTTTCTTGAAATAATCAAGGTTTGGTCCAAAGATTGCAAGGTCGTCTACATGAATATAAATCCAAATGTGGAATTCACGTTTTCTCCAAAAGACACAGGCATCAACAAGCGAATAGTGAAATCCAGAAGAAATGAGCCAATTGGAGAGGTGTTTATACCAAGCAAGAGAGGCTTGTTTAAGGCCATATGATGCCTTGTTGAGATGAAGGACGTGCGTGTCTTTATTTCCTTCAAAACCTTGAGGTATTTCTAAGCATATTTCTTCCTGTAGAGGTGCATTTAAAAAAGCACTTCTTACGTCCATTTGATGAAATTTTTAATCGTCAATTGTTGCAAAAGAAATGAGTGTCCGTAACAATGAAAGTCTTCCCGTGGGTGCAAAAGTATTCTGATAATCTAATCCTGCTATTTGGTGAAAACCATGAGCACATAGGCGTGCTTTTTATTTAATAAACTTTCCGGAGTCGTCCTGTTTTCTTTTGAAAATCCATGTACTGGTGATTGGGTTATCATTGATTTTCTTGTCTCTGAGAGTCCACACGTTTAGTTTGTTGATATTGAGGATTTCTTTTTGAATTGCAAGATCCCATTTGTCTCTGTTTGGACTCTTCATTGCTTCTTCAAATGATTTTGGATTGGAGTATTTCTGTTTTTTTAAATTTGTTCTTGCTTGTCTTCTACAAAATGGTAAAATGTTTTCACTGTTGATTTCACTTGATATGAGTGTAGGGTGTCTAGGACCTATCACCCTGATTCGTTGGGGTTGTTGTTCGAATGTATCAACAAACAAATCTTCATCTTCATCATCTGTAGGAATTAATTCAATGTCGTGAGAATCATCTTCTGGTTGATCATTTAGCGATTCTCCTTCTGAGGTCTGAATTAAGCCAGGAAAGGCATTAAATATTTCATTGTCATTTTGATGATGAGATGGCAAAGATGGAAATTTGTCTTCATCAAAAATAACATGCTTCCTTACTATGATTTTTTGATTGTAAGTCCTGAGTATCCGATAACTGGATGCATCGTTCTCATATCCAAGTAGAATTCCATCCCACGCCTTTGGTGCGAATTTGTTTGAAATGAAATTTTTGGAATTTTTACCCAGGCTTGGCAACTGAAGGGCTTCAGTTTATTCAGAGAAGGTTTTTATTTGTACCAAATTTCATGTGTAGTTACATGGTCTTCATGTTTGGGAATAAGATTGCATAGAAATGTGGCTGTTGATACGGCTTCTGCCCAATATTTGAGAGTCAGATTTGATTGTAATAAGATACATCTTGCCTTTTCAAGGACAGATAAATTTCTTCTTTCTTAAAATGGGTTATGTTTATGAGTATAAGGTGGACTGATTGTATGATTGATACCACATTCAATGCAATGATTCTGGAATGATTTGTTAACAAATTCCCCTCCTCCATCCGTTGTGATTTTCTCTATTTTAATGTCTTGAAGGTTTTCGGCTGAGAGTTTAAAATTTCGGACGTGATTGAAACAATCATTTTTATTTTTTAAGAACTTGGTAGTTATAAAGCCACTCAATTGATCTATGATAATAAGGAAATATTTTGCTCTTGCTAATGACGGAGTCTGAAAAGGACCACATAAATCTAGATGTACGTTTTCTAACACATTATTAGCCTTTTTGAAAGAGTGCTTAAAAGGAAGTTGAGACATCTTACCTTTTATGCATTCGTTACAAATATTACTAACTTCCGTTGTGTCGATTAATTTTTTCATATCATGTTTGTTCATGTGTCCTAGCCGTTTATGCTAGATATCGCCATTTTCCTTTTTTTAAGTGTTAAGGCAGTGCAAAGTGGATAAGTTGATTTGAGTTTCTAGTACACTACTTGATATTGGACAGATGAAAGAGGGATTGGAATAGTTATCTAGGTAAATTTCAAATTGTGACATAGTTCTCTTGATCCTTGTTTCATTTTTGGCAATTGCTGAAAGAGCTAGGAGGTTGGTTGTTAGCTCAGGGACATAGAGACTATTAGGTAATAGCCATAGATTTCCAATTCTGTCAAAAAATTTTGCTAAACCTTGTCCTTTTGATACCAATATTGATTTATCGCATCCCGTGGCCACGTTTGTTTGAACGTCTTGTTGTAGATTTTCAAAGAAATGTTTGTTATTGAACATGTGGCTTGATGCACCAGTGTCTAATACTATGGTGATTTTGAGATTAGAAATTCTTGAGTTTTGAGTAAATAGGGCACAAGCAATAGTAAAACTTGCCTTTTGCTCTTTGTCTTTTCTTTTTCTTTCAGGTTTGAGTTCAGGGTGAAGTTGCCAACATTTATCTGGGCCGTGTGTGGTGACAAGGGGATTATGTCTTCCATTACTACAGTAGTGGAAAATCTTTGAAGGGAAATTTTCCTTGTTCAAAGCCAATACTTTAGTCGAGTCAGTAGAGAAAGCTTCTTCCTTGAGGGCAGCTTCATGTAGTACAATGAGAATGGTGTCAGGATTTCCTTGAGTGTCAGCATTCAACGCGACCTTTTCTATTAGTGAGGGAAATTCTTCAGGTAATTTGGTAAGCATTGAAAAAGCTAGAATTTTGTCTTCTACTGCTATGTCAACCAAAGCTATGTCACTCAGACATTTTCTTGTATTTTCTATGAATTCTTTGAGGTTGTTCTCATAGATTAATTTTTGAAATTTGCTCCACACTCTGGCTTTGCTATTGAATGACGAGGAAGCAAAACGTTCGTTGACTTTGCTCCATAATAGGTAGCAGTTCTGCGTGATGTCTTCGGAGGTGATCAGAGCTGTGAATGTTCTTGAGTCCATGAAATTGGGAATTATTCCACATGCTTCAACGTTCCCATCTATTAATTTGGCTTCAATGGCTGGTGTTCTGGTTTCACCATCTCCAGGAACACATTTCTTGATACAATATTGATAAAGTCTTTGTTTTTTCAAGCAAATGATCATCCTAAATCGCCATTCTGAGTAATTGTCATCAATTAGGATTGGGATGATTTTTTGTAAATCGTTATTTTGATTGATGTTATTCATGTTGTCGACTTGTCTTTTAGTTTGTAGTTCTTGAGTCAATTGAGACTGTAAATCTATTAATTTTTCAGACAAAAAAAAACTAAAATTTTATTTCAATGTCACATCATTTTTGTATATATAAAAAAACAAATATAAGTAAATACCTAAAAGACAAGGCTGTAACTCAATATTGTAACATCAATCACTCTTTTTGAGTAAATATAAGAGATATATTATGATAAGACAGAAATAAATCAGTCGGTGAGGAGGAAATATTTGAAATAAAATTTATTTATTTTATTTTCCTATTGAAAGCAGAAATGGCAAATAATCAATAAAAATATTAAGGAGGTCGGATGAGTAAGAAAGTATGAGGGAATACAAGTACTCAGACACTGAGGAATGAGTTTCCATTGCTGAGGAAGAACTGTATACAATAGGTTTGAGGTTAGGTTAAAAGAAAAAAATTAATAATAATAAAAATATATTTTCACAACAGGAACCATATACAAGACATCTCAAAAATTGCAAAAAAGAATTATCAACTCTGTGGTCAACAGACAACCTATGAATTGGCTGAAGAAAAATTTAAAGCATAAGAGGAACTGAAAAAAGCCCCCAAAAATTACCCTTTTCTCTTAATACCATATTGGAAATTACCTTTCAAACCATAAATTGATTCTTGTAAAGAAGGATTAGGTTCTGAACTAAACGAAACACAAATTATCAAAGAAAAACGTCTTTAAGGACCAATTGGATTCATTTAAAGACTTATTGACCCAACAGAAGCAACGAATCCAGAAAGCCAAATGGAACTCCTTTCCTTATTATGAGCCTTAGAGGTATTTTTATATACCCAAAAGACCACAAATGATAAATTAAGATACAAATATAAATAAAATAAATTTATTTATATTATAAAGGTGAAAAATTGAAATATAAATACAAATTTATATTTAAAAATCAAAATTCAATTATAATTTAACAATAAAGTTATAATAAAATTGAAATTTATGAAAATACATTTTTACTTGTAAAAATTAACTAAAAATGAATTTTTAATAAAAATTATGAAACTAAAATAGTTTCGGTAAGAAGTTTGATAAAATATATTATACCTTTTTATCCAATCAATAAACATGAAGAAATTATCACACCATTGGATTCCTCATAAAAAATAAAGTGGGGTCACTTCTGGATGAAATTTCTGCAACTCAACTCTAAATATGCTTAAATTAAGATTTTAGTATTTTTTGTACAAAAGTATTAAAATCCTCAAAACCTTAATTTAATTCAAACCAAATGTGGTTTTAACCATCAATGTTTGTGTTAAAATTGAGGTGTTGTGTATAATTTAGAAGCCATGAGGAATTGAAGTATTTTTCATTCAAATGTCAAAATGTGGGTGTTTATTACATAATTGAACTTTAATTTACATATGATGGATTGATTATTACAGATTTGTAATTAAAAACTCAATTGAATTACATATGAAAATTATAATTGTATTACATGATGAGGAATTAAAGAAAAAATAAATTGGAAAGATTAATTCTGGGGGGGAAAAGACACTCTAGCTCTAAGGGGGAGCTAGACTGCCAAAAGCCTTGCTGACTGGCATGGTATGTCAAAATGCACACACAATTTCATTAATTGTGACCTGGAATTGAGTGACCGGGTCCGTGACTCCATTGATGATGAGGTTTTGATACAAACCAGGGTAGTTTCAACTGCTGCCAAGAGGTTAAAACTACCCTTAGGTTAAAACCATTTCTTTAAAGACAGCTTTAACTAGTTTCTACACCGGTTAAACAGACTTCAACGTGTTTTGAAGGCTCTAGACCAGGTATTGCCATAGTCATGGCTGATCTAAGGGTCTGCAATGGGTAAAAATAGCAAAAAACGGCTTAAGCCAGCCCTTTTTTGGTCTAAACCAGGGTGCAATGATTCCATAATTGGCTTTTCTGTTGTTAGACTGCTTTTGACGACTGACAAGAATAAATTTTACCTTTGGAGTAAGAAAATGGATGGCTATAAAAGAATGTCTTCTTTGCTGCACTTTTCTCTTCATGTTAGAATCTTTTCCTTTTATAATTAGTTTAAACACTGTTAAACCAATCAATAAAAGATTCCAACCACCCTTTTTTAAACATTTTGAACCTTCCAACCATGTTCGAAAATTATTATAATCATTGTTTTTAACTCTTATAATCATTTTTACCCCTGAACCACCCCAAAAGTGAATTAAAGCATCTTTCATCACTGTTCACTTTGTCGCTTTGTTTCCAAATTCACTCTGGTCACTTTTGGGCATGTTTCCTATTTAAGAATATTCTTAAAGACTCTGTTCTTCAATTAATTTCTTGCAGATCTTTGCTCAATTAATTCCAATTGAGATTGCTTTTGAAGAAATTTCTTTTGTAGCCTTAAATATCTCTTGTAGAGTATTTTTTGGATACATTTTTATTGTTGGTAAAAAAATAAATCTTTGTAATATTATTATTATTGTTAAAAAGTGTTTTTAATTGTGATTTAACAATTTGTGATGTTACACTCATTCTGACGTGTTTTTAAGGCTCTAGGCCAGGTATTACTATAGTAATGGCTGATTTAAGAGTCTAAAATGGCTCAAACCAGCCCTTTTTGGTATAAACCAGGGTTCAATGATGCCATAATTGGCTTTTCTGTTGTCAGAGTGTTTACCACAACTGAAAAGAGTAAATTTTACTTTTGAAGTAAGAAAATTGATGGCTATAAAAGAATGTCTTCTTTGCCCCACTTTTCTCTTCATGTTAGAATCTTTTCCTTTTACAATTAGTTTAAGAAGTTTTAAACCAATCAATGAAAAATTCCAACCACCATTTCAATACCAATTTGAACCTTTTAACCAAATGAAAAAATCATTTTCATCATTTTTTGTAACTCTTATACTCATTTTTACTCCTGAACCACCCCAAAAGTGAATTAACACATCTTTCATCACTGTTAACTTTGTCACTTTGTTTCCAAATTCATTCTGGTCACTTTTGGGCCTGTTTTCTCTTTCAATATCTTTTCAAAGACTTTGTTTTCTAATTAATTTCTTGCAGTTCTTTGCTCAATTAATTCCAATTGAAATTGCTCTTGAAGAAATTTCTTTTGTAGCGTTAAATATCCCTTGTAGAGTATTTTTGGATAACTCTTTATTGTTGGTAAAGCAATAAATTTTTATTATATTATTGTTTTATACTTGAAAAGTTAAAAAAAATAAAATTGGCATGTTTTCTCTTAAAAATACTATTACTTACTATTTTTAAATAATTTTACCTTATACAAATTTTGAGGACAGAAAAAGTACTCGATATTTTATCAAACTTTCATATCCACACCTTACACTTATTGTGGGATTTTGCAAAGCTACACTAGTATTTCAATGGAAAATCATTTGTTTAAATTGCAGATGGTAATGCAATAAAATCATTATTGAACATGAAAACACCAAATCAACATATATGCTGAGATCACAGATTGCTATTGAAAAATATAGATAAAATATGAAAATGGTACATTAATATGGAATCATTGACAAAAATGCAGTTGGTCTTATTAAATGGGCTTAAGAAAACAAACCTGAAAGCCAAGAATGGGTCCCACAGGAAGAAATTCATATAAAAGCAATGTGTTTCATAGAATTGGGACAAAATTTCTTAAGAAAGATAATGAATTCTTTGAGACAGAGAAGAATTGCAGTAATGTATTCCAGCTCTTGATGGAAGACTTTAAAGATGCATCATTATCTTGCAAAAAAGATGAAGTATGGTTAGATCCCTACAATGGGAGATGATTTCACCTCATAAATGAAATTGTTTATCATAGAACCAAACATACATGTGTTATCACCTGTAACAACCACTCACCAGGGGTAAGGGTATTCATAAATACACCGACTCAAACACCTCAAATCAGCAGATCCACTATCTGAGGCAGCATTCAGTTTCAGAAATCTTCAGTCTGAAACATGTATACAGCTTGGTACATCAATACAGCCTGTCAATAGCTGTACAGATTGGATTCAACCAATACATTTTGGATACACCATTATGAAACTGTATGATTACTCAAATACACCACACCTCTTGTACAGGTTTTGTACAGCTGTAAAGGACCTTTATTGGCCAGACTCAATTCAATAATCCAATCCTCTCATGAAAATTCTTCCTCTGGATCAGGGCTGGTGATTCTCACATATACCAGCCCCTCCTTCTCCCCTCTGGGGACTTTTCCCCAGTTAATTAGTTTAGTTTCTTTATTATTTTATGAATATTCTTATCCTATTTTTGGGTATTATATCTATTTAATATTAAGTTAGTCTTTGCATTTCTCTCTTTTCCTGTACAGTATGATTTGGGTGGCCATATCCTTATTAACCCTTCTCTTTTCATTCTGACAGGTTGAAACAGTGGACTTGGACTTGTTTGTGGTTGAATCTTCTATTCTTTTATTCTTATTCTCTTGTTTCTGTTTTCTTATATTCATTCTTTTAGTAATTCATCTTTAACACTCTTAAGTGTATCCATTCCTACCCTATCTTTGAGCCCTCCATAAGTGAGTGCCAGTTTACTGAGTGCCAGGCCCTCTTCACTTCAAAGAGCCCCTGTGACAATAAATTAATTAACTAATATTGATTCTTTCTTTTCATTCTTTTATAATAATTTCTCTCATTCATCAATATGACCTTTGAATGATCTTATGATTCTTAATACTTATGATTTTCTCTCTCATCAATTTTCATCTCATTCATTTCATTTATATGAAATTGATTCTTTCTTCTTTCTTAATAATTTCTGACAATTTCATCACTTCATTTTATTTTTATCAAGTCAACTTTTTCTGTGTTCTCATTCAGGTCCTATTCAGGATTTATTGATTGGTTTAATTGATTGGATTATTCATTGGGATTCATTGGGTTTATTGATTCAGAGATTCAGGATTTTTCATTTAGATTGAATTGATTGACTTTGAATTGGCAAGATATTTTATTGATCCTCAAGAATTGATGTTGATTATTGATTGATTTGACTCATCAAGATATTTGAATTGATTTCTGAAGATTTTGAATTGATTGATTGATTCCTCAAGACCTTGATTCATGTTGAAGACACTGATTTATTGATTGATTGAATATTGATTGATTGTTGATTCACTCAAGATTATTGATATTTGATTTGAATTTGATTTATTGTTGATTATTTATTGAATTGATGGATTGTTGATCAAAGTTGATTTCACTTAAAGAATTTAATTGATTCCTCGAGACTCATCAAGATTTTATTGTGATTGATTTGGCCAAGTTTTGATTTCTGTTCTCAATACCATCAAGTTTCTTTTATTCAACTTCTGTTTATAATGCCAGTTCAGCATAGTCCCCCAGCAAAGAACACTAGATCCCAAAAAATTCCAACTGTTCTCACTCCTACAGCAAGGGCTCCTCTTGACCACACACCATCAGTTCATCAACTGAGTGAAAACTTGGACAGAGGACCACCAATGGAAGGAGCCGCACCCTCAAGAAGATTTGGAATGAAATCTAGAAGATCAAGATCCTTTTCTGGAAATTTGGGTGGCTACCCTGGCATTTCTGAAGGTGCAAGAGCAAGATTCGCGGAAGTTGAAGATGAAGAGGGGGAAGAGTCTGTGGAAGAGGAAGATTCTGGGTAAACTGAAGTGGCAGATGCCTTGGTAAATGCTCCAGAGGTGCCTCAGGGTTCTAATCTAGCCCTTTCTAGTCAACCTCTGGTCTCTCAAACTGATCCAAGTCTCCTCAAGATGATGGAGCAAATGACTCAATTCATGGGTGAACTCACTCAAGCAGTTGCTCCCAGGGACAATTCCAAAGCCCCTGCCTTCAAGACTCCATCTATGAAGGCACCTGATTTTTTGATGGTACTCAAGCTCATAAATTGAGAGGATTTATCCCATCCTGTCAATTAATCTTCCATAATGATCCAGCAAATTTCTTCTCTCACAGGAAGAAAGTTCTTTACTCAACTTCTTTTCTCACTGGTAGAGCTGGGAAGTGGATTGAACCCTATCTCTCAAATATTTCCAATGAAGACCCTTCCTACCTCCTCAATAATTGGCCATTATTTGAATCTAAATTAATCACTCTGTTTGGTCACCCCAATGAAGGCAGGAAAGCTGAACAAGAGTTGGACAATTTGAGAATGAATGAAAGTGGTCATGTATCCTTTTACATTGCAGATTTCAGAACTTAATGTCAAGAATTGGAGATTTGGGGGAAAGAGCTTATATCCATGTTTACAGAAGAGGATTGGCATCAAGATTATTGGATCAGTTGGCTTCTCACCCTCAAACTTTTGATACTCTTCAAGAACTTATGGATGTCACTTTAGAGTTAGACACAAGATATGATGTGAGGCAAAAAGAAAATCGCGGAAATCAAGAGAAGAAGCCTCCAGTCAATGGATACAATCAATCTAGGCCTCCTCAAAACTCATCTTCAAAGAAGCCTCACCAGAAGAAGAACAAGAAAGGCAAGCAGTTCCAATCTTCAAAGGATAAGCCTCATGCTGCTCTCCCCAAGAAGAACAATAAATTAATAGGTTCTGAAAAGGAGAGGAGGATTAAAGAGGGGTTGTGTACTTATTGTGGTGGAAAGCACCCAATTGGGAAATGCTTCAAAAGACCTCAGAACAATGCTGGGTCATCATCAAGAGGCTTCCCTAGCAAGGAGGAAAAAGCCCTGGTGGGGATCATGATGTGTTCAATAATTCTCACTTATTTCCTTCAAGAGCACAATTGTGCACTCTGAATACTAGTGTCAAGAAAGCTTTAAAATTTCTTATTTTCTCTTCTGTCTCTGATATTTTTTATAGTATTCTCATTTATTCTGGTGCTAAAAACTCCTTTATTGCGAAGAATTTTTTCCTCAAGTACTCATTGACTCTTTCAGAGCTTCCTGGAAAGATTCCTCTTTTCATACTGGATTCTAATGAACCCTCTGCCTTGTTCATCACCCATTATACCAAGTGGTAAGTTGACTTACCTTCCTTCACAAGCTTTGAATGGTACTTCTTTATCATAGACTCACCCAAGGCAGAAGACCTGATATTGGGCTATGATTTACTTTACCATTTCAATCCCATTATTTATTGGAAAAATGGATTTATCACCTATGATTCTAGTCATAAGGACTCTAGTGGTATTATTCCTTCTACTAGTAATGACTTAGCCACTGCTGTCAACAATGTTGCTCTGTTTGGTGAACTTAAGATACCTTCCCTTCCTTCTTTGGTCCATATCCCTTCCATCATTCCCTCTCAGTCATTACTTCCATCAAGAGATGAAGTCTTCAAAGAGATAAAGGATGTTGGAGAAGATGTTGCCATATCTTCACTTCATCTCTTCCAAGGGGATATAGACCTTCCTCCTTTATCTTTTTATGCCTCCCTGGAGGAGCAGTGGGATGAGGGGGAAGAGCCAGAAGAAATTGAAAGTGTGTTGAAGGTAGTCCCTCCTGCTTATCACCAATATTTGGATGTATTTTCCAAGTTGAAAGCAGAGAATCTTCCTCCACACCGCGCTTGTGATCACCATATCGAATTGGAGGGTCTTCTACCTCCCATTGGTGTTATCTACTCCTTATCAAATCAAGAGTCAGAAACACTACAGGCCTACATTTCAGAGAATGTAGAGAAAGGTTTCATTAGACCAAGCTCCTGTTCAACAGGAGCACCTATCCTTTTTTTAAGGAGAAGGATGGAGGTCTTCGTTTGTGTGTTGATTACCGCAAACTTAATGCTGTTACTAGGAAGAACGGGTACCCTGTTCCTCCTATGAACCAGCTCCTTACCGTATTCAACAGTTCCACTATCTTCTTCAAGATAGACTTGCATGGTGTATATAAACTTCTGAGAATCAAACAGGGGGATGAGCACTTAACTGCCTCTAGAACCAAATATGGTAGTTATGAGTATTTGGTCATGCCATTTGGTTTGACCAATGCTCCTGCTTCTTTCCAGAATCTAGTAAATGATATCTTTTCAGATTTATTGGATGTGTTTGATGTGGTTTATTTAGATGATATTAAGGTCTTTTCCAGTTCTGAGGAGGAACATGTAAAAGATGTGGCCTCTGTCCTCCAAAGACTGAGGGACAATAATTTGTTTGCCAAAGCCTCCAAGTGTGTATTCCATGCCTTGAGTGTGGAATACCTGGGCTATGTTGTTTCAAGTGATGGCCTCAAGATGGATTCTTCAAAGGTTCAGCAAATCCTCAATTGGCTTCAGCCCAAAAACATCAAGGCCCTTCAATCTTTCCTTGGCTTTGCCAATTTTTATCATCTTTTCATTTAAAATTATTCTAAAAAAATCACTTCTCTCACTTCCCTCCTTAAAAAAGATTCTCCTTTCATCTTCAATGAGGAAGCTCTTAGTCAGTTTCAAGAAGTCAAAGAAGCTTTCACCTCTGATCCTATCTTATCTCACTTCAATCCTTCTCTACCTACTATAGTAGAGACTGATGCTTCTGATTATGCTTTGGGCGCTGTACTGAGCCAGGTGAATGACTCAGGAAAGCATCCCATTGCATTTGATAGTTGCAAGCTTCTCCCAGCTGAGCTGAACTATGAAATTCATGACAAGGAACTCCTTAGCATAGTTTGGGCTCTCAAGCGCTGGAGAGCATTTCTTCTCTCTCTTTCCAATTCTTTTGAGGTCTTGACAGACCACTCTTCCTTGCGGTATTTTATGTCTTCCAAAGTTCTTACTTGTTGTCAAGCCCGTTAGGCTTAATTCCTTTCAGAATTTCACTTTACTATCACTTACCGCCCAGGCAGGCTGGCCACTTTACCAGATGCCTTGTCACTTCAGGATGATGTGTACCCAGACAGGGGGGTGTACTTCATCAGCAAGAATCCTCAAAATTTTCATCAAGTAATCAAGCAAGATGGAATTCAAGAGTCAAGATTCTTTTCAATCAAAGTGGAAGTGTTTTCAGATTTAGTTGACAAGATTCAAAAAGAAGTATGGCAAGACAAAGCCTATAAAGAAATACTCAAGCAGCTAGCAAGGGGCAAATAAATACCAGATTATTCTCTTGAACCTCAAGCCAAGTTGTTATTATTCAAAGATAGAGCGGTAATCCCAAGAAATGAAGAACTTCAACTCAATATTCTTCAAAAGCGTCATGACTCACCTTTGGCTGGCCATCCTGGCCAGGAGAAGACCCTCAAGCTCATCAAGAGGGACTTTTATGGGGCTGGCATGAATCAATTCATCAAGGACTATGTGTCCTCATGTCAGCGATTTTCAAGAAACAAGAACATTCATAACAAGAAGTTTGGACTACTCAAGCCTCTTCAAATTTCATCTGGTCCTTGAAATTCCTTATCAATGGAAGTTATCACTCAATTGCCCTTGTCAAACAACTTTGACTCAATTCCAGTAGTTGTGGACAGGTTCTCAAAAATGGCAATATTCATTCCAACTTATGAAACAATAACTGCTCTGGACTTAGCTCAAATTTTCATTAGTCATGTATTTTCCAAGCATGGCCTTCCAGTAATTATTGTCAGTGATAGAGGATCTTTATTTGTTTCATCATTTTGGACTCAATTATGTCAGAAGCTCAAGATATCAAGAGATCTTTCAACTCCTTTTCATCCTGAAACAGATGGACAGACAGAGAGGATAAATCAGATTCTAGAACAGTATCTCTGGATGTGTGTCAGCTATCATCAAGATGACTGGTACACCTGGCTCCCTCTGGCTGAATTTGCCTATAATAATGCAGAACATTCATCAACAAAGCAATCACCTTTTTTCACCATTTATGGAAGAAATCCCAGATTTGACTCAATCCATATTTTTCAAGATTCACCTGCCAGAAAGTTATCAACAAAACTCCAATCAGTACAGCAAGTTGTCAAAGAAGAATTAGAGTCAGCAATAAGGAGATTCAAGAAGTATGCAGATAGAAATAGGGCAATTCCACCTGTATCCAACCTGGGGACAAAGTATGACTAGCTTCCAAGAATATCAAGACAACAAGACCCACCAAGAAATTATAAGAAAGATGGTTGGACCTTTTGAAGTTCTGAAGAAGATTGGCAGCCTTGCATCTCACCTCAAGTTGCCTCAGCAATGGTAGACAGTTCACCCTGTATTCCATGTGTCCTTATTAGAACCAGTCAAGCAATCAACTATCCCAAATCAACATCAATTGCTGCCACCACCAGTCTTATTGGAGGAGCAAGAAGAATGGGAAGTGGCTCAGGTTCTGGACTCAAAACTCAAAAGAGGTAAATTATGGTATGTTGTAGAGTGGAAAGAATTCAGTGAAGACCCAGAAAGAACCACTTGGGAACAAGCTTCCAACCTTACCAACTCCCCAGACCTTGTCAAGGATTTTCATTCATTATATCCAGACAATCCTGGTCCAAATACCTCAAGAGTTTGATTATGGTGCTTGGTGGGGAGAATAAGTTATGAAAGTAAGTTCCTCTCCTGGCATGCACCTTTAAGGGGGTATTCTACCCATATATTGTTGTAAGCATCACCTTGGCCACTTTGTGAGCACTTGTCAATTCTTTGGACAGGTTCAGGAATCAAGCAACACCAATACCCTTCATTTGGACCCTATCAAGATATGGCCAAATGTTTCTTTGTTTTCTTTCCATTTCTTTTTCTTTCCTTTTATTTATCATTTCATTTCTTCCAATCATCATAATTCAAGACCTTCATTACTTCAAGTCACTTATGGCATATCATTTCACAAGTCATTTATGGAATTTCATTTCAGAAGTCATTTATGGCAATTCATTTCAGTTTTATGGTGCTTGGTGGGGAGTGGAAGTAATGACAGTAAGTTCCATCTCCTGGTATGCATCCCTGAGGGTTCTACTTCTTGTAAAAAATTACCTTGGCCACTCTGTGAGCATCAAATGCTTGGTTT
The DNA here is from genome assembly GCA_023105745.1 of Austropuccinia psidii. Taxonomy (NCBI): domain Eukaryota; kingdom Fungi; phylum Basidiomycota; class Pucciniomycetes; order Pucciniales; family Sphaerophragmiaceae; genus Austropuccinia; species Austropuccinia psidii. The sequence continues at coordinate 26,402,434 of JALGQZ010000002.1, forward strand.
TCATTTTTCAGACACTTCTTGGCCAGAATCAAGCAACTCACCACAAGGAGGACCAGCCATCAGGATTTTTCTTTATTTCTTTTCTTTACTCTCATTTTCCCTTATTCTTTTATTTATTTCTTTCTTTACTTGTATAATTTTCTTTCTTTAATTTCTTTAAAGCAGCAGCATCCCCTCCCCAAATCATGTATTGGGAGGTCACATTATCTTTTCTTCATTTAGTATTTATAAGAGTGGGGGTAGAAGTCAAACCAAACACAAACAAGGAAAAGGAAAACTAGTTATCTCTACCTAAATCATCAAAGTTTCTCTGGAAGATAATTGACTTAAGTTTCCAGAACCACAAAGAGCAGATGGCAGAGGTGCAGAAGGAGAATATTCAGTGAGTTCAGTCAGTTTGGAACTTATAACTGAAGAATATGGAAGAAGAAGATTCAAGACATCAGAATCAGTCCACTCCATATCAAGAAAAAAAAGTTTGACCTCAAGGAAATGGGGGCCATAACTCAATTATGCCCCCCTCAAAGGCTCCAAGGTGAGGATTCATACCCCTTTGGGGCTGAACTCATCACCCAGGACCTCCCCTGCAACTTTGGGGAGGCCAGGATCTTGATGGTCCTGGACCCCATCAATGGGTCCAGGCCATGTATGGTGAGGTTTTGGATCTGGGCCAATTCCTGTCCACATGGTTCCCCTGGGTCCCTAGCAAAATTGGACCAAGGGGGTCTCCAATAGCCCCCACGGACTGCAAACCACGGCCCATGGACCATGGACCGCGGCGTATGGCCCACGGACTGTAGGACCCCAGAGGACAGAAATGGCCAAAAATGGCCATAAATAATCAAATAACCAAAAATCACCAAAAACCCCAAAAATCCTAAAAGGCCAGAAAATCAAGTTTTATCAAGATTAATCAGGGAAGAGGCCACAGCCCAAGAACATTATAGAGGGCTGTTTGAGGCAATTTCCAAAGACAATGGGGACAAGACTCCTTGAAGGAAATTTTTTAAGATCTTATTTTGATTAAGCCTTGCCAAATGAGTACACTTCATATACTCATTGGGCATTGTTTCTTTTTGAGCACAAGAGCTCAGTGGCCACCATTTTGGGAAACATCCCAAGGCCATACTCCAAGGACAAGATTGACTGAATCAGAAGAAAGAAAAAGCATATTTTGAAGTGGAATACTTACTCAAAACTGGAAAGAAGGTGGGAATCAATTTAATTGACAGGGAAGAATTGAAGAAGGATTTTCAGGATAATGGTCAAGAGGAAAAGAAATTTAAAAAGAAACCTTTTTTGAAAAAATGTGGGGATATTGAGATGCCACTCAACAGTGGCAGGGTATTATGGTGTTCAGGAGCCCACCAGTTTCAAGAGGGGGATACTTTAACGACCACTCACCAGGGGTAAGGGTATTCATCAATAAACCCACTCAAACACCTCAAATCAGCAGATCCACCATCTGCAGCAGCATTCAGCTTCAGCAATCTTCAGTCTGAAACATGTATACAGCTTGGTACATCAATACAGCCTGTCAATAGCTGTACAGGTTGGATTCACCCAATACAGTTTGGATACACCAGTATGAAACTGTATGATCACTCAAATACACCACTCCTCTTTTAGAGGTTCTGTACAGCTGTAAAGGACCTGTATTGGCCAGACTCAATGCAATAATTCAATCCTCTCATGAAAATTCTTCCTCTGGATCAGGGCTGGTGATTCTCACATATACCAGCCCCTCCTTCTCCCCTCTGGGGACTTTTCCCCAGTTAATTAGTTTAGTTTCTTTATTATTTTATGAATATTCTTATCCTATTTTTGGGTATTATATCTATTTAATATTAAGTTAGTCTTTGCATTTCTCTCTTTGCCAGTACAGTATGAGTTGGGTGGCCATATCCTTATTAACCCTTCTCTTTTCATTCTGACAGGTTGAAACAGTGGACTTGGACTTGTTTGTGGTTGGCTCTTCTATTCTTTTATTTTTATTCTCTTGTTTCTTCTTTCTTATATTCATTATTTTAGTAATTCATCTTTAACACTCTTAAGTGTATCCTTTCCTACGTCATCTTTGAGCCCTCCATAAGTGAGTCCCAGTTTACTGAGTGCCAGGCCCTCTTCACTTCAAAGAGCCCCTGTGACATCACCCTACCTGTTAGATATTTTAGAAAAACTATTTCTACATAAATGCCATGAAAGTTTTGTTTCTTGAAACATCTCAGAAGATAGGAGACTAAAAAGGTTGAAACCTTGTCTAGGTAACCAAATTGGGGAAGGATGTAGCAGGATATTTTATAAATTGTTACAGATTTCCAAAAGCAAGATATTTGGAATTATGATCCAAATTCAGGGGCAAAATCCCCAAGGGAAATATTTAATATTGATTTGGTAACAGGTTTCACACCTGCAGGGGATAGAAGTTTTGATGAAGGCATAGTTTTAGTTGATAGGGACAGAAAAAATTCAATGTTCTTACGATTTCATAATTATGGAAAATCTATGGAAAGAGTCATTTTGATATGTAATAGAGTTATTCTCCATACAGGCTGAGTCCAAAATATCATAAGTGATAGAGATCTCAAATTCACTTCCGCCTTATGTGTAAATCTCCATAGCTTGTTTGCAAAAAAGTTAGACTAGCAGAGAGAATGATACAAACTCTGAAACAAAAGATCACAAGATTGTTTGCTAATTGCCTAGAATTTGAAGACTCTGGTTTTTTTTACCCATGATTGGTGTATGCCAATACCTGCATTTGAGCTTTAATATAGGACATCACTTCTGTAAGGTTTTTCTATGAAACTCTTGATAATAGTAGCAATATCAAGAGTATTATGACTGTCCCCAGTAGAAATATATAATATAATGAAATATTATAACCACAAAATTAAATATAATTATTAAAAATAACTATATAAAAAAATATGAATTTGATTATTATTAAAAAATATCATAATAGTAAGAAATAGTAATTATAATAAATCATAATTATTCTATTATTGTTATAGTCACTGACAGTTATAACAATAAGAAGTGTAAAGCTCTTAATGAGACAATTACATGTGGAAGATATGAATATCAACCACTTATAAATAATATAGATATTATTTATAAAAGAATTAAAAACACACTGTGCAGAAATAATTCTTATAGAAGAAAAATTCTATATAAAAAAACTAATACTAGATAAAAAAGATATGGAATTTGAGAGAAAACTTACTTATAATATTTATTTAATACAACAAGTCAAACAACAACAGTTATTATATGAAATAATGATTATAAGTTGAAAACACGCCAAAAATCAATATTTTTAAAGATAAAACAACTTTTTATAATAAAACTTTTCATGTCTTCAGGGAAGCTCTCATGATTTGTAATGAATATAGAGGGTTTTCCCAGGTCCAAACTGAAAAATCATGCTTAAAAATAAAGTTCTTAACTTAAGGTAACTTATTTTTAATTCGAATTTAAAGTTATCAGTGTCATTCTTAACTCCATGTAGCTTGAATCCTAATTTAAACTAATTATTTTCATTTTTTAATATAAATAAACTTATTTATATTAAATTTCATCACATGAACAGCTTAAAAATAGGGTTTAAAGCAGAAATATGTTAAACTCCATTTGCAAATAATTTTTAAACAAATTTTAGTTTTTTTTAGCTTTAATTAGAAGAGCAAATTTCCAGGCTAAATACCCAGGGAAATTATTTATAAAAGATACTTAAAACTTAATTTATATACAGATAATGTTAGATTGTAATCTGTGTGAAATTTTCAAGCAAATCCATTAAGAATTGGATTTTAAATGAATTTTTGAAGTCATTGCTATTTTTCCATGTAAAATAGCAATACACACCAAACCTTAGGATTTGATAAGGTTTTAATGCTTGTAACCTTAAAGTTTTAAGCTTATTTAAGCTTTTTAAGCTTAATTAAGCTTTGACAGTTCTCAAAACCTTAAATTCAAGCCTGCATATTGGGATTTACCCTTTGGCAGCTTGAAATTCCTGTCTAAATTGGGATAAAACCAGTTTAAACTTTAATGTTGGATCAAAGTCTAATCTTAAAGTTTAAATAAGGTTGAGAATCCTCCAATACAGGTGAAAAACCTTAATTGAATCCTTTTAGATCCAAAACGTTGGGTACCCCAGCTCTATTTGGTCTTTTTCCTTTTATTTATTGAAAGCCATACTATGGCCTTAAACCCTTTTAAATTGAGCTCACACAGGATTTACATTCTGTATGGCAAATCCTTAGCCAATTCAGTAAATATACACAATGCCTCAATTTTAACTAAAATTTTGGTAAGTTTGCATAAATTTTATGCAGCTTTAAATTCAAGTTAATTTAAGCTGAAATTTAACAATTTTAAAAAAAATGTTAAAAAAGTTACATTAGGACTGTGAGATTCTTAAATCTTCCAATAACATAAGAAATAAGTGTTATTGGGTATAACACGTTATGGATGTACCCTAGGTTATTTTTGGTGTAGAATCCAAAAACAACATAAACTTTATAGCTTTGTATATCCAAAAAAGGTTATACTTTTTTTTTTTTTTTTTATTTTAAATTCAATTAAAAAGTCTGTTGAAGACAAATTTAACTGTGTATAAAGTTATTTGTGGCCTTATGGGTATGTTATACATACCTCACAGGCTCACAAATTTGTTTATCAACTGGTTAAAAACCTGAAATGTTGGGAAAATATTGAAATCCAAGGCTAAATTATGACACCCTTAAAAAGGACTTGGTTGCTACACATGCAACCACAAGCAGTTGTCAAACAATTCTTGATAAAGCAAGTAATCATGAAAAAACATTTATGCAGTATTTGTTCAAATATGGAAAATCAAGATGGGACAAAAGTCATAAAACACCTGATTTGAAAGCAGGAGACTTAGTCTTATTATCAACTTTAAGAGTAAAATAAATAAAATAATGGTAATTTTTACTTATTTTTCATGGTAAAACCTAAAAGATCAGAGTTTTAAAATCTTTCAAAGAGCCATTTATCAATTCATTACTCAAGATAAAGTATGTAAAGTTACACTCCAAACCTTTTTGGTTGGTGCTGTGAATTTTAGATATGTTGAAGCACAAATGGGAACTTGAGTGATACCTTTGACTCCTTCAATTTGGTAAGATCCTATCCACCACATTCAAGCCTTATTTGTGATGAAAAGAGGTTTCCCCCCTGGAAAAAACACCCCATCATCTTATCATCTTATTCATACATGGTTAAACCATCTTCTACAGAACTAACACTTAGAGTACATTATCTAATGTTTTTAATTCAATCATTGTTTCAATTATCATTATAGCCCAACAGATAATTTGATAAACCACCCCTTTGACAAAATTCTCAACACTATTCTCAAGTAGTAGAGCACTTTTGTTTGATCTTCAAGTACTACAACCAGTCCACACGACTGTCACAGGGGCTCTAGGTTAAAGCAAGATTGGAGGGGCAGTCAGGAATCAAGAGCTTACTTGGAGTGATCCAATCAAATGAATTAACAAAAGAAGAGTATATTTCTTTAAGGGAAAAGAAAGCAATACATGATATTCTGAAATTATAAGGAAGTGAAAAGCCAAAGATTATGAGAGAAAGTTGAATTCCAAAGAGCCAACCAAATGCATCCTCAATTCACTGTTTCAACCTGACATAATGGACAATAAAATAAGTAAGGGATATGACCACCAATATCCACTGACATGCAAAGAAAAGGTGCAAATGTGTCAAATTGATGCCAGAAATCATCAAAAAGCACTCAAGCTCTCTACTCAGGATCAAGTCAGAACAGGTGGTCCCCTGCCACCACAATGACCAGAGCCTAGGTTGCTTGATTGCACAATCATCACAACTGAGCAGAAAAGGCTACAAGATCAAGGTTGAATTTCCTTTACCTTTTTTTGGTATTATAGGCAACAGTTCCACCATCTGTGACAGTTTTACTATGAAACAATAAGTAAATATTACTAACAATTCTCTTCTTGAACTCTGAATTTCCTAATAGTAATGAATGATAAGACTCAAAATAATGATAATAATAAGATATTATCAATATTATGGCATAAAAGATATACATTATTGAAGAAGAACAAAAACAAATATATTTGTGGTAATTCATTATTTTTATCAAAAGTAATAATTGCATGAGAAATTTGAATTCACTAATGAGCAACAATTCAAAAGTCTCATAGTAACAATATTTGAGCTATATATGAGTATAAAGACTATTCAGATTAAAAAAGGAATTATCAAAGAACAACAATAGAAATAATACCATAATATGAGAGATAAAATACTTTGAACACTTAAAGAAATAATTTTCCTTAATTATACACCTAGTATTGCAAGAACAACATATTTAAATTTAATTTACAATTTTTCAAATTTTTACATGGATTGAGAGAGTTTGAAAGATTTTAAAAGTCAAAATTTAACCAAAAAAAGCCTAGTGATTACTAAATGATATGCCTTTTGCCTTCTGTATTATAAAAGTCTTATATATAAAGGATAAAAAATATTAGGTTATTATTGTATGTGTCTTTGGGGGGAACAGAGGAAGAAGAGGCCTTTTTATACTGATTATGTTTCTTTATACTGACTTCATACCTTAGTGTCAATTATTTTTGTTCTTATCTACTGGAATTGATCATTAATATAAGTTTTGGTGATGATTATATGATTATTAAGCCTTTTGATTTCATTATTGCACAGTTCTTTTAGTGTCAGCCTGGGACTCAAAATCAGAGCACAAGCATGACAGCCAAAATACCATAAAACCAATGGTATAGCCAAGATACCACCAAAACATGGAGCTGAGCCAAATTGGCTCAAAAGATATCAAAAGGAAGAGGAAACTCACCTCTTCAAAAAAAAGCTGTTGCTGAGCATAAACCTTAAATTTCACCTCTCATCTAAAATCCAGAAGGACAGGCTTAAACCCATCAAATGGGTACTCGAAATGAAGCTCTAAGCCAGGGCTATCCAATGGTACCAGCAAAACTGAGCTAGCACCAATATTACTGGAGTTATGGTCAATTTCAGGCCAAATAAGGGTGAACAAACCATTCACCTCTCAATTAACTTCTGCAGTTTAAGTGTGAGATACTTGAAGGGGGGTCTTTCTGCAATGAGCACAATCAGGGATATCTGATGGTGTCATCCATTTCCCCATAGCTCAACTGGAACAAAAGTTATGGCACAAATAAGCTCAATAAAGCTATTTGCCTATACCACGCAAATGTACAAAAATCTTGTACATGGGATAAATTGGCCATATTTAATGATACCCATATCAAATGAGGTACCATTGTGTAGAGAACATACAGGGATACACACTGAAACATCTTTGAGGTTGATATCTCAAGAATTGACAAAGTTATGGCTGTTTTAAGGTCAAAGCCCCACCTGCTGTCATATACAGCCTTACCATGGGATAATATCCCATAAACATGAAGCTGAGGTGTCAAATAGACAAAGAAGATTGTTTTTACTTCAATACCTCATATTTCAGTCAAGACTGGGATCCCATACAGATTCTGTACAGCATTCTAGGCATCATACACGTCAGAATCAGGCTGTGAGGTCCCCAGATGAAAATTTTCACCCTGTATTGGTGAAAAATGCCAAGATGTTGTTTGAAAACCACATCTGTGCCCAATACAGGCTATACAGGCTGTTTGCAAACCACAAGCCAGTACTAGAGGGTGAAAAAATGTTCACTTCCTCTACGTGGAAAGGTCTAGTACCCTTTCCACCTCATTTCAGGATAAAAAGCAGGCTTTTCACAGCCAGAATTGTTTCCTCATCCTGCTCTTGAATATCCTATGTAGTAAACTTTCCAAAACAGCTTTACTCTTGGGTAATAATTAGGGTATAATTATAATTTTAGTCATTGTAGTACTTATTATAGTAATCCAACTGGTAAGACTGCATCCAGGGTTCTCAATAGCACTCACCACCACTATTTTCCAATAGTAGAACCCTTTTATTATATTATAAACCCTTATATTATTAAAATAATCTTCTTTTAAAAATATTTTCACGTGTCACAGTCATAGTTGTAGTTGTAAATAGCCTAATTACTGCTTCAACATAGACTCCAGCTGGCATTTTGGGCGCCTGGACGTATTTTTAACCTGTTTGACCCTTATAAGTGAGTTTTTCTCTTATTTCTCACTTTCTGATATTTGTTTTATTCTTTTTAGGCGTAAATCTTTCTTAAAAAATATATATATTATATATATTTATCTTTTGTTACATATACCACCTTCCTTTACTCATATTTTAAGAGTACCTGTCATGTGGCTAATAACCACAAGACCCTTATTTTTGGCGTGTTTTACATATAAAAGCACTTTAGCCATCAATACAGTCTTATTTTTTTATTAAAATAAGACACCTCATACTGATAAACCAACAGTTGAGGCCTGCTTGGACACATTGTTAACTCAATTGTCCTGTTATACACCACTTTTTGATGGTTTACACTTGCTAATTACAAGTTATTCTGTGAGATATTGGCATACAAACAGTATACCAAATATCAGTAAGCTGTATTTCCAACGTGGAATTGTTAATTCAATCACAGAGTCATTATACAAGGGCACACTGTAATAATATATAAGCCCAGAGGCCATTCCTAGACGTGCAAAACCAGCATTTCTTGAGAAGTCTTAACTGACATAAGCCCTCTTTGTCCTGTTTTGATTCAGTGAAAGATAACTTCATACCACTTGAAAGCCAGTCACATGCCAACACACCAGTGACACCGTCAGAACCAGAGGGCAGCAAAGGCAAAGGGAAGAGGCACAGTGAAGGCCTGATAACAGAAAAAAAGTGGACACCCATTGCCACTCAGAAGAGTAGAAAACCACAAAATTCTGCATCAATACAAGTTAAAGCAACCTTGATAACTTGTACAGGGAAAACTACTATAATTAACCCAGTTGTAACCTCTAAAGGTTACTTTCCCAAAGCAGCAGACAACAAATTTGTACAAGGCACAGTCAAAGGTAAATACCCTAAGAACATAAAGTTTTTGACTGCTTGAAAACACTAACATGTCACCTGTACACCTCAGAGATCTTGGATTCCAAAGGAACCAACCAGTGGACAGAGAAGGTTTGTCCAGAACCAGAAGACCTGAAAGAGGACACCTTAGACACAGTAGTGGATGGCAAAACAATGAGGGAGATCATTTCAACCCTGCCATTCACACTCCAATTCAATGGAGACCTCAAACCAGAGGACTGGAACAACATGGATCAAGTTCTTCACCTCCACCAACTCCCCAAGGACTTATTCCAATGGAGCATGGACAACAAGAGGTTCAACCTGTCAAGTCACTGGGCAGAACTTGGAGCAAGTTTCCAGAAGATCTGTCTCAGAGAGATAGACTTCAAAGACCTGATGGTAATCACCAAAGGTTGGAATCCTACCAGGCAGTTCAGACTCCTGGAGGCAAGGGCACAGAGGATAAGGGAGAATCAAGCCACTATCCAAGCTATAGAAGAACAGTTAACCCAGACAGGGCCTACTCAGATTCCTTCAAAATCACAAGGAGTAGGCCAAATCAGCTCTGCAGTGGCTTCACAACACTCAGAAACCAGCAGATCAGTGGCCAAGAGTCACCATTCTTCACAATTCCAGGAAGTTTCCAGGCAAAGACAAGGAAACAAGGGCAAGAACAAAACCTCCTTCAACCAGAGGAGGAAAGAGTCAGACACTATGATTCAGAATCTGTTGGATTTGGTAAAAGAAGTGCACAAGAACCAGAAGTAGTTGTAAACCACTCTAGAATCAGTAGTCCTAGTAATAGAAACATTATCCCCACTCAGACTGAACATAACATTTTCACATCTGAGAGTAAGATCAACAGTGATACACTGTGGTTACAAATGTCCCAATATGCTGAAAAATTGGCAAATAAGTTTGCAGAAATTGAAGCTGGCCAAGAGAGGATGAGAAAAACTCAAGCCTCCTTGGAACAGATAGTTAAGTATCTTCAAGAGGGATATGCTCAACTGAGCAAAGCCTCTGAATGAACTAACAAAAGACTGAATCTAGTCTTTGAAGAACAACACCACAGCAAAAGGGACAGGGATTGTCTGGACCAAGACATAAACAAATTTTTTGATGTCTACCTGTCACAGCCAAGGAGGCAGGGGCATTACCAATCATATTCTACAATCATTACTTCATTGATACCCCTCAAAACCCAATCAGCAAGGGGGTTTCATTCTACAGTCTCCAAATACAGTTCCAGACCTCAATACAGTTTTCATACAGGCAAGACCCAAATACAGGATTCACCAAATACAGTCCTGTAATCAATACAGGCGCAAATACCTGTATTGACTGTATAACCTGTATTGGATTCACCAATACAGGATTCAATCCCACATCCAACTTCTTCCAGCATACAGACAAGTATCTCAACACTCAAACTCCAAGGCTGGCATTTCTCACATATACCAGCCCCTCTTCACCCACCTGGGGGTTTTTCCCCCAGTTAATTAAAATAGTTGATTTATTATTTAATATTATTTTATTCTCACTTTTGGAATATTATTTTATTACTTATTAAGTTAGTCTTAGCCTCTGTCACAGGGGCTCTTGGACAGAATACAAGAGTGGCCTGGCACTCAGCAATCAGGGAACTCACTTGGAAGACTCCAAAAGGATAAAGAATAAAAATAATAAGAATGAATTCCTCTAAAAGATATGCAGGTACAAGATGAGATGCAAAAGAGGAAAGGGAAGCCAAATGGCCAAAGAGCCAACCAAGTAAGTCCTTAATCACTGTTTCAACCTGCCAAAAATGAATAATGGAATTAGTAAGGATATGACCACCAAATATCCATTGACAGGCAAAGAAAGAGAAAGAGAAAGGTGCTAAATGACTGACTTAATAATATCAGTATTTGCTTAACTAAAGTGAAAAGAAAATAGAGATAAAATAAAATCAAAATATATTAATTAACTGGGGAAAAACCCCCCAGGGTGGAAAGGGTAGCCGGTATATGTGAAAAGTTGGGAGCTTGAGTTCTTCAGGCTGAAAACTGATCTGTATTGATCCTTGAGGCTGTATTGATTGTTTTGGGAATTGATACAGCTGGCTAATATTGAAATTGAATTGGGTTGAATGAATTTCCCATGATTGAAAATGAAATACAGGTCTTGATGGATCCAGACTGTATTGAAATGAATATGGTTGCCAAGATGGAATGAGTGGAGCTTTGACACTTGACAACTTCTTTTTGGCACTGCCTCTTGAATACACTTGAGAATGAATTGACAGTATTCCCTTGGAAGGAATACTTGGAGTGAGAATAACCAATGACTGCTTGATGGCGTCATTGGTCTTTGAGGCTGAAACACTTGCTCTTGAGCCTTGATGATTCCTCTGAATGATTGGGTGCCTTGATGACGTGATGAGATGTTGGAATGTTGAAATGAACATTTGATATTGCCACCATTGAATTGCTGTTGAAAAATGATGCACAATGATATATAACATCATTTATGGCATATTGGTTGATTGGCAAGAAGATTACGTCCAAAGGTCTTGAGATGGAAAGGCAGAGGGAAAAGGATGGATGTAATGGCTTCAGAGCTTGGAATGGTGTTTCTGGGCCTTTTGGGGTTTTTGGCCACTTTTGGGTTCTGAGCCAAAAACTGGCCCAAAAGGCGGGAAAGTGTCTTTTGGACACTTTGCGTCAAAGTGCGCAAAAATGCGCAAAATGCGCAAAAGTGCGCAAAAGTGCGCAATTATGCGCAAATGCGCAAAGTGCGCAAAAAGTGGGCAAATGCGCAAAAGTGCGCAAAATGCGCAAAAAGTGCGCAAATGCGCAAAAAGTGCGCAAATGCGCAAAAGTGCGCAAAATGCGCAAAAATGCGCAAATGCGCAAAAATGCGCAAAATGCGCAAAAATGCGCAAATGCGCATTATGAGCCCAAATGGCCAAAAACAGCCATTTGGGCCATTTCCCCTGGTTTTGAGGGAAATGACCAGAAATACCCATTTGGCCATAAATTGCCGCTATGGGTGCTGGATTGAGGTGAAGGGCCATGAAGGCCCCAAAACACAAATGGCCATAAATGGTCCATGAGATGATGACGTGGCCATATTGGCCACTGGTGATGGATATGGCCAATTGGCCATAAAAGGGCTGTGGCTTGATATGCCATATGGGGATCCAAGGAAGTGAATTGCCATGGTTGTGACAGCCTCCCCTCACCTGTTCAGTAGAGTCCTGGTGGCCATATCCTTATTAATTCCTTTTCTCTTTTCTGAACAGGTTGAAACAGTGACTCAGGATTATTTGTGGTTGGCTCTTTATTATTGCTTTTGTTTTGTCTCTCTTATCTTTTATGCTTATTATTTTATGACTAGGAATTTATCCTCTTACTCCATTACTCTTATCATTTGAGTATTTTCTTCTGAGCCCTCCATAAGTAAGTCTGTTCACTGAGTGCCAGGCCCTCTTCATTTTAGAAGAGCCCCTGTGACATTATTTTAATTAACTCATAATTGCTTCTTTCTTTTCATTCATTTTATTCATTTCTCTCATTCTTCAATTATGATTTTTTCATGATTTTATGATTTTTTATGATTTTTATGATTTTTCTCTCTTATCAATTTTCATCTCATTCATTTTATTCAAATGAAAATTGATTCTCTTTCCCATTTCAAAAATTCTGCTGACCATTTCACTTTATTCTTTATCATTCTAATTTCTCTTTTGTCTGAATTCAGGTTTTTATCAGGTTATTTGAGTGGAATTATTTGGGTTAATTGATTCATTATTCAGGGATTTATTGATTTGGGGTATTAAGTGGTTTTGATTGAAATTTCTCAAGATTATTGATTGATTGATTGATTGTTCAAGAAATTGATTTCACCTCAAGATTTTGAATTGACCTGATTGATTTGATTTGATTTGATTTGATTGACTTGATTTGATTCTTCAAGATACCTGATTTATCCTCAAGTTTTGATTTGATTTATTGATTTGAATTTGATTCCTCAAGAAAATTGAATTGATTTTTGAAGATATTGATTGAATTCCTCAAGACTTAATTGATTTGATTTTGATTGACTTGATTTGACTTATTGATTGAAATTGATTATTCATAAGAATTTGACTTGTCATCTTCACTCTTCAAGATTTATTCATATTGATTCACTTCAAGACTGTTTATTGATTCTTCAAGATCATCAAGATTCTCATTTAATTTGATTTGGTCAAGCCTTATTTTTTTTATTCAAAGTATCATCAAGTTTTTATTCATTCTTCTTTCATAATGCCAGTTCAGCATAGTCCCCCAGCCAAGAATACAAGATCCCAGAGACATCAAGCTGTTCTCACTCCTACACCAAGGGCTCCTCTTGACCGCACACCATCAGTTCATCAACTGAGTGCAAATCTGGACAGAGGACCACCAATGGAAGGAGCAGCACCCTCCAGAAGAGGAGGTGTGAAGTCTAGAAGATCAAGATCATTCTCTGGACTATTGGGTGGTTATCCTGGTGTTTCTCAAGGGCCTAGAAGTAGATTGGGGGAAGCTGAAGATGAGGAGGGGGAGGAGTCTGTGGAAGAAGAAGAATCTGAGGAGACTGAAGTGGCAGCTGCCTTGGCAGGTGCTACTGAAGCTCCTGAGACTCCAAATCTAGCCCTTTCTAATCAACCTTCTGTCTCTCAAGCTGAACCAAATTTCCTCAAGATGATGGAGCAAATGACTCAGTTTATGGGACAGCTCACTCAAGCAGTTGCCCCAAGGGACACTTCAAAAGTCCCTGCATTCAAGACTCCATCAATGAAGGCACCTGATTCTTTTGATGGTACTAAAGCTCATAAATTGAGAGGATTCATTCAATCCTGTCAATTAATCTTTCATAATGACCCAGCAAACTTCTTCTCTGACAGGAAGAAGGTGCTTTACTCAACTTCTTTTCTTACTGGTAGAGCTGGCAAATGGATTGAACCTTACCTCTCAAATATCTCCAATGAAGACCCATCTTATCTCCTCAATAACTGGCAGTTGTTTGAAACCCAGTTATTCACTCTGTTTGGTGATCCCAATGAAGTCAGAAAAGCTGAACAAGAGTTGGACAATTTGAGGATGAGGGAAAGTGGTCAAGTTTCCTTGTACATAGCTGATTTCAGAAGTTTAATGTCAAGAATTGGAGACTGGGGGGAAAGGGCCTATATTCATGTGTATAGAAGAGGCTTGGCATCAAGATTGTTGGACCAATTGGCTTCTCACCCTGGAACTTTTGATAGTCTTCAAGAACTCATGGATATCACCTTGGAATTAGATACCAGGTACCATGAGAGGCAGAAGGAAAAGGGAAGTCATCAAGAGAAGAAGCCTCCAATCAGTGGATCCAACTCCTCCAAGCCTCCTCAAAGTTCATCATCAAAGAAGCCTTATCATAAGAAGAATAAGAAGGGGAAGAATTTTCAAGTGTCCAAAGACAAGCCTCATGCTGCTCTCCTCAATAAGGACAACAAATTAATTGGTTCTGAAAAGGAGAGGAGGATTAAAGAAGGCTTGTGCAATTATTGTGGTGGGAAGCACCCATTTGAAAAATGCTTCAAGAGGCCTGAAAATAGGCAAGGGTCCTCAAAAGGCTTCCCTAGCAAGCAGGGAAAAGCCTGAGTGGGAATCATGATGTGTTCAATGGTTCTCACTTATTTCCTTCAAGAGCACAATTGTGCACTCTGAATACTAGTGTCAAGAAATCTTTAAAATTTCTTATTTTTTCTTCAATCTCTGATATTTTTTATAGTATTCTCATTGATTCTGGTGCTACAAACTCTTTTATTGCAAAGAATTTTGTTCTCAAGTACTCATTGACCATGTCAGAGCTCCCTGAAAAGATTCCTCTTTTCATTCTGGATTCTAATGAATCCACTTCCCTGTTCATCACCCATTATACCAAGTGGGTTGTTGATTTACCTTCCTTCCCAAGCTTTGAATGGGATTTCTTTATCATAGATTCACCCAAGGGAGAAGACCTAATATTGGGCTATGATTTTCTTTACCATTTTAATCCCATTATTGATTGGAAAAATGGATTGATCACCTATGATTCTAGTCATAAGGATTCTAGTGGTATTATTTCTTCTACTAGTAATGACTTAGCCACTGCTGTCAACAATGTTGCTCTGTTTGGTGAACTTAAGATACCTTCCCTTCCTTCTTTGGTCCATATCCCTTCCATCATTCCCTCTCAGTCATTACTTCCATCAAGAGATGAAGTCTTCAAAGAGATAAAAGATGTTGGAGAAGATGTTGCTATATCTTCACTTCATCTCTTTCAAGGGGATATGGACCTTCCTCCTTTATCTTTTCATGCCTCCCTGGAGGAGCAGTGGGATGAAGAGGAAGAGCCAGAAGAGATTGAAACTGTGCTGAAGGTAGTCCCTCCTGTTTATCACAAATATTTGGATGTATTCTCCAAAGTGAAAGCAGAGAAACTTCCTCCACACCGTGCCTGTGATCATCATATCGAACTGGAGGGTCTTCTACCTCCAGTTGGTGTTATCTACTCTTTATCAAAGAATGAGTCAGAAACACTGCGGGCCTACATTTCAGAGAATGTAGAGAAAGGTTTCATCAGACCAAGCTCCTCCTCAACAGGAGCACCTGTCCTTTTTGTTAAGAAAAAGGATGGTGGTCTCCGTTTGTGTGTTGACTACCGCAAACTTAATGCTGTCACTAGGAAGAACAGGTATCCTGTTCCTCCAATGAATCAGCTTCTTACCGTCTTTAACGGTGCTACTATCTTCTCCAAGATAGATCTGCGTGGTGCTTATAATCTCCTGAGAATTAAAGAGGGGGATGAGCATTTAACTGCCTTTAGAACCAAATATGGCAGTTATGAGTATTTGGTTATGCCATTTGGCTTAACCAATGCTCCAGCTTCATTCCAAAATCTTGTGAATGATATCTTTGCAGATTATTTGGATATTTTTGTTGTAGTGTACTTAGTTGATATTATGGTCTTCTCTAACTCTTTGGATGAACATGTTAAACATGTGGCCTCTGTTCTCCAAAGACTGAGAGACAATAATTTGTTTGCTAAAGCCTCCAAGTGTGTATTCCATGCCTCAAGTGTGGAATACTTGGGCTATGTTGTTTCAAGTGATGGCCTCAAGATGGATTCTTCAAAAGTTCAACAAATCCTCAATTGGCCTCAGCCCAAGAACATCAAGGCCCTCCAATCTTTTCTTGGCTTTGCCAACTTTTATCGTCGTTTCATTAAAAATTATTCCAAAAAAATCTCTTCCCTCACTTCCCTTCTCAAAAAAGATTCTCCCTTCATCTTCAATGAGGAAGCTCTTAGCCAGTTTCAGATACTCAAAGAAGCTTTCACCACTGCTCCTATCCTCTCTCACTTTAATCCTTCTCTCCCAACTATTGTGGAGACTGATGCCTCTGATTATGCCTTGGGTGCTGTACTGAGTCAGGTGAATGACTCAGGAAAGCATCCCATTGCATTTGATAGTCGCAAGCTCTTACCAGCTGAACTCAACTATGAAATTCATGACAAGGAACTCCTTGGCATAGTTTGGGCTCTCAAGCGCTGGAGAGCCTTTCTCCTTTCTCTTTCTGATTCCTTTGAGGTCTTGACAGACCATTGTTCTCTCCAATATTTTATGTCCTCTAAAGTCCTTACTCGTCGTCAAGCCCGTTGGGCTGAATTTTTGTCTGAATTTCACTTTGTTATCACTTACCGCCCAGGCAGGCTGGCCACTTTACCAGATGCCTTGTCACGTCGGGACGACGTGTACCCAGAGAGGGGGGTGGATTTCATCAGCAAGAATCCTCAAAACTTTCATCAAGTTCTCAAGCAGAATGAAATTCAAGAGTCAAGATTCTTTTCCATAAAAGTTGAAATGTTTTCAGATTTAGTTGATCAGATCCAAAGACAAGTATGGCAAGACAAAGACTATAAGGAGATCCTCAAGAAATTAGCAAGAGGAGAATCAGTCCCAGACTATTCTCTTGAACCTCAAGCAAATTTGTTATTGTTCAAAGATAGAGTAGTTATTCCAAGCAATCATGAAGTTCAATTGGATATTCTTCAAAGGCGTCATGATTCACCATTGGCTGGCCATCCTGGCCAAGAGAAGACCCTCAAGCTCATCAAGAGGGATTTTTATTGGGCTGGCATGAATCAAATCATCAAGGACTATGTGTCCTCATGTCAGCAATGTTCAAGAAACAAGAACATCCACCATAAGAAGTTTGGATTACTCAAGCCTTTTCAAATTCCATCTGGTCCTTGGAATTCTTTATCAATGGACTTTATCACTCAATTGCCCTTGTCAAGCAACTTTGATTCCATTTTAGTAGTTGTAGACAGATTTTCAAAAATGGCAATATTTATTCCAACTTATTCAACAATCACTGCTTTGGACTTAGCTCAAATATTCATTAATCATGTCTTTTCCAAACATGGTCTTCCAATCAGTATTGTTAGTGATAGAGGTTCTTTATTTGTTTCATCATTCTGGACCCAGTTATGTCAGCAGCTCAAGATATCAAGAGATCTTTCAACTGCATTTCACCCTGAAACAGATGGACAGACAGAGAGGGTAAATCAGATTCTAGAACAGTATCTCCGGATGTATGTCAGTTACCATCAAGATGACTGGCACACATGGCTCCCTCTGGCTGAATTTGCCTATAATAATGCAGAACATTCATCCACAAAGCAATCACCTTTTTTCACCATTTATGGAAGAAATCCCAGCTTTGACTCAATCCATGTTTCTCAAGATTCACCTGCTGGAAAGTTATCAACAAAACTCCAATCAGTACAGCAAGTTGTCAAAGAAGAATTAGAGTCAGCAATAAGAAGATTCAAGAAGTATGCAGATAGAAATAGAGCAATTCCACCTGATTTCCAACCTGGGGACAAAGTATGGCTAGCTTCCAAGAACATCAAGACAACAAGACCCACCAAGAAACTTTCAGAAAGATGGTTGGGACCCTTTGAAGTTCTCAAGAAAATTGGCAGCCATGCATATCACCTCAAGTTGCCTCAACAATGGAAGTCAGTTCACCCTGTTTTCCATGTGTCCTTGTTAGAACCAGTGAAGCAATCAACTATCCCAAATCGACACCAATTGCCACCACCTCCAGTAATAGTGGAAGAGCAAGAAGAATGGGAAGTGGCTCAGGTTCTGGACTCAAAACTCAAGAGAGGTTCATTATGGTATTTAGTGGAGTGGAAAGGATTCAATGAAGACCCAGAAAGAACAACTTGGGAACCAGCTTCCAACCTTACCAACTCCCCAGACCTTGTCAAGGACTTTCACACTTTGTATCCAGACAAGCCTGGCCCAAATGCCTCAAGAGTTTGATTTATGGTGCTTGGTGGGGATTGGAGTTTATGAAAGTAAGTTCCTCTCCTGGCATGCACCTTTAAGGGGGTATTCTACCCAAATTTGTTGTAAGCATCACCTTGGCCACTTTGTGAGCACTTGTCAATTTTTTGGACAGGTTCAGAAGGCCTTGCAACATAATACCCTCAAGATTTGGACCTTTCATCAAGATTTGGCCCAATCTTTTCCTTTATTTTCTCTTCTTTCTTTAATCATGCCATAAATTATCTTTCAAGACATTCATTATCAAATTCATCTTATGGCATATTTCAATTTTCATTTATGGTGCTTGGTGGGGAGTGGAAGTTATGAAAGTAAGTTCCATCTCCTGGTATGCATCCCTGAGGGGTCTAATTCTTGTAAAACATTACCTTGGCCACGCTGTGAGCATCAAATGCTTGGTTTTATCTTTCAGAACATTTTGGCCAAAATCAAGAAACTCACCACAAGAAGGACAACCCTCAGGAACTTCTTATTTCTTTCTTTACTCTCTTTTTCTCTCAATTCTTTTTCATTTTTATTTTTTATTTTATTTCTTTTACTTGTATGATTTATTTTTCATTTCTTGTTTCAAAAGCAGCAATCATAACTCCCATATCTTGTTTGGGGAGTCAATTTATGTAATAATCAAGAGCAAACACTAGTAATGGTAAAGACCAGCTACAGATAATCCTAATCAAAATTTCTTCAAGGCTTCTCTAAACTTAGCAACCATGGCATCTTCATAAGCAACTGCCTCCCTGGCCAAAGCAGCAGTGGGCTCCCCTGGAATAGCACTCTTCATAGCCTTATCAACAAACACCTCAGTCAAAGCATCAACTTCAGCAAATAGATTGGTGACCACCTTCTTGTTCACCCTTTTCTGATCAGTGAAGTTGCCAGTAATATTCCAGCGGCGACGGTTTTCAAAGATTGATTCAGGCTCTGGAGACATTGGGTCTCTAGAAGTGCTGGCCACTGGTGGTTGGATATTGGTAGAGGTGGAGGCAAGTGTGGAGGGCCTGGTTGGGGATCTAATTGGAAGCTGAGGTGGTTGGGGGGACCTGATCACTTCATTATGGGTGGCACTGGCTTGGACTGGGGATTGTGAGGTGGATTGGATTCTTCTTTTCTGGATTGGGGTAGTCATTTCAAGCTCTTCTCCATCAATCTCATCACTGCCTTCAGCATCAGTATCATTTTCATCTTGAACCACCAAATTTCTCTTCAATTTTCCAAGTCTTCCATCCTTTCTGGTAACCAAAATGGGAACCTCTGGGGCCACTCCAATGGGATTTCCTTGGGGGTGAATTGATCCTCCAATGGCTGCCCAGGAACCACTGGTATTATTCCATTGTTGGACACCTCTCATTCTAGATCCAGTCACTGAAGAGAAGAAAATAAAACATAGAAGTCAGTAACCCATCAATTTTATGGCCAATCAACTCACAATTGGAGTGACCAGAGGTGGCATCAGAGGTGGGAGGTTCATCAACAGGAGCTTCCAATCCAAATCTTCCACCCTTCTTGATGCTGCTCCATAATCTTCTGGCATCTTCAGGAAAGCTATAGTGGGCTTGAGAACAATTTCTTTTTCCAAGATTGCAAAATTGACACCTGGTGGACCTAGCAGTAGCAGATTCCACACAAGGAATCCCTTTCCTCTTACAATTGGTGCAGGGTGGTTCAATAACTCTGACAGATTTAAAACCATTATAGGTTTTATTGATGTCCCAAATCTCTGTAGGGGCCATACTCTCTTCAGAAAGCTCCCTCAAGTTATCAAAAACACCAGGACCATAAAGTACAGAAGGTGGGGAATCAGAGTGATTGGAATCACAAAGGGAAGTCAGCCTTGAACTCATCTTCAAGTCAAAATTTCAAATTCAAGACCAAGAGAGTTATGGGCAATTGCAAGTCAGCAAGGCAGTTATGGCAATTGACCAGTCAAGGAGGGGATAAGAAGGAAGACATTCAAGAAGAAATCAAGATTAAAAGAAGAAAAACTGCTTCAAATGGCCCAATTGGCCAATTTCATGGATTTATGCACTTTGGCACAAATGGCCACATCAGACCTCAAAACTTCAAAATAGCTCATTTTTTATCATTTTCCATCAAAATATGCTTAATTAGGCATATTGGAAAATTTGCGCATTTTTCGCAATTTTGCGCATTTTGCGCATTTTTGCGCATTTGCGCACTTTTGCGCAAATTTGCGCACTTTGCGCACTTTTGCGCAAATTTGCGCACTTTTGCGCAAATTTGCGCACTTTGCGCATTTGCGCACTTTTTGCGCACTTTTGCGCAAAAGGCCCTTTATCTTGTCAAAAGTCTTCAAAAGGCCTTTTTGGCCCATTTCATCATGATTGCGCATTTTTGCGCATTTTGCGCAATTTTGCGCATTTTGCGCAATTTTGCGCATTTTGCGCAATTTTGCGCATTTTGCGCAAAAATGCGCAAAATGGCCAGGTTACTCTATAAGGCCAATTTTTCATCAAAATCAAGTTTTTTTCAATTTTTTCAATATTATATGCCATTATGGCATATATGCGCATTTGCGCACTTTGTGCATTTTTTGCGCATTTTGCGCAAAAATGCGCAAAATGGCCAGGACACTCTATAAGGCCAATTTTTCATCAAAAATCAAGTTTTTCAAGTTTTTTCAATATTATATGCCATTATGGCATATATGCGCATTTGCGCACTTTGCGCAAATTTTGCACACTTTGCGCATTTCGCGCATTTTTGCGCAAATTGGCTAAAAACCCCCTTTTAAACACCAAATCAAGGATTTTGGCCAGGACCTCTGAAATGGTCCATAACCTCAAGTATTGGCCACCTTATGCCAACACTCTCAAGATGAAAATTATGATGATATCAGGTGTTCTTGGGACATAAACCCAGGTCACCCACTTTTCAAAAGCCATGAGGACTCAAGAAAAGTTTTGGTGAAGACACTCAAGACAAGAATGAAGAAATTTTAAGAAGAATGGAATTGTTTTGAAGTACAAGAGGGAATTCAGAATCAAGATCAAGGGGAAAATACCTACAAGTTATCAAGTGAAGGTTGTTTGAGTATTGTTGAAGAAGAAGGTTTAATGGGATAAATTTAAGGAATTGGGGGAAAGAACTGTATGGATTGTTTCAAGCTCATCAAGACTCACTGTACTTATGGTGCTCAGAGCTCACCATTTTCAAGAGGGGGATAATGTCACAGCCAAGGAGGCAGGGGCATTACCAATCATATTCTACAATCATTACTTCATTGATACCCCGCAAAACCCAATCAGCAAGGGGGTTTCATTCTACAGTCTCCAAATACAGTTCCAGACCTCAATACAGTTTTCATACAGGCAAGACCCAAATACAGGATTCACCAAATACAGTCCTGTAATCAATACAGGCGCAAATACCTGTATTGACTGTATAACCTGTATTGGATTCACCAATACAGGATTCAATCCCACATCCAACTTCTTCCAGCATACAGACAAGTATCTCAACACTCAAACTCCAAGGCTGGCATTTCTCACATATACCAGCCCCTCTTCACCCACCTGGGGGTTTTTCCCCCAGTTAATTAAAATAGTTGATTTATTATTTAATATTATTTTATTCTCACTTTTGGAATATTATTTTATTACTTATTAAGTTAGTCTTAGCCTCCCCTCACCTGTTCAGTAGAGTCCTGGTGGCCATATCCTTATTAATTCCTTTTCTCTTTTCTGAACAGGTTGAAACAGTGACTCAGGATTATTTGTGGTTGGCTCTTTATTATTGCTTTTGTTTTGTCTCTCTTATCTTTTATGCTTATTATTTTATGACTAGGAATTTATCCTCTTACTCCATTACTCTTATCATTTGAGTATTTTCTTCTGAGCCCTCCATAAGTAAGTCTGTTCACTGAGTGCCAGGCCCTCTTCATGTTAGAAGAGCCCCTGTGACACTACCATAACTTGAAGCCCCAACCACAAGGCCAAGTTATGGAGAATCCATATCAACCAGATGGCATCAAACCAGATGCCATGTTGATGAATAAGGCAAGATCTCCATCACAATACCAGGATGGAGATGGCATGTCTTATTCAGAGAAGGAAGCCTTGAAACAGCTTCCTGAGGCCTCAAGCTGGCTCATATTCTCTGGATAAGGAGAATATGATCATATGGAGCTCATAGATTATATTGATACACTCTTGATTGATGTACCAAGCATACCAGACTACTGGATCACTGCTAGATTGAATACTGCATTTATAGGTCATGCTAGTATATGGTACAATGAAATGAAAGAAATCCATGGCAGAAGAAACTGGCCACGGTGGAAGAGTCAAATCATCCAAAAGTAAAGTAATGGAACTTGGATATGGCAGAAGACCATGTCATTTGAAAATGACAAATACTCTGTGGACAAAGATCCATATGAGTGGTGTCTTAGACAGTCTAAAAGACTTAAAGCCATTGATCCTCAGATGGGCATCCAAATAAGGAATCAAAAACTTGTGACACAACTGCCGGGAGAACTAGAGCATGCAGTAAAATGCAGATGCAACCAAAATTGCACTCTAGATGACATTGCCAACACCTTGCAAGACATAAGGAAAAGGACCAATATAAGGAAATTCACCCCATATAAGAACAGTAGTTTCAAAGAGAAACAACCTTTCAGGGTAGAGTTTAAGGAAAAACCCAAACAAAGAGTGGCAGAAGTGGAAAAGAAGAGAAAGTCTTGTCACAATTGTGGTTTAACAGACCACTATGCCAACAACTGTCCAAAGGAAAAGAAAAAAGTCTATGCCATTGAGAAAGTCCCAGAAGAAGAATCTCCAACAGGGGACTCTGAATCAGACTCCATGGGTGATGCAATCAGAGAACCATCTGATGATGATCAAGACCCAAGAGAGGAATTTCTAGTGGAATACCAAGAAGAAACCCCACTAGAAATTCAGGACATACAGTTGGAAGCAGGCATGCCACAGGACACTGCTAAGAAAAACTTGTTCAAACACACACAAGATGCACAAACATTCCTGGTTACACCAACCAAAGGAATGGCATACATACATGGGACAGCGACAAAAATGACTGTTTGCATTGACAATGCTTAGCATCCACTGATAATTGATAGTGGAGCACACTGCTCCATAGTGGCCAGAAACTATCTGGATACCCACTTCCCAAACTGGGAAAAACAGCTTTTGCCCACCAAGGCAAAGAACTTTAAAAGTGCATCAGGGAAGATAACTTCCATCGGGACAATTATCAAAGAGATAATTATACCCCACAGGAAGGGTAATATCAGACTCAACCTAGAGTTTGTAGTGCTTAATGATGCCCACATCCAAGGATTTTCCTGGGAACAGATTACCAGAGGATGTATGGCATAGACATTTACACCAGTAAAAATAGGCACATCACCATTGATACTAACAAGGAAAAGAAATTTTCACTTGATATATACCAGATATATTCTCAAGATCCACTAGAAGAACTTCTGAAGGAATTCAGAGAGGGACAGTTCAGCACTACCCTCACCAGTAAACAGAAACTAAGTTTACTGAAGATGCTGAGAAAGAACATACCAGCATTTGCCATTGGTGAAGGGCCATTAGGCAATATCAAAGGCCATGATATAGAACTATATCTGGATGTGGAAAGGCCTTATCCACTCATGCTTAGGAGACCTCCTTATCCAGCAAGCCTGGAAACCAGGAAAGAAATTGAGAAACATATCAATGAACTCCTGGATATGGATGTCATCAGGAAGATTGGACATAATGAAATAGTGGAAATCACCACCCCTGTCCTAATCACCTGGCATGATGGCAAGTCTAGACTGTGTGGAGACTTCAGAGCTCTGAATAACTACAAAAAAGCAGACAGGTACCCTATACCCAGGATACCTCATGCCTTGGATGAACTGGCAAAAGCCAAATACATAACCAAAATGGATTGTATGAAAGGCTTTCACCAAAATGGAGTTAAACCAAACTCCATGAAATTACTCAGAATAATATGCCATATGGGCATTTATGAGTACACCAGGATGCCATTTGGCATTAAAAATGCACCAGCCCATTTCCAAAGAATGATGGACACAATTCTCCAAGAAGAAATACTGGAAGGCTTGATGGTGGTATATATTGATGGTATCATTATATACTCAGAGACATGGGAAGACCATGTGCAATACATAGACAGAGTACTAAGTAAATGCACACCCATAAACCTGAAAATTTCACTTAAGAAGTGCAATTTTGGCCAACAAGAGTTACTGGCTCTAGGACATAAAGTCTCAGTTCTTAGTCTGGCAATTGACCAAAATAAAGTAGCAGCAGCACTGCAAAAGCCAGTACCAAAGAGCATCAAAGAGATGCAATCTTTTCTTGGGCTTGCTAGCTACTATAGAAACCACATCAAACACTTTGCACACATACCTAGTAGTTTATACAAGTTATGTTCAAAAGATGTAGTTTTTGAAATAACCAAGGAAAGGAGGGATGCATATGAGAGGATAAACTATGAACTCACAAATGCACCTGTGCTCATCTTACCTGACTTTGAACTACCATTAAAGTTATATATAGATGCAGCATGCAGTAAAGGCCTGGGAGCAGCCTTTCACCAAAGACAAATTGTGGATGGTGAACCAAGAGAAGGAGTAATTTGCTACATCTCAAGGCAGCTGAAAGATTCAGAAGCCAGGTATGGGCCACCCCGACTGAATGTCTATATCTATTCTGGGCTCTAGAAAAACTCCATCATTATTTGGAGGGTGCAGCCTTTGAAGTCTACACAGACTGCACAGCCTTGAAGTCTTTATTGAACATGAAGACTTCAAATAGACACATGATGAGATGGCAAATAGCCATCCAGGAGTATAGAGGGAAGATGACCATCATATACAAGGAGGGTAAACGCCATACCAATGCAGATGGCCTTAGCAGATGGCCACTGGACAATGTCAAGAGAAATCCAGCTTATGACCCTGAAGTTTCAGCCAAGATCCCTATCCATTTTATGGAAGTGGATAGGAGGAAGGACTTCAGATTTTCTGAATGGGCACCAGAGAGTGGTACCCTTGACAGTGGAAACACTGATTCAGAGGGAACAGAAACTCCCATACTGGGAATAAGTTCCTCAGAACTACACAATGAATTCTTTAGTGCAGTACTGAAGTCTTATGCCAAACACAAATAGTGTGGCATATTACTACAACTCCTTCAACAAAAGTACAGGAGTCCAGAACTGGAATCCAAGCTGGAAGAACCCTGGTTGAGGGCCTATAAGGATAACAAGTTCTTCCTTATAGATGGCCTGCTCTACCACAAAGAGAAACACACAAGTGCACTCACAGTGGTAGACAGAGACCACATCTCTCTGATCCTGCAGGAATGCCATGACTGCCCCTATATGGGACACATGAGTGAAGACAGGACCAAAGAGAGGGTAGCAAGCACAGCTTGGTGGCCCAAGTGGGAACAAGAGTTGGGAGAATACATCAACACTTGTGAAAGATACCAAAAGGCAAATAGGAAACATGGGAAAAAGTATGGGTTGCTTCAACACATAGAAGAACCCAAACACCCATGGGAAACCATCAACATGGACTGGGTTACAGGACTTGTCCCAGGAGGAAAAGAAAACTACAATGCCTGCTTGATCATAGTTGATAGGTTCAGCAAGAGCATGAGGTGTCTACCATGCCACAAAGAGGACACAGCCATGGATACTGCCCTGTTATTTTGGAATAACATCATATCTACCTGTGGAGTCCCTAAAATCATCATTAGTGATAGGGACCCAAAATTCACATCTGAATTTCGGACCAACTTGTATGACATTCTTGGCACCAAGCTTGCTTTTTTTCCACAGCTTACACTCCACAAACAGATGGCCTAGCTGAGAGGATGATCCAGACTATGGAGGACATCCTTAGAAGGTTCTGTGCCTATGGCATGGAATACAAGGACCATGAAGGATACACCCATGACTGGGTTACCCTTCTACCAGCTGTCCAACTGGCTTATAATACAAGTCAGCACTCTACTACAGGAAAAACACCTGCACTGGTCGAGAAAGGGTGGAATACCTTGTTACCTGTGGATTTTTTGAAGAAGAATCTTCCGACCATCCACCCCACAGCCAAAAACTTTCATGATATGTTAAAGAAAGCTTGTGAAACGCTTCCGAATGCATAGCTGAGGCAAAAGAATATAATAAGCAGAGGTGGGACAAGACACACATGGAACCTGACTTTAAGGAAGGGGACCAGGTGCTAGTGTCTACACTGAACTTTAATAATCTTAAAGCACCTAAGAGGATGAGGGACTCATTTATACCGCCTTTCACTATCATTAGGTTGATAGGAAAGAATGCAGTGGAGGTCAAACTTACAGAGGAATTTTCCAGTAAGCACCCAGTCTTCCCAGTAAGTTTGGTCAAAACATACTGCCAAACAGAGGAGGATAAATTCTCCTCCAGCAAGAAGAACCCCACACCACCTGATATAGTGGAAGTGGAGGACTCCCCAGGATCTGTGAGTAAGATCATCAGGGCCAGGAAGATCAGACTTAATGGAAAGGATAAGAGACAATACTTAGTCAGATTCAAGCACCAAACAGCTGATAAAGACAAATGGTTGGCAGAGGATGCCATACCAGATGGGAACCTTCATCTAAGGAGATTCAGGGCCTCTAGGAGGACTGAACAGTCTCATCAATGATGAGCCTTTTTTGAGGGAGGTTATGTCAGGCTGTGACTCAAAACCAGAGCACAAGCATGACAGCCAAAATACCATAAAACCAACAGTATAGCCAAGATACCAACAAAACATGGAGTTGAGCCAAATTGGCTCAAAAGGTATTAAATGAAAGAGGAAACTCACCTTCTCCTGAAAAAATATGTCCCATCACCATAGGACAAGAAATAACAAAGTTATTCCTGCTCAAAGTTGTTGCTGAGCATAAACCTTAAATTTCACCTCTCATCTAAAATCCAGAAAGAGAGGCTTGACCCCATCAAATGGGTATTCAGAATGAAGCTCTAAGCCAGGGCTATCCAATGGTATCAGCCAAATTTAGCTGGCACCAATATTACTGGAGCTATGGTCAATGTCAGGCCAAATAAGGGTGAACAAACCATTCACCTCTCATCTAACTTCTACAGTTTTAGTGTGGGATACTTGAAGGGGGTCTTTTTGGAAATAGCACAATCAGGGAAATCTGATGATGTCATCTACTTCCCCATATCTCAACTACAGCAGAAGTTATGGGGCAAACAAGCTCAATACAGCTTTTGGCCTAAAACACGCAAATGTACAAAAATCTTGTACATGGGATAACTTTGCCATATTTAATGATACCCATATCAAATGAGGAACCATTTCGTAGAGCACATACAGGGCTACACACTGAACCATCTTTGAGGTTGATATCTCAAGAATTGACAAAGGCATGGTTGTTATAAGGTCAAAGTCCCACCTGCTGTCATATACAGCCTTACCATGGGATAATATCCCATAAACATGAATATAATATGTCAAATAGGCAAAAAAGCTTGTTTTTACTACAAAAACACACATACAGATTCTGTACAGCATTCTACACATCATACACGTCAGAATCAGGCTGTGAGGTCCCCAGATGAAAATTTTCACCCTGTATTGGTAAAAAATGCCCAGATGTGGTTTCAAAACCACATCTGAGCCCAAAACAGGCTATACAGGCTGTTTGCAAACCACAAGCCACAACTAGAGGGTGAAAAAATCTTCACTTTCTTTGCGTGGAAAGGACTAGTACCCTTTCCACCTCATTTCAGGATAAAAAGGAGGCTTTTCACAGCCAGAATTGTTTCCTCATCCTGCTCTTGAATATCCTATGTAGTAAACTGTCCAAAAAAGTTTTACTCTTGGGTAATAATCAGGGTATAATTATAATTTTAATTATTGTAGTACTTATTATAGTAATCCAACTGGTAAGACTGCATCCAGGGTTCTCAATAGCGCTCACCACCACTATTTTCCAATAGTATAACCCTTTTATTATATTATAAACTGTTATATTATTAAAATAATCTTATTTAAAAAATATTTTCACATGTCACAGTCATAGTTCTAGTTGTAAATAGCCTAATTACTGCTTCAACATAGACTCCAGCTGACATTTAGAGGTAATCCTGTAACTCTAGTTTTTTGAATTCATAATATTTGAGCTTGACCTCATTTCATGGATTAAGGTATTTTGAATCATTAAATACTGTGATCAACTAGTTTCATCTCTTATTCAACTGTTAAACTGAAAATAAGCTTGAAGTGAAAGATCAAAAATAATCATTTTTCAGCCTTAACATTCAGCTTTGATAACCTTGACATTTTTCATTAAATCCTAATGCAGAGAGTGGATTCTCATACCTTACACTATTATTAATCAATCTCAAAAAGGATTTTATTAAATAATTAAAATCTATTCATGCTGATTTTTATTATAATTCATATTTCCTGTAAAAATTTGCTATTTCAGAATTGAAACCATGATTCAATTCCTCACTTATGAGCTAGTAGGATGTACCTATTAATTCCTTTCCAAGTTTGGACCATTTTCACTTTTAAGTGGTTGACTCATATTTCCATTTTGACCAGTTTATGTATATCATTATTAATGTTGCTTATAGCTTACCAACTAAATTTTATACATTTTTTAACAGTTATTTTGTGGTACCTTTGATCTTGGAGCAAGTCTTTATCATGAGTATTTCAAAGGATATGAGCCAAAAACAATGAATACAAGCCATAATTTTAAGATTTAATATATCCAGGTTTCTCAGTGACCATTTTTCTTAAAGATATGAAAAAGAACAGTAATATAAGTATTTTCCAATACAAAGTCCAATGGTGGAATTTATTTCACATTATTATTTATTGGTTTCTGAGATACTGTGAAATTTATCCCTTTTTATGAAATTTTTGCTGATTTCAATTCTTTTTTAAATCAGAATTTTAACTCTTATTATTACAATAAATCTTTTAGTAATTTTTGTGATCTTTTTGGATATCTGGTCATATCTCAAAGGCTCACATTTCCTACCACAATGTGATGTAGTTAATTAGTGTATAATCTACCTTCCTACCTCTTCAATATATGTTTTTAGTTGTGAATATCGATATTTATTGACTTTTTAGTTCTTAAGGCCATCTTTCATGTCTGAAACTTTCAAACAAATTGTAAACATTATCAATATCTTTCTAAATAATAAATAAATCTACTTTATTTGGGTTTCTATGCCTAACAAGGCATTTATCTCATTTTTTTGTTGTCCTCCTCTCTTTAAGGACTTTAACAATTTTCTTCTCTTCTCCTTCTAGAGGTCCAGATTCAATGAGTGGCATATTTGTGAGGGAAATAATTCCTTATCACTTGAACTTGAAAGCTTTACTACATTTTCATGGAAATGTTGTGTGTTCATTCATTAAGTAACCTTGTAGCTCTCATTGTGCAGCTCCAGGGCCATGTAGTAAATTGATCATAATAGGTCCTTAAATGGAGTCTGACAATTCTTTTTGTCCTTTAATGTTTTTAAAATTCAATTTTGATACTAAGACCAGATCTTGTATTTTGAAATCAGGTGTCTTATGATTTTTGTCACATTTTTCTTTTGCACATTTAAAAGCATCTTTCATGAATATATTTTCATGATGTCTTGATTTATCAAGAATTATTTGAAAGCTTCTTTCTGTTGGGTGTATATAAACTGATTTATTTTTAAGGGTTTCATAAGGTAGTATTTGGTTCCAATTTCTTTCCAACAATGCAGGCGTTTTATCAGTTGATGAATGGATTGATGTCTTATATTCCACCAGCTCCAGAGCTGGTATCAGAGTACACCAATCATGGGTCAAACCTGAATAGTATTTCTATTATAGGCCATAAGAAAATTGTCCTTTGATTATTTGTTTTATAGTTTGTATTGTTGGTTCTGCTAGTTAATAGGTTTTAGGGTGCTGGGATGTTGAGAATGATAATTTTGTGCCCAACAAGTTATGGATATTTTTCCATAAAGAGGAATGAATGTAGAATCTCTATAACTCATGATATTCTGCAATATGCCTGTGTGGGTAATTACCCTATTTCATATAATCATAGCTCCATCATAACTGTGTCATTTTGATGAAAGGTTAATGAAATTTGTGTTATACTGTGTGTGTAAGCTAACATTAGTCATGCATTAAAACTACTATTTACTCTTGGGGGTAGAGCTGTTAATGAATCAATATGAGCTATTTCCCATGAGGATATTGGTTCTTTGATTATTATAATCATTCCAAATTTCTTTTGTTTTTGCAATATTCTGCAACAGCCTTTCTTCAACTTGTGCAAAAAGAAAAAATATGAACTCTTTCTAGTTTCCTGTGATCTGAGAGATTTCCATAAACAAACCTATCATGGAATTCCTGTAGTATATTATTCATCAAATATTTACCTGTTAGAGTCATAAAACAAGTATTTTTAGTTGTATTATACAGAATTTCATCAAGGAGGTTGAACCTTCCTTCATCATAAGCTCTTTTCCATAATTCATATAGTTTGGAAAACAATTATTTTAATTTTCAGGATTTCATCAAGAGTTGGCATAAAATATGTCAATTATTATCCATCTTATACCTTCCTTTAACTTGTTTAAAGAATTTGGTACCAATCTCTGTAGCACATATTCCATGTATACTATTTTTTTGCTGTGGTACCCATGGTTGGGTCTTAGGTGTACTTTCCAGAGCCCATCTGCATTATTATGAATATTTCAAGATTTTTGTACTATAGTAATATTTCCTTTACAATATTTGATAAGAATTTGAAATGTCAGCATATGTCTATTAGGTTTCTTGATGTTTAATAATGATTTTAAAGCATTAAAAACAAATATGAAATCAAATACTGTTTTCTCTAGGTAGAAATGTAATATCTCTAAAGGGAACACTAAAAACAGAAATTCCATTTTATTTTCTCCATACCTAGCTCATTTTGGCTTCATTTGTTCGGAAATGAAGCAAATTTGTCAGTCAACAGGCTTGTCATTTATGATTTATGCTTGGTGTAGTTGTCAGGGTGACTTTATGATATAGTTTTGCAGTCCAAATAAAAAGCTATAAATCTGAGTGTGACACAAAAATAAAGATGATAAATTTATAACACAATGTTTTAAAAGCTTTTTACTGAAGGTCTTGGTGGTGGTAATTGCTACAGATAGGCTTCAGTGCAGTATTTACCTATAGTTTTACAACAATTACAAGTATAATTTTACCTGATCAACTCCAAGTGTACCGCTCCCTTAAGAAGCTGCACCACATTATGATACTAAGAACAAGATGATGATTTGGTGTTTTGTTGTGGAAAATCCGCCTTTTATCATGTTCTGGAGTGGTGAGAGGTAGCCTACCTCTGAACACAATTACATAGTGGAAATTATCACAAATTAAGGCTTTTTTGTGGTTTTACAAACTCAATACATACACTTGATGGGTGCAAATGTTGTTTTAGAACCACAAGTGTGCATTTTTGCCCTATAAGGGGTGAAGACTTTGACCAATGGAATTTAAACATGTGTTCTGATTCTTCTGACATGTCAGAATCTCTACACAAACTTCCTGTGAGACTCTTATTTGTCAGGTTTGGACAAATTAAAGAATAAACATCATTTAATTCAATTTATAAGATGTTAATTCAATTCTATTCACAGCTGTCCAACAAAAAGATCCAATACTGGCTAGTGTAAAATTACAAACTCAAAACCTTAATATCTTTTTCATCTTCAAGGATATAGAGGTTAAAAGAACCTCATTTCGTAGCACATCATGCACTTTACACAATGGTCACTCATTTTTAACAGATAGCCTTAAATATTGCAAAGCTATACCAATTCTAAATTCAATTTTAAATTTTTGGTTGCTTCATGAATCCTGTATTGAGCTTGGCTGCTCTTGTAAGATGCAGATATGAAACTTTAATAAAATATTGTGTACTTTTCCTTTCCTCAAAATTTGTATAAGGTAAAGTTTTTAGAAATTGTAAGAAATAGTATTTTTAAGAGAAAACATGCCAATTTTATTGTTTTTCAATTTTTAAGTATAAAACAATAATATAATGAAAATTTATTGTTTTACCAACAATAAGGATTTATCCAAAAATACTCTACAAGAGATATTTAAGGCTACAAAAGAAATGTCTTCAAGAGCAATTTCAATCAGAATTAATTGAGCAAAGAACTGCAAGCAATTAATTAGAGAAGAAATTCTTTAAAGGAATATTTAAAGATAAAATATGCCCAAAATTGACCAGAATGAATTTGGAAACAAAGTGACAAAGTTAACAGTGATGAAAGATGCTTTAGTTCACTTTTGGGGTGGTTCAGGAGTGAAAATGATTATAAGAGTTACAAACAATGATTATAATGATTTTTTCATTTGGTTAAAAGGTTCAAATTGGTATTGAAATGGTGGTTGGAATCTTTCATTGATTGGTTTAAAACTGCTTAAATTAATTGTAAAAGGAAAAGATTCTAACATGAAGAGAAAAGTGGGGCAAAGAAGACATTCTTTTATAGCTATCAATTTTCTTACTTCAAAAGTAAAATTTCCTCTTTTCAGTCGTGGAAAACACTCTGACAACAGAAAAGCCAATTATGGCATCATTGAACCCTGTTTTAGACCAAAAAGGGCTGGTTTGAGCCATTTTAGACCCTTAAATCAGCCATTACTATAGTAATACCTGGCCTAGAGCCTGAAAAACACGTCAGAATGAGTGTAACATCACAAATTGTTAAATTAAAATTAAAAACACTTTATAACAATAATATTGGAAATATCAAAGCTATATATTCAAATGTATACTATTTATATTTATAAGAGAATTATTACTGAATAACAATAGGGAAAAAAATAATAGAGAATAACCTACTCCAAAAATATAATATAATAATTTCCATTAAATATGTGCCAAAGAACTTAATTACAACCTATTTAAAATTTAGTTACAATAGAAAATAGAGAAAAGTCCAGTTTTTACTCTTTTTACATGGATTTATAGAATTTTAAGAGAATATACCAAATGACAATAAGCATAGGTTTAATCACATAAAGCATAGTTATTAATAAGATTTGATATTTTTTTTCTTCATAATATAAGATTTATAAAGAAGAGAATAGAGTTTTTTACATTTTTACTTAATACTATATTGCATTTGATTAATTTAAAGGGGAAAAAGAGGAATAAGGGGTCTTTGTACAGTAAGGAGTTCCCCTTCTGGCTACTAGTTACCTTCCATAAGACATTTACTAATTGTATCCATGGGAATGTATCAATATTTGGAGCTTTACTGATGATTACATCACTATTGAAACTTTTCATCTCATCATTTTTCTATATCTTAGACTTATCACTGTACCTCTATTTTGCTGGCATAATCAGCTTGTATAATTACTGAGATTTGTGAATTAAGGTATTTTCAAAAATATAGTACTAATATCCACCCTTTTTATTTCTCATTGTACTGTTAAGCTTGAAATAAGAGTACATTTGAAGATCAGAAGTGATCATTTTTAACCCTTACCTTTAATCATTCATAGCTTTTACCTTTTTTACTGAACTGCATTTCTTAGAGTAAATTTTAATAGCTTGGAATGTCCTCACTAATTTTTGAATGAAACCTTATCAAATCATCAAAACTCTCTTTTTGATGATTTTTCTTTTAATTGATCTTTTCTGTTGAAATTTCCATTTTGGATTTTATGCCATGCTTCCTAAGGATTCTACCTTGGGAATTATGATAATAATTGGTTCATTATTCACATATGAGCTATTAGAATCTGAATATATACTTTATTTTAAGTTTGAACGACTGTTAATTTTAAGTGGTCAACTAGTATTGCTATGTTGCCAAATTTTTCATTATTATTAAAATTCTAAATTTCCAAATAAATGTTATAGTTTTATTATTCAAAATATTTCTGGGTAAATACTATTTTGGATCATGTTTTTATGATGAGTATTATTGAAGATATGAGCTGAAAAACATGAATACATTCCCTGATCATAAAAGTGCATATATCCAGGAAAATTAGTGAGTATTGGGTTGACAGCTATCAAATAGAAAATTAGTACATGAATTTGTGGTTGGGGAATCCAATGGTGCATAATATTTCATATGTTTACCCATGGGTTTCTGGGATGATAAAGAATTAATGTCTTCTTGTGAAATCTTTCCTTATTTTAATTATTTATGTAATCTGGAATTGAAATATTATAATTTGATTAAGTTTAATTGTATTTATTGTGAGCTTTTTGAATATGTTTGAACATCTCAAAGGCTCACATTTCCTATCACACAAAAGATTGTAGCACAATCAACACCAAAGAAACTATCCCGACAGGCAGGGGTAGCAGGTCCAACCTAGGTCCAACCCAGATTCCAACTTTATTCATGATGACACCTCACTTTTCTATTATCATGTGGGAATTTTCCAAGCCAGATTCTCAAGATTCAAAAAATACATCACATATAACAAAGTTATTTATGTAAAATTTGGAAAGCCTGAGTAAGTCTTCATTCAATGAACTTCTTTAAGAAAAAATAAGAAAGATTTTGAAGTAAAAATGAAGAAATTAGATGTGAAATATTATCTTTCACATTCATCAAAATTTAAAAACACTATTTCCCCATCCCTTTTCATTTCCTTATTTCTTTAAAAGATTTTTTCTCAAAATCCTTCCCTCAGATTTGAATATTTCCAAGCTTAAAAATATCTCAACAAAAGTGTTTCTCCTTAATTATTTACACAGAATCAATTACTTTCACTCAAAAAAAATAAAAAAATTTATATATTTAATGATTGCTTTTTCCCACAACTTTTCAACAACATTGATTTTCAGAAATCAAATACCAATCCAAATATATCATTTGCTTCATTAAAAATTGGGGAATAATTGAGAACTCCCCTTTGAATATAATATTCATAAGAAACTTGTCCCAATACAAATTAACTTCTGATATTTTAATTTTTCTCTTCCTCCTCAAAGCTGATAATTAATTTGATATACGAGACAAAAAAGTGTTTCCACTTTTGTATAATATAATATTAAATCATTTTCAAACCACTTTTCTATAATCAGAATAACCTCATGCCTGTGATGACCCAGAAATTATTAATCTTCATATTGGCCAAAATCTAATATATCATACAGTTACAAAATAGAAAAAACTTAATAGGAACTAATTTTGAGGTAATGTATAATTTATATGAAGAATACCATTAAAAAATTTATTATATCATACTGTGGTAGTGGAATAAATTTTTATTCAGTTCCAAAATGTTTGCTATATTCTAGAGAAAATAAGAAACGCAATGATAATATTTTCATATTGAAAACAGTTGAATGGATTACTGCTCCTTCTGACAAACAAAAATCTCAAAACACAATTTTTTACTCATATTTTTTGATTTTTTATATTAAGGATAATTTTATTTTGATTAAATTTCTGTGTTGAGGTGTTCATAACATAATAATTAGGAATTCCAATCAAATTTCTTGTGTAGGCTCAAATCTTGATTAAGGTGAGTCAATATTTTCAATAAATTAAACTTCAATGAAGTGCTTAATGAACATTCTTATTTTAAGGTTTGACTATGAAAAAATAAGTAAAAATTACTAATATTTTACTTATTTTACTCTGAATAAAGACTTATTATAATTATGGCATAAAAATAATTATATTATTAAATAAATATAATACTATAACTTATATTATGAAAGAATGATATAATAAATAAATATATTAATATTTGATAATTCTTATATTTAAAAGCACTTTATTTTTGTTACCAACAAATAATAAAGGTGTAAAAAATTGTTCTTTATTGATAAAAAACAATTATTAACAATAATATTACTAATATTGAAGTTATATATTAATATGAATACTATTTATATTAATTAAAGAATTATTAATAGTAATAATAGAGAGAAATCATGAGAATAATAGAAAATAGCCTACTTTTGACACTTGATTTAAAAAATGTGGAGGAGTTTACGCCAAATAATGTAGATAAAACTTTTTTAAATTGTATTTACAAATAAAAATAAAAGAAACTACAAATATTCTTGATTTTATGTGGAAATAAGATTTTTAAGAGAATTATAACAAAACTAATGAACAATTGTAGTAATCAGGTAAGGATTGATGATTATAATAAAAATTACTCTTGGTCTTTGATAATATAAAACATTTATATATAAAGTGTAAGGTTTGACTATGAAAAAATAAGTAAAAATTACTAATATTTTACTTATTGTACTATGAATGTCCTTATAAATGAGATAAATAAGATGAAAGTAATTATAATAATAAAGAATTACTATAATTATGGCATAAAATAATTATATTATTAAATAAATATAATAATATAATTCATATTATAAAAAAATAATATAATAAGTAAATATATTAATATAAGATAATTAATATATTTAAAAGCAATTTATTATTGTTACCAACAAATAATAAAGGGGTAAAAAAAATTTTTTATTAATAAAAAACAATTGATAACAATAATATTACTAATATTAAAGCTATAAATTAATATAAATACTATTTATATCAATTATAGAATCATTAAAGGAATAATAGACAAAAATTATTATAATAAGAGAAATAACCTACTTTTAATGCTTGATATAATAATTTTGAATCAGTTTACGCCTGAAAATGTAAATAAAACTAATTTAAATTGTAGTGACAATAAAATTTAAGAGAAATTACAATTTTTCTTGAGTTTACATGGAATAGAGGTTTTTAAGAGAAATTTGAAGAAAACAATTAAATAATTGCAATATCACATCAGAGATGGAGATTATAATAAGGTTAACTTTAGTCTTTCATAATATAATATTCTTATATACCAAGAATAAAGAAATTACCTGTTTATTTAGTGATTTAATGTTTTGTAAGCGTCTGAAGGGAAAACAGAGTAAAAAGAGCTCTATTTATAGTAAATACCTCCCTCCTGGAGTTCAGAAGGCGTCTAGTAGACGTTTACTGATGCTTACTACTAGAATTCATCAATATTCTAAGGTTTGGTGATGATTACATCATTTTCAAACCATCTTACCTCATAATTACGCCATTATTTAGAGTTGTCACTATAACTCTAAGTTTGATAACATCAAAGGTGTGGCAGAAGCCTAAGCTTTGTGGATTTGATTGTTATTCATAATATGCTAATAGTATTCACCAGTTTTTTTACTTATATGACTGTTAAACTTCAAATAAAATTACAGTGAGTGATCTTAAATGATCAAATTTAAGCTTAAACTTTGATCATTAATAACTTTGAGGTTATACACGCTGAAGCTATTCTGGGAGTTGATTCTGATAGCTTGGCATGTTCTCTGCACACTTTTAAGAGCATTTCCTTACATCATCAAAACTGTATTTGTGATGATTTTTCTTGTAACTCATCTTTTCTGTCAAAATTTAATATTTTAAACTTCAAACCATGGGTTCGAGGGGTTATACCTTGAATATTGTAATAACAAATACATAATTATTCACGAATAAGATAGTAGAATCCAACTGTCTAATGCTTTTTAAGTTTGGACCACTTTCACAACACAGTGGTCAACAGGTCTATTGATTTTAATCAATAATCCCTTACAGATTTTAACCTTTTTTATAACTTGTAAAAAAAAATTCATTTCTGTATTCCTACAGTAATTACGTGGTAAGTTTTCTTTTGGTTCATCACTATGTCATGTATATTTCAAAAGATATTAGCTAAAATCCTTGAATATATGTGTTGACCAAACAGTGCATATATTCAGCTTAACTCCTGAAGTATTGAATTTGGAGATTAGCTTTTTAATTGTTTTTTGTGTAGAGGTTTATGGAGAATCCAATGCTACCATTTATTTTACATGTTGTTTCATTGGTATGTGAAATAATTAAGGATTCCTGTTTTTTATAAGGTAATATTACTTATAACTCATCAAATATTGACTTTACAGATATGCCATAAAAATGGTATATGTGTATTTTACTATGGGGAAGCCAATGGTGTAATTTATTTTACATGTTTTTTTCTTGGTTTTTAAGTTAAGCCAAGTTTTATGCCTATTCATGGCATTTTTGCAGTTTTATGGTAATTATTTTCAGGTATAATTATTTTAAATATTTCTTGTGGCCTTTTTGGGTATGTGGTCATATCTCAAAGGTTCACATTCCCTACCACCAAAAAAGATTGTACCACAATCTGATATGTGTAATTAGGGTATCATCCACTGTCCTACCTCTTCAATAGACTTTGTTAGTCTTGAAGCTCAATAATGCTTGATTTTCCTATTCTTTAGGTTTTATTTCATGTCTGAAACTTCTTAGTAGTTTAGCACCATTTGTTATATCTTTCTCAAGTAGCCATTCATCTTCTTGCGTTTAACTTCTATACCTTACAAGGTACTCTCTTTCTTTTTTGTTTCTTGTCCTTCTTTCTTTAAGGACCTTGACAATTTTCTTCTCTTCTCCTTCTTCCAAGGGGGAGTTTCAAGTGGGGGTTTATTTCGTAGTGGAAATAATTTCTTGTCACTTGATCTGTAAGGTTTTATCAGACTTACAGGGAAAGTTGGGTGTTTTTCATTAATTCACCTGTTAGTTCTGACTTCACAGCATTGGGTCCATGAAGTGCTTTTATCATAAATGGTCCTGTAAAGGAATCTTTCAATTTCTTTGGACCTTTTATGTTATTGAAATTAAGGGTTGATACTATGAGCAAATCTCCTATTTTGAAGTCAGGTGGTTTATGACTTTTATCCCATCTTTCTTTTGCATTTTTGAAAGAATCTTGCATAAATCTGTTTGCATTGTGTCTTGCTTTTTCAAGAATTATCTTAAGACTGCTTGCTGTGGGATGATTGTCCACTAAATCCTTTTTGAAGGTATAATAAGGAATTCTTGGATTCCAACCTTTTTCTAGCATTGCTGGTGTTTTTCCAGTAGAAGAATGGATTGATGTTTTATATGCCAGCTCAAGGGCTGGTATTAGTGTACACCAATCATGGGTAAAACCATCAGAATCTTTGAATTCTAGTCCATAAGCACAGAATCTTCTGATCATGTCCTCCAAGGTTTGTATCATTCTTTCTTCTAAACCATCAGTTTGAGGATGGTAAGCTATTGAGAATGATAGCTTTGTCCCAAACAAGTTATGGAGATTTGTCCATAATGCTGAAGTGAATTTTGGGTCTCTGTCACTTATAATCTTCTGGAATAAGCCTGTATGGCTAATTAATTTATTCCATATCATTGTGGCTGTGTCCATAGCTGTGGCATCTTTGTGACACGGTAGGAACATGGGAGTTTGGCTATACCTGTCAACTAATACTAGGCATGCATTCACCAGGGCGAATCTCGCGTCAATCGTCGGCGATTGACTTCACGTCGCACCGCGGTCAGTATGAAATCTTGCTTCAGTCGCGTTAGTGTCACTTTATAATCACTGGATTTAGTGGGTCACGTCACGTCAGCATCAAGACAACGTCAATCGTCACATGTGTCACATGAGAAAGTCACTCAAAGCCCAAACCCATTTCACCTCATTGGCTTCCGCCCGCCCGACGCTTAGCATGCTTACGCACCCGCACCGCCCTCCATCCAGATGAGACTCCGACACTGCCCGCCTCTCTCTGTCCTCACCACTCCTTACGCTTTCACACCCCCGCCCCTCTCATCCTTACGCTTGTGTAGTACCCTCCCAACATGCCTCTGACAACGCTTACCATCCTTACGCTCATGTAGTGCCCTCCCGACATGCCTCCGACACCACTTATGACCCTTAAGCTTGTGTAGTGCCCTCCCGACATGCCTCCGACACAGCTTACCATCCTTACGCTTGTGTAGTGCCCTCCCGACATGCCTCCGACAACGCTTACCATCCTTACGCTCATGTAGTGCCCTCCCGACATGCCCCCATCAACGCTTACCCTCCCTCCCAACACTGCTTACCATCCTTACGCTCATGTAGTGCCCTCCCGACATGCCTCCAACAACGCTTACCCTCCCTCCCGACACTGCTTACCATCCTTACGCTCATGTAGTGCCCTCCCGACATGCCTCCGACAACGCTTACCCTCCTCATGCTTCCGTATTACATCCTAGTGTACAGTACGGTGGC
This sequence comes from Austropuccinia psidii, assembly GCA_023105745.1. Taxonomy (NCBI): domain Eukaryota; kingdom Fungi; phylum Basidiomycota; class Pucciniomycetes; order Pucciniales; family Sphaerophragmiaceae; genus Austropuccinia; species Austropuccinia psidii. The sequence continues at coordinate 26,443,044 of JALGQZ010000002.1, forward strand.
TTGTTGGCGTACACGATGAACGCAATTGCCGAAATATGCTGAGTGGCATTCTCTGCCAACAGGACCTAAGGGGATATTGGTCAGTATATTCACCATGTTGTGGTTAGGGTTTAAATCATGAGACTCACAAATTAAAACCTAATAAGTGGACTATTTAAGACAAGAATTGTGTCTCCTGTTTCGCTGACAAAACCATTTTATTTCATATCAATCAAATGAACACTTTGCTTAGTCCTTACCTCATGAGCGTTGAATAGTTCAAAAGTTGACTTTAGTAGGTTTCTCACTAGTGAACTTTATTCAATGGCTCACAGGGAAGTGATTTCATTTGCATGATATGAAATAATTTGCAAAACATCGCCTCCTTCAATTTCCCGACAAATCGCATTTTGCAAATGCGATTATTTTACTTGCACCTTTTTTCTTCAATTTGGATCTTTTAAATCAAAAATTTTCAAACAAGTTATCAATCAACTCGTCACCATCTATTTGCTTAATAAACTACCTCCGCTATGGCCCGAACCCCGGGAAATTCAACTCAATTCAATGAACGACCAACTTCAGCCCCAGAGAGTGGAAGTGAAATCTCTGATATCGCCAGTAGTCGTGAATTAGGCATTGAAGTAGAGAGCCAGTCACATGAAGATAATCAAGATCCACCAGTTCTTCTGGAATGTGAGTATGCCTCCATCTTGAATATTTCAAATCTCTCAAAACCTGATATTGTGTCATAGCCTTTATTTCAGGGCAGCCTCCAAGCTCTCAGAAACCGAATTTTAAAAGTTATGAGAAGGAAAAGACTGTTGAACCTTGTGCACCGACAGAAGATGATGGGCAAGATGATGTAATTTTCAGTGGGGAGGTGGAAATTATATCCAAGGAACAATTTGTCTCCAACATTGCTCAAACAATCCCAAGGCTCGAAAAAATCCAAAATGATAGTAAAATTCCTGATTATGTGCGTCAAAAGATTGCTGAAGCCATGAGCCTGCTCTAAATGGATTTGAACCGTAAGTCCATTAATAACTCAAATCAAAATTGATAAAAATAGCTGCTTACAATATATGGGCAGGTGTGGAGGTGGGAGAATCTCTACCTGAAGGATCTTGAGTCGTAATTGGATTTCCAGGCAAAGGATTAGGAAAAAGACCAAATATACATGCGACCAAAAAAACAAACAAAAAACGCCGTACCTTTGAAGCCGCAAACGATTCTCGCGATCAAGGTCATGAAATTATCAATGTTGAAGGGGACCATATTGATAATCAACCTCCGCATACTGAACCCCCCCAATACTCAATGAAACAATCCATGATGAAGCTCCACATACTGAAAGCCCCCGATACCCAATGAAACAATGCATGATGCAACCCCTCCCGCCTCTCCTCGGAATATTCAAGCCTTTCAAGCAAGCAAAACAATTAAACATGATACAATGGGACAAGATATGACTGATATAATTCCCGACGCTGAGCCCGAAGTGTCATCCGCTGCGAATTTTCAAGGAATATTTTTATCCCACATGGAAGAGTTTGCAGGCATTTTGAATTATCATTCCAATATTTCTCAACAATCATGGAAAAGGGGGCTTGATAATATCAATAGGATTTACAAAAATAGATGGGACAATTTACCAACAAAGGATGCTCATACATTCCTTCCTGTTGGTATTAAGGTGATCAGTAACCAAGAGCTGAAAATGTCGGCCTGGCTGGAGGACCTTGGGATGGCAGGTGAGTTTTATCTTTGTGCATGATACATGATTATTGGCTGTTGACTGGTGATATAAATTGCAATATACAGGGTTTGATTTTTTTAAGCCAACCGAAACAGAAGCGTTTTTTGATCACAACATTTGGAATCTCAAATTGATGAAGGAATCAGCTAAACCTCCAGATAATCTCCCAAAATCTGAACACTCCTTCTTCAAAATGGTTCAGAGCCTTCTTTACCCCGCTAATCCAGTTAAACATTTTTGGGCAAATGTTATGTTTGAATCCATTAGTTTAGTCTCATACGATGTGATTGCACCCAAACCATATGTTGCACCAACATCAAATTTGACCGATCCTCTTGGACTCGAACGGGGAGCAGTTGAATACCTTGCCTCCTGCTTGAGTAAATCAAAGCAACATGCAACCCAACTCAGCATTGAAGGTGGCAGGGCTGACAATGAGATATCCACAAAGCCGCACAAGAGCCTGGAGGATCTAATGGATACAGTTATCCATTTGATGATTGCGTACAACATGGTACGTGCACATACAAAGGTCGAAGTTAATGGCATCAAAGGCGAACTCACAAACTCAAAAAAAATGAGGCCATCAAAGATCTTTTGACGTGTCACAAGAATCTCGGAATAAATCAAATTTGCTATGGTATATTAGCGGCATTCTGTGCGGCGGGGGTTCGTGGTTTGATGGTATGCTCAGATGACTGGAGAACAAGCTCAGTTAAAGGGGCTTTATCACTAACTGACATTTCCACAAAACTTTCAGAGGGTAAAAATCTAATGGAGCCAGTGTGGCTACATACTAATAAGTATATATGTGATTTACTGAATAAAAGTTTCTTCTCATCAGAGTCTTTTAATCCCGCTGTACCTCTTAGATTTGAATTTGCACGATGCTTAGTATTAGACTTTGGTGATGCCTGGGTGGCGAAACGCGGGCTTGGTTCAAGTGATGAGGTCACCTTGACGGTACCCAGGTCAGCTAAACTCACAACCAGGATTGACCTGTTTTAGATTAGCTTTGTACTAGATAGATTGTAATTGAATTTTGCAAAGTTATTTATGAATTTAATAATCATGACTTCCTATCCTACTACTGCCCGGATGCCACAGTCTGAGTACCAATAGTAATTGTACGGCGGCATGCCTCCGTACATCATTGCAAAGACTCCGACAAGACGCAAGCTGAGTAAGGCGATGTGCCTGCGAGTAGCACATGCGGGTGCATTGCGGGAAGTCGCGTTTATCACTTCCCGCCAGCCCACAATAGGCCAAATGTTCCTGTGTCTTTCAAGAGGACTAGGATAGCTAGGGATCCGCAGCAGGATGCATATTGCATTTGTGTGTGCTTGCAATATTCCAAATGGTTGGATTGGAAAGTGATTGCATGGGAACATCAATGTGTAAAATTGAATAATGCACTATCCACTGCAATTTGCAGGTTCAGGTATTTGAGATCGTGAATTTGCCAAGGTCAGGCGTGAGCTTTCTTTTTAGCCGCAATTAAAAAAGATTCATCCACCGCAATCCAATTTAGGTGATATTAAGAAATCAGTAATCATTTGGTTTTATTTCATTTTCTGCTGAAAGCATGCCATTCACGAAAAAAGGAAAAGAGCGTAAAAGGGAACTCGCGAGAAAGCGTCGGGCTGAGGAAGGAAAGTGTGAGTTACTCGCTTAATCTCAGTGTATATATGCTTCCACATTTATGTGGCACCCTCATTGGGCCCCACGGAAGAACATTGGCTTTAGTCGGTTCAGATTGTGCCAATGTCATGTGGGCTCCATCAGGGAAGTCAAAGGATGTGTGCCGAAGAAAGCTCCTTGGCAGTATCTGATATCTTGTGTGCTTCAACACATAGTGATCCCTCAACCACTCGGGAATAGTAGCAGATCCCAAAAGACAAATGAGCGCAAAACGACCCGAATGAATAGGTTGTTTTCCTCCTCTCACCCAACAGCACAAATATCAATGCCAGTATCAGCAAATATCACCCCAAGTGAAATTTGGAGGGTTGTGGATGTCAATCAGATCAAACGCATTCACTTTGGGCGTGTGGCAATTTTCTCTTCAACCGGATTACTCATTGCCCTTGTCGAATTCCGACCATTCACAACAATGAGTGAAGTCGCGGTCGATCAATGGGATGAATTATCACGATTCCTATTTCGCGAAAAGAGATTCACCGACCCGATTGCAACCAATGGAGCATTACTGGAGGGATTTATGTTCGCGATTGGGTGGCGCAAATGCAGCACCAAGAATGAACAATTTGGTCTGTATGGAAGTGTTGGGAAAATTGAAAACGCAAAAGATGAATGGCAGAACCGAGGTCCCAATCTTAGCTCGGTGGGTTGCATTCTAGGTCAATCCTTACGATATGTTGGGGATAATCTATTTGAGAGGATTCAAAATTGCTACAATTCATTGGGGGTTCTGTCTTTTGATCAAGTCAACTATGAAGGCAATATTCCGGCAAATCAGGGTGCATTCGAGTTCGCTTCCGCACTCACTTTCACCATGAATGGATTCAAAAATGCACCTCATGTTGATAAGGATGCATCGCTGTATGCTTCAGGATGGTGGTTTCAAGCTGATAAGCGGACCGGCCAAATTCAAAGAGATGCGTCAAAGAGGTGTATAGGTGGAAAATTGATTTTCCCAAATGAGCATTTTTGGATTGATCTATCCGCATGTCATGGGCTCATTCAGGTAGTGTGGGCCAGTAGTACATTTGTTCATTATACTGATCCAGCACAGGACAACGAAAGCACAACACTAGTGGGTATGTCCGCACAATGCTCAAGCAGGTTAGCAAAAACAATGCGGCAAAAAAGCCATGGCTATTATGAGATTGGCGAGAGAGCGGGCTATCAAATCAGGGATGGTAATACAATCTCATGCCGATTTAAAGAATGAGGAGATTTGCATGTGTGTTGGGTAAGTAATGGTGGGGTAAGGCAGAGGACAATATACACCAGGATTGGATGGATTCTAGTGCGTGAGATGGGGTGTCTGACATGAAAAAGGGGTGAAGTGGATTATGTACGGTGGCATGCCATTGTACATCTGTCCTGGTTTGTTGCTATTGTCCAGGATGCCAATGCTTCACACGCGAATCCTCATGCTTGTGCAGGTTCTGACAATGCTAAAAGTTCCTTACGCCTATGCGGGGTGCCAACGCTACACACGCCAATCCCTGGGCCTGTGCAGGCTCCCGAAAATTTACACGCCAATCCTTACGCCTTTACAGGCTTTCGATGATTCACACGCCAATTCTTACGCTTGTGACGTTTCCCCACAATGCTGAAATTTTCTTGGCCTGTGCAGGATCCCAAGAATTCACACGCCAATTCTTACGCCTGTGCAGGCTCCCAACAATTCACACGCCAATCCTTATGCTTGTGAAGGGTCCCAAAAGTGCTAAAATTCCTTACGCCTGTACAGGCTTCCGACAATTCACACGCCAATCCTTACGCATGGGAGGGTTGCCAACAATGCTGACAAATTCTTATGCCTGTGCATGCTCCCAACAATTCACACGCCAACCCTTATGCCTGTGCAGGCTCCCAACAATTCACACGCCAATCCTTACGCCTGTGCAGCCTCCCGACAAGTCACACGCCAATCCTTTAGCTTGTGAAGGTTCCAGACAATTTAAACAATTCAATACATGAGTAAGATTAATAGTGTGTGACCATAGGAAAGGCCATGTTTCACAAATCTGGAGTGGATTGCTCACATGCGGGAAGCTCCTGCTTTTTTACAGTTAAGAATGGATATGGCTCTAAACCATGGAAGAAGAAAATATAGGAGACGGTAATGGTAACTATTGGCGCATTTTGGGAAAAAGAGGTTCACAAAAACAAATACTCACTCAAACTCTTGGTGGGGCACTTACAAAAATAATTCTCACGCAATCAGGCATTTTCTCTAAGGAGGAAATAAATAATTTTTACGTGAACAAACAACGTAATAGAAATTGAACATAACAATCATTTAAGACAAAGAATTAATTTAAAAGAAAGTATTACAAGACATAAAAAGTGGAAAGAAGATGATTTTTTTTAAATTTTATTTTTCTAGGAATTTGGAGACTATCCCGGTGATGTCCTCCTTTGGATAAGCCTCCAGTGCCTGGGCAAGGAGGGAGTTTAGTTCCTCCCGGAATTCCCGGTGCATCTCATTTCGATGAGTTGCATCCACGAAAGGAATCATGTGGAGCAAGCGACAATGCTCCAACAAGATTCGGTTGATCGAATTGTGGACGATGGCTCGAGGAATCATTAGGGTCGGTCGCAGGTCGGTGAATTCCTGGCGAGCGTCATCGTGGGAATGAGAGGAGCTTGGCACCAGGGGGGAGGAGGCGTTGGGGTTCTCGGGGGCACTGCGGAGGGAACCAGGGTTGGAGTGGAGGGGGGGGGAATGGAAGGGGAAGGTGGGCGAGTCGGGTAAGAAGAAGGGGGAGGGGGAGGGGGATGGGGAATTGGGGATCCCACGGGCGTATCATCGATGATGATTATTGAGCGAGGAGTGGCGGGACAATCTGGAGATGGTCAAAGAAAAAATGAGGAAAAGAGGATATGGATCAAAGAGAAAGAAGGGATGACTTACCATAAGCTTCCTCCGTGGATTGCGTAGGAGCCACCTCAGGTTCTGGCTCACGCGTCGTATCGTCCTCAGGTTGTTGGGACGTTGGACTTGGGCCAGGAATAGGCGGCTCTTTGGTTCGAGAGGGTTCTAAAAAAGGAGGAAGAGTCAGTTCACTCGACTCGAAAGTGAAAGTGAAAATGAAATGAAACTTTGGCTTCTTACCGCGGAATAATTCCTCAGACCATTGGGTGCCACTCGGGCCTGGAGTTGGTTGCCGGGGGGTTTGCTTGCGAGGCAAACTAGGAACGGGAGAGTCTTGTCGGGGGGGATTCAGGGGGTTTTGTTCTATGAGAAATGGAAAAAAGTCAGTATTATTGCGTGAAGAGAAATGAGATAAGGAGGAGAAAGAAAACTTACTTTGGCGTTTGAATCCCATCGGTGACAAGACATGGTGACGATCAGCCCAAGCTCGAATGTCCTCTTGCCATCGCCATCCTTCATTGGCCGGATAATCACTTCGCTCCGGTCGAGGAGTGAAGTGACCATCGGATGGTGGCCTAGGAGGGGGAGTGGACAAATCGATACTGGAGGGGACAGGGCTAATCGTCCGGAATCGTTCCCGTTGGCCTGTTTGGGGGCCCGGCGTCCATTCACGCTCAGAAATGGTTTCATCATCGTCGCCCACAAAGGAGTCCTCGCGAGGGCGTCTTGGGCGAGAACTCCTCTGGCCTCGTGGTCGGAAGGGGCGGACAACAAACAAACATTTCTTGTGTGCTTGTCGGCAAGCATCACAAGCGTCGTTCGTCGTCGAGGATCGAATGCAGGGGATACCCCGCTTGGTGCATAAAGTGCACGACATCTAAAAACAAAAAAATTGGGGTTAGTAACTGAATAGAAAGTAAGCAATCAAGAAAGAAAAGGATGACGAACGATGAATTATATCAATTTAAAACGGAATCAAATTAAAAACGCTCTAGTCGGAAGTTTTTAAAAGTCTGGAAGGAAGTCGTGAAGAAAGAAAAATATTAATATCGGTACATAATGTTGACAAAAGTTAAAAAAAGAGGTAATGCACGAGGTGGATAGAAGGGAGGTTCTGACCGGATCAGAAGAATAAACAAATAGGCAAAAGGAAGGGAAGTGGGTTTAGTGGAGTGCGAAAGACAAAAATAGAAAGGCAGGAAGACGAAGGGGAATACGCACAAGAAGGACGAACGCGGGTGAGGTTGAACAAAGTGGAGCGGGTGAGAAAGAAAGTGAATTGCGTGTCATGTGAAGATGGTCTTTTATACCATGGTGAAGCTGAGACGATCTCAGAAGTTGCAGCACCCGCAAAAGTCTCAGCTTCAAGGCGTGTGGGCAAAATTGAAGCTGAGTCTCAGCGAATGCTGCAACTGAGAAGTGAAATGCTCGCGTGAGGCAGAAGAACAATGGGGGTCTGGCTGAGTATTGCAATTTATTGAATTGTCAAGCTGAGTCAAATACCCTTTGTTTCCTTAAATTGCCACCCGATCACCCAGGAGGGTGGTTGTGAGGCCCTTATTGATTGTGCATTGTGGGTGCAATGCACAAGTGACCGCGGCAAGATCACCGGCCTTATGGCCTGGTGATAGTCTTTGAACAAAGGGGGGGGCTGTAAGACAAGTGAATACAGCGTGAGCTTGCCTTGACCCATTGCTCAGGTTTGCTTTCGGGTCATAATTGAAATGCTCAGTGGCTGAGCATTTTAATTGCACAGTAATTGAACAATTGATATAACAATTTCAAATGCACCGCTGAGTATTGCAATTTATTAAATTGTGAAGCTGAGTCAAATCCCCTTTCTTTCCTTAAATAGCCACCCAATCACCCAGGAGGGTGGTCGTGAGGCCCTGGTTGAATGTGCATTGTGGGTGGAATGCACAAGTGACCCATGCAGAAATGCACCCGGTGCATTTGGTCACAAGTGACCGCGGCAATATTACCAGGCGTATGGCCTGGTAAGAGTATGTGAACAAAGGGGGGGCTGTAACACAAGTGATTACAGTGTGAGCTTGCCTCGACCCATTGCTCAGGTTTGCTTTTGGGTCATAATTGAAATGCTCAGTGGCTGAACATTTTAATGGCACAGTGAATGAACTATTGATATAAAAATATCAAATGCACCATGCTGAGCCATTGCTCAGTCGTTTTTGCATGCCCACAATCTGAGCATTTGGCACAGCAGCGGGTGACATTTCAGCCAGCTGCAGCATTTCACACGCTTTGGTGAAGTGCTCCAAACTAAGCCTTCCAATGAACTTTTGCAAAAATAGTTCATTCCATGGCTTTACTGAGCACTTTCACACGGTGCTTTTGACCATGATATGCTCAGCTTGCGTGTGCAAATCGGGTGAAACGCAATGCTGAGCATGTGGCACATGAGCTACGTATATGCAAACAATCGGAAGGTGCATGCAGGCTCAAGTAGTATAACACCTTCCTGATCTGTACAGCCAACACTGTAGTACGCAGTACACCTGTGTAAATGTATGCTGCGGGGCAGAGCAAAAGCTGTTCAGCAATGTAACATGAAAATCACGTCAAGCCATTGAGTCATATATGTCAACTGCATCCCTTTGGTGCACCTTTTTGCAGAGCTCTGCCTAACAATGGCATAGAGGCGGGTGTAATCCGAGTTAATGAAAGTGGGTCATAATGGGATGACTTATTATTTGGGTAATACACAAACAGTGGATTCACTCCGGTGCCATTGTTGGGGCCAACAATGACTGGCCCTACTTGTTCATTGCGCGTGCTCATTGTCGGGCAGCCACACACTTTCATACGCACCCCCCAACAGGTCATACACAGGCAACTTTCACACGCCTGCAAGACATTTTACTGCCAGTGTTCCGACCGGCTAGTTTCTTGGTCGGGTGGTCAGCTTGACTGCAGACGCTCACCTGCTCGCGCGTGAAAACCTGAGGCCAATCAGTGTGGATTTGCTTTAGCCTCATCCACATAAGAATAATCCCAGCCTATGATTGCTGAGGCTGGTTATGTTTGCATGGGTATCTCCCACCGCGGGTAATTTTCTTCACGTTCTCACACGCCCCGTGCAAGTTGTGGCACCTGGCTTGCAGCCAGAAATTCCCTTGGGTGGGTGGCCTCTTTCTCTGGAGTTTTGTACACGCGTGAGGCAAAGACCGTCATCCCAATCTCTGGGGAATAGTAGCCTCCTCAAACGCAATAGGGGTGAATGTAGATGTGGATCATGCCTCACGGTCGGTGCCCCGTTTGATCATGCCACACTTCCCCCCCTGAAGCCTAGTTGGAATCAGTCATCAAAAACCTTCACGCAAAACCAAAGTCATGTTCGGTGGCACGCCACCAAACATATCTCACCCGCCCACACACAAACATCCCCACAGTGAGATTGCCCTTTGAAATGGCCAACATTGCCCAGTAGGTCCCTGTGCTACAATTAACCTGGGGAAGATATATATGCCTCCATGTTTGGTGTCACATGACTGCATGCCTCTGATATGCCCTCCACAATAAGTTGCTACAACCCACCCAATTTCGGATATGCTAATGTCGACCTTGTTCCACCAAGGGTTTTGTACCTTGCTGCAGATCCAGCAGTCATATTGGTGCACCCACATTTTGGCCACCTTGCCTTGATATATGCCCCAAATCGGATATGAAAATTATGAGCCCAAGAGGCCCATCCCCATCAAGACCATGCACGTAACCACAGGCCATCCCCCCTTGACCCCATTGCTGCCTCTCATATAAGTTCCCCATCTGCGCCTATTTGTCTTCATTCTGTTTAGCTAACCCCTCCCAATCATATAATTTACAACTGTCCCCAAATAATTTAAAATAGCCATCATGTCAACCCCTTCACAACCACTTTGCATTGGGATGATTAATATTCGTATTCCAATAAATAGTGATATAGCCTTAAATCCTGAGAATTCCCACTTAGCTTCTTGGATTATCATATGGCACAATCAACACGACATATTTGTTTATCTCCCCAATCACCAGCGTGCTATTGGCTCTCTACCTGCAACCCTTTCCAAAACGTTGATACCATTCCTTGGGGCACCAAAAACTTTCATGCACTGTGGTCCTGGTGGGGCATGGATTGAAAATTGCCAATCCAATCCTACTCGAATATTATTCATTGAGGGAGTATTTATGACTGATGCAAATGATCCCTCCTCATCTTAGAAACCCAATCTAGCATTGATGTTCTTCACATGGTATCCAAACCTTTTATTCATAATGGAAAGCTTTCGAACACAAGATTTCAAGCTTAAAATGCCCAAAGAATATGACTGTAATACTCATAGTCAATGTCAACTTTTTACTCCATCATTTCCGGCTTCAAACTCAACGCAAGCTTCATAACCTGCTGTTTCATCATTGATTTCCAAGCAAAAACTGATACAATTACCCAGTGGATCTGTAAGGTGTGGATATGAAACTTTGATTAAAAATCAAGTACTTTTCCTGTCCTCAAAATTTGTATAAGGTAAAATTCAGTTAAAAATAGTATGAAATATTATTTTTAAGAGAAAACACGCCAATTTTATTGTTTATAACTTTATTAGTATAAAACAATAATATTATAAAAATTTATTGTTTTACCAACAATAAAAATTTATCCAAAAAATACTCTACAAGAGATATTTTAAGGCTACAAAAGAAATTTCTTCAAGAGAAATTTCAATTGGAATTAATTGAGCAAAGAACTGCAAGCAATTAATTAAAGAACAAAGTCTTTAAAAAGAATATTAAAGAGAAAACACGCCCAAAAGTGACCAGAGTGAATTTGGAAACAAAGTGACAAAGTTAACAGTGATGAAAGATGCTTTAATTCACTTTTGGGGTGGTTCAGGGGTAAAAATGATTATAAGAGTTACAAACAATGATTATAATTATTTTTTCACGTGGTTAAAAGGTTCAAAATGATTTAAAAAGGGTGGTTGGAATCTTTTATTGATTGGTTTAACAGTTTTAAACTAATTAATAAAAGGAAAAAGATTCTAACATGAAGAGAAAAGTGGGGCAAAGAAGACATTCTTTTATAGCCATCAATTCTCTTACTCCAAAAGTAGAATTTACTCTTGTCAGTCGTGAAAAACAGTCTGACAACAGAAAAGCCAATTATGGCATCATTGAACCCTGGTTTAGACCAAAAAGGGCTGGTTTAAGCCATTTTTAGCCATTTTAGACCCTTAAATCAGCCATTACTATAGCAATACCAGGCCTAGAGCCTTCAAAACACGTCAGAATGTGTGTCAGAGGCGTAGAAACTAGTTAAAACTGTTTTTATTGTGATTGTTTTATCTTAAGGGTAGTTTTACCTTCTTGGCAACAGCTAAAACTACCCCAGTTGGTATCAAAACCTCATCATCAATTGAGTCCACAGACCCTGTAACTCAATTCCAGGCCAAAAGTGATGAACTTTTGCGTGAATTTTGACATCCCACTCCTGTCAGCAAGGATTTTGGGGGTCTAGCTCCCCCTTAGAGCTGGAGTTCCTTTTCCCCCCCAAATTTAATCTTTCCAATTTATTTTTCCTTTAATTCCTCATCATGTATTATACTTATAATTTACACATGTAATTCAATTCAATTGTACAGTACAATACAGTAATAATTGACACCTCATATGTAAATCAAAGTTCACTTATGTAATACACGCGCACATTTTGACATTTCAATTGAATTCAATTGAAAATACTTTAATTCCTCATAACTTCTAAACTAAACACAACACCTCAATTTTAACACAAAAATTGATGGTTAACACCACATGTGGTGTGAATTAAATTAAGGTTTTGAGGATTTTCAACTTTTGTATTGAAAATACTAAAAACTTAATTTAAGCTTATTTAGAGTTGAGTTACAAAAATTTCACTCAGAGGTGACCCCACCTGATTTTTTATGAGGAATCCAATGGTGAAATAAAATTTATATGTTTATTTATTGGATAAAAAGTTATAATAAATTTTATTTAACTTTTTTCCAAATTTATTTATTTTTTCACAATTTTGTTAAAATTTCATTTTTACTTAAATTTTTCAAGTATAAATGTAATTTTATATTTACAAAATTTAAAGTAATTTTATTTTTAAATTATAATTAATTTTTTATTTTTAATATAATTTTATATTTATATTTTTTATTTTTATTTTAATAATATAAATAAATTTATTTTATTTATATTAATATGTTATTTTTTATATTTGTGGTCTTTTGGGTATATGAAATTACCTCTAAGGCTCACATTCCCTCCCCCTAAAAAAGAATATTACTTTGTAATATTGGAGTTTCTAGTGTGTCTGAATCTTCTGAGGAGTTTGGTAGCTTCTGGTATATCTTTTTCTTCTAACCATTCATCTTCACAAGTTGGGTCACTGTACCTAACAAGGTATTCCCTTACTTTGTTGGTTCTTAATTTCCTTTCTTTAAGAACTTTGGTAATTTTCTTAGCACCAGATGTCTCAATAGGAGGTATAACTTGGGGAATCTTATTCCTCAAGGGAAATTTCTCAGCATCACTAGATTTATATGGCTTTATCAAGCTCACTGGAAATGTAGGGTGCTTATTGCTAAGTTCTTCAGATAACTCTACTTCAACAGCATTTTCTCCATGGAGGGCCTTAATCACAAAAGGTCCTGCAAAGGAGTCTTTCAACTTTTTACATCCTTTGATGTTATTGAAGTTAGTGGTGGATACAAGAACTAGGTCCCCTACTTTGAAATCTGGAGTTGCATGAGATTTATCCCATTTGTCTTTAGCATATGCAAAAGAGTCCTCCATGCACCTTACTGCATGCTTTCTAGCTTTGTCTAGCATTCCTTTGAAGCTAGCAGCTGTGGGATGTATTTCAATTAAGTCTTTCCTCAAGGAGTCTTGGGGTAACTTGGGGTTCCATCCTTTTTCTAGAACAGCAGGAGTCTGATTGGTACTAGCATGGATTGATGTTTTATATGCTAATTCCAGTGCTGGTAACAGAGTACACCAATCATGGGTAAATCCATCACAATCTTTGAATTCAAGGCCATATGCACAAAATCTTCTCACCATGTCCTCTAAGGTTTGGATCATTCTTTCAGCCAGACCATCAGTTTGTGGGTGGTAGGCTGTAGAGAAAGACAGTTTTGTGCCAAATAATTGGTGAAGATTTGTCCATAGAGCTGAAGTGAATTTGGGATCTCTATCACTGATGATATTTGTAAATATCCCAGTCCATGACACTACTCTATTCCATATCAGAAGAGCTGTATCCATGGCTGTATCATCTTTGTGACATGGTAAAAAGATTGGAGTTTTACTGAATCTGTCCACAATTACTAGGCAAGCATTATAGCTCCTGTCACCTCCTGGTGGTAGGCCAGTTACCCAATCCATATGGACAATTTCCCAAGGTCTGTTTGGTTCTTGGATTTTCATCATATTTCCAAGTCTTTTGCCAGTGGATTTATTTGCCTTTTGGCATCTGTCACAGGTTTTGCAATATTCTGCAACATCTTTTTGCCACATTGGCCACCATATGCAGGTCTTTACTTTCTCTCTTGTTCTGTCCTCAGAAAGATGTCCTGAAAAGGGACTATCATGGCATTCTTTCAGTACAAGATTGATTAATGACCTGTCTACAACTGTCATGACACATGTGTGCTTGGTTCTGTGGTAAATTATACCATCCAGTAGGTGAAATCTCCCTTCATTATAAGATTTTCTCCATACTTCATCCAAGGCATGTATTAGAGAGTTGTCTTTACAGTCTTTGTTAAGTAATTGGCATAAGATGCTACAATTCTTATCTTGAGTGTAACTATTTCTGACTTCTTCAAAGAAGGTGGTGTTCAAGTCTGTAACACTTATTCCTTCTATTGGAATTTGTGGTGAAGCTTCTTCTGGAACATAAGCAGGATTATCAATGCTATTTGGTAATGGCCATCTGCTTAGTCCATCTGCATTCTTATGAATATTCCCATCCTTATGAACAATAGTCATATTGCCTCTGTATTCTTGTATGGCTATTTGCCATCTGAGCATGTGTCTGTTAGGTGTTTTCATGTTCAAAAGTGATTTCACAGCTGTACAATCTGTTATTACTTCAAAAACACATCCCTCTAAGAAATAGTTCAATTTCTCTAAGGCCCAGACAAGGCATAGACATTCCATTTGACTTGCTCCATATCTGGCTTCAGTTGGTTTGATTTGCCTGGATATGAAACATATTGGTCCTTCTACAGGTTTGTCATTTATGATCTGAACTTGGTGAAGTGCAGCACCTAGTCCATCCCCTGATGCATCAATATACAGTTTGAAAGGCAATTTAAAGTCTGGCATCAGTAAGAGTGGAGCAGTGGTCAATGCTTCTCTTAGAGACTCAAAAGCTTTGACTCTGTCAACAGTCATCTCAAATACTGTGTCTTTGTCACACAGCTTATAAAGTGGTCTTGCTATGGATGCAAAGTCTTTAATGTGTTGCCTGTAATATCCTGCAAAACCTAAGAATGACTGAATTTCCTTCTTATTCTGAGGCATGGGTTTTAACAATACTGCTGCAACTTTGTTTTTATCAATTCCAAGGGACAAACCAGATACAACATGTCCTAGTGCCTTAAGTTCTTTAAATCCAAAATGACATTTCTTCAAGGAGATTTTCATGTTTACTGATTGGATTTTTGTCAAAACTCTTGATAATCTGTACATGTGCTCCTCCCAAGTCTTTGAACAGATAATAATGTCATCAATGTAAATGATTAACCATCCTTCTGAGAGTTCTTCAGGGAATATTTCATTCATCATTCTTTGGAAGTGTGAAGGTGCATTTTTGATACCAAAGGGCATCCTTAAGTATTCATACACTCCACAATGAACAATAATTCTCAAGTATTTTCTTGCTCTTGGTGTTACTACATTTTGATGGAATCCTTTAAGGGCATCCATAGTGGTTATATACACTGCTTGAGATATTTGAGTAAGGGCAATTTGGATTTTTGGTATTGGGTATCTGTCTGGAACAGTGTAAGTGTTCAGAGCTCTAAAGTCCCCAACCATTCTGGATTTTCCATTATGCCACGCCACTATGACTGGTGTAGTTATTTCTACTTCCTCATTGTGGCCTACTTTTCTTATTACACCAAGGTCTAGAAGTTCTTTGATATGAATTTCTAGAGCTTCTCTTGATTTTGGACTTGCTGGATAAGCAGGTCTTCTTAAGAGTGGTGGATAAGGTCTCTCAATGTTAAGAATGATGTCAGCTTCATGACCAATAATTGCTCCCAGGGGTTCTTTGTCTGTAGCAAATGCTCCTCTGTGGTCATACAAAAGGGAAGAAAGTTCATTTTCTTGCTTATCAGTCAGATGAAGGCTTATTTCAGCCTCATTTAACTGTTCAGACTTGAATTTCTCTAACTCTAAGTTGACTGGTGATACTTTGTTTACTGTAATTTGTCTTTTAAAGGGTAAAAAGGCAAATTTCTGGCGCTTATTGTCTCCAATTGTAAAGTATCTGTCTTTGTTATTATGTAAATCTATCCCATACATGATTAAATAGTCATTTCCCAATATAAAATGGGTACTAGAGCAATTTTCCATAACAACAAATTCAACTGTGATCCTTAAATTCCCATTTATGTGTGGGAATATGACATTGGTCTCAAAGATTCCTAATGCTTTCATTGGGTTACTTGCACTGTTGAATTTTATACCATCAATTGGTAACAATTGGTCTTCAAAATTTGGTACACAAGTCTTAAGAAAAGATTTTCCAACACAAGAGCAGAAGGCTCCTGGGTCAAGCAAAAGTTTGGTGGGTTTGTTGTCAATCACCACTTCTGTTATACAGGAGTTACCAGCTGTATAACCTTTTCCTCTGTTTGGTTTTGTCTTCATAAGTTGTGCATCTTGAACTTTTGATAAATCAACTTGACCATTGCTCAATTGTGGTAAGTGGGAATAAGATTCCATGATGTCAAAAGTGGCATTGATATTTTCTATATCTTTTGAAGATTCAGAGAATATGGATGACTTATCATCTGAATTGTCTTCAATTATGTCTTCTTTTTCAACATCTGGTTCTTTTTCAATGTCAATTTCATTGATTTTCCCCCTTTTTGGACATGTATTGGCTAAATGGGTGGTGCTTTGGCAAATATGGCATTTTCTGACTGTATCTGCAGATTTATATTTAATATTACTAGAATTTTCTTTGGGGTTTTTGTCCACAGAATCTTTCCAAGGTGTATTAAACCTTGCTTTAAGATTCACCCTACTAGAACCAATTTTGGTTCTGGTGGTTACTTCTTCCAGTATATTGATAATATCCTCTGCTGAAGATTGTTCAGTAGTCCTGCTTTTGACAGCATGCTCTAAGTCACCTCCACATTGTCTCAGAATTTTTCTATGGATCATAAATTCTGACATGTCAGGATATAATGCTGTTAATCTGTCCTTTTGTTGGCAAAACCATGGTAAAGCTTTGTCTTTATCAGCATTAAATTTGGCAGATTCAAAGGCTGTTTCAACTTTAAACCTCCAAGCATCATTTGCCCATTTGTTGATGATTTGGGTTTTCCACCAAGTCCAACTCTGGTGTCCATGTGCTTGTCTTATTTTGATGTACCATCTGTGAGCTGATCTGGTAAACAAGGTGTTAAACCTGGCTGTTACCAATCTGTCTGGTAATTCAAAATCCTCTTTGATCATGTCAATGCCTCTAATGAATTCCATATGGTCATACTCTCCTTCACCACTGAAGTGAGGCCATTCTTTAAGTTTTGGAACTTCTTTCAAGAGTGCTTGGCCCATTGATGGTTCCAAGTTATGAAAAGAAGTGGATAATTCATTTTTTAATTGTGAATTATCAGGATCCAATACTTGTGGATTTGAAATTCTTGTGCCCTCATTTTGATTTAGAGGTGTAGACATTCTTGGTAGGGTGTTCAGTAATTGTTCAATGTCATTCATTTTACTGTTGCTACACCTTTGGGAATTTCTGTATTCATGTTGGAAGCTTTGTATTAAATTTATTACTTCAATTTTATACATGTCTTCTTTATGTGTAAGTTCTTGCCATAACTCTGTCTGTCTTGTATTATCAGCAGTGACTTGATTCAATTTCATTGATAATTTTGATACTTCTTCTTGTGAAGCATCAAAACACTTTTTCAAGGCAATGGTATATGTCTTTACTTCAGTAAATGAATTTGAAATGTCATCAAGGACTTTCTTGTTATCTGTCTTGATAATATTTATGGCTTGTTTAATTCTTGTTTCAATTATGTCATCAATATTGAATTTAGAATATTTATCTGTTAATTCTTTAATAATGGCAGATTGTTCATTTATTTTATTGTTAGAAGAATTATCATTATTGGAATTTTTAATTGTTCTCAAAACTTTTTCAAAACACATAAGTGTTTCATTAATTTGGCACAGACTCAGGTTGTTTGTTTTAATGTTGTTACAAATGGTGTCATTTTTATCAGAAAGATGTTTTTTCACGTCATTTATAGCATTATACAGCTCTGGGATGGAATCAAATATGTCAGAAATCATTTCTGGAACCTTAATCTGGCTTCCTCCTTCTTCTGTAATTCCATCATGGTTCTGGCCATCTGAAATACATTTTCCATGGCATCCTGCTGAATCTTTGGGATTCTGTAGCCCTGGCTGTAAGGTTTTGGGGCTGGTGCCTTCCCTTTGCCCTTGTTTGGAGTTTGTGGCTGCTTTTTCACGTTGGAATTGCTGCTGCTGGCCACTGGGGCTGTTTTTGGCACTGGTTTGGCTGGTGGAGGGTTGTTTTTCCTCCATTCTAGTGTCAAAAGCATCATGTTTTTCTTCTCCATCAATGGATGCCATCCATTGAGCAATTTGCAAGTGTTGGGATGGCCCAAGAATTTTCTTACTGTCAGGTAAGAATTCATGCAATTCTTCCACAGGTCTGCAAGGATCTGGTACTCCTTGAATTGGAGTGCATTGTTGTATGCACTGTGGCTGGCTTTGTATATGTCCACAGAGGCTTGTTGTGGCGGTGTCAGCTCTTTTTGAAGGTAAAATGGTATTATCAGCTTCAGAATGACCCATTTTAGTTGTTTGGAAGTCATCAACTGACCCTTTTCCTTCTGTACCTGGTTGGCCTCTGCCATAATCACGTCTATTACCTTTTTGGGAGCTGCTTGAGGGGTTGTAGCTGGCTCCTGACCTGGTTGAAGGCATAATTATGGTTAAAAAAGGCTTACAATAGTATTTTTACGTCAAAAACTTACTATTGGCCAAATTTTTGGCTTTCTGAAGTGTATTACTTATATCCAAGTTAATTAATTCAGAAGATATTGGTTCAGGTTGATTATTTTGAGTCACAATAACAGTACTATTATGATCAGAATTAACAGTACTGGCAGGGATAATGCTGGTTACTGTTGAGGCTGTTTCAATGTTTTCTTGTCTTACCACGTTGTCAGACACTAAAATTAATGAAAAAGCCAATTAATTAAGTAAAAAAGGATATTTCAAAAAAAGAAATAAAAATTTAAGCCTCACTTATAATATGAAAAAAAATTATTTTTTATGGATTTTTTGAATTATAAGTATTTTTTATATGTTTTTAAATTTTTCAATATAAGAAAAAAGATTTAAAAAGAGTAAAAAAATATGTCACAGGTAAAATATCACGGCTGGGCCCCCAAATGTAAGGTGTGGATATGAAACTTTGATTAAAAATCAAGTACTTTTCCTGTCCTCAAAATTTGTATAAGGTAAAATTCAGTTAAAAATAGTATGAAATATTATTTTTAAGAGAAAACACGCCAGTTTTATTGTTTATAACTTTATTAGTATAAAACAATAATATTATAAAAATTTATTGTTTTACCAACAATAAAAATTTATCCAAAAAATACTCTACAAGAGATATTTTAAGGCTACAAAAGAAATTTCTTCAAGAGCAATTTCAATTGGAATTAATTGAGCAAAGAACTGCAAGCAATTAATTAAAGAACAAAGTCTTTAAAAAGAATATTAAAGAGAAAACACGCCCAAAAGTGACCAGAGTGAATTTGGAAACAAAGTGACAAAGTTAACAGTGATGAAAGATGCTTTAATTCACTTTTGGGGTGGTTCAGGGGTAAAAATGATTATAAGAGTTACAAACAATGATTATAATGATTTTTTCACGTGGTTAAAAGGTTCAAAATGATTTAAAAAGGGTGGTTGGAATCTTTTATTGATTGGTTTAACAGTTTTAAACTAATTAATAAAAGGAAAAAGATTCTAACATGAAGAGAAAAGTGGGGCAAAGAAGACATTCTTTTATAGCCATCAATTCTCTTACTCCAAAAGTAAAATTTACTCTTGTCAGTCGTGAAAAACAGTCTGACAACAGAAAAGCCAATTATGGCATCATTGAACCCTGGTTTAGACCAAAAAGGGCTGGTTTAAGCCATTTTTAGCCATTTTTAGCCATTTTAGACCGTTAAATCAGCCATTACTATAGCAATACCAGGCCTAGAGCCTTCAAAACACGTCAGAATGTGTGTCAGAGGCGTAGAAACCAGTTAAAACTGTTTTTATTATGATTGTTTTATCTTAAGGGTAGTTTTACCTTCTTGGCAACAGCTAAAACTACCCCAGTTGGTATCAAAACCTCATCATCAATTGAGTCCACAGACCCTGTAACTCAATTCCAGGCCAAAAGTGATGAACTTTTGCGTGAATTTTGACATCCCACGCCTGTCAGCAAGGATTTTGGGGGTCTAGCTCCCCCTTAGAGCTGGAGTTCCTTTTCCCCCCCAAATTTAATCTTTCCAATTTATTTTTCCTTTAATTCCTCATCATGTATTATACTTATAATTTACACATGTAATTCAATTCAATTGTACAGTACAATACAGTAATAATTGACACCTCATATGTAAATCAAAGTTCACTTATGTAATACATGCGCACATTTTGACATTTCAATTGAATTCAATTGAAAATACTTTAATTCCTCATAACTTCTAAACTAAACACAACACCTCAATTTTAACACAAAAATTGATGGTTAACACCACATGTGGTGTGAATTAAATTAAGGTTTTGAGGATTTTCAACTTTTGTATTGAAAATACTAAAAACTTAATTTAAGCTTATTTAGAGTTGAGTTACAAAAATTTCACTCAGAGGTGACCCCACCTGATTTTTTATGAGGAATCCAATGGTGAAATAAAATTTATATGTTTATTTATTGGATAAAAAGTTATAATAAATTTTATTTAACTTTTTTCCAAATTTATTTATTTTTTCACAATTTTGTTAAAATTTCATTTTTACTTAAATTTTTCAAGTATAAATGTAATTTTATATTTACAAAATTTAAAGTAATTTTATTTTTAAATTATAATTAATTTTTTATTTTTAATATAATTTTATAACTATATTTTTCATTTTTATTTTAATAATATAAATAAATTTATTTTATTTCTATTAATATGTTATTTTTTATATTTGTGGTCTTTTGGGTATATGAAATTACCTCTAAGGCTCACAGGATCAGACCTCCCCATGATGACCCCGCCCCATGCCATTATTCAAACCCCCCTCCTCCCTCATCAAAAGACCAGACTAGCTTTTCTCTGGGATCGAGAAATCCCCAATGGCCAATCAGCCCGTAACCTTTGGGCCACCTCACCCCCAGGATCCACTTCAATGCCAGGCACATCATTACAAACAAGGTCGTTAGCTCATTTGAATCCCTTTCAACCAATACCCCTCTTGGAGGACTGCTTGCGGATGATATGGGTTTAGGTAAAACCATTCAGGCCATTGCTCTAATTGGTACCTCCAAGGAGCGGATGATTGCAAACCCCCATTGCTCCACGCCCACCATGATCATCTGCCCCCCTCGCTTAATTACCAACTGGCAATCAGAAATATCCAAGCATGCTCAGGCTGGAGCGCTGCATTCCAAAATCTACCATGGTCCCACTCGTCACTCATTATCCAAAGACGACATCTTAAAATATGATATCATCATCACTTCTTACAATACTATCATCCAACAATTTAAGCAAACCAATCCCTCTACATCAATCATTTTTCAAATCAATTGGCATTGTATAATTTTGGATGAAGCAAAGTGAGTGTCTGATCTTAAATGATTCAAATTACCTTTTATATCCAATAGCCCTTTCCCCATCTTATAGCTATATTCGCTCTCAATACACTGCCACTCACCGTGCCATTAATAGCCTCCTTTCATCCTGCCGAATATGTTTAACGGGCACACCTATTCACAACACCATTTATGACCTTTTGGGCATAATATCCTTCATCACTCAACCCCAGAGAGCCGATCAAGATAACTGGTCACCATTCATCCTGAGTAGTCTTTCCAAAGGTTGCAATGATATCTTGCATTTGGCATTGTGGCATTTAAGTTTGCGCCACACCAAAACCACACATCTCAAATCCCTCCCCACTATTAGCCATCATTATGAGCTTCTCCCACTCAACCCAACCATGCAGCAAGAATATTCCATATTATATGAAGAATTCCTATCATCCAAAAGCAAAGGACCAGGAGAATTTTTCAGAAATATTAATAAGCTGCGAATATGTTGTAACCATCACATCATGCTTAACACAATTGCGGAGGCGGATTTGGAAGACCCCGAGGGCAGGAGCACTCAGGATAACTCGCCAACAATCACACGAACTATTGTGGATGTCGAAACATGCATGATGAGTAGTAAAATTGCACACCTCCTACAAAGCTTAATGAAGAACAAACAAACAAGGTGGGGTCCAACCAAATCGGTGGTTTACTCCCAATGGACCCAATTTCTAGATTTGTGCGTTAATTCTAATATGCATCCATTACCAATTGAATCCATCTGACTTTTTCATATTGTAGAATTGGTATTGCCCTTGCCCATCACTCTATCCTTTCAGCACGAATTGATGGAACAATTACAGCACGAGCACAGGAGAAGGCACTGGAGAATTTCTTCAATAATCTTGAATGTGTTGTACTGATTGCATCCATTGCCGCAGCTGGAACTGGCCTCAATATAACTTGTGCTAATACGGTCTATTTAATGGTGAGGGGACCCCCAAAATTCTGCCCTGATTTGCGGCCCCTGACATCCACATTTCCAGGAGCCCAATTGGAACCCAGCCATTGAGGCTCAGGCTGTTGATTGCCTCCATCGTATTGGCCAACAACAACCTGTAAAGGTCATCCACTATATCACTCCTCATTCAGTTGAGGTCAACATGCGGAAGGTACCTTTCAAGATCATCTTTCACTTGATTGTATTACTATTCTGAAATCCTTCCTTATGGGAATGCCATATTCCAATCACCAATAGGTCCAAGAAAAGAAAAAATCATTAACTGCGTGAGCCTTACTGATGTTATATAATTTGTGTTTGACCAAGTTGATAACTCTTGTTTACCCTGGCATAGGTCCACAATTCTGAACACCATGAGTTTGATCGAACTCCTTCAATATTTTCTCAATGAAAATGAGCAATAGAGTCTTATTTCTAAGGGAGACGGTGATACAGTCCAACTCATATTGTCTATATTCTGACATATTTAGCAAGTTGCATCTTTAAGGATTAATACTCAGATTGTATTACACCTGCACAAATAATTCACAAAATGTTAATTTGTAACGGTGCTATACATTTATATTACTAAGTTATTGCAGAGCATCACCATTAAGCCTAATAACTGGCATGTCAAGTATCTTGAGGGCGCTAGTCTGCATCTTACTACAGCCTTTGAGCCAATCTTGATCAAATACCTGAAATGATAAGCCTTCCAGAATATCACCATCATCTGTCGATCGTAATTCTGGCAATCTATCAATAGTTTTTTTACCCTTTTTTTTAATGCAATTACAAAACTCTATGTCTTGATCCATTTTTAATACCAATTCATTAAATACCTGGGAGCGCCAGCGTAATCCCACTTTGCGGTAAACTTGCCAGCCACTTTCCAGTACCTCCTCAGTATCTGAACATACTCGAGGGTCATTGAATTGTGATGCTAGAATGGGAAATTTAGCCGTATCACACCATTCACGACGGCGCTCACAGGTCTGCACATAATGAAGTAGATCATCATCAGTCTTTGCTCCCAATGAAAAAGAGATACATTAACTAACCCTTTGACGAATCTTTGCGAGCTTTTGATTCTCCTCCTTTTTAACCAAATACTTGGCATCCTTTTGAATAGACTTCCATTCTCTTTTCAAATAAGTGAAATATCGCTCCATTAAAGCCGCCACGACCCCATAGTTATTATGATCCTTGTTCCAAAAGTAATGATGATACTCGGTGCTGACCAGTGCAAGACGGAATGTACGGTAAAACACCATAGACATCAACTCATTGAACGGATGTTGCCATGAGCTCTCCCAGTCCCAAGTGAATCGCTTTAGTCCTAGCTTGTGGAGCTCATTTTCGCAGTAGCTTTGGAAACCCTGAGACTGAACCTGTGTTGATGGCTCATTGAAAACATCCTCGGGGAAATATCCGAGATGACCAGCCACTTGAATTGCAATTTCACGCTCTTCTGTGCTTGGTGGTGCTGGTAGTGAGGAAAAATCCTTATCCCTAACTTTGAGTAGGAACAGGCAATGGGCATGTACTGCTTATCTCATTCCATGGACATTCTCTGGAAGTTCTGCTTTCAGCCATTTTTGTTGCTCCTTCTGGCTTGCACGTTTCGCCACATTGTGAGCTTTACAAGCCTGGTTCCTTTGCTGTCTGACCTCGGATTGTTCAAGCATACTCTGGGCAAGGGGCATGTGAGGGTGGGTGAACTCATTATTTGACTGAGTGCCATGATCATGCACCGTGAAATTGTCACTCCTTGCTTCATCATTTGTTTCCATTTGAGTCGGAGACATGTTCTCATCCTCATCATCCACCATTTTTTCTCTTGATGAACTGGGATGAGCTGTTCTTGGTTTGGAGGAATATGGATGATGACGTCCAGTGACTTTCTCTTTATGGACCAGAGGTGAAGATGCATAAAGTTCATCACCTGCCATGCACATCATCAGTTAACACATCAAAAAATGAATGAAGACTGGTCATACTCACAATCTTCAATTGGCTCCTGAGATTGGACTGACTTGCCTTTAGGTGCCATATCTAACCCATGAAACAAACATATCAAATTGTGAAAAAGGTTATACTCCAAAATTAAAATGACTTACTTTGATGAAGCGTCAATCCTGGATTTCCCTCCGACAGACCACTCCAAGTTACATTCTCCAATGGTCTTTTTTGTTGCCCCCCATCCACGCGCCTTTCATCACCCACATGAACCTGAGATCCTGATGGAATATTGAGGGTTGGCTGTTTACTTTGGCCAAAGGGATCCTGGGATGCGACTGGATTCCAACCGGGATTAAGGAGGAACTCACGTGGAAATTTTGATTTGGGATTAGCGTGTGATGAGATTTGAGGTGTGCCTTCTGGCCCCTGAGGCACATGCGTTTGTGTATTAGTGGAATTCGGGGGAATTGGAGTGACGGAAATATTTGGTATCAACGAAGTGCTTGAAGTTGGAGCCTTTGGATTGCCCAAATCAATGTTAAGACCTGATACATTCATTGAGGATGCGATAGGGGTTGTGAGAGGAATGTTGGGGCTCAATGGTGACTGTGTTTGAACATATTGTATGCTAGATTCACTATTTGAGTCATGAACAGAACCTGAACGGGATTTATGTGACTTGAAAGATGACATAAGGGCCAAAAAAGTACAGTAATATTTTTAACTAGATAAAACACCTCAGTATTATGATAAAATAGAGTGATATGAGATGAAATATTTTCAAATTTAGAATAGAGAAATTCTATGAATAGTTGGAACTAAGTGTTGCGTGAAAGTCCAATAAGCCTCTTTTTAGGAGAATCCTCCCTGCCTCCTCTTGAGCTCCTCCGCTTTGGTCGGAAACCACCCTGCACGGCCTACCACCATATAATGTAATATTTCCTTGATCTCAAAGGGGACCCATCATCCATAAGTAAGCATATCTGGTAACATTTCTGCCTCCCCATTGTCACATTTTGTGAATTATCCAAACTGCCAATATATGCATTGAAATTCCACAGCATTGTACATCTGTAAAGGGGTATATTCATGAAGGATTTACCCACAAAAGAGACATCACCTTTACAAGAAAGGCAAAACAATACAAATCACACTCCAACTGATTAAACGCCTGCTGCACTCAAACCAAATACCAAGACTTTAGGTGCACTCCAACCTTTTATGTAATAGAGTTATATCGTTATGTCTGTAATAAGGTTTAAGCCATGTACGATGGCGTGCCTGCGTACATGGTTTGAATGTCAATCCCCTCAAATCAATGTTGACACATCCCTATTGGAACACCCCTCAAGGGTCAAAACCGCAGTATCGCCATGTGTAAATAAAATAGTATATGTATGAGCATTGAGCAGCATGGCATTTTACCCAATTAAACTCCTAACCAATTCCGCCATCCAGATGAGACATGTTACACTCCATCAGCTGCAGCTCACGCACCATTACAA
The DNA here is from genome assembly GCA_023105745.1 of Austropuccinia psidii. Classification (NCBI taxonomy): domain Eukaryota; kingdom Fungi; phylum Basidiomycota; class Pucciniomycetes; order Pucciniales; family Sphaerophragmiaceae; genus Austropuccinia; species Austropuccinia psidii. The sequence continues at coordinate 26,468,925 of JALGQZ010000002.1, forward strand.
ATGGGATAAAATTCTCTGATGGCTAAAATCATCTCCCCCTTCATAAATACTCACTCAATTTTTTTGCCAATTAATAACACTCCTAAACACTTTCACATCAGCCATAGATATTTATACACAAACCAACCGTACTCCCAATTCCTGCAACAATGACAGCCCGCCGCTATTCCTCAATGCGTATATGCATGTGTCAACACTGCTGAACTCAAACACACTCTTCCCCTGAGGGTGATAGGCCTGGAGTTGCCTTCACACCTTTCCAATATAAACAGCACATTAAAAAGCTCAAATCAACCATTGCACCCAAATCTCTTCCAAACATCCCTACTTCTGCATCAGGATCTGAGTGCCCACAACTTCTATTGGATCAAACATTCCCAGCTGATTATTCACCACCATGGGCCCAAAGCATCTTCTCCACAGCACCGGGGCTCAATTCAATTGCACAGAAACCATACAGCAGCAGTCAAACCCTTCCTCCACAAGAACTTGGAATGATAATATCTGCCATTCTATCATTAAGGTATAATATACCCCGCAGGGCTTCACGCATTCTCCACCCCGCCCTAAACCTGCTGATCAAGTCCAGCATCTCAAGCTCTGGTGGTCCCCCCATTCCTGCATTCCATATACCTCAAGATCTGAGTACCATATTTGAACATCTCCAATTGGAGCCAGTGATTCAAAACTATATATGTTGTCCTCAATGTTTCTCTCTTAATGGCCTTACTGAATCAGTCACAACTGACCAACCCCACTGTCAACGCCATAATGACCCAAATGATCATGATCCCCCTTGCACACAATCATTAGGCAAATTCATCTATTCATTTGAAGCCCACACCCAAAACACCACCAACATGAAGCAAAAATATATACCAACAAAACATTTCATTTATCAACCATTCAAAAATTGGCTTGCCAGATTTCTCCAGCAGGCTGGAATTATGGAAATTCTGCATCAACATCAACAATCCCAAACTCCCGAAGATTCCCCAAAATGTGACGTCTGGGATGGATTGGTCTGGAGACGCTTCACTGGCACTAGAAATATCCATGACCCCCCATTCATGTCCATTCCTGGTGCATTGGCCTTCTCCATTTATGTGGACTGGTTTAATGCACATGGAAAGTCCACCCGGTTGGCCAGCATTGGACCTATCATGCTTATTTGTCTTAATCTCCCCCCAAGTGAAAGATTGAAGCCATAGAATGTCTATGTTGCAGGAATAATCCCTGGTCCGAAGGAGCCAACTTCCCTTCAATTGAATTATTTATTAATGCCACTCATCAAGGAGCTCAAAGAGCTATGGCAAGGTTACCATTTTTCACCCACCTCAACAGGTCCTTCAGGATCCTTTATCCGTGTTGCCATTCTCACAGCCATTGCAGATGTGGTTGCCATGCGCAAGCTTACTGGATTTATTTCCCATTCAGGCAACCACTTTTGTAATTTTTGCACCATTCACAAAGCTCAAATTGATGAAATTGGTCCTCAATTTCACTACACACGCTCATATCAAAATCATAGATCAACCATTGCCAAATGGCTTCGGGCAACCCCACAACAAAGACAAGCAATTTTCTCTGAGTATGGAGTGCGATATTCAATTTTAGAAGACCTTCCGTATTGGGATGCCACCAGAATAGTTAATATTGACATAATGCATAATTTAATACTTGGAATTTTGAAGGATCATGCAACTTTCAAATTGTGCATTCCAGAGTCCAAATCAAAAATTTACCTCAGGTCCCGCAGGAAATCCAATGACACCAACAGTTCAGACTCAGATTCCATGACCTCCAACAGCTCTCTTGATAAAATCACATTGATAGAGGCCCGCTCCCTGAGAAGAGACGCAGCAAAAATAATAAATGAGCCACTCCCCACTACTTCCACCCGAAAAAACTACTTCCCAATGCCCACCCCTAACACAGAACATCCATCTAGTGGTTCTGCGGAGATTCCTTCATTTGATGCTGATTACCTCCCCACTTCTGAAATCCCCTCCGAATTGGATATCACTGCACTGAGTGATCACCAGATCAAGGGTGAGGCTCTGGAGCATCTCCAACAAATCATATCTGAGACAATAATTCCCTCATCATGGACAAGAGTACCTCGCAAAATGGGTTCCCCCTCTCATGGTAGCTTAAAAGCCGCTGAATGGGCTCTCTTATATAAGGTCTATATTCCATTTTTAATGCTCAGTCAACAGCTGTCATTAGATGTACACCAATCCGCCAACATTCAAAGGCAAATGGGTCAGTCAGAAGAACTTGGAAATGAACTAACCAAGAATACATTCCATTTGATTAGTGCTATCAACATTGCCACAAGTTGGACTGTTTCAATGGGAGATGCAACTGCATTTGCTGAACATTGGAAAAAATTCCGCCTTTCCAATCAACTCCTGTTCCCAAAACAGAAAAGTAAACCAAATCATCATTTTGCTGACCATATTCCCGAACTCTTCCAACGTTGGGGCCCAGCACAAGCCTCAGCCACATGGGGTTATGAGCGCTTGATTGGAGTATTTGCAAAAATGCCAACAAATAAAAAAATATGTACGTCAATTAATAAGATAAATATATTCACATTGATTAAACACCTGAACTGAATAAGATTAACTTCTTGCAACTCTAAATAGATGATATAGATAAAACCTTACTTCAACATATCTGTCGATGTTCCAACCTTTCCGTTCTCCTGAAATCCCCATCCGTGCCATGTGAAATAAAACAGCTTTTTGAATCACAGCCACCTGCCCTGTTCAATGACCATAAATATAACAAACCATCCCTCCATCACCAAGAAAATTATGATTGCCTGGTTGAGTACTTGAAGAATTTTCATGCAACAAGGGAAATAGTTGATTGGATCAGCTTAGACACTACCGTGCAATCCACAAGTCATCTCACTTCAAGGATTGTCTCACCTTGGTATTTTCCAGTTTCAAACATTAATATTGGGAACAATATATTTCAACTGAATCCAAAAATGTCAGCAACAGTGTGATATGTTTTCTGAGGGGCAACTCACGACGCTTTGGTATTATTAATAGCATTTTTAAAGTCTCTGAGCCATCTAGCATACTGAACAATAACTTTCTGATCTTAAAAACTTTGAAGATTGATGTGAATTTCTTACCAGATTGGCCGCATCTGAATATTTATAAAGCTGTTGGTTTTGATGATGGACCCTTGATTATATCTGAAGAAGAAATAAAAGGTAACTGTGGATTGTATGATAACAAAGTTCTGTCATGTGGACTTCTTGTAATGATAAAGCCGTTATTTCATGAAATTTAGTCTACAGAAATGCAAATATCTCAGATTCATTAGCAATTTTGCTAGTGAAATAACTGCCTCAAAATTTAGTGACAGAGACATGCCATTGTGACAAGCAAAGCCCATTATTTCACATTGCCACAAAGAACTTACTATTTTGACATTGGCTACAGTGTTAATAAGCCGAGTTCAATGATCAAATGACCCACACACTCACCTTTCACAGCATCCAAAATTTCTAACTGCACCATCATCATGTTGGAAGGGGAAGCGGCCCTTGCGCACACGCCAATGCACACGCAAGCGCACCCGCACCCACACACGCGGTATTGTGCGGCGGGCTCTACCAGTGTCACCTGCAAAACGACAATCCCGCTCAGGCGGAGTCCTTTCATGGACGACCTGGTGAAGTCAAACCCCCCGCCAAAATTGCTAACGGCGCCATCATCATGTAGGAAGGGGAAGCGACCCTTGCGCACCCGCATGCGCCAATGCACACGCAAGCGCACCTGCACCCGCACACGCCAATGCACACGCAAGCGCACCCGCACATACACCCACACACGCATGTGCACCCGCACCCGCACACGCGGTATTGTGCGGCGGGCCCTACCAGTGTCACCTGCAAAACGACAATCCCGCTCAGGCGGAGTCCTTTTATGGATGACCTGGTGAAGTCAAACCCCCCGCCTACATCAAGACTGGCTGAAGGACCTCTTTGATGTGTGTTTTTGCAAACAGGCGGGTCTTGTGTAATTTTTACCAACTATTGGACGGTTGCGGGATGATCAGGTGGTGAGGAATCTGAGTTGAAGGCACAGGGGAACCAATATTGGTGGATTTCACAGGATTTGGTGTAAGACAAGAGTAGGACATGTGCTTGACGTGAGCTCGACTTTTATCCTGCTTGACGTGAAGTCAATCGCCGACAATTGACACGAGATTCGCCCCGGTGATTATAGCTTCTGTCTCCTCCTGGAGGTAATGCTGTTACCCAATCCATATGAACTATTTCCCAAGGGGATTTTTGTTCTTGGATTTGGATCATCATTCCAAATTCCTTTCCTCTGGCTCTGTTGGAACTTGACATCTGTCACAGCTTTGGCGATATTCTGCAATATCTTTCTTCCAATTTGGCCACCAAGAGCAGGTTTCCACCCTTTCTAGTGTTCTGTCTTCTGAAAGATGTCCAGCTGAAACACTATCATGACACTCATGTAAAATAGTGTTTATAAGGGTTCTATCTGTTAAGGCCATAACACATGTGTGTTTTGTTGTATGGTAAAGGATTCCATCAAGGAGGTGGAATATTCCTTCATCATATGCCTTTTATCATTTTTCATCTAATTTTGATGAAAGTGATGGATCTTTTCAGTCTTTCATTAGAGGTCGGCTTAAGATATGGATATTCTTTTCTATCTTATATCTTTCTTCAACTTTGTTAAAGAATTCTGTGCCAATGTTGGTAACACATCTTCCTTCTATATGGTGCTCTTCCTGTGGTACCCATGCTGGATTGTCAGGGGTCTTTGATAGAGCCCATCTACTAATACCGTCTGCGTTTTTATGAATATTTCCAGATTTATGAACAATAGTCATATTTCCTCTATATTCTTGAATAGCAATTTGCCATCTCAGCATATGTCTATTTGGAGTTTTCATATTTAATAGAGATTACATAGCATTACAGTCTGTAATCACATCAAATACTGTTCCATCCAAATAATAATGTAATTTTTCTGAAGCCCACACTAAGCAGAGGCATTCCCTTTGGCTTGCCCCATATCTTGCTTCTGTTGGCTTTATCTATCTTGAAATAAACCAAATTGGTCCTTCCACTGGTTTATCATTGATAATTTATGTCTGGTGTAGTGCAGCACCCAGTCCTTCTCCACAAGCATCAATTTAAAGTTTGAAGGGTAGTTTCCAATCTGGCATTAGAAGAAATGGGTCATTTGTTGAGGAATTTTTCAATTCTTCATATGCCTTGACTCTTTCTTCTGTCATTTCATAGGCTGTTTCTTGATCACATAGTTTATACAAGGATTTGGCAATTCTTGCAAAGTCCTTTATATGCTTTCTATCGTAACCAGCAAATCCTAGAAATGATTAAATTTCTTTTTTGGTTTGAGGAATTGGTTTAAGTAGTACTGCTGCTAATTTATTTTTGTCTATTCCTAGACTAAGTCCAGATACAACATGTCCTAGTGCTTTTAGTTCACTATATGCAAAATGACACTTTTTCAATTAAACTTTCATATTCACTTGCACTATTTTTTGTAGTACCCTTTCTAGTCTTGTAAGGTGATTTTCCCAAGTTTCTGAGCAAACTATGATATCATCAATGTAGATAATTAACCATTTTTCTGTTAATTCTTCAGGAAATATGGTATTCATAATCATTTGATAATGGGAAGGTGCATTCTTTATGCCAAATGGCATTCTTAAGTATTGAAAAATCCCACAGTGGACTATAATCCTCAGTAGTTTCTTGGCATTAGACTGTTTCTTGATCACATAGTTTATACAAGGATTTGGCAATTCTTGCAAAGTCCTTTATATGCTTTCTATAGTAACCAGCAAATCCTAGAAATGATTATATTTCTTTTTTGGTTTGAGGTATTGGTTTAAGTAGTACTGCTGCTAATTTATTTTTGTCTATTCCTAGACTAAGTCCAGATACAACATGTCCTAGTGCTTTTAGTTCACTATATGCAAAATGACACTTTTTCAATGAAATTTTCATATTCACTTGCACTATTTTTTGTATTACCCTTTCTAGTCTTGTAAGGTGATTTTCCCAAGTTTCTGAGCAAACTATGATATCATCAATGTAGATAATTAACCATTTTTCTGTTAATTCTTCAGGAAATATGGTATTCATCATCATTTGATAATGGGAAGGTGCATTCTTTATGCCAAATGGCATTCTTAAGTATTGAAAAAACCCACAGTGGACTATAATCCTCAGTAGTTTCTTGGCATTGTCTGGTAAGAAATTTTGATGAAAACCCTTTAAAGCACCCATGGCTGTAATGAACTTAGCTTGTGAAAATTGTGTCAATGTCTCATGGATTCTGGGTATTGGATATCTGTCTGGAATGGTATAGGTGTTTGGGGCTCTGAAGTATCCTACCATTCTTGATTTTCCATTATGCCAAGTTATAATGACAGGTGTAGTGACCTCTACCTGATCATTATGTCCTACTTTTCTTAATACTCCAAGGTCCATTCATTCTTTAATTTGTACCTCCAAGGCTTCTCTAGCCCTTGGACTAGCTGGTTAAGCAGGTCTCCTTAGTAAAGGTGGGTAAGGCTTTTCCACATTAAGAATTATATCCACCTCATGCCCAATTATGGCACCTAGTGGCTCTTTGTCAGTTGCAAAGGCATTTTTGTACTTAAATAGGAGGTAAATCAATTTTTCTTTCAATTTTTCTGTTAATTCTTGATTGAATTCTGCCTCTTTGAGCTTTCCAGTTATCAAAAGTTCCTTTTCTGGACTTTTCTCTTCATTCTTAATAACTCTAATTTGTTTATTTTATGTAAGAAGCCAAAATTTTGTCTTTTGTTGTCTCCTATGGTGAAATATCTATCTTTTTGGTTGGAGATATCTATACCATAAATTGGCAAGTAATCATTTCCAAGTATGAAGTGATTACTAGTACAGTTGTCCATTACTACAAAATCTACTTTGAACCCGACACATTGTGAGGGGTGAGGAAAAATTATTGTTTAATCAATTATTCCAAGGGGCTTCATGCTCTCACTTGCACTACTAAATTTGACACCTTTTATTGGCATAAGTTTTTCTTGCCAATCTGGAACAATGGTTCTTAAATAAATTTTACCAACACAGGTACAATATGCTATTGTATACAAGTTCACTTTTCCTTCTTGGTTATCAACCATAACAATAGTTATACTTCATTTTCCAGCTGTATATCCCACTCCTTTTGCAAGTTTGGTTCTGTACATTTTGGCATGTTGTATATTTTTCAGGTTTGTTTTGGATGTTCCAACTTGTGGTAAGTTTGAGTTAACATCTAGTACTTCATAAGTTATATCAATTTTATTAATTTGTGCATTAATTATATTAATTTCATCACTTTCAGAAATTTCTGACTCTTCTGTTTCTTTTTAACAGTCATATTCCTCCTCTTTGTCATTGTGGCTTTCTGTTTCCACAATTTCATTAATCTTTGCCTTTTTTGAGGCAGTTATTGGCTAAGTGTCCAATACCTCCACATTTATGGCATTTTCTTTGCTCATTATTGTTGGATGTATTGGGCTTGAAAGCTTCTTTTGATTTATCTTTTTTGATAAATGGCTTATTTGGACTTTTAATGTCCAATTTCTTCCAAGTTCTGCCAATTTTTGTTCTTGTCACTATGTCCTCTAGTGCATTGATATACTCTTTTGTGGATCATGGCTCTATACACCTGCTTCTTGGGGCATGTTCAAGCTCTCCTCCACATTTCTTAAGCATTTTGATGTGCACCATCTTTTGTGACATTTCTGGGTACAATGCATTAAGTCTTTCAACTTGTTTTAAGAACCAAGTTGAAGGTTTCTCTTTGTCTGGGTCAATGAAATAATTTTCAAATGCATTCTCTATCTTGTACCCCCAGGCATCATTAGCTCACTTGGTGATTATTTCTTGTTTCCACCAAGACCAGGTGTTTTTGCCATTTGTTTTTCTTATGCGATATTACCATATTTCTGCAGATTTTTCAAACAACAAATGTAATCTTGCAGTAATTAATTCATCTGGTATGGCATAATCTTCTTGTAGCATGTCAATTGTCTTGATAAATGACATGTGGTCATATTCACCTTCTCCTGTGAATGTTGGCCATTCTTTTAATTGAGGTTCTTCCTTCATTAAGCCTTGGGTATTGTCTTGGTGACTTAAGTCTGTTATGAATGTATTTGTTAATTCCTCTTTTGGCTTAACAGGGCTTCTTATGTGCAAAAATGGAGTTGATAACTTTGGTATATTTGAGTTAGCCTCATTAATTTTATCCATTTTTGCAGTAAAAAGCTTTTTCTTCCTTGTCCTTGAATTCCATCAACGTTCTGGCCATGTTGAATACATTGTCCATTGCATCCTTTTGGGTTTTGGAATCCTGTAGCTTGGGGAATACAGTTTTCTCCAATTTCTTTTCTTGTTCTTCTTCCCTTCTTGGGGAAGTGGGTTGGCTTGGGGCTTCTTCCTTGGTTGCCTCCTTCTTTTTGGCATGGTACTTGTTGATCTTTTTGATTTGAGATTTGGATGATAGTGGATTCCATCCATTGGAGTATCTCACCATTTAATCCTCTTTGAGGAACCTTTTCAGGATGTTCCAGGAGTTCATCACTCCTTGGTGTATTTGGGGCAACATTTCCCAGTCCTTGTCTTTGTACACTGTGTAGTACTGTTTGTACTGGCTCATGTAAATGTCTATTTGACCGCTCTGAATGTGATTTGTACCTGTTTGAGTCACTCATACTTAGTTCTAACTCTGGTTCAGATATCATGGGCATTTCTGGGACTTGGCTTTGGGACAAGGGACTTCCTTTTCCCTTTTGAGGAATCAATTCTACCTCTGAGTCCAGCTCCATCTGATTGGATGGTGTATTGGGAGCCTCTTCTGGTAGTCATATTTTACCTTAAGAGTCCTGGATAGTGGGTCCTAGAAAGTCTAATTTCCTAGCTTTCTTTTTCTTAGTGATTATTGGTGTTGGAGCACTTTGACAAGTTTCTTCCACCAATCTTTCAACAGTGGTTTGGTTTTCCTCTGTTGGATTGTCTTCAAGCACTAAAAAAGACAAATAAATATAAGTTTTTTATATAAAAAGTGTTATTTTTGGAAAGATATGGCAATTTTCCATGTAAAAATTGCTTTTATATCTTAAAAAATGAAAATAAATAAAGAAATTAGATTAAAATGAATAAAAAATAACTTTTTTTTTATTAGTTTTTATTTATAATTTTTTTGTTTTCTATATTGTTATTTTAAAGAATAAACTAAAAAAAATGAATATGATTCTTTTAAAAAATTAATTGATAATATAAAATTCTTTTACATTTATAAAATATCTTTTTTAATTTCTAGAGTCACTCAAAGAAAGTTCTTGAAAGTCTAAGGATGTGAAAACCCATGTGTAAGACAGTACAATTGCTTTCCAAATGGCTCAATAGTATTTAAAATCAATAAATATAAATTTTTTGTATAATTTTATGATTATAATTGTAATTTATTATTGGATAAACCAAATTAAAATCTGTTTAGAGGTCTTTTAGAGTAAATATCATGGCCAGGCCCCAAATGTAAGGTTTGACTATGAAACAATAAGTAAAAATTACTAATATTTTACTTATTGTACTATGAATGTCCTTATGAATGAAATAAATAAGAAAGAAATAATTATAATAATAAAGAATTATTATAATTATGGCGTAAAATAATTATATAATTTATATTATAAAAAAATAATATAATAAGTAAATATATTAATATAAGATAATCAATATATTTAAAAGAACTTTATTATTATTACCAAAAAATAATAAAGGTGTAAAACATTGTTTCTTATTCATAAAAAACAATTAATAACAATAATATTACTAATATCAAAGTTATAAATTAATATAAATACTATTTATATCAATTATATAATTATTAAAGTAATAATAGAGAAAAATTATTAAAATAAGAGAAATAACCTACTTTTAATTCTTAATATAATAATTTTGAATAATTTTACGCCTAAAAACTTAAATACAACTTATTTAAATTGCAGTTACAATAAAATTTAAGAGAAATACAATTGTTCTTGATTTTCCATGGAATAGAGGTTTTTAAGAGAAATTTGAAGAAAACAATTAGATAATTGCAATAATCACATCAGAGATGAATATTATAATAAGATTAACTTTGTTCTTTAATAATATAAAATTCTTATATATAAAGAATAAAGAAATTACCTTTTTATTTAATGATTTAATGTTTTGTAAGCGTCTGAGGGGAAAACAGAGTAAAAAGAGCTCTATTTATAGTAAATACCTCCCTCCTAGAGTCCAGAAGGCTTCTAGTAGACGTGTACTGATGCTTACTACTAGAATTCATCAATATTCTAAGGTTTGGTGATGATTACATCATGATCAAACCATCTTACCTCATAATTACACCATTATTTAGACTTATCACTATAACTCTAAGTTTGATAACATCATAGGCTTGTCAGAAGCCTAAACTTTGTGGATTTTATTGGTATTAATAATATTCCAATAGTATTCACAAGCTTTATCACTTATGTGACTGTTAAACTTAAAATAAGATTACAGTGAGTGATCTTAAATGATCAAATTTAAGCGTAAACTTTGATCATTGATAACTTGTATGTTATACACGCTACAGCTATTCTGGGGGTGGATTTGGATGGCTTGGCATTTCACCTTTACACTTCCAAGAGCATTTCCTTACATCATCAAAACTGTATTTGTGATGATTTTTCTTGTAACGCATCTTTTCTATCAAAATTTAATATTTTAAACTTCAAACCATGATTTCAAGGGGTTATATCTTGAATATTGTAATAAAAATACATCATTCTTCACAAATGAACTATTAAAATACAGCTTTCTACTGTTTTTCAAGTTTGGACCACTTTCACAACAAAGTGGTCAACAGCTCTATTGATTTTAATCAATAATCCCTTACAGGTTTTAACCTTGTTTATAGCTTGTGAAGTAAAGTTCATTTCTGTATTTCTACAGTAATTTTGTTGTAACTTTGTTTTTGGTTCATCACTATATCATGTATATTTCAAAAGAAATTAGCCAAAATCCTTGAATATATGCATTGACCAAAAATGTGCATATATTCAGCTTAACTCCTGAAGTATTGACTTTGGAGATTAGCTTCTTAATTGTTTTATGTGTAAAGTTTTATGGAGAATCCAATTCTACTCTTTATCTTACCCTTTGTTTCATTGGTATTTGAAATAATTCATAATTCCTGTTTTTTATAAGGTATTATTACTTGTAACTCATTAAATATTGACTTTACAGATATGCCATAAAAATGGTATATGTGTATTTTACCATGGGAAAGCCAATGCTGTAATTTATTTCACATGTTTTTTCTTGGTTTTTAAGTTAAACCAAGTTTTCTGCCTATTCATGACATTTTTGTAGTTTTAAGGTAATTATTTTTAATGTATAATTATTGTAAAAGATTCTTGTGTCCTTTTTGGGTATGTGGTCATATCTCAAAGGTTCACATAAATAATAACGATTTTCCTTTTGATTTAATTGTTTCATTGTTTTGATGCGTCCAAAAGGGAAATAGAGTAAAAAGAGCTCTATTTATAGTAAATTACTCCCTTCTGGAGTCCAGTAGGCTTCTATTAGATGTGTACTGATGGTAAACACCAAAAATGATCCGAATTTCAAGGTTTGGTTATGATTAGGTCATGATCAGACCATCTTATCTCATTATTACACCATTATTTAGACTTATCACTATAACTCTAAGTTTGATGACATCATAGGCTTGATGGAAGCCTACACTTTGTGAATTTTATTACATTTAATCCAAATCTCATAGGATCCACCAGTTTTATCACGTATATAACTGTTAAACTTAAAATAAGATTACAGTGAGTGATCATAAGTGATCAGTTTTGAGCTTAAGCTTTGATCATTAATAACTTTTAAGTTATACACACTAAAGCTACTCAGAGAGTGAATTTTCATAAAGTGTAATTTCCTTATCAAACTTCCAAGAGAATTTCATTACATCATGAAAACCCCATTTTTGATGATTTTTCTTGTATCTCATCTTTTCTGTCAAAATTCAATATTTTAAACTTCAAACCTAGATTAAAGGGGGTTTTACCTTCAATATTATGATAAACCAATAAATCATTCTTTACATAGGAGCTATTAGGATCTGAATATTCCCTTTGTTTTAAGTTATGACCACTTTCACAACAAAGTGGTCCACAGCTCTAGTGATTTTGTTCAATAAACCCTTACAAGTTATAACCTTTTTTATAGCTTGTCAGATGAAGTTCATATATGTGTTCCTAAATTAATTATCTGGTGACTTTTTTTTGGTTTAACTCTCTATCATGTATATTTCAAGAGATATTAGCTAAACACCATGAATATATTCATTGGCCAAAAAAGTGCAAATATTCAGCTTAATTCCTTAAGTATTTACTTTAGAGAGTTGTCATCAAATTGTTTTATGCGTAGCGTTTTATGGAGAATCCAATGGTGCAATTCATTTCAAATTTTGTTTTATTGGTTTCCAAATTAAATAACATTCTATCTTTTTTAGGGTATTCTTATTTATTATTCAGTAGGTATTGACTTTAGAGATATGCTATAGAAATGATATATGTGTATTTTACAAGGAGGAATCCAATGTTGTAATTTATTCCACATTTTTACTCATTATATTCTGAGTTAATTCAGATTTTATACCTCTTTATTTCATTTTCACTGGTTTTAAGATAATTATTCTGAGTATAATTCTTGTAAGGTTTTTCTTGTTACCTTTTTGGATATTTAGTCATATCTCAATGGTGCACACTTATAATTATTTCTCACAAATATTTGAAATTGATTGTCCAAATTTTGTAGTAAACCTACCTTGGAGACCTAGCTGATATTTCATCATTCATGATTATCTTTTTACATCCCCTAATTAGCTTTATCAATGTGAAAGATCTTTTAGAAAAAATGGCTGCATTATTCTATTTCTATTTATACCTAATTGAAAACAAACAGTATCAACCATTATAGAAATGTGATGAATTTTATGGATCTGTGGAACTGCATGTAGAGATTGAAAATCACCTTCAAAAAATACATTTTCTTTGGGTGTGAGGTTTTGCTACTTGATTTGATAGAAGAATAATATGATAGGCTTAATTATTATGCTATCGTCCCTCTTCAAAGAAGGCTTAAGAGATAAAAAGAAGTAATTTAAGAATTTTGCAAGAATTAGGTGTCCATGTGTTCTATTCCATTTTATAATAATGAAAACTATTATTTGGTATGATGATAATACACTCATTTCATATTGAAAAAAATAATGGAGTGAAGATTTTGTTAAGAGAGAAATTATTATATTTCAATGGATCTTTTGATTTGATATGGAAAGCTATAATGTAACCATCTTTTTCTAACTAATAGTCAAATTTCAATTTTCCTTTTTTATTGTAGCCTTTGGGAAATATCTTAAAATCTTCCTAGTTTGATTTAACGTTTTTGAAAAGCGGAATATGCTTTTTCAATTAAACTGAACTTAAGTGGAAGAAAATTAAAGAAGAATCATTTCAATAGAGTTGTGTCAAATCACAGGTTTATAGAACATCAAACCATCCCCAACTAAGTTAAGTTGTGAGTTCTTGAAATTTAAGCTTGAATTAAAGAGTTCTCATGTATGAGTTCTAAATCATAACCAGAAGCTTTTTGAAAAGAAAATATATCTTGAAGAGAGGCTTCAATTTCCGGGGCTGTAACAATATTTATAAATATCACCAATCTGGAGGAAACGAGGAATTTAATTGCAAATAATTTCTCCAGAATCGTTTCTCTTTGGTCACAAATGAATGAATCTCTTGTATTAAAAAAACATGATGCGTGTGCATATCACTTTGTCTTCTGATTTTTCCTTGTCTTTTCCACATGATAAGGAAATAATATTCATTA